>OZ008345.1:4960145-6234636 GCA_963931975.1 Cataclysta lemnata
GTTCTATAATGATAATACAATCCCTACAATGGATTATACATACACACAATACAAATTCTAAGGTCTGTGATAGTAGTTGTATAGACGTAGCAACGCTATCACTACAAAATAGCCCTTAAAAGTTCGCCGTCTATTAATTGCCCTGTCAAATACAAGGCTGTAAATCTTGTTTTGTCGCACTAACGATGCTGCGATTCTATAAAAACAAATAAATAGCAGGCCTATTGCTATAAATTACTATCGATCGCGTTAGGATGCTTTGGCGATGCTACAAAGATTACTCTGACCTAAACGCCACTGATTATAATATTCACAAATGACAACCTTTACGTCCTTTGGCATCCAAGTATGCCTATTTCGGACTGGTCTGCGTGCTAATGAGAGCTGTGTTAATTAACTGGATAAGGAGAATTCTATTATATTTCGCAGCTTCATTCTTAGCGATTTAAGCTTACATGTTGTAGTGGCGCCCCCAAGCGTCACCCTTGCACGGATTTTTAAAGATATTTTTATTTTTTACTATGGCAATATTAAAAAAGATAAATAAACGTTACTACTCGACCAGTCCGGCCGTTACGCTTCCTCATTACGTGTTTCCGTGCCGAACCCTTCGCACGTCAACGGAGCTCACCTACCTACGAATAATTTAAAAAAAAATAACGGCTTTCAACATGGGGAACTATAGAAAATAACGAAGAAAGAAGATACGAAAACTAGAAGCTTATTCGTCTGAAGAGGAATTAAAGAGCATAATAATATATTTAGTGATGCGAACAACTAAAATCGGGGTTGTATCTGTCACATACATACAGAATGCGCAATTGCCAATAATCAGGGCTCTTGTCTTTCTTATTAAAAGATGTGCTACTTATGCCAAGGATATTTCGTGATGCGAACAACTAACATCGGGGTTGTATCTGTCACATACATACAGAATGCGCAATTGCCAATAATCAGGGCTCTTGTCGTTCTTATTAAAAGATGTGCTACTTATGCCAAGGATATTTCGTGATGCGAACAACTAAAATCGGGGTTGTATCTGTCACATACATACAGAATGCGCAATTGCCAATAATCAGGGCTCTTGTCGTTCTTATTAAAATAAGATGTGAATGCCTACATATACCAAGGCTATATATCCTTATTAACATATTCTCAAGAACCAATGTTCTTATAGCTCCATGCCGGAGCTCAGCGCACAGTCCCTTGCCAAGCGAGGTTGACGCATGTAAGTACATCTCATGATGTGTACACGCTCAAGGGACCATCGGCCGCCACTGCCGACGCCTCCGTCGCGGCTCGAGGCAACTTCCGAGTCCGTAGAAGTTCTCACAAGGATGAGACCCTTCAGATCCTCGGCGACACACCCGATCCGGAGACAAGTTGAGCTGCTTCAGTTCAGCAGGATATAGCTGCAAGGTCGCACAAGGTCTTAAAAAAGGAGATCCCTTTTCAAGATTCCTGAGCAAGACTCAAAAGGTTTTTTCTAAAAGTATTTAAGTTATAAATATTTAAGGTAAGGAAAACATATTAATAAATCTGATTCCATCAAATTGCGATTTTTTCTTTTTATTCCTTCTATATTGAACACCGAAGACAAAGCAGCTTTGTCAGTTATTTATATAAAAAAACCGGGGAACTTCAAGACCCTATATCAAGAGAAGCCGGATACGGGGCGACCAGCACCAGGCCCGCGAGAGCAGTGGGCACACCTGCGCGGGCGCGATATATCAGCACCAGCCGGTACCGCCGCCGCCGCAGGCCTACCCGCAGCCGCCTCCGCAGGCGCCGTTATAAGAGGTACTTAACTTATTGTGTTGGTCGATTACGCTACTTCTGTCACGAGTGAACAAGAATGATTTCCTAGGCACATATTATCTAAAAACACATAGCGACCATACATAATACGAAATTGCTATTAAAAGGATTTTGCTGCTTCAAAATTTATAAGTCAAGACTGTTTAATGGCATAAATCAATTGAGTTAAAAGATGTTTATTTTTTAGTAAACATAGAAGAGTCTGATCGATCCACCTTTGCTTTAAATATTGTGGTTGCATTTATAAATTGTTATGTCTACACTTCGGTTTATGTACGGCGGCGCCGTAAGTTTTTACAAAGTTGTTGAAAATACCTCCATTTTAATATTGTGACTGCATTTACGATTTTAATTTCTACCCTTCGGTTTATATCGTCGTATGTTTTTTAGACGTGGGTGCTAGTTCACCTCTGCCTGCCCCTTCGGGGATGTAGGCGGGATTTATATATGTATGTATGTATGTTTTTTGGAAAGTTGTTTATACCTGTCAGGGAATGCCCTAGAACAAAAAACATACTATGTGTATATAATTTATATTGATTCGATGACATCATCTGTTTTGGCCAAAATTATCATGCATGCCAAAATAACCTCAAGATTATCGCTAAACTTGCGATTTGTAGGATTTATCCTAAACAAGGAAGAAAAAAGCTATCTTTTGCCTAGTAAGGATGATACATTTCTGGGTATTATTTTTTAATTTAACAAAGATGATATCAGAACTAACGTTATAGAAAAGAGAAATAAAATTAAACACTATTTACAACAAACGGCTTGGTTGACCGAGTATAAAGGCATCTGCCCGGAATGCCGAGAACGCGGGTTCGATTCCTGCATCAAAACTATGGTTTTTCGAATATTCTCTACTCTAACCACAAATTTCTTTAGCCAATTTACAACATTTTATTAGTAACAGTTAATGAATTTACACTATTTTACAAGTTTAATTAGACTACTTATATTACTTCAACTAGCAATACAGTATTCTTGGCTATACACCATAAATATATAATTACATAATCACAGCTAGAATCAGACCACTGCTTGACCATTCAATAATACCCCCACTTAAATTAAGTGTCTAGGGAGATATGGTAGCGGTGCCGGGTGAAGACATTAATGGAATAGTTACTTTATCTTATATAAATACCAAGACAACTATAAGGCGAATGCTTTACCGTGTATGAAATTTTCGGACACCGAATGGAAGCTTAGTGATTACGCCTTTAATGAAATAATAAGCTAGCTTGGCAAATTTTAATATACGTAGATCTTTTTGCAAGTCGGTCGGTCAAATGCAAAATGCGCTATTTACGTACTTGGCAGAGTGACCCCAATGCATGGAATACTGATGCTTTTACTGATATACTGATATATATTTCTAGTGATATTTATTTTTACGCGTTCGCGCTTTACATACTAATTCATTAAAAAAAAAAAAATAAAAAAAATTAAAGATTGTGATTTATAAACCTGAAGGGGTTGTAGTGTTCCCTACTAGCTAACGGTTTTCATTATTTCAATTATTAGATTCCTCTCGCTGTATCAGGTTAAGTTGTCTTTCTTAGTCTTTAGACCTAAAGACCAAGACGGCCGCCTTGGTCGATGGCTCAGATTGCTGGGTATTGGCCAAGAGGTTCCGGGTTCGAATCCTGGTAGGGGCAAAGTTTGTGATGACCACAAATGTTTGTTTTCGAGTCATGGTTGTGTATATGTTTATGAAGTATATTTTCAACATATATACATAATTATATTAAAAATATGTCCATCATCTAGTCTTCATAACACAAGTGCTTAGGCTTACTTTGGGCTAGATGCTAGGTGTGAGTGTAAAAAAAAAAAAAGAAAAAAAAAAAAAAAAAAAAAAACCTAAATAATACAACAAGGAGGTTGAAATGTTGGGTAACATTTTGTAAGGATAATTATAACTAGTACCACACAGGCTCTGTATCAAGATTTATCGAATTTTTCACAGAAATGTTTGTCAGAGGGGCTAAGTACGGTACCTCAAACTCCTACAAATCGGCACTTACCTTATTATTTAATAAGACATTATAATGATTAAGGATTTAAAAAAAAAAAAAAAATATATATATATATATAGATAAAAGGAATTAAAATATTATATATGAAAGGAGTTTATAGATTGAGACCAAATACAATATCAGCTGGCACCCAACCTAATATTGTCTTACATTTCAAACCAGTGGCCAAATAAAGATCTCAATATAGAAACCAAAAAGACAGCAACCTGTGTAGATTTCGCCACCGCACATCGGGTCCAAAACACATATATAGGTTATATACATTAATAAAACTGAAAGAAATTTACAGAACCTTAATGAAATAGTTCTATTATACCAGAATAGTTATATTATACGTAAAGACCAAATTAATATCAACCCGTTATCAAAATTCTCAAATATAAAGTAGTACTTAGTAGTTCCCACGCCACGGGTATCATAGATTATTTGAATAGAACATTTTTTCCGCGTGGTTCAGAAGTTCAATTATTTATTACTTTTAAAAACCAATTTCGTAAAATTTGTTGATACATCTACATTTGGCGCTCAAAGCACCCGTCACGCGGTTCATGACGACAGCCAATAAAATTGGGGTTAGCATCGATGTAATACGGAAGGCTGCAGGTTGCAGCAGTAACTCTGAATCATTCACAAGATTCTAAGGCATGTAGGTACTTAAATAATCGTTTTAATTATTAAATAGCTTAGATTAAATTGCTAAGAACAGCAAAGATATAATAATAACAAAATAAAAAATCTAAATAGTTATCTATTTTAATGATTGATTCTTTTTTTCTTGAGGCATACAATAAATAAAATTGATCGATACTTTAACTTCTAGGGAATATATTTGAAGTCCCTGCTGAAATGTTAAAATAACTATTAAATGGTAACTTTTCTATAAAAGCATAACTTAATCGCACTCGCCGGCCGCTGCCGCGGCACGCTCGCTTCGCTCGCTCGGCTCGTGCTATTCATTGGTTCATGTACCAACCTAACTTAACCAACTCATGTCGGTAAATAGTAAGATTTACCAAAAGGATCAACTAATATAGACGCAATAATTTGTGTAAAGATTAAACATACAAAATAAATAAAAACACTATTTATTTTTATAAGTGCTAGTCTAAGTAAGATAGATCAAATCATTTTTAGATGGTCTAACAATATTTTTTCCGTTCTATAATAGCTCTCTATTAAAGATTTTTGATAGTGATTTTACTCGATCTTTGTTATCGAACCACTCCATATAATTTAAGGTTATTTATTAATTTAATTAGAATACTAAAAATCAGCTTAGTGTTCTTGAATTAATGCCATGAGATAACAATTTATTAACTAAATGGTTACCAATGGTACCTATACTGTTGTATTTTATATTCGTTTCTCTAAACATCCTACAACATGTAAGCTTAAATCGCTAAGAATGAAGCTGCGAAATATAATTGTAAATCAAACGAACTTACCTGAAGTGAAGTTCGATTATAATTATATGAGCAGCTTCATTCGACGCGATTTATAAGATCCCTCCCAACATCTGTAAAGATGTCCATCCCAACCCAAATCCAGACAAATATAAAATACAAAATTACAGAATAGTAGGTAGGTTCGGGCTATAAACTATAATGAGGAAGCGTAACGGCCGGACTGGTCGAGTAGTAACGTTTATTTATCTTTTTTAATATTGCCATAGTAAAAAATAAAAATATCTTTAAAAATCCGTGCAAGGGTGACGCTTGGGGGCGCCACTACAACATGTAAGCTTAAATCGCGTCGAATGAAGCTGCTCATATAATTATAATCGAACTTCACTTCAGGTAAGTTCGTTTGATTTACAATTATTATTACAGTGGACCTCCTAAATGGATACGTTTTGAATCTTAAACCAGAAGTACCTACGGCTTAGTTTTGCTTTCATTAATCTATTACAGATAGTATTTTCTGTAACTTTGCATTTTGCAAAGTAAGTTAATAAACAAAAGACTTTTTGCACCTGCTTTCTGATTATAATTTTGAAATGGGTAGACAAATGAGAACAAAAACTCTAATAACGCTTTTGCGAACACAAAATTGTATTCACGAAAAATTGCAGCTACAAGCTCCAAGTAATTCATTGTGCGCAATATAAAATTGCGCAAGAGTGTTTGTCGACACGCATTTCGTACGGTAATGGGACGCTATGCAAACACGCGACATAATATTTTCTTAACGAAGGCAGCGTTAACATAATGCAAGAAAATTAAAACAAATAAAATGCCCATTTCCTTTGTAACTTCCACTTTTACATACATAAATCACGACTATATCGCAGAAGGGGTAGGCAGAGGTGAACTAGCATCCACGTTTCGCCAAATATGTCAGATCCCATGTAAAAAAGGTGGCGTGCCTATTGCCATTTATCGGGCACAAAAGTCGCAGTACATTGCTAGGTGGTATAAGAGAAACGCTGCTGCCCATTCCTTGTCACTGATTTATCCTTAGTCGCCTTGTACGATACCCACGGGAGAGATTTGGGGTGGCGACAATTGTATTCTACTCTGCCGTCACCACACGGCTAAGCCAAGCAGTATGTTAAAAAACAACATCTCTAAAAAAGTACACAAGTCAACTAACGAATTGCGCGCATCTTATTTAAATCTGAAATTAAGTAAATGAACTAGTAGTGTATAGCTTTGAATGAATCCAGCTCAAAATACAATTGCATTCGTTAATATTGGAAGTCACTTTTGTTGAGATAAAGCTGTTTGATTACGTGGGCAGAATTAAACTCTAACGTATTGTTACCATTATTTCGGATTATATGTGGCAACATTGGCAAGACAAACGTTACCTTCCTTGCCTGCTGCCAGGCTAAAATAAAAATAAAAAAATAAATTGAAAATATGCAGATATTTCCATCTTAATCTCCAGGCATATGTATATGAAATACAGTACTTCGCCTTGGTGTATGAAAATATAATCGCCTCTAAAAGGGTTCCTCTCGAAAATATTAATAATTGCAATATTAAAATGCAAAGCCTCACTAATCTTACTTAATAATTGATTAAAACAACGGCTCCGAAATCCTTTCCCCTGGAAAGAGGGTGAATTAACTGATTATCATCCGAACGTTCTAAAATTAATTTATTAAGTGAAGCTGTGAAGTAAGGACAGGGGATTAAAAATTAATTACAAGTTTTCGAGTGAGATTTTGGGGATTCAAAAAAGTTCATCCCGAATATTCCGCTCGCGGAGTTACGGGACTTTAGTATTTTACTGGCTTCGAAATTCGGAGATCGTAATTTTTGTAAGTAAGTTCATCATCACCAGAACAGATGGAGGAATATAGGGAGATTGGGCCATAACCAGCCACGCTGGCCCAGTGCGGGTCGCTGGGTAATAACGACTGCAGATGCAGTTGGGTCCAACGGCTTAACGTGCCTTCCGAGGCACGGAGGAACTCGAGATAATAAATTTTGGTCACCCATCCAACGACCAGCCTTAGCGAACATTGCTTAGTTTTATGCAATCGAAGGCCAAGCGTGCTATGCCACTGCGCTAGCGAGCTCCTCAGCTCCTCACAGAGGACGCGGGTTAAATAAAAATGCAAAAATTTGCCGACTTTATTTTCTTTGAAATATTTTTTCTAACCTCTATTGTTAATTTCAAATAAAAATCATATTCTTATAATACTCGTACACATGACAAATAATTAAAATTAAATAATAAAAACAGATTTTAATTTCGACAGTAGTTCTAATTGCAACCTGTTGTACAAGATAACAGCAAAAATATCGCTCATTTGGAGCAACAATGACGCATATACAATTTTTGTTAAAATAGAGATGATTTTAATGGTTAGAAAAAGAATTTCGAAAAATTATGATATTGAGGCGGGAATCATAATTTTTCGAAATTCTTTTTCTAACCATTAAAATCTTTGTACTAATGTTTCTAACATTTATATAATGTTAAAATTAAAATCAAATAATAAAATAGAGATGATAATATTTTAAAAAGGAAATGTCATTTAAACTTTATTTTCCGCTCCTGTAAAAAAATAAAATTGTATAATTATATCAATGTTGCACCAAATGAGCGATATAATATGTTTTTAAACTGTCATAGCCACTACAACTATCAGAAACACAGCTACAATAGTGGCCGGTGGAAGTCAAAGTTCCGGAGATGACGGAAATGGAACGCCCAGTGGACACGACCTGCACACGACATTCACTTACTGCTACGGCAAATGTGCAGGGGTCAGCCTGGTCGTTGACATCCCAGATACAAATACGACGGTACTTGTAAGTACCTACTGTCCTATTTTGTAATAGGACGGTACTTACAAATTACTTTTAACCGACGTCACAAAATGGAGGAGATTCTCGATTCAATTCTTTTTTTTAAGATACAGATAAAGTTCGTGCCTCTGTTATCCGTCAGGTTACCATATTATCTATACTAATATTATAAAGCTGAAGAGTTTGCTTGGTTGGTTGAACGCGGCTAATCTCAGAAACTACTGACTCAAATTGAAAAATTATTATTGTGTTGGATAGTCCATTTATCGAGGAAGGCTATAATAACCGTCATGAATGCGAGCGAAGCCGCGGGCAACCACTAGTAGAATTATAAAGAAAGTGTTCCCAATTCTGCCTAAAGCGGCTTCTCTTGTATAAAAATAAACTTAGACGAACAAACTTTAAATACACATAATTATTTGAAAATATTGAATATATACTACTTAACAAACCATGACTCGGGAACAAATATCTGTATTCACCACAATTTGCCCCTACCAGGTTCGAACCTGGCACCTCTTGGCCAACCCCAACTTATCGTCAAGAAAGAAACGCGTTTATGGCAGTCGATAAGGTGTTCAATAATAAAGCAAATAGCAAATCATTACATAATATCTAACGATGCAAAACAGTGTGAAGTGTTATAGAATCCCATCCCCAAAATTCCTCACAACACATGTTGGATTGCCCAAGCCAATCCAACGTGACATATAAAGATGCTTCACACATGCTTCGTGCAGATATGCGGTTAGCGTAACATTGGTAACCTGAATTCCGAGCAGCCAACGGCCAGCTAACAATGACGGCTGGTGTAGTCGACCGTTCTGGCGCTGGCGGAAATAAAGCGACCAGTTTCGACTGCGTGCTGCAATTGGCTGAAATCGTCGACAAAATTCATAACCCCTAGTACTTGCAGTTGGATGTCAGAGCCAGCAAGGAGCTTTCTGCTAACGATTCACGCTGCAGAGCACGTAAGCTGCCTAAAAACATTGAGTAGAACTGTTGTGGAGCAGGCCCTAAACATAATGTATTTTTTCTATTTGTAATCCCAATGAGTTTGCCTACGTGAAACCCACCAAGTCTATCCATTTCCAACGCTGCATTTGAAACCACGTCAAAATATCTTAGCGCTCGCCTCTCCAATATTCGACGTAAAAAGCGACCACAGTGGTGGCTTGATGGATGCAGCTTTTAGCGATACATTTCTTGCCTTTACTCTGGCACTACACCCTCGCAGCTTTGTTTAACGGTGTGCATGCAAAGCGTGCAATCAATGTTTTCTTAAAAGCATGCATGCGCCTTTTACTAAGCCTCTGCGGCAAATTTGAATAGCGTATCAAAGGGCCGCTTGTGCAAACAGCTTTAGTTAAGCTTAGCGGCAATTATGATACAAACTCAAAGCGCTCCTACAAATAAGCATTCAAATTACTGTTATGACTTAACTTTCGATTTGAAAGCTATCGGAGTTTTGTTGATTTATATCTCGAGTTTGGACTACGTTTTGTGATTCCCAAATAATTTTCAGCAGTTCCTAGAATGGAGGTTGGTTAACTTGGAAGTTTGATAATGATTCAGGGAGCGTCTTACAAATATCTTCAATGGTTATTTTTTAAAACAAAACCTACCTCAAAACATTTTGAGACCTCATCAGTACAGCAAATCTTTATGATGGAATGAGTGGTCATGTTTATGTCGATGTTAAGCAAAATTTGGCACCGGAAATATTCGAAATAATTCATATTTTTTAGTAAAAAAACCATAACATATGAATATTGCAAAAAAACAATAATATAATGCGGTTGCCTGTTTTAGATTGGTAAGTGAAAGTACCGGATTTAGCTTTTTCAAGTCATTCAGTTTAAGCATAATAATGCATTTTATAATATTTCTAAAAATCACCATCGAATAAATGTTATCTGATAATTCTTTTGGAAGGAACATAGTCACGTGTAGGTGTAACAGACACAGTTATTATTTGAAATCATGAAAGCCTTTATCACAAGACAAATATTATCTAAAAGTCAACGACTCTAATTATGAAATCAAAGCCGAAGGAAGTTTGAGCCTCGCGAATCAGCGCGGCATTGTTCAAAGAGTTTCGTTCATTAAACGTTTCTTCTCGAGACACATCCACTCCAGAATTAGCTGTCATTTATTTAATGCTCGTGACAATCAGAAGGGCAAAGTCGGGAGTGAAATAACAATCTGGCACGTCATCTTATTACTCGCTCTGTACTTTGTGTAAGTTGGGGATGTTCGTACACTGCAACACATTACCGAATAATTGCTGTGTAGAACTATTTATTTTGTAATGATTTACAACATTTCATTTTTTCAACATACCTTTATTATGATGTTATATGAAATTAAACCGAAAATGAAGACACCCATATTTTTTATTTCTTTTGAATTCTGTCGTTTTCATACAAAAAATCATAATTGAAATACCTGTCATTCTAAACAGACGTAAGCGCCAAATAACGTCACAATCGTGGACAAATGGCGAAATCACTCTTGACGCAAAAAATAAAAAGATCACTTGTCAAAATTGACGAACTGGCGTTTCCGGTTTCTAAAATATAAAAATTTTATCTGAAATGTTTGAAATTAATTTCAAAGTAAAATACGTTTTAAATTAAAGTTTATTAAGGATTTCAATTTATTACAACTTTATTAATGTTAATTTCGACGATGATAATTAATTACACTGGATTTGATTTATGACTGACGTCTGTTATCATGTCTATGATAACTTTTTATTCTTCTATCTAGGAAGGCAAACGTTTCGAAGACAAACAAAATTTATACATCCCCGACCGTGACGTGATCGCATGTTTTTTACATTTTATTTTTTTCTCTGTAATTAAGTAATAAAAAAATTTAATAAAAATATTTTGAAGTCAGGATTGGAAAATAAAGAAACGGTATTTTTATTTTGGGGGGTTGTCATTTTTGAAATGTTTTCAATTACAGAATGTTTTTTTGTAGTTATTTTTTTTAGTAATTGTTTATAATTGTTTTTTTGTTTTATATTTTTTCTAACCACCAAAATCTTTGTACTAATTTTTCTAACATTTATATAATGTTGAAATTAAAATCGAATAGTTATTTATTTATTTGTCGGCTAACCATCTTATCAAAATCTGTCGCCATAATATTAATGTTAACAGCATAATTGTTCTGACAATTGTAATAAGATTGTAAGGCTTCCAGGTGTATCTCGATTCCATCTTCGGTCCTTATCGTCACTTAGCATCAGGTGAGATGACGGGCAAGAGCTTCCCTGTCTAGCATAAAAAATAACCTAAAATGTACATGTAGTAAAAATATTATGAATGCTTTAAAACATTGTTTTTCAAGTTCAATGATTATTCAAGAGCAGTTAGTTGTACGTCGTGTCTTAATAATGTACTTGTATAATACTGTGTCTACCAGCATGGGATTACCATGGTTGATAAACGGTTGTGTAATTAGGGAACACCGCGTAATAATTGTTGCCGGAATTCATAGGGTCAGAGGTGAACGACAGCCATCAATCCAGAGCTGATTGGGTGCAGACAGTGACAAATATCGACTAATATAGCCGCCCAATCATTATGAAGCTATAAAATTACAATTTGATAATAGATGGCGCTGCTCGGAATTGGTAACTGCCTGACATAATTATTTTCTATTAAGTTTGAATAGCGAACCTGCTTTGGATGTAACCACCTGAAATTCATGATTAAACTTGTTCTGTTTGTGTACCTATAGTTAAATATCTTCTAACAAGAAAGAAAGGTTCTTAAGATGAAGTAAATGTTTGATAGCTATTTTGATAATTTATAGAAAATATCATTCTGCGATGAATATAAACATAATTTTTTTTTCTTGAAATATGTCTGTTTTGTGAACGTGTCATATTCAAATGTGGCGGCAAACCTTACTCAACTTCTATCAGCTCATTCTTCCGTTTACAATAAACGAACATTTCAAAACACAACTGCAATAATATTCTTCCGCCACTCCACCGGGCTATCTATCCGCCAAAAGACCCATTTCAAGAAGTCGTCAAGATACAACAAAGAGAACACATAATGTATTCATTTCTGACAAAAAAGATCTATCTCACGCACATTGCCCCGAATCACTTCAAAGCGACTGTGACTCGAGGAATATTATATCTGAGGCGGTGTAACACAACCACTTAGGATTAATTCACACGAACAATGCGAGAGTTTTCACGAATTCACGATTGTGTTATCACTTAGCTTGCTGTCTTATAAACAAATACAATTTCATTTGCAGAGAGAGATTTTTTTGGGAACGATGACGTGCTCTCTCAGTGATTCCTTCGTCTGTGTATTTTTATATTGATTTAAGTATAGAATCAGGAGTTTTGTACACTTAACTAATGTTTACTGATAATAATAGTAATACTTTATAACAGTAACAGGGCTCTATAAAACGGTACATTAAGAAATAGAAACAGCATTATATAGATAGGCAAAGAGAACAAATTTAGTATTTAGATTAGATAATACCTGTCGACAAAATATGAAAAAACTTTTAAACTTGAAATATATTTAATACTTGCCTTTTTATTCATGCAACATTACTTTACTGCTTAAGGTAAAAACAGCTTGCTTACTTAAGTTACTTATATTATTTAATAACTGAAAGTAATTCTATTGATCTTAGGTATACGGCCGCCTTGGTCGAATGCTCAGATTGCTGGGTATTGGCCAAGAGGTCCCGGGTTCGAATCCTGGTAGGGGCAAACTTTGTGATGGCTATGTATATGTTTAAGTAGTATATTTTCAGCATTTATTTATATACATTATCATATTAAAAATATGTCCGTCATCTAGTATACTACTTACTTTCGGCTAGATGATAGGTGTGAGTGTAAAAAAATATTTATTTATTTATTTATAAAACCACACAAATTCAAAAACCCGGGAATTTAAGCCAAAAGCCAACAATCTGACCATTCGGCCGTCAAAAAGCCTAGTACGTATCACTCCTTTAGTAGCTACACAAAATCAAATTTATTGATATCGAATCAAATATATATATTGAATCAAAATTATTGATCTTACTTGTTTGTCACTGATTAACTGGTAGAGAATGCTGTAGGTATAGCTTTAAGTTCGTCAATTGTAAATTTTATGCAATAAAGTTGAAATAAATAAATAAAAAAATTAATTCATTTATTCATATCATTCATATTGGTATAATTATAATACACTTATGAATCGTAAAGACGCTAGACATCGAAAACTCGTGTCCAAAGCAGATAGGAGAGGGCGCAGGATGCCCCAGTCTATAATGATAGGTTTCCAAAGCCAAGTTCATAGCTATAATACCAATAAAAATAATCGATCACATAAACAACAAATGCCAGTTCCAAATCTTTTAAATTCATCTCAGTCTCCTTTCAGCGGGCTGTCTCCAATTCGGCCAGGTAATACAATTTTCTCACCTATTGACATTAAAGTAGGTGCAGCGCATCGGGGCACATTTCCTCGCAACTATCCTCCATGGGATCTAGATTATGTGATAGGATTGGGCGGCGCGCGGTCTGCATTTTCCTCCTACGGGAGCTGAATTTAAACATCCTCTAAAAACATGAATGCCTAGTAGCTACCGACTGACAAATTGTTAAATAAGACCACTATGTATCCCTACACGAATACTGGAATATTCTACTTATATCGTTATTTGAGTGATAAAAGAAAGAATTGTTTTTTTTTGGATCCATGCTTATGATTTGAGAAATCAAGCCTTATATGGATATAATGCACGTTTGTTTCTTAATTTGCACGAGCACTACACATTTGAAATAAACGTTTCACAAGATTGTGAGGACACCTGTCATCTTTAGTCCATCCGTGACCACGGCCACAGTAAAGTGATCGAAACGTCGGGTTAAATAATTAATATGCCAAACACCAAATTATACGCGAGTCTTATCCGTAAAAGTTGTTTTATCTTATACGGATATTTAATTTGCATGATCGAAATGTGGCGCTGTTAATACATGTAATCGAATAAGTTAATTATTATCAAATCATATAGGTATGTACTTACTGCATAATTATGACAATCTGGAAATGTTGCTAGTTGAGGATAAGGTACATGGGGATTTAGATTTTCTTAATACCGAGAATCTTTGATTACAATAGCAGATACATCAAAATAAATATGAAATACATATTTGTGAAATTGATAAATGTGCAAAAGTGTGTTCCATACAGCTTAGAGCTCTCCACGACTCAATCATTACTTCACAACAATATAATCCAGCAAATATTTCACTTACCTGCGCAAAACTGCACAAACATAAAAGCGGGTCCACAGCAAATAGGTGAGCCACAACTCCACGTTTTGTTTCTCCGATTCGCTTCGTAGTCGATATAAAATTTTCCAATTCGTATGTTGGCTCCTCAGTCCATATTACGCTTAGTAGAGGAGACGTGGAACATCGACCTTCACCGACCTGATAACTCGATGAGACATTTTTTTATCAAATATTATAATTTGTAAACAAATATGCCTATGATAATAACTTGCCTATCGAAAAGTGTTCATAGCTATTTTTAATTGAATGAATTTTCTTTCATCACCTTCTCTTATGTGATAGCCGAATGAGTTTTATTTCATAGGTAGCCATGCACAGAAATAAGTAGGCAGCCTACTTAAGCATATTCTGTGTGTTAAATAGGTACTATCAATTGAGATAAAATTCATTCGATTATCATATGAGTGAAGGTGATGAAAGAAAATATTTAATTAAATAAAAAAAATCGATAGGCTAGTTATCATAGGCATGCTTTAAAATTATATTTGATAAAAAATATGTCTCATCGAGTTATCAGATCAGTGAAGGTCGATCTTCCACGGCTCTTAGGTCCGGTTGCTCGAAACTCGGTTACGTCAACTGAAGGGTCAAGTTATGGTAAAAGTAAAGTTAACGCGACGGGGTTACTTGAAAAGCGGTTGTTGAAACAACGACGGCAACTGAATGCGAAGATAACTGACGTCACTTTTTTCACCAAGGTCAAAATTGACAATAGTAAATTTCTTACTTTTACTTTACTGTAACGTACGTGCAACCCGACCTTAGACTAGCTGGAGCGGGTCACAAATCAAGTTTCCTCGACGGTCTGTGCGGCCATCTTGGTTTTTCGCGGCCGCTTACCCGTGAGAGATTGAACGCTGAGTCATGCCACAGTATACACAGAACAGTAATACGTCTTCATACAAACTGGCCGCTGCCCATTAGAATGTGTGCTTTCGTACTCGGCCATTTATCGGGCACAAAAGTCGCAGTACTATTGCTAGGTGGTATAAGAAGAACGCTGCTGCCGATTCCTCATCGCTGATTTATCCTTAGTCGCCTTGTACGACACCTACGGGAGAGACTTGGGGTGGTGACAATTGTATTCTACTCGCCGACAGGCCGCAGATAAACTACTGTTCTGGGTATACTATGGTGGTGCTCTCTCTGCTCGTGCACTGCAATACAGTTGACCTGTTATGCGCCCGCTGAAAACACATTTTGTTGTCTTTCTTGTGAGCACTGTTTGTTATCCATTTTTTCGCTCGTATGTAGGACGACTGACTTTATATGCTTACATTGCCCGTGTAGGTATTGACATTTTAAATGCATTTTTGTATTGTTGTGAATGCGTTTTGACACTAACTAAGCCGCGTTAGTCACCCATACTCGTTTATTACCATTACTATTTGAGATTTTTTACATAAGAACTATGTTTCGAAAAAATCACACCAACCCAATCTCAACCATTTTAAAGGGAAAATGCTAGCATAGAACTTTGTATTAATATTAATTTGGCAAGCAATTTTAATATACCACCTTTTAAAACTATTATGATGATTCCTGTCAATTTCAGTCATCCTTTTCACCTGTCCGGTTTATTCACAATAAATCAACGTTCGGCGCTCCATATTGACGCATACAATCAAGTTGATTAAGGAAAAAGCTTTATCTACCTGTAACAATCACCATCAACCGTACTACTATACATTTTGAACAGAAAAGAATTCGTAGCGCAAGTTTTATAGTATGGTTATAGTTTGTGCGAGTTTGTTAGTTATAGAGCCGTGTAGTGACGGTAGAGTAGAATACAATTGTCACCACCCCAAATCTCTCCGTGGGTGTCGTACAAGGCGACTAAGGATAAATCAGTGATGAGGAATGGGCAGCAGCGTTCCTCTTATACCACCTAGCAATGTAATGCGACTTTTGTGCCCGATAAATGGCAATTGGCTCGCCACCTATTACATGGGACCTAACATAACTGGCCAAAAGTGGATGCTAGTTCACCTCCGCCTACCCTTTCGGGGATACAGGCTTAATTTATGTATGTATGTTATAGTTTGTACTGGATTAACACGTTTTTTAATCTATTTTAATGTTTTGTTGGTATTGTTAGCGAAAAGAATCCATCCTATTTTTATATTATAATTTTTTACTTAGCACAACTTTTGAAAACTCTGTAAGACAATATTGGATATAGTATATAGTTAGTATAGTATGGTGGGACACAATTAGGAATAACTTCTTAGTTGTAACTAATATAGAACCAGGTACGTACTATTATTAAGGTAAGCTTAACCGAATGCAGGCGTAGGTATGTAAAAATATCTGCTTTGGATGTCCGAAATTAATTTCTACATTGCGTGGGTCCGATTCCCGCATCCGAATAGTAAATTTATTCAAAAAAAATCTTTATAATCATTTGTCTAATATTAAAAAAATCTAAAATTAAATAAACACATTTTGAGTCTTTGTAGCCATCAGTTACAAAAACAGTCACTACTTAAGTACAACGCACGTTTGTGAAGCTGCGAATTAATTAATTTTCTTTTTTGTAAAGCTGGCATACATTTTGCTCACGGTAAATCAACACGCAATGCATCGCAATATTGACGGGTGGAGGCAAACACGGCTCTGACTTTATAACGTAGGAACACCCGAAGCGGACGATTGCCGTTCTTTATTAAAAACGGTGCACTCCGTAAATGTAAACTACCATTGAACTACCAAAACTTTTGAAAAATCACTGTTTTTGTATTGCGTCCGTGCTGTAATAAGTGGTATCTTATGAAGAAAATTGAGTCTCCCAACTGCGTAGTGTGCGGTGAAGTGGAAGATCTCCAACACTTGTTGATGGATTGTGTCCGGCACCAGGAAGAGAGACGGTTCTTTGTGAACAAATGTAAAATTAATATGTCAGACATTGGTGTGTTTAACAGCATTCTGGCCCAACCGATGTCCAAGGAGGCCAGACTGCTGTATCGCTTTATATGTCTGCCGCGACTGTCTTCCGACAATAACATATTAGGTTAATTGGCTCAGATGATTTGTTAATTTAGTATATAAGTTCACTATAGGACTGACATGTCTGTAAAGATAAAAGTCCTTCAAAATAAAGAAAAAGAAAAAAGTTTCGGTGATGACGTAAATAGTACAGTTTTTAACCGCCTCCGTGGTCTAGTGATTCGCCCACCGGAATTAAGTATAGCATAAAAAAGTATAAATACTCACAATTTCGGAAGGGAACTTATTAAAATCCAGCATTTGCCAACCATATATATCGGTCACGTAAATTGCAGTATTAATTATTGCTAAGCGGTGTAAGGGTATTATATGGTTGGTATAGTATAATGTTTTTGCCATTGTCTTTTATTGTGGGTATATATTCAGGGGTGCACAGTGCACCCTTAAGGGGGTACACATCGCTAAGTGCACACGGGTATGCGACCCCGGATTCCCGAGCTACTACGACTTTTTCCCAAAGATCCTCTCCGAGTCAGTAGTATCCTAATTGTCCCCTTTCCTACCCAAAATTCCACGTCCTTTTCATATTTAGACCTTATCTTACCCTGTCTCCTCTTTTCCCTTCCATTCCGCCAATCCAGGGTCTGCCGTGCCTGTGGATGCGTGGCTAGGGGTGAGCCTAGTCTCAAGCGTGCCTAAGCCCTGGGGGCAGGCGAACCCAGAAAAAGGCTAGCCTTACCCTGGCATGCGGGGCTCTGCCAGGGCCGACAAACTTTTCCCTAGCTTCTCGTGGGGACGCAATGGAATTTCGTAAAATTATCCATAAAAATGGCGGCGATGTGGTTCGCCACCCATCACGTCACGGACCTCGCGGGGGCGGAAAGTGGTTCACGGAGAGCCGCTTTGCTACGTTGAATGTTAGAGGAGGAATGCAAGGTAAGATAGATGAAGTATGCGAGATTATGGATAAAAGGCATATTGATGTGTTGTGTTTGAATAAGACGAAAAGGAAAAGTAGTGACACCACCGAACATGGCCCTTATACAGCATACTGGTCTGGAGTTCCCGGATCCAGCAGAGGCAAACAGGGCGTTGGGGTCCTACTTTCCAATAGAATGGCAGAGTGTGTGACTGAACATAAGTGCGTGAGTCCCAGGCTCCTCTGGCTGAGGTTGAAGGTTGGGCTTACTCGAATCTTCATCCTTGGTGTATATGCACCTACAGATTTAGGTTCGAGTAGGTCCAAAACAGACCTTACAAGTCAGGAGGAGTTCTGGGATAGCATGAGAGATTGCCTGAAACAGTGCAAGGAGAATGAGAGAATTATAATGTTAGGTGATTTTAACGGATGGGTAGGAATAAAGCGAGATGGCTATGAAAAGGTATTAGGTAAATTTGGGGATGAAAGAGTTAATGAGAATGGGAAAAGCTTGTTAGATGTGTGTTTGGAATGGAACCTCTTAGTGACAAATACGATGTTTGCCCACAAGAGGATCCATATGTATACAAGAGAGGATGAATACTCGAAAAGTATGATTGATTTTGTGATTGTGGATGAAAGATTGAGAAGCAAGGTTCAGGATACAAGGGTGTTCCGAGGTAGCGGTCTTTACTCAGACCACTTCCTGGTAGTTAGCCGAATAAGTGGTCTGTTTAAACGATGGCGGCACCGTACCACGGCCCCTATAAGTATCCTGGAAAGGATAAAAGTAGAAAATTTGCAAGAGGTGCATGAGGAATATGTGCGAAAGTTGAATGAAAGGTTAATTGAATCTGACGTAGATTCAGTAGCTGAGATAGAAGACATATGGAAGGTTTTTAAAGATGACGTTGTGAATGCAGCTACTGAAGTATGCGGTGTGGCGAAAAGAGGGAAAGGAAAGAGACAGAAGAGTGAATGGATGGATGGAGAAGTACAGAAGGTAGTGAAAGATAAGAAGAAAGCTTGGCAAGATTGGTTAGCAAAGAGAGCTGACCAAAGGATATGTAAGGTGACAATGGCGGATGTAGACAAAGCGAAAAAGAAATATAAAAGATTGAATTTGTTAGTGAAGAGTGTAGTGAATAGAAGGAAAGATGAACGAAAAGATGAGTTTGATAGAAAAATCTCTGACAATTTCCAAAATAACATTAAAGTTTTTTGGAAATCTGTACGGACAGCTCGAGGAAAGAGCGCAAATTCGGAGTTGATACGAGTCAGAGACAAGGATGGAAGTGTTTTGAATGGCGAAGAAAGAGTGCTGAATAGGTGGAAGGAATATTTCGAGAGTTTATTTGAAAGGTCAGATGATATAGTCCAGTCCCAGGCTAATCATGTGGAAGAAAATTTGAATGAGAATGAAATAAGTATGCATGAGATTGTGCAAACATTGAAAGGTATGAGAGCAGGAAAGGCAGCAGGGTGTGATAGGATATCGGTCGAGATGCTGAGGGCTGGTGAGGGTACCATTGCTAAGCAGCTGCACCGCCTTTTGAACCTTTGTTGGGTAAGTGGCCAAGTACCAAAAGACTGGCGTAAAGCCGTCATTGTGCCACTGTACAAAGGTAAAGGGTCGCAGCTGGAATGCAAAAATTACCGTGGTATTAGCCTTCTCAGCGTTGTCGGCAAATTGTATGCAAAGATTCTGATTGAAAGGATTATGAAAGAGACTAGTGATAGAATATGGGACGTGCAAGCAGGATTTCGGAAGGGAATGGGATGTACGGATCAAGTCTTTTCTCTACGATGCATTACTCAGAAATCTCTGGCTAAAAGCCAACGAGTATATTGCGCTTTCGTAGACTTAGAAAAGGCTTATGACCGAGTGGTGAGGAATGAACTGTGGTCGATTTTGTCGATGTATGGGGTGAACAGCAGCCTGATACAGGCGTTGAAATCTCTTTATGAGGATTCAAACGCTTGTGTTAGGATAAATGGCGCATACACAGAGTCGTTTCGCATCGGTACAGGTGTGAGACAAGGATGTGTAGCGTCACCATGGCTGTTCAACTTATACATGGATAATTGTCTGACGAGACTAAAAGAATTTGATTGTGGATTACGTATGAACGAGTTACTTATCAAATGTCTGCTGTACGCTGATGACCAGGTTATATTAGCATCATCAGAAACAGATTTGCAGGAGATGGTAACAGTTATGCATGAAGCTTTGACAGAGAAAGGGATGAAAGTAAATGTAAGCAAGACAAAGATCATGGTTTTTGAAAGGGATGAACAAATGACAAAGTGTGAAATTAAGATAGCGGGTGAGAATGTTAAACAAGTGAGAGAGTTTGTATATTTAGGATCTGTATTTACGAGAGATGGAAAGTATGATAGTGATATTGAAAAGCGGGTGAAAGCTGGGAATATGGTAAACGGGGCTTTGCACACTTTTATGAACAGGAGGTGCTGGTTCCGACATTAATGTATGGAAGCGAAAGTTGGGTATGGGAGAAGAAGCATGAAAGTAGATAAATGCAGTAGAAATGAGAGCGTTGAGGAGCATGGCTGGAGTAAGGCTGAGCGACCGATTGTATAACAGTGTGATAAGAGAAAGGTGTGGTTTGAAAGAAGATGTAATGACAAGGATTGAGAAAGGGATGCTCGCATGGTTTGGTCACGTCGAAAGAATGGATGAAAGGAGAATGACAAAAAGGATTTACATGGCGAAAGTGAATGGAGAAATGGCAAGGGGAAGGCCTAGGCGGATCTTTCATAATCAAATTGAAAGTCTATTGAAAAAGGGCCAGGTCAAGAGTACCCGAAACCGACGGGCATGCATGAAGAGATTGATGAGATTGGATGAAGCGAAAGAAGTATGTAAGGATCGTAGCAAGTGGAAGGAAGTGATCTCTGCCTACCCCTGTGGGAGAAGGGCGTGACGTATGTATGTATGTATGTGTATATATTGTGAATTGAAATTTTACTAGATATTTATTTATGTGATTGATCAGTTTTATTGGAACATTTAAAAAATACCTACCCCTTAACTGACTGTCTTTCTTCACTGAGCGGTCACCATTTTTTAACACTTAATTACATGGGACCTAATATAATTGGCGAAACGTGGGTGCTAGTTCACCTTTGCCTACCCGTTCGGGGATATAGGGTTATATATATTTTTATAATTTTTATATTCCATGGATTATAAATATGCTTACATTTTAAACAGATATTTATGTTTTCTTATTACAAATACACGTATGATTCATTATCATCACCAGCCCTTTAATGTCCCCACTGTTGGGGCACAGGCCTTCCCTATGAATGGAAGAATTATAGGGTGAACGAATGAGTCAGAACAGGAAAATTCAAAAGTAACTTTTACGGAAATATTAGTAAGGTAGCTAATTCCCTTTATATGTCCCACAACGTTCTAAATAAGCACTGTTTATGTGTTTATACACAATCTCCATCGCCAGAAGAACGATGCCTCAAAGAGTAATGATATTAACCTGCGGTTTCCAGTCGATGGGCACTAAAGATATCTATGGATTAAACCGCTTTGGGCAGACCCCATTTTCGCTGCTCTATTCACTGAGAAACTTACCCAACCGGACCACTAACGAGCAACGACAAAGAAAACAATGATACCCATTTAATCTAGCGTCCTTAACGTACAAAATTCTTCTGCGAACAAAATCCTTAAAGTGGAAGACCACTACAGCAATGCTTGACTCGAACCACAATGCTTAATGGTGCTTCTACACGGTGCATGTGGCTTGCGCCTGTTGAAGCACTTGCGCAGGTTATATGCATCGTGTAAACGATTTCAGCGACTCGAGGATGTGTACCAATGCAAGCTAACTGCAAGTAACCCGCGCGATGTGATGTGCGCACAAGCTACTAGCGCACGTTACTTGTTCAGGTACAGACATTTGTATGCGTGTCGAATCCGACTGAGATTCATGAGCTTAATTGTTATTTCTTTTCACATTGTTAACGTCAGGGCCAATAGTAACAATGATGAGGTATAAATTAGACAGGTAGAGGACAGTATACATAAAGTGCTCGGGCAGAATGCAAGTGTAGTTTGATTAAGTGACTTGTGCATACAGCTGACGCAAGTAACCCGCGCCTGTGTTTATGCACAAAAGTTTCAAGTACATTTTATATTCTATGCGTTCAAATGGATAATACACTTGGCTAGGCCATCAGATCAACAAACTTATGCATGCTGTTTGCGCAAATAGCTCGCGCCTTTACTTGCGGCAGCCACTTGCACCGTGTAGAAGCGCCTTCAGTACACAGTTGCGGCAGTAAAACCTTTTTAGCACAGAAAGGTATACTCGGGAAATTAACGGTTTCCAGTCGCGCTGTATGGAAGTACACTTATGTAAACTGCCTCGCGTTGAAGGGCTCTTTGAATTCCGCCTTTCTCTGCTTTTTTAGTTTTGTCGTTTAATCTCATCGTCTTGAAGGCAAAGCTGCGGAGGGCTGGAATTTTCCTTTTTGTTTGTAATTAATTCGATCAAAATAGGCTTTTGGAAATAAGTAGACGTTTGTGGAAATATTATTTCTCAACATATTTCTAGTTGAAATAAGGATAGAATAAGTATAATACATTATTATCAGCCTTTCAAATGCCAAGCTTCATAACCATCACCAGACCTTTAATGTTCTCACTGCTTTTATGTTTTTTTTAAGGACCGAAGCTGTTAGCCGATAGGCTTTTACAGCATCTACCGGATTTTTTCGGGGAAGTCGAAGACCTTGTTTTCAAGCCTTGCAGGCGAGCGCTCCTGGGAGATATACTGCCGCGGAGAGCCTCACAAGGCGCCCAAGTCGGAGCTATCCCCACTGCTGGGGCAGGGGCTATCGCTATGGATGGAAGAATATCTGCGGATTGGTATACTGTAGATACAGCCGGGACTAACTTATACGTGCCTTCCGACGCAGGGAGGAACTCGAGGTAATATATTTTTGGTCACTCATCTAATAACCATCCTTTGGGAACATTGCTTAGTTCCTGGCATATTCTAAGCATTTTTATGACTTTCCTGGAAGGAATCCAGCATAGAAAATTAGAAGATTACGTCCAACTATAATAATAATATAAGCTCTAGATCACCCATATTATGTAAAACGTAGAAGCACTCCGTACGTAAGGATATTAGTCCCTTTGGGACACATAATCCTGATTCTACAACGAGCAAAGGCTAGTCTCTGAGTAATAAATTCTAATAGCTTTAATCTGGAGTGATGGGAGGACTCGTATATAGAGCATATGAGCTATAAAGGTCGTTTAGGAGCAGGAGCCGAGCTTAAAAGGCCCAAGAAATATTTATACCTTAATGTTAAGAATTTACCTACTCTTAGCAATGTCGCAAGCAGATAGTTCTGTTGGGCTTTTTTCAATGTCGACATGTCAAAAATATACGTATAAATGTGGACTGATAATTATTGTTTTGGTTTTTATTTGTAATGGTAATTGTTAGAAAAATTATCACAAAGAAAACTGTGGGTAAAAAAAAGGTCCTATAAATTATATCAATCGTAATTATATCGTAATTAAATCATAATTATATCAATAGTATCAAGACTATAACTTTTCGAACTTTATCTAACCACAGTTTTCTTTATGTACTACCATCTAATATATGTGTTCTACACGCTTTTTTCCACCTCATACGAAATACGTGAAAGTGTATAGCCGTGGTGCTGACTGTACCTAAGCCCAACTTCGCCGAATAGCAAAACTTATTTAAAGAAACAACAACACAGAATCATAATCACACGACACCCACCCGGAGGACCAAATCGAAATACATCTTAATTTATGTACAAAAACCAACTTCGGGTAATGGAAACAAAGAAAGTTCCCCTTGTTCAACTCGATGCTGAAAAAGTATTCCTCAGATTTAAATCTCGTGGTCATTAGAGAGTCGAGTTAGCATACATTTTAATATCGGGTGACAGCTGTGGCTGCGGAACGGGGATGCTTGTGCAAGATGTCAAAACAAACTCATTTTATTTATATTTTCTCCACTGTCTCTTGGCGAGATTTATTACTGCAATATAACGTCGGACTTTGGACGCGGCCACACGTTTTGATATAGAAAGACAGTTTGACAGCGGGATATTAACTTCTTGAGGAGCAATATGATGCCGATCTGGCTTCTCATCTGAAGCGGTGACATGTTTATCGTCGATGGAAAGGGTTTGGTCTTTTTTTAGGGAACACATTTAGAAAATTAGGTTAAATGATAGATACGTAAATGGCACATAATTACCCCCAAAAGGTAAGACAGAGGTATGTTAGCTAGCAATGGTAGGTCTCATGTAATACGTGGCGAACCTATTTGCTGTTCATCTAATGGAAACGTAAATCGCAGAATATTGTTGTTTTCATGTGCTGGAGGAACGCTGCTGCCCACTACTCATCACTGTCTTAACCCTTAGTAGCCGTGTACGACACCCCTCGAAGGGGGTGGTCACAATTTTATTCTGCTCTGCCACACGGCAATTACAGTAGTACCTAACAAAAATATCAATAATAATTAGTAATTCGTGGGTGCCCATAATCGGTTCCAATAACGTTGATAAATCATTGGTAAGCCGTTGGTTTTCGTACACTATTAACATACACGCATACTACATACTTGATAAGTAATTTACGGCCAAACCTCAAAATCATAATTTCACATTACTTCCATACTTAATTTCTGACAAAGTTCACATCCAAAGTTCACGTTGTAACGCCGCACCGTATAAATATTTATCAAATTTAGTAATTATAGGCAAAACCTTATTCGCGTGAGGTGTAAGCGGATCACGAAGCCTGTTTACTGAGTGTATTAGAAGCCTAAACATCACTACAAATTCAGACCAGCGTAGAAGATCCGTTGCGTCACACACGGAGATCTTTGTCGCCTTTGTTCTGGGAGCGAATGGGGAGAGCCGGGGGTCTCCTTGAAATGGTCAGCGAATGTCGCACTGGCTACAGTATTAACTGGAGCGAGTAATGTTTGAATGTGTATTATTTAAGCAGAGTAAACTTGAGCAGGTCGCTGATTAAGCTATTGCTGCCGATATATATATGTACGGAACCGGTAGAGTTGAGAGTGTAAAACAAATATTTCTCGAATGCGTACCGGTGTTTGATTTATTCGAGTCGAAAGCACACATTAATTAAGAGATACGGTCTATCCCAACCAATTTTGTAATACGATTTGATTTTTATTTAAACATTTGTTTTAAATAAATGTTAGAAAAATTTTTACAAAGAAATTATTGGTTGGCCTGTTCGACGCTGGTTTGTTTCCGGCTTCATAAATAATTGTTCAAAATGTTTATTACTATATTTTCTTTAGAATATTGTTTTTATTTAAAACAAGTGAAGGTAGATAATCGATGAACTCAGTTGAGAGTTTAGTTTAGTTTAGAGTTTAGAGTTATCAGCAACAATGCATCTGTGATATCACAGAACAGCAACAGCAGCGGAATAATTACTTGCGCTTAATTAACTTGTCTAATTACATTCTAGTGCTGATGAAGATATGAATACTCACGTAGGTACTTACTACTATAACAAGTACATACTGACAGCTATAATTATGTACGGCCGTGTGGTGACGGCAGAGTAGAATACAATTGTCACCACCCCAAATCTCTCCCGTGGGTGTCGTACAAGGCGACTAAGGATAAATCAGTGATGAGGAATGGGCAGCAGCGTTCTTCTTATACCTACCACCAAGCAAAGTACTGCGACTTTTGTGCCCGATAAATGGCAATAGGCTCGCCACCTATTACATGGGACCTAGCATAATTGGCGAAGCGTGGGTGCTTGTTCACCTCTGCCTACCCCTTCGGGGATATAGGGGTGAATTATGTATGTATGTAGTAAAGTAATGTTGCGTGAATAAAAAAGGCAAGTATTAAATATATTTCAAGTTTTAAAAGTTTTTTCATATTTTGTCGACAGGTATTATCTAATCTAAATACTAAATTTTTTCTCTTTGCCTATCTATATAATGCTGTTTCTATTTCTTAATGTACCGTTTTATAGAGCCCTGTTACTGTTATAAAGTATTACTATTATTATCAGTATATAGTATACTTAAATCAATATAAAAATATACAGACGAAGGAATCACTGAGAGAGCACGCAAGAGCTCGAGATAATGAATTTTTGGCAACCCATCATCATCACCATGACTGGCCAAGCGCGGCGAGCCACTGCGCAATCGAGCACCACAAATTAAATGCGTATCCGTTAGAAATTTCCTATGCAATGTAAAGCCCAAAACGTTACGCCTAGCCTACAGCGGAAAAATGTCGCAAATTTAATTTCGAAAATCGATGTCCATTTCCCAGGCTGGCACCGGAGGCTTTTAGCTGTCGGTTTATTTTAATAGAATCAAATTCATCTGACATACACGTCTATTGTTTCGTGAATAGAATTCCAACTGAAGCCTGTCGCCGTATCATTGTATTGTATTATATTTCTGTTACGTGCTATCATTTTCTAGGGATTGGGAATAAAAATGTTTTATCCTTCACAATTAAGTTTATTTGATCTTATTTTAGGAGCTCCATAGCTCCGTGGCTTACGCAACCAGTGTTCGCTAAGGCCGGGTATAGGATGGGTGACCAACAATGTATTATCTCGAGTTCCTCCGTGCTTTGGAAGGCACGTTAAGCCGTTGGTCCCGGCTACACCTCCACATTGGGCCAGCGTGGTGGATTATGGCCCATTCTCCGTATATTCTTCCATCGATAATAGACCATCTCATTTACTTTTATAACAGTTGACTAGCCTTTTTACTACGTACCAACTACAATTTATTAATTTTAAAATATTACAGTGGCTGTGTGGTGACGGCAGAGCAGAATACAATTGTCACCACCCCCATCTCTCCCGTGGGTGTCGTACAAGGCGACTAAGGGTAAAGACAGCAATGAGTAATGGGCAGCAGCATTTCTCTGATACCACCTAGCAATATAAATTTGTACTGCGATTTATGTGCCCGATATATGGCAATAGGCTCGCCACCTGTTACATGGAACCGAACATAATTGGCGAAAAGTGGGTGGTAATTCACCTCTGCCTACCCCTTCGAGGATGTGGGCGTGATTTATTTATGTATGTATGTAAAATATTACAAGTTGCATCAAATCAAACGGAAGTCCGACTGGCCCACAGTTAATTTTAATGTTAGGTCACCTCTGCTACCCCTTAGAGAATAAATAGACGATATTACGAATAGATAGAATAATAGTTATTTATGTTTAATGTAGCCTGGTATGCTGATGACGATATATTATATACATAATAAAATTATAGCAATTTATTATTGACAAGACACGGCAAAAATTATACGTGTATAATATGTCAAAAAAATCACGCGAAAAGTGTTCATCCGTGCTTCAGAAGGCACATTCAGCTATTGGGCTCGGGTTTATCTGCGATCTTTTATAACAATCAATGAACAGTACAGACCATCGTGATGGGTTATAGTGCAGTAGATGAATCATTATCAACTGTAGCAAACTTAGCTCTGATAAAAGACAAAGACAAAATTCACACACAGCACAGCTCTATCGAATAGGATCTCACAGTTATCCTACATAGTAACTTACCTAGCTATACTTACGAAGTGAGTAAAGTCGGTCTTTAGTTCGGTAACAAAGGATTATTACCGAGCTCAAAATTAGATCTAACTATGGGTTAAGTGTAATTACCAACATGGAAAAGCATAATGGCTTTCTCTTCTGTACATCGCGATATCAAGGTGCTTGTTTCAAAACTTAATTGCGTTTTGCTCTAAATTGTCAGATATGCTTTAAACGAATTAGGGTAGGTATTTATGATTGCGAAAACCGTTTCCGCCTTATTCGCCAGACGAAAATTGCATGAAAACCAAGAATACTACAGATTGTAATGCAATAATTCAAATATTTAATTTTACTACTACGCCATGTTGTTTGCTGTTTGATGCAAAAAACAAGAACTAACGCAACGAGAACTGTACCCAAATCAGTAAAAAATTGTGCAGGTGTTCTACGGTAATAATATTCTTACTGCCGTGTGCCAGATTATGTTTGCAATCGCTTTAGTTAATATATCAAAGTATACAAAAACAGTTCATATTATCTCAAAACGTCTTGTAGCCTGGTCACCCTGAATTAATAATTTCGATCTTTTAGTATAGTTACATATAAACTAAATGTCTTCATACATAGGTAGATAATTCACCCCTATTTATCCCGGAAGAGGTAGTCAGAAGTAAATTAAAACACACGTTATTGCCATCTATCGCGAACATTATATCGCGGTGTAACACTAGATAGAATAAGATGTCTCTCATCTTAAGGGTGGAGACAATAATTGTATTCTGATCTGCCGTCATCAAACTGCATTTACGAAATCTTAAATATTGTTTATTATCAGAAACTCAAAACAACTATGAACTGCCTAACAAGGATGTCAAAGGTGATTCAATTTATTTAGTGGTTCAAATTACAATACTTTTCCCTATGACTTGACCGGTATTCTATGAACATACATACATACATACATAAATCACGCCTATATCCCCGAAGGGGTAGGCAGAGGTGAACTAGCTCCCGCGTTTCGCCAATTATGTTAAGTCCCATGTAATAGGTGGCGAGCCTATTGCCATATATCGGGCACAAAAGTCGCAGTACATTGCCAGGACGGTGGTATAAGAGGAACGCTGCTGCCCATTCCTCATCTCTGATTTATCCTAAGTCGCCTTGTACGACACCCACGGGAGAGATTTGGGATGGTGACAATTGTATTCTACTCTGCCGTCACCACACGGATCTACGAAACTATATCTAAAACCAAGTTTTTGTCAACTTAGCACGCAATTGAACGCGAGTACTTAGAAACACCAGCATATTATGAAGGGTTACATTCCTCAGAAGTTAACAGCTCATTTACAAACACGCGAATCATATAATGAAATTCAAATTCGTTGCCGAAGGATTAAGGGGAATTCAGATTGTGGTGCCATATGTATGAACGATCGCACGATCGTCACATGCAATCCAGCCTTATTTACATATCTTGCCTCAACAGTTATGGTTTCTGTCGTCATGGCTGACGTGATACTTAAGTTTGCTAAATATACATAGCAAATATAATTAATAGCACGTCTTTAAATTTAGAAATAACGTAGTCAGGAAATACTAAATGGTGGTGGGTCTCCCAGAAATCATTAGACACAATATCTAATTCAAATAAAATGAAATCTTCACCAAATAATTAATGTTATGGCGCTTAAAATTTGTTTGGTCTATTTCTTTAATTTAAGCACAGTAGTATTTATCTAATTTCATCGTATCATGGTTTTTATAGTAAGACAACAAAAAAAAAATTTACCAATTCTATTGAAAGCAAGAACACTAACGATTTAAATGCCTGTACTTAAGGGTTGGTCCAACAATGAAAATTAATACAGTGACGAAATAAAGAACCAAAAATTTTAAAAATGGTCCTGATGAGTTACAGGATATATTGTATGTTCTTATGTCGACGATGTACACTAAATTAGCACTATTAGAACGAATTTCATTTCCATCGCAATAGAACACATTTAAGTTATAAATGTATTAACGAACTAGATCCTTACCACTACCTACCTATTTACTTAAGTATTGTGGCTACGTAGACTGAGAGTATGACACATTTACTATGCAAATTAATGAATGAAGATTACAAATGATAATAGCAATGTAATTCTCTTGTCGTCATGTACAATTTAAACATGTAAATTGATAGACGTTCAATCTGAGCTGAATATATTCATTTCCGTTAGGAGGCGGTTAAGGTTCATGTATTTATAATGCCGATCATGCTATAGCTACACAAGAATACATACATACATACAACACGCCTGTTTGATACAACAACACAACGTATAAAATATAATATCATCATCATCATTATCTTTCTGTCCTGTGGCCGTACCACGAAGTATTAGTGCGATCCAAACGCGAGTGATAAAACGGAACGCCGCTCTACTCGGCTTATAGCGTTGTCTCACTTCAACAATGGGAATTGAGTCGCGTTTAGAGTTGGTGGTAAGGCCCCTGTTCCCAGTTTCTCTGGGGTCAGCGCTGTGTGTTTCCTACTCCATTCATATCTGATATGATTTTTGGGTGTCAGTTAGTGTTGTCAACTTGAGATATATATTTTTACACCCATCCAATGACCGGCCTTAGTGAACATTGCTTATTTTACGCACTCACAGGTCGAGCCCGCTAAGCCACTCAAACGCTATACAACTGTCTTATCGGTTTCATTGCTAGCTATAATTAGATCCCCTTGATTTTGAAAAAAAATTACCTATTTTGGACGTAATATAAATGTTTGAAACATTACAAAGAACAATCGATCGATCGATCAGATAATCGAACCGTGGAAAGAACGTGCGGATGACGCCGCCGGTTCGATTCCCGCATCAATTAAGAACGAAAACGAATTTATTTTTCGAACTATTTCTGATCTATTTTTCTTTGTAATGAAATTCAGGGTTCTATGTGGTAGGCCCTACAGTCCCCCTACACAGCCCTACAGTCAATTAAACTGGCACTTGTGACGTTATTGCATCGGCTGAGCGTGCATAGGTTATAGAGGGCCGAAGTGTCTCAAGTACCATATATCGGGTACTGTCAGTGACAGAGGCATACGTGGCTGCGGTTGCGGCCTACATGCCGCATCGCCTTGCGCCTGACCTGTGCTCAACATAAACTGGAGAGGTTGCGACACGCACTGTGCACTGTACACTGTTCAGCTACGAGCGCAAATATGGATACACTGTAGAATCCAGCCCGGCCAGCATGACCACCGAAACACGATATGATATAGCCATTTATCGCATGAACTTACAAAAATCATTGGATTTTCGACAGTTCAACGCGATATTCAGGATTATTCAAGTGTTAAAATCCAATGATTTTTTACTGGTCAACGCGATAAATGGCTACCTATATTATATTGTGTTTGGGTTGTCATGCTAGCAAGGCTGGCACTGTACCTTATTTATTTACATCGTTTTATGGTGTATATTTCACATAATTGTAAATTAGAATATAATCTATGTATCTCCTGAGATCCTTTAGAAGAGGAGCTCGCTAGCGCAGTGGCACAGCGCGCTTGGCCTGCGATTGCGTAAACTAAGCAATTTCGCTAAGGCCGGTCATTGGATGGGTGACCAAAAATTATTATTACGAGTTCCTTCGTGCTTCGGAAGGCACGTTAAGCCGTTGGTCCTGGCTGCATCTGCAGTCGTTAATACCCACCAACCCGCACTGGGCCAGCGTGGTGGGCTATGGCCTAATCTCCCTATAATTTTCCATCCATAGCGAAGGCCCGTGCCCCAGCAGTGGGGACATTAAAGGGCTGGTGATGATGATGATGATGATCTCCTAAGATTGCCAACTTTCGAAAGATTGCGAACCGTAACATACCGCTTACAATTTTTTTATACATACATACATAAATCACGCCTATATACCCGAAGGGGTAGGCAGAGGTGAACTGAATATTTTTATGAGCTTATATATTTGGTAGGTAGGTCGTAGGCTATTTTTTATACGGCTAGGTGATAAGAACAAAACAATGGATGGCCAGTCAGCTAGTATGTATATGGTATATAGATGATTACATTTTACTTTTTGTGGCAAATGCATGGAAAAATATGAATGTTTTTAGACCTAGATGATGATAGTGACATAAATATCTTTAAGATGTTTGTGTTAGAAAACCCTAGGGCGGAAAGAAGTAGAACATAATAGCGTATACACCGAACGGACTATCTCCGCAGACGTGATCGGAGACTGTAAGCAGAAGCATTTAACAGGCGATTACGCGCCGACCAGCCTTTAGCGAACACAAAGTCAGAGTGTAAAATGGCTTTATGCAATACTGATTCAATACTGTTAACATTCTCAGTACTTTCTTGCCCGTTCTTCTTAGCATGGCCTACCGGTCGTTAATGAATGGATGGTGTAGCCTAACACGTTTAATAATGGAAACCTTTTGACTTTGACACACACGTTTCTTATGTCTTATGTCTAAGCCGTGTGGTGACGGCAGAGTACAATACAATTGTCACCACCCCCAAATCTCTCCCGTGGGTGTCGTACAAGGCGACTAAGGATAAATCAGTGATGAGGGATGGGCAGCAGCGTTCCTCTTATACCACCTAGCAATGTACTGCGACACTTTTGTGCCCGATATATGGCAATAGGCTCGCCACCTATTACATGGGACCTAACATAATTGGCGAAATGTGGGTGCTAGTTCACCTCTGCCTACACCTTCGGGGATATAGGCGTGATTTATGTATGTATGTATGTATGTTTCTTATCTTTCACGTATTTCTTTAACGTGTAATATGAATGTATGTTACCTTAAATGAATAAACCATATTTCTATTTTATTCTACTCAACGTTTTATTTCATTCCATAATGTTTGATGGTATACATATTTGAATTATAATTACTTACAGAGTCCCTTCCGTTTCATAAAGTGTGACGCGTGACTATAAATGAAAACTAATAATAAAAAGAGATTAAGATGAAAATTTCGTGGTAACATAAGTCAGCCGCTCTTACCATCAAGTGAGATGAAGGTCAAGAGCATAAAAAAACGCGAAGGCCCTAATTGTCTTTTGTTTGCAATCTTAGCATTTATTCGCCAAAGGAGATTTTTTATTTTATGTATTTGTTAGGTCTACCAACATTGTTACATTACCGCATATATAATACATACACTTAAAAAAATATTTACACCACAGATTCGTAGCAAAGACGCACCTCAACCTAATTAGCAAGAAACTACGTTGCCTAGGTTTTTCTAGTGCCCGCATAATGCATGAGCTAATTTGCGTGCTTACGTTTCTTAGCTGAGAAGTTAATTAACGAAAGTAGCATACCACGTAATGTTCACAAACTGGTAGTGATTATGCGAGCAATGAAATTTTCTTGGTTGCTGTTGAGTTGCGAAAGTCTAATTTTAAATGTAGCCTATTGTTATAAATTCAAAAAATTTGAAAGGGGAAACTGGCCCTAAGCGGGCATGCTGCATCAAACGTTTATTACGTAAAGTTTTGTGTATGAAACTATTTTCTAGTACGCGAGCCGAGATTTGGAAATTTCAGTTCCTAGCTGCCTCCTTAAGGAAGCGGACAGCGGGACTGGTGAGAATATATCAATTTTAAAAATGATTTCATACACGAGTGCGTCCGTGTTTGGCAGTACAGCATACCCTCTTGGGACAGCTTCCCCTACTTGTCTAGATGTCTCATACATAATTTCGTTTTAGGACTTCTACGTCTCATTGCTAATGAGTTTAATTTTAGTGACAATAGCGAAAATAATTCAACACGATCAAAAGTCAGTAGCAAAACGTCTAACAGTGCAAACAGTCAATTTTTTTTACTTTCAATGAAAGTGACTATGTAATTGTCAATTCTTCATCCATTTTCAAATCTTTCAAAAGTTACAAAAATATATGAGTGGCTCAAATGTCGGACAAGTTTTGCTGCATGGTAATTTTGCTGATTTGACTTACTGCTCATTAGACGTTCCGCGCAGTTGGACGTTTTGCTACTTACTGCCGCACTCAGAGACGTCAAATAACGTTAATGAGTACTTAACATCAAAAAATGACAATTCAAACCTAGTCGCTATTCTTGCCGAGTCTATGGTCTAGATTTTAATGAAAATTTTGGACATTAAATACTCATTTAAGTTTATTGACGTCTCTGAGCGCGGCAGTTAGACCTTTTGGTCGTGATAGAAAATAATTATGACTAACACATCAGACATGAACTTTGAAATAGACATAGTCCACGTACAACAATAGGCAAGCGGTTATGAATAAGTAACAGATTGCCAACTCACTTCTCTGGACAAAGATGTAACGTGGCAATCTCTGACATATTGTCTGACTGCCAGTCTCGTATTCTAGAAAGCCGATTGCCAGGTATCATTTGAGGTGAGAGTAGCTTGTATTCTGAGCTATTTGTTCGATGCTATCAAATATACAACAGCGAATTGTTGTTGTTAAATTTACCTGGTAATAAGAACCTTACATATACACACCGCTCGATAGTGCAGTGGCTTAGCGCGCTCAGCCTGCAATTACGAAAACCAAGCAATATTCTCAAAAGCCAGTCATTGGATGGGTAACCAAAAATGTACTTGATTGACCAAAAATTGATCCCGGATGCATATGCAGGCTTTATAGATTAGTGGGGGCACTCTCACAAAATCATTATCGTTACATATATAGCGATATAACCAGTAGGCCTATTCGCAAAATTTTTTTGACAGTTGAAAGAGATGATCACCGAACTATTTACTTATCCATTACTGTTTTCACAAGACACGTGTCACAATAGCGTTATAGTAAAGTAGTAATGGATAAGTAAATAGTTCGGTGATCATTACTTTCAACTGTCAAAAAAAGTTAGCGAATAGGCTTACAGGCGGAGTCGCCTTATAGAACACCAACGAGAGATGCAGGGGTGGTGACAATGGTATTCATCTCTGCCGTCGCCACGCGGCTTCTATTTTTATCTCAGAAGGAGTATGTGCACTACTGTATGGTGATTACTGTGAATTTTCTGCGTCAATTTTTAAATCGACGCGTTGGTGCGTTTCTACTATGTGCTAGTATAAATTGCCCTTATCAATGTCATCTTGCAAATAGTAACGATAATCGTACATGGATTTACCATGGGGTGCTCCATCGTGTTGCACTAAGGGGAGCTCAGCACCACACCTGGGACCTTGCTATCTAAGCTCGGGTTTACGGCGCGCGATATTTCTGAGGAAATCCCTTATCGTGTAAAGCCATGAACATTATTTTATAAAGTATTCTTGAGATTAGCACGTTCAACCAAACAACCGAATAAACAAACTATTCAGCTTTATATTAGTATAGATTTTAGTCAAGTTTTTTTTTAGAAGTTAACCATCCAAAGCATACTACGAATTGAAAGTGTAAATGCTTCATCACCATCATCATCTTTGTGGTATTTTTTTATTTTCCTACAATTTAATCATTACTTATAATGTTTCTTACGTTCACAGCTGTCATCTGGCCCAAAGTAAGCAGAGGAACCTACACCGGGGTACTGTATAAACATTGAAATAAGTGTTATAATTTCTTGATGCAGGATTCGAACCCGCGCCTACGGTCACTGCAATCCGGGCAGATGCCTATACCACTCGGCTAATTAAGACGTTTGTTAACTTGCCAAAATTTCTCTAACATTTAAACTTCACGTTGGAAGGCAACGGATACCCTTACAATACAGAAATGAATGTAGCATCAACACAATAATTTTTCGTTTGTATCTACAATTTTATTTTCAGGTGCGATATAATATTTCACGTAAAATCTTTTAATTCCTTACACTACACTTTACAAAATATGATTGTTGGTATCACAGCAACGAATTTGTGGACTAGATAATACTCTCGCTTGCTTCCTTCTGGTTAAGAGTACCTACTCGTAATCATCATGTCGACTGATTTCTTCATTTTTTGGCAGCCACTGTTCCGTGGAATACTTATGGTGGTGCCGTCTCCTTCTCCGTCTGGACTTCTTCTCTTCTTTCTCTCTTTCTCCCTCCACTGTGTCTGCTGGATCGGATGGCGTTGAGTTTAAAAGAGAAGACAATGTAGATGTCTGCCCCGTGTAGCTGCCCCGATTTGCAAGATAATTTCTGTTTGTTAAATACTTAACGAATCTCGTGAAATATAACAGCAGCAGTAAAAAAACAGTACCGTAGCATATAATCTTCTGCGTTGTTACTACGTCCGGCTCTTTTCTTATAACTAGCATGTTTAGCTCTGTTTACAATTGAATCGCAAATTAATTTGAAATTTACACTGTTCACTTTGAAATTTTCAACCGAATCATTTTGTTTGTATTCGCATGACAGTTTGTGACTTACAGCGCCATTCTGACAGTGGCGCTAGATGTTTTCCTTTCAGTTTTTAAAAAGAAGTTTTATTAAAATTATATAGCTACATGTTAGAAAAATTGACACAAAGAAAATTGTGGCCTGCCCGGATTGCAAACGCCGCGGGTTCGATTGCAGACTATAATTTTTCGAACTTTTTCTAATCACAATTTTCCAAAGGTATTTAAAAAAACATCACTCTGCCCTCGTCTCATCAAGCGCTCATGCCCCATCCTGTCTCCTATTACACCACTCACTTCTGTCATCAGCCACACCCATCATCTTCATAATAATATCATACCTCACACAGTCCTTCCAATTATTTAATCAAACACTCCATCAAGAAAAAGAAGAGTTACCAAAATTCCAAAGCTCACGCTAATCTAAACAACAGAATTGTTATGCACATGGCCGCTAATGAAATCACCAACCTAAACGCTGAATCAATATTCCTAGTTCGCAAATGGACTGCGAATTCTGATAAAATATGCGTCGGCCTAAAATGTTTGGGCCCCAGGGGCAGTGGCAATCGCCGCTGCTGTGAGCACGGCCATTGTCAGGCTTTAATGGCCTCTACGGTACATCTTCGGTTGTTAGCATAAAGCGCTTAGTTGGCGATGCTGCGCTGTTTCGAATGTGTGATTTTAACGGTTGCATAGGCAGTTTTGGGAAAAGGAACAAACCGAGGAACATCGATGATTGAGACCATCTTTTTTTAACAGCCTTGCCCACCGGAGTTAAGATCTAGAGGTCCTGGTTCGATCCCCAGGGGAGTACAGAATTGGTACTCGGTTTGGTTGGTGGTAGGACTTTTTCAAGTGCGCCTGGCTATTTATTATCTTATCAAAATCGGCCGTCATAATAATAATGTTAAAGCTGTATTATTGTGTTCCATCAAGTGTGATAAGATAGCCAGACCCTCTGTGGTTGAGGGTTCCAGGTGAAGCACGATTCCATGTTCTACTCTTATCGTCACTTACCATCAGGTGAGACAAAGGCTTTCATTTAAAAAAAATCTATTTATATACATACAACTAGTCGCCAACTAAGTAGACTTAAGATTATTGACACCAAATTTTCTCCCGTTATATAAATACATATGTAATACATATATACATGTGTAATGTAAAAATGTAAAAATTTCCCAATCGACTTTGTGCTTTACTGCAAACGATTTAAGGTTCACAATTGATACAAGAAATTCGACAGTCTTGGGTAACTAGTCTGAAGTAGAATAACCGTACAATAAGGTATAGTAGTAATGCAATATTAGGTATATTTTTATGAACCCCGTCTGGCACGGAGCAATTAGCTCCCCAACAAACATATTGTTTGTATCACGTCGAAACTCAACAGCGTCAACCAAAATAAATAATGCTGCACCACATTCCCTATGCCAACCCTAAACTGACAGCACAGTTTAGGTCTCCGGTTCCGCTGCAATATTTATTCTGTGGCGCTGGTTTGTTATGCATGCCGCGCCGGTCAGCAAGACTTGGAGTGTATACGGTGAATGAGACTTGGATTTCGCTAGCACGGCTGCGGCAGAGCCACGTGTCAATTCGCCTTTTTATAATTTCGTTCCTATTGCTGCATTGCTTTCGGCTTCCATTCGTGAAGACGTCTGCTTGTTTGCGAACTGCGAGTCTCATCGCATTTGTTGTATAAAGTCGCATGTACGAATCTAAATGCAAAATCGAATGGTTATTGTCATGTTGACTTGTCAATAAAATAAACACCATATTTTCCCGAGAAATAATGTGTTGTACGAGTGAGCACGCAGCAGTAACAGGATTGTCGGATAGGCACAACTGCAGTCATCATCATAGGGCTGTGCTGTACCTGCGACTTTACCTGATCGTTGTCCACCTATTAGGGGGGCTACCCAATGCGTCTCCCCTCTCTCTGTCTATCTCTCTTTGCCTTCTCCCTCTCTAATATAAATAATATTGCCATGTTGGATTGCTTAACATTTCCTTAACAAAATAATGTATTTGTAGGAGCGGGCAGCATTAGTTTATTGGCACTCCTTCTCTCTCTCTCTTTGCTTTCTCCCTCTCTAATATAAATAATTATCGCCATGTTGGATTGCCAATAAAACACAAACGGGCAGCATGGGTTTGTTGGCACCTCTTCCCACAGAGATCACTGGACAGTAACTACACTAGGGAGCAGCCCTGGCGAGTATGTTCTTGTGATAGGTAGTGAAGACCCCCATGGGGTAGTCCTGTCTGGGAGCGGGGAGGTAAGAGCGAGACCCAATACGGACGAATGCAATTTGATTTATTATAGTAAGTGATGTAGCTTTTATACATGATTCGCTTAGTTTGTACACATTGATAGATGTTTGTGTCTCTCATGGGTGTAAGCTGCCGTCGGTAAGCTTTTTTATCAAATCGTCAGAGTAATTTTACAGAACGATCAGAAAAAAACTAATATATTTTCCGCATAATGACAAAATTAAAGACAACATTGAATATTGGCTGAAGAAATTGTATAGTTTTGTATTCTTGGATTTTGATAATACGAGGATTTCTCTAAATCAACCTAAAACCGGTGTGCTATGCCTTTCCAAGGTGTAATAGTTCCCGTCCCATTTTGTAATAAAGTGGAGTGTAATTCCGAATTACACGCCACATCTCACTCCACGTGAGCTCGCTGAGTGTTTAATTAAAAATGGTGCGAATTTATTGCCAGCGCTGTAAAAGCCCGGGAGCACATGAGTAAATAAACGGAACAGAGAATAACCTTCATACAACCGCGCGAATCGGTTGCACTAATACAAGCACGCGGGCATGTGTGCGTTACCACTGGCCGCCGTCGCGCACGCGGTGAGACTGGAAAAAACTGGTTTTTGACGAACAGCCAGTTGCATAATGTCAGGGTTAGTGCGACGGCGTTCTTAGGAAGCTTGCTGGGTATCGGCCAAGAGGTCCCGGGTTCGAATCCTGGTAGGGGCAAATTTTGTGATAAGCACAAATATTTGTTCCCGAGTTTTTCAACATTCAACATTTATATACATAATTATATTAAAAAATATGTCCGTCATCTAGTATCAATAACACAAGTGCTTAGGCTACTTACTTTGGGCTAGATGATAGGTGTGAGTGTAAAAAATATTTATTTATTTATTATTTATACTCTGTTCGGTTTATCTACTCATGTGCCGGGAGCTAGCAAATGCGAGTGATTTCGCCCAAGCCTCTGTCTTGACTGAACACTGGGACGTGACACTCTCCCGCTGTGGTCCCCTATACATCATAGCAATACCTCAAATTTGTCCTCCACAGATTTTGTCACCAATATACATTCTGTCAAAGGGAAGAATAAATTGAAAAACTTATCTAGACGAACGAACGTGACGAAATTGAAGTTGTTTGAAAAATGTACTATATATTTTATGTTACACTCTAAGGTTTGTTTGTTTGTGCATACAAAGTAGAAAGATAATAGTATTGGCAAGGGTTGAGACTGACTCTGGTGATATTTCATATTTTATTAACAAGAATAACTTATTTTCCCTTTGCACGAAACGAAACGAAAAGAAATTATTCCCTTTTTATAAATATAAATAAAATATTAATTCAGTGAATTGGTGGGTGCTGCAACCGACGACTGTAAAATTGTTATAATTGACGTCCTCCCATTTTTTATGTAATATGCAAAATCCATAATATTGAAAATAAATGGTAGGTATTTTAGGACCCTATAGTTGTGTGTTGTATGCCGTGTGGTGACGGCAGAGTAGAACACAAATGTCACCACCCCAAATCTCTCCCGTGGGTGTCGTACAAAGCGACTAAGGATAAATCAGCGATGAGGAATGGGCAGCAGCATTCCTCTTATACCACCTAGCAATAATAGTACTGCGACTTTTGTGCCCGATAAATGGCAATAGGCTCGCCACCTATTACATGGGACCTAAAATAAAAGGCGAAACGTGGGTGCTAGTGCACCTCTGCCTACCCCTTCGGGGATATAGGCGTGATTTATGTATGTATGTATTATAGTTGTATAGGTCAAAAGCTCAATATAATGTTTTAATATTTATGTATTTTTAACCCCTCCGTGGTCTAGTGGTTCACCCACCGGAATGAAGATCCAGAGGTCCCGGGTTCGATCCCCAGGGGGGTACAACTTTGTGCTCGGTTTGCTTGGTGGTAGGACATCTTTGAAGTCCGCCTGGCTAGCTACCACCATCTTCTCAAAAATATTTCGCCATAATAATAATGCTAACAGCATTATTATGTTCCGACAATCTGTGATAAGATAGCCAGCCCTCTGTGGTTAAGGGTTCCAGGTGAAGCTCGATTCCATCGTTAGCCCTTATCGTCACTTACCATCAGGTGAGATGAAGGGCAAGAGCTTCCCTGTCTAACATAAAAAAAAATTAGTACAAAGATTTTGGTGGTTAGAAAAAGAATTTCGAAAAATTATGATCTTGAGGCGGGAATCGAACCCGCGTCCGCTGCTATCTTTGTACTAATTTTTCTAACATTTATATAATGTTAAAATAAAAAATCAAATAGATAAAAAAAAAATAGTTCCAATAATCAGATTATGTAACAAAAGCAATACTGTGAAATATTTTTGCGTTTGCACTTTAGGTGAATTTTAATAACTTCGTTTGACACTCTTGCCGGAAATGACCTATGTCGTCACAGGGGCCGCAAGTTGCAGCCCTAATTTTCCTTACAAATGTCCAACTATAAATAATGTCTGTTGTTATTGCGACGACGGCTCGTGAATAATCGGCAACGGGGCAGATGTGCTTCGCCAAGGGGACGGAAAGAGGAATATTATCGATTTATTTTATTGTTGCCGTCTCAAAAATATATATAAGAAAGCAATCTTATCGCTTGTACGCAAAACTGCGATGCGACTTCGCATCGTAAAAATGGGCGAGCTGGCACGCCGCATCGCAAGAACTTGCGAATTGATTCTGCTCTGCCGTCACACACCACACTGCGGTTCTTATAATTATGTAAAAATCTTATAATATGTATATAGAAGAAATTATGTTTACAGCGTGTCTTGTACCCCTTGAAACGATTCCACCACCATGTTCCGTTTAGTTAGGCATCGTCAACAAAGCCCAACGCATACACTGGGACTTTTTTTATCACTAAGCGTATGAATTATTAAGCAGGATTGAGATTATTATCCCGTTTGTATGTCAGCTTAGAGCTTAAGCGTTACTGTGCCACTTAGCGGGGACGGCTTAGTGCAGTATGCACCAGCGAGAACTTCATTGGCATAAGTGCAAACTATAAAGTTGAAATCATTTTAACGCCTGTTTACGTTTAGATTAACGCGGACCAAATTATGTTCTATTGCTTCGTAATTTAGTTTGATATTAATGGTTCTAGTGGGAATGATTAGTATGAGTTGAGGTTAAAACCCAATTCAATTAGCAATAGGCCAGCGTGATAGTAGTTTCTAATGGTGTATTCTCCCTATTTTTTCTCTCGATAAGATACAGATCTTCCCTATGGATGGAAAAGTTTAGGCACGAGAAATTTTAATACAACTGATATTATAATTAATATTTAACTATGTTCAATATCAGGATAAGATTTGCAGCCGTGAACGAATGATGCAAAAACTATCCGATCAGCATTTGAATCGTGTACGGGTTTTAGTGGGCCCGTACAAGAGAGAGTTGTTTGTGTTGATTGTCGCACAGGGAGGAAAAGTTAAACACTAATTCCCGGAAATAGTTATAATTCCCCAAAATCATACGTAAAAATAGTAGATGCTTGTCTGTTTAGTTATAGTTAAAATGTGCGCGATGTCGTAAATGACTAATTGCTTATATTACGCGAGTCGCGTTTATGTCAACTATATGTGCGGTGAATAAACCGTACAAATCGCAAACAAATTGTAATTTAAGGGGGCTATGTATGCTACATCCGGACGCGTTTCTAGTAAACACGCTTAAATTGCAAAATTGGATCTATTTATGTGCGCTTTAGCGTCAGCCAAACAAGCCTGCAACCAACGGACAGTCCCAGACCAAATTGGATAATGGCGGCCAACTTAATTAGAATACGTAATGCCAAACAATCAATCTCAAACGAATTGCTATAAACAGATGCAGAAATGGCTTTTAATCAACTCGTTGGTGCTGTATTGGGTGTTGGGTTAATAAAATGCAAATTCGTCAGTTTTCTATGCAATTGGAAAAAAGTTGCGAGTTGATTTAATTTTGAAATTATTTTTTTGGACATAATATTATTACCTGCCCTTTTCCAAGTTGTCATTGCAGTAACTTCCATTCGAATAACGATCAGATATCATCAAGCCAAGAAAGTTAAAAGATCCCTTAATACTAACATTTAATAACAATCAACTCAAACCAGATATTTATTAGGTGTTTACTTTGTAATTCTACTTGGCCGCCCACAAAATTGCGTCTAGAAAAAACCAGAAACCATTACAAAGAACATTTTTATTTATAATTTTCAAATACAAATTAAAATAATAACAAGAAATCGCTGTGGAATTATCTGGGATTTCATTGTAATTATAGAATTTATGCATCAGGCGGTCTTAAGTCCTCACCTCTATATTAATCAGTTCCCTTGTAAATGATTGAACTCATTTTCTTGTAGAATGCCTTCTATCGACGCATTGCTTAGGGCATTCAAATGATTACTTTTGATAGGCATGCGCTATTCAAGCGCTATAGATTAAATTGCTTTTGAAGCGAATAATTTTCTAAAAGACGTGTTTAGTTCAATGTTGCTTTACAATTTTTTTTTCTTAGTAATTGTTTTATGCTATGTGTGCAACAATTAATCAGTTGTAAGCTTTATTTCATGTTAAAAAACGGCTAACAATTTTTCTTTATTTATTCGTCAATGATTAATAATTAAGCTCTCTTTTAAATATTATATGATAGGTTATTTTTACACAATTTCCCGAATAACAGCACACGTATGTGATTTCTCTTTTCTACACATTCATTTATCACAAGCACCTTTACGGTGTGATGTTTGATATGAATTATAAGGGAATGGATGGCTTGATGACGTCTGACCGATATAAATGGAAGACGAAACATACTGCGCCGAACCCAGATAGACTGGGAACAGGGCAGGGAGAAGAAGAAGAAGCAGAAGTATGTGATTTCTCAAGTGTTTTTCTAAAATAAATATCTACCTACTTAGCAAGAATGCAAATTATAATATACAAATAAGAGGTACCTGCAATATTATAATAGCATACCTACCAATTTAAATATACATCTTTGATTCAACCAAAACTAACGTTTTATCAACGAGGTACGACGTCGAAATCGAAATCCATTTTCAAAGACGCTCATTAAAATCATAAAATTAAATGAAAAACGCTCTGCACCTTAGAAAACTATCAAGTACCGTTCAGTTACCCGATTTCATAAAGGCGTATCGCCGAAGTAATGAGAGCGATCAACGGCTAAACGCTATCTTGACATAAAATAAATTGGTACGCTCATTAGTTTTGGTATAAATTGAAGCCGTTTTAAACTTCCATTTCAATGAACTAACTGCAGAGCGGTTTTGGTAGATTGAGTACCTACGTACCACTGTCTCTAGTTTTTTAGACAGACAGCTCGTTATCATGAATAGGGACATATTTATCATTGATTCAATTGCAACGTTTGACCGTCTACCGATAAGTAATTTACTAATACCACTAGTAAACAAATTGAATTTTTTTTGCAGTATTTGAAATAATTATTAAAAGTCATTTCAGAAATGATAGTTCACTAGTACGTATCCGGCTCAAAGGATCAACGTTACAAACTGAAGTTCAAATAACAATTTATAAGTCAAAGGAATAAACGGTCGGGAATGGTCTTTGCGAATATCATATACCTAATAACAATTTGATTTATATACTTAATCAAATTGAAACATAAAAAATATTAAAAAGGGTAACTCAAAAGCAGGTACGTGAAAACGATAGGTATGTGGCTATCAATGTGATAAGAAAAAAGTGTCTAAATATCGTGGAAAGCGTGGAGAGTAGCAAGTGGAAAGACAATGATTTGACCGCCGCCTTGGTCGAATGCTCAGATAGCTGGGTATTGGCCAAGACGTCCCGGGTTCGAATCCTGGTAGGGGCAAACTTTGTGATGACCACAAATGTTTGTTCGCGAGTCATGGTTGTGTATATGTTTATGTAGTTTAATTTCAACATTAATATACATAATTATATTAAAAATACATCCCTCATCTAGTATCCATAACACAAGTGCTTAGGCTACTTACTTTGGGCTAGATGATAGGTGTGAGTGTAACAATGTTACACAATATTTATTTAAATTTAAATTAAAAAAAAATATTTATCTCTGCCTACATGTGTATGAGAAATGGACATTAGGTTTCAACTCAATAGGCAGTGTGTTCGTTGTTTATCGATCTTCCAATCACCCGATCGTTTTGCCCACCCATTAGAAGACAATCATCACAATCTTACACAGTTCACCTTCGACATTTATCTTCGCACAGGATCTCGTAGCTTGCCGTGTAGGCGGGCCGAACATGGCCCTAATGTCCTTAACCTAAGACGTGACGAGTCGACCTTACTCGGGTGCTCCCTCTATAATTCACACTGTCCGTTCTGGGTGCGTCCGCGAGCTATGCAGCGATTGTCTCTTCTCGATGCACGAGCCAAGGTTACTGTCAATATATCGACTGTCCCTATGTATAAGAGGACATGTCTAAAACTAAGGTTTACAAGAGAGTGGAATGAAATTTTAAATCGCTCTAGAAAAAAAACATTGTTAAGTTATAAATATTATTGTTCGTGTACGTTTTGTTATATTATGGAAGTTTTTAATAGTTTTTTGTTTTTCTTTTATGTACATAAATGAAATATGAATATTTTATTTAAAAAACTGACAGATGACTGTTTTTACACTGTTATTGAATAAAGCCATGTCAGACAAATCTGAGATAACTGTTTATACGTAAGAAGAAATAATGCAATGTTTTAAACAAAATGCTAGTAAAACTTAAAAAAAAAAACGTAGAAAAAAATTTTCTTTACAAGGATACTTTAAACATCACCAGATCTCAAAGCATTAACATTGCATATTAGGTGTCAACTTAATTAAATGTAAAGCCATATATGTAATTAAAAATATTGGCCATTTACGACATGTCATTTTATACGTAGGGACCGTCGATCTGTACATGATGCATGTTGGCGTATTGACGGCTAATGCAAATTGACTATCACATAAAATAATAGATGTTGTTTTGCTGCAGGTAATTTTAGCGTGGATTAGTATGCCATCTATGTTTTTACTCAGATATTCATGTCATCATAATATTATAATCGAGGTGAACTATGATGCAATAGCTTATCGTATTAAATTTTTAGAGAAGAAAATTTATTTCTAGGCAATCTCATGTAATGCCGGACCCATTATTAAAAGTGGGGCGTTATTAAAATGGCGATTGTAAAAGTAAACAAAAACATTTCTTACACCCATGAAAAGGTGTTTCATACTGTCTTCTTCTTCTTCTTCCTGCCCTTATCCCGCTCTAAGCGGGGTCGGCACAACATGTCTTCTTCTTCCACTCCTTTCGATCCTTCACCAATTTCTCATCCACTCCTCTCGCTATCATGTCCTCCTTTACACAGTCCATCCATCTCTTCTTTGGTCTTCCTCTCCTTTTACGTCCTTCCACGTTCATGCCTAACATTCTTCTGCCAACATAGCTTTCATCTCTTCGCATAACATGACCAAACCATCCCAGTCTATTACTCCGCAGTCTCTCTGTCACTGGTGGTACTTTCAAACTTCCCCTGATATACTCATTTCTTATCTTATCTCTCCGTGTCACACCATACTGTATTGTCGTAAATTAGAAGATGGACAATTTAACCGCCTTTAAGATGCTGAATTATGTCAACGATAAACATATTCCTTAAATAAATATGTATAAAATGGTAGTACTGAAAACGTAAGGCATAAGACTCAAAATATGAACGCGGCGGCATAAAAATTTACCAACATTACGTCTAAAGGACGTCTTTATCTGCCCCCAGAGAGACGTGCATGGTTATTTGGAGAACCATGAACTGAATATTCGTTCACGGAAATCTGCGAGGCCGTGAAAACTGATTCGCGCTAAAGGCCTCTGCATACGTTACGGGAAAATACCCCAGACGGGACGTGAACCCGACGGGGACATTTCTTAAAAAATATACATACATAAATAAAAAGGGCCTTCAGGAATAAACGCCTATATCCCTGAAGGGGTAGGCAAAAGTGAACTAGCACCCACGTTTCGCCAAAATAATAATAAATGATATTAGGTCATATGTAATAGGTGGCGAGCCTATTGCCATTTATCGGACACAAAAGTCATAGTACATTGCTAGGTGGTTTAAGAGGATGCCTATTCCTTATCACTTAGAAATATCTTTAGAAATAACGTTTCATACAAATTGTACATGAGGGGCATATGTCACGGAGTCACGGACGGGACGTGCACGTAGCACTCACGGAACGTTTTAAACGAGAGAGGCCCCGTCCCCGTCCCGTCCACGTCCCGTCCGAGGATTATCTCGTTACGTATGCGGACACCTTAAACTGGAACCATGCCTTAGACTACACGGTCGTTTATTTTCGTGAACATTTTCATGCGAAACGGTCCGTGCTGGAGTAATTTTTGCGGAGGCTGGAGGATCTTAGAGGCTATTTATAGAAAGTCCGTACGCTCATCATCTAGACTGTTTATGAACAGACTGTTTCATCATCAAAATGTACCTAATATCATTCCAGAGAATACTTTGAACATCACCATCCTCTCGCCCTTATCTTATTTTGGTAGTATTAATAATCTACATACTACAACAATTCACGCATCATCCCTCTAAGTTGTAGGTGTCAGATCTCATATAAAAGGGGATGAGTCAATAGCAATTGTATGAATACGTACATACATACATAAATCACGCCTATATCCCCGAAGAGGTAGGCAGAGGTGAACAAACACCCGCGTTTCGCCAATTATGTTAGGTCCCATGTAATAGGTGGCGATCCTATTGCCATTATTATCACAAAAGTCGCAGTACTTTGCTAGGTGGTAGGTATAAGAGGAACGCTGCTGCCCATTCCTCATCACTGATTTATCCTTAGTCGCCTTGTACGACACCCACGGGAGAGATTTGGGGTGGTGACAATTGTATTCTACTCTGCCGTCACCACACGGCCTAATATAATGTATAATATGAATGTATGAATGGTAGAGAAAAATATATTGCATAGACCCGAGATAAGTAGGGAATCAGGGAGATGATGGCATGAAAAACTTAAGCGCCATCGGTGAGGACATACTAGATTAATGGGTTCTCAATTCGGTTGGTATTGATAATGACTAGGAATATGTGTGTTGTCTTTAATGTACAACAATGAAATTATCATTATTGGGCGTTCCAAGCTGTTCCTATATTCACAATATTGGATACAAGATCAAAGTAGTGAATGTCTAAAGGGGCAATTTAGTTGCCTATATAAACAAAAGCTTTTCCCCCTCTACTCAAAGCAGATAATATAATTGCTACAACCTTGACATAGGCATTTATCATTTCCCGAGACATATTTCTATTGTCAATCTGTAAGTGGGTGTTTACTTACGCATGATTCATGTAAAGGTCAGGCTAAGAATGTAATTTCTGTATTGTCATACATACTTGATGACGGAATTAGTGTCTTATGGATATTCATTTCGAGAATTCGAAAATTTCTTTGATTTTTTTATGTACGCTATGCGGATTAGGCTTTACAGTATAAAGGTGTAATTTTATCTAAAATTATGTTGTATTTAATGACATTACATATTTTTTATCACGCTTCCGTTAGTATTTAAAGTAAAATTTATTTTCCAAGACGAAAAATGTTCGGTCACCCATCCTAGTACGCGCCTCAGCGAAATTTCTTTGACTGCACAACCGCTGCACCGGGTGTGAGCCAATGCATCATCGAGCTCCTAACAAACGAATATCAAATCATTTAGAAAGTAATTGACAAATACGTGACTACGGCACACAAGCTGATCAAAGAACGAGCAAGCTTCAGTACAAATACCTTGAGAACAGACAGATAAAAGGGCCTGACAGGAATGTTTGCGCTAGATTAAAGGCTTTCGGTCATTACCTAAATTACAATGTCAAACAAATTGGGCGATAATTTAGTGGTGCTCACACAACTTGGTGTTTTAGCACGCCGGGGCCCAGCTGTGTTTGGCACATTTGAATTTAAATAGCTCCAATTGTCTAATGGCATGCGATACAGTGCAGCTGTGTTCAGTATGGCAACTTTTTCTTCTCCTTGCTCTGTTCCCAGGCTATCTGGGGTCAGCTCAGTATGTTTCCTCTTCCATTCATATCGGTTAGACGTCATCAAGCCATCCACTCTCTTTTGATTCATTATCATCCATCACACCGTAAAGGTGTTAGTGATGAATGAGTGTACTGAAACCATTGTTGGGTGTCGTACAAGGCACACAACTAAGGATAAAACAGTGATAAGGAATGGTCAGCAGCGTTCCTCTTATACCACCTAGCAATGTACTGCGACTTTTGTGCCCGATAAATGGCAATAAGCTAATTATCTATTACATTGAACATAACATAATTAGCGAAACGTGGGTGTTAATTCACCTCTGCCTAATCCTTCAGGGATATAGGCGTGATTTATGTATGTATGTATGTAGATGTATCCGGTACCAACGGCTTAACGTGCCTTCCGAGGCACGAAGGAACTCGAGATAATATATTTTTGGTCACCCATCCCATGACCGGCCTTAGCGACATTGCTTAGTTTACGTAATCGCAGGTCAAGCGCACTATGCCACTGCGCTAGCGAGCTGCTCCCAAAAGCCTTCATTAGACATTAAATTAGACGAATTTGAGTTGAATCGGGGCCTGGCCAACTGGCAAACGTTACAACGTTATTCTGTCGAACAAATGTCAATTTTTGACAACTTCTTCTCCTTAGGGCCGGTATTTCAATAGCAACTTATCTTGAATTGATCCTGGATTTATAATAAGTACGACCTATGTGTATTTCAAAGTAGGATTAAAATTAAACGGCACTTAAACTCCACCTTAACTAGCCTTAATCTAAGCGGAGGATTTCTGTCGCTTAAGTTCCGATCCAGGATAGTCATCTGGTTACTTTAGAAAAGTTGCTTCATGATAATTTATTTTTGACCCACAAAAAGCAACACGCTGGTTAGGAAATTATGGCTAGTTAAGATAATATTGTATCTATGTAGATAAGTACGCGAATTAATAAAATACCATCCTAAACAGCATTTTTAGTTTCTGTTATGTACCAATTTATTTTTTATGTATTTTATAGTAACATTTTAGAAAGAGGGCTAAAACCAAGGATACACATCTCTATAGTACAAGTACCCAAGGCTGAAAGCCAGAGCGCCGTTTAAATGAACCTTTATTAAAAAAAAGTCAATGTCAATGCCGCGAATTTGTCTTGCTGCTAGGTATTATAAATTATTATTTGTTTAGAATCGTTTTAGAATGGATAAAAAACGTAGCGCCATCTTCAGTGCAATAGAGTTTTTTTTTTATTCTCTCTATTATTTAGGGCCTTCTAGCCCATACAGCCAAGTCTTTAGTGTATATTTTATCTGTAGTCTTATGAAATAATGAGTGGGTGAAATGTATGAATGAAATTAATTTTACGTTATAATATGGGTGTCACACATTTTATCGCATCTAGGGAGTGCTTGGCGCGAAATGAATGGTAACAGAGTTCATGATGGTGACTGATGGAATGGATAAAACCACTTTTTATAGTGATCTTCACCACAACATCAAACACATTATAAGACTTGTTTTCAATGATTCTGCATAATTGCACATCAACACGGATGCTTGTGCATCAAAATAACACCACTTTCACTGCACAAAATCCACTCTGAACCAATTTTGGAATTGTTGAAAAAAAATCTGACTGACACCACGAAACGCGCCAAACACTCTCAGTGCAATAGAGATAAATAGTTTGCACATGTGTCAGTCTATGTCACCAAATGACAACTAAAATCATAGACAAATGACTTATTTTGTTTGTTATGTTGCAATATTGCAATTAATCTTAGATTAGTTAAGGTGAGGAAGATCCGGATTGAAATACGGTACTGTCGTTCAAAAGTGAAACTTAGCTTAAATGTAGGACTTAACTTAAGCATTAAGATAAGGTAATATTGAAATACCGGCCCTTAGTCGTTTTCTCTGTAAAACATCAGTTCCATACATTTGTATTCTATTCGTTAGAATAAATTGGCCACTTGTCTAAGAGGGGCTGGCCTGAGCAGACCGCGTTCGGTCGCTTTGCGATTACGAGCCATTTGTGACGTCATTACGTCTCGGGTAATTCCTGAGTCGCAGTGGTGTGCCCGACCAATTTGATAGCATCTATTTTAAGGGAATTTAAAGCGATATGCAAATAAACATTATCATATACTTTAGTTAATAAGTTTTTACGTTGTCATTGTATTTCAATTCATTTTATTCATAAAACGGAATCAAGTGCTGCCGTGTATTTATTTATTGATTTGAAGTAAGCGCGCGAATGCGTAAGTAAGCAATATTCGCTAACGCCGGCTATTGGGTGGGTGACCAAAAATATATTAACTTCAGTTTTTCCGTGCTTCGGAAGGCACATTTAATCATTGAACCCGGCTGCGCTGCAGTCGTTAATACTCACCAATTCTCAAACGGTCATCTTGGTGGATTATTGCCTATTCTTCCTATGTTACTGCATCGACAGGAAGGGCCTGTGACACAGCAGTGTTAACATTAACTAGGGGGTCAGACGTCATCAAGATATCATTTCCCGTTTGGTTCATACTCAAACATCACGCAGAAAAGGTGCTAGTGATGAATGTTAGAAATGTTATGGGTAGGACAATGTGAGACGTCGAACCTGTGAACATGATATTTTTTTTATTTTATTCTAGCATCTCACGTTGACGATAGTAATATTGCTATGGAAATAGCGTTATGGATCCCATAAATTTCGCATAACGGTTCAAAATTAGACAGTATATGGCAATAGTTAGCTCGTTTTATCTGAATTTGTTTAATTACAGCCGAGCCGGGAAAATTTAGGTCGCTCTTGGTCGCTCTACACTACCGTTATAAGACTCGACTCTATTATTCCAGGTTTACGGTTGCAATTATAACACGTGCATGTGTCCTCACGTTACACACAAAGTTACAGCTTTTGTTTGCCGTCTATAAGACTTTTCTGCAACACTTAGCAAACGTTTAAAGTCCATTGTGTGCCCACTGACATTTTAAAGGGGGTATTTCATTGTTCACCCGAGACATTAATACGTCGCCTCAGAAATAATACAAATTTCATTGGAATGGAAATTATTTAGGAGTGCAGTGAAACGTAAACGGTTCTCGAATTCATTCTAATATTGTACCATTAAAATTGTTGTAAGGTAAACTTGAATGCTTTGTTTATCAATTCTGAGATCATGTTGTGTCTATTTTGGTTATTGTTTAATGATTTCTCAGTGTTTTGATCGTGGTATAGTGAAATGATAGATACCGCAGCATTATTTTCAAAGTCATTGATTCCTACCAAATAATTAAAATATTCTATAAATTCACTGCAATGTTATACTCATAAGTTTCGGCTACTTCAGCAGTTGTTAACACCCTACCTTCCACACTAGGCCCGCAGTGTGGATAATGGCGCATTATTTCTAAGTTCTGTCGTCCATAGACCAAGATCCCAGAAACATAATTGTCATCATCAGAAACTGAATTATTCCAACATGCCACCCAAAATAATTTAAATTATAAATTGAAATAGCAATAACAATGTATGAGTTTATCACGTCTACATAGAATATAATAATATGTGTATAATACATACATACATACATAAATCACGCCCATATCCCCGAAGGGGTAGGCAGAGGTGAATTCTCACCCGCGTTTCGCCAATTATGTTAAGTCCCATGTAATAGGTGGCGAGCCTATTGCCATTTATCAGGCACAAAGGTCGCAGTACATTGTCAGTACGGTAGTATAAGAGGAACGCTGCTGCCCATTCCTCATCACTGATTTATCCTTAGTCGCTTTGTACGACACCCACGGGAGAGATTTGGGATGGTGACAATTGTATTCTACTCTGCCGTCACCACACGGCTAATAAACAGTGTATATGTCGTGGCCAAATCGTAGAATTGATCACTTCATGATGTGGCCAACCATTTCATGAAATGGTGGCATTTCATGAAGTGGCCAGCTAAAACTGACCATATCGTTGAAATATCATCGTTTGATGATATTTCCATCCACGTTTGGCCATATCATTAATGGAGTAAATGTTTAGTATTTTTACGTTGCGCTCGTTTTTTGAGTGACTTATAACGTTAAATTCTAGTAATTTGGTGTCGTAACGACATTTCACTTCACTTTCATTTTTTCTTTTGTTTTCACTTTCATCTTCCATTTGTTTATTAGGATAATACTGTCCGCCGCCATGATGCATCACAAAAACAAATAGAAATAAGCGCCTCTAACGGTGGTTAATGTAACTATTTTATGATATGATTAACAATGTTTGGCCATATCATGAAATAGTCATGTGTTTAGCTGTTCATATCGTTAAACGTTGTTTATTCATTGATCTGGCCAGACCATTATCATGATATGGTCAGTTTTAGTTGGCCACTTCATGAAATGCCACCATTTCATGAAATGGTCGGCCACATCATGAAGTGATCAATTCTACGATTTGGCCACGACATATATACAGTGTATAATAAACGTACGTTATACCAGCCATGCCAGCTTCAGCAGTCATTTTTTTCTAATTTGATTGACATTAATATTATTTAATCAAATTAGAAATAGTCCTAGGGCTTGTGGCCACATAATTTCGAAATGCCAATCTTAACTTCTCTCTTATCTTGGAAAAATCCTCATCCACATTCATGGATCTGATTGTCACTAGGGCCCTCATCGATCTTTTGCGCAAAACTGCAAGCCCAGTGCAATGTTGTCCAATCGCCCGATCGCCAGACGGATTTATTCCCGTCTCAAAATTCGCATTCACATAACGTTCAGTTTGTATAGGAGACAAATTAGTTGTCTCAATAGCTCGTGACAGATGAACGGGCGCCGATATGTGGAGCTCACTCGGGATTTATATCGCGATTTAAATCTGCAGATTTTGTATTTCGGAACGGAAGAGGAATAAAACTCAAATGAAACTCGATATGGTTATTTCTATCACTGTTCTATAGGTAGAAAGGGTAGGCAGTGATGATTTAACGTTTCGCCAATTATGCTAGGTCCCATGTAATAGGTGAGCTTATGGGGGTGTTGATTCACTTCTACCTACCACTTCGGGTATATATAGGCCTAATTTATATATTTAAATGTTAGAGGATATGTGAAAGAGGGGAGGTCATGCTGAGCTTACGTCTGATGGAGGAGAGTGACGAGGAAGACAGAACTACTTAAAGTAGGATAAAGGCAGGCAGAAGATGTATGTAAATGTTATTAACATATTTATATTATTTTCCTTACGGCGGGTTCAAATATTCTATCTACAGTTTAAAAGTAAGCTTACTAAAGTTTAGTTGCCTGGCATTAAATAACTGAAGCTGCAAAGCAACAAAGCTGTAGTATGTTTATCTTTAACTGTCGATAGAAAATTGGGACTCGCCGTTAGTAATCACCGAATTAACTATAACATAACCTGAGTATAGTACAGGAAAAATATTATTTCCTAGATCAGTCATGAAATAGGTTTCTTATGTATAATAACCGATATTGCCGCTTTAAAAGCTGTTTTACTATTGAATACCTGACTTGGTTAACGGCGCACACAAAACCCACATGACGCAGACACAGTAGGACAAATTAGTCGCTTCCAACCCAGCCGTGATGGATGATCGTAGGTACGCTACAATACGGAACTCTGACTTTTGATTTATTAGTTAAATCAGTTTTAGAAATGTTTATTTTCAGTTACGCAGCAAACAGGACAAGAGGAGCACAAGAGAAGCCAGAAAGCGCAGTGGCATGGCGCAATCAGGCTCCTCTTGTTCTCCTGCGACAGGATGATTGCGTAAACTAAGCAATGTTCGCTAAGGTTGGTCATTGGATACATACACATACATACACAATTCACGCCTATATCCCCGAAGGGCCTACCCCTTCGGAGAGGTGAACTAGCACCCACGCTTCGTCAATAATGCTAGGTCCCATGTAATAGGCAGCGAGCCTATTGTCATTTATCGGGCACAAAAGTCGCAGTACTTTGATTTTAATGGTTAGAAAAAGAATTTCGAAAAATTATGATCTTGAGGCGGGAATCGAACCCGCGTCCGCTGCTATCCGGGCAGGTGCCTGACCGCTCGGCCACCCAAGACACTTGTCTTAACCATTAAAATCTTTGTATTAATTTTTCTAACATTTATATAATGTTAAAATTAAAATCGAATAGTTCGCAGTACTTTGCTAGGTGGTAGGTATAAGAGGAATGCTGCTGCCCATTCCTCATCACTGATTTATGCTTAGTCGCCTTGTACGACACCCACGGGAGAGATTTGGGGTGGTGATAATGGTATTCTACTCTGCCGTCACCACGCGGCTTGTCATTGGATAGGTGACCATTAATTTACTATCTTGAGTTCCTTCGTGTTTCGGCAGACACGTTAAGCACACATTATTGTGTCCTACATTATCTTCATCTTTACCCCTGTGATGTTTCCACTAATGGGGCTCAGGCCCTATGGATGGAAGAATATAGGTAGAGAAATTAAAACTGGGTATTAACGACTACCGATGTATCCGGGACCAACGGCTTAAAGTGTATTCCGTAGTACAGAGGAACTTGAGATAGGAAATGTTTGGTCACTTATCCAATGACCGGCCTTACCGAACATTGCTTAGTTTACGCAATCGCAGGCCGAGCGCGCTAAGTCACTGCCCTATCGATCTCCTCATTTTTTCCTTAGAGCAGCATATTAGTAGGTTCTTCTTCGCAAACTACATCTACCAAGATAATTACACGCACACTAAGCTGTGACATTTAGATTTTACAAACACGCGAATCAAGTTGTCGAAGCAATGGCCGGAGAATTATAAGCTATGCATTTCCCTGCGCGTTTTACTTGATTAAAGCTTAAGGCATGACTTGTCGGGGATTGTGTTACTAATCACGCGGGTGGCTAACCGTTGCACGCAATGGCCGTTTGCGTTTGAGTGAACTGTGGTCGCGTGCATTTAACCGTATAGTTTAATTTACACAGCCCTTTCTTTTCAAAGGGGCCTTTTTTCTTGACACACACTTTCGAAAGGGTATTTTTTGTTGACACATAGGCGACTCGACTGCGCCGTAGTGACTTTTTAAAAAAGTGGCGCTTTGAGATGGCGACGTACTGGGAATTGCTATTTTTTATTGTTGTTTTTATTTTAGGTATAGGTATAGCCGTATGGTGACGGCAGAGCAGAATACAATTGTCACCACTCCCATCTGTCCCGTGGGTGTCGTACAATGCGACTAAGGGTAAAGACAGCGATGAGTAATGGGCAGCATTCTTCTCATACCACCTAGTAATTAAGGTACTGCGATTTAAGTGCCCGATAAATGGCAATAGGCTCGCCACCTAATTATGTAGAGATAGAATAAATGAAAAGGAAGCGGATTCCTACCTAAATCCGTTATGCCACCTATTTGCCGGCGAGCATTATACTATATACTCTACGAGCCGAGTGCATGTACTGCATGAATTCCTCCGCTCCGCAAAGAGGGCGGCAGTAGGTACAAATTGAGTATCTATCCCAGCTGACGCGGAGTGTTTGCTAAGCGACACGCGACCGAGTCACGCTCCACGGCAATAGCTCATGAATAGATAAACCGCACAGAGTAAAAGCTTCCTAAGAACGCCGATTAACCCTGACATTATGCAACTGGCTGTGCGTCAAAACCGGTTTTTTCCAGTCCCGCCGCGTGCGCGACAGCGGCCAGTGGTAACGCACACATGCCACCGTTTCGCGCGTTTGCATACATACATATATAAATCACGCCTATGTCCCCTAAGGGGTAGGCAGAGGTGAATTAACACCCACTTATCGCCAATTTAGCTAGGTCCCATGTAATAGGTGGCGAGTCTCTTGCCATCTATCGGGCACATCAATCCAGTATACTGCTAGATGGTACAAGAGGAATGCTGCTGCCCATTACTCATTGCTGTCTTTACCCTTAGTCGCCTTGTACGACACCCACGGGAGGGATGGGGGTGGTGACAATTGTATTCTACTCTGCCGTCACCACACGGCGTTCGCGCGTTTGTATTACAGGTTATTCTCTGTTCCGTTTATTTACTCATGTTGCGATAGAGAGTAATGGCCGCTTGTGTGACTAGGCGTCAGCCCTGTTTATGTTGCCAATGTGCTGAGGAAATGCTTTTAATGTTTCGCCGCCATCCAGTCTCAATACTTTTACTGGCGACAGGTCAATGGTAGACGGGAACTGGGGAAATGCCAACGGCTGAATTGTGTGCGGTATGCAAACACTGGTGTGAACGCACCTTAACTGTGCGTGTGTAATAGACACAAGCAGTACAATGTTTGTTTCTGCGTGTGCGCTATGTCAGTAGTCAGATCAAACACATGTCATCATCTTCCTGCCCTTTTTTTTTTTTTTTTCGGATTGGACCACATTTACGCAACATATCAGCCGCTAGCTAAGCGGCTGACGTGTGTGGGACTCACCCGACTCTTTCGAGTCGGGAATACCCACTAAACCACTCCGGTGTTCCCCTAGCCCTTCAAGCGGGGAGAGTCTGGGATCCGCCGTGAGGCAATTCACCAGTCTCTCCCCATCATCTTCCTGCCCTGTTCCTAGGTAATCTGCGATCAATTCAGGGAATTTCTTCTTCCATTTATAAATATTGGTTAGACGACATCTAGCCATGCTCATCCTCTCCTTTTCGATTCATACGACGGATGAAAGGAAAGAGTGATTGGGATGACAACTTGTACTAATTAAGGTTTTGACTTAGATTTTACAGGCGGCCGCATGCCTGACATCAACCTTCTTTAGGTAGACTATATTGGTAGCGATATAAAATTTGAATATAGCCTACATTGTTTATAACAGCAAAAAGTATTTCAAAGTACATACTGCAATTTAAGTAAAACACGAATATTAAAAGCATTTAAATTGGTGGACAGCTGCAATTATTACAATAGGTCAATCGCTTTTAATAACACAGGAATAAATATGGGCACTAAGTAGAATGTGACAGATATACCATTATTAGTCGGGTAGCGGTACCGAGGTTGAATATTTAGGCTCTCAGCACATAGTGTTACGGCATTTCCACGTTACTAACTCAATTACTCGTAATGGTCACGATAAATTATAACAATTATAAATTAATCCATCATAGATCACTCAGATACGAACAGGACAAGTGAGTAAAATACTGGGTTCGGATACCTATTTCGCAAGCCAGACGAAAACTAATTGTGACAATCATTATGAATATAACAGCGCAGTTTTCACTAAAGCCAATCTAAAGTTGTCGATAGCTAGATTGAAAATCGCTTGCGGAAACGCAGGCTTTAATATCTGCGCTCGTTTCTTACCCACCTCCGATGTCTATTAAATCCCCCGCCGCATTATCAGTTTGTTCCGCAAAATTTGAATGCAAGGTGTGGTCTCGAATTATTATCAATAAGTATAAGATTAAATGTTAAAGGGTGACCTAATCTTATTACTAAAGACAAAGGAAGACAACAATCTATTTTAGCTGACAGTTGCTTACATAATATAATACATTTATCAAGCCTATTTTCCTCGAAGGATTAGGCAGAGGTGATTTAACCACGTTTCTCCAATTTTGAATACACACACATAAATCGCTTGTTCATTCCCGAAGTTGAACTTGACTCACTTCAACTAAAAGCCCCTTTTTTAGATGGCCGAGTGGAGTCGGAATTATCTTGACAACCACGAATATGGACTTCACTTCGTCTTTCTTCTTCATACATACATACATAAAGCCTATATCCCCGAAGGGGTAGGTAGAGGTGATTAAAGCATCCACTTTTCGTCAATTAAGTCAGGTCCCGTGTAATAGGTGGAGGGCCTATTGTCATATATCTGACACATAAATCACAGTATATTGCTAGGTGGTATGAGAGGAATGCTACTGCCCATTACTCATATCGGTCTTTACCCATTGTCGCCTTGTACGACACCCATGGGAAAGATGGGGGTGGTGACATTTGTATTCTGCTCTGCCGTCATCACTACGCGGCCTTCTTCATCAATAACAAAAATGAACTATCTGCCACTAAAAATAACGTCCAAAAAACGAACGAAATCCCCGGGGGCTTCTAATCTAAATAATAAATACCCCGTCCAGCCAACAATTAATTCCGTGTCCAATATAAATAGGTCGTGCCCGTGTCGTGCTAAAAGACCGGTAGCAGGCGCCAACGTGTGCCAACTGAATTCATGGCACATACCTTAGGAACAGTTATTTCATGAAATATTTCTCACATTTACTAAACTCCACCGAGGAGCTTGCTGCTACATTTTGTAGCCCAAATGAAATATTGCCTCTCGGGATATCAGATGTACCTATGGTATAGGAGGACTGGATCAACGGGGATTTCTATTATAAATTTTGAAATTTAAGTAATTTAAAAGAATTGAGATTTGGACCTCTGAAGAGAAAATGTATGTCAACATAATATTCGTGCATGTACACGAGTATTATGTTTACATTTTGTTTTTGGAGCGACTATGGGTTAATTTATCTGTAAAAAATATGTTTTAGGTCTATGAACGTCTCGATTTTAAAGTAAAACGAAATAACTAAAATTGATACATCAATCATATCTTTATTTTTCTTTGAAGTATTTTTTATAAGCAGTATTTTTATACACAACTAACAAATAAACTAACTGGCACAAATGCTGCTTAAACGCACCAAAACCCTAAAGTACCTACTACAAAATCCAGATCCAACTCTTTGTCTTAAACTAATAGAACATTCAGTTCACAAGTGAACAGCGTCAAAGTTATGTTCAAATAATTTAAGTAACTATCTTCGGTATCGGTCCATAGTGGATCTTTCCAGTTTTATGGGGCAACTTCGCCAGTCTTTGTCAGCTCAACTTTCTATGCAATTTACTGTTCGCTATGGAAGATTTGCTTTTTGAAACAAGAGACGGAGACCGAAGGAATTGCTTCGCGGGATAATGTGTGTCTGAATGGGCGCACAACTTTTTTGGCACGTCGTCTACGGTGTTTGGAGTTGTCTTGCAGTGTGTGTCAGCTTCGTTTAATATTGAAATGCCACTGCAGTTGTTGTAATCTTTCACTACTTACATTACACATTTAAAAAAAAAATAATGCATATTTCGAACATATCTCTCACCACATAATTCAAACAAATGTTTCACTACATAAATGTTTCAAACAAATCTGACACTATATTATCAAACAAATCTCTCACTACATACTTCAAACGAATCTTTCACTACACATTTCCAACAAATCTTTCACTACATACTTCAAACGAATCTGTCACTACACATTTCCAACAAATCTTTCACTACATACTTCAAACGAATCTTTCACTACATACTTCAAACGAATCTGTCACTACATATTTCCAACAAATCTTTCACTACATACTTCAAATGAATCTTTCACTACATATTTCCAACAAATCCTCCACTACATACTTCAAACGAATCTTTCACTACATATTTCCAACAAATCTTTCACTACATATTTCCAACAAATCCTCCACTACATACTTCAAACGAATCTTTCACTACATATTTCAAACGCGAAGTGAACAAATACACCGCAAGGAGGTGCATGCATCCATAGTGGGTACCTACGTAACTCAGACGGCAACATTTTTCAGTCGCACCGCTCTGAACGATAGCACAAACAAATTACCGGAAATATTTGAATAAGAATGGGACATTTTCGGGGACACTAATGTGCGGGGCGGGACGCCCTCTCGACAGACTCCTAATATCGGGTTTATTTTTTCCGGATTTGCTACGGAGCGGGACAACAAACACCGGGCCCATTGTATGCACGAAAAATAGCGACGCTTGATAATTTTAATAGGTGCTGGGATATTATTATTATTTATTTATATATTTGTATTTATCTCGGTCTATGACCGGTTTACTGCTAATTATTATTATTGATTTTATTACATTTAAAATAAATACAAAATCTTGTTTCTAAACATTGCATTTTTACAATATAAAACATTAAAAATATAACATTTAAAAATACAAAAATGTAGTTCCCCATCGGTAGCAAGATCAGGGTCCAGGCTACCGGTGGTTAAGGCTCCAGAGACAGGAACCTCCTCACTATACGCGCCGTGTCCAGAAGTACTGCCTTCTGCATCTGACTCTTGACCCAACCACCTAGCGCGAGCCTCTTAAGATGTTTATCGAGGCTATCAAACCATGGGCAGATATAACTATCGGAAAAATAATTGCTGAATCGATGTCCCACATGTCAACAATCTCATGAGCTAAATCAAGATATTATTATTATTAGTTAGCTTTATTTTTTTTATTAAATAAAATTCCTTGTTCACGGAAACCGAACGTATAAAATCAGTACTGATGTTCAGTATAACAGAACATGCTCGAGTGTCTCCATTGGGTGTTAAACGATAGGTCTTAGCCAGTCTGTGTTTGCTTAATTAATTCAACTCATCAGATGGCTACGTCCAAATGTATTTGAAAAGTTTTATCTGACAAACAGCGAAGCGATCTAAGTAAATATTATATGTATTTAATTATCCAACTGCCGCACTCAGAGACGTCAAATAACGATAATGGTTACTGAATGTCAAAAAATGATAATTCAAAATATAGTCTCTATTCTTGTCAGGTCTTTGGTCTAAATTTAAATGAAAATTTTTGACATTAAATACTCATTAAAGTAATTTGACGTCTCTGAGTGCGGCAGTAAGTAGTTGCTGAGCTAGCATTTTTTATTCTTAGGTGGGTTTAATGGGTTTATTTATTAATGGGGTTTTGATGTAGCCTAACTAATAATGGTGCAACGCATATCACTTTTTCATTGGTCTTAAATCTTATTCACTCATCACAGAGGTTCCAAATTATAGTGGTTACTACTTTACATACATGCAGACATACATACATCACACCTATAGCCCCGAAAGGGTAAGCAGAGGTGAACTAGCACCCACGTTTCGCCAATTATATTAGGGCCCATGTAACAGGTGGCGAGCCTATTGCCATTTATCGGGCACAAAAGTCGCAGTACATTGCTAGGTGGTATAAGAGGAACGCTGTTGCTCATTCCTCATCACTGATTGATCCTTAGCCTCCTTTTACGACAACTACGGGAGAGATTTGGGGTGGTGACGATTGTATTCTACTCTGCCGTCAACACACGGCTAATAGAAATATTACGAACACACGGCTAATAGAAATATTACGTTACTAAAAATTGAAACAAGTTGTACCAAAAGCGCCAAGAAACAGAACAAGCTATCACAACTCTCGAAAAAATCTAATGCAACAACTCATACCGCGCGCCGTCCGATGTCTTATTTCGCCCCCGATAATTCCGGGTCTTTGTGTTGGACACAAAGAAATAGACTTCATCATCCCATGTCAATATCGTACATAATTCAGGGCCGCAGCGGTTCGGTGTAGTGCCAACAAAGGCGCCATACCCGGCCCGTTCCGCGTCGTCATCCCGAAAATAAACCGGTTACCGATCCGCCCAATAGGACCGGATCGGTTACCACGTTTTCTTTCAATATTTCCCAATTTGATACGGCATTACCGCTGCCGGGGACAATGGAAAGTAATCGGCGGTGACAGTGGTGGGGGCGAATTTCGTTAAAATAAAAGCGTACAGAGAGCGTAAGATATAGCGCCTACGTGGCCGCAGCGGGCCCGGCGAACTGCCACAATGGGGAATTGGAAAAAGCTTTTATAATCCGGCACGTGACACACATGCCGACGTCGGCTCCACTGTCTCACTATGGCCGCCCATAATTCCTCTTAATGCACTCGCGGAGTTTAGCATAGTTCCAGGATTTAAATGATGGTGCCTTGCTGTGCTGCCGAGAAATGTGACCTCTTTCCTTATTTACTCCTCTAATGTGTTTCATTTTCTATTGTTTTTTAAAATATCCAATAGATCTTATTGAAAAAAATTAAGTTTGCATACATACTTATGCCAAGGCTTGAACTTCACGATACGTCCATAATTTACATTTTTAAGGTGCGTGGTGGCGGCAGAGCAGAATACAGTTTTCCTTTTACACCCGTGAGCGTCGTAAGATGTGGTGAAGGGTGTTTCCTGGACCTGCGCTTATCTGACAGCAGAGTAAAATATTATTGAAAATATTATATATGTTAAAACACCCCTGCTTTTATGTGTTTGCTTGCTTTTATGTAGCCCTTTCGCGGTAAGAGTAAACCAACGAGTATGTAAAACACCACAGCGTTGCCTAGGTAGTTTGGTGTCACGCAGGTGGTCAGCCATTATAATCTTACCAAATCCTAAATCATTATACTAATAAAAAATTACTACACCAACCCCAACTAACTAGAAAGCAAGGTAGGGAAAACTACCATATTTCTATTTTATTATTATTAAATCTGTTCGTATTGAGTTGATAAAAATGTTTGAATACTTATAAGGGCTTTTAAGCTCATTACAAAATGCGGCCCGCTAACTATTTTTACTAAATGAATGACATCATGGCCGCCTCGTCTGTCCACCCTGCGGTCGCCGACGCCCTTGCGCTTGACAAAGCTCCGTGCCTCGTACCCTGAAACTCAGTGCACGCAGCGAAAAGCGATACCCATCACACAACTTACGACAGTTGAGCGATAGTCGCTATCACGAGACGCTATCATAATATTTATCAACACTCCGACTTTACTCACCATGCAGGCTACACAGCCAAACTTTAGTAAAGTAACTTTCCAACTTCAGTCAAAGTTGTAACTAAACGGACTTAGTTTTGATTGCAACAAGGTAATTTTAAAATTAACAAATTATGACTTCGGAAAGCTAACAGCTCACCGACGCAGTGACTGTTTTGATAGTGTTAATTGGTCTGACGTACGAACTGGCTGTGTCTGTGCCCAGGATACATAGAGGCGAGAATGCATGGAATGAGCAGAATTTATTCTGGAATGATATGACGGTGGAATGCTCGTTTTTAATGAACGCCGAACCCTAGAGAAATGCGATGCGCTGCGGTGCATATTCGCTTTCATTCTTAGAAATAATTTTACAACACACAATATTGATAAAAAAGGTGAGAAAACTCTATTAGAGAGAGGGTAGAGCATATTTACAATATATCCAAAAAATATTAAAATTGACATGTTTACGGGATGAAAAATGCTATCACTTTTTCTACTAAAATTTACAGCTAAAAAAATTTAAAGCTTGTGTCAAACGCCAGTCGAGTTCCTTAACAAGATGTCGATTTTTCCCTTTGTTCTTCTTAATAGCATAAGAAGGGGCAGTAATCGCTCAAGCAATAGGCAGTACGGTGTTGCCGTACGCACAAGTTCCAACGTTACCCGAGTCCCGGGTAATTATTATGATAATATAAGCTAAACTGACTTCCAAGTTCGCTACATACGAAATTTCAAAGTTCATTTTCATTCGAAATTACTGGCAATTTTCGTGCGGCAGTTCACGGGGAACTTTAATAGTTTCGGAATAGTTTTTCTTCGAATTGCCACGCTGGAAACTTGAGTAGTTATCTGGTGTCAATTTTATTGTTGTTGTTTAAACGGCTTATTTAAAAATGTATGTAGGAAATGCATGCACTTATGGTCTATGAAATGTCTTAGGAGTACTCTAGTCTGTACCAGCGGGTGTTATGCAGGTACAAATATATCGAGAGATAGGGATACTATTAAGTGTCTTTGGGCTAAGTATGTAATAATTTTATGTCCATATGGAGGTTTATAATATTAAATATTTTCTAAATATGTTCTTTACGCGATCAAGTTTTGCTTTTATTTATGTAAACAATTATTAATTTTGTTAATTGTCTGCCATTATCAAAACATTTATACTTACTTACATACAACCATAAGTCACGCCTATTTATCCCAAGAGTAATTTGATGGGAATTATGTAAATATTTGTAATAATAATAAATACTACATAAATACATATCAACACAACCATGACTCGGGAACAATGTCTGTGGTCATCACAAACATTTGCCTCTACCAGGATTCGAACCCGGGACCACTTGGCCGATAGCCAGCAATCTGACCATTCGACCAATTGTTATTTAAAATAAAATCATTCGATGGGAGAAGTTCACTTTAATTTTTGTTTTTAATTCAGAATATTTTGCAAGAACCCTTTGTGTTTCGGCGCTCTTTGCATCGGCATACTGAAAATTTCGGAGCATATTTAACCTTATATTAATACTGTAATCCCCGAAAAATTTAATACGAAAAATGGAACGTAATGAGCCTCGTACATTTTTATTTTACGTTCAGATTTCGGACGCGGATTAATAAAATAATATACGCAATGTTTATTGAATTTTCTTTTTTAGTATATTTTTGTTTTGGCAAGCTGGGCGTGTCATTTAATGCTAGAAAAAGATATAATATTACACTATAGATTATTTGTTACAGTAACGGAGTATGTTAAGACTCTTTTGCTATTAAATGTTTCCATATACCTTTATGTTTAAACAATGTCAAGCAAATAAGTTGTTTTTTATGTTATTTGATTTTAATTTTAACATTATATAAATGTTAGAAAAATTAGTACAAAGATTTTGATGGTTAGAAAAAGAATTACGAAAAATTATGATCTTGAGGCGGGAATCGAACCCGCGTCCGCTGCTATCCGGGCAGGTGCCTGACCGCTCGGCCACCCAAGACACTAATTAACTTGCCGAAATTCTTCTAACCTTTACACTTCACGTTGTAAGCCAACGGGTACCCTCGCAATGTAGAAATAAATTTCAAACATTCCAAAGCAGATATTTTTACAAATACCGTGCGTTCGGTTAAGCTTGGGTTTGCTTTATAAACTATTTGATTTTAATTTTAACATTATATAAATGTTAGAAAAATTAGTACAAAGATTTTGATGGTTAGAAAAAGAATTTCGAAAAATTTGTAGAGCGTTAGAGCTATGTAGAGCGTTAGAGCTATGTAGAGACTCGTCACCTATTACATGGGACCTAAAATAATTATTGGCGAAACGTGGGTGTTAATTTACCTCTAAGGGGTAGGCCCCCTTCGGGGATAGAATATAAGCGTGATTTATCGAAAATTTATGTTTGGCGGAAAACGCCTTTTTAGTTGTTTTGTGTCGAGAATGTTTGCCATAGAACAAAACTCCTTAAACATCCTCCAAATATCATTGAAGGCACCCTTTATTAATAACATATTATGCTAATTGTGAATTAAAAATAACTTGAAGAGTAAAATATGTATTTTTATTGTGATTACTTCACAGCAAAACATAATAGAATCGTTCTAAACAATAGCGCGGCTACGTGTAACAATTATATCGTTTCAATTCGCCAAATAAACTCTATCAGTAAATATTTCACGTCGAACCAACTTGTATATGCGCGGAGCTCGTTAAATACGTCACGTGATCAAAATACCGGAACACGAACGCAATCCAGGGATAAAACGGTTAAATAAAGGAATTTTAATACAGAGACCTGCGCCACGGTGTGGCGTGGTGGCCATGAAACATTTATGACATTATTACGGGGACGTGTCGCGTTATTATAAAACAAGAACGAACAGTTCGCGTTTTAGGGCGGCCGCTCGCTTGATCGTGAGGCATTTTAGGTTGAAGTTAAATCTTCTATCTTCTCTTATATAAAATGAAATGAAAATGAAAATATGGTTTATTCATATAAGGTATGATTACATACACTCATGAATCGTCAAAGAAATAACGTTAAACACTGGAAACGAAAAGAAAAACAGTTTCCAATATTTAACGTTATAAGCTACACCATCCGTTCGTAAACTACCAGGAGGCCTTGTTCTGAGAAGAACGGGCAAGAAACTCAGCAAGTTTGTTCCTCCCTTTACATGAAGTTATGAGTTAATGAAAGATGTCATAAAATGTTTTAATATATTAAATATCCTATTATATTCTATCTTATCATATTAGTTATCATATTTATAAAATATATTTTATTTGAATGTTTATGGACATCTTTCATTGAGTATAAAAATTATATATAATTATTACTGGTAGTTAACATAGCTTAATTTACTTGTTTAAAAATAATTAAAACTAATACAGTAATATACATGTCATTTAGTCTCATTATCATACAAAATCTATATCCACGCATCTTTATCATTTATGTAGTCTATAACCGTATAATATCCCTTTTTCACTAGTCTTTGTTTAATTTGGCTTTTAAATTTAAGATAAGGGAGTTCCGTTAAAGATCGTGGGATTTTGTTGTATATTTGTATACATTTCCCCAAGAAAGAACGACCAGTTTTATGCAGACGGAATTGAGGAAAGGCTAGTCTACTTTTATGCCTGGTACTATATTTATGGGTATCACCAACTTTAACAAATTGATTAGAATTTTTATAAACATATAGAATATTATCATAAATATACTGACCAGCTACAGTTAAAATATTTATTTCCTTAAATAATTCTCTTAACGAGTCCCTTTGTTTAAGTGTGTATATGGCACGTATTGCCCTTTTCTGTATTACAAATATATCATTAATATCGGACGCTGAGCCCCATAACAACATGCCATATGACATAACACTATGGAAATAACTAAAGTACACTAGCCTTGCCGTCTCGACATTTGTCAATAGTCTTATTTTTTTAACAGCGTATGCTGCTGAGCTAAGCCTCTCTGAGAGCGCTGAAATATGTGGGTACCACTGCAGTTTGGAATCGAGGGTGATTCCCAAGAAAACAGTAGCATCTGTACACTGAATTATTTCATTATTAATTTTTAAATTGGTGCTAATCTGCCTTACGTTTGGAAGTGTGAATTTGACACACTTCGTCTTATTGGTATTTAGTAATAGGTTATTAGTTGTGAACCAATGTAATACCTTCGAAACGGCGTTATTTACATCGTCAAAGTCACAGAGTCCTCTCTTTACTTTAAAAATTAAAGAGGTATCATCAGCAAACAAAACCGTTTCACAAAGATTGGTTGTATAGTAAGGCAGATCATTTATGTAAATAAGAAAAAGCAAAGGTCCTAAAATCGACCCTTGTGGCACTCCCATACATAATTGCGCTCCCGAAGACTCCGCCCTATTTATTACAACTTTCTGCGTTCTCCCGCTCAAATATGACTGTATGAGTCGTAAGGAGTTAAATGTTACACCATAATGTTTCAGTTTGCCTATTAAAATTTCATGACTTACACAATCGAACGCTTTGGACAGATCGCAGAAGATACCAAGAGCATCATGTTTATCTTCCCAGGCCTCATAAATATGTTTTAAGAGTGCAACTCCCGCATCTGTGGTATTTTTCCCTTTACGGAAACCAAATTGATTGTCATGGAGCAAGTTATTTCTATTAAAATAAGAAATTAATTGATTTAAAATAGTTTTTTCAAAAATTTTGCTTAGTGCTGGTAGAATAGAGATGGGTCTATAATTTGAGGGGTCACTTTTGTCACCAGCCTTAAATAAAGGGATAATTTTACTAAATTTCATAAGATTAGGAAAAATGCCATCTCTGATGCAATTATTAAAAGTAAAGCTTAGTTGAGGGGCAATAATATAGATTATATTCTTTATTATACTAACAGAAATACCCCATAAGTCTTCTGTTTTTTTCATATTTAAAGATTTAAATGCTTGTATAACCGTATGACTATTAATGTCACGGAATTCAAAAGAGGAGCTGCACTCTTCAACATTGCTTTGCAATAGTTCAAGTGCTAGCTGACTGTTAGAGTTTAGGCCACTGGTAAGCGTCTTTGGCATATTTGAAAAAAAAGCCTCAAATGTACTTGCAATATCATTGTCTGAAGTGATCATGTTACTGTTTACTTTAATTTTGTATGATATATAAGAATTTTTATTTTTACCAGTTTCTTGATTAATTATTTTCCAAGTTGTTTTTATTTTACTTTCAGAGTTCTTTATTTTATTACTTATAAATAATGATTTAGCTGTATAGCAAACCTTTTTAAAAATTTTTGAGTATTTTTTTGTATATTCAATCAAAACTGGGTCATTTGAACTGTTCTTAAGATAGTATAAGTCATACAATTTTCTTCTACTTATATAAATACCTGGAGTTGCCCAGTCATCAAATTTCTATTTACTTTTTATTATAGCAGTTTTTTCTTTGAAAATACTATGAAATTCGTTTTTAATTGGAACAAATAGATTATTATATAATATATTGGGTTCATCACTGACATTATCTAGTGAGTGAGTCTTATTCATAATATTATATCTAAATTGCTCTAATCGTATCTCTGTGATTGGTCTATAAGTAATTTTTTTAACAGGACTGACATGATGGTGTTCCACAGCAATATGTTGCCCACTATGATCTGACTTAATAACATTGATTATGTGCTTGTTACAAAAGTTACAGTTAACAAAAATATTATCAAGACAAGTAGCTGATGTAGGAGTTATTCTGGTAGGTTCATTAAAGACATGAAATAAGTTAAAAGATCTAAATAAATTAATAAACCTATCAGAATTTGAGGATAGTATTAAGATATCTATATTGAAATCTCCACATATGACTACCTTTTTATTACTATGGCACAATTTGGCAAGAACGCTCTCCATGCACGACTCAAACAAATCATAACTTGCAGTTGGGGGTCTGTATACACACATAATGATAAAATGCTCAAGCTCGACACAAGAAATTTCAACGGTTTGTCCAATAGAGAATAATACAATATCTTTACGTTCTTTGTACTTAAAGCTATTGTTTAATAATATTAAAGACCCACCTCTTATAGCTGATTCTCTAGTAAATGCACTTACTATAGTATACCCGTTGATGCAGTCGAGCAATTCACATTTTTTTAGCCAATGTTCTGTGAGACAAAATATGTGTATATTATTACTGTATAGGTATAAACTTAATTCTAATTCTTTGCCAGAAAAGCCTTGAATATTTTGGTGGACTATGTTTATATTATTACACTTTTCCTTTGTAAAACCCTTGCAAGAGGCTTTCTCTTTTGTCTTATGATCTAATTTAAACTAATTGGAACAATTTCCAAGGAACTCTGAATATTAGAGGTTAGATGCTCAATAGGAGCAGTGTCAATTTGCTTTATAAAAGCAGGTTTATTAATAGCTAGCTCATTAGGAGCTTTGTCGACTATTATCTGCTCAATAGAAGCAATGTCAAAAATATTCTGCTCAATAGAAGCAGAGTCAAGAATATTCTGCTCAATAGAAGCAGGTGTTCTAGCCAAGTTCTTGGCTATGGTACTAATACAAAAGCCTAGGGAGATAGCTATTTGTTTTTTATAAAATTTTGAAAGATATATTCTATATTTTATCTGATAAAATTTACATGTCAATTTATTAATGTCAATTATATTTATTTTATTATCATAAAATGATATTGTATTTAACATTAAATTCAATCTATAGCGCTTTAAATTTTCTTCCCGTGGCAATCTATTACAGTATGGAAATGTAAATATTACAACATTTTGCACATTTATTTTGTGTATATTTTCTAAAAACAACTTAAGGTATTTCTTATTTACATTTCCACAGTTTCCTAATAATAAAACTAAATTTTGGTTATTAAATTTATATGACATAATTTTGTCCATTATATTTTCAAAACTATTTCCCGGCATGCATATATTTATCACACTTTGCCCCAATTGGTCCATTAACAGGTGACCCAAATCCTTTCCAATTTCATCACTGAATATTACATTTTGTTTTACTAAATTACTAAAAGAGTTACTGTCATTTGCGCTAACCGAGTTTAGGCTAGGTTGCTCAGAGTCACACGGATCACACATAGACATTGACCATTCTAGCTGCCTTATAGCGCTTAAACCTGACATTGAATGTTGCTTTGAGTTTGTAGCAACTTTATTTATAGACTTATCAATATAATGGTTCAAAAGCACTGTGTAATCTTGTATCTCCTGTTTAGAGTCATCATATTTATCTGTAATAATTTTGAGTGACTGTTGAAGCTCAGTGATTTTATTATTTAGAGTGGATATGTTCAGTTCATATTGCACCCTATTTTCTTTTAAAACATTTGAATAATTTTTCAACTTATTTAACATTAATAATCTATCATTTTTATATAAGAATGAATTTATATAAGAATGGATTGCTGTGCGGCTATCTCGCTAAAACTCAAGATTTTGATTTTGAAATGATTGTCTTGGGCCAGGCAAGGCAGGAAAGGTGAGAAAATATGGAGATATTGCGCCGAAAATAGTAAAAACAACAATTTCATTTTCCCATATAAATTGCTTTTCGGTCAAACGACGTTAGCATGGCAACCAAATTGTAACCATGGCTTCGGGATAATTTATATGGCATAACAACGTATGCTGGGTCAGCTAGTAATAAATAAATATTTCTCACACCTATAACTAGCACAGAGTAAGTAGCATATATAAGCACTTGTGCATATACATTATAAGTAATTAATTTCGATTAGGTAACAAAATACGATTATTTCCCAACATTGGTTTTCCAACTACGTTAAATATTTGTGTAGGTAAGTAGGTGTGTACAAAATATAAATTTAGGTATAACGAGTTACTGATTGAATTGTGACTATTCCATGATTGGACCACACAATCGATAAAGATCGTTGCTCTAAATTAGGTATGCCTAAAAACTGTTTATGAAATCTGTCATAAGCATATTATTCACGCAAGTTTGCAAGATCCCTTAACGTGAGCACTCCATATTGTTTGGCTATGACTGTATGTAGCCACCGTACGGTTAAGAAGACTCGTGTATTACGTGACCGTTATTATGCATCTTAAAATTTTCAATTTGTTTCATTTCTCCTTATCTTAAATAGGAGGAACCATTAATCTCTGCAAATAAGGTCTTAACTATCTTTGAATTCAATTAGTGTAACCTTGACTTGTTTGAGACAAAGCACAAAGTCCATTGAGTCATTTTGACATATTGTGGTAACCTGGCGTGCCTGTACTTAGGCATTTGTTTTATTATTTTGCGATGCGTCTAGGAATCATTTTATTAGCTTGGTAATAATGTAACTTGATGGGCCACTCAATAACAACAAAGAAGAATATATTTTTAAGGTTGCCACAACAAATTTAATATTAAGGTGAAAATAACGGTCATGTTAGGCCCCATGTGGCGAGCCTATTGCCATCTAAATAAATCGAAGTTAATCGCTTTATATTGTTAGGTAATATTAAAGAAACGATGCTGCCCATCAGTCATCGCTCTTTACCCTTGTCGCCTTGTACGACACCCGTGAGATGACTTTTTTTTTTTTAGTGGAATGCTTTGAAGCACCATACCAGCCGCTAGCTAGGCGACTGGCATGTGTAGGACTCGCCAAGGCACGAAGCGACCAGCACTACCCACTAAACCACTCCGGTGTTCCTCCTAGCCCTGTGTGTCTGCCTCGCGGCAATTCACCAGTCTACCCGTGAGATGACCCACGAGATGGGGTTAGTTTCAATTGTATTCTCCTCTGCCGTCCCGAAACGGCATAATAATATAATGTGAGACGTAGAAATGTTTTGAAAGCTCGGGAACTTGCGATATAAAAAGATTTATGGTTCTATTACAGATTTATTGTAGTCAACATTCGACTAAATTACTCTTTAACTAAGTTTGGTCATAAAATCTCTTGTTATTTTACAGCTCTTTGTCTAAGGGGGGGTAAGATTGTTTATATTATATCAATATTATCTTATTGGAGACGTGATTTAATCCCTTTGAATCTGATAAGCAAAATGTAAGTTCGATGATGCAGTCAACTCAGGCTTCTATTGCGTAAACTAAGTAATGCTAGCTAGGTGGTAATTGTATGGGTAAACAGAAATATGATATCTCAAGTTCCTCCGTGCTACGGAAGGCAAATATATATATATAAAATAATATAAATAAATAAATAAATATATATATATATATATATATATATATATGATAGTCCTTAATAACTTACTCATCTGCACTGAGTGAGCAGGTTGGGTTATGTCCCATTATCTACAGTAATATACAGCCGTGTGGTGACGGCAGAGTAGAATACAATTGTCACCACCCCAAATCTCTCCCGTGGGTGTCGTACAAGGCGACTAAGGATAAATCAGTGATGAGGAATGGGCAGCAGCGTTCCTCTTATACCATCTAGCTATGTTCCTACTGCGACTTTTGAGCCCGATAAATGGCAATAGGCTCGCCACCTATTACATGGGACCTAACATAACTGGCGAAACGTGGGTGCTAGTTCACCTCTGCCTACCCCTTCGGGGATATAGGCGTGATTTATGTATGTATGTATCTATAGTAAAGGATGACTGTAACTCTTCAATAATATTGATTGGTCATTTTGGGTGGTCTAGACTTATTCAAGTCCGCCTGGCTAGCTACCACCATCTTATCAAAATCTACCGCCATAATAATTAATAATGTTAACAGCATTTGTTGTGTTTCGACAATTTGTGATAACAATTTTTTTTTTACACCTATCATCTAGCCCAAAGTAAGTAGCCTAAGCACTTGTGTTATGGATACTAGATGACGGACATATTTTTAATATAATTATGTATATAAATGTTGAAAATATACTACATAAACATATACACAACCGTGACTCGGAAACAAACATTTGTGGTCATCACAAAGTTTGCCCCTACCAGGATTCGAACCCGGGACCTCTTGGCCAATACCCAGCAATCTGAGCATTCGACCAAAGGCGGCCGTCATTGCCAGTTTCATGGTCCTTTGAGCCAAACACGCCAAATATTCTTCAATTTTTTTGGCCAAAAATCATTTTGAATTCAAGAATTTTCACAAAGTAAAGTAAAAAATATTGCGTGTATTTCCGAACCTTTTTAAGTTTGCCCCTACCAGGATTCGAACCCGGGACCTCTTGGCCAAAACCCAGCAATCTGAGCATTCGACCAAGGCGGCCGTCAATTCAATTATTACAATAACATCACACATATCACGTTGGGCGCCAGATGTGATCTCGTGGGAGAATTAATTAAAGAAAATACCGTTTAGAAAAAACAATATAACACAAGATACTTCAATCAAAAGTATGACAATTCGCTTCTCTTATATTTATGGTGACAAAAGTACAAAACCTCTCGCAACAACCCATCTGTGGTTTAGCGTTTTAGGTGAAGCTCGATTCCATCTTCGGTCTTTATCGTCACTTATCATCAGGTGAGATGAAGGTCAAGATCTTTTTTATCAAGCATAAAAAAATCTAAGGTCAATGCCTGGTGAGCCAGTTTTGTTTTCAGGGTGAAAGACCTAAAAGATTTTCATTCGTTACTTCAATTATATTATTTGTGTTTGTATAACAATTGTTTGTGTTTGTGTAATGACACTGCACAATAGCGCCGAGACCAGTTGGCACTTGCAAACAAACAGTTTCTAGCATTTTTATAACTGAAATCGTAGGGGGTGAATGGCACTAGAATGAGCTTTGCAAGAAGTGGGGACATTCTCTGTGTGAGCCAGAGATTCTCTGTTATTTGTTCAGCGGGAAATGAGTTGTATAATTCCACCGTGAAAGTTTCGCTAAAAATATTAATGTAACGTTAACATCGAAATGTAATTGTCACTAGCATCTAGGACACAATAATAATTCTGAACTTAAGTAAATGTATTACATTCCTGAGATTTTACTAATAATAGGAATTGTTTGTTCACATTATCTAGTATATTACCTAAATCATATAATTTTTAAGATTATTCTATGAACTTTTAAATTTTATTAAAACGACGTGCAAATAGGCCTCAGATCCACTGCTAAAGATACGAGTAGGTCTCTCCCAAAATGATTCGACAACTACCGGTCACGTCGGTAGTTGTCAACTACCGTATGAATAGGTAACTGACTGGAATGTACTCATCTAATACCTTTATTGAGTTTACTAACTCTTCTTCACAGACATTGTCGCGTCACGTAACTAAATTAACTCGCATTAATTTAGTTTAAACCAAAAAATTGTTTTGTTAAATATCAAAACCTTGTCAAACTATGAACCAAATCTTTGAACCAAACAAACTTCAATGTTTCATCGAGCAATTATTGCTCATCCATTAACGATTGCACAGATAAACTGAAAAAAAAACAAAAAAATATTAATGCAATCGCCGGGAAACATGAAGTTATTACCATTCTGTGCACTGAATTAAAAATATATCTCAATGAAAATTCATCGAATCACAGCCCTGGCTCCGTGCCTAGGCGAGGCGAATCCAGCCCGCTAATTCAATGAGTCGTTCACGCTTCCTCCCAATGATATGTCTGATTGCAAAAATGTATTCCGTAACGTAATAACGCGACCGCGCTAGGAAATCTACAATTGTAAAACTCTCCGTTCGTTAAGCAACGGCCATTTGCTTTGCAATTCCATATTTAAACATTGCGCCGATGAATGGATATGGGCGCTTAATTTTCTCATTGGTTCTTCGTTTATCGAGGTTCAATAAAAGCGAGACGAAAATAATATTGATTTTCTTTTCGATTACTTACACATGAAGTTTTTACATACACACATGGTTTAAATATGTATGTATAAACTTCATGCCTTTTATCTCCGAAGGGGTAGACAGAGGTGAATTAACACCAATGTTTCGCGTATTTCCTTCTATCGGGCATGGATATAAGAGGAGGGAGGACGGATATAAGAGAAACGCTGCTGCCCATCACTCCTTAACTGCTTAAACCTTAGTCGCCTTGTACGACACCCACGGGAGAGATTGGGGGTGATGACAATTCTCCTCTGCCACACGGTACAAGTTTTTATACGATAAAATTTCAATGACTTATTATAGTACCTTGTAAATGTTTTAATTTTAAAGGTTTTCTATTCTTGATTATACATATAAAATGTAATCTGTTCTGTTATATATAATGTAATATACATACATATGTATTTTAGTATAATAGGTATAAAAACAGCTGTAAAGTTCTACATTGGTATAATTGGCATTTCACCGTAGGATCCGGCTAATAATACACCTTTACAAAAACTTATTAACAGTACGATATGTAATAGTAATTAAAAAACGTTCACATAAAGAACTTAGAATAAAAAAACATACATATTTAAAAACTTAAATAAATAAATAAAAAAATCAACAATCAACAACACAGCGTTGAATAGAATTGCATAAAAACAAAACACTATCGAAACGATTTTACAATTCGATTTACAAACCAAGAATATGAAATTGCTTCCGTTGATTGGTTTTCACATGGTGGGTTTTTAATGTAGTGTTTATAGGAATTAAAGTAACAAAAAAATTATTACTGATAATTCTCTATAGAACCTGAATAAGAAATAGGAAAATTAAGAACTATTAAATGCTGTGTATATTCAATTTTGTTCAGCAATTAATCCTTTATTCCATTCCGCTTACAGGAGTGATGTATTAATTAAGAATAAAAAAAAACCTTTAATAGTTTTACCAGTGAAAACGATTTAATACCCACTGAAAATTATCTCCATTGCATCTTATCAGCTCAGGAACCATAAATGGGCAAAAAATAAAAATATTACGTGATGCATTTCAAAATGTAGCTGGCGTTTAGTGGAAAGATAGTTGGAATGAAATTTTCTTTTCAAGAGGGAAAATTTTCACTCTCCCCTCCTCATTAGCGAGGAAACCTTTTGACTAAGCGCATCCCTCTTTAGGCCCGCAATTCACTCCGTCCTCCCACACGTCTCGCATTTGCGAGCATTTTTTAAATTATTGCGAGGCCACCTTAATTCACAAATTTTTTGCTGCACGCTTTTTAGCGATGTCCTGTCTGCTTTAGTCATAAAAAAGACTTAGCTTTTTAAGAGTTCAGGAGATTATAATATAATAATATTATCAAACGTCGTGTGGTGACGACAGAGAAGAATACTATTGCTACCAATATTTATTAAAACATTTTCTTGAGTTCCTTGTGACCTTTTTATTACGGTAGACACGTCAACGCGTGCTTTCCGTAGCATGGAGGTCTCGGCTGCATATGCAGTCATTAATACCCACCAAACCACACTGGGCCAGCGTGGTGGGTTATGGAACACTCTCCTTATGTTCTTCCATCTATAGAGAAGGCCTGTGCCTCAGCAGTGGGGACATTAAATGGCTGATGATGAGGTATCTTCTTAGACTGCTGGTAGAAGACATCACCTTGAAATTCTCAATACTTATTAAAATTTATTTAAGATAACAAATTACTGTTGTTATAATTCAAAACAGACTGATTCACCAAAAGTAATGGCTTAGTTCCTAGCTGAATAACAATTCAAACAAATGGCCTATGGCAGCATATAATCTGAATATCGCTACGTGATAGGTCACTCACCTACGCAAGAATCCGGACGTAGAAATGATTTTATATAGCCATTCATATTATTAGCTATTGTGGAATACAGGAAATACTTAACATCAGTAGCAGCAAAATACATTTATATTGTCATATCCTTGACCCTAATTTTACTAGGAGGAAGATTGATTCCATTGTAAGTAAAAAAGGATAGTGATGATTTTTAGGGGATATGATTACATACATACATAATTCACGCCAATATCCCCGAAGGGGTAGGCAGAGGTGAACTAGCACCCACGTTTCGCCAATTAGGCTAGGTCCCATGTAATAGGTGGCGAGCCTATTGCCATTTATCGGGCACAAAAGTCGCAGTACTTTGCTAGTTGCTAGGTATAAGAGGAATGCTGCTGCCCATTCCTCATCACTGATTTATCCTTAGTCGCCTTCTACGACACCCATGGAGAGGTTTGGGGTGGTGACAATTGTATTCTACTCTGCCGTCACCACACGGCCAAAAAATCCCATTATTTCGAGAATTTTTTTACTTTTAATATCTAATTTTCAAAAACGGGAGGTGCGAAGAACGAGCTGAGTAATTGTTTTCTAACAATATACGTATTCGGGAAAATACTCTTTTCTTCATCGGTCTCTGGCAGACGTCGTCTATTGTTTTTGCTATGAAAGATTTTTTTATTGTTACGTTCTGGTACGACGAATTCATTTCCACTCCGTTTTAATGTCAATGGAAGCCTTAACAAATGTTCTCTAGAATTTCCGTGCATTGTTATACGAGATTTTTCTCATATTCTTTTTCAGAATTCTCTCATGATAGTAATTTTACATACATACATAAATACGTCTCTCTTTACCCTCCATATTCATCACTGAGCCCAAATACATGTTGAGCTGACATGCAAGAAATAAAATAAAAATGTCCATTATATCTTCATATATGAATACATTTTTGTTTATTTGGTCATTACAATAAAATAGAGGTCAAAAAATACCCAAAGAGGGTTGGTGTCAGGCAGGCGGCCGGCTGTAAAACCTAAGCCAAAACCTTGAGCAGTATGGATTGGAATGTTGTCATTCCAATGACTCTCTCCGTTCATCGGTCTCTCGACATGGTCCGGTCCGTCTCTTTTCTATACATTCATTCATCACTAGCACCTTTACGGTGTAATGGATGATTTGAATCAAAAGGGATGGATGACTTGATGACGTATGAATGGAACAGGAAACATATTCCCCAGATAGACTGGGAACAAACAGGGCAGGGAGAAGAAGAAGAGGTCGAAAATGTCTAAATATTTTGTCATAAGCTGAGAAATGAACCCGGCGCGGGTTCATTTCTCAGCTTCCACACTCCGCGCAGGTGTCTGCCTAGAACACAAAAAAATCAACTTCAATACATAAATAATCGCAATTATGCTGACTCTTTTTCTTTGAAACTAGAAAGTTTTATAACGGTCTCAACTGCCCCCTCTATACTGCACCCTGTGCATGATTTTTTTATTAACAACATCGCGTGTTCCTAGAGTGAGGTGATAAAGGATAACCTCCTGTTCCTTCCACAACTGTAATTTGAAGGAGACTTGCGTGTCTGTAATTACGACTTCCATTTTCCATTTTACTGAACCAATCGTTATTAATAGGTCCGGGAGAACCTTACCAATATGGAGAGCTGTTTAACTTTCAACGACATTTACCATTGCTACATTTTGATTGTAATTTGAACATTGTATAAATGTTGGAAAAAATCAGTACAAAGAATATTGTGATTAGAAAAAAATCAAGAAATTACAGTCATAATACATACATGAATCTCGCCTATATCCCCGAAGGGATAAGTAGAGGCGAATTAACACTCACGTTTCGCCAATTATGTTAGATCCCATGTTGCCATTTCTCGGACACGAAAAACATAGTACATTGCTAGGTGGCATAAGAGGAACGCTGCTGCCCATTCCTCATCACTTTTAAAACAACACCCGCGGGAGAGATTTGGGATGGTGACAAATCAATTCTGCTCTGCCGTCACCACACAGTCATATTCAATGATATTAATTTACCATCATCAGCCTTATACCCCAACTGCTGGGATATAGGCTGTCCCTTAGGACAAGAATAGATCCACGCGAATCTGAATATTACGGACTTTGAATGCTAACGATGAAAGAGCTTGATTCACCCATTTGTGGACTAGCTTCCATGAACCTTATAAAAAATTCGTACAAGTCAAGTACACTTGTTTATTTATAGCATAAACTATGACTAAATCGCCTTAATGATGTAAAATTAAACAGTAGAACCAGATGTATGGTAAGATAGGTCATAATACGCCTTTTATATTAGAATTGAAGAGTTCAATGGCTAGTATGCGTAAACAGAGCAATGTTTAGTATAGTAGGCATTTCACTGGATGAGTGACATACAATGATTAGACTATTTCCTATCACAAATTCCAGAGTGCTTCAGAGGGAACGTTGGGCCGTTAACATCTGCAGTCCTAAATATCCATCAATATACACTGAGTCATGCCCCTTTCATTCAATCAATTTGCCTCAATGGTAAGGACAGTACGGACATTAAAGGGCTGGTGACGATGATGATGATTAGAACTAAGCACACCCATCTGAATAGGGATTTTCACCTAAGACCCATGAAATTCCACAGAACATCACCAAATAAGCTATAGCAAAATCAAACGGTGTATATGTCGTGGCCAAATCGTAGAATTGATCACTTCATGATGTGGCAAATGATGAAATGGTTGCATTTCATGAAGTGGCCAGCTAAAACTGACCATATCGTTGAAATGTCAACGTTTGATGATATTTCCATCCACGTTTGGCCATATCATTAATGTAGTAAATGTTTAGTATTTTTACGTTGCGCTCGTTTTTTGAGTGACTTAAAACGTAAAATTCTAGTAATTTGGTGTCGTTTTTCAACGACGACATTTCACTTCACTTTTATCTTCCATTACAACATTATTAATAGTTTGTTTATTAGGATAATTGTCCGCCGCCATGATACATCGTTCATATCGTTAAACGTTGTTATTCATTGATCTGGCCAGACCATTATCATGATATGGTCAATTTTAGTTGGCCATTTCATGAAATGCCACTATTTCATGAAATGGTCGGCCACATCATGAAGTGATCAATTCTACGATTTGGCCACGACATATACAATGTACCTATTAAAACAATTATTATTTATCTATACCAACAATATCTTTGCAATAGCTGCAAATCATTTCTCTGATAATGCAAGATTCCGTTGGGTGGAACCACTTACCATAAATAATATATACCTGCTGCATTGGCTAAGTTTATTTACTAGTTCGGAGATATAGCTCGATATCATCTCGTGATAGTTGCTAACTTTTGTACCCACTACCTTTCACAGATGCCAGTGATCTGCAGTCAAATGTCGTCTTTTAACATATTTAAAAGAGAAAATAATAAATTAATTATAAAAATAAATATTACACCTATCATTTAGCCCAAAGTAAGTAGCATTTATAAGCACTTGTGTTATGGTTAATGGATACTAGATGATAGACAAATTCAAACATTCAACACTCTTATTATAAATAAATATTGAAAATATGACTCATGACTTGGGAACAAACAATTGTATTTGTCACACAAACATTTGGCCCTGCCAGGATTCAAACCCGGGACCTCTGCCCCCTAGCCAAGTAGCAAATTCATTGGCCGCATAGAATACAAAATGTATGAAACTGACGTATTACAGAGTAATTAATAAATAAAGTAAAGTATGAAACAATACGGAATTGACGGCCGCCTTGGTCGAATGCTCAGATTGCTGGGGTATTGGCCAAGAGGTCCCGGGTTCGAATCCTGGTAGGGGCAAACTTTGTGATGACCACAAATGTTTGTAGCCGAGTCATGGCTGTGTATATGTTTATGTAGTATATTTTCAACATTTATATACATAATTATATTAAAAATATGTCCGTCATCTAGTATCCATAACACAAGTGCTTAGGCTACTTACTTTGGGCTAGATGATAGGTGTGCGTGTAAAAATATTTATTATTATATTATACGTCAGTTTCATACTTTTGTTTTCTTTGCCTATAGAGATAGCCAGCGATCTAACCATAACCGGCCGTCTACGCGTTTGTTGTTTCCAGTTTACTACTAGGCCGTGATTGAAAAAGCCATGTTTTTACCTTGACCGCTAGAGAGTCACTCATTGGTAAAAGTTGTACATGAAAAACTTACATATTTTATCATAGACAAGTTTATTGGGCCAGTATTATGTAAAATTGGTATTAGAATTGCTGTGAACTATAACTCATTCGTGATATCGAGGTGTTAATTGCATAGGTGAAGCAATGTTTATTGGTAGCTATACAGCGGCAGTTAGTCCAAGTTATTTAATATAGTTAATTGTCAATCCAGACTAGGGGATACGGTCATTTGGGCTTTAGTCATATTGGATATGACGAAGCGTTCATACTGAATGGATAATATAGGTTTATTGTAACTGAACGTCAGATGGATGGATTGTGTGAGGTGTGATATGAAGGTGATCGATGTGAATGAAGAGAGGACGAGTGACAGAAGAGAATGGAAAAAGAGGACATACTGCACCGACCCCAAATAGGATGGGATAAGGGCAGGGTGATGATGATTATGATTGTAACTGAACGTCAGTTGATACATTATTGGAAATGTTACTTCAGTGACTTTAAAATTAAGGGTCATCTTAGTTTTTAATTACTATCTGTGTTTATTTTAAAATGTTGACCGACTGAAAAATGTTTGCATATAAGCAGAAGTATAGCTAATATTTTTGGATTAAATGTAATTTAAATGAATTTATTTTGAAAACATATATCTAGCCAACTAGTAAATACTGCCGTGTGATAATGGCAGAGTAGAATACAACTACCACTACACTCAATCTTTTGCGAGTGTCGCACAAGGCGATTAAGGGTTAAGACGGCGTTGAATAATAGGCAGCAGCGTTTCTCACCTTGAAATACGCAGCAATTTACGTGACTCATAGATATCAATAAGCTTACATACATACATAAATCACGCCTATATCCCCGAAGGGGTAGGCAGAGGTGAACTAGCACCCACGTTTCGCTAGTTATGTTAGAACCCATGTAATAGGTGGCGAGCCTATTGCCATTTATCGGGCACAAAAGTCGCAGTAGGTACATAGCTAGAAGGTATAAGAGGAACGCTGCTGCCCATTCCTCATCACTGATTTATCCTCATCACTGATTTATTCAATAAGCTTGCCCTCTATAATTAATACAACAAAATCCTAATATAATCAGAGAAACGTGGGTGCTAATTCACCTCTATCTTCTGTATAAATAGCGATGATTTATGTGTGAATATGTAGTAACTGATCCCCTGTCTAATAACTTATTTATTAAATAAAGATTCATTTAATCGTAAATTTTGATATTTGTGTACATAATAATAACTTACTAATGAAGATTTCACTCTTGACCTACAAACGATTGTGCCTCTTTAGTAACTACGTAGACTTTGTTCAGGGTTCTTCAAAGTGTCCATTTAAACTTCGAAAGCCTATACTCAATCAAACAAAGCAATTAACTTCGAACTAAACATCTTTGCCTGTCCTGTTAATTAAAGCGCCGTGTCAATCGTGACTACAGCTTCTGTTTTATGAATCCTATAATAAATTGGAGCTTAGAATACTCAATTGTCAAATTGTATACAATTCATGTCTTGCTTGTCCAATTAGATGGCTTTTTAGTTTATTAGGGGACTTCCAATGTATATAATTATAAGTTTGTTTATTTCTATCTACTACTAGATTACAACTAGTACCTACTAATGAGAAATAGGCAATAACGGAGTCCTTGGTTCACAATCTAGCAAATAGTGCCAGCGACTAACGTTCCCGGTGAATGGCAATAGGTTCGATTCGTAATACTTGAGTTCTGACATGGTAAATACACTACTTTTTACCAATACTAATAAAGGTAGGTATGTGTTTTGTACATACCTACCATTGCGTAGGTTTAGCGTGTCAAAATAAAATATTATAGTATTGCTTCATGCAATTATTATTTTCCAATAATTCGATTTGTTTCTATGCTGCATTATCTGGTAGTTGGCAAATAAATAAATACAAACACTCGAATGCAATTTTAGGTTCAATTCAATCCGACATTCTATTATTACAGAGTACAAAAGTCATGTTCGTGACATGACGTTAGCTATCAAAACCTCTACTACGAGTTAGCGAACATGAAACCACAGTGTACCTAAATGCCAATAGAAAATATTAGCCAGACTAGTATAATAGGGTTTCATTTATTTGCGATTATGACGACGTACAAATTGTAATAATAAAACAATTTGTACTTCGTCGTAATATATTATATTATAATTATTATCATTACCAGCCCTTTAATGTCCCCACTGCTGGGGTACGCGCCTTCCCTAAGGATGGACTAATATAGGGAGATTGGGCCATAACCCACTATGCTGGCCCAATGCAGGTTGGTGGGTAAAAATTGTTACATACACATACATACATAAATCACGCCTATATCCCCGAAGGGGAAGGCAGAGGTGAACTAGCACCCAAGTTTCGCCAAATATGTCAAGTCGCAGTACAATGCTAGCCTAGGTGGTATAAGAGGAACGCTGCTGCCCATTCCTAATCATATTCAGATTTATCCTTAGTCGCCTTGTACGACACCCACGGGAAAGATTTGGGGTGGTGACAATTATATTCTACTCTGCTGTCACCACGCGGGGGTAAAAATTTTATTTGTATATAATTAATATTACATATAAAACTGACTCGAAAACAATTGTATGTGTTTATCACAAAAATTTGCCAAGATTCGATTCAAGGAACTCTTGGCTGATAACCAGTGATCTGATTATAGATGGTAGTAGGCTCGCCTCCTATTACAGGAGATCTAGCATAGTTTGCGAATGAGGAGGTGTCAATAAGACTTAAATAAATAACAGTCAATATTACATACAGTCAACAGCACGTCAGGTTACTACAAAATGTCATCTCAATCGATTTTGTGCGTTACCGCAAACAAGTCAAGGTCCACAAACGATTGTAAACGTTTTACAGTTCGGCGTAGTCTAAGGTACCGTACGGTCAGTACATAAATGGTTTGATATATTTCTTGTTACTTCAAGAGACATCTTTCCCCCTTCCGAGATGACTTTCGAACGAGAATCGAGCCCGTGGTAAGGGACAGAACTTGCAATTACCAATCCAGTTATAACCATTTACGCAAACTAGACGGGACGTCTAGCGTCGATTGTCCTCTACTCTACTGCATCCTGTTAGCCTCGCCGCTTTTTTCTTTCACTGCCAACTGGAGATTTCCGCAATAACTTGTTAATGTCGGCTTAGGTCGGAAAACCTTATTTGAACTAGTTTCAGCTGCCCTTGGTCCTTCGGTGTTAAAACGTTCTACATGCACAATCAATAGCATTTCCGATTACCACAAGATATCTTATTTCCTCAATGGCAAGGCAAAATACAGCTTTCGCTAGCCTTACTAACCTACCTACCATACGTCATTATCGTCATCACCCAGCCCTTTGATGTCTCCACTGATGGGGCACAGGTCTTATAGATGGAATAATATACATACATACATACATAAATCACGCCTATATCCCCGAAGGGGTAGGCATAGGTGAACTAGCACCCACATTTCGCCAATTATGTTAGGTCCCATGTCATAAACAGGTGGCGAGCCTATTGCCATTTATCGGGCACAAAAGTCGCGGTATTGCTAGGTGGTATAAGATGAACGCTGCTGCCCATTCTTCATCACTGATTTATCCTTAGTCGCCTTGTACGACACCCACGGGAGAGATTTGGGGTGGTGACAATTGTATTCTACTCTGCCGTCACCACACGGCCCGAATAGTCTTTTAGATTGCGTATAATTATGACCATATTATTCTATAGGCACATATAAAAACCGCATCGCATTTGCACAATTATCGCATATCAATTATGTGAGACTAGCTTAACTATCACAGCAATCATGCAAATGCGTTCCTTGCATTTTAGTCAAACTGCGTAATATGTGAACATGCCCATTATTACAAGCTTTTGGGCAGAACCACTTAGATAGCCGTCAATGTATGATGTGATAAGAAATTTGAAACAAGTTTAGTGTGTGGTCAAGTGCGAAAACTGGGTTAAAGCTAAAGCTGGACATATTACAACGTCTACTTCAATTAAAGTGCAAATATTTTAGTGCGATACTGGGTGTTTTTGAGAGCGATGCGCGCTTCGATATTGTTTTAGTGCCACTTCGTTCGGAGTAATTACAATGTATTGTTTGGTGGGTACTCTGTGGCAATGTCTGCACACACATTTTTTAAATTGGAACTATTCGTTTCAATTAGGATTTCTTATAAAACACATAATTTTCCGATTATCGTAATTGACTCAATAGTACAAATATGGAGCATAATTATGAGATGATATAAGATTAATTATAAACAATCTCAAACCGAAATCACAAATTCACAACAGTATATTTGTAAAGGAAAGGCCTATCCGCACATAAAAGTGTCGTTCGGTACTGAACTGTGCTTGTCAATGACTGCGACGTTCAGTGATCACTGTCACTGTAATTCACGGATAGCGTCGTACAAAATATGTATATACTGTTGGCTCTGTTGTGAGGGGATGACCTTATGTCATCTAAGCCATGGTTTTGCATAATATAAGTAAATAATTGAGCACTGAAAACAATTTTTATGTTCTATCTTCATTATAACACTAAAAAGTTCGCCCCCGAAGGCTAAGGTAATTCGTGTAAGATTTACAGCTGTAAGTGAATAACGTTATGAACTTAATTAAATTTCTTAGTGAAGTCAAATACCAGCTGAAATATGATCCTTTTCCAACCGAACGACCTTAAGAACCCATTAACATTAATCTCGTAGAGGCAAAAGAATAAAATTATGATATTATTAAATTTTAATATTGAAAAAATGTGCTTGCACAGTGTTCTGAATTAATGAAATTGAAAATTAAATCACAAGTTGTAAAGTGCTGTTGAGTAGATGCCATTACGAGCGTTGTTTTTCCCAGAAAAAAATATAAATTGCTCCTTTAATCGCACTAACAATATTAGGAAACAAAAAAGGGAAGTGAATTAGAAATTTATTATTATATAGTGAAGTAGGAATTTATTATTATTGGTTAGTTTCTCGTTGTTCTAATAATGACGTATATTGCCACCTATGTCGCAATTTTATCCAATAAAAAACCATTGTGCATGGGCTACACAAACAAAGTGCTGAATCTCCTAGAAATGGTTGATCAGTTGTTGATTGCATTATTATTATTTATGCTGACTATAAGTATTACTTAGACTCTTTACTTTGTCTGTCTACTAGTATTTTTGTATTGAGCGAAAAAGCACCCAATAAATCTTATTTGATATGACTGTCAGCGCCAAAGTTGTTTGACGGGTGGTCTTCGTCGCCCGGGTATTCCTTCCGGATCCACCCCTGGTCCCTGCGCCTTGCCTACCTCCATCACCGCCAGTCTAGTATGACCTCCGGTACCAGCAGACACTTGCATCCTTTGGTTTTTGGGGTTTAGGGATTTCTCCCACCATGATGCCTTAGAACGAGTTACGGTGCGGGTTACAACGGACGAGGCTTTGGCGCAGAGAGCACCAATGCCTGCTGAGTGCCTTCGGCTGTTGCCTGCTGCCTGCCTTCGTCTGTTGTCTGCTGTCTGCCTTCGTCTGTTATCCAGCAAGTGGACTTGGTGGTTTGGGTCTCGTTAGGCGTTATTCGGGTGTTGAACCCCCTGTTGAATCTTGTAAGGGTCGCAAAAAGACGCTGGGTTCTAGGCGGTGTAGGACTGTTCGGTTTAAAAATCCTTGGAGGCATGTGGTTGTTGTGGTTGGCTGAAATGATATAGAACTCTTATTTGATAAAGAACTAGCAGTACTTTTTGCGAATGGCATAGATAGGTACTGTAATTATTCTTTTTATATCGCTGTCTAGAAAATGTAGGAACATTTTAGGACGAGTTGGAATTTCTTGTTATCATACAATTTGCGCAACTTCTTGGTCACGCACACAAAACAATTTAGTCTTGTTTGACAATAACCCTTGTTGAAACAAAGCTACTAAATAACACGACAGTATTATGTTTTGTTTCCAAGATTGAAACAAACATCAAAGTCTCGCTTCACTTGAAATTTGAGTGCCATTGAATATGACATGAGCAAAACTTATGAAGGCACACATAAATGTTCACGAATTTACAAATAAACCAGAGAGAGTCATGAAATTTACATCGCCGCCGGCCATATTGGTAATACACAATGTATGTCGTGATTCGCGTAGCTCCAGAGCATTCGGACAATTCCGCAAGGAAAAATCGTCTGTCGAAATTTTAAAATACGTTTTATCGCAACAACTCGGCATCGTTCATCGCCGGTACATGTGTCGGGACACCAATTTATTTCGTCAGGACTCAGGAACAATCCAATTATATTTTTTCCGCCAAATAGACACATTGGACCGAACATGACAGTGGATATTCGTTGTGAATGGGTCCGCGTTCGCTCCGCTGATTTTATCAGCTTTTTTATGGTGTGCGCCCCTTGTTAGGTTGAGTACATGCTTATGGCGAGTTAAATATCAATATTTAAGGCTTGGGATTCGGATCCTACTTCGTTACGGCAAAAGCAACCTTTTTATGATGGCCCGATGTTTGCTTCCAGTGTGTATATCTACAAAACACTATGTTAATTGACCAGTTTGGTTATTAGTGTAAATTATGACTGAACTAATAAGTAATCAACGTAAGCGATATAATGTAATTATAGATAATATATTATTGCTTTTTAAATATCTATCATCGTACACCAGTATCTTATAGAAAGTAATGCAAGTGTGCTCAGACAACACACATACACTTATATAATTATTTGTATACCTATTATATAAACTTTATTTAGACTATAATAGCTCGAACCCTATTATTCTTATAATCCCATTTAAATTGTTTAATCGATTTTCACTGTTAAGTAAATGCAATTAATCTTCAATTCTAATAAATTTATAAGGTAATCAATTAATCATGTGACAACTTCTTTATAATTTAATAACATTTTAAATTAATTCCAAATGAAATGTAAATAAAAAGGCAATTGGGATAAGCATGGTATTTAATAAATGAAAAGATAATTTGTCATTCATTATATAATACATTGTAGCACACATCGAGACTCTGAACATTCCACTTGCATTTCATAAGTACGAATGCAATAAATAACTAACAACATTTCAAAGGAGTTTGCGTTGATACAAATTGGATAATTAGAAAGAATGTGTACAATGTCGATTGTTTCATTTCCTAGCTCCAATTAAGGAGTTGCTCTACAAAATTGCTTGTTTATGAAATAAATTTCTATTATAGACATATAAGTCAACGTTATAATTATAAACTTTTCCCTTGCTCTTTTAATCCTTTCGGCTAATTCTCAGACAGAATGATCCGGAATAGTATTAGTTTGGTTTGAGTGAGTTTCTTTTTAATGTCACGCCCAGGGGGCCTACCGCCTAACTCGATTGCTGATGATAGCTATATTGCAATGCACTACTTACGGCTATAGCAGCCATCCTGAATATTTAGGTGGCACGGGTTTTGTGGCAAATTCATACAAAATCATTCGGTGATCATTCGTTCAAAGCTATCGCTAATAGTTTAGGTACATTTAGAGCGAAACGACAGCATGACGTCATAAACTATAGCTTTTGCTTTAGCAATCGAGTTAGGCGGTAGGCCCCCTGACCAATCCTGTAAATCTATTTTAATGATTCAAGGTGATTTACATCAAATAAGTTAAAGTGAAGGCTAATTTTTCGGTAAAACGGTCAACTATTTAGTAAAACCCTCAATTTTATATCCACTACTCATGTAAAATTTTCACAATACGTCACAGTACAATAGTGAAATTGAATCTGCCAAATTAATCCCCGAATACAGAAACGCTACTGAAAGTTTGAGTCCTGCTTAGCATTTAAGTATTGTCAAAACTGAAATTCTGACAGGTAAATTGTCCACTTAACTTTATAAGCAGTGTTTGAAATAAAACAAACTATATATAATATATTATACATACATACATACATAAATCACGCCTATATCCCCGAAGGGGTAGGCAGAGGTGAACTAGCACCCACATTTCGCCAAGTATGTTAGGTCCCATGTAATAGGTGGCGAGCCTATTGCCATATATCGGGCACAAAAGTGTCGCAGTACATTGCTAGGTGGTATAAGAGGAACGCTGCTGCCCATCCCTTATCACTGATTTATCCTTAGTCGCCTTGTACGACACCCACGGGAGAGATTTGGGGTGGTGACAATTGTATTCTACTCTGCCGTCACCACACGGCCCAATATATTATGACGGTAGTTAATTATTGCCGTGTATAGGCCGTGTGGTGACGGCAGAGTAGAATACAATTGTCACTACCCCAAATCTCTCCCGTGGGTGTCGTACAAGGCGACTAAGGATAAATCAGTCATGAGAAATGGGCAACAGCGTTACTCTTATACCACCTAGCAATGTACCTACTGCGACTTTTGTACCCGATAAATGGCAATAGGCTCGCCACCTATTACATGGGACCTATCATAACTGGCGATACGTGGGTGCTAGTTCACCTCTGCCTACCCCTTCGGGGATATAGGCGTGATTTATGTATGTATGTATGTATGTAGTTAATTATTACTTGATTGTGAGGACACCTGTCATCTTTAGTCCCCCCGTGACCACGGCCACTGTAAAGTGATCGAAACGTCGGGTTAAATAATTAATATGCCAAACACCAAATTATACGCGAGTCTTATCCGTAAAAGTTGTTTTATTTCAAATGTGTAGTGCTCGTGCAAATATAAGAAAACATTATTATTTATAAGCAGTGCTCAAAATTTGAGTACCTAGCGTTTCTGTATTCGGGGGTGAGTCTTGTTCATAATTAAGAGATTGACATCTTGAGCATTAAAATTGAAAGAAAAATTATTATGCTTCCCCGTGTAGACATGGCTTTAAATTTTTCGAAAGTGTAGGTAGGTACTGAATAAAATAAAGACAGCAACGCAGATAAAACACGACAACAGCACAAGTTCCAGGAGGTCTACTCTGAAACTCCGAACGATTAACGCACATCTATCTGTCTTTCTCACGCCACTGCGTGTTAAAATAAGAGCGACAAAGAACTAAAACGAAATAAACTTCCAGAGTAACGCCTCAGTTATGGAAAACGATACCATTTTTATCTTTTATTTATTGTGGCTAAGTTATACGGCAATGTCGCGAAGCCGTATACTTCTTGGAAGAATTGACAATTTTATGCCAAAATGGGTCACGAGGAAAGCCCCGCCAGTACAGCGGTTTTTGCCGGTTGGTGATTTGCTGCATGAATTCTTTTATCTGACGAAAAAATAATGGAACTTACAAGGTTTTTCTTATTCAGCGTAATATGAAACATATAACGCAGACTAAAGGGTAGTTCTATTTCGTATAGATTACGTAAAGTCTCCATAAGAAAATGCCATGTTGTAGGTAAACAAAAGAGAACGTAATACAAAAAGAAACAATTTATACATTTCTTCTTCTTCCTGCCCTGTTCCCAGTCTATTTGGGGTCGGCGTAGTATGTTTCCTCTTCCATTCATATCGACCAGACGTCATCAAGCCATTCACTCCCTTTTGTTCATATCATCTATCACAGTCAGTTTTATATGTAATATTAATCATATAAAAATAAAAATTTTTACACCCGTGTGGCAGCAGTGACGGCAGAGTAGAATACAATTGTCACCACCCCAAATCTTCCCCGTGGGTGTCGTACAAGACGACTAAGGATAAATCAATGATGAGGAACTGGCAGCAGCGTCCTTTTTATAGCACCTAGCAATAGCAGTGTACTGCGACTTTTGTGGCCGATAAATGGCAAAAGGCTCGCCACCTGTGATTACATGGGACCTAACGTAATTGGCGAAACGTGGGTGCTAGTTTCACCTCTGCCTACCCCCTCGGGGATATAGGCGTGATTTATGTATGTATGTATGTATCTATCACACTGGAAAGGTACTAGTGATGAATGCATGTATAGAAAAGAGGCAGAAATGACTGTAATGTCGAGAGATCGATGAATGGAGCGAGTAATTATGATAACAACATTTTAATCTATATTGCCCAAGGTTTTGGTTTAGGTTTTACAGCCGGCCGCCTGCCTGACAACAACCCTTTTAGGTGTGCTTTTGTTAGTAGTTTGCCTTCCACCTTAGTCGATTCTTAGGTACCTATTGGTCTACACCGGGCAATCCCCCTTAGTAGACTCTTACTACCCCTGGGACGAGTCGGGGTTGGCACATTCTACGTTATTTTTTAGCCTAGAAGCGCTAGGCTAGGATGGAAGACTGTATTGTTGAAAGATTTTTTAGCCTAGAAGCGCTAGGCTAGGATGGAAGACTGTATTGTTGAAAGTTATCATTATTGAAAGTTATCATTATTGAAAGTTATCATTATTGAAAGTTTAAAGCGTGGTAAATATTCCATATTACTGCAATTTCTAATAGGACACACAAGCTTTTAAGCACACGCTGTATTCGGTAGAAGACTTGAAAATTTACTGTTATTGGAGCCAGCAAAATGCCTCGGCGACCTTTTCATTCCGATAACTCAAAAAGCCAATATTGCTATTTACCACGGCGTCATTGACAAAGCATCACAAAGGTCCGCTTTGGCACGACCGCTCAGCTGGCCATAGGAAAACAATGGTGCCGAAACGCGTCCGGACTCGACTGAGAAAATCCAATTTTATTACCCTAATAAAAAGCAATCCAATTAAATCCGGAGGTTTTTTACGGCCGTGCTCCACAGTAGGGCCCTTGAATTGAGATCCTAGTAGGCGTGCGCTACAGGTTACGGTAGCTCTGGATTACGGATGCAACGGGAGGGTTTAATGAGCGTTTTGTGTTCTTGTATCAATTAGTGGAGTTCCTAGCGTAGGAATTGTTCTTTGACTTTTGTTCTGTTTGAGTCAGGAGTACAGTGTATGATTTCAGATTGCAGTGTATGATCTGCCTGCGCTTTAGAATGGTCGTCAGAAGTGGGTTTTGCCAACAAAATCTTCCAATTTTTTTCACGTATCCGGAGAACATAGTATTTTATTTGATCACAGATTGATCGATTGTTAGCTAAGTATAACATTTAGTGTAAAAACTGATAACTATTAAACTGTGTCCGGTGTTACACGATAGAAAAGTGTTTGAAAGTAGCACGGCACTTTAATTGATGAGAATTGCAAGACCCATTGCACAAACCGATCTAGAAAGTGAGTATGTATTTAATGCTGTTTGCAGATAAATTTAAAGGGATGTGGTGTTCAGAGCAGTTGTTAAATTGCAGACCTATCTACGCAATTACGAGAATCTTGCAGGGTATTTAGGGCGGTTAAGCTCACCGCATAAGAAGATAATTACTCACATTTCGCCGCCACCCTGGCTGGTTCTGATGACATCACTCAATTTTCTCTTACAAAATTCAAGTTAAGACACGTTTGCGGATAGCGTCTTAATTGTTTCGACGTTCCGTGTCAAAGGAATAGTTTCTTGGAAATTCGCGATCAAAGTTGTGGCCTCCAGAAAGTTAAATGTAGGATTTAAGAGGAAGGCAAACAAAAACAAGACTTCTAATAAAGCTATTTAACCGTCTTCCTTGAAGATGAGATTTTTGAGGTAATAGATTGTTGGAGGCAATAATAATTTACTATTTCTAGCATTCGAAATTAAAATGTGCCTGAAGTTTAGTGGTTTAGTTATCTAGATTCTTGCTCGTTTTCAGTTTAAAAAATCACAACTGAAACTATTGCATACTTCCACCAATTTATCGTACATTTAATTACAGCCAACAGTAGTTAGTAAAAATTGGTAAAAATTTTACGAAATTTCTCTTCTATTTTTTCCGTCGAAAATTTCAAGCCAAATTGAAACATAAACAACGCAACAAATTAATAAATTGAACCAATTGCCTGCGTAGTCTGTTAGAACTGTAGCTTTTTTAACATTTATTAGCATTCGACACCAATTAGAACAATCAGTTAAGCCCTGCTATTTTAAATAAAAACAATATGTAATATGGTTGACTAACGTTATTTAAAGTAATAGTAAAAAGCGTTTGCAAGGGTTTACTGATTCTTATAAGCGTTTAGTTAGTTTATAATTTTACTTGATACAAAAATGTATAAGATATTTACTCTCTCCCTTGTAACTTCATCTTAAATTAGGATAGATTAATGTCATTTTATATGGCATGCTCTCGATTTCGTAAATTAAATAATAAGAAAAACATGAATTTTTTTCTTATTAATTTTTTATATACGCCTTTATACATAAATACATACATACATAAATCACGCCTATATCCCCGAAGGGGTAGGCAGAGGTGAACTAGCACCCACGTTTCGCCAACTATGTTAGGACCCATGTAATAGGTGGCGAGCCTATTGCCATATATCGGGCACAAAAGTCACAGTACATTGCTAGGTGGTACAAGAGGAAAGCTGCTGCCCATTCCTGATCCATAACTGTTTTATCCTTAATCACCTTGTACTACACCCACGGGAGAGATTTGGGGTGGTGACATTTGTATTCTACTCTGCCGTCACCAAACGGCGGTTTTACTTTTATACTGTATCTAATTTTATGTTTTCCAAATGAAATAAGAAATTTAAAGAATCCAAAACTTATATTATAACACTTTAACAACTATTTAAAAAAGTTGATGCTTAATTACGAAATTATGTGACACAAAATCTACTGCCAAACTAATTAATTGTTCTGGCAAAAATCATTTATCGCTCAACATGTCTTATTTAATCTATATCCTATTATTTGGTAGCGCTTTGATGTCGGCCCCGAATTAAATGTGTTATAATACCGTTGATAGCTCATCGTTAATCACAGCCATTGCGCCTGATGCCTTCTATATTAATCATATGCTCGTTATCTGAATCGGCTCAATACTCGTCACTGCTAGTGAAGCGCTTATGGCGATAAATTGTTTTGATGGCTGACACAGTCTTCATTTAATTTAAAGGAATGTTCCAGAATGTATGGAGTCTGGCCCATAATACTAGTACAGTTATTCAAAATGTAGGCAATAATTTATAAAAAAAGTTCTGATGTGTTAAATTCCTATTTTAAGCGCTGTTTTTTGGCTTGTTGTACTTATGTTTAGGTTTGTATTGCAACACAATAGCCTAGAGTATCGCCATGGTGGAAGGAAGACGTCACTTTATAACATTGACGCACGTATTTTATTTGATATTAGATAGGTACCTTCTTACAGATGCACTATGTGATTTTAATGGTGTTCAAAAGTTTTTAAGCCAGAAAACTATACATTACCTATTTATATTTACTAAATTTTTTGAGATTGTGTACAAGAACATGGGCCAGTCGTGAACATTTCCTTCTAGGATGGTGTTAATATTATTGTATTTAATTGGTATAGTAAAACGGCACCTAGTTATTATCAAAATCGTTTGTAAGTTAATTTTAGCGTAGTACGAAATGAAAATAAGTACGTTTTAACTAAATATTAATTGAACTGTTATTTGGTATAGTTTATATAAATCCTTTTTTGTATGTTTATATACACAACTCTAGAACATTAATTGATTTTAATGAAATATAATCATAGCTCGTTCTAATTTATAAAGGCTTTTCAATCACTTGAGTTGTGACAACCCTGTGTTTAATGTCATTAATTGTAAAAAATAACGAATGGCCAACATCGTGCCTCTAGATAATAAAAATTAACGTGCCCGGTATAGAATAGATTCGTCCACAAATATAAATATCTGGGTGTTGTTACACCTATGCCTCTTCTTTGTGGATAACTATTACGGAAATGCATTATATTTATTTTTATCAAATATTTCAATTGTGAAAAAATAGTAACTGTTATCGTATGCTCGTTCGCGTATTGTTCCGTTTGAAGAGTTAATACCATTGAATCGATAACATATATCCAACACTTTCCTGTCACTAGTTCAATTGAAAATAATTACATTTTAAGCGGCTCCATTCGTTTCGTCTCGTTAAAATATGCCGCGGACTTCCATAGGCTTTTATCTCTGCCCGGCCCACCACTCATGGAATTTGTCAAAGAAAATTATGCTACGATAACTGGCATTTATTATAAAATAATTTATTCAGTACTTTTGACAGGCGTGTCGTTTAGCTAGTAAGGCGTGCCTTTGACGCGTTTAGTCTCAACTTTGGTATTAAATGCGTCGGGGTCGCATCGGGTCGTGGGTTTTAGAGACCCGTCTTTATAGACTTGGGCATACTGCGCACTCCCTTATTCTCTGTCTTGTTTTAGAAGTCTGGCGTCCTGGCAATTCTACAAAATACTAAACGCGGCAGAGCGTTACGACTTACTATGAAAACGGCACGTAACAAGGCTGGATAGAAACCCATCATTATCAGAAGTTATGATCTTGCAGATAGATTATAAATTTGCACCAGATATAATCCCACATTGATATTATCACCAATCACATAAATCGAAACATACTGCGCAGAAGCAATAAGCGCATTGATGCCGCTGCTTCCAAATGGTGGACAGAAACCACCAAGAACAGCACACCTAAAGAGGAATGGTGCCAGGCAAAATAATTCGTCTTCTTCTCCCTGCCCTTATCCTACTCTAAGTAGAGCCGGCGCAACATGTCTTCTTCTTGCACTAATTCTCCTCTATTAGACATGAGCTCAGCATGAACTCCCGTCGTCCTCGTATCATCTTTCACACAATTCATCCATCGCTTCTTCGGTCTTCCTCTCGTCTTTCTCTATTTCTCTTTTCTATTCTAGGTCCATGCACATCCATACTTAACATACCTCTAGTTACGTACCATTCGTCAAGCAGCATAATTATCTTTTAATAATATTATTGTTGTAGGCAGATTGAACTTTATCGCCAATGTCCACACCGGACATTACAAGAACTGATTTCAACGACAACCCCCGTCCGCTAAGTCCCCAAGCAATATTACTCAGCATGAATCTCTCCGCGAACTTAGTTTGAGCTCACCGTGCCGATAGCAAATCGGTTACCTTATCCCATCTTAGTCGTAATTGCATTGCAGTACAGAATAATGGTCCGCCGCCATTGTCGACGGCAAACGCAGTTTTAATGAAGCGCACTTGAAATCTTTCCACGGAATATTTGAGATCTTTCCGTGGCGGAACACGGAGGTGAGTTGGACATCGATTCAGCTAGATAGCAGCACACTGAAAGACTAAAAATGTAGGTCGACGCTTTTATGAATATTTTTTTTCGCCAGCGAAAAGAGGTATTGTTGTAAAAATGAATAATAGTTGACTGGGAGAATTTCATCAGCGCATTTCTGGTCTCGCAAAGGTGACATTTCTGGTCTCATGACTAAGTTGCCGTGTGGTGCCGTAAAGTTAATACCTAATATAACGTCATTACACCGTAGCCATTTGTGAATGATTTATAGGAATAACCGTAGCATCGCATCATGTCGCATATAAGCGTTTTCAGCGCCGTGCAAAATCAGAACCACTTTAGATAAGACATCTTTCCTGTCACGAAGCGATAGTTCTTAGTGACTATTTTTGGAACTCTGCTTATGATAAGGTGCTTTTGATGAAAAAGCCAACGGTTATCGGTGGTTTTCATCCACAAATTACATAACAATAACACTTAAGACTTGCCCATATTTAGTTGTTTGGAATTTTTATTATTTAACCCGCCGATTCGATCTTTTTATAGCTGCCGTGGAGATGGGGAGACTGGTGAGTTGAGGAAACATATTTTAATTCAGATTACAATTATTGTACAGAAAATATGAATCCTAAACATCCAAATGTAATTCGTATAATAATAATCAAGAAATTTATCGAAAATACTTAAACTACATGGTTTTTTTTCCACTGCTATCCTATTCTGTAATCACAAAATTAATTTTCACTGCGGAATCCGCGGTAAAATATGTAACGTTGTCATTTTGTCACTTGTCAAAGTCGCCAAAGTCAAAATTGACAAACTGACTGACAGTGACTATGACATTAGTTGTCATAATAATTTTGGGTTTGCAAAGAGAAAACGGCATAATTGGGGACATATAAAAAAAAAGGAAAAAGTTCAGACAAGAGTTGCTTGGTTTGGGTGGTTATATAACCCCCAGGTGTTATAAAAAATGTTACTTTACTTTTTCCTTGGTTTCCAGACAATAATTTTGTATTTTGGCAGGTTAGGATTTTATTTAGTATTTATTCGGCGTTTAGGTTCCGTTAGGTCTTCAGTAGTCACATTTGTTGTCTAATTTTAAACAGACCCTTAGAATCGATTTTTTAGAAATCGAAGAAATTGTCAATTTGTCAATGTTATCTTGGCTGTATGATACAGAATCGTTGCCCTAGTCCGGCCTAGTAGCCTTAAAAAATATCAGGATTCGATTGTCAAACTATACGGCCAATGACGAGCGCTTATTTTGAAATTCGGAAGTGGATTTCATTCCATTTTAAAATTCCTAGCTAGACGCTGTAAAATTTTGATGGTCTTCTTATCTTGGTGGAATATTCCAAATTTTAGAAGAATTTTATATCGAAGCAAGCAAGTGATTCTCCGATTAACAGCTGTTATTAAAAGGAATACATACTGTGTCACTGACCCGAAAGGTAAATATACTGAAATGTCATAATAGGAAGTCTCGTCTTGTCATTTTTTCTCTGTTCTAAATTCGAAAGTAAATTAAGTACATAATTCAATGCCGTAATTGTTGTGTTTCGTCATCATTTTGCTTATATTTGGATCGGCAAAGTCGGTTGAAAAACCGTTGCTCAGACAATTCTCTGGATACCTTGAGTTGTATGGATAAAATTTCAAAGTAGAGTTTTTGGCGATTTTCGATATTATTTGATCTAAATTGATTATTAATATCGTTTCTTTTTAACCTTATAGGTACTTGCTGCCGGCTTGAACGTGTGCGATAGCGTTCGTCGGTGGTAATTTAGCGAAACCTGTGTATATGAGTTGGTGTTCATGTCAATTTTAGGCTTTTGAGTAGGGTGTTTTTCGCATATATTGAGACGTTTTATATTGCACAACTTCAGGGTCCTTTGGTACGAGCAAAGAGATTAGGAGACTCCAGTTATCAATCTCTGAGAGGTCCAAAGCTGTCTTGATTGTGGACTGGACCTAGCGGGTAGTCCTGTGAGGAATTGCTACTCCCTACTACACTTCTCTTCAGTCAGGTACCTTACTAACCACCAGGCGGCTGAAGGTTCGGAGATATAGATAGACTTCTATAGATATAGATAGATTCATATCATTTAGATTCGTATACCCGTCCCACTCGTTATCGACCAGAACGACTCCAACCGAACCCCTTGGTCTTGGTTTTTTTTAATTACTGCTTATGTAAAATTGAAATTATAAATTTACTGTCCAACTGGTTGTTTTTATTTTATTGTCACCATTAGGTAAAAGGGGGAAACTATAAATTATTATTATATAGGCATACATAAGCAGGTAAAAATTCTAGTATTACAAATATCAAAAGTGGAAATATGTCTTCCATAATAGTGGCGCCATGCTAAGGAAGTAGAGAAACAGTCCCAATATTATGTCAAAACCTACAGATTTCACTTCTCATCTCACTTCAATTATTCTATAATGCTGTATTCAATGCTGGTATTAAAAATACTTTTTACGTAATAATATTATAATACATTATAATTTATTTCATTGCTGACAGAAAAGTTGAATGGGCACCGTTTGGCTTGGTATGGACACGGTATTTGGCGGGTTTAACTAAAAAGTGAGAAAAAAGTAAAAAAAAAAGTAGAATACATAAATGATGATGGATGTCGAAATGATGATGGAAAGGTATATACTATGACAGGTACGAATGAGATGAATAGTAATAAAAGAGGGTAGAAAATGTCTCCGAAAATGGATGGGAAAGGTCACGGTGATGATGGCGCGGATTCGATACCTGCATCAAAACTATATTTTTTCTGACTAATTTTTCTATATAAATTTAATTAAAATTAAATTGAGATAAATAACAGACTATGTAGTAATGTTGTCTCAATCAATATTCTAGACACATAGCAACATAGTTACGGTATGAGTTAAGTTAAGTACTACGCAGAGGTCACGTTCGTTTGGTTTGCTCTTGAACATAATATACAATGAACACTTTGACAACGTAAAATAGTTTATAGGTGTGGTACCAATTACAATTCATAGTATTGGCGTACTTAATTGTTTTTCTTCCCGATTCTATGGTTGTCATTTAGGGTCAATGGTCTTACTGCTTGTAAGTTCATCTCCCAAGGAGCTTTTACTTCTCCTCTTTATTATACTTATATTCTCTGGACCAATATAGAGAGAATAGGACATAACCCACTACGCTGACTAGTCCAGATTGATGGGTATTAACGACAACAGATGCAAAATCCAAGCCATAACCTTGCGCAGTATTAATTGGTATGTTGTCATTCCAATCACTCCCTCCATCCATCATTCTCCCGACATAGCCCTTTCCGCTTCTGTCCTATGCCTACTTTTTCATTTATCACTAGCACTTTTTCGGTGTGCTAGATAGGTGTGGTTGGTATGGAACAAAAGGGAGTGGGTGGCTTGATGAGTCTGGCCAATATTAATGGAAGAGGAAAAATACAGCGCCAACCCCGTAGTACCCCCAGTAAATGTAGTTGATGATACTGAAAAATTGCGTTTCGCTTCGCAGACAGCACATATTTGGATAATAATGTAGCCAATAACGTCTCCTTAGCGGTCTCAGTATATTTCCCGTAAAGCGTTTCAAGCGGTTTGTAGCGAAATCAAGTAGTGGAGTTACGCGGTGGCACGGCAGCCTGGTGAGGCAATTTAAAACTTCCCCCCATTGGAGCAAACAGCCACAAAAGTTTAACTGTACGTTGATTATCTGTTCACTTCGCCGCTGTTGGCCTGTTTTACGGTCCGCTTTATAATATACAGCACCTGCTAAGCATTAGTGTTTTCGTCCGCTCTTCTCAAAACTAAACCCCTTGGTAGTACGAACGGATGTCGTGGCTTATCGAAATTATATTGGAAATCTTTTGACTGCGGCACGCACGTTTCGAAAAGTGCGATTGCGTAAACTAAGCAGTGTTTAGAAGGCACGTTAAGCCCGGCTTGCATTCCGGCTGCATCTGCAGTCGTTAATACCCACCAACCCGCACAGGGCAAGCGTGGTGAGTTATGACCCAATTTCCTTATCATGTGGATGGAAGAATTTCCATCCACGTGGAAGGCCCGTGCCTCAGCAGTGAGGACATTAAAGGGCTGGTAATGATGATCTAATCGTTTGTAACTAAGCATGAAGCAACTGGGCCAAGGTGGCCCAAAACGGGAAAACTGGATAATGCATGCTCTCCTGTCTGAAATAATTTCTGTACACACCCAAGAGCTACATTATAGAAACCTAAATTTGCACCAGGCCCCATAATGGCTGCTCCCATAGTGATACGTTCGGGAATAATTATTAATCAAGTCACCATGATTTTTTTTTTTGGTTGTTCTAATTAAATACAAAAGAAATCTGTAATGCTCCACTCCGTAATCCAGAATTGAATTTTTAAAATATATAAAAAACAGCTTCACAACACCCCATCTTAGAATACACTTAAGAAATTAATTTGATATAGTGCGAGCTAAATACTCAATAGAGCTTTGTCCCATTAGCTCAGAATAAACGTTTCAAGCGATAACTTGGAGACAAATTATAAGGATCGCAATACAAACTTTCAGCAGCCTTAGCTGGGTTCGAGCGGCTCGCTATTAAAACGCGAGCCACAATAATAACCGTTTTTCATAATGGCGGTATTTAGCTCGATCAGTAGCAGCGCTGTTAATTAAAATGTTCAAGAAATCACCCGGCCCTACCCGCGTTTATCACTTCATTATTAAGTTATGGCTTTTGAAACCGAACCATAATTAGGATTTTTTATTTTGGGGAAAATGTGCAGTCAATAACACATCAGACTAAACGTTTTTTATTGGCACAAAACAAAATAATATTGAAACTGCCAAATATCTTCAATTGATTTTCAACCTTAATTTGTTTGACATGAAGCACAAAGTCGATTGGGAAACTTTGACATTATTGTGATAACCTGAAGTGCTGTCGACTGTGCTTCGCTGCTCTACGTCGTAGATCAATGCGAAAAAAATATGCAGTCGTATTTTTGGAATTCAAGCCGAATCTTGCCAAGTGAGCCCATTGGTCATACTGACCGAATTTAACTATGGAACCACTTTTATATTGTTGCATACAAAGTAACTATATTGTTTGACTTGGTTCTAATATCAAAATTGTATGCGACACTAATGCTAGGAGAACTCGACTGACTGAAATATTTGACAAAATGTCGGTGTTAATACACCTCTGCCCACCTTTTCAGTGATTTATGTTGTATGCAATACTATACATTATTTATTTGGTACTAAATAAAATGACAAGGACTAGTGTAAGCTTACATTAAACTAACAGATAGTAATCAAAAATCAATAAATTATAAATTTGCGTTCAGCAACATTCTGTTTGAGGTTCCGTTCTAAAAAATTAAAATACAAATTAGTCCAATATCACTAGTTAAGCGTCGTTACGTAAAGTTATGCCGGACCAAAAGCAATAATTTTAATTCCGATAAGCACCTAAACGTATAATATCTGCCTACCACAGATTTTAAATGTTTCAAGTAAATCTAACTTGATTTTGAGTTGCACGTGGTCCCTTTGTCTTTAAGATAATATTTATTGCCCCCATTTGACAGGCGGTGCTATTGACCTCTGTTCTGGCAAATGTTTAGATAACAAAGTGATATTAAACCTAATGAACCGATAAATACTTAACAAACACGATTTATCTGTTTTAGATAGTTGCATTTGATTGGTTCCTGTCGCACTTTCAAATATTATACTACAAGTTAAAATAACTCTCTGTTGAATTTCAATTAAAGGTGACAAAATATCAACTCGCTGATAGTAGTCGTGTAGTGTCACAGTGCCTTAATAATAATGGGAAACACAATTAACTGGAACTTTAAGCATTGCGTATTCTTTAGTGGCCTCACATTATAAAATGCCTGCTATTTGAATCAACGACACGAAAGTTCGGTCTTCTTATATTATGCATGAACCAGAAACGCAGTCCCCTCTATCTCTTAAAATCTTTACTAAAACTACAGTGAGGGAATAAATTTTGCACTTCCAAACCGATTTGAAATACAGGGGAAATTATACAAAAGAAATATTTAGACTTTTCCAGAGAAGCTCACAGAAGAACACTTACAGGATTACGTAGTATTTTCATAAAATCGAATAAAATCACTTGTACTGATTTTGATCTGGCCTGGGATTGAAAAAAAATACGTAGAATGTGTCAGGCCCGACTCATCCCAGGATAGAACGTTAAAGTCAACAAAGTGAGATTGCCCCACTGTATACCATTATGCATCTTTATTAAAAAAAAAATACAAAAGAAAAATAACAATTTTAGAAATTGTTATTTTATAACCCGAAGTATCGGCTCTACTAATTTTTATGCTAAAGGATTTAGTGCAAACTGTGATCGCTGAAGAATGCATAATGCAATAAAGAATAATGAAAAATCTACTACCTAATCTAAGTAAAATATCAAGAAAACATATCACAGCGTCAATGTAAACATAAACATCCCGCAGTACCTATAACAGGCCAACCGGAAAATTCGATATCTTGAGCGCGAACATTGATGAACGTGTAAATATTCATGAGATGCCTCGCGTGGCTACACTTCCAACACTACATAATGATGGCTGTCACACAACACCTGGCTAGCCAGAACGCCAAGGGCTTTTGTTGGGAATTCGATATCTTCGGACGGGTAAGTGATAAGTGACTAAATATTCATGAAGCCAGAACTCCGCGCTGTAGCACTGCCAGTCATAAAGACATTTGAGTAGATGTTAGTGCGAATTGCATGGGATTTTTGGACTTAACATGGAATGATATTGAGTGGTAAGAAAGTTCTACAAAATAGTTGCAATTTTGAGATCTTTATAAATACGCCATTAGTAGATATTTTTATTTTTAAATTTACTCACGAGACTTAAGGACTTAATAATAAATATATTGGGCTTAATATGTGCAATAATAAATGAGGATGAATAAAAAAGTATGATTTCAGTCATGTATTTAGGCAAAACGTAGAACGGTGTGGATTGGAATGTTGTCATGCCAATGATTGTCTTATTTCATCGGTCTCTCGGTGTTGTCGTTGTATTCATCATCTTTGTATAAATTTATTCATCACAAGCACCTTTCCGGTATGGTATGCAATATAGACCGATATGAATGGAAGAGAAAAATACTGGTACTAACCCTAGATAAACTTCGAACAGTGCAGCAAGATGATGGCGATGAATTTCAACCACGTATCGCCCAGAATAGGTCAAAAACATTTAACGGGAAAAGCAACCCCAGACTTATGTGTGTGGTAGTCAACGAAAGCCGTACCTAAGCCCTGTTCTGAAAAAAAATAGACCTTAATTTGAGTATTACACTAACTGCCGCACTCAGAGACGTCAAATAACGTTAATAAGTACCGTCAAAAAATGACAATTCAAAACTAGTCGCTATTTTTGCCGGGTCTATGGTCTAGATTTGAATGAAAATTTTTGACATTAAGTACTCATTAAAGTTAATTGACGCCTCTGAGTGCGGCAGTAGGAGTATTATACAGCTACAATATGATCTGATCAATTATTAATAATAGTTTAGTACAAGAACTAAAAAATATTCTATTCATAAACTCCGCCAAACCGCAGACAAAGACAACTGGCAATTTTCAGCACCAGTCAAGAAAGAGCGCTCTGAACAGCTATTATGATAATTCGATGTTCGAGGTGGATACGTGAATATTCATGTCAGATTCACCAGTTACATAATGTAATAAAGTGACTTATACACTTTCAGCTATTAACATACCTCTCTTTCGCCTCCGGCGTAGTAATTTTGTCACTTACCTCAATAAGGAAATTTAAGTATTTGATATTTAGTATTAATAATTACAAAGATTTTGGTGGTTAGAAAAAGTTAGAAAAATTATGGTCTTGATGCGGGAATCGAACCCGCGTCCGACCTGACCGCTCGGCCAACCAAGACCAAAGACAAGTTTCTTACCACCAAAATCTTTGTACTAATTTTTATAACATTTATAATATAATGTTGAAATTAAAATCGAATAGATTACTAATAACTTTCCAAAAGAAGCAAGCAGAGATATTTAATAGCCATGTTACGCCAATCTGTTCTAGTTCCATCCATCGGAGTCGCATCGTATTACGCGAAAGTCCCCAGTGATGGAAATCAATGACTACCAAGATTAAGTATTTATAATCAAAACAGAACCAATAAAATGTTTGTCTCTTCTCTGGCGCAGAATGTGTAAGTATAATAAAGGCTTAATATACACATTCTAAGAGTTTCTGGCTCCATCTACATTCCTTATCATTACCGGCCTTTTTTGATGTCCCCACTACTAGGGCACAGGCCTTCCCTACATGGAAGAATAGGGAGAACATTTCTTAACTGCTGAGTATTCTAAACAGGACACGAATAAGTTTTATAGGGCGGAAGGTATTGACCAATTACTTGTTTTTACATACCTACTAACTACTGCTAACTAACAACGAAAAGCCCGTCTGCTGCTGTTAGTGACAGTTACGGCCTCAATTCGGATCCTTCTTTATACCCTGTTGTTTACAACCTATTTCCGAAAGCAGCTCGTGTATCAATTACAGCTCATTTCAATCCGGCGGACGAGTGAGAATAAATTCACTACTTGGGGGTAGTTGTAAATTTTCACACTCCGCGTCTCGTAAAGCTTCGTGAAGCACATTAAACCGTTGGTCTCGTTTTGTCATCGTCGTTATTTATTCCTTTGTACATTATTCCCTTTGTTCATTGTTGAGTTTCAATTTACAACGCAGCCAATTTTTCTCCCTTAGTAATGATGAAATTTTAAGAAGCAATCGGAGCAAATTTTCTTGGAAGATATCTATTTTATGTATAGTCTTATTACTAATGCTATTGTGAAGACGCGAATGACCCTGGTGATATGCATGAGTTGAGAACACTCTCCCCACCTCCCACGGGATAAAAAGAGGGTGGTGAAAATTATTCTGCCCAGTCGTCACCGTCAATGCAGCTAAATATGAGGTTTTTTTGGTTTAGTGCCTGTTTGGACAATATTCGTTTAACAGGCAGTCACTTATTCACTGATGTAGTCAGTGAATTAAACAAAAGTACATTTAAAAAAGATACCCACTAATACTAAAATCAAAAGACCCATAACTAAGGTACACAAAGAGCTTTGGTCGTAGACGGTCCTCATCCAATCTCTAACCTAAGGGTATTTAATATGTTACTGGGAATTTAACCTACAGTGAGTATGAGTTGTTTCCTTTTTTTATGTTTTTTTATTAGACAGTCGATATTTTATAACCTCTTTTCTTCTTTCGTCCTTTTTAATTTCAATGTCCACCTCTCCCAGTTATTTAACGTTTTCCCATCTCCACTATACCAACATACGAACTGCTAGATATCTCAGTTTGCAATCGAGCCGCATGTAACCACTTGAGGTTGTGCAGTTTCGAACGGTCTCAAAGGAATATGACATGGGTTGTGCATTTCGATCACAAAATATTCAGAAGCTTCCATTTTGGTCGGTGTTTCTGTTGGCATGGAGAACAATGTATCTTTCGGGTATCAGACAAGCTTTTCGATGACTAAAATCTATCAGGAAGAATTGACCTTTGATAATTTGATATTTACTACCTATATTTTCAGAAATAAATGTAATTTAATTGCAGCTGCATAAGTCAGCACGTTTCTATTATATTTCTAGTTTGGTTGGAAAAATTTAGAATTATCGGAATTTAGAGTATCAATTTTATTCCTCTATTATAAGAGACTAACAATTATTGAGGAATAAAATAGTTTACATACCTATACGCTTGGAAACAAACGAGAACTTCTATTTCCACAAGCACCCCTCAAGGCATCAGAAAATATGGAAGGTGCCCTTATTTACTCTCCATAGATTTAATCCTGGAATACCGAAGATTTGAACGGAACATTGTTAGAATAACTAAGTTCTTAATCTCAAACTACATACTAATTTGGCTAAAATGATTCAATTCTCCCGGTGCTGTCACAGTTCTGAGGTTTAGCTTACCAGCTTATACAGTTCCTGAAACATCTATTACCAACTGAATTAGCTTAGAGAACATTCTACAAAGTCAATAGCAATTTCTTATTCTGCGCAATTGTCAATTATTCTTGCATTATCGCATTCAATAAGCTAAGCATTATAAAGAACAAATTGGTTTATTAGTTGTGTTTCAACCTAGTTAATTGGTTCGGAAACATTACAAGTAAGCATGGTTCATTGAGTGGGCTATAACGGTAGAAGTGTGATAGGATATTATTGATGTTGATTAATTATAAATCTCTCTACACAACAGTTTTTTTATCATGGCTGATTTTTCAATCTGTAGACAAATATATACGTCTATTTATCCCCGAAGGGATAGGCAGAAATGTACAAACTCCCGTGTTTCGCCAATTATTTTAGGTCCCATGTAATAGGTGGCGGTGGCACGCATGTTACCAACTATCTGTCATGTAAATCACAGTATATTACAGGTGGTATAAGGGGAGCGCTGCTGTCCATTACTCGTCGCTGTCTGAACCATTAGTATTCTGCTCCTCCGTCACCACACGGCATTCATTATAAGAAAACCAGAATCAATTTATCATGAAACAAAAAAATGTTGATGCCGAAATCTGCACGCGTTTAATTTGTCGTAATCCAATGCAACAACGACCATAATACAAAAACTTTTGTGGCCGCTCGGCAATGGAAAATTCGCCGTTATTATAAAATATTTATAACTCCATCGCAAGGTTGCCGCGACTTTCAAACGGGGCTAAGCCCGCTTCGAAATGTGGTCCCACAAAAATAATATCAGCTGCATTAAATTTGGCTGGCATAATAATTAAGTAACAGGCGCTCAATCAAGGCTGTGCTAGCTCTTGTGGGTACCCTAATAGCGCTGTGGTTTCGCAACATTCAGTTGTTCCAGTTTCCCAAGTCAAGTACAAATTATTTAGGAATTGTGTGTCACGCAGTCATAATATTGATCTGCTAATGTTGGGCGCTACAGGCGTGCCGACTCGGGAGTGATACCTGACTTCGAAAAATGTCACACCGAATACCACGTCCCCGTAAGTTTACTAATACGAATCACTTGACAACGAGTGCAAGCCATCACGAAAAACACTCGCCGGCCGCTGCCGCGGCACGCTTTCTTCGCTCGCTCGGCTCGTGCTGTTCGTTGGTTCATATACTTTTTTTAGGGGTAAAATGCTGTTACGCTTCCTCTCGCAGCGGCGGGAATTCGGGCCTCGTGGTGACGAGGGGTATGTGAGACTAATCAACCTATTAACCCATGTCGGTAAATAGTAACATTCACAAAAATTTCGTGGTGGCGTGCATTCGTTGTTAAGTGATTCGTATTAGTAAACTTACGGGGACGTGGTATTCGGTGTTACACTTTTCGAAGTCAGGTTTCACACCGTGCCGACTCGATGGCTCCAATTGAGGTTTTTACCGAACGCCGACCGGCGCTAAGCCATAATCCTTACCTCATTACCAGTAAATCCAATTAGGTTTCTCGTTTGCAGCGTCTGTCATCATTTTTGTTGTGGCTGACTGGTTTCGGTCGAGTTAAATTGTTAGGAACACGCCTTGCGCACTGAGTTAAGCCGAGCTTTTTACGACTCTACTAATTTATTTACCGGGGCTAAAAAACCTCGGAGATAAAATGTTACCTACAAGCCTAAGGACCACAAATAACATGTTCATTTATTCTTGATGAAGCCAGATAACTTTAGGAGCTCGTCGGTTAAAATATATTAGGGGTAGTGGACTTTTACATACATACATACATAAATCACGCCTATATCCCCGAAGGGGTAGGCAGAGGTGAACTAACACCCACGTTTCGCCAGTTATGATAGGTCCCATGTAATAGGTGGCGAGCCTATTGCCATTTATCGGGTACAAAAGTCGCAGTAGGTACATTGCTAGGCGGTATAAGAGGAACGCTGCTGCCCATTCCTCATCACTAATTTATCCTTAGTCGCCTTGTACGACACCCACGGGAGAGATTTGGGGTAGTGACAATTGTATTCTACTCTGCCGTCACCACACGGCCGATATTTGCTCAGATAAAAGTCCGTAGTGGACTTTTATCTGAGCATATATACTCAAGGCGTTCATCACCCGCCCTTTAATGTTTGCTAGGGCACAGGCATTCCCTATGTATAGAATAGATATCAATATCAATATGATACCTATTAGCAGTAGGTACTTTCGTTTTGTACAGCGAGTGCCTAATTTAAATGTTAGCAGCTTATATCTCTAATCGAACGGTTTTATTGACAGCAACATAACAATAACAATCACAATAAACATTTCTCACTTTCAATGTAATTTGTGCATTTACGATGTCCTGTCTCAATGTCTCAACAATTCCGTCATGCTAATAAATTATGTTCACCATACTATCGCTGAATGTTTAGTTTTTATCAAACTTACGTGACCTAAGCCAGCCGATGACGTCAGCAAAAACTCAACCAGTGAATCACGGTCTAGTGCCGAACCACAGTCTGGATTTGAAATTAAAATTTGTACAATTGATTATTATCGCACGTGCCCTGTGGTGCTGAGGCGACCATAAAATTGTAAATTGTAAAATCTGCCTTAAAGATTTTGTCTTTATGGCAGATTTTACAATTAAGCAATATACATTTATTTGTACTTTAATTAAAATAAAGGACAAAACGAAGACAAAAAGTCACAAGAAATTCTACAAATAATTGTTCCACATCAGGAGAATAGTTTTTCAATATTTTTCCAAAATAAATTCTGTGTTAAACCCACTCCTTTGCTCTTCCATGCTGGCCCGGGAGCGGAAAAATAACGTAGAATGTGCCAGCCCCAATTCGTCCCATGGGTGTCGAATTTTGTGTCAAAATGGGTGCCAAAATTCAAATGTCGTTAATTCAAAATTCAAAACATCAAATCTTGCCGTTATCAAATCTTACTGCTAGTGCAGTATGGCATCTATATCCACTATCTTCTGTATCTCCACAGCCACAACAATGACTATCATAATTTTCATACTATTAATTCGAAACGCACTCAGTTCAAAATCATGATGTTTACAAGAGATTAATATACAGCGTACCTATAACACCAAAAAGTGTGGTCACCCATTGCTAGCGTCTCGCCGCTTGCGCAAGTAAATGGCAGGTGCCTGCGGGAACGAACAAAATGCGCCAAGTGCTGACACCAATCGATATTCTGCATTCACTCCAAGACCAAATTACTAAAACAAGATCATTAAACCATTTCATTGCTGCCCCGACCATAGCTGTGATTGTTTTGCGAAACATTTTGCCACGCGTCTCAACTAATTCACCCTTCCAAACAAATTAACAAAGTAACTATATTACATACCAGTTGACAATAAATTACTGACTAATAACAAAGCAGTCAATGAACTCAATAAATTAAATCATGCAAAATAGCGGTATCTCGAGCGTACCTACATATCTTAAACGCAATCAATTCGGAGATTTAAATCCTAAAAGCACGCCAGAACTATTTCGACACGGTCCATTCGTTATTTGAAATAATTGTCAGCATTAGCTGTTTCCGTGCGTTTCCGATTTATCTAGATGGATAATATTTTAATAGTATAATAGGACTATTCCCTATTAGGTTGAGTTCCATACAGCAATGATAATTCGGTTGCGAAACACCTGAGCTCGATTACTGTGGGAGTTTCGGTTGTGTCGAGGTTGAGGGCAGCGTACCGGTCCCACCCAAATGTTAAACTAAACTTAGAACACCAGATCTTAACGCAATACAAAATACACTTATTAACGCTGACAATACGTCTTATTAACCAATTCAAGTAGTCAAATTAAAATTCTAATGATCGATCTCAATTGGACAAATTAATAGATCTGCAACGCAATCCTTCACAACATATTGTGTAATGAATTGATTATCGGCGGTGATAAGAATTGGAGAGAGTACGTTGTGCAAATTAAAGTGCCAACGATACAATTAACATTTAATACCTTCTTAGCTTGGCTAATTCGTTCAATAGCTCTGAACAGACGAAATGCCTTTAGTTGGGAAATATCGTATAATTAAATGTGCGTGGGCGCAATCCGGCACTCCAAAGGCTTCTACAAAACTTCCGAACGGAAACGATCGTATCGGGACAGTTTACAAATCTAGTTAGGTTTTGTAATACAATTCGTATTCATAATATTTATGTAACTCTTACGAAATAGTCCCATAGTCAACACCACGGTCCATAAAATAATATAATAACACGTAAAACGGTTCTAGTAATCCTGTGCAGGGTTAACATACATTTCTTATGGCACATAAATATTGTAGATTCTATCATAATAATAATACGTGACTGTTACTGTTATTTGTGTTAATAAAAAATAATAATGTTGAACAAGAACAGTGATATTGAGCTCATCTGATCCGTTAAGGTCTATAAGCATTATTTTAATACGCTCTCTACATAGTCCACTTTCTTTATGTGATATAGGAGTTTATTGGCTTTAATATTCAATTCGATAATCTAACTTGTTGCTGTATAGAAAATCGTACATTCCTAATTTGTATTTTTATAATTATGGCTTAAAATAAAATGTGACTTTTAATTCATAAATAACCTTATCAAGCAGTAGGTATCAAGCATTAAAAGAAGTCAATGATGATAATACTCATCACATTTTGGGCACACATTTTATCCGCACTGGTCCAGCGTGGTGGTTGCTGGCCCATTTTCTCTATAATCTTCCTTTTCGCCTGAGCCTTTGGCCCAACAGCGAGAACATTAAAGGGCTAGTGATGACGATGCAGTCCTGCACCAGAACAATATTTTTTGGAAATTTTTCTGATTTTTCTTTTTCTAATTTTTCGAAATTTTTCTTGGTAATATTTTATTTAAACATTTAAAAAAATATCTTCAAAAGGTTTAAATCAAAATAATAGTTTTGATCAAATAGTTAAACCTTTAATATGCACGCCGTTACAATAAAAGTGACAACACCACAATTCCCTTTGAGAACCCTAGAGCGAGTCCTTGAAACCAACCAGTCTCGCTTAGGCCTAGCATTAGGAAATAGCGGCCGTGAATGTGGGCACGCCTTTACATTCTCACAACGCACTTCCGAACGGAAGCCGACAGATCCGAGCCGCGCCCTTCAATTATGATCCTACTAATATTATAATTCGTGCATCTAGCCCTGTCACTCAAGCATGAAGAGTACACTTGCAAAACGGATTTTGATGGTTTATTATTAAAGAATAAAGCATTTAGAATTTAGCTGCGTGTGAGCAGAATACAACTATCACCAAACCATCTCTCCCGTGGGTCTCGTACAAAGTGACTTAGGGTTAAGACAGCAATGAGTAATGAGCAGCAGCGTTACTCTTAGCAATGTACCGTTTCCGTGCCCGATAAAATGGCAATGGGCTCGCCACGTAATACACGGGACTTATCCTAATTTGCGATACGTGGGTGCTAATCCACCCCTATCTAAAACACTTCTTGATAATAGGCCTAATTTATGTATGTATTTTCTTTGTTCAAAGTAATTGTTATAATTAGCAGACAGCGCTGCGTATGCATTATACGCCAAAGCATGGACCGCGCCCGTCGCATAATTTGCGACTATAAACGCATGAGCATAAATCAATTTACGAACGCCAAACCGCCGACTGGTTTTATTGTTAAGTGAATGCTTAAGAGACCGAACTATATCCGACAGTAAATCATGTTGTACTTGTCCAAGAAATTAGTGTTGAGATCTGTCACTACTAGCATATGTCTCTTTTATGGCTCATGCCTTTCATATTTATTGATCAAGTTTTTTATTTATCGATATTTTTTATTTATTGATCTTATTTTAATACTAATTTGTTTATTCCATTGTTATTTGTTATTATCCAAAGAGGGTTGGTGTAAGATAGGCGTCCGGCTGTAAAACCTAAACCTTGATCAGTATGGATTGTAATGTTGTCATCTCAATCACTTTCTCCGTTCATAGTCTCGTACCTATGAACTATGATCTTTACCATTACTTTTGTATGGATGATATGAGATGACACAGATAAAAGGTTAACCCATTAACCAGGGTCCACAGAATCACATATCATCGTAATATAGTCATATAGATCGTAATATAGTCGAGCCCTATAAAATTAGAACGCGTTCTAATTAATAACTTTAATGTCAAAAAATTTCATTTAAATCTAGTCCAAAGACCCGTCAAGAATAGCGACTAGTATTTCATTTTCATTTTCATTTAACCGTCGGTTTTTGACGTTTTATTGTATGAGAGAACTGTGAAAAACTGGCGGCTATTTTTTAATCAGTTGTTATACGTTTTGGTGAACTCGAGCCTTAATTACTACTCATTAACGTTAATTGACGCCTCTGAGTGCGGCAAACTTTGAGGACTCGAGTCTTCTATATAACTATATTGTACCTGTCTAACAAATAATTGTTTTAATTCCAATCGTACACCCCAAAATCTTCGTCGTAATTACTAAATTGTAGAATAGTTTCAGTCCGCTATCGCTCATGTGCATGGGTAATTATGCGATGATCAATTGCACAAGCGATTAGCAATTAGAAGGATAGTTTGTTCCAGCTGATGTCGAAATCGGAATTGCCATAAGGCCTATATGTATTATATTAATATTCCATTCTGAATTGGCATTAATAGCAGTACTTGAATAATTAATTTGAAGCAAGATATTCGGAACAGTTCAATGTTCACCATTAATTACTTATTGACTGTTACTTACTGCCGTCCCTTGGTCGACTGTGGCGACCTTTAATTTTCTTTCTGACTCCAAGAAAGAACATGTCATAAATTAAGTTAGAACAATTAAATCATACTGTCACTGTCATTGATTCCTGGTCTTATAATTATAATATTTTATTTTATAGTCAAATTCTGATTAAATACTGATTGTTAATATACCATCCATATCAAAAAATGAAAAACAAACACATGTCTTTGATCTAATATTTGGAAATACTTAAGTATTTTTTTTGTTATTGTATCACAATTATTATGTCAGTAATAAACACCATTAAAAATAGCATTTATTTAATTACCAGCTTCCGCAGCGGTATTTTTTTTTAACGAACCTAATTAGATAAATATTTATCTGCACCGTTAATTAAAAGTGAACTTAAGACGCAGTTTAGGGTTAAATCGATATATCAAGCAACACAAATAGTTTCATATTTCGCCATTAAATATTTATACACATTTCAGACGAAAAAATGGAAGCCGTTAAAATAGTTGTGAACTTAAAACTTTTCTGTGTTAGCGCGCACATTTTTTGTTACGTTGTCCTTTAATTTTATTAGTGTTAAAGGTATACACGGAGATTAATTTATGTTCTGTGGTCTCGTATATAAGTTGGAACAAAATGTGTTTCGGCTTTATGTCGCTGTAATATGAATTATTTATCGAGTCCTATACTGGTACAGGGGCTATATCAGTCGGCCAGTCGTGTTTTCTTTATTCAGCCACTATTGTAGCCTAAAAATGGTTAATGTGAAGCGATTAAAAGTCACTATAATACCACCCGATGCGAATAGTGTCAGCCTAAACTAGCTTGAACTAGATATTGAGTTTTTGATAATAGTCTTAGGAATTCCTTTAAGGGAATGCGTTTTATAAGGTAAGCCTTTATGGGTGTAATTTCTAGGTGCCTTTAAAATGTAATTTTAATGTTAATAATATTTAAAAAAAAATTCTCTCCCAGGAAGAATTTTATTATAATGTAAAATAGGTTTTGCAGGAAGCTTAGGATAGCCCATCAGCTAAATAGGTCTCAATTTTTACAACATTTTCACTTAAAGAGCTTCGAAACCTATTACGGAATTTATTTAAATATTTAGCCGTGTGGTGACGGCAGAGTAGAATACAATTGTCACCACCCCAAATCTCTCCCGTGGGTGTCGTACAAGGCGACTAAGGATAAATCAGCGATGAGGATTACAGACATAGTACTGCGATTTTTGTGCCCGATAAATGGCAATAGGCTCGCCGCCTATTACATGGGACCTAACATAATTGGCGAAACGTGGGTGCTAGTTCACCTCTGCCTACCCCTTCGGGGATATAGGCGTGATTTATGTATGTATGTTTATTAAATATTTATATCACGCCGCTTTTCACCATATTATGGGCTTGAAAATGTGAACCTGTGCAAACAGCCAGACGACCATGCCCTTTCTAACTATACACGACAATTCTCCAAGTATTCATTCGCGTTGTTCCGAGAATGTAATGACTTCCACACGTGAGCAACAAATGTCACTACCATTTGGGGATTTAATAATGATTTAATTGCACTTTAGAATGTATTGAACTGCGAGAACACTGTTAGAATGTCATAGAGAGAATACTTGGCTGCGAAAATGTGTCGGAGAATGTACAACTTATACATTTAGGCATGCTTAGGACTAATTATTAAATAATGTAATTAAATATAACAAGTGGTGTTATTGTGGTGGTATTACTGGTTTTTATTTGTCAATTGGTTTTATTTATCACGATCACACGACTTAATCGTGTGATCGTGATTATGCAGAACCAAAACAAGGATGATGATTTGTTATGAGTGAGTATTACAAGGATGAAAACAATTTATTTTCGGGAATTGGTGTCAAAAATAAATGATCATTTGAGACAATAATTTTTACCAATACTATTCAAAGGTTTGGCTATTGAAGTTCTTTGGAATTTGAGGTTAGTTTTGGATTAATATGTCAATAATCGGTCGGTAAGAATGCCCCGAGGGAAATTTCAGACTCTCCGTGCATTCCCATTTCAACGTGGGATTTTTGAATTTATTGACAATAATTTGCAGAGATAATATTTGAAATATTTTCTTACATCTTAACGGTGTATCGTAAATATAATATTTTAAAATAAAACGGAGTACATTAATGATATACTTGAAGTAAATAATTATGTAAAACTATATTAATAGAATACGTAATCTTGTTGTTTGTTATATAAGAGTGCACCCCAAATCTCTCCCGTGGGTCTCGTACAAGGCGACTAAGGATAAATCAGTAATGAGGAATGGGCAGCAGCGTTCCTCTTATACCACCTAGCAACAAGCACCTAGTATTGCGACTTTTGTGCCCGATAAATGGCAATAGGCTCGCCACCTATTACATGGGACATAACATAACTGGCGAAACGTGGGTGCTAGTTCACCTCTGCCTACCCCTTCGGGGATATAGGCGTGATTTATGTACGTATGTATGTAGATGAACATTATACAAATGTTAGAACAATAAGTAGAAAGAATATTGTGGTTAGAAAAAGTTCGAAAAATTACAGTCTTGATACGGGAATCGAGCATTATTACTGCTATAGACACCACCACCGCAAAATATTGCAAGCCGCTATGTAAATTGGCTTACAGTACCCGTCACTCCATATTAATAGAGTTCTCTCACTGGACGCATTGTTGCCGCGATCGATTTTATTATTCATAGCCACGGTGCAAGGCGATCTCGTCACGAGAAATGTATGCCCAACCTTGCAGAAGTGAGAACTATTTCAGAATACACGTAATCACGGAACAAGGAAGAGGCTTGGCGTTAGGTTAAAGGTCTCTGCATACGTAACGGGACGGGGACGTGAGAGCAGAAATATCGTTTCATACAAATGTAAATGTCATGGAGTCACGGCTGGAAGATGCACGGGGCATTTTGAACGAGATAGGCCCCGTTCCTGACTTGTCCACGTCCCGGCAGGGGTATTTTCCCGTTACGTATGCAGAGACCTTTAAACGGTAAAGATTCTAATGGTAGTTCTAAATGGTGCAAGTAGCTGGAGCAAGTAAAGGCGCGAGCTATTTGCGCAAGCAGTATGCACAAGTTAGTTGATCAGTGCGTGAACAAAAGCGCGGGCTACTTGCGTAAGCTGTATGCACAAGTTGCTAGTCAAGCTGCACGTGCATTTTGCCCGCCCGAGTACTTTATGTATATCTAATATATAATTGACCTCGGCCTTAACAATGTGAAAAGAAATAACAATTAGGCACATTAATCTCAGTCGGATCCGAGACGTATGCGCATTTACCTGCACAAGTAACATGCGCAAGTAGCCTTGGCGCGCATTACATCGCTCGGGTTACAGCAGCTGGGTAAAACAGTGATGAAAAAACAGCAGCGTTTCTGCTGTTACCATCTATACGGTAAGTCACCCATCCAATAACCGATCTTAGAGGATATTGCTTAGTTTTATAAGCGATGCAGCGCCTTCGATTTAAGATCAGACAAAATGTATGATCATATTTTTAATTAGCAAAAATAAACTCGATAATAGTATTTTGGATTCGGAGTTCATAAGAAATATCATGCATGACAATCGGTATGCCAAGCATGACGTACATATTATATTTGGACTCCAAGATATTTGCATACAGAACTCAATCAGTACTTCAAAACTTCTGCAAACTTCAACTCTCTCGGGATGCAAGCTATCCAGGTAATATCTTAGGTACACACAGACTAGTTCGAAGTCGATTGTGTTCTATACAGTATAAGATGCTAGCAAAATTCTGGCTTTGTAACGAGATTTACAGTTTTTTACAAAATTAAAATATGTATAATACATACATGCATTCATAAATCAACAGCTATACCTATCCCCGAAGGAGTAAGCAGATGTGAATTAACACCCACGTTCCGCCAATTATGTTAGGTCTAATGTATATCCAATAGGTCGCAAGCCTATTGCCATTTATCGGGCACGTAAATCGCAGTATGTAGCCCAGCATTACTCATAGCTGCTGAACGCTTAGTCGCCTCGTACAACACCCACCGAATCATTAAATACCACAATTTTTATAACAAACTCATTAGTTATCGACATGCCATTTTTATTTTTCTACGCGCTTATAGGTAAGTCACATTTCGTATGTGACTGATTAACGTATAACCTAGGAAGTTCAGATCACCTAGGAAATTAAAAAAAAATATGCTAGAAAGAAGGGAATTGAGAAAACAACTAAAAGATGGGCATATGCGAAAGCTAAACGGACACAAACGTCGAGCTCCGATCCCACAATCGTTTAAATCTCAAAACCCTGCTCTCGGCAATCATAATTGCAGCTAACGTCACTATTCATAGCCCTGACACCCGCAAGGCGATGCGGGCGCACCGCAGTGCACTTTTTAATTTGCTTTTGATCTTTGATGTTTCACACACAGTGCACCACGGTACCACAGTATACACAGAACAGTAATACGTCTTCATACAAACTGGCCGCTGCCCATTAGAATGTGTGCTTTCGTACTCGGCGCCGTGTAGGCACGCACTGTAACGCACACATTGGCACAAAATACGGGGGCAGAAGGGTTCGATGTGATCGTGCGTGTACAAGGTTTCGCTCGCAGCTCGTTCCCGCCCGGCACATTCGCGCTCGCAGCCACCGCTTTAGCTACAACGTCAACGCATAGTACGCTATATAACTCGCCGACAGGCCGTATATAAACTACTGTTCTGGGTATACTGTGACGGTGCACCCGGAAAGATAAAAGTGGCCAAGTTTTGTTCGTTGTACACCAAAAACAGTGATCCAGTTTTGCCGAGTGTTTTTGAATACCGCCATAGCACTGCGTCGCCACAAACATGTTCCAATTATTTCTTCCAGTTTCGGCTTTGACTGTTCCGTCACGACATGCTCTGTGATGTGATTGTCGGAAAACCGCGGACGCAAATAAATATTGGACGCTTTGAGCGGCATTGAGTGCATTTACAATTGCTGCTCCGAAAATAGGCTGCACGGAAATTGAAGATTGAAACGAGTTATTTTTTAATTATTGTTATTTTGATTTATATATTATTTTTATGATATGCTGTTCTTTGTCATCTTTAAACTTTTGAAATAAAAGTATCAATATATTTTGGGTCACCCATCCAGTGACCGGCGTTAACGAACATTACTTCGTGCATTAAAAGTCACTACGCTATCGAACTCCTTTAATTTACAAGCGAAGATAGGTCAAAAGTACCAGAAACGGGTACTAACGAACCGTTTCGGGTACTTTTGACCTAGGCTATTTTAACAGACTTTCAATTTGATCAAACCTCAACAATATCGATAACAAACAGTGCAATTCATGTCATATTGTAATTTGTAATTAAGTTGACAATGTTTGAATGCGACTCCAAGATGCCCGCTGCGTCCTCAGATAAGAGCCGTGTTGACTAAGCATAATGTATATAATATTACTCGCGTGTCACGTTAGCCATAATTTCAATTGTTAGTGCCATCATTTAATTACATCAACATTGCCGATTGATTGAATTAAACAGTGTTAGTGGCAAATGGCATTATAATTTGTTCTAGGATTCATGTGAATATTCATGTATATATGTACTAATATACAGTGTGGAAAGAAAGCATGGGCCCTGGAGGGAAAGTACCTTAAATCTTTAAAATAGCTCAATTTCCTAAAAGAAAACATTCCCGTATTTTTTTTTTTAAAAGAAACAACTGCATTTACAATTTTCTCAAAAACCTAAAATTTCTCTGAGAAACATAATATGGTCTTATGAATAAATAAAAACATGAAATTTGAATATTTTACTTTTACTCTCGAATACTCTCAATCCTTACGAGAACCTTTTTTTATTAAAATTGAGAATGTATAAACTAATTTGTTGAAAAATATCAGCTAGGCTAATTTAACTAATAAATTCCATATCGAAAATGTGCAGATAACGATGTGGCCTTCGTACTAAATGTTTTTTTAAACCTCCGACATTTACTAAGTTTTTCACCAATCGCGCCATAACTTTTCTCGACGGCATTTGTCTATTCGGATACCTTTTACCATACCACTGTATAGCTAAATTGTAACCATTGTAGTTTGAAATGTATGCTTCTATTAATTCTAATTGCTCTTGATACGCCAATATTTTATTGATTAATAATACGAAATACTTATTACGAAATGGTGGCAAAACAAAACAAAATCAATAAAAATTACCAAGATGTTCGTTCGAATTTTAAAATAACCTTAAAATGCTCCACCGTTAACAAATTAAACGTTCCATTTTCAAACTTTCTTTATCAAATTCCAATTACCAACAAAAATCGCGAGCAATAATAAAAAATTAAGGATTTGATTTGATTCGAGAGTAAAATAAATGTTAGATATAATAATGTTTTTTCTTTCTAAGACCCTATATTTCTTAGAGAAAATTTATCGTTAACATCGACTGCATCGATTAGTAAAATTAAATGGCGACGGTTAATTTTTAAATTGTTTTAGTTGGTTCGATTCCCGGATCGGTTAAGCTTTTTGAGAAATCTGTGAATGCAAACTGCATTCACAGATTTCTCAAAAAGCTTAATGTTAAAAAGTACAAAGTTTCTTTTTAAAAATAAAGGAATGCAAATTGAGCTATTTTAAAGATTTTAGGTACTTTCCCTCCAGGGCCCACGCTTTACTTCCACACTGTATATGTATATAAATCAGTATCTTTTCCCCTAACAAATAGACAGAGGTTTATTATCACTAACGTTTCGCCAGCTTTTTTCAGGTCCCCATGTAATAGGCCTCGGGGACCCTGTTGCCATTCACTGGCATCTTGCAGTAACTGCCAGTCGAAATTATTGTAAACACACTATACTAGAGGAGATGTAAGGGTGGTGACAACTGCATTCTTCTTTGTAACCATATGGCTGACTAAGACTAAAAATACCTATAAAACGTCGTAGGAACTAGACGCAGCAGACACCGCTATACGCTGAGTTATTTTCGTCATAGTTACCCTCTGGCCGTGTGGTGACGGCAGAGTAGAATACAATTGCCACCACCCCAAATCTCTCCCGTGGGTGTCGTACAAGGCGACTAAGGATAAATCGATGATGAGGAATGGGCAGCAGCGTTCCTCTTATACCACCTAGCAATAGCAATTTACTGCGACTTTTGTGCCCGATAAATGGCAATAGGCTCGCCACTTATTACATGGGACCTAACAAAATTGGCGAAACGTGTGTGCTAGTTCACCTCTGCCTACCCCTTCGGGGATATAGGCGTGATTTGTGTATGAATGTATGTTACCCACCTAATCTTTAAAAGTATAGTACTCCATGCTCCTTGCACTCGTATTATTACAATTGCTTAACCATAATATACTGACCATCAAGTTTCGGTAGAACAGACATAAGTGCAAATGCCCGATCGGGCAACCACTAAATCAAAAGCAAACCCGAAATCGATTAATTGGCTCAATTGTCCGGATCGCTTTGACACCGCACGAACAATCTGTAGGCAAAGTTTGTATGCAAAAGTCGCAGATCAACTCAGCCGATTGGATTGTCTAGCGCAAAGTTTGAGCGCTACGAGAAACCTAGTTAGATGTGGAAGTTCGTGTATGAGGTGAATTATTACTCCCTCCGCTGTGAGCCATTCTGGACACGTAATGGATTCAAACAAACCAATTTCGCCGTTTACATTAATTTTGGCATTGGCGGAATGCCATGGGCTTTCGATTTTCTTGGAGCAAAGTTTTGATGTAAGCATTGTTTGTGTTGCAGACGTTTTAGTCAACTTTAGCACAATCCAAGATGTTATTGTACGGATTTTACTGAGAGAAGATAGAACAAAAGATTTCAACAAAAACAAGTTATGTATTTAATTTTCAATGGTGTAATTTTATCTTTGTGACAATTAAATGAAGTGTCTAAAAAGGATATTAAAAGTGGCACGGATAAAGAAGGCAATCCTAATTTAAATACTTATCAATGTGTCGGAAATTTATTACATTTGCGCACAACGTGTGAAAATGCTCTCGAGTTAATAGATGGCGCTACTACACATTTTAACAGCTCGTTAAACGACCGTTACATTTTTGGTTACTAGGCATATTAAATAAATGCTTTGTTTTGTGGTGATTAATATTTTGAATATTACCATAATGCGTTGTGCGCAATTCATTGTTTGTGTAGGTTGTAGCTAAATCTAACAAAAAAATACAAACTAAATCAGGCCTATTTGTCCCTGAAATTATGTAGGTTGGTAACAGTTAATTAACACCCACGTTTCACCAATTACGTTAGATCCCATCTAATATACGGCGAGCCAATTGCCATCTAACGGGCACATAAATTGCTACATTATATAAGAGAACCACTGCTACCCAATACTCATGGCTCTCTTTACCTTGTACCTACGGAAAAAAGGGGGCGGTTACAATTGTAGTCTGTTCTGCCACACTGCAAAAAAAATTAAAGTGTTTAAATTTAGAATTGACATACCAAGTCTCGCCAAATTGAACAAATAATTCAACAATTCCCATTTGAGTTGAAATGTGATTCTTTCATGGAAACATTTGATGGATTTTATTTAAATGAATAAAGAAAATGAATTGCCAATTAATGCCGCACTCTACCTACTGGCCCTAATCGAAGACTTAAAACTTAACGAACCCCATTTAAAGTACTAAAAGTAAGCCACTTTCGTACTTTAAAGCAGTTGAACAAAAACCAATTTGTCTTCAAAACTCCTTAAAGCTCTCTGGGAAAAATTAAATGGTTTGACATCGATTTTTACTTCTTCTGTCAAGAGAGGGCCAGCATAATGGTTTCTTCCTTTTAATTTTAGAAGGCTGGTCTGGGCCAGAAGCAATACTTTCCACCGTACAGAAGTGATAGAGAATATTCTTCTGTGACTTCTCTACTTAGAAACACATCACTACGCCATCAACACTGTCGACGATTGGAAAGTACAAGATTCGCTCGGTCGTGGTATTCAAGAACAAAACTTTGATTGTGACAAACGAGAATTTGACCCTTAATTCTAATAGTTCTAGTGGGCTATCCAGGCATCCATAGAAATAATATATTGCTGACACTCACACTTATTACTTAGCCAAAATTAAGGAGCTTAAGCGCCCTGTGTAAACTAGATAACGGAGAAAATAACCATTGACCAAGAGAAAGATAAAATAACCAAGACTCGAGTGAGAATAAAATTAAATGTCAATCTTCACCACAAATACAGTTGCCCATTTATGGGACAATCCGTGCAATATTTTTCATTGGTTTCAAAGTTTATTACAAATTATTAAAGTTCAAATTATATTACCACTACGCTGTGACGGGTTAACAAATAAATAGTAGCGCTACTGAGTGGAAACATTTCACTTGGATCAAATTTTAATACCAGGCACAACAAAGTACCTACTGAAAGAGCTACTATACCATGATCCCAGCACCATGCCAGATTATCTTTTACATCGCATCGCACTTCGATAAAGCAATCACAAACGGTGTTGCTAAATAAAGATGCATTGGACCGACTATGGGTAATAGGCAGTGATTTACTCCACTACGTGATGCAGACTTGAAAACTGTAATCGTCCAACGTCACGACGACGCTGCATTCCCCCGCGGGATAAGTTCAAAGGGCTTATACTATCGGACCTTTGCATCTTGGTACTGGGTTCAAGTGACAGCGATTGTGGCACGGAATAAAAATATTGCATTCGTATGTGTACATTTCATAAAAAAATAAACTAAGATAATTGTGTAAAATTTTTGTTATTATTTAACAGTAAAAAATATTACAAAAATAAAAAAACATTGCCCTCATGCGTGAAACGAAACGGCGCGGCGTCCTCAGCTATCTGGACGTCTGCCGCATCAGAATAATATTTATTAATTGATATTTTTCTGACCTACTTTTCTTTGTTACTTTTTTGTACAACATAATATAAATATAAAAAGTTACTTTTTATTTATTTTGCTCAAAAAGTCAATGGTTATAGCGTACTAGAGCGAATATAAAATAGCATCAATTAGAAGGGATTTTTTTTGGAAAATCTAAGCGGATTTGTTTAGCTTTCATGCATGGTTGAACTTTCAATTGCGGCATATCACATTAATAATTTCAGTCACTTGATGTGGTGACAGCACAGCAGAATACCGCGGGTTTCGTACAAACAAAGTAACTTAGCGATAATACAGCAATGAGTAATGGGCAGCAATGAAGAATGAGTTTTCCTAATTTACCACCGACTGACGTGCCCAATAGATGGCAATATGCTCGCCAGCTATTACACGGGAACTTACATAATTGCCGAAACTTGGGTGTTATCCACCTCTGCTTACCCCTTTGGGGATAAATGGGAGTGATTTATGTATGTATTATACAAAGTTCACAGTCGACTCCAGCAATATAAGCCTATTTTAAGCTCCAACCGCAGAGAGATCGTGCATGCGAATTTCACCCATTTGGTCATATTAGTAACGGTTATTATGCGATATAATGACTAACCTATGCTGCTGCGGTTTTGTGACGTCATCGGGTGTTGTGGTCACAGCCGACACATCGGGTGAGCCACACCTCATTTGGTTGTTAAGGCTAATAACCAATTGCAATTTCCAAGAAACAACAGCATTCTTTGGTTTGTTTACGGTTATTTAATGCAATTTGGGTGTAAGATAACATTGTTGTTATGATGACATAATATCAAAATTAATAGAGGTGATAATCATAAATAAATTATGATCCTGATGTTTATCTGAACAGTAAGTAAATTTTTAGAAAAAATATTATATATTTCCGGCATCAGAACAATAATTTTTCGAAATATTTCAGATTTATTTTTCTTTATAATAATGAAATGTTTCGAACACACAGGTCAATAAATAAAAAAATGACTTCTTTTTCTTTGCAATAATTAAATGTAACGAAGGAAGTCGCAAAATGAGAAAAGAGAAACAAACAGAAGTCGCAAAATCGTCAAAAGCTCCCGACTTGGACCACAGAGCACCTGAAGAGCTCTGAACTCCGCAACAAAGGAACTCGGTAACTTCTACGGCGATATTTTCCGAAGACGACGATAGCCCGCGCGTATTCGCCGATAATTTCGCAACTTACAACTCGCTACACGATTCGTACCGCTCGTATCGAGTCGAATCGGCTCGAATACTCGTTCCAAAGTAAATGTTGCACCTCGCACTAGATTAAACCGGAATCAAAGTATTAGGGGGAGGAAATGTTTGCACCACTCCGAACTCCAACTTCAATCGGGCTAAGTCAGTTACGTGTGCTCCCGCCGCACTAGTCTTTATTCCTGATATAAGATTACAAAGTTTCCCAACGTTCGCGGAGCTGATGTTAAATAGCTAGATTGGAACTATTGTTCGCGAATGAGTTGAACAAAGCATAGAATCAAGACAGCCGACAATCTTCTAATATCTTTAATTTTCTTACTTTTACACTTACAACATATTTAGCCTTACCTACGTAGTCCATTGCGACATAGCCTAAAAAATACTGCCTTAAATGCATGATGGTGATTTGACTGTCCCCATTTCCGGCTTTGTTCAAGCCAACGGTCGATCTAGTAAAATACCTTTCTACACAGTACCTTAATCTTTACAACATAAAATTTAAAATTAAATTTCAAAATGGTATTAGGCATATTCTCGGTCCAACTACCGCAGTGTCTGAAGACGATGGCCAATAATGATCCATGATACCGAAATACGGTCGCGGTAAGTCACTGGATTCTTGAAGCGCAGGACCAACCAGTTTGGAGGTCCGGCCTATACCCAACAGTGGGCGTCCCTCTAGTGTAATGATAATGTTCAAAATTAGACCATTTGCTATTTTGTCGTTATGATATCTTCATGTGTTTGTATTACGTTAACCAGCTTTATTCACCCGATCAACCTCATTGTTGCATTTTCCATTACTCTTTTTAATTCAATCCAAGTGTCACATTGTCAACGCGGAGTAATTAATTTCGCTTATCTAAATTTAAATCTTCAACGTCAGTGGAAGAAATGTTCGCTACTGCTCGGTCATAATCCATCACTGAAAAAGGTCATTTAGTGCGGGCCGGGGCAGGTGGACATTGTCACCAACTTATAACTTCGATGACAGTTTTATTAAATCCACTATATAAGTTTCGCTGGAATTTGCCGAGAAAACTGCGAACTTGTCCCATAGTTGAGTACCGGAAAATTTGAGTCATCGTTCAATGTTTGGTGGGAGTTTGAGAAGTTTGTGACTGGCTACTATAATTTTCATTGATTTTATTTCTCGCTTACTCTATCAAATATACAAAAGGCAGTGAGTATGTGGCACAATATTCTTGTTTTCCTTAATAAATATATTTCTTAAACAGTTGAGATTTGAAAATAAAAGTTATTATAAGTTTTAAGAATAAAGTGTATAGTCCGAAGGCTGGGGACCTCGTGATCTGTAATGCAGGCACACGACTATATCACATCTATTAACTTTGAGTTAATAGAAAGACAACAACATACATACATAAATCACGCCTATATCCCCGAAGAGGTAGGCAGAGGTGAACTAGCACCCACGTTTCGGTGGCGAGCCTATTGCCATTTATCGGGTACAAAAGTCGCAGTAGGTACATTGCTAGGTGGTATGAAAGGAATGCCCATTCCTCATGACTGATTTATCATTAGTCGCCTTGTACGATACCCACGGGAGAGATTTGGGATAGTGACAATTGTATTCTACTCTGCCGTCACCACACGGCCGTGCCGTCACCACACAGAGAAAATAAATACAGTTTTAAATATAAGAAGTCAAGCGTCTTTTTTTAATTATTGTATTATAAGAACCATTAGTATAAACAAATTAAAAAAGTAATGCCGAGTGGTGACGGCAGAGTAGAATACAATTGTCACCACCCCAATTCTCTCCCGTGGGTGTCGTACAAGGCGACTAAGGATAAATCAATGATGAAGAATGGGCAGCAGCGTTCCTCTTATACCACCTACCAATAGAAATGCACTGTGACTTCTGTGCCCGATAAATGGCAATAGGCTCGCCCCCTATTACATGGGACCTAACATATTGGCGAAACGTGGGTGCTAGTTCACCTTTGCCTACCCCTTCGGGGATATAGGCGTGATTTATGTATGTATGTAATTAAAAAAGTACCTATGAGCAAAATTTCAAGAAATTATGTACTGGTTTTGGACCTAATTGTTTGTAAATAAAAACCTATCACCAAGGATAGTACTAGTAAATATAGCCGTATTAATTAGTACAATCGTCTTTATTAAATACCTCCACTAACTTACAACGTTCCCAGTCAAACAATACACTACTGTATTATTATGGGTCTTTACGCTTTTTTACTTAGTTGACAACGTGCAAACACCGATGCTAATTGGTATTGTTTCGTCATGTTTTTTTTAAAGTCTATTATGTCTGCAATTTTGTGTGTCATTTGATTCCCACAATTATAAGTTCAAAACACGTTGGCTTCTATGTTTTATAGATGATATTTAATTTGTATGGCTATGTAAATCAATATAATGACAATTCTTTATAACAATTGTACATTAATTTTAGTTTTGTGTTTTTTGTTTTGTTTTCTTCTTACAGATACATACCTGGTTAAATGACATATTAGCCCTCTAAGGGGTAGGCAGAGGTATATACCACGTTTCGCCAACTTATGTGAGGTCCCATATAACAGGGACGAGCAGGTACTTTATTTTTTATCACAGTAATTTGCTAGATGACATACCAGGAGCGCTGTTGTATCTGTTGTTATGACTATGTATTTTATTAATTATTATTTTACCCAGCATACGGACAATGTTGGGGCTAGATGAGTGGTAATGATGACTTTACATAAACTATCACTTAACAGAAACATAGGAAATATAAAGCAATATGCTTTAAGCTATTCGCTTTAATTATAATATAACAAAATACTTATATCATACTGTTAGGAACTATTTTGTTAGTTAACACATTAAATACTTTTTAGTTTTATCTTTTTAATTGTCATGATTCTTGTCTTGTCACTTATTGTTATAACTATGTCATGAACAACTAACAATACAAGTTTGGTTTTATAACACAATTGGTTTTATTAAAGTATTAAGAATAAAAACACACACAAAACACACACTTTTACATGGTCCTTCGAGTGAGAAACGATGCGAGACGAAATTGGTGAGACGACAACGCAAATTATATGAAGACAATCTGTATGTATAAATTTTCATACTATTTTGACATTTCGTCAATATGGAAGAAATTACACGAGAAAATACGTTAGAAAATTTAGACGAAATTGCCAACAATATTACGAAACTATTAGTTAATTTAAAAAAATGCCCGAAAGAACGTATAAATGAATCATATTTACAAGTGAGATTAGATCTGCTAGAACAATATTGGTTGACATTTAAAAATCAACACGATAAATTAAAATGCTTGGTTCCGATACAAGAACGAGAAAAATTGGAATATTTTCGTAGTGATATTTATGACGAAATTCAAGAAAAATATTTAGATACTAAAACTTGGATAAAAGAAAAAATGTGTTATACAAAGTTGGTAATTCCAGCATGCTCTAACAGTGAAGTCGTAAAAGACGGCACTAAAATAAAACTGCCGACAATTTCAATTCCTATATTTGGAGGAAATTATAGAGATTGGATGTCATTTAGAGATTTATATACATCCCTTATACATAATGCGGTTATGTCCGATGTAGAAAAATTTCATTATTTGAAAACAAGCCTAGTAGGAGAAGCTGCACAATTATTAAGTAATTTTTCCGTCACTGAAACGAATTATAAAAAAGCATGGGAGACTCTAGTACAAAGATTCGAAAACAAGAGATGCATAGTCAACGAATTATTAAATAAATTTTTGAATCATAGAAAACTTATGTTTGAAACAGCACGAGGTATTAAAGATTTACTTGACATTTCGAAGGAAGTATCGATGTCACTTGATAATTTAAATATTTCCACATCAGAATGGGATCCTATTGTGGTACATATTGTGGTATCCAAATTAGACACCGAGACTCATAGACTATGGGAACAACATTTAGGAAATAAAACAGATTTACCAAGTAAGAAGATATTGTTTGAGTTTTTGGAAAGTAGATTTAGGTCTTTAGAGATGATTACAAATGCGAACAAAAATAAAGATTTCAGAAATGCTCCTATAAACTACACACAAGCAAAAAGTTTCAAGTTGAGTGTCGAAACTAAAAAATGCGCATATTGTTCGAAAGATCATTCATCAGATCATATTAGTCACTGTAAAGAATTTTGGGAAAAGGAAGTAGATTATCGTCGAGAATTTGTACAAAAAGCTAGACTTTGTTTCAATTGCTTAATACCTGGACATAGTGTACCACAATGTAGACAAACGAAGTCATGTCACATATGTCAAAAAAAACATCATACTATGTTACATAACATTAAATTTTCACCTGATAGTTCCGCATCTAATGATACTACGCCTGTGGAAAATGAACAAACTAATAACATAACTACATTGAAAACAACTACAAACTACAACGATTCAAATAATTCACAAGTTCTCCTTGCGACAGCGATTGTCAAAGTTGAATCGCCCACTGGTAAATTGGTTAGACTGAGAGCTCTGATAGATTTAGGCTCACAAGCTTCATTTTTAACGGAATCTGCATGTCAACTTATTGGATTGAAAAAGACACATGTTTATGGCACTATTACCGGAATTGACTCTAAACCACTTATCACAAAAGCAGCGGTAACATTTGATATTCTAGTACACAATGACCCTGCTAACAAAATATTGATTAATGCGTATGTACTGAAGAAAATAACAAACACTACTCCTACCCAAGGTATTGAACTAAAGACATGGCATGGTATTACACAAACTGATTTAGCTGATCCATACTACCATAAGCCAGGTTCAATAGATTTATTGTTGGGAGCCGAAGTATATGCAGACATTTTAAAAGATGGATTGATTAGACACGATGAGCACTCACTTATAGCACAAAACACAGCATTAGGATGGATAATATTTGGAAAGATGTCACAATCTGGTCATTCTAACAAGATCACTTTATTACACATTCGAACAGATGTTGATAACTTATTGAAACAATTTTGGGAAATAGATACAATAACTGATAGAAAACTTACACTTGATGAATCTATAGCAGATGAATTATATAACAAAACACATCAACGTACACAGGAAGGTAGATACATAGCTAGACTGCCATTCCGCAATGATAAACCAGATATAGGAGAAACCTTAAATATGGCTATTAAAAGATTGAAACAAATGGAATTTAGACTAAGAAATAAACAAAAACTAAAAGATGATTATTGCAAATTTATGAAAGACTACGAAGAACAAAATCACATGGAACAAATACCTTATAATGAAATTAACAAACCTGGTAGTATTTATTTACCACATCACGCAGTTATTCGCGAACAGGCACTCTCAACGAAACTACGTGTCGTGTTTGATGGATCTGCAATTTCTACTAATGGAAAATCACTAAATAATGAATTGTTTATTGGACCATCTTTGCTAGCAGACATAAGAAATTTAATACTAAAATGGAGACAATATCCTATTGTTTTATTAGGAGATATTAAACAAATGTATAGACAAATATTAATAGCAAAGGAAGATGTAGATTATCAGCGAATAGTATGGAGAGAAAATGAAAATGATGAAATATAGCATTACAAATTATTAACGTTAACTTATGGTACTTCTTGTGCACCATATATTGCGAATAAAACAATGAAACAATTAGCAACTGATGAAAATGATAAGTATCCTGCAGCAGCTGAAATATTAAGAAATAATTGTTACATGGACGATATTATGGCGGGATTTTACAATACAGATAGTGCTATTAACACTCAAAAAGAACTAGTTAAGTTACTCAAAGACGGAGGTTTTGAAATGCACAAAATAGCATCTAATAGTAAAGAGTTATTGAACAATATATCAGAAGAATGTCAAAACAAATCAGATACACTATTTATAAAAACTGAAGACTCATTTAAAACTTTGGGCTTACTTTGGAATCCGAAAACAGATAAATTTGAAATAAAAATATGTGTCGAACCAAGAGTAAAATACACAAAAAGAATTTTAGTATCAGATATAGGGAAGATTTATGATCCGCTTGGATGGCTAGCTCCAATAGTTGTTCTTGCAAAATCATTTTTACAAAAAGTTTGGATGGCAGGAACTGACTGGGATGATCCAATACCAGATGAATTACAGAAACAAGTTATTGAGTATACCAAAGAATTATCGACATTTAATTTAGAAATAGAGAGATGGATTGGGATTACATCTGAAAAGTGTAATCTAGAACTACATGATTTCTCTGATGCATCGAACTTAGCTTACGCGGCTGTAGTTTATTTACGAATAATAAAAGAAGATGAGATAAAAACAAAACTAATTGCAGCCAGAACGAAAGTGGCACCGGTTAAGACCTTAACAATGCCCAAGTTAGAGTTATGTGGTGCGTTATTATTAGCAAAGTTACTTGAGCAAGTGAGAATTAGTATGAATTTACCTAGTGACAGTATTACGGCATGGTGTGATTCTGAAATAGTGTTGGCTTGGTTACGAAAAAGTCCAAATAATTGGAAAGTGTTCGTAGCTAATCGGTTTTCAGAAATAACTAATATCATTGTTAGTGAAAAGTGGCGTTATGTAAAATCAGTGGACAATCCTGCGGACTTATCTTCGAGAGGACTAATGCCTTCTGAGTTACGTAATTCTAATATGTGGTTTAACGGACCTAGTTTTTTAAAAGATTCTGTTATATGTTATAGAGATAAGGCTTTTATTAATGATACAAACTTAGAATTGAAGACTAAAACCGTTCATGTTAATGTATGCTTAGAAAACGATTGTGTTGTTTATTTTAATAAGTTTTCTACTTTGAATAAGTTAAATAGAGTTATAGCGTTTTGTATACGTTTTGTTAATAATTGCAAAAAGAAGTCTACTAGAACTAGAATTAATATGAATAACATTTCAAATGAAATTCCTTTTTTATCTACTAATGAAATTGAATATGCTTTAAATGTATGTCTTAAAATGTCACAATATGTTCATTTTTCTAACGAAATATCATCACTTAAGCGTACACAACAAGTCACGAAATGTAGTTTGATTCGTTCTCTTAATCCCATAATACATACAGACGGAATTTTGAGAGTTAGAGGACGTATTAATAATTCATTTTTAAGCTATGACACCAAACATCCTATTGTTCTTAGTAAGAATTGTAAGTTATCCTATTTAATTATGAAACATATCCATGTTAACAAAGTTTCACATGGTGGTCCACAATTGATGCTAAATATCAGTCGTCAAAAATATTGGATTACTTCTGGTAAAGTTTTGGCAAAGCAAATAGTTAACTCTTGTGTTACTTGCTTCAAACATTCAGCAAAACCTATAGAACAACAAATGGGTGATTTGCCCATAGAGCGTATGACACCATGTAGACCTTTTATGAAATGTGGAGTCGATTATTTTGGCCCTGTAAATCTTAAATTGTATAAAGATAGATGTCAAAGATTTCTTTCAGCTCTTTTAAAGGACGAAAATTTGCCCTCTGGCCAATGGTTGACTGGAATAGTGATTAAGGTTCATCCAGGTAGAGATGGAAGAGTTAGGGTTGTCTCTATCAAAATACCTGGGGGAAAAATATTAAAAAGGTCAATCACAAAAATTTGCCCGCTTCCCATTGCGTAAGCCGGGAATATGTTAGGAACTATTTTGTTAGTTAACACATTAAATACTTTTTAGTTTTATCTTTTTAATTGTCATGATTCTTGTCTTGTCACTTATTGTTATAACTATGTCATGAACAACTAACAATACAAGTTTGGTTTTATAACACAATTGGTTTTATTAAAGTATTAAGAATAAAAACACACACAAAACACACACTTTTACACATACGAATACAAATCTAATGTTCTGTTCTGATATTTCTGCCATGGGAATCCCCATCACTCTTTTTTAAAAACACACCGCAATATAAAAATCGTATCACACACATGGAGAGGTATCTCATTTCCACAAATATCGCTTTCCCTAAAAGCAAATTCTAATCGCATAAATTGCGCGAGTCACAGGTGCCCGGTGGAAACAAGCGCGGTTTTCAACTTAATTTGCGCAGACAGAGCTTCAATTGTTTTAAATGCAATCGATGAGTCGTCGCTCGCAGCGCACTACTCGCTGTCCTGTGTATCGGAGAATAATTTGTTTTGTCATTGCAACATTTATATTCTAACCGTTTTTTAAAACGTATCTAATTTGTATATTATTAGTCGGGTGGTGACAGAGCAGAATACTTGGCATACCACCTCAAATCTTTCCCGGTCGTACAAACAGTGATGAGGAATGGGCAGCAGTGTTTGTATTATACTACCTAGCGACTAATACATGGCACTGAAAATAGTTGGCGAACCGTTGGTAATACATCTCTTCTGCCTGCCCCTTTCTTATATTATATAGACGAGATTTATGCATTTGTATGTGTAATTTGTATCTATACATACATACATACATAAATCACGCCTATATCCCCGAAGGGGTAGGCAGAGGTGAACTAGCACCCACCTTTCGCCAGTTATGTTAGGTCCCATGTAATAGGTGGCGAGCCTATTGCCATTTAATTTGTATCTATATGATTGTCTTGACGATTCTTGTCTTGACGATTCTTAAGTGTATTGTAATCATACCAGATATGAATAAACGAATTTTGATTTGATTTGATTTGATTTGATTGTATAATATTCAACTGGACTATTTAGTATTAAAGCTCTAGGACGGCATACTGCAACAGACTTAAAAACGTTTGTTCTGAAACATGGACTAAATTTATTCATGGTTTAAAGTCGATGCTAAGTCTATCATTTAGCAAATAAAAGTGACAGCATCACTTCAGTCCATGTTTTATAATAAAGGGGAAACAGTTTTTCTAATATTAATGTGAGGCAGCTTAAAACGGATGTACTGCATATAAGACGGATACTTTCCCATATAAAAATTACATTAAGCCCAAGAGATCGGATAAGAACTTGAACACCTACCTCTCAGGGTAGATACAATGAGTCTGGCGGCAATACATCAGTAATTAAAATGGCTTCACACCGAAGAGTGTCCAATTCTGGACATAAACGGTAGGCCACTTTCCCTTATATTGGTTAACCCCGCGGAAAGGTTTGATCCACTATCCCCTAATCAAGTAAAATATTTGAATATTTATTACAAGGATAAAGATGAAGACATCGTCGTGTTACCCAATGTCCCTGTCAAATGCCCGCATGACCCAAACAAACTTCAATTGCTACAAATATCCGATATTGGTCAGCTAGCGTGAAGTTTTAATGCGGGGAATGGCCTTACGTAAAGCTCCACCATTATTCCAATTGCTATATCCGCTGGAAAGCAATGGATATCTGTGTTTATGGTGCCAATACTATCCGAGTCTAGCGTCATAAACTAAAATCTACTAGAATGGGGTTTTTCTCTGTTTATTGGAGTTCATCTTTATGCTCTAGCGTAAAGCAAACTCAGCGCTTTCTGACGGATAGTTTTAATTTCACTAGTGGCAGTAAGATGAGACAGGATATTTAAGGAACAATTTTCTCGTTCGAATAAAATTTGGTTTGTGGCCATAGGTGGTGAGTAAATTTATTATATAGTTGCCGATTTAGCAGCTTAGGGCTCATTGGAGTATACTGCATTTTAATGGTTTTCTGGCTTACGTACCATTTTGCGTGGTTTGTTAGCTAGTATTTTAATTAATATTTTATCTAAAGTTCAAATAAAAATGAAAATAATTGATGCTTCTATTACAAATTTAGATTTATGGTTTAATAATACCAACTTTATTGTTGTATTTTCCTTTTTGTCTGTGTTGATTCAAGTGTGACAGTTAAAACATGCAATGTATATCTAGTGTTAACTTATCTAAATTATTTCGCATATAAATTAAAAATCCCACAGTTCTCAATATTTTTAAAATATATGTAGAGATGGAAGAGGATTAATCAACTTACGCTATAATCACATCTAGATCAAAATGAATAATGAATACGTCTTTCTTGAAATCTGTTTCGTGAACGAACTTTCAAATGAAGTCACATTAAACTAAAAGATTGGAAGTTAAATAACTAAGTTATACGTCTTTAAATAAATTAATGGAATTTGATTCCGTCAGCTGATGCATACAGGTGTACTTAATTAAATTAAGTTCTAAGCAGCACCGACTGATATAGCCAAGTATCTAGCAGAGCTCGTCACCAAAAGGAAAGTTTTAGAGGAATCCAATTTTCAACGCTCTTACACCCGTGTTAATTTAGAATTCTAATTTCGTACTCTAGTTCAGGAATTTTATGTAACTCTGCACGTAATGAATGGCTTGCTTTCAGCTGATGTGGGCATGCTCTACAGTCTCAGTCTTTTGTTTAAGTACAGATTTTGGGACGTGGGATCTCTCTGAATGCCATTAGATTATTTATAATAAATTTTTGTTGTATATGTGACATTTAAACTATGATTTCATGTAGTAGTTCATTATTAATAATGCTTGACCTCCTTATGGTCTCTAACACACCTTACTGGTTGACTGGTAGATAATGCCATATGGCATTAAGTCCGTCAATTGTACAGTTGTTTTATATTTGTGCAATAAAGTTTTATTCTTCTAAATTTTCAAAATTTCAATTGAACATTTTGGATTTATAGTCTATGTTTATGGTATCTGTCCTGTGTATATGAAAGTAAAAGATAGGACTACGTACATGTAAATTAACGAGTGAGGATGACAATATTCTAATCCATACTGCTCAAGGATTTGCTTAGATTTTACAGCCGGCCTACCCAGGTCTTTGGGTATACTATTGTTGGTGATTTGCCCTCTACCAATCACCCAATACTTACTGGTCTACACCGGTCAATCTCTCTAATTGGACCTTTACAACATCCTTGTGGTGAGTCGTGGCTGGCACATTCTACTTTATTTTTTGCTTTCAGAACAGCTTGGATGGCCTTTCTTTCTTTTGCGAAGTCTTCAACTTCGCCGGACTTTGTTGTAGCTCTTCTTTGAGTAAATATCCGTAAAATCTCATTCCAAATTGCCTACAAGTCAGTTACGCTACAAAGTAAGTTCAGCTTAGCTCCAAAACAAGCAGGGCCGAGAATGTATGCGCTAAATTATGAATACAAGCTCTTACCTGGCAAGTTCACCCTTAACACCTTCTCGCTTACCGCACAGGCGAACTATTTGCATTATTCAAAATACGCGGACTTTTGCTATCTTTGCACTCAAAACTTTGTATAAACCACTCAAGTTGCCAGTGGAAATAATATAAGTTTATGTCGGGTTCGACACCGTCATGCTGGAGCTGGGGGATTATGCATGTCGTGTGGAACTACATTGTTAAGCAGAAGGGAAGGTGGGTTGTTGTTTTGTTGCGGAGAATGTGTAATGGTGCCAACATCACTCCCAGTCCTACTTTGCTACCGTGTGCGCTCTCAGGCTCGACGCAAGTTTGAGATTACCGCTGTTTGTGGTATGCATGTGGAATGGTTACTTGTGTTAGCGACGATACCTACTGTTCTAAGAAATATTTATAATACTTTCTTCTACGGATACTTTGCAAAGCGACATTGTTGTATGTAATGGGCAGCAGCGCTTCTGACCAACAGGTAATAGATATTAAGATTGAGGTTCCGGTAGAAGGCAACATTATCACCCATGTAATAGAACTTCGGGACTAAAATATTTGCGCGTTAGCGAAATGCGAATGTTTCAATACACCACTATCACTTCACGGATAAACGGGCGTAGCTGATACATGTTCCTAATACCAAAAACAATTTAAAAAGCCTCTTTGGCCCCGTTTTTATTATACACATATCATATAATTTTGGGGCCCACCCATGTCATTGAGAACGAGCTTATTACCTTTATCGGGTACATAAATAGCAGTTTATTGCTGGGTGTTATTACAAGAACATTGCTGACCATTCCTCGTCACTGTTTTAGTGCGTGAGACCCACAGGAGAGAATGGTGGCTGGATGGATTTTAAAATAAATATCATTCACAAATTAAACTATTCGATTTTAATTTTAACATTATATAAATGTTAGAAAAATTTGTACAAAGATTTTTGTGGTTACAAAAAGAATCTCGAAAAAATTATGGTCTCCCCGCATCAAGACCATAATTTTTCGAAATTCTTTTTCTAACCACCAAAATCTTTGTATTCACAAATTATTAATAATACATATTTTACAAGCAATTTCACATCGGCATTTCACTTAAGCTAGTCTGATCGCGTAATAAATACCCCATGTCCATGTATTTACGTATAGAGTGCGTTATAGTTAAATCTGTGTTCGATTCTGCTTGGCTTCGTGAATTAGCCGCCATTGTTCCTATTACACGAAACGTGCATTAAAGTGACCATTATTATCCGTCGATCAATATGCTGAATGCTAGGTGTGAATTGATCAGACCATTGCCATTGCATGGGTATTAGTAATAAATCATTCGACCAATATTCGAAATGCAGCGACATAAATTACTGCATTTTGATCTTTTGACTTTGAACTAGACAATATTATAGTTAGTTTCCTTTATTTACTAATTGAAAAAAATGGGACCTAACATAATTGGCAAAATGTAGCTGCTAGTTCACCTCTGCCTACCCTTTCGGGGATATAGGCGTGATTTATGTATGTATGTAAAAAAAAAATCTTGAAAAATAGTCCTTACCATCACTTTTCTATACATAAATTCATCACTAGCTCCTTTTGGTGTGATGTATAGTATGAATTAAAACGGAGAGGATGGCACGGCAATAAGTGTCCTTTATCATAGACAATATGTGAGGCTTAATACTTCTAATCAATTATAAATATGTTCTAAAAAATCTTTAATTTTTATGACACCGAATGATTTAAGCTAAAAGGGTTCCCTTGTTGTTTAATAAAATCTGATACAAAATTAGTTGCCACCCAACACACATAATATTTCATCCCATATAGCGGTCCCGCTGTGGGCTGAAAGCATTGCCGTGTCCTTTAAACCTCAAAGGATCTGTAGGACATGAAGGTCCAAATATCTTATAAATTTTTTTTTCATCAATTCAAAAATTGTTCAGAGTGGATTTTGTGCAATGAAAGTGGTGTTAATTTGATGTTTATGGATCTGTCGTTCGTTCAATCATGAGGAATTATTGAAAATAAGTCTCGTGATGTGTTTGTTGTTGAGATTTTATAGTGGTTTTCACCACCTCATCAGTCACCATCATGAACTCTGTTACCTTTAAATTCGCGCCGATCAGTCCCTAGATGCGTTAAAATGTGTGACTTCCCTCTTTTAACGTAAAATTAATTTCATTTGTTTTCATTTTACACACATGAACACAGACTAAATATACTCAAGACAGGGCTGTATGGGCTTCCCTAAAAATGTAGGGAGAATTTAACAAAAAAAAAGCATTAAAAAATATACAATTACGCACTAGTACGTAATAAATTATGCACGAGTGCATAATACGCTGTGTTATGAACCTTAAAACGGTGTAATAAGAGTCAATTTACGAGCAATTGTGTTGAAATAGTAGATTTTCCATCAAGTGCACAAAACGAATCATTTTTGTCCGAGACTTTTAGCAGCCCGAGCCGAAGGCGAGGGCTGATAGTAATGTCGAGGATAAAAATAGTTTTGTGGACGAGTTAGAAACTCTGCTTTTCACTTCGATTGCGAGGAAATAAAACGGTAGTTCATCATAACATTTCTTAAAAATTCAAACTAAAATTAGTACAGTTTTGAATACTGAAGGAAATTGTTTTTCGCATTGATATTAAGCTTGGGCTGCAGACCTATACAGCCAAGTTAACTATTCGATTTTAATTTTAACATTATATAAATGTTAGAAAAATTAGTACAAACATTTTGGGGTTAGAAAAAGAATTTCGAAAAATTATGATCTTGAGGCGGGAATCGAACCCGCGTCCGCTGCTATCCGGGCAGGTGCCTGACCGCTCGGCCACCCAATACACTAATTAACTTGCCGAAATTCTTCTAACCTTTACACTTCACGTTGTAAGCCAACGGGTACCCTCGCAATGTAGAAATAAATTTCAAACATTCCAAAGCAGATATTTTTACAAATACCGTGCGTTCGGTTAAGCTTGGGTTTGCTTTATAAACTATTCGATTTTAATTTTAACATTATATAAATGTTAGAAAAATTAGTACAAACATTTTGGGGTTAGAAAAAGAATTTCGAAAAATTATGATCTTGAGGCGGGAATCGAACCCGCGTCCGCTGCTATCCGGGCAGGTGCCTGACCGCTCGGCCACCCAAGACACTAATTAACTTGCCGAAATTCTTCTAACCTTTACACTTCACGTTGTAAGCCAACGGGTACCCTCGCAATGTAGAAATAAATTTCAAACATTCCAAAGCAGATATTTTTACAAATACCGTGCGTTCGGTTAAGCTTGGGTTTGCTATAAAAACTATTCGATTTTAATTTTAACATTATATAAATGTTAGAAAAATTAGTACAAAGATTTTGGGGTTAGAAAAAGAATTTCGAAAAATTATGATGTTGAGGCTGGAATCGAACCCGCGTCCGCTGCTATCCGGGCAGGTGCCTGACCGCTCGGCCACCCAAGACACTAATTAACTTGCCGAAATTCTTCTAACCTTTACACTTCACGTTGTAAGCCAACGGGTACCCTCGCAATGTAGAAATAAATTTCAAACATTCCAAAGCAGATATTTTTACAAATACCGTGCGTTCGGTTAAGCTTGGGTTTGCTTTATAAACTATTCGATTTTAATTTTAACATTATATAAATGTTAGAAAAATTAGTACAAACATTTTGGGGTTAGAAAAAGAATTTCGAAAAATTATGATCTTGAGGCGGGAATCGAACCCGCGTCCGCTGCTATCCGGGCAGGTGCCTGACCGCTCGGCCACCCAATACACTAATTAACTTGCCGAAATTCTTCTAACCTTTACACTTCACGTTGTAAGCCAACGGGTACCCTCGCAATGTAGAAATAAATTTCAAACATTCCAAAGCAGATATTTTTACAAATACCGTGCGTTCGGTTAAGCTTGGGTTTGCTTTATAAACTATTCGATTTTAATTTTAACATTATATAAATGTTAGAAAAATTAGTACAAAGATTTTGGGGTTAGAAAAAGAATTTCGAAAAATTATGATCTTGAGGCGGGAATCGAACCCGCGTCCGCTGCTATCCGGGCAGGTGCCTGACCGCTCGGCCACCCAAGACACTAATTAACTTGCCGAAATTCTTCTAACCTTTACACTTCACGTTGTAAGCCAACGGGTACCCTCGCAATGTAGAAATAAATTTCAAACATTCCAAAGCAGATATTTTTACAAATACCGTGCGTTCGGTTAAGCTTGGGTTTGCTTTGTAAACTATTCGATTTTAATTTTAACATTATATAAATGTTAGAAAAATAAGTACAAAGATTTTGGGGTTAGAAAAAGAATTTCGAAAAATTATGATCTTGGGGCGGGAATCGAACCCGCGTCCGATGCTATCCGGGCAGGGGCCTGACCGCTCGGCCACCCAAGACACTAATTAACTTGCCGAAATTCTTCTAACCTTTACACTTCACGTTGTAAGCCAACGGGTACCCTCGCAATGTAGAAATAAATTTCAAACATTCCAAAGCAGATATTTTTACAAATACCGTGCGTTCGGTTAAGCTTGGGTTTGCTTTATAAACTAATTCGATTTTAATTTTAACATTATATAAATGTTAGAAAAATTAGTACAAAGATTTTGGGGTTAGAAAAAGAATTTCGAAAAATTATGATCTTGAGGCGGGAATCGAACCCGCGTCCGCTGCTATCCGGGCAGGTGCCTGACCGCTCGGCCACCCAAGACACTAATTAACTTGCCGAAATTCTTCTAACCTTTACACTTCACGTTGTAAGCCAACGGGTACCCTCGCAATGTAGAAATAAATTTCAAACATTCCAAAGCAGATATTTTTACAAATACCGTGCGTTCGGTTAAGCTTGGGTTTGCTTTATAAACTATTCGATTTTAATTTTAACATTATATAAATGTTAGAAAAATTAGTACAAAGATTTTGGGGTTAGAAAAAGAATTTCGAAAAATTATGATCTTGAGGCGGGAATCGAACCCGCGTCCGCTGCTATCCGGGCAGGTGCCTGACCGCTCGGCCACCCAAGACACTAATTAACTTGCCGAAATTCTTCTAACCTTTACACTTCACGTTGTAAGCCAACGGGTACCCTCGCAATGTAGAAATAAATTTCAAACATTCCAAAGCAGATATTTTTACAAATACCGTGCGTTCGGTTAAGCTTGGGTTTGCTTTGTAAACTATTCGATTTTAATTTTAACATTATATAAATGTTAGAAAAATAAGTACAAAGATTTTGGGGTTAGAAAAAGAATTTCGAAAAATTATGATCTTGGGGCGGGAATCGAACCCGCGTCCGATGCTATCCGGGCAGGTGCCTGACCGCTCGGCCACCCAAGACACTAATTAACTTGCCGAAATTCTTCTAACCTTTACACTTCACGTTGTAAGCCAACGGGTACCCTCGCAATGTAGAAATAAATTTCAAACATTCCAAAGCAGATATTTTTACAAATACCGTGCGTTCGGTTAAGCTTGGGTTTGCTTTATAAACTAATTCGATTTTAATTTTAACATTATATAAATGTTAGAAAAATTAGTACAAAGATTTTGGGCTTAGATAAAGAATTTCGAAAAATTATGATCTTGAGGCGGGAATCGAACCCGCGTCCGCTGCTATCCGGGCAGGTGCCTGACCGCTCGGCCACCCAAGACACTAATTAACTTGCCGAAATTCTTCTAACCTTTACACTTCACGTTGTAAGCCAACGGGTACCCTCGCAATGTAGAAATAAATTTCAAACATTCCAAAGCAGATATTTTTACAAATACCGTGCGTTCGGTTAAGCTTGGGTTTGCTTTATAAACTATTCGATTTTAATTTTAACATTATATAAATGTTAGAAAAATTAATACAAAGATTTTGGGGTTAGAAAAAGAATTTCGAAAAATTATGATCTTGAGGCGGGAATCGAACCCGCGTCCGCTGCTATCCGGGCAGGTGCCTGACCGCTCGGCCACCCAAGACACTAATTAACTTGCCGAAATTCTTCTAACCTTTACACTTCACGTTGTAAGCCAACGGGTACCCTCGCAATGTAGAAATAAATTTCAAACATTCCAAAGCAGATATTTTTACAAATACCGTGCGTTCGGTTAAGCTTGGGTTTGCTATAAAAACTATTCGATTTTAATTTTAACATTATATAAATGTTAGAAAAATTAGTACAAAGATTTTGGGGTTAGAAAAAGAATTTCGAAAAATTATGATGTTGAGGCTGGAATCGAACCCGCGTCCGCTGCTATCCGGGCAGGTGCCTGACCGCTCGGCCACCCAAGACACTAATTAACTTGCCGAAATTCTTCTAACCTTTACACTTCACGTTGTAAGCCAACGGGTACCCTCGCAATGTAGAAATAAATTTCAAACATTCCAAAGCAGATATTTTTACAAATACCGTGCGTTCGGTTAAGCTTGGGTTTGCTTTATAAACTATTCGATTTTAATTTTAACATTATATAAATGTTAGAAAAATTAGTACAAAGATTTTGGGGTTAGAAAAAAAAACCCCAAGAATTTCGGCAAGTTAATAGTGTATTGGGTGGCCGAGCGGTCAGGCACCTGCCCGGATAGCAGCGGACGCGGGTTCGATTCCCGCCTCAAGATCATAATTTTTCGAAATTCTTTTTCTAACCCCAAAATCTTTGAGCCAAGTATTAAATTAATTTTGAAATAATAATTTTCTTAAATTAATTTAATAACCTACTGCACCTACTTGAATTACAATTTTAATATCTTTTATGTCTTAAAAACACATTAGGCAAATAAATTTAAGTAAATATTAAAAAATAACAAATTCTATCTCTGAATTTCTTATTGTGTTTGGCTGCATGGCTCATTTTCTTTGCCTTAATATAGACACATTTATGAGTAGATACGTTAATGCTCTAGAACACAAAATTCGATTTTGTGCAGCCTATATCCTGCACAAATAAGCACATTCCGAGCATGAGAAGTGAAAAGAATTATTACTAACTTGTCTTGAAATAATAGTTATTTGTTGTACGTGAGTGCAAAGTTGTTTTTTAACCGCGTGCTCAATTTTGATGACCGAGCTAGCGAAGGATTCTAAAATTGAATCACGAGCGTAGCGAGTGATTCAAAAATTAGAATCCTGAGCGATAGCGAGGGAATCAAAAGAGCACAAGGTGAAAAATCTTTGCACTCGAGTGCAACACGTAACTTTTCATCCCCCCCAACGAGGAAATGGCAAAATACAAAAAATTATACAATCACAACAGTTTCTGTTTTCACCCAGAAACTTCCACAACACCCTCCCATTAACCCAAACACACTCTCAACACCCACCCAGAAACACCCGCAATACACACCCATCCACTCAGACACACCCAAAAACACCCATTCACCCAGAAACACCCACAAAACACCCATTCATCCAAAAACACGCACAAAACACCCATTCACCCAGAAACACCCACAAAACACCAATTTACCCAGAAACACCCAAAAAACACCCATTCACACAGAAACACCCACAAAACACCCATTCACCCAGAAACACACACAAAACACCCATTCACCCAGAAACACCCAAAATACACCCATTCACCCAGAAACACACACAAAACACCCATTCACCCGGAAACACCCACAAAACACCAATTTACCCAGAAACACCCAAAAAACACCCATTCACACAGAAACACACTCAAAACATCCATTCACCCAGAAACACCCACAAAACACCCATGCACCCAGAAACACACACAAAACACCCATTCACCCAGAAACACCCACAAAACACCCATTCACCCAGAAACACCCACAAAACACCCATTCACCCAGACACACCCACAACATCCATTCAGACACCCACAACTTCCACCCAGTCACACCCACAATACTCACCCATCCATTCAGACACACCCACAAAACACCCATTCACCCAGACACACCCATTCACCTAGACACACCCACAAAACACCTATTCACCCAGACACACCTCCAACACCAACATTCATTCAGACACACCTGTAAGTACCTTCTAAAAATTACCGTCCCTAATGGAGTTCCGAGACGGTCAATCAGCTTGAGTCAAGCACGTTGATTTTCTGTATGTTTTTGTTCCGTTGCTAGCGTAAACAAATCAAACAGACCTAAAAGACATTTAAATGCTTGACTCAAGCATCAAGCTAGCGTTTTAGACGATCAAAACGTTTAAAGCAAGATTGACGCCAAGCTGATTGACCGTCACGGAACTCCTAGGTTTTAACAAATTTATGACGTGAAAAGAAAATGGCACGCGTAAAGCAAATTACAAAAAAAGTACGCCAAGAAGGTTCCGAGTCTAAGTTTTTAACAAATTCAAATAGGTTGCATGATAATTTCGGCACCATGGAGGTAGAAATAAATAGGTATAATGATGTTTTGAATTCACAAACTCATTGCACACGATGTTCTAAATTCAAATTTACTTTAACCTCTAGAGGATAAAAACGGCTTTTGCACTCAGATATCGAAGAGCAAAAACGCTTTTTCCGAGATGGTGGGATGAAAATGTTATTTTTAAATACTCTCTATCTTTACTCATAATTTTAGCTTATAGAATGGTTGTTAGATTACAAAATTTATTTCCTTATTTTGGTCCGTGGTCAGACCGGATAGGTCATTGAGGAAGGTCTCACTTAATAAGTCGTTCATTATGCTCCATTATGTGCCTGATTGCGTGCCTTGGTCATATATTATCACACTTAAATCTTTCTTCGTATTATGATTTATTGCGCGAGTGTTTTGCTAGACAAGGCTTACAGACGGCTGTTATAGGCAACCAACATTTCTGTGTTCCTATAATTAGTACTGATTTTTATTTTACCGAGTAATAAAAAGTTGTTTTCTAATTATTGACTACAGTTGTTGTTTTGATGTTTATTTTAATTTTCAACGTAGGGACAAGTAGAAAATTGGTATGACTGCTTTATATTAGTGCAGTAATGCAACTGACTCTAATGTTACAAAATTAAATACATACATACATACATACATAAATCACGCCTATGTCTCCGAAGGGGTAGACTTAGTGTAAAAAAATAAATAAGTATAAGATAATATATATTTTTTGCTCAGCCATCTAATGACTGTCCTTACCTAACATTGCTTAGTTCATGCATGAAAGTAGAATAAATGGAGTTGAAATCAGAGTTTTGAAATACATGACTGGGGTAAGGTTAAGCTATCTATTCTATAATAATGTGATGAGAAATATCTATAGGGATATTTTTATACAAGTTCTCGGTTTGGTTGGTGGTAGGACTTCTTTCAAGTCCGCCTGGCTAGCTACCACCATCTTATCAAAATCTGCCGTCATAATAATAATGTAAACAGCATTATTGTGTTCCGATAATTGTGATAAGATAGACACCCCTCTGTGGTTGAGCGTTCTAGGTTAGGCTCGATTTCATCCTCGGCCCTTATCGTCACTTACCATCAGGTGAGATGAAGGGCAAATCTTCCCTGTCTAACATAAAAAGGAGAGAGGGCGTGACTTTTAAGAAGACGTGATATCAAGAATTGTAAAAGGATTTTATTTCGGCTTCAGCTGCGTATAGGAATGTTGTAGTACCTATGTAATGGGTAATTAAAAAATCAACTTAGTTTTTTAAGCAATTAGTTAATTAATCATTAAGCACATACCACTATGTATAGCCGTAAGTAAAAACATGTGATTTGGAAGCACTAAACACGAACCTGTACAGCAAGAAGGTTAAATAGGTTTTTTTTAATTATCTAAGGAATTCGTCTCCTTGGTCATTTAGTGGTATAAATATTAACGATTATATCTAGACGTTATCAATAAAGGCTATATGAACCTGTAGAATTCACCACTCGTACTTGTTATGCTATCCAACTTAACGGGACGCCACAGAAATGCGTCTTACATTTGGTCAGTAATACGTTTTGTGTTGGAGACAAATTAATAACAACTATCGTTTCTCATTTTTGCATTTACGACTATCGTCTAGCCCAATGCCGTGTGGTGACGGCAGAGTAGAATACAATTGTCACCACCACAAATCTCTCCCGTGGGTGTCGTACAAGGCGACTAAGGATAAATCAGTAATGAGGAATGGGCAGCAGCGTTCTTGTTATACCACCTAGCAATGTACTGCGACTTTTGTGCCCGATAAATTTTAGGCTAGCTTAATTTTAGGCTCGCCACCTATTACATGGGACCTAACATAATTGGCGAAACGTGGGTGCTAGTTCACCTCTGCCTATCCCTTCGGGGATATAGGCGTGATTTATGTATGTCTAGCCCAAAGTAGGTAGCATAGCCAATTCTGATATGGATACTACATGACCTTTTGATACATTCATCTATATTGATAGCCAGCGATCTAATCATTCGACTAGACCAGCCGTCTTTATTAATAAATTGCCAATTATGTATCTGCTTGGTACTCATACTCAAGTAAAAAAAAAATATAGAAACCCTGTATTTTACATCTTTTTTGTATAATTTATAACAAAAGCGCAGACCAGTACTTTATTATTTTCCGAATAACTAAATAAATGTTTCAGCTCTTACTGCCGCACTCAGAGACGTCAAATAACGTTAATGAGTACATAGCGTCAAAAAATGACAAATTAAAAACTAGTCGCTATTCTTGCCGGGTTTATGGTCTTGATTTAAATGAAAATTTTTGACGTTAAATACTCAATAAAGTTAGGTGCCGTCTCTGAGTGCGGCAGTTAATCATATTAATAGTAATCATTCATTGTACACTTTAGTCAATGGATCAGCAGATGGCAAAATTTAAATCTAATTTTTGGTGGCCCTCTTTCTTACACTTCTATTTTCCGCTAAGTTATAATAATAGGTATATCAATATAAATAATACCGATAAATATTGCTCATTTAATTAAAATCGCAACTCTGTGGCAAACTATTCCAGACTCACGACCCAAACTTCCAACCATAAATTAAGTCGGTTTTTGCTGGCCGCGACGAAATCGTACATAGTTGCTTCGGGCTCCAATATTTAGTGGAATAGTTTTGCAACTGGCCCTCATAAAGTTCGCAAAGTCAGGTGGTATACGATATGGGTGGTACGTTTAATTGCATTCAATGGTTATGTATTTCAACTTGTACTGATTGTTAAAAGCCTTTGTAAAGTGGAATTAGATATAAATATATTTCATCATAATATATGTTATTCACAACACAAATTCACCTGGTAAGAATAGCGACTAGTTTTGAATTGACGAAAAGCATGCTAAGAACCCTTTTCACTAAAAGTTTCTGAGTTTCAATAAATAGGAGCCAATAACGTTTTGGCTTAGATTTTACAGACAACAACAGTAATTAAGATCGCTTAAGTACTGAAAATTGCACTGCATACAGTGCATTTTTTTTTAGTCCAATTGAAGCTCATCTTATATAAGAACGTTTTCAAAAATAACAAATGTTATTGATATGAAGAAGTTCCAAAGAAATACTAAAGGCAAAATGCGGTGAGAAAACGTTTGGATATCTCGCGAATCCCCAAATAAACTTAAAGCTCTGCCATCATTCTTTGCTCGCTTCGGCGTCGATGAACAATCGCCTATAGGAAAAAGTAATAAAGGAAAGAGAAATTCACCTCAAAAGTGGTGAATCTCAATAAAAAGGCTTAACTTAGTTTTGAGCGACCTCCGCGCATATTAGACAGAACTTTTGAAAAGGGTTAGAGGATTCTGATTTAGAGCAGACAAGGAAAAGGTGGCGCCGAAGAATAAATTGAAATCGGAAGCGAGCGAGAGCAAGCAAGCTGATTCCGTCAAAACCGAACTCCAGATTGCGTTGGAGTTTGTTAATATCGTTCCCGGATTAGGCTTATCGAAATCCTTAAGCAAAACTTCAACACCGTCTGCTCAAATGACAACAAAGATGGCGTCTGGTTGGCACGGAGTATCGATGAGTTTATAATTATTAAGTTGCGAACTTTGCCAGTGAACGCTAAAGCTTAAAAGTAATAGTTTGTCGGAGATCACTATTATACTTTCGGTTTGGTCGACTCGGGAAAGAGGCCCCGGGTTTGAATCCTGGTAGGGGTATTTTTGTGATTAACACACAAATTTAATTTTATGTCTCGAGTCATGGTTCATCATCTTCATCATCACCAGCCTTTTAATGTGCAGCCCACTGCTGGGGCAAGGGCCTTCCCTATGGATGGAAGAATATAGAGAGATTGGGCCATAACCCACCACGCTGGCCCAGTGCGGGTTGGTGGGTACTAAAGAAGCCGGGACCAACGGCTTAACGTGCCTGCCGAAACACGGAGGAACTCGAGATTATAAATTTTTGGTCACCCATCCAATGTGACCGGCCTTAGCGAAATTGCTTAGTTTACGCAATCGCAGGCCAAGTGCGCTGTGCCACTGCGCTTGCGAGCTCTTCAGAGTCATGGTTGCTTATGAAGTATTTATTTAATATGCATTTTAAAATTTGTTCGTCATCTATTATCTATGACAGACAAGCGCTTAAGCTACTTACTTTAGGCTAGGTGATATGTGTGAGTGTAATAAAAAAAATGATCTAGAAGTATTTATTCGAGATGCAGGCAATAAACCCATTTTTGGCTACCTTACCCTACAATTTATTATCATAAATTTGGTGAAACACAAACTGAACGGACCTTTTGTGACCGTTCCAATACGAATTTAAATTTACCCAGCGGTTTTACCATAGAAGCTCGTTATAATTAAAGACGACCAGTGTTCTCTTTCTCCAATTATGAATACTTTCTGCAGAAAGAGTTTCGTTTGGCTTAATTACGGTTAATTCTCTACGGCACTGTCATCTATTTTATTTCCGAGCATAGCAACAGTAGCCTTTGTAATTAGCTCTCTAATGATGGGTTTAAGGGCGCGAAATATTTCTTATTTATTAGTGCAATTCAACTTCGTAAAATTGTTGAAAAGAAACGGTTCTGGCCAGACAAATGAGAACCGTTTGGGGGGAAATGGGTTTTTTAGCTTTTACGTAATTGCTTATTAGCTCAGCGATGTCAGCTGTTGACGGTTATTGATGCTACAGTTGCAACAAACAGATGTTTCTATGTCTGATGACTTTGTGGATTGATGCTAGATTAGCACCAAATTTATCTTTTACATGATATGCTAATGTGGCTTTGCGAATTAGTGCATAACTGGCACCAATTCGTTAAGTTGTATATATTTCAACTCAACCAACGAGCTTAACTGCTCGCGCCGTAGACAGCGAAAATTCCAAAAAAAAACGATAATCCACAACTATGAATAAAATAATAATATACGTCATGTTGACGGGTCTATCAAAATTTAAGAATATCCTGAAATTTTTATATTTGTGTTCATAGACACAAATGCCGCCCACGCTAGTTAGAGATACATTTAGATACTAGGACGACACAAGGATATCCCAACAACAATAATTAATGGAAACAAAGCAATAACACAATCTGATAAGTCACCACTAAAATATATCCATCTTGATAAAACTCCTATGGTAATTGGAAAACAGTAGCTTTCCTCGCAAAGTTAATTCGCGAGAGGAGATTAAGACAACATAATGAAGTTCCATAGCCTCGGACGGCGCAATTTAATCACTTGTACTATTCTTTCTTCACGAGGAAATGCTTAGAGCTGATGCGTGCTTCTTTTTTAACATTGAAATTAAAAGTAATTAAAAGCTAGAAATTAGTACAAGGAATAAAAAAATTGAATAGAACGACCAATATATTTTTTTAATTTGTATTGCAACCATAAAAAATAATTTTAATAATGTTCATACAAATATAAAAAGCAAACAGGATTTGGATGTTAGAAAATATTGATTGGGTACCCGTTGGGTTACAACGTAAGGTTAATAAATCAATTCAAATCTTCTGTATCCGGAAGAATAGGGACTGAAACGCCATAATTTTAATATCGTAAGGGCATCTGACCGAGGGGCATCTGACCACTCGATCAAAGCAGCTGTGTTTACTCGCGAGGAACCCCTGATACAACGACAGTAGTAAACTTATAACACCTTGGATGTGACATGATAAACTTACTACACATTGGATGTGACAAGTTTAACTTACGACACCGTAGGCTCGCTCCGATCACATGGGGTTGTTACCGAATTGTGATGCACAAATCTTCTTAGTTCTGGAGGCGTGACAAGTAGTAAGTGTAGTAGTAGTGTGTGTGTATATGAAAGATTGTCCTTCCAACCTTCCCACATGACATGGTTCACCTTCTCAACAGGTCAAAAAACTTCACAATCCAACTTACAGGCAGAGCAAGCGGCACACCGACGCCAGAATCTCCTCCCAAAGCTACGTAGGCACCTCGCGATTAACATAATGAAATTGAAGCCCGTTTGGCGGGGGCCCTAAGAAAAAATGGCGAAATTTGTGGCGTTAAATAATATCGTTAAACGTAAAGAAAAATGGTCCCCCCCCTCAGGACTGCGCGCTACCCCCCCTCACCCCCTGAAATTGCAAGCCGTATATTACACGGGGAATTTTCAATTACGACAATCCGGCGGTTTTTCATTCGTAATGTGACTTTAGGCAACGCTCCGTGCCACCCATTCATAAATGCCAGCTCATAGAGAAATATCTAAACTTTATTGGGGTAGAATAGGAAATCTGTTTAGAACGTCTCCGAGGAACAGGGAGGTGGTGTTAAAAGTTATCTCTATATTTAAAGAAAATGTTTGTTTCTAATAAACAACTATAACCACTATTAAACTATTAAAGAAACATTTTTTGGGCCTGATGCTAATGGTGTTCAACTACATAATAAATAAAAATCGGAAATCACGCCTATTTATAAACAAAGGGGCAGGCTGAGGGGAATTAACACTCAAGAGACTATTGCCATTTATCGGTGATATAATTCGCAGTAATGCTAGACGGTATTTAAGAGGAACGCAGCTGCCCATCCATGGATAGAAGCCGGGGCAAAGGTGAGTGTTGATATGATGTAAAAGGGCCACATAAAGCTTCACTTAGGGTCACAAGTCCCAGGCGCTGCTCCTAACTTCCCTCTACAACATTATTGACCCGGCACCCACACGGCAAATTCATGGAATGCTAATAATTATCATCTCATAGCTAAGAAACTTTCGAAGATCCAGTGATAGTATTGTGTAATGATTTGAATGTACTCTTCTTCTTATCCCTGCCTTATTCCCAGTCTATCTGGGATCGGCGCAGTATGTTTCCTCTTCCATTCATATCGATCAGACGTCATCAAGCCATCTACTCCCTGTTGATTCCTATCATCCATCACACTGTTAAGGTTCTAGTGATGAATGAATGTATAGAAAAGAGACGGCCCAGACCATGTCGAGAGAACGATGAACGGAGGAATGACAACATTCCAATCCATACTGCATAAAGTTTTACTAACAACGTGTTTACGTAGCCCAAAGTGTTTATTGGTCTGCAGTAGGCAATTTCCCTTAATCGACTTTAACGACACCCATGGGATGAGTCGGGGCTGGCCTATTCTACGTTATTTGTTCGCTCCCAGGCCAGCATAGAAGACCAATGTACATACATACATAAATCACGCCTATATCCCCGAAGGGGTAGGCAGACTGAATTAAACACCCACTTTTCATAAACTATTCGATTTTAATTTTAACATTATATAAATGTTAGAAAAATTAGTACAAAGATTTTGGTGGTTAGAAAAAGAATTTCGAAAAATTATTATCTTGAGGCGGTAATCGAGGCGACGGGACTTGAGGCGGGGCAGGTGCCTGCCCTGAAAGCAGCGGACGCGGGTTCGATTCCCGCCTCAAGATCATAATTTTTCGAAATTCTTTTTCTAACCACCAAAATCTTTGCACCCACTTTTCGTCAACTAAGTTAGGTCCCATGTAATAGGTGGCGAGCCTATTGCCATGTATCGGGCTCGTAAATCGCAGTATATTGCTAGTTGGGGTAAGAGGAATCCTGCTGCCCATTACTCATGGCTATCTTTATCCTTAGTCGCCTTGACGACACCCACGGAAGAGATGGGGATGGTGACAATTGTATTCTGCTCTGCCATCACCTCACGGCGAATGTATTATTTTCTGAAACTTGTCGTTTACAACAAAATAAATCGGGATATTTTAAATTAAATAAGTTTACAATTTAATCATGCACTAATAAATAAAGTGAACGCATGATAAGCTAAGCAACATTCGTGTCATATTTACTCGTACTTTTGAAGATGCAATTTCAAGAGCCTGTCACATAAGATTTTCCGAGACTGAAAATTTTCATCTCCATTGAAAATCGAGCTTTTCAAACCGATCACAACGCTCTGTGGGGCTTTCAATAAAAATTTATTGTAATGCAAATTGCATCTCTTCGCTTGAGAGTATGCTCTCTACTTATTCTTGAATCCTTTCAGCGGATTCTGTGCGGAACTGTGTGTATACATCCATTGTGTATACATCCATTCCAGTATTCCTTTTAATTTGGTTATATATGACTTCCATGCATTCAAAATGATTGGTTTTGTAATTTGTCTTGTTAATGTGAAGCAATATTTAGACGAAGTTACCCAGAACCTTAAAACAAATAAATACCTTTCTAGTTATGAGGATACGGAATACAGAGGTTAGGTATAAGAAAGTTTTTTTTGACATAGTTATTCAGAGCGACACCAATTGACCTTATTCCAATTTAATTTAAATCTTGGGGGTAAGATAATTTATAAAAATATTTAAATTTTTATATTAAGGGTCTTGTTGTGTTGAAATTCAGCGTAAACCTCTTCTATAAACTAGGCTTTCGGAAAACATCATGATAAGAAAATATTTACTGACAATTTTGTTTTAGTTTGTTACCTTACAATCAGTGACGTAACAAGCGATGTCAGATATTACAGTTTATTAAAAAATATACAAAAGTGCTTTCTATAGATATATACATAGTAGTTTATTGTTTTCTACACTAACCTAATGAACGAAAAACCTACAAAAAAGTTTGATTCTCAAATAAATTTTAATTTGCATAGATTTAATTGTTTCGATGAGCAGAATAATTTTTATTTTCATTGTATGTACGTTCTCACTTCTGTCGATGACAACTTGTAGTTTAATAATTTACGAATTATGTCGAATGTTTGAAAGGTGGAATTTTTTAGATTATTTGATATTTTTTATGGTCTGAAGTGCTGTATATTCGAGACGAGCCTCGCAAACATTCGTTATTTTCTAGTGAACAAATATTATCATTTTGCTATTGTGTTTATTGTATCTACTAAAATGCTAAAAAAGAAACCAGACTTTCAATTATCAGTGTTTTTCTGCGAAACGCAAACAAAAAGTTAACACGGTCTATTGTTTAGCCAAACAAAATGAGGGCCTAACCTGATAGTATCTGATTAAACTTCACAAGAAAATAGCTGCCATTTCTCGCGTCATCTGTTTCGTAGGGAAAGGAAATTAAATCCCTTATCACAAGATAAAGTCCATCATACTTTTAGCGGCTTTTTATTTTCCCCCGTTGCGGGCATTTCGATTTATGGCGGAGATATGCAAGGAAACTGTTTAGAAAATCGAAACTTCGAACTCCCATCCAATTCGCCTGGTAGAGAGATACTCCCAACCAATTTGCCTGATGGCGGGAGAGATAAGGAGAGCGAAATGAGGAGATGGCTATCAATCAGTTTGTGATGTTTCGTGACGGATATTACGAAGTTATTCATAATACATTTTTCTTTCAAACAATCAGTGGTGTATAAGAACTTATGTTATATGTTCTTATGTTTATGTTATAATATATATAATTATATCTTTAGACTTAAATCTTAGCATCGCTTGAATCCAGAAGTGTGCTGTTGTATTATTTATTTTTGACGACTGAGCAGAATCCCCTCAATTCCCGAGGGAGATCAAATAATACCAATTTCGTCATCACACGTTCATCGCTATATTATGTTCCTCCCAATCGTCATCATATTGATAACCCTTAGTCACCTTGTATGACACTCGTGGGAGATGACATTAAGGGTGGGGTACAATTGTATTCTGTTCTGCCGTCATGCGTGTTCTAGTGAAGCATCTTACATATTTTCATATTTATGCCATATTTTCTTTTAATTATCATTCAATCAAGACAAGCAAATAAATAATTTCTGCATCAAATCGCGTTTTCATTGCCCGGAAAACCTCCTATACACTTAGCAGGATCGGAAGAGAGTGAATATTTATGAACTAGCCTCTCAGGTCGAAATCAAGTCTAATATCATTCTGAGCCTTAGCTTTAAATCGTTGATAAAAGATTTTAAAATTAGAATGGAAAGAAGATAAAAATTTTAGACAGTTACATAAATCACAGTAGCCAACTAAAACACTTTCGGATTGCGTAACTTAATTAACGATACAATCGGAAAAAATGGAAGCAAAATTATCAGCGCTCTAAAACAAAAGGCTCGGAACTTGATAACGCAATCGGATGTATTTAAACAGTAAACAGAAAAAGGTCGGTAATTCAACCGAGAGGCCTTCCTCGTAAAGTAACCCGTATCCTTGTAACACAGTAATTTCAAAAAGTTCCCCTCTAGCAGGAATCGCCCAGCAAATATTGACCTTCCAAAATAATCCTCGCTAAATAAGTACCTATTGTATTAATCCTACAGACCATTTAAAAATATAGGCAATGCTTGAAAGCCCAATTCCACACATACATAAATAAACCACGTTTTTATCCCCGAACGGGTGGGCAGATGTGATTAATCATCCACGCTTCCCCAATTATTTAAGATCCCATGTGGCGAGCCTATTGCTATCTATTGGGTACGTAACTCGTAGCATCTTTATAGGTAATATAAAAGGAAAGCATCATTTACTGACTCCTCGCTGCTTAACACTTAGACACTCACGGGAGATATTGGGGTTGGTGACAATTGTATTCTGCCCTGCCGTCACCACACGGCAATTTCATTAGTAAATTATTTGGTGTATACCACCCATAGGGAAAGCCTGTGCTCCAACAATGGAGATTATTAATCGGGCCGGAGATGTTGATCCACAGTTCGGCCTTAGCAAACACCGCGGACCACAATCACGGTACAAAGTTGACTCTGAAACAATTTTTGAGTCATAAACTCCGACTGACGTCATTAAAAGCGCGCCAAACACTCAACTTAGTAAATCGTAGATTATAAACCTACTCGTAGGTACAACTAAATATTTTAAGCACTTCGCAAGCACCAAAGAGCAACGATTATTTCTCACTTCCCGCACAAAAACCCAAGTCGGGCCAGTTCCGCAAAATGACAAACACTTTTCCTTTTCATTAACTACGGTTTGAATTAAAAAAGTGAAATATAGAATAAGCGCACAAATAACAAGATTACCTACCGGGCGCGGCGGGGAAATAAATAATGCCGCCGGAGCCAAGGAACTTTTTAACGCCCTCTCAAAACTTCTCCTTGTGCTTAATTACGTTTTCATTTATCTTCGCTTTCATCCGTCCAGTCTGCTGGCACTGTTCAGCAGCGATTCGCGGGACCGCCTACAATAAACACCGTTCCTGTTTCGTCGGCTAACGGCGGATTAAAAGTGTCCTTGAGCTGTGCCGTCCTTTCAGTAGGCGAGCTCGAATCTTCCGCAGGTGCGCTTGATTGATGGTGATTTGCTTTAATGTTTTTATTTGGACGACGTGTTTCGTTTTGTCTCAGCGAAAGTGTCACGTAGACTTTTTTATAAAGTTATCAGTGTTAATTTCAGAAGGTTTTCTGCTTATTCGATTGGAAATTGCCATTTTCCTCTCAAAGACAAAGAGTGTTACTAAACGAAGCTATAATGGTGTAGGAAGAGCAAATAACAATTGTCACCACCCCAAAGCGAAAGTCCTCCTACGCTTTCTATACCAAATTCAATATTTTGACATTAGGCAAACACGAAACGGGTCCGCTTTTAAATTACCGCTACAAGAGTTATTTTTTCGAAAATAAATCATAAATCAAGAATAAAATAGAAAACACGTGCATTGAAACTGACAATTACTATTCCCAGCACATTATTCACAAAAATGTATACCTAACATACCTCGCAAACAAAATTAATTTGCCAATGCCCCAGCCCTGACTGAATGGTTAACTAAAGAGACACGTTCATTGACTGACAATGTAAGAATACAGCGAGGATGCACCCCTTAACTTATATTACGAAGTTATTCATAATACATTTTTCTTTCAAACAATCAGTGGTGTATAAGAACTTATGTTATATGTTCTTATGTTTATGTTATAATATATATAATTATATCTTTAGACTTAAATCTTAGCATCGCTTGAATCCAGAAGTGTGCTGTTGTATTATTTATTTTTGACGACTGAGCAGAATCCCCTCAATTCCCGAGGGAGATCAAATAATACCAATTTCGTCATCACACGTTCATCGCCATATTATGTTCCGCCCAATCGTCATCATATTGATAACCCTTAGTCACCTTGTATGACACTCGTGGGAGATGACATTAAGGGTGGGGTACAATTGTATTCTGTTCTGCCGTCATGCGTGTTCTAGTGAAACATCTTACATATTTTCATATTTATGCCATATTTTCTTTTAATTATCATTCAATCAAGACAAGCAAATAAATAATTTCTGCATCAAATCGCGTTTTCATTGCCCGGAAAACCTCCTATACACTTAGCAGGATCGGAAGAGAGTGAATATTTATGAACTAGCCTCTCAGGTCGAAATCAAGTCTAATATCAATTCTGAGCCTTAGCTTTAAATCGTTGATAAAAGATTTTAAAATTAGAATGGAAAGAAGATAAAAATTTTAGACAGTTACATAAATCACAGTAGCCAACTAAAACACTTTCGGATTGCGTAACTTAATTAACGATACAATCGGAAAAAATGGAAGCAAAATTATCAGCGCTCTAAAACAAAAGGCTCGGAACTTGATAACGCAATCGGATGTATTTAAACAGTAAACAGAAAAAGGTCGGTAATTCAACCGAGAGGCCTTCCTCGTAAAGTAACCCGTATCCTTGTAACACAGTAATTTCAAAAAGTTCCCCTCTAGCAGGAATCGCCCAGCAAATATTGACCTTCCAAAATAATCCTCGCTAAATAAGTACCTATTGTATTAATCCTACAGACCATTTAAAAATATAGGCAATGCTTGAAAGCCCAATTCCACACATACATAAATAAACCACGTCTTTATCCCCGAACGGGTGGGCAGATGTGATTAATCATCCACGCTTCCCCAATTATTTAAGATCCCATGTGGCGAGCCTATTGCTATCTATTGGGTACGTAACTCGTAGCATCTTTATAGGTAATATAAAAGGAAAGCATCATTTACTGACTCCTCGCTGCTTAACACTTAGACACTCACGGGAGATATTGGGGTTGGTGACAATTGTATTCTGCCCTGCCGTCACCACACGGCAATTTCATTAGTAAATTATTTGGTGTATACCACCCATAGGGAAAGCCTGTGCTCCAACAATGGAGATTATTAATCGGGCCGGAGATGTTGATCCACAGTTCGGCCTTAGCAAACACCGCGGACCACAATCACGGTACAAAGTTGACTCTGAAACAATTTTTGAGTCATAAACTCCGACTGACGTCATTAAAAGCGCGCCAAACACTCAACTTAGTAAATCGTAGATTATAAACCTACTCGTAGGTACAACTAAATATTTTAAGCACTTCGCAAGCACCAAAGAGCAACGATTATTTCTCACTTCCCGCACAAAAACCCAAGTCGGGCCAGTTCCGCAAAATGACAAACACTTTTCCTTTTCATTAACTACGGTTTGAATTAAAAAAGTGAAATATAGAATAAGCGCACAAATAACAAGATTACCTACCGGGCGCGGCGGGGAAATAAATAATGCCGCCGGAGCCAAGGAACTTTTTAACGCCCTCTCAAAACTTCTCCTTGTGCTTAATTACGTTTTCATTTATCTTCGCTTTCATCCGTCCAGTCTGCTGGCACTGTTCAGCAGCGATTCGCGGGACCGCCTACAATAAACACCGTTCCTGTTTCGTCGGCTAACGGCGGATTAAAAGTGTCCTTGAGCTGTGCCGTCCTTTCAGTAGGCGAGCTCGAATCTTCCGCAGGTGCGCTTGATTGATGGTGATTTGCTTTAATGTTTTTATTTGGACGACGTGTTTCGTTTTGTCTCAGCGAAAGTGTCACGTAGACTTTTTTATAAAGTTATCAGTGTTAATTTCAGAAGGTTTTCTGCTTATTCGATTGGAAATTGCCATTTTCCTCTCAAAGACAAAGAGTGTTACTAAACGAAGCTATAATGGTGTAGGAAGAGCAAATAACAATTGTCACCACCCCAAAGCGAAAGTCCTCCTACGCTTCCGCTACGCTACCTCATAAATCATAAATCAAGAATAAAATAAAAAAACACGTGCATTGAAACTGACAATTACTATTCCCAGCACATTATTCACAAAAATGTATACCTAACATACCTCGCAAACAAAATTAAATTAATGCCCCAGCCCTGACTGAATGGTTAACTAAAGAGACACGTTCATTGACTGACAATGTAAGAATACAGCGAGGATGCACCCCTTAACTTCGTAATAACCCCTTGAAAGCGTAAGATACTCGATCAGAATCTTAATTAGTGTTGATCGTGAGCATTAAGAATTCCATAGTCGTCGGCTTCCAATTTAATAGTCCTATTATTACAGGGCTTGGTAAACACCCGATGAAGACGACTCTAATATTGAAATCCTGGAACAACATAACAATTTGTAACGGTTTGTTAATAGGGTGTTATTGAATTTGGCTACCAATTAAATGATAAAGATATAACAATAACAATTATCACTTCCAATTGGTAAGTAAAATTGAAGAATGTTTTTTCAGTTAGAATGATACTTTCTCATGCTTAGGAGTTCGATGGTGCAGTGGTTAGCACGCTCAGTCTGCGATTGCGTACACAATGTTCGTTAAGGCCGTTCATAGGATGGGTGACCAAAAATATATTAACTCTTTGTGTTTAGGAAAGCAGGTTAAGCCAATCTTCCCGGATGCATCTGTAGTCTTTAGTACCCACTAATCTCCCTGGGCCAGTGTGATAGGAGCCGATTCTACTTATATTCTCCCATCAATATGGAAGCCCTGTTCTCCAGCAATCAAGGGTTGGAGGTGATGATGATGAAAAAACACACTTAGTTCATTTGAGTGGTCACACGCTGCTTTAAGCCCATGGGTGTAGGTTCATGATACGGATGAAAAATTATTTTGAGAAACTCCGACATTTTTATATGAGGTAAATATAAAAAGGGTAATTAACTGCCGCACTCAGAGACGTCAATTAACTTTATTGAGTATTTAATGTCAAAAATTTCATTCAAATCTAGACCATAGACCCGGCAAGAATAGCGACTAGTTTTGAATTGTAATTTTTTGACGTTAAGTACTCATTAACGTTATTTGACGTCTCTGAGTGCGGCATTAAGGGCCTGTTTCACAATCGACAAGCACACATATTGACATAATTATATTTCATATTACAACTGTCAAATGATCTGCCAAGTAAGCTACTCAGAACTTACTTTTCAATTGAATGTGATTGTGAAACAGGCCCTACAAATGAAGTAATACCTACATAAACGTAACCTACGTAAATTGATAAAATTCGTTAATTTCAACTATCATTAATTTTCGTTGTCTTCAAAATCTGACTATTAAATATCATCATCATCATTCGCCTTCATATTGCCTTCATGATTATCTGTCATTTATGTCATCTTTCACGCAATCCATTAATTTTTGGGAGGTCTTCCACTTTCCTTCCATCCACTAACGTCCATTCGCATTACGCTTTTGCTAGCATGTTTGTCATCTTTTCTCAGAATATTAAATATATTAGGAAATAAAGTATTTCCGAATATAGTCTGTATAAGACTGTTATAATGAATGCCTGTTTATTAACATTAGCTGTAAGTGGATTTCTTATCTGAGGAAATAACGCTATTTCATTAGAAAAGAACCAACCCCGAGTTTATTTTGTTTTACTTACAACAAACAAAGAAAACACTGAAACATTATCTCACAGCCATTAAAACAAACCATCTGTCCAATTGTTGGAATCGTTTTCGAGGTCTTTCTCTTCGTATTGTTAGTTTTTCTGAATACACTCTGACATATTTCAATCTGCGAATCTGGCAGAGACAAGAAAACTGTCCACAATACTAAACGCACAAACATAAATAGTCTATCACCTGTCCAATTTGCGTCAATAACCATTAAAAGTCTTATCTTGACTTAAATTCGTAAGCCATGAAGTGTGATATTTTTAGCGTTTATTTTGTATTTTTTACGCTCAATTTCGTATATGAAACAAAAAAATTAAGTTTTGGTGGTTGTTTAGAGAAATTACCTTCAGCAAACTGGTTAGCTTAACAATATTCGATATATTTTATCTATAAATTGTATCTAGAAATCTTTGAAAATCTCTGAATTGATTAAGTTGATAAAAAAGTAATTGTTGTTTATGTTAGCAATGTCGTATTGTTACGTAAACCAAAATTACATCCTAAATAATGTATAAAATGCAAAACTAATGGAGACACACCTATCATGGGAGTCAACCTAGTACTTACTCCTCACATAAAGATAAAATAATGAGAATTATATATTCAGTACCCTGATGAGGTGCCGAAAATAAATTTGACAATCAACGCGATAATTCCATTCAAAGTAACGGTTATTTTTAAAGACTTGGCTTTTAATAAATCATTCGGCGTTAATCAGTAGAAACTCAATTAAAGGGAACGATTACATTTCTTCACGGGGCGCCTCCTTATCTTGGTGTCCAGGTGGGGCGGAATTGTCTGTCGAATTGCCGGTGACGTGAGCGAGCACCTGCCTCTTCGGCGAAATTAAAAAAGTTTCAGCAACACAGAACTTCGCAGGTCTCGTTCATTTAAATGCTAAGGGACTCTGTGTTAGTATTCATTGCGAGTTTTGTCATTTATAGAAAAGTTTTGCCTCCAACAGTTTCGCTGGTTGCCAGATTAGATTTTGCATTTCCATTTTTTGCGCGATCGCCGCTCTGCTCTGCTCCGAGTTCCGGTTTTGTTTCTGTTTTGGTGTGTTTTCCCGGGGCCTATTGAACGCTGACAGACTGATACGAGGAATCGTGGCCCTTAAATGGATTGGAATGTGTTTCGGAAATACACGCAATATTTTTTACTTTACTTTGTGAAAATTCTTGAATTCATGATAATTTTTGGCCAAAAAAATTAAGAATATTTGGCGTGTTTGGCTCAAAGGACCATGAAACTGGAATTACGGCCGCCTTGGTCGAATGCTCAGATTGCTGGGTATTGGCCAAGAGGTCCCGGGTTCGAATCCTGGTAGGGGCAAACTTTGTGATGACCACAAATGTTTGTTCCCGAGTCATGGTTGTGTATATGTTTATGTAGTATATTTTCAACATTTATATACATAATTATATTAAAAATGCTTCAGGCTACTTACTTTGGACTAGAGTGTGAGTGTATAAAAAAAAATGTTTCTGATTTAATAAAAGAGAGAGTTGGGTAGAGTAGAAGTCGGGGTAGCGAATGGGCTGTAAACCTACACTTGGGTCAGAAATCCTAAGCGCTCCCTCTCTACCACACTATGGACCTGGCATCCGCACAGTGAATTCATGTTTTTGTCTCCTATTTCTCTCTCTATCTGTCTCTCATTCTTTTGAACTTGATTATAAAACAATCGAATATATAGAGAGTCTCCGTCAATATCTAACAACACGCATTGGTACTGGGTGTAGCCCTGTATTCCGATATTTTTTTCAACTAACTACTATAAATAATAATTTCTATATTCTCGCGTGAGAGCTAGATGTTTAAGTACATTCTATCTTAAAACATTTTGCAACATAAATTACTTAGGCTGTGAAATATTTAATAAGCTAGATAACACAGACTATATTTCCATCTTCATAAAGTGTAAAAGCGCAGACAAAATTCATCATAAAATTTTATACGAAGATAGTCTACTCCATTTATCTGAGACGATGTGGATTTTTATATAGTTTACTCCTTCTTGCGTATGGTGAAGAGGGTGATATTACAAAAATACTGATAAATTAGGACTGAGGGATTCGTGAAGATGCCGAAGTATGTGGCTTTAAAGACGAGTTTATAAAAAAGTGAAGAAGTATATCCTTAGTTAATTTCTTTAGTGTTATATTACGGTCGGAATAGGCAAAGGTGAAACAACAACTTAGAAAGCATTGTTTGTTTCGTATTTCAACGTTATACAATTTATCTGTGGTGACAGCAGAGCAGAATACATAGTCATTACAGATCTATCATAGGTCACACAAGGCGATTAAGATCTATAATAATATTGTAATTTAAAATGGACATCAGCTTTCGTAGTAGTCCACCTAGCAAAACTATGATTAAATTACCGGTAGATGGCAATAGCCTCGACTCTAGACCTATCATTTTTGTCGAAATTTGGTGGTTAAGGTTAATACAACTTTTTGGGGGACATACAGGCATGTTTTGTAATATTTTTTTTATTTACATTATCTATTTGGAATATTATATAATTTATACCATGGTCATATACATCAAAATTGTGCGTCCGCGGTACCAACCACATATCCGGTATTAAGCTACATCCTATCCTAAGCCGGATTAATTACTCAATAGGTGACGGTACAGTGAACGCTTTGTCTGGCAATTGGGGAGTTAGACGAAGAAAATTGCACTAGTTTCTGAAGATGATGTCCGCTACAAGATGACTTTCCACGTCTATAGCGTGGGTGTTCTATTAATTTTGAATAAAACGATTTTTGATCTAAAGGGTAATATTTTTACCACAAATTCTATTACTTTACTAACCTAAGAATCTATTTGTTTTTCTTGTAGGTACTCTTACGTTGTCCTTGCTGTTTTAAGTTTATGACGGCAATAGCAAGTAGATAGAAGAATTTCTTGATTGTGTATTTTGTATGTATGTATGTGTGTATATATATATGTATATATGCAAAACCCTTTTTTTAAGTGCCATGTGGTGGCTGCAGAGTAGAATACAATAGTCACCATTCCTTTGTTTCTCCCGCGGGTATCATACAAGGCGACTTTAAAGACAGCAATGAGTAATGGGCAGCGTTTCTTTTATACCACCTAGTACTATGCTGAGATTTAAGTGCCCGTTAGATCGCTAATGGGCTATTATGTGCCCCCTATTAAATGAGCCCTAATATAATTGTTGAAACGTGGGTATGTTACATCTTCCTACGTCTTCGAGGATAAATAGGCATGATTTATAATGTATTTTCTTTAACGACATATTTATTGTCATAACAAAGAACAGGACCTAGTAGTAGTAGAATAATTTTAAGATTTTTTCTTCTTGACGCTTTTAAGTTCGATTTTTTCTTTATTCACTATGTTGTACGAGGAAAATAATTTGCGAAACGAAACTACATTCTGAAGATAACAGTGCCTTTATTTACAATAATACTTTGAACCTATATTTACAACAATAACTTAGACAATCATCTCAATGGTACAAAGTTCCAACAATGCATGCAATACAGAATGTGATTAAAAAGGTACAAACGACCACCCAGTATCAATAACAGTGCGGCTTGTACATTTTCACTAGCCCCCAAAGACTTTCACAATTAAAATATTTGACTGAAATGTTTCACAGGGTTTCCCACATTTCAAATAATTTGCTATTGTATGCGCGGTAAAATGGCTTAGTACTCGTAAACTACAAAATGATGTAAAAACGGATTATTCAAATATTTTCTTTATAATTCGTGGGTAAAAACCACGTTATACAAACATACAGAGGAAGTGACCCGTAGCGGGTACACAGCCGAAAACGGGCCACATAGTGGATAAAATCATTAAATTGTTTAAAAGTAATATTATATTCTCGTCAACCTCAATTGTCCGCTCAAAATCTGCGAAGTGTCCCGCCTGTTCCCTTTGAAGTATGGAATAATATACCCGTTATGGGCCACTTTCCCCTGCCTATTTGAATGGGCTTTGCGATTGTGATTCAAACGTTGGACTTATGTTATCTTGAATTTTTATTAATTAATTGGGTTTTATTTGAAAGTGTCGAAAAGAGTCTTAAGTTAACATAATATAAATAAGTACTTAATGGAAAATATTTTTTACATTAACTGGATCGGTTGTATGATTGAAATTTTTTTTCCGTTAACGTTAATCTAAAGTTGTGGAAATTCATCGGATTATGAGCTATGCGGTCTTATTTAAATTCTATACACGAGCAGCTCTTCTGATCCACGCCCGGACGCTGGAGACGTTGGTATACACTCCAGGAATACCAGGCCTAGCACAACCAGTGCCGAAAGAAACGATACCAACCTGGAGACCTGTGCTGTCATCCACTGCCGGGCCACCGGAATCGCCCTAGAAGACCAGACACATTGTTAAACAATTATTATTTAGATTTTAATTTCAACATTATACAAATGTTAGAAAATTATCACAAAGAAATTTGTGATTAGAAAAAGTTTGAAAAATTATAGTCTTGATATAGAACTCGCGTCGTCCTATACCACTCGGCAAACCAAAACGCATACTAAACAATTTTAAACTAAACAATAATGACAAAAGAAATGATATAAAGAAAGAAAGAAAAACATTTATTGACCTTGTAGGTAATTTACAAGACCTTGTAGATATTGTTCATACAGAAAATATATAAAAAGAAGATAATAGATTAATGGGTAATGCAGTGCGAGGCCAAAAGGCTCGAGTCCCAGCTTATGCTACTGTATGAATATGAATGTCGATGAATTCGTAGTTAGATGAAAGGAAAGATGGAAATAATCTTGAATTACAAGGCACAGACCATAGAGGAAAACTGAGGAAACCGATAAATTGTCTCTGAAGCTTTTAATAATTTTTACATTTCGATGAAATAACACACTAAATCTATAACATATCCCAATTTAACCACACATGCTGCTCTTCCAAAATATAAGCATTTAGAAAAGATGAATGTCTTAATATAGATAACAAAATCAGTTAATTTAGACTCTTATTGTTAACCAATAAATGAATTCCCATAATGAATGCTAAAAATTGGCGCATCTAATCGAAGGTGTGACACGATAACGAAACACCGTGGCAAAGTGGTAAATATCTGAGGTTATCAATAAGTCCTTGACTTAGAAAATAGTACTAAAGACATAATTTTACGAATAAATTATTTTCTGTTTTTTGTATTTATTTTATTTTAAACGCCGGCCGGTTGGATCTAATGTTCAGATCGCTGACTAACGACCAAGAGACGAACACATACAAATGTCCGTCATCTAGTATCCATAACACAAGTGCTTATGCGGCTGTATTTTCGGCTAGATGATAATAGCTTACCTGGCATGAGTCTTTCCCTCCTTCTGGCACTCCCGCGCACACCATGCGCTCTGTAATAGCATCCTCACCATAAGCCGTGCGACAGTCCTCTGTCGACACAGTCGGTATCTTAACTGCCATCAAATTTGTGCTTGTGTCTCCGCTTTCCTAAAAAACAAAAAATAAAATGCGCATTATTAAACAAGTCCAAAAGTGAATATGACTTACATCAAAAAGGAACAAGTTTTTAAATTCAAACTCTTTATTTGCGTTAAATAGGGTACATTTTATTATGTAGTAGTTTATAATTTATAAGAAAATGTTTGAAATGAAAATGAAATTGCAGTAGCGAGGTTGTAATATTTTTCTCAGTCAGTAAAATTGTAAAATATCCGTGTCGGCCCCTATGTCCACCTTGCCCACCTTCTTAAATATACAGAATTGTATCCAATAATCTCACAATCATTAGTCTTGCTAAGCTTACCGTAGTATCACCCCATCCAGATATGAGGAGTTCAGTTCCTGGGACCACTTCCGCACCAGCTTCGGGTAGAGAAATGGCTTTGGTGTTGACACCATCCAAAGTCATGTTCCGTGAAGTCCTCACTATACCAACATCATAGTCGCTAGTAAGCGGATTATATCTCGGGTGGATTTGGTATCGCGAGGTGGAGTACTGAGTGCCACCGCTGTTGGCTTCCGTGCTGCCTGCTCTAATATACACTCTTTGAACTCTGTAACAAAGCATATTATGCTATGATTTATAACACGCAAATTTTGCTACTAGAATTTTTACAGTCTAAAAGACCAGGGAAACTTTCAGTAATTGGCAATAAACCACCATGACACAACTTCAAAATCACTCTAGAGATTTCAGAGGAAATACATAGTATAGTGATCGATCACTTAACTAGCATTGCCTCTGAAGGGTCACTAGCCGTCCCTTTACAAGATTCATACAGAACCGTATCTATCTATCTAAGGCGAGTCTCGAAGAATCTTATCAAATATAGTCTATGTGTTGGCAGAGTCAAGAGCCAGAGTGGTGAAGATGAATCACAAGAACTTGCATTAGCAATGCCTCTGCTTCCTCCGCAATACTTAAAATCAGGATATTACAAGGATACTCCATGGACTGCCAGGGTTTTATACACTGACTTACCCAGTAAGGCAATGAGCAGCGGTTAGTACTACTCGTTGACTGATGAGAGAACCACCACATTGGTAGTACATTCCACCCCTTAGTAGCAGCAAATACACCTGGTATGGTACATCTTGAATGGTGGTGTTGTACCCACCCACTATCTTCCCACCGTAGTCATCAGTAGATTTGGGCTTGCTATGCTTTTTGCCTAAAACATCTGAGAACAAAATTGATTTTAATGGAAACTTAATAAAAGTCACTCTCTGGAGATTCTATTGTTACATTTTTTTCAAGTTTCACGGACATGGTTGAGTGTAGACTTGTATCCCGTGATAAAAAGTCGACTACTTCGTATTATTTATAGCAATAAGGTAGAATTAAATATAAATATTATGTAATACCCTAACGTTCATAGGTTTAAAGAAATTATTCTCAGAAATACAATACAGAGAAATATAGAGACATACATACAAATATTTTGATTATTGCCATCATCTTCATCTTCAAAGATACTTAAATTTTACCCTACTGTTGACACTCGGCATTCCTCATAGCGGCCAAACATTCCCGGATGCCGACTATTCAATGCTCAAGGAAAAAGGCCAAAAGACCGGCACCTCATTTCGGCCCAGAGACACAATAAAGGGACGACAATAATTCCGAATTAAGCCGCTATTTAAGGTATTTCAGGAGCGTTCCTTGAGGCAACTGGGAAGGTGTGTTTTATTTCAAAAGACAACGACATTGTGGTGGAGTACAGTTTTGGTTAGTCAAGATGCTGAAAACGTTTTTAGGGATTTCAACGATGCAATTTGTTATTCCATTTTATTTATAAAAACCTTATATGGTTATATTATAACACTGTTTAAGTATTCAATTACTGTTATTACTAGAATATGTCATAATAATGTTCTAGGTGTGGGCGAGTCTCCCCGTGACCACAGGCGTTGTAAAGTGGGACCTACCATTGGTGATGAAATTTTGATCTGTACCACTAGATTAGGTTAGATTTAAATCCATAGCGAAATATTTGTAATATTGTATCACATATCTTAATTTCTTGGTAAAATATTTTCACAAAATTAAATATACGTTATAGTTTTTTTATTTTATTTATATAACTAAATTCACAAATATACGCGATAATAACCTTGGCGAAATAATTATTATTGGTATGTGAGAACGCTTACTAGCAGAACTAATAATATAATATTCTTTCCGATGCATAATACATAAAAAATTAATATTTTCTTAACTGTCAAGGATGATCCTCAAATTTTGAATTCACACAAATTCATCTAATTGCAAGTTTTAGTTACGGATCTTTGGAATTAATGGGCATACAGAATATTATAAGATAGTTAACAATGCAAGGTTAGGTTTATGGCTATTGAGAAATACGATAAAAGGGGCTTGAAATAGATTGTTTTAAAGGCAATTATAGTATATTAATAATGCCAAATTAGTAGATGGTCTAACAAAGACGTGCAGATGGTCGAGTTGTATAGGCATCTATTTCGGAAGACGCGTGTTCGATTCCAACATCAAGGCTAACATTTTTCCAAATTTTTCTAACCTATTTTTTTTGTTAGAATGACAATGAATTCCTCACAAGAGGAAAACTTGATAGTGAAAAATTCACATGTATGGTAACATGATAGGCTATTGGGTATCATTTTCTCCCAATCAAACAACATTTTTTGAAGGATGATACAGGTCACGTTGCACATTGCAATGAATTACTAAAAAAATATTATGTTATGTTACAAGAGCAGGACCTGCGTTTTATATTCAAAAAAGATTAGAGTTTTCTGTTTATTTATTTTTTTATAAATTATTTAAAATCTCCAATAATCTACATACCGTTGTTGATAGCAACACACAATAGCAATGCTATAGAAAAGTAAGTTACTTTTTCCATGGTGAGAACAGTGTGGAACTATACATGGTGTCTTCAGGCAGACGTGTTTAAATACTTTTTTACCTTATGTAGACTGCACACGATCAATAATACAGGGAAAAAATTCTAGTACAATATTCAATTTTAAGAATTTGTCCATGTGGTCCATATATGAACTATAATTCATACCTTATAGATTTCATTTAATCCAAAAAATGCTAAAAGTATAGTTAAAATTTTTGTAATGTTTGTGTTAATGTGGTAGGTACGGTCGACCAAGGAAGTGGTGTACCACTTTTGATTTACTTTGCTAGTCATCGATAATTACAACAAGGTTCATACTGAAAACTGTGAGAAACGTCAATATCATAAGATAGTCATGTTGTCAGATCAAGGTGCAAGCAAAACAAATCTTTATTGTTCTATAAATAGCAAGTGACATTTAGCCTTAGGATGGTTCATGATGAGAATATGAGGAGATGAAAGCTATTTTATCCAAAATAGTCTAAAAGAAGTTGATGGACCTGAACGATTGAGTAAAAGATGAAAGAAACCAATGAATGAACGAAAATAAGAAAATGTGTTGAAGAAAAGGCTACTGCTTCGACTCTATTAGATAGTGGGAGCATAAATAGAAGACGCTATATTGCTAAATTAATATTTATTTTGGCTAAGAGGTGAGCCAAGACATGTATGTATACGTCGACGATTTTTATTGTCTTGTGAACCAATGAGAAGCTCGATGGAGTAGTCTCGTTAGGCCTGTGATTTCAAAAAGTACTCCACCACTCTTCGCTAAAGCCCGTCATTGAGTGTGACTACATTACAAAACGTCATATTCCTTCGAGATCTATAATGCTTCAAAAAGCATTTTATGCTATTAGTTCTGAATACATATCAGTTATACCGTCCGTCACAGATAGATTTCGTTCTAGGATTCGACCTCAGTATTATTAACACTAGGACCCTTTTGGTCCTATGATGGAATAATTTATATTAATCGCAGCATTACGTTTTGAGGTTATGTACATCAGTTCGATGGATCGCATGCTTGACAAAGGGTTGATTGATATGAATCGTATAGATCCATTTGTAAAAGAAGAATAAAATATGTATTATCGTAGGGTTTAATGGCTGTAATGATATCCGTGTTTGAGTTTACAGGAGTGTGATAAGTAATTTTAATTACATAAGAAAAAAAATTAACAACTGAACTTCAGCGCCAACGTGTGTTGCCAGCCTACAGGTAGTGGAAATGGAGAGTATCATCAATGACAATTTTAATAATGCCGGTAATTACTATCCTGTGGGCGATAATACTCTCGTTTAAATCAATCTTAACACGCCCTTGCCTTTTCAATGTTACTATAATTATCTTCATAGATTAAAGTGTGGTCTATGTTTTTTTCTTATCTCTTTACAACACAATTAAAATTCTTGCGTAGAGCGTAGAGTGCAGGAAAATTTGTTTGACAGTTATAGAGTGTATTGCTTATTAGATCGCTGTGCATGTAGAACGTGCGTAGAGATCGACCAACTTAGGGGAAGGTGACCCAAAGCGAGCAGGTATACTGCTTAAAGTGAGTACACAAATTTTACCCACGAGGTAAATTTATTTTTAAACCCAAGGTAGCAGTTTTAGGCAGAAGACAAAGAGGCTTACTCAAAAACATCAAATTTAAAAATGACGTTAAACTCCAGTATACGTATCCGTTTTATGCGGTATATCTGCTTTGGACCACTTTCCCCTATCGGTGAGATGAAGGGACACGTAACCCTTAAAAGTGCACATGTAATCAGCCGTACCTATTTCAGCGGCAAGTATTTTCCTATGACGTTCAGTAGTTCCTTTTCTGACTATTTCCCTGGTAAGTTAGCCGTAAGTAAGTAGTAGGTAAGTTAGCCAGGAAGTGAGAAATACTACGGAAAACGAAGAAGTGCCTTGTGTCAAAACATTCTCTTAAAAAATTATATTCCTTATTCACAACCGTCTCATGTGTTCAATAGACAAATTTAAAAGTGTTTTAATATGCAACAGTGTTCACTTAGAAAAGTATGCTCCCAATCAGGCTCTTTGTACTAATAATATATTTAACTTATAAATCGTGGTATATAGGAATAGTTCATTGGCACATTATTGAAGGCGCTCAAATCTTCGTAAGCTACGCTATGTTAGAAAAGGCAGTCTTACTGCCGCATTCAAAGACGTCAAATAACATTAATGCGTACTTAACGCCAAAAAATTACAATTCAAAACTAGTCTCTATTCTTGTCAGGTCTTTGGTCTAAATTTAAATGAAAATTTTCATAATTGTTGTGAAAATTTGGTACCTACGTTCATAAGCTGCGACCATCATGACCCAGGCTATGAATTCAGCTTGTTTTGATTTATTAAAACTAACAAAGCGTCAATCAATCACTTAGCTGTCAATAGCTAATTCCGTTTCTTGTAAGCAATTAATAAACGTTAATAATCAATGCGAAACACATATTAACGACCACATGAGTAATTTTAATTATGTTCGTAAACGCCCAAAGTAATTTTATCCGTTTTGGTAGTTCAATGTCAGTAAAATGTATTAGTGCATAGGTACAACATAAATAATGGTGTAAACTAGAAAGTAAGTTAATTGTCATTTGTTAAGCAAATAAAGACAGGCCTTTGAAAAGCAAATAAATACATATTGACATGTTTTATTGTTAACCTAATTGGGGAGATGTGGGTGGTAATTCACCTCTGCCTACCCCTTCCTTCGGGATATATCCCGATATTTTTGACAAACACTGTGCCACGAGATTTTCTATGTTAGATTATGTCTAATAAAACCTGTCCGCCCATCTAGTATCCATGACACACGTGTATTATACTTTGAGGTAGATGAGGGCTAGTAACTCACACCTAGTAAAAACAATTATTTATTTATCATCGAATTTCCTTTCGCCGCGCAAAAATAAAGTTATTTCTTTCAATCAAACTATTCTTCCTATTTCCTAAACTAAATTGAAAAGCCTAGCAGGAGCGTTCTCGGTTGTAGCAATTGAACACAGCCCTCATGTCGATTAATAACTTTACACGACATTGAACGCTATCACGTACACATAAGGCCGCATTATGAAATTAATGTATGAAATTTTTATGAATAACAGCGGCTCGATTTGCATAACATTAAGTTAGGAAACCTTTTGTGGATCGCTTGCCGCCTAGCTGGACTATCGAAACCGTTTCGCCAATTACCCGCTATGGATTTTTTACGTGAATGTGTAATTGATATTGTAAAATTGAAATAAAAACTAGCGCCACACTCAATAGGTGGGTACGTTCCGATTTAGAACTGCGTGGAATTAACAATAACAATTGTGATGCGATGACAACATGTCAGAATGGACCATTTGTTCTCGTTTTAGAACTAGAACAGCTGGGGCCTTACGACGCGATTCGATTGTGTAAATGAGGTATGACTACATGTTGTATACTCCAGCCTGGCTAGCATGCCCACCGAAACACAATGATATAGCCATTTATCGCTTTGAACTGTCAAAAATCTATGGAATTTTGACAGTTTTTATCATATCGTGTTTCGGTGGTCATGCTAGCCGGGCATCATTCAACTTTGGTTTGGTAGAACTTAATAAGATGTAGCCCTTTTTTTTCCCAACAATTGTTATTGTCCTTTGATTTATGATATAGTCATTGTTTCTGGGAATCGAGGAGTGTGGAGTAGGAATATAATAAATAATATTGGGCCTCGATAACACACCTACGACCAAATCCATCAACGAAGCACTGACTCGACATATTAATACTAATGTTCATATTATAGTATACTATTAACTAACACGCCAAAACCCACGCGTCGTTTGCAAAGCGGTTTTAGAAAAACGGAACTCAAGTATGTTATAAGCGGTACCGACTATTAGGTAGGCTATTATTAACTGCAAGATGCAGCCGGGAAAAACGATTTAATATGCCTTCCAAAGCATGGAGGAGCTCGAGATAATAAATTTTTGCTCACCCATCCAATGGCCAGCCTTTTTCTTTTGACGGAGTGGTATGCAGTTACTCCCCGTATCGGCCGCTAGCTAGAGGGCCGACGTGTGTGGGACTCGCCCGACTCAAGATCGAGTCGGGAATACGCCACTAAACCACTCCGGTGTCCCTCCAGCTCTTCTGGCTGGGAGAGTCTGGGGTCTACCGCGAGGCAATTCACCAGTCTTTCCCCAGGGCCTCCCGGCTTACGCCGGGGTCAGCGCCGAGTAAGGGATGTCCGGAACACTGGACATCCTCCCAGACGGGGTGGCCTGTGCAATTCACACACGGGGGCTAACCCGCAGTGCAGGCCACTCTTGTCGGGCCTAAGGAGGACCAACATGAGCTCGCCTCCTTCGGCCCGCCCGCTTTAGCCGGACCCCTCCGGCTCGGGCACAAAAGTCGCAGTAGGGAGCGGCTAGAGCATCCTCTTCCCGCTCCCTCTCCGCTGCCTCCTTCTGCGACATGACAGAAATCCAATAGCCAGCCTTAGCTAACATTGCTTAGTTTACGCAGTCGCAGGCCGAGCAAGAACCATTATTATTATTCCATGTGTACAATAAGTTTTAGATACACACTTACAGCATAATTAAAAAGTAGGGTGAAATACGCACAAAGTACAGCCACTTTTAAGATGGCAAGTTAATTGATGGATAGGAAAAGAGGAACATTAAACATTTTTGCTGCCCATAAGAGGTTCTTGTTCATCATCCTTAAAACTTCCCAAGAGCTCGCTCGTAAACGGTTTAAATGATTTTTTTATGGAAATGGCGGCGGCAAGACTTGTGTGCAATTAGGTGTCTGTTTACAAATTTTCAATGAATATTGTGTAAGGGTCTTGAGAGCACTGGGAATGTAATATTGTACATACATACATACATAAATCGCGCCTATATCCCCAAAGGAGTAGGCAGAGGTGAACTAGCACCCGCGTTTCGCCAATCATGTTAGATCCCATGTGGGAGGTAGCAAGCCTATTGCCATTTATCGGGCACAAAAGTCGCAGTAGGTACATTGCTAGGTATAAGAGAAACGCTGCTGCCCATTCCTCATCACTGATTTATCCTTAGTCGCCTTGTACGTCACCCACGGGAGAGATTTGGGGTGGTGACAATTGTATTCTACTCTGCCGTCACCACACACATGACATTGTAAGTTTTATTAACCTCTCACAAAAGGAGTGAAAAGTCAAAAACTGATGACAGCATGTGCGCCATTTACCTGTGGCCGTACCATGAAGTATTAGTGCGATCCAAACGCGGGTGACAAAACGGGATGCCGCTCTACTCCGCTTATAGCGTCGTCTCACTTTAACAATGGGAATTGAGTCGCGTTTAGAGTTGGTGGTAAGGCCCCTGAATATTAATCCACCGGAATTTTGCATGACGTAAAATGACAAAAAGAGTATCTAACATTTTGCTATTTTGCTTCATTTAGTCTTACAATTTTAGTCTTAACATAAAAATCTAGTGAAATTAATTAGATATACAGCATTACATTTCTAAATAACACCTTTGTCCGTAGGTATTTAAATATCTGACAATTTAATTATACAAGTAGGTTTTACGCAATATCACAATCACCATGGCTATATTTTTTTGTCTTGAAAAGGGCTTTTAAATATATAATATTTCCTATACGGCTACTTCCGTTAGTTTAATTTGTAGGCCTTTGATGTGATTATTATCTCAGATAATAGATTGCCTTAGATTAAAATATATATGAGGTAACGTTGTATATTTTTCTTTCGTCCTTTGTCTACGTAGATTTTTGTTTGTATTTATTTGAATATTGTATAGGATTATTTGGAAAGACTACTGACTGTCTGACTAAGACTATTTTAAAAATACAAATAAATAAATTAATGAAACTTATTTTAGATTCGTATAAATATTAAAACTTTCATGAAACATTAATAAAAAATGCATGTTACGCAATCAAGAGGAAGGTTAGGATAGTTAGACATTGCGTAAATTGCCTGAAACGGACAGTCTCAAATATAAAATCGTTTGAAAAATGTATTCTCGCTAGCCTCCTCAGGAAGGCAAGAAGGAACTAATATTCCCACCTCTCACCTACTGGCAAATAATTTATACACAAGAATACCTGCTTTGGGCCACCTTCCCCTATTATCATCTGATTTTTTCCATTCAACCAAAATGTCTATGTAAAAGCAGGTTATATTATTAATAGTATTCCCACTGGGTTTTGGCAGATGTATTTAATTTTGATTTTGATATTTAATATACAAGTTAATATAAACATGATATTTAAATATTGTGTATAATAACACACCATGAACAATCTTCACCTAGTTAATTGTCGCTATTTAGAAATCTTATTTAAGCCTAACATAATTGTTGCTGTTATTATTTAATCTAACGAAGTTATTCATTCGAATCTAACTGTCTCTCTCATATCACGCTATATTAACAGATGAATGATAGTGACGGCTAGATGCGAACATCGAAATTGTCTTACAGAGTAGGTATGCCCAGGCATATTAGCAATTTGATCGAAATTCTGCTTCTAATTACCATTGTTACATCAAAACAAATAATATTGTATATAAAATTATAACATCAATTACAGGTAATTGAGCTCACTTTGAATACATTGTCCGTGATTGTCTCCGCTTACGATTTAATAAGCAATCTATTATTTGGTTAGGTTAACTTTGATTCGTATTTATTAATAATATAGTAACGCAGCTAAGATGCTTCAGAAAACTATTACATAAATGAAATATAAGCAACGTCCAGTGAATATTTTTGATGTTTCTGGGGTTTCGAAATAAGCATTGTTATTTAAAAACCCCAAATTCTTTAAATTTATTAATATTTTTCAAAGAAATATTTAAATTAAACCATCCAAGGAGGTTCGTAACATAATGATAATATTTAATAGCGAGTTAAACTAAAAAAAATAGAGGCCCGCTACTCATTCCACTTTAATTCACAGACATTCTGCGAAAAATGTAAAAAACAGCCTTTCTCTTAGATAATGAAAGTGAAGAAACGGTTCTAAAAAAGGAGGTATTTCTTAAGATTAAGAATAAAATAAAAATACGTGCTTACTACAAGTGAACGCCGACAGGAGGACGTTGGCCACAACGAGCATGACTACCGTACCGAAATTGTTTTAATTGGCACACCAAGGAAAACGTCTAATGATGACTTTGTTGGGCAGATACGGATGCTAAGAATGGCCACTATAATATCATTCGGGAGTAAAATTCAAGTTATATGGCAAAGATTAGACAGTCGGTTGATGTTATAATATTATTAGTTGTAAACGGAATTTGCAACTTTATTGACGATATTGACAAAAAAAAATTTCTATGAGGCTTTATGATTCAATATTTATCACGATATTGGATGGCGATATTTATTGACCGTCTAATCCTTGCCTATAAATGTGACGTGTAAAGGTAAGAGACATTGGTACAATATTGTTGACGAAGCATTATTGTCTTATACATTATATTTTTTTATTTATCCGTTATTTAGTATCAATAACTGTGTCAGTGTTAGTTAAAAGTTGGTAAATGTTTCTTCGGATTATAAAAGCGGACTTGCTTAACCTGTGATATGTATTGTTTAATAAGGTCATTGGATGATTGATTTGATAACTAACAACATAATAGAGTTGCTACGTAATTATTAATGACATCAAAAACTTGACCCCAAGAAAATATTGCTTGTCATCCATAGGGTTCGTGTGTCACAGTTTTTCTCGTACGCCCGTAGCTAATCAAGACGTTATATTGACGCTTCACGTTACCTCCTCCGATAAATAAATTGGATCTAAACACGCTTTCCTGGAAAATGTATTTACACTTCGGTAACGAGGGAAAAAAGATGATACCTAGCCATTATTAGGTGTAACAGTGTTTTATATTGCTTCAGCGTAGATTCCAATTTTATGGCATACTCACACACGCAAATAAGCTATGAAAATGGGTTCTGTTTTATGGCACATAGCATCTTTTTACTTCTGCGTTATCATCATCACCAAACTTTCAATGTAGGTACTTACTACTGGGGCACGGGCCTTACCTATATGAATTAAAGAATATAGGGAGAATGGGCCTTAACCCACCACGCTGGTACAGTGCGGACTGGTGGGTATTAACGACTACAGATGTAGCCAATGGCTTAATGAGCCTTCTGGAGCGCGAAAAAACTCGAGATAATATATTTTTGGTCACCCATCCAATGTCCGGCCTTAGGGACCATTGCTTAGTTTACGCAATGGTCCCGGCATTCGTACTCAGTGAATCCCTAAAATACTAAGGACCTGTTTCACAATCGACAAGTAAGTTTTGAGTAGCTCACTTGGCCTGAATGGCCATTGACATATATTTCATATTACAACTGTCAAATGATCTGCCAAGTAAGCTACTCAGAACTTACTTGTCGATTGTGAAACAGGCCGTAAGAGTTATTGTCTCTGTTCGACTAAATTATACAAATAAAAGCTTTACGTACAAATATTAGTTGAACATTCTTCTACGTACGCCTCCTTGCCAATTCTATCAGGACAGTTTGCCAAAAATATATTTGCGAACTAGACGATTTACTGCTGATTGTCTTTTATGTAAATGTAGTTAGAGCAGTTCAACAGAATCGTAATAAATCCCGACACAATAATAAATATAAACAATTGTAGCACGAATCAGTGGGCCCGTATTGTTCGAAATTAGGCGTCACTCTCACTTACCTGGTATTATGTTTAGTGGCGTGAAAGATGGCTATAATATTCTGCAAAATAAAAAAGAGGACATAATAGTTGCCAAAATTGTTGTCTTAATGCGGAAATCGACCCCGCATTGGCACCCGATTCCCGCATTAAGTCTCTCTGTGTTCATCCAAGAATTTTCTCTAACCAGGATTTGAACCCGGACCCGGGTAGACAGCCAGCGTTTCGACCATGATACCAAAACTTACATGGCTACCACAGAATCTACTACACTGTGAAATCCACTGTATTGTAATATTGAGAGCCTAATGTAAAGTATCTATTGAGGTATCAGCTGCTGTTACCTTAAGTGACTGTTAAACCGAAGTAGGGTACTATAACACGGTGATCATGATTAATATAGGTACTAATAGTTGTGAACTCACAATGAAGGTACATTGTATAATACCAATAAAAATAAAAAGCATAAGAAGGCTGGCATTCAGTCGTGAGTGTTATTGACCATCAATAAAGGTAGTCAGTCGGACTTTAAACTTGATAATGAACATTTCAAGGTACATATTTGTGTAAACCCGGCTGCGGGTCAAGTAACTACACGTCACTTCAAAACTGTTCGTGGCTACAAACAAACAAAGTGGGTTCTGGTTAGTTAGTTTCATTGCACATTTAGCCAACTATGTATTTCATTTCCATCCCACATCATAATTATTTTCTAACCCTAAGAGCGCTTACGAACTACGTCCTATCCGAATCCGTGATAATATGGTCCGTTGTAGATGCAGAACTAATTCTATGGTAGCTTACGCACTACATCCGATCTCTGCCCGAGTTTTCTAGACCAATAATTTTTTACGGATCGGACGTAGTGCGTAAGCGCTCTCACTGCCGCACTCAGAGACGTCAAATAACGTTAATGAGTACTTAACGTCAAAAAGTGACAATTCAAAACTAGTCGCTATTCTTGCCGGGTCAATGGTCTAGATTTGAATGAAAATTTTTGACATTAAGTACTCATTAATGTTAATTGACGTCTCAGAGTGTGGCAGTAAGTCACCTTCACCTGGCACAGTGAACTAGAGAGATTGGGGGGTGGGATATCTTCTCGGATTTCATATTGACTCTTCATAGTTATGGAAATATTCAAATTACATCACCAATAGTTAAGAACACGTTGGCGAAACGTGGGTGTTAGTTCACCTCTGCCTACCCATTCGGGGATATAGGAGTGATTTATGTATGTATGTATGTATAGTTAAGAACAAAGCCTAATATGATCGCCAAATATATCAATGTTGGCCCCATATTTGTAAAAGTTGTTTGTATAGAGATGAATACTCAAACCGTAATATATTACTTTTGTCTTCTATCAAGCTGAATGCAAAGGGCTTACTCGTTGTCGGATGAAAAAGTTTTAAGCATTGAGGTCAAAATTAAATAAAGTTAGAAATTTTTTTAAATTCTGAAAGTATTGATATGCTTTAGACTGTACTTTAATAGCGCTAAGTACGAAAAGCGCCATGGTATACGCTCGAGTGGAAACCTTTGAACAATCGTAACCAATCTATTTTGATTGATTGCATTCGTTGCGCAACTTCTTGTTATCTTTAACAAGGGTATAAGTAAAGCAGTTAAGGCATTGAATACAATATCAACCTATTGTTGTAGCTCGGGTCACATTCACTTCAACATGCAGGCGTTAATTATATATTTAAGTAAAAGTAGGCAAGAATATTATATTAGTCTTTATTAAAGGAATAAAAAAAAATCAACCATAGGTCCAGAACAAAAGTTACTCTTCTTATATATAGGTATACAGCCTGCAAGCGAAAAAATAGCATAACCAGCCCAACTCATCACAGGGGTGTCATGAAAATTGACTAACCCCTAAATCATATCACCCCAACGATATCATGAAGATCGCCCTGTGGAGTATACTAAAAATCACAATGGGGCAACCGCTTGGTAGAGGGCAATCAAACCACCAATAACAATATACGTACACCCTGTAAAATCTAAGCCAAAACCTTCAGCTGGACTAGAATATTGTCACCCCAATCACTCTTTCCATTCGTCGGTCTCACGTCATGGTCCTTTCCATCAGGATTCTATACTTTAATTCATAACCTTTCCATTGTGATGGATGACGTGAATTAAAGGGGGTTGAAGGTTCGATGACGATGACGATCGATATGAATGAAAGAGGTAACATACTGCGCCGACCCCAGATAAACCGGGAACAGGAAGATGATGATGAGTCTGGAATAAAACTTCGTGTTCATCACAAAAACTTGTCTCTACCAGGATTCGAATCCCGCTTGGCCGATGCCGTATTTGACCATTCAACTAATCCAACCGTAATGTTTTCTTATATTTGCACAAGCAGTACGCATTTGCAATATAACTTTTAAGTTAAACTAAATTATAAATTAGGGTTAATTCATAAATATACCAAAGACCTAAAATACGCGAGTCTTATCCGTAAAAGTTGTTTTATTTCTAATCCGATCGTTCAAATATAATCTTATTTATTTTTCAAAGGTGGCTTTTTAGTGTAATAAAATAGACGTACAGGATTGTTTAGTAATAAATTAAGTCAGAAAAAACAGTCACTACGCGCTTGATTTCACCACTGTGTTTCATATAAAGTAGGAGAGAATTAAGCAGACTGAACCCATGAACATGTGTAATCAATCTCATTTAACGTCTCCGCGTCAATTAGTCAAATGTTTCGCTAAGTCACGTTGGAACAAGTGATCGTACATTTGAGGCGTATTTTTATTTACCTACGCTGTGAAATTATTACGAGTATTTTTCAGTATACTACAAGAGATTTTGTTTAAAATTTAATGTAAAACGACTTACTGTATAGGGACGTCAATTTACAGAAAAAAGTTCACATGCTCTAATTTTGACTATGTGTCATTAATGAAACACGTAGGCACGTTGAAGATTTAATAATAAACATTAAATCAAATTAAGTATTCAAAGGTCAATATCAAAAAGGAGTAATATTTTAAGCCATTTTATTCCGTGTTGCATCATTATTTAGGATTTCGAAAAGTCCAATTTTATCTCTAGGAAAGGGCGCTCAGAGCAATAGTCTAGGGTTTAAAGGTCATTTCAAGCGATCCTCTTTCCCACAATAGTGCTTAAAGCACTCACCTTAGTGATGTAGTAACTGTCTGGCAAATTTATTATCTACTCAAATGCCAAATTAGATTCAATAAGGAGTGATTCAATTATTTTAGTATTTCAAAACTAGGTAATTTAATACCTAATTTAAATACAATTCTTTTAATGGTGAGTTACATTTCTAGCTGCCAAAGCAATGGTCGCAGAGGTCGGTAATTTGTCGTTTGAGCAAATATATGTTATCTAAAGTTTCTCAATTTTCCGGGGCAAGCTTAGCAGTTGGTCCTGACTGCATATCAATTGTGAGTCATATTAAGTCAAATCAAATCAAAAATTCGTTTATTCATATCAGGTTTTGTAAATCGTCAATACGATAGACATCGAAAACCAATGCGGTCAAATAAAAAAGGGGAGTGCGTATTAGATATGTCCCGGTCTATAACAATTGGTCTTCAAATCCCACCCACGACCCTATCCGCCAACGAAGCGACGAACGCGATACATTTAATAGCAAACTTGATACTAATCGCGTCAAAGCCCTACGCCTTGCCAACAGAATCGGCACATAAATCAGCCGCAGAGAAACCATCATTGTCGACGAGTTGTCACATTGCAGGTGCACAGTAAATGTTTCATAGAGAAAGCCTCTGTTCTTAAGTACCTAGTTATAAGTAATGTAGTATGAGAATACTATCATTTTGTTATGGTACTTCGTATAATAATATTCAAAGACTCTAACGTCATCATCACAAGCCCTTTTATCCCCACTGCTGGGGCACATGCCTTCCCTTTATATGGAAGAATATAGGGAGAAGGTCCTGACGCCATTCTGTATACTAATTTGCATACAACCAACACCAGGTAAGCCAACGTACTTTATACTGATACTTATCACCAAGTATACTGCTGAAATTGAGATGATTTGAATAAATAAATTATCAGCACCCGACAATGTTCGCTTTAGTCTTGTTCACGTTTCAATCATGGCCGCCTATGCTATAAATTCTAGAACGTTCAAACTCATCTCACATAACTCACTTCGAATCTCATTAGAACTTGATGTTACAACGCTTAACTAGTTTCCACTCACGGTTTCGCTTTCAGCAGGCGATATTGCTCCGGTCATCTTTCTAAACAAAGTAGGGTACCTTTAACGAAGCTGTAGGTACCTTTAAACCTAAATCCTTATCATTAATATATAAATGTTGATTTTTAATTAACAGAAACACTGAACGATTATTATATATAATTAGGACACATTTAACGTTCACATCAAAGATGTGAACGTTAAAGTGGATGTTCGTGATGTGATGAGAAAAAATAACAAATGAGCAAATGCACAAAAAAATGGTGACAAAAAAGTTTTAAGGGAACCGTTTGCCTTGGTTTTGATTAAATTTACAAATGTAAGGTTTTCTTATTATAACATATTCATTATAACTTTTAAACTGACTAATTCGTGTATAATTTTAAAACCACAATCTCACACCTTTGGCAGTAGATTTAAATAATCATTTCTTAGCCGAAGTCTACCAAATTTCAAATTTTATTAGTCAGTCAATTTTGAGTTTAGTACATTTGAGAGAGGTACCCTATAAAGTTTAACTTTATGTGACACTATTTATTATAATTAACAGTCTGCTGGTTTTTTAAAATACAGCTTAAAGTCCACTAACTCGCACGCAAGTAATTAAAAACCGCCATGAATAGCTAATTCCGTTCCTCATAACTCAAGCGCATAATTTGCGACTTGAATGAAATGCGACTCGAATTTTTCTTAATTATTATGCGATTACGTGGAGAATGACCCCCCGACCTCCTCCAACTAAAAATGTCCCAACACTTAATGGCTACTTCACTATCTCAACAGGACTAGAAAGTGGTTTTGCTAGGGGAAGGAGATTACCATAAGTGCTTAATAATAAATACTAAACAATATATAATTATGCAGGTCAGTGACCGTTAGTCCTAAATGCATTAGCAATCGGGACCAACAGCACAAAGCATTTAGTTTTATTAGGTTTAATACCCACCAACCGCAAGGGGACCACTATAACACTAGTAAGCATCACTATACCACTTGTAAGCATGGCTCCTCCCCATTATAAACCCTCTATCCAGCAGTAGGTACAGTAAAGGCTTGGTAACGACAAGTCAGCGGTCTATAAAACATGTTACAAGTTCAATAAAACCGGCTCCTAGTGCTAAGAAGCTAATAACCGCAATTTAGACAACTACTTGTCACATTTGGCACTCCATCGATAATTTATTAACATAACATGACTGTGACTTCAAGAGAAATCGACGCTTTAAAAGCTATGTTAACAGAAAAGGTTTGTCTAATCCTAGTCCTAAAAGCAACTTTTGATATGTATTTTCCGGATTCATAAAGCATTTGGATTTCGGTTTGAATACGTTATAGAAAAAATATATTTAAATTACTGCGGCCTAGTGACGAGACAAGTTATCATCATTGCTTTGCCTATTTTGGTTGCTCGAGGAAACCCGACCAGCGATTGCGTATACAAGCAATATTGGTAAATTACACATACAGTTACATACATAAATCATTCCTTTCATCCCTGAAGGGGTAGGCAGAAGGAGATGAACACCCACGTTTCGCCACCTATTACATGGGACCCAAGTCCCATGTAATAGGAGGCGAACCTATTGTAATCTATCGGGGCTACTGCCCCTTCCCCATCATTGCTTAACCCTTAGTCGCCTTGTACGACACCCAAGGGAGATTGGGAGTGGTAACATTATATTCTACTCTGCCGTCACCACACAGCATTGGTTTACCGACATGACATGTTACAAAAATATCCCAAAAAAAAAAAATATTTTTCATAGCCTAAAATAATGTCTACCCTAGTAAGATGTCATGTCGGTCAATCTGAATTAGTACCTATTTAACAGAAAGTATTTGAACCTAGATTAATATTGTACCGTTTTTCATAGTTTGCAATTTTAAAACTAGAAAGTCATACCCCCGAATACAGAAATGTGACTCAAAGTTTGAGTCCTGCTTAACATTTAAGTATTGTTAAAATTGATGTTTTTCCATACAAATTCTGACAGGTATCGTCCACTTAACTTTATAAGCAGTGCTCAAAATTTGAGTAGCATTTCTGTATTCGGGGGATAAATTCATAATGCTTTAAGTGCTGGCTTCGAAAAACGTCAAGTCATAAAATGTAATTAACTGCCACACTCGGAGACGTCAAAAAACGTTAATAAGTACTTAACGTCAAAAAATGACAATTCAAAACCAGTCGCTATTCTTGCCGGGTCTATGGTCTAGATTTGAATAAAAAAAATTGACATTAAATACTCATTAAAGTTAATTGATGTCTCTGAGTGTGGCAGTAAGAATGTAAACTGGCTCAACAGTGTTGTTTGCTCTTTGGTTTTATTTAAACAGGGTTGTAGTACTTTAAGATTATTTTTTTTGAGTATTTTTCAGCAGTTTTTGCAGTTGTAATTCTCGGTTTCACAGCGCGCTTGGCCTGCGATTGCGTCAACTAAGCAATGTCGCTAAGGCCCGTCATTGCATGGGTGACCAAAAATTTACCATCGCGAGTTACTCCGTCCTTCGGAAGGACCTCGATCCGTTGATCCCGGTTGAATCTGCTGTAGTTAATACCCACCAACCCGCACTGGGCCAGCGTGGTGGGTTATGGCCCAAACTCCCTATTTGTTCCATCCATAGGGAAGGCCCGTGCCCCAGCAGTGGGGACATTAAAGAGCTGACTACTGATGATGGTAAACACTTACCCATCCGCATTGGGTTACCGTGGTGGGTTATTATGGGTCATCCATAGGAAAGCACTATACCCCAGCAGTGGGGACATTGACTGATGTTATTTAATTGCTTTGCTCTATTCTTAATAATATTACGATAAATGAATTGAGGAACACAATTTTTAATACAACATCTTGGATGGTAGTAATTTTTTACAAGGAATTATTAATCACATTATGTTGTTATTATAAATCATAGATTGATATATTTAGATAAGAATTTTCAGCCATATTTGCATTGTCAATAGTAAAATCACACAAGTGTAACAAAACTAAACTGGAGACCTCCAACGCCATCTAGTAACACGGTGGCGAACTAATCCCACGCCTATACAAAAAGTAACGTATATCCAAGTCTCTACGCAAAATTTTTAACATTATTCGAATACCAAATTCGATACGAATAGCAAATCTTCCTTTCCAGTACCTGGGGAAAATAAGGCCCAATCTCCATAAATTCCTTTATCCACAATATTGGAACTTATGATAATATGCCAACGATAATTATTTACTACTGTTTGAGAGTGGTGGCCGTGTGGTGACGGCAGAGCAGAATACAATTGTCACCACCCGCATCTCCCCTGCGGGTGTTGTTCAAGGCGACTAAGGGTTAAGACCGCAATGATTAATAGGCAGTAGCGTTCCTCTTATGCCACCTAGCAATAAATGGCAATAGGCTCGACATCTATTACATGGAACCCAACATAATTTGCGAAACGTGGGTGTTAAGGTTTATGTATGTATGTATGTTTGAAAGTAGGTATATCAGATAGAACATTATTCAAATAGGTTTCAAAGCATGATTTAAAACGCAGTGGAATAGGTAAATTATGTAGGTACTCATTGGTAAGCTCTTCGTCGAGTGGCTATTACTATAATGAGTGTACTAAACATGAAAGTGAAAAATGTTAGTGTACTCAACATGACTAAGGGCCGATTTCACCGTCTCTCATAGAAACTGTGTTTAATAAAACTTGGTTTTGATTAATGCAACCTATGTAGAGGAACTCAGTTTAGAGCATAAACAGAGTTCAACTTCAACTGATCGCGTTTAATTCTGCGGTGAAATCGGCCCTAATTGTTTAACGGCGGGTCCCAATTTTCTATCTATAGTTCAAAGTAACTTTAATATAGTTTAGTCGCCTGACATGTTTTGTTATATTACGACAACTAATGTAATACGAATAATAAGTTGCTAAGCAATTAAGCAGTAGTACGTTTATCTTCAAATTTTATGCGGGATTAAGCAAACTTAAAATTATTATTATGTCTTCATAAAAATTGACAAATACACAATTGACGGCGAATGATAAATCATTCTTAAAATTCTCTTCTAACCTATATTTTTCGTGGCTTTCGTTCAACCACTATTTTGATCTCAATTAAACATTATATAAATTAGATAGTACACAAAGAATATTCTAGTTAGAAAAAGTTCGAAAAATTACAGTGTTGATGCGGGTTGAATCGAACCTATAATTTTTCGAACGTTTTCTAACCACAATATTCTTTATATGGAAGTACTAGATACTTACTCATTTAACAGAATTATATAATATGATCCATAAAAGCTGTCGTAAGATCAGTAAATGTTTCGCCCTGAACTTGATAAATTCTTAAGAACAAAAGACTCTATCACGAGTTACATAGAGTTATTTTCAAAACGGACTTGTTCCCGTCAGCCTTATTGGTTGCTTCCTTTAGAGGACATAGGAAATTAAAATTCCATATGTCTCCTGTAGTTGACTCTATAGAAAATATTATATACACCAGAGAGAGCATTAGGCCCTGTCAAAGTTTCTTGATTACTTCTTGATTTAGGTGCAGTTATCGTGACCGTACTACGACAATAGGCAAAGCAACATGACCTATAGATTGCTGTGTTTAGCAAGGAACGAGCGAGCGATATCTAGCAGATTGAACTCAGGCGCAGTGCCTACGAGATGCGCGCACTCAAAGCGCGTTCTCAGCCATACACTCACTGCAACTTGTGTGCTAGTTCATCCTTTGTGACAACAATAAGATGAACTAGTACTCACGTTGCAAAAGACGTTCAGTGATCTGTCGCAAGTCAACCGCAAGTGTTCGAACGTGCGGTGACAATTCAGCGAGGAGCATGTCTCGTTGCGTTACAATAAGTTCTTCTATGAGTGAAGAAATGCTTATGTCTCTATTCCATTGTGACATAATTGGCGTATTTATTAAGTGTAATTGGCTCGTAAGCGATAGTGAATTTCTCAACGAAAAATGCGGTTCGTGGTGTGTTACCTACTACTGCAAATTAGCATCGCCAAGAGCGTGCAATTTTCAGTATAGACATAATATTATGTTTTTTTTCATAATGTTAATAACTTTTATTTTTTTACAATATTTACGATCTGAAAAAAGGCCTGTGTTTTTGATCACTCTGTATTTTATTATTGTTTTTTGGACTTACTACAAAGTAAATTAATTTTATTTCAAACTTATTTTACGTTGGAATTATTTTCTTTAGGTTGTGTGGTTGGTTTTTGAAATATTTAGTTAGTTTGCATATACCAATAAATTGTAACAGCCTCTGTAAATAGTGTCAACACAAAATTTTGCAAATGTTCTGAACATGATATTAAATTTTTTTGTCAGTCTGTGATTTTAAACTACTTATTCTGCATTAGTAACTTACTTTTTTATTTTAAAAAGTGGCCTGTATATTTTGTACGTTGTGTTAAGTGATTGCTATACTTTTAAGTTATATACGTAATCTAAAAAGTCACCTTCAAAATAGTAAAAATGTTTATTAAAAGTATTATTTACTAACTAATCAAGCTTTTCAATTAATTCTCATATTTAAAGTCGCAGACTGGATTACTTTTAGTACTTAGATTATTAGACCCTCAGTAGAAAAAATTGGGGATCCAACTTAACCTAGAATCTCAATTAATTATTTCAAATAGTCCACTTTAAAATTTCTAATTTTCTTCTCAGTGTGAATAATTTTAAAATGTTAAATGTTTCAAACTAATTTAACTTAAATGTCCTAAACATATTTTAAATCAGAATCATAAAATTAAGGAGATATCTAATATTTAAATGTGTATAAAATTATATTTTGCATGACTGACTGCAAATCATAATATAACTTTATTTGTAGAACTACTTATACATTTGACGGCCGCCTTGGTCTAATGCTCAGATCGCTGGGTATTGGCCAAGAGGTCCCGGGTTCGAATCCTGGCAGGGGCAAACTTTGTGATGACCACAAATGTTTGTTTCCGAGTCATGGTTGTGTATATGTTTATGTAGTATATTTTCAACATTTATATACATAATTATATTAAAAATATGTCCGTCATCTAGTATCCATAACACAAGTGCTTAGGCTACTTACTTTGGGCTAGATGATAGGTGTGAGTGTAAAAATATTTATTTATATTTATTTATACAACGTAAAATAGAAAGGATGATTTTACTAATAGCTATTTTTATTTTGGTAATCATTTCTTCGTAATAAACTTCGTAATTTTATAAAAAAGAAACGAATTATGTTTTTGTATTGAAAAATGTTGAAATGTTGAAAAATATTTTACCTGCAGTGGTATTTTCCAACGTATTCCCTTTAAAACAGCACGTGCCCAGTAGAAGAACAGAAACCACCGCTATCGTCGATGGGATGGGATGAATCCATTACACCTTACCTGATTACGACTACTCTATCTTACCAGTTGCGCCCCAAAATCACATCTGGCCATCGCGTTGCAAAAAGCCCAACTTCTGTATCCTTAACCTTAATAAATGAGTACGGTGCATAGTGTAGGTAAGGTACAGCGTTCTCGGTCGATACCTCAAAGTTTTGCTAGGTGCACCGCACGCCCGCGATTTAAGTTTTACTTTTAGGAGAGCGTGCGCTCGCGCAGGCACGCACAAGTCTTCCGCGCGCTCAGTGCTACAACGACACTGGCCGAGAACGAACTTGGAGCCTCGAACGGTAACTCGCGGCTGTGAACTGTGAACCCCTGTGCTTTGTGTGTGCTATTGTGTCTGACAGATCACGATGTGAGTATTTACGCACTGTTTATTTTTTTTATAAAAAAAATATTACCCATTCCCAACTTTCTTAAGACGCCGATACCTATGCCACTCTCACCGGCAAAGAAAGTGGAGATAAGCGGGGTCGTTACCGGCTGATAAATGATTTTTGCAATGGCCCGTAATTTGTAGTTAGCCACCAGTTTGGTATAGGGAGATCGTTCCGGTTCGCATTTCATTTGGTGGAGCGAAATTTATAAAGAGCTCATATCACTGTTTAAGTGCACAATAACAGTCGGAATAACCTACGAAATTTAATCAGCACATGTCCGACTATCGCCCGTAAAAGCCGCACAGATATGATTTAGCATGATAGCAATAATAATAAATAGTAAATCTTCCCATATTATAGTGATGGTTAACTTTTAGAAATCCACATATTTGAAAAGAAAAACATTAAGAGCACTCTTGGGATTCTGATTATAAATTATTATGAATAGATAATAAAAAATGAAATCTGTCACTAAGTAAATACAGTTTTATCTAATGGGATAATGCTCCATTAGTTTTGTTCAACCAGCTAAAATTAAGATTGTGTTTCAAATTGGTTTGCGTCTATAAATTAAGCATTAAATAATTATTTTAAGAACAAAGATATAAATGTCCTTATCATGATATAATTTATTCGTATAAATTTATTAAAATAATAAAAAAATGAGCACTAATGTAAACATGTAGCTGAGTTACACAATTATTTATTAAAAATGCACGAAGAATTTATTATATTTACATGAACTTTCCACTCCGTTTCTTATTTACCATACAAAATATGTTGTTCAAAATTATTTTCTCATTGGTAATCAGGTTTAATAATACATATTTACTATTTTTATACACTCTTAGTGATGCCTCTAAAAACATCGCAAAGCTTTCATGTAAAATAATAAATAATATCATAATGTCATAATAATAAATAATATAATAATAAAAAATAACATCTTTATAAAACTATAATAATAAATAAAATATCTTAATATGTATTGAGGCATTATAATAAATTATAAATCATAAAATTTGGTAATATTTGTTTATTTTGGAAATATTTTATTTATTTAATTCAAAATTATATAATAAAACAAAGATAAGCTAGGTATAATTTTTTTATATTAAAACAAACAAATTGTGAATTTTTATCATTGTCAATAATTTATAAATAAAAATTACGAAATATTTTGTTTGTTTAAATCATAGTGATTTATTGGCTAAAAAACAACGATCAGCATTTAAAAAAATTAAAATAATAAAACAAACCAATGCTGAAACTTTTCTTTTTCTTTCTCATTGTTTACCTAATTGTGTTAATCAACTGAGCCCAGTTACGAAAGGAATTTTCAGAAAAATTGGAACGTTCGGTTCGTGTAGAAATGTTCGATATTAGCATGCACATAACAATGTGTGTAACTATTGACTTCTATCCACTACTGTTTCATAATTCCGATACGGTCTAACTAATGTACGGTATCGTTGGGTCATAGTGGACGAGATTTTTTACTAGTAAACATCCTTTTTTACGGTTGCATTTTAATGATTAAGTGAATTATTGGTGGAAATTATAAGTGCCTAATTTTCTTCCTCTTTCACTCTGTGATCGCTAAATAATTACAAATATCATTAACGATATATTTACAGAAAATCATAAACAATAGGAAGCTTAAATTTTTTTCTGCTATAATTTAAAAAGAGCCTTTATAAAGAAAGCTCTCGAAAATACCACAGTAGACTTTAACAAAATACTATAGATAGGTACTAGGTATAGTATATAAATAGGTACTTAAATTAAATATAATCTTAATTGTATATTATTAAAAAGAAGAGGCCAAAAAAATTCTGACTCCCATTCCAATTCTCTATGTTATGCCTATGTCCTAGCAATGGCGACATTAAATGGCTGATGACGATGACGACCCACATTCTGCCAGTTATGTTCCTATGTAATACGGAGCCTATGTCTACTAGGCACAATAATCGCAATATTGCTTGTTGCTGAACCAGGAGCGCTATTGCCTATCATGGTTATATTCATTTAACCACCATTTTTGGTAAGCATTTATCCTTTTTTTGTAGGTTACGTTAGGGTTGTCTGGTGTTTATATAAATACAATCAATTTAATACCAAAGGGCTTCTTCTTTTCCCAGCCCTATTCCCAGTCTATCTGGGGTCGGCGTAGTATGTTTCCTCTTCCATTCGTATCGGTCAGACGTCATCAAGCCATACACTCCCTTTTGATTCATGTCATCCATCACACCGTAAAGGTGCTAGTGATGGATGAATGTATAGAAAAGAGACGGAACGGGCCATGTTGAGAGACGGATGAACGGAAAAAGTGATTGGAATGACAACATTCCAAGCCGGCCGCCTGCCTGACACTAACCCTCTTTGGGTATGCTGTTGTTGGTGGTTTGCCCTCCACCATTCGGGTGCCCCAAGGTGCTTATTGGTCTACACCGGGCAATCCCCCTTAGTCGACTTTTACAACACCCTTGGGATGAGTCGGGGCTGGCCTATTCTACGTTATTTATTCGCTCCCAGGCCAGCATAGAAGACTATGCTTAGAACAATAATAAAGGGCATAACTCAAAAAATACTTCGATACTACATACATAATACACAAGTAAGCGAAGGCGGCCATAAACGGGTACTTCCTCCTATAAAATTATTTGATATACATACATACATAAATCACGTCTATTTCCCCGAAGCGGTAGGCAGAGGTGAATAACCACCCCTTTTCGCCAATTAAGTGGCGTGGCTATTGCCATATTTCGGGCACCTAAATGGCAGTACATAGCTAGGTGGTATGAGAGGAATGCTGCTGCCCTTTATTCATTGCTGTCCGTCAAAATCATTTGAAAACTTGATAGTTTTCCACTAAACTTGTATCATCATCTGCTAAAGTGAAAAGCTTAGTGCAAATTTAAGTTCCCCCATATGCCCTTTTTTGTATATTAAAAATCAATAACACAAACGCACCCCGCTTACCTAGACTATAAACATTCTCTTTTACCCAGCAAATGAGTTTTAGGCGTCTAGACAAGTAATTAACAAAGACAAATACGTCTCAATTACAGTCGGCACTACAAGTGTATAGTCATAACAACGTAAACAGTTTTCACTCGATAGTCCCACGACCAACGCACCGAAGATGCGACCATCTCGACCTACTAACAGCTATGGATGAAATACTCTCACTGTCGCGAACTAACAAGAACGACGTTATGCAAGCGTGACGAATGCAACAATTGTGGACAAAATTTAAGCCACTTAATTTGTATATGTACATAATTATGTGTCGTGTGCTGAATAACACATTGTTTCTTGTTGTAGTTCTAGACACATTAAATAAAAATAGAATTCTAAGTTATAAGACGATTCTTTATGGCCAACAGAGTTGAATAAATATTCGCAACTATTACATGTAATTTAATTGAACAATAAAAAACGCTAAAACACATTCAAAAAGCAGAACGGCATTGCAAATTGTTTAATTGCAAACTATGAATATTTAAGAGACGAGCTACCCACTACAAAGGCCATTGACGAAGGTGAAAATAGTTATTATTATTAAATTTTAGTATTAACAGGTTACGTTTTGTTGGCAAACTATAACTAAACGTTGCTCAATATATGCCAAGTAAATTACTTAAGCCTTCATGGTGTTATCCTATGAAGAATTATGATACCACTATGTTTAAAAAAAACAGGTACTTTGCGCATAAAATTGTTTCCATACGCTCAAGGGAGCAGTCGATAAGGCAAACGGGAATATAATTGGGCTTTATGTTATACGTTGACTTCTACCGTAGGAAAAATAGTGGCCAATTGGTATAGGCATCTGTCCGGATTACGGACATGCGGGTTCGATTCCCGCATCAAGACTTACATTTTTCGAACTTTTTCTAACCACAATATTATTCGTATTCAATCCATAGTTAAAGTATTTGTACGATTTTTTTTAATTTAACATTTTAATTTTTGAATACCATTACTTTTATCAGTTATTTCATAGTTTTAATGTATACTTAATTTATAGACATGCAATCATTTTTTAATTTTATTTTTTCATAATAAATAATAATTGGCTATAAATAGTTAACTATCTCTCCATAATGACTTTAGACTTAAATATTTGGCGAAATGTGGGTGTTAACACATATATCTCTGTGCCTCTTCGTGGATTTAATTTTATGGATTAATTATTATTATAAATATAAAATTTAAAATATTTATATTAATAACGAACCCCGAGAACTAGGTCCATTGTGAATATAAATATTTGAAAGTCCTATTTTCAATCGTTGCGCAAATGTATCCTTAAATAAGAGTTACACTAAAAGGCAGACTAAAACACACGAATGGCCAACTCAATTAGTGTATAGTAAGATCTTACCCAAAGTGAACTTGGCCACTTCGATGTTTGGCGAGAAGAAATTTATGTAGCATGTCCGCCGAACATACAGCGGGCAGCGACGAAACCTGCCCGTCATGCGTTAAACATCGGAAGATTTGCTTTGGATCGCTCGTGAAAGTAGCCAGCCGTTTGTAAGTTATTCCGAGCACGCGACAGAATCTATGTGCCCGGTAAGGCACACGGCGCACGTAGCGGTATTCTGACGCAACTAATTATACATAACGCTCAATAGCACTGATAGGAGAGCCCTCATAAGCCGAAGCGAAAGTAATACGTAATGTTATTTAACGGTTGAAAGGGCCTAAGGCGGCAGACGATTTTGGAGGCGTACCGTGTGAAGATGACCGATAAATGGGAGACAGGATAATGTCAAAATCGTTTTCTGCAAAATTACGCCGTGGAATTTTAAGTATAATGGACCGATTTTTTTTCATTCCAGTTTATATTTGACCACAATTTTGTTTTTCTTTGGGTTTACCGTTATTGCAAATATATGTTTGCTTGTTTATTTTTTTTATATTGTTTGAAAATAAAGTCGCAGCAAAGTTTGCTTTTACAAAAAAAAAACAAGTAAAAAAACAGCCTGAGCGCAATCATGTGACTTTTGGCTTACTTTCCCTTTGAGCTACGTAAGAAAACAAAGCTCTTATTGCAACGACATATATTATTTTTATTGTAGGGAAAGGTGGCTGTAAGCGAGAATGCAGCCTAAAGCAGTCAACTCTAGTATATGCGGAGAAGTGGATGACTTTTCTTCCCTGTCTCATAACCTGACAACGAGACTAGCTTGCTTCCCTTGCAAAATCTTCTATTAATATTTATCGACCGGTTTTCTCGACTGGTCAGCTGGCTATCGCTCTAGTGGTTCCAGGTTCGACAAATCTTTACAATGAACAAAGACATTTGTTCTCGAGTCATGGTTATATTACAAAAATATTAGTATTAATGATTATTTAATATTTGTAACAGTCTCATGTCTGTTTGTTATCGAACTCCTCTGAAGATTTTTATGAAATTTGTGTATAAGTTGTAGGGTATTTTTTTATATATATACGTGATAAGGGCAAAACAACGTTTGCAGGGTCAGCTAGTTGTATTCTACTATTAAAATTTGCCCGTCATCCAGTAGATAACCATAACACAAGTGCTTATGCTACTTACTTTAAGCTAGATGATAGGTGTGACTGTAAAAACTGTGAAAAGTATTTATTATTTTATTTTTGTATTAGCTCTCCGTTGTAGAAACCAGACAAAGTTCTCGCTCTGGACGCGACAGTAACTGTAGTGCTCAAGTATTTCAATGTAAAATTTCGCCCGCCCCTCATACACACGAACTTCGGGCAGTTCGGAGACTGGTGCACATCGGGCGACCGGGTGCAACTTAGATTAATTTCCGAACGGACTTTGAGCTCCGCAGCAAATTCCGGGGATGCCCCGCAAAACCTCAACTGTCACATATTATGCCCGATATATTTTTTTATGTTAGACAGAAGCTCTTGCCCTTCATCTCACCTCATGGTAAGTGATGATAAGGGCCAAAGTTGGAATCGAGCTTCACCTGGAACCCTCAATCACAGAGGGGCTGGCTATCTTATCGCGATTGTTGGAACATCAATAATGCTGTTACGTTATTATAATAATAATAATAATAAAATAAGCCTTTTGACATTTGACAGCCTTACTGAAGGTTACTGATGATTTCAGTAATGCTATCAAAATGGAATTTGGTGTGGACAAATGTGCTGTCATGCATGTAAAGCGTGGTCAGATAATGGAATCCGCGGATATACAACTCTCGGATTCCATTCACCTTAGATCTCTCTCCGTAAACGAAACCTACAAATATTTAGGTATGTCACAGGCATTAGGCATCAAAGACGTCGACATGAAACAGTTATTACGTGAGCGATTCTTGGGGCGCCTGTCAAAAGCCCTTAAGAGTCTTTTGTCAGGCGGAAACAAGGTTCGTGCATATAATGGCTGGGTCATGCCGCTATTGATGTACTCCTTTGGCATACTTAAATGGACTCAAACTGAACTGGATGCCCTGGATAGAACAGTTCGTACATTGTTAACAGCACATCGTATGCATCACCCACGTTCATCGACTATGAGATTGTATATCCCGCGGAAGTGTGGTGGGCGTGGCTTCTTAAATGCCAAGACACTACATAACCGCGAGATAAACAATCTAAGGGAATATTTTCTCCAGGTCGATATGGGGATTCATAGAGATGTAGTTGCTGTTGATAATGGACTCACTCCTCTATTTTTAGCTAAAGAAAACTGGCGCAAACCTATAGTTCTTAGTACTCTGGACCGCAACGTTGTGTGGCAAAGCAAGGAGTTACACGGCAGATTCTACCGAGCTCTCCATGGGCCCGACGTAGATTTACTAGCCTCAGTTTCCTGGCTCCGTTTCGGTGACCTTTTTGGTGAAACCGAAGGTTTTGTCTGTGCAATTACCGATGAAGTGGTGATGACGAATAACTACCGGAGGTTTGTTCTGAAGGATGGCACAGTGGATGTTTGCCGAGCGTGCCATCGCCCGGGTGAATCCCTCAGACATATAATCTCCGGCTGTTCTCGTCTCGCAAACGGCGAGTATTTACACAGACATAACCTAGTGGCCAGGATAATACACCAACAACTTGCTTTGAAATACAATCTTGTAGCATCAGAGGTGCCGTACTTTAGATATGCGCCAGAACAGGTTCTCGAAAATAGCCATGCCACATTGTATTGGGATCGATCTATCATTACAGACAGGACTATTGTAGCAAATAAGCCTGATATTGTATTAATAGATCGACATGAACGCCGCGCAATAATTGTTGACATCGCTGTTCCTCATGACGACAACCTTGTGAAAGCCGAAAAAGATAAAGAAAACAAATATCTTGATTTAGCTCACGAGATTGTTGACATGTGGGACATCGATTCAGCAATTATTGTTCCGATAGTTATATCTGCCCATGGCTTGATAGCCAAGAGCCTCGATAAACATCTTAAGAGGCTCGCGCTAGGTGGTTGGGTCAAGAGTCAGATGCAGAAGGCGGTACTTCTGGACACGGCGCGTATAGTGAGGAGGTTCCTGTCTCTGGATCCTTAACCACCGGTAGCCGGGACCGTGATCTTGCTACCGATGGGGAACTGCATTTTTGTATTTTTAAATGTTATAATTTTTTATACTTTATATTGTAAAAATGTAATGTTTAGAAATATGATTTTGTATGTATTTGAAATGTAATAAAAATGGAAATAATAATAAAATAATAATATATCATTTATTTCAGACCATGTCCATAATGTGTTAGTAACAATGTTCTGACATACTAGGGTTAGTAACAAAAAATTAAATGAGATTAAATTACATTAAAATACTAAATTAAAATTGAACATTATAAAATTAAAACAACTTTAAATTGTGTCTTTAAATTAAATTAAATGTATATTTATCCATCTATTTAATAATGGGGAATCCCACCAGTCCATAAACACTTTAAGGACGCCGCTAGTGGTGCCACGGAGCCGCGTCAGCATGGAGGCACACCTCTTCCTCATAATGGCAGCAAAGTCAACCTGTGCCTCAGTAAACATGCCAGACGCACTGCAATGCCTTGGCATCCCCAAGAGCATCCTCAGTGCATTATTGTACTGAACACGCAGATCGCTGTACTCCCGCTGCGTGAAGTTAACCCAAAGGCTGCACGTGTAAAATGACTGGCAGTATGATTTAATAATGGCGACAGATTTTGATAGCTAGCCACTGGATCTTAATACCGGTGGGCGAACCCTTAGACCTCGGAGGCGGTTAAAAATACACATGCCCGATATGTGAGTACCCGTATTCGGCACGTGTTCGGAATGTCAGGAGGAGCAGTGAACCTTCTTGGGTGCATTGACCACTTCATCCGAGCCGCAGACGTTATACAATTTACGTCAGCTTCGAGATCCTCTTTTATATCGACACCATTACTGCGGACTTCATGAAGAATATAGCCGTAAACTTTTTGCAATTAAAACCAACATAATTATAGTAATTTCCGCAGACTTGAATAATACTTATGTATGTTCGTTAATTTGAAATATTGTTGCAATCAATGCGTATATGTTTAAATATTATATTATTATCAATATTTTATAAGGAGCTTATAAACTGCATTAGCTTAAAGGAACTGCTGAAACGAAGGCACTCTCAAACACAGATTCATTATGTTGTTGATGATAATTTATATATTCCAATTGAATGGTATGTATGGCATGGTAGCATGTTAGGAAGTGGCAGGAATAGCGAATGTCTTGTTCACATTTGCCTCTATTCATTAAACTTACATTACTTAAGTGTAAATCATAAAAATTGTGTGTAGTGGCTTTACCATAAAAAATAAAACTATAATATGTACTAATCAGGGTCTTGATTTTCCGTCTAATTTCATATAAATAACATCATAATAAAAGTGTTCGATTTTTTATTTTAACATTATATAAATGTTAGAAAAAATAGAACAAAGTTTTTAGTGGTTAGAAATTGTGTTGCCGAGCGGTCACGCACCTGCCTGGATAGCAGCGGACGCGGGTTCGATTCCCGCCTCAAGATCATAATTTTTCGACATTATTTTTCTAACCACTAAAATCTTTGTAATAATAAAAGTGTGTTGAAAAAATGAAATGTTGTCAATTATAATAAACCCCTTTAGCAATTTTTTTAGGTTTGACATTTTTATTTCTTTCCACAAAAAATTCTACAAAAAACATATTAAGCAAACAGGTGTTGTGACAATAACAAGTTCGAAAATGCGGTATTCAAACTGATAGGAATTACAAAAGAGAGAAGAATGGCAAACACGGTGTACATTGACCTTAAGTGACGTCAAATATGTTGGGACCCGATGCTAATAAAAAAAAGCATGCAGTCATAAATAGGAATACATGGAGTGGTTGGGTTTACTTTAAGTTATTAATGAACACAGATAAGCTCTCATTTAATTTTTTCCGTCTTCTAGTACCTATAGAGCACAAGAGCTTACGATACTTTCTTTAGGCGAAAAAATAGCTGTGAGTGTTAGAAATATTGATTTATTTATTTCCCCACTGCTGGGGCACGGTCCTTCTCTATGGATGGAGAAATATAGGGAGATTAGGCCATAACCCACCACATTGGCCCAGTGCGGTTTGGTGGGTACTAACGACTGCACATGCAACCGGGACCAACGGCTGAACGTGCCTTCCGAAGCACGGAGGAACTCGATATGCTCAAGCGATCTCCTCCAAAAAAAACGGTAAATAAATTTAATACTGCGAACCTTTGAATAGGGCTGATTATTTTTGCTCTTTGACACGAGCGTTCACGACGCCATATTGGCGACTCGCTTTCTCCAAAAAGGCTTAAAGCCGGTTCGTTACTTTCCTTGGGAGGACGTCGCGATTATTATGCAAAAGTTACGCTTCCGATGAACCTAACTGACAGCTTCATTATTTTGATAATCTCAGCGGCTTTATTTGGACGCATTGACGTAAGTATAATTTAATATTTTTATTATTATGGAGAGTGCCGACACCTGTGCTAAGCGGTCATCATCATCATCGTGTGTAAAAAATTTCACTGTTGGCTGGTGCATACCCAAAAGATTAAACCACAAAAGGAGAATCATCAGACTCATCTCCAGCGCTGTAATATCTCCATTGCTGGGAGACAAAGAAAATTTTGATAACTTATTTTTCGTTGTAATATTGTAATAACACAGCGTGTAGTAAGGTTCCAATAAATAATTTATCAATAAATTGTTATTGAATGTTGATGTCATTGATTAGTCATAGCCTTTAATCATGGTTAGACACATACGGGGAATGGGCCATAGCACGGATAATACAGTGGCTTTTCCATATTTTCTTCCACCCATAAGGCAAGCCTCATCATCATCATCATCGTCACCATACCTTTATGTCCCGACTGCTGGGGCACGGGCCTTCCCTATGGATGGAAGAATATAGGGAGATTGGGCCATAACCCACCACACTGGCCCAGTGCGGGTTGGTGGGTACTAACGACTGCAGATGCAGCCGGGACCAATGGCTTAACGTGCCTTCCGAAGCACGGAGAAACTCGAGATATTAAATTTTTGGTCACCCATCCAATGACTGGCCTTAGCGAAATTGCTTAGTTTACGCAATCACAGGCCAAGCGCGCTGTGCCACTGCGCTAGCAAGCGCCTCCTTTGTCAAGCCTATAGGACATTAACCAGCAGTGGGGACATTTAAAAGGCTGGTGATGATGACCCACCGACTGCCTCTTTGTCACATATTAGGAAATTAGTATATTAGGAAACAAAAATAGTACCTATCTAGGAAACATAGAATTCGCATTAAACTCCATGGTAATGCATGTTTACCTAACACAATTCAGCGTAGTGCAAATATTTCATGCTAAGGCAAGATTTATACGCATTTTATCCAAAACAGTGTCAAGTGCATCCATGTTTCCGTTGGTATTACGCATTGCAATTTATTTATCATGCAGTGCATGGGACTTGGATACACCTTGAAAACAAGACAGCACGAGTCGTGACTGGCTCGGTAAAAGAAGTAAATACAGCACACATTTTATCGGTTACTAAAGGTTACCGTGTGATGACGGCAGAGTAGAATACAATTGTCACCACCCAAATCTCTCCCGTGGGTGTCGTACAAGGCGACTAAGGATAAATCAATGTTGAGGAAGGGGCAGCAGCGTTCCTCTTGTACCACCTAGCAATAGCAATTTACTGCGACTTTTGTGCCCGATAAATGGCAATAGGCTCGCCACCTATTACATGGGACCTAACATAATTGGCGAAATGTGGGTGCTAGTTCACCTCTGCCTACCCCTTCGGAGATATAGGCGTGATTTATGTATGTATGTATGTAAAGGTTTCCACAAACTACGTGTCATTCGCATCTGCAAGTGTCATTGGCTAGCAATCGGTTTAAAGCTGTCTTCATAAACCAAAAAAAATATCCTAGAAATTCAATATATTGTTTTTTCAGTAACTTCATTAACTCAATGCGTGCCTGTGATGCAATATTGGCGCCACAGCTTTAAATTATGCAATAACTGGAAATGAATGTGTTAAATACCTCTAAGTTGTGGTTTTCGTACAAGGCGACTAAAGGTAAAGACAGTGATTAGTAATGGGCAGCAGCATTCCTCCTATACCAATATACTGCGATTTACGTGCTCGATGGATGGCAAAAGGGTCCAATATTACATCACGGCAGTATAGATATATTCATATACTGACATAAGTATGACGAAAGATGTCGCGACATTCGAGACGAATTTGTGCGCATCACACACTGTTGTCCATTGTTCCGTGCTTTCTACTCTCTCGGCCAAAATGTAGAAGACCCTTAAGGAGGACAAAGTGTCACTCGTTTTTGCAAATAACTACACAAATAAGCTCAATAAACTAAAATAAAATAAAATCCAATTAAGGCTTTTTAAAGCATAGTTAACTCAGTCAATTGTTAAAAATTGTTACTAATGGTTAAATATGAAACCAGAAAAAAATCAGAACAATTTTTAACAATTGGTTGAGTTAACTATGCATCAAAAACCCAGCCCTTAGATAGTTAAATGACATAATTTGCCAACTTCCATCAATTGTCGTGGCTTTAAAGGTACCCTGCTACGTTAGCTATTTAGGGTTAAGCTGTTGGTCTCGGCTGCATCTGCAGTCTTGCATAACCATCAACGACTGCTATCTGCGTAATGGATAGCTATCTATATGCTATTTCAATGATCTGACGATGTGCAGGAAAACATTATAAGGATGATAATAAATACATGTGGAATATCAACAACCTCAATTCACGTTTCTGCTAGAGTTATGTAGCAGCCTCCTTTTTAACCTTCTTCTCAATGACCCTCAGTCACCTTGAACGACTCTGCAGAATAACCTGCATAATATTCAAAGCTTGCTGTATAAACTGTAGTTTAATTATATTTAATAGATGTCATGAGCTAAATAATTGCCGCGAAGATATTTTAATAATCCCACATTCTTCATATGTCGACGATAAAGTTCATGCAAATTATTACTATTGAGGTAAGGATTCATCATTCAGGTTCCATGATGGCCTGGGAGCAAAAATTAACGTAGAATGTACCAGCACGGACTCACCCCATGGGTGTCGTAAAAGTTGCCTAAGGTATACTGCCCGGTGTAGACCATTAAGCACCTTGAGGCTAGCAAATACAACAGAATGTCCAATGAGGATTGGTACCAGGCAGGCGCTTGACATAAGCCTAAACTTCCCACGGTCCCGGGTCTTGGGCCGTGGGGGTGTGTGGGACTCCCCGGCGTGTAAAGAACGCCGGGACTACACCACTAAAATATCCCCGGTTCTCCATCTTCTGCCTACGGTGACATCTGTCCAATACGAATGAAAGAGACACATACTGCGCCGACGCCAGAAAAACTAGTAAGTAGGCACAGGGCAGGAATTTGCGTGAGCGAATTTTACGGCTAGTACGGCGCCTCAAGATCATAATTTTTCGAAATTCTTTTTCTAACCAACAAAATCTTTGTAATCATAACTATTGCGATTATTATTTTCTAAGTAACGGAGAAAATAAAGAATATAAAATTTAGTTACAGTTTCTTGACCCAAAGAAACACATTGTAAAGATAATGCAATGATAGAGCACACGTAAAATTAAACATCATAAACACAGGGCATAGGTCGACTCTCTTAGTCGTTTCACGTTCAAAGGTATTTAAATTCCAATGACGCCATACACACACACAAAATACACAAAAACTAGGGGCCCACTTGGGGAATCAAACAAAACGAATCAGATTTAACATATGAAACTTTATGGTATACAGCCACACTCAAAGACGACGATCAACTTGTCAATTAAATCTAGACCGTAGACCCGGCAAGAATAGCGACTAGTTTTGAATTGTATTTATTACTCATTTACGTTAATTGACGTCTCTGAGTGCCGCAGTTATAGTCTTATTGACAAAGAAGATTATTTTACACACAACTGTAACGTATGTATACCTTTCCGACTTTCCATCATATCCATATATATTCCATAGTATTTAATTGAATGGTTGAGTTGGAAGTCGCTGGTATAATCTAAAATTACATACAATTATATAAACTACGGTAGTTAATTTCCAAAGAGATAGATAGAGCTCTGCCGACACCTAGCAATCCACCTCCTTTGTTAGGTCTTATGTAATAGGGACCGATAAAAAAAAAATATTGGTTATCAAAGAGTTCCTACATTATGAATTGTTGTTTTAACAAAATGTTCGCTCAATGAATGTTCTCTCAAAGGTAATTGAAAATTTAATTATGTCTATATGAAATAGCTAAAATAAGTGCTCGTTGAAATTACGAAAATGGAAATGCATAATGTACACTTTCTCCATACCGTGCTAACAAAATTAAATACGTAGGAACTCTATTTTAAGCTAAAATATGGATGTTAATTTTGTATGCTAAATAACTGGTTACGGTCTTTATCACGAGATCATTTGAAGATTATCTGGATATTTTTGTGTAAGAAATTTAGCTACATACCTAAGAATTTGATAAGAATTAAACACCAAAACAAATGATAATTGTTTCATTCAACCTTTCTCTTAATTCAATATTCCACCATCCAACGCATTAAGAAGTGTCTTTTTTTATGTAAGACAGGCAAGCTCTTGCCCTTCATCTCACTTGATGGTAAGTGACGATAAGGGCTGAAGATGGAATCGAGCTTCACCTGGAACCCTCAACCGCAGAGGGCTGGCTATCTTATCACACATTGTCGGAACACAATAATGCTGTTAACATTATTATTATGGCGACAGATTTTGATAGATGGTGGTAACTAGCCAGGCGGACTTCAAAGAAGTTCTACCACCAACCAAACTGAGCACAAATATGTACCCCCCTGGGGATTGAACCCGGGACCTCTTGATGTCTATGCATGATTTATGGTTTTTTTTAAATATAGTACCAGTTGACACGTGGTGAAGGTAGAGCAGAAACACAATTGCAGTAGAATATCCTCACTCCCGCGGGTGTCAAGGTGGGGACAAGGCGACTAATTGTTTAGACAGCGATGAGTAATGGACTATTACGTGGGATCTAACATGCCTACTCGTTCGGATGTAAATAGGCGTGATTTATGTATGTAATACCAGTTTGCTTTACACTAAGTACACTAGACCATAAAATATGTAACAAGCTACTTTTAAGAGTAGTAAGCAAAATATTGCGTTTCGTTCTCCTCGTCATTATTATAATCTTCTTCATTTCGTATTCCCGGTCTGAGGTCGGCGAAGTATGCCTCATGGTCAGACTTCATCAAAATGCATCCACTACCGCGATTTGTTTCATCCATCACACCAGAACGGAGCTACTTACTAATGAATATATAGAAAAGTGATGGACCGGAACGGAAATGGCACTAGGAGCGCTGCTTTCGATTCCTCTTCATTTTTTAACTCTGTAGATTTGTACAGGCACAACTAGACCATAAAATATGGAACAAGCTACATTAACGGTGACAATGATTTCTGTAATGCCGTCACCACTCGCAGATGGCAATATCGATGCCATACGTTTTTAAAAATGCTTTTTAACCATTTCTTTCTAAATTACTGCACGCACTATATACATTATTTACAGTGGTTTCTGCTGTTGAAGTAACTGAAAGTAATCAAAACGCCGAACATTTACTTACACGTTAGATGATAATTTAGTGTAATCGTTATATTATCAAATTTTAGTGTAAATGTTATAACAAAGCAAAAATGGTAATTAGCATAACGCCGCGCAGCTCTCTGTACAGAACCACACATTACGCGGTTCCAGTGCCAGTTTTTATCACAGCAATTTGCATGAACATTAACTTTATTACACACAGCATCTAAAAGTTAAACGGCCGTAGATATGCATTTTTATTTTCTTATCTTCATAAATTTCGCACAAGCCCATAGAACTGCAGCGTTTCGCGTACAGTTGTATTACGTTACATACGTTATTGTGGTTTTTGTGCAGAAAAAACGCATGCTCAACAGAGACTGGTTTTTAAAATAGCATGCAGCATTGCAAGTGTACATGTCAATACTGCTCAAGATCTCCAATAAGTTAACACGGGTTTCATGTGTGCAAAAAAAACATTTCTCTTACGAATTCTTCTCAGGAAAAACTCCTGTCTCAATTTATTAAACAAACATCCTTTTAATGTAGCTATCTGCGAAGTTATAAAGTGTTTTTATTATAATTTTATGACAACGGCATGTGACAGGCTGGCAAATGGAATTTTTGCTAAGGATTCCTTTTTTAGAACAAAGATTGGAAACACACAGTAAATAAATGACAGCACAGCAATAACTTGTAGAATCTTTTTTTATAACATTAGCGCCCCGGTGTTTTTAAGTGTATAAATATAATGGATTCTGATAGCGCTCAAAATAAATAACATTTGTGCCTGGTTGTAAAGTAATTATAAACGCAGGTCTACACAAAATCTGTGACAGGCTTGTCAAAAAGTGCAACATTTAATGTTGATTACGATCCAATCTTGCTTACACTATGTAGATGAGAAAAACTTTGAGGCCACGAAATTTTATTAACTTGTAACATAAAAGTTAATATTTTAGTAATAATATTACACGATAAATTTATTTATTTTTGTTCTGACATTTACAATGTTAATGTTATTGTTGAATTAAGAAATTGTGATATTTATTTTAAAATTCTTACACTTACGCCGTATCTCATCTAATTATATCATCTCTTATCTGACATTGTAGACGAAAACATTATTAGGCTCGAACTCTATTCAAAACATACCAATTCGTTGGCTTTGTGTTTGTTGCTTGATTAGAGCGTGATTTTGAAATTGAGTTTATAGTCATTTTTATTGACATAAACCGCTTTTTCACTTTGTTTGGGTATAACTTGGAAAGCTGTAACTTATATACTTTTTGAGAGGGTATCGAGATAGATTGCTAAAATAGCGGGTGACCTGGTTAATTTGTTGTCCAGTTAACTCACACAAATAACGCCTACTTATCCCTGAAATGTTAGGCACAATTAAGACTGTATTCATATCCATATTATGGCTTATTTCACCCACTTTTATAAATAAGCCAATACAATTAAAATGACTACCATAAGAAGCACGAACGTAATTAATATTATAAATAAAAAACATTGTTTATCATTAAAAAAAAATTGCAATTTTTTTGAAAAACATATCCTATATTTGGTATCAGACTTCAATGTGAGGTGTGAATTTATAGGCAAATAAATGGCATTGCCTCTCATTACCAGAACAATCTGACCATATAAGCATATTTATTCTAACTCCATTATTCATTAATTTCCTTTGGTGATGCAGCGATCATTACAGCGCCAGGTATCTAAGCATCTCGTTGTTATTTCCCAAAAGGGCAATAGAAGGCTTGTTACGAATAATCTATATGACCACTAAGCAGTTGACTTAGTAAGAAGCGAAGAAGTCAAGATGTCCTTGTCACTCCAGTATTGATAGATTGCTATCATACATAATTAAATATTTCTTACACTCATTATTCAATTATTAAGAGCCCAAAGAAAGTAACACTAGCACGTGTGTTATGAATACTAGATGACGGAAAAATTTGAATATGCGTAATATGTATATACGTTACGCCTTTCTCCCACAGGGGTAAGCAGAGTTCTTTCCACTCACCATCTATAAATCATTCATCACACACCCTTATCCGTACCAGGATTTGAACCCGATACCTTTTGGCCGATAACCAGCGATCTGCCCATTCCACCAAACCTATCATCTATCATAAATATCGTCGTTTTACTGTAGTAGTCACACGGTTCAACCACAACCCGTCAATTTGTCTAACATTGCATAAGACCACAACAAAGTTCTTTTGTTCCGGCTCAACACAGAGAGATCCCCGACATCATTATTATTACTAACAATAAAATTGTATCTCTCGGCATAAAAGTCGCAGGTGCGATGTTTTTGCGGGGAGTTTCCATAGCAGAAAATTCATGGCTTTTTCGCAGTACACAAAACAAAACACTGCCATTATATTAATCAAATCGCGCCCTATCAGTTCTGAATACGGCAACTTTTTATGCCACAGGCTTTTTATGCCACAGGACGCAAAAAACTAAAGCTATCGTAAACTGGGATCGTATCTCCTATTTGTACTATTAAAGGCTCGAATAAAATGCGCAAACATTATGGGAATTCCTGCATACAATTTATTGGCTACATTAAGTCCAATGCTGATCATCAATTAAATCCAATTATATCTTCACATGTCTCCTTTTACGTTTGTTCGGATCTACATTTTCTTGGTACAAAATCCCTTATTTAAAGTCAATTGTATGCGGCGTTTGCGCCCGTGTGCATCCGTTTCTATAACTTCGTGCAAACGAGCTAAAACTTGCTTGCAGCTAAGGATTTATTTCGAACTGGATCTATGTCAAGATCAAGGAGGTAAACCTGTTCGTTACTCACATCTATGTTTACTAAGAACCTGACCCACAAAACGAATTAACATCGCCATTTCGACGATCGAGAGATAGTAAAGTATTTTATGCGCGTCAAATAGCTACCGGGTGTAAACTGTGCTACCTTTGTTCTAATTCAGTCATCTTAATCTTATTGTATTCTTAATTGGATAATACAAACTTTATTATATTTTCTTTACTTATTTTTTCATAGTTTCATACGACCTGGATCGATAAATCTTTTCCATATAATTTAATCAAGATCTACAGCCAATATATTTTTTATTTAAAAAATCAATTTAATTTATTTAAAAATATTATCTTAACGTAATGGTATCATGAAAATTAAGGTATTATTTTATTAAAAAAAGCCCAAACCAGTCAAAAGAAACGAATATAATACTCATTTTTCAAAATAATATATTAAATAAATAAATAAATATTTTTACACTGATCTAGCCCAACGTGAGTAGCCTAAGCACTTGTGTTATGGATACTTGATGACGGACATATTTTTAATATAATGATGTATATAAATGTTGAAAATATACTACATAAACATATACACAACCATGACTCGGAAACAAACATTCGTGGTCATCACAAAGTTTGCACCTACCAGGATTCGAACCCGGGACCTCTTGGCCAACACCCAGCGATCTGAGCATTCGACCAAGGCGGCCGTCACAGTAATATCTACTACAGTATTATCGGATACAATGCTTTCTATTCTATTCTCACAAACATCAGTTCTTCTCAAGCGTACCTGTTGGCTGTTTTTTTATGCCAGACAGGGGAGCTCTTGCCCTTCATCTCACCTGATGGTAAGTCAAGATGGACACAATTTTGTTGAGAACTCTTGAGCCTTGGATGAGAATGAAACGGTTCAGAAATGATCATCAGCAACTTCGGCGACGTAATCTATATGCAAAACAATGACGTAAGGTTACGAACCGGATTACGTCACACGTTCGGAGGATCACACACAAATTTGGAGCGTCATCCGATATTCCATAACGCTCAAACCTCATCTGAACTTTTAAAAACCTTAAGCCCCGTATAAAAACAGGATCAGAATGCTCGGTGTGCTTAATCCAGCGTAATACTGGTCGGGGTCATGCTTTAGCTACAAATCTGAATTGCAAACAAAAATTCTGTCCTTTCAGGGCATTTTCTTGTACGCCGAAATTTATTTTAAATTGTATGTAGGCGATTGTCTCATAAATTAAATTTAATCTATTTTCCTGCGTTCTCAAAAAAAAACCTACTTGTTTTATTCAACATTTATGTAAATAAACAGCTTTAATTTAGGCCTAATAATTAGGCCAAAATGTTCATATAATTATTAATATACGTAATTTTCTCTTAAACATCCTAGGGCATAATTTTAAAATTGTCAGCCCGATAAAAGATGACAAAATTTTAAAAAGGGACACATGTTCGAATAAGGGCTGGCAGCCTTTACAGTTTAGTGCAATATCAGTAAGAAATATTATGATATGATTGAAAAAACCAGCGCTCAATAAAAGAATATACATTCGCACGAAAACAATACTTAGTGAACCACGGATTCCGACCGAGTCTGTCCAGAGCAGGTCACTCAACTATTTCTGGGTTTTGCAATCCAGATAATAGGTCCAGATAGGATCCTTTATTTTAATACGCATTAATGTTCACCTTCACTGCTTAAATAACGTAGAAGTGCCATAATAATTATAACTAGCTATAATGTACCTAACAGAATTTGATACGAATGCACTAATACAGTTTAGTGTCCATAACTATTAGTGTGGAGCTTATATCGACGGCCCCAATGTACCTAACAGCATTAAATTTCAGATAGTTTTTATTCGATATATGGATTCCTTTAAATCTATATTTTATACGCACTAAATATTATGTTTGAAAGTTCGTTCGAGTTCGTTCCAGAGATATATGTATATCGTAAAACATCGAAAATAAAATGTGATTCCGTACTGAATCATCGAAAGTACAAGTTTCCTTAAAATGAAAGACCCTGGGACGTATATATTATATGCATAGTGCAAGATCTTTCATTTTAATTCGCTTTAATACTCACATTCACTTAATACATCTCCAAAACTATAATGTGGAGCATAAAACCGGCTGATTAAATAAGTGCAAAAATGCCTAATTGTATTTGGAACACATGGCTAGGGAACGGAACAATGGCCCAGTTTTTATCCCTGGCAAGGAAGTCTCGGTCGGGTCGGAAGCTTATTAGCCAGTGAAAGAAGTTTCGTTGCTTTTTCATCTTACTTGGGAATCCAAGTTTTACTCGTTTAGAGTCAAGAAACAGTCCATATTATAATAGTAGATTTTATACCATGATTTTATATCGCCCTGATAAAACAAAGAATGTCTCAGATTGCACGTAGTAAGATCATAGTTTATGTCACCCCCTGTACAGGACGTAAGATTGACGTGGGAGAGACCTGACCCACTACGCGTACGGAAAGTCCATTTTATGATCACACTTGATCATAAATACATTATAAATAACGCATATTTAACCCCGGAGGTGAAATAACACGTGAATAATGTTAGGGCACATGTGATACAGTATGTTAATTGCAGTACATATATTAATAGGTGGTTTCAGAAGAACGCTGCCGTCCATTACTCATCTCTGCCTTTAGCCTATGTGGTGACAATCGTGTTCTGCTCTGTCGTCATCACATGGCGGGTAAACAGTACCTATTCCTCCATGCCCATTTGCTTCGAAAACAGTACCTATTCCTCTTACCTTATTATACCATAATGTATTATTATTATGGAATAGTGTAGCTTATAACGTTAAGAAAAACGGTTTCCGTTTTTCTTTGACCCACATATTTCCAATATTTAACGTTATTTTTTTGACGATTCATGAGTGTATGTAATGATACCATATTTTTATTTTTTATTAGTCTATTGGCTTCTCGCCGCACCAACCAAAATCTAATCTCCCTAAACAATTCTTTTAAAAAGAGCCCAACTCCTGAAACCTCTATCAGTTTTGTTATTGGGTTAAAGTTCGGCCTGGTACCTGGAAGCGACTGGGTACTAGGTTACACAAAATAATGCTTCGTGCAGCCGATGCTACAAGTTGCAGACTTAATCTTAGTTCGAATTAGTCCGGCGTTCCGGACTGTCCGTTCCATTAGTTGCTCAGTTTGACCCAGCCCTTGGCATGCAGTTTTATGTATCTGTTTCTGGCAGTTCCGAATTTCGGAGAGCAGTGCGGACAGGGCTGAGGTATTCCAGCTATACAAGTATGCTTATATTACATTACTAGTGGTCGCCCGCGGCTTCGCTCGCGTTAATGTCGGTTACTAAATAGCCTTCCTCATTAAATGGACTGTCCAACACAAAAATATTTTTTCAATTTGATTCAGTAGTTCCTGAGAATAGCGTGTTCAACCAACCAAACAAACAAATAAACTGTTCAGCTTAGAATATTAGTATAGGTTACAAGGAGCTCGATAGACAACCCGATGTTATTATGTCCCTTTATATATTCTTATACTGTAGGTTACCTGGAAGAGATTGCTGCTAAGCAATAAGGCCGTCCAGTGTTCTGTCCTGGGTGTAAATTTCTACTGTAATTTGTTTTGTCTAAGTGTGCATTAATGTATATTTGTATTGTATTGTAGCGCTGTGGGTGGGAGAGCTCGATTGTGTAAAGTAAACACTGTTCGGTAATGCCGGTCATTGGATGGGTGATCAAAAAATTATTATCTCGAATTCCTCCTTAAATCAGAAGGCCCTTGGTTTGGTGGTTGGAGGCTGCATATGCGTTAATACCCATCAATCCGCACTGGGCCAGGTTATGGACCATTCTCCCTATATTTTTCCATCCATAGGGAAGGCCTGTGCTCTAGCATTGGGGACATTAAAGAGCTGATGATGACACAAGTTGGGTTCATAAAATACTGTTTGTGTTTTTTTTTCTAGTTTAAAACATCGTATAATGGACGTTAATGGCGGAAATCACAGAGTACGAAACTTGCGATTATTTAAACGAACACGTGGGTTTATTGTAATTTGACCTCTGAACTTAGTAGCACACTGTGCGTTCTTGCAGTTAATAATAAATAAATAAAAGTTAGTAGGGCAGTTATGTTGCTACTGTATGATTTGCAAACCACAGTACTGCCAAAACAAAATAACGAATCACCAAATCAGTGATTCGATCAAAGCTTATGATTTGTAATTCCAAATCTCCGTGGGTGATATGAAAAATTCTATTGACGAAAACTACCAAATAAATGATAGCTTAACGAATCTGAACGCAAATTGTTACCAAATGAATGTTATAAATGCTGATTACATCTAGGTAAATTGCGCATTGTGGGAGAGAAAGCATGCTTAATGGTTACCTTTCATTGATATTTTTCACCGTTGCTCTGAGATTGTTTTATTGTTTCACATTTCTCTAACTCTATTTCAAAAGTTATTTATTATATCGCTAATGTTTCACGAAAGCCGTAACCATTATTATTAGTGTTCTTTGGCCTCTACTCAACATTGATAATAGATTTATTGTTCTCATTCTACAATGATGGATAAGACTGTCTATTTAATATGAATGATTGAACATGTGCAGTCAGCATACCAGACTTTAAAACTGTAAAATGTCTCCAACGGGTTTTTTACATATCTATTTGACCTAATTATTAAAATCGGGGGCCAAATACTATGTTTGGTATCCTGGCTTCTAAAAAATGTATCTAGGATAAAAGTGTAAAAAAATCGAACCAAAACAAGTCTTACGGATTAAACTCGAACTAGTATAATCCGTAAAAGTTTTTAATATTATTATTTAACAAGTTAAACCCGTAAAATTTACAAAGAAAAAGAGGTCAGTAAAATTTCGAAAAATGTTTGTCCTGATTTTTAGTTTGATAGGAATCGAACCCACGTCCGATCCGAGCGGCGACGAATACCACTTGACCAAGCAAGACGTTGACCTAGTATAGGTATAGGTAAAAGGTCAAAAATAATAATCCGCAAAAAATATCATTAACTAAGTCATTTGTACAAGAGGACACGCATGAAAAGCATTGTTTTTCCTATATTTATTTACTTGTTCTAAGGAGTAGAATAGGTTCTTAACGACAAGAAACTTGAGTAAAGGTCAAGAACCCTCACTGAAAATAAATAAAACTTAATGTCATCATTCCAATTCTAAAACTACAAAGATTTTCAAACCGAGCGTTTTATCGAGGAATTCTTGAACAGAGATTATCGACATCAACCAGCCTAGTTTACGCTGTTTCCGACTGCATTAGCAATGTCACTGTCGTACCGGAGGCGCCAGAAAGAGATGCGACGACGACAAGTGACCGAGATGAAGTCATAAGAGCGGCAAATGCGCGCGCGCAGTTCCGGACGCGACTTTCCAATGAAAGCGACAACGGCCTTGCTTCACGGACCGCGGCCTATAGGGAATTTCGTTAGCCCACTTTGCCGTGTCATTAACATAAATAGCACTAGTTCTGGTTTTCATTCGGCTTCGCAATATCTAGTGGTGCACAGAAAGCAAGCAAGCAACTCTATCGTTCTCACATATTTTCTTTGTTGGAACCGCTGTGTAAAATTTATATACATTTTTTTACCATTATAATGTTATACAAATTCATTCGCCCGGATTGCGGTGGACGCGGGTTCATTAACCGCATCAGGACAGTAGATTTTTGTGAAATTTTTGTGACCTATTTTTTTATATCAATGAATTTTTTTTCAAAGCGTTGAACTCTTCAACCCAAAATACGTTACGTTTAAAAAAAAAACAATATGCCTAACTCCCTTTTAACTCTAACAAAATCTTATTATGAAATATTATGAAAGATTATTCCACTATTTTGACAAAACATCTTTGATAAATTTTTAACCAAAAAGACATAGATGTGCTACAAACGGCCTTATTGCTTGCTGCTTGACTTGGTTTGGTCGAATGGTCATATCGGTAGGAACAATTTTTGAGCATTTTTTTTTTCATTATTCATAATTATAATTATTTTCCGCCGTGTGCAGAGTAGAATACAACTGTTACCACCCCAAATCTCTCCCGCGGGTGTCGTACAAGGCGACTAAGGAAAAATCAGTGATGAGGAATGGGCGTTCCTCTTATACCACCTAGCAATGTACTGCGACTTTTGTGCCCGATAAATGGCAATAGGCTCGCCACCTATTACATGGGACCTAGCATAATTGGCGAAGCGTGGGTGCTAGTTCACCTCTGCCTACCCCTTCGGGGATATAGCCGTGATTTATGTATGTATATATGTATAATTATTTTCAATTTTGTCCGTCATCTAGTATCCATAACACAATGGTCATGCTTATGCAACTTTATTTGGGCTAGATGATAAGTGTGAGTGTGAAAAATATTTATTTACTGCTGGAAGCAATCTCTCCCAGCTCTATTATTTTTTAATTTATAATCGCTCGCGCTTCTCAAATATCATTCTAGAAACATTCTCGAGTTGAATGAAATAAAAAGCGTACTTCAGTGCATAGTGTAGCCGCCGTGGGACATAATGAACCTGTTTTAAGTGCACTCGCCGTCCATACGGGCACAGTATACCCAGAACAGTAGTTTATCTGCGGCCTGTTGGCGAGTTATTAGCCTATTTGCGTTGACGCTAGGGTTGTAACTAAAGCGGCGGCTGCGAGCGCGAATGTGCCGGGCAGGAACGAGCAGCGAGCGAAAGTAACACGCGCGAACACACCGAACCTATACTGCCGCGCTTACGAAAAACGCATTATTTACCTTTTTACAACTTCTGAGAAAAACGCGTTCAAAGTTTTTTTTTCTTAATACATTTGTATGAACGGAGCTAAGTTATTTATTTATGTAAAACTTTGAATATTCAGTATATTGAAATGGTCTCTATGGGAAAGTTATAGAGCTTGTTTTCCTGATTTCAAATATGTATATAACTCAATTTCGCTAAAAATCGTACATAATGCGTTTTTCGTAAGCGCGGCAGCTAAGCCCCCGTATTTTATGTCAATGAGTTACAGTGCGTTCCTACACGGCGCCAAGTACGAAAGCACACATTCTAAAGGGCAGCGGCCAGTTTGTATGAAGTTGTATTACTGGTCTGCGTATACTGAGACACAGGCTCCTAGCTGGATGTTTCTGCTCGTAACCAACTTGATTAAAACGGGGAACGGTGGGCGCCCCTTATTTTGAGTCCAAGATGTCGGTTATGGCGCTCGCTCAAATAACTTACGGCAAGCATGGGACTTAATATACTGTAAGCGTATGGAGAAATGGCTTAGCCATTTTGTTTGCGCATAAGCATGGGGAAAGTGTGCTATGGGAAATGGCAAAATGAAAAAGTTACTTTTAAGACTTAAATTATATTTTTAGTTTAGTTTTTTAAAGTCCTCGCCAGCCCCTTAATGTGCCCACTGCTGGGGCACAAGCATTCCCCGCATGATTCAGTATTAATAATCAATATCAAAATTGCCCTAAGTTGTTATGTCTCAGTGTTGTATCATGTGTAGTGCTCGTAACAGCCGCCTTGGTCGAATGCTCAGATTGCTGGGTATTGGCCAAGAGGTCCCGGGTTCGAATCCTGGTAGGAGCAAACTTTGTGATGACCACAAATGTTTGTTTCCGAGTCATGGTTGTGTATATGTTTATGTAGTATATTTTCAACATTTATATACATAATTATATTAAAAATATGTCCGTCATCTCGTATCCATAACACAAGTGCTTAGGCTACTTACTTTGGGCTTGTAAACATATTTATTTATTATTATTTATTTATTAAAATGAGAATATTATACATAGATACATAAATCATGCCTATTTAGCCGTGAATGAGTAGGTAGCGGTGTATCAACAACCACGTTTCGTCAATTAGGTTTGTTGGGTCTCATGTAGCGAGGTAGCAAGCCTATTGCCATTTATCGGGCACGTAAATCGCAGTATATTTCTAGCTGGTAAAAGAAGAAAGCTGATGCCAGCTGATGCCCATTTCTCTTCACTGTTTTAACCCTCAATCGCCTTATACGACACCCGCGAGAGATTAAATATATAGGAGACCCCACGCCACAGACGGATGGAACTTTCTATGTAGAAGAAAACCTTAATGATTTGATAGAGATTACGATTAGTGTACAAAGGTCATAAGGCATAAATAATTTAGATTATCTGCCCCAATACACACAGAAAACGCTTGAAATCGCAAAGTTACGATTGACCTACATTTTTGAAATATGGATATTGAAATATTGCGTTGGTGCATTTCAGGGGATTATAAAGCGAGAACGTCTTTAAATAAACTGAGAAAAAAATGTATCGTTGTATTGTGTACCTTTATTTCTTAACCAATTTTTATAGATTATTACAATAATAATAGTACAAAAAGCATGTCTGAATTTTTTTTCTTTAAAATTCGACATACAATCAAAGTTATATTAACTGCAAAATGAAAAATGTTTTCCTTTCTAAATGGATTTTTATCTAGTATGATAAGTAGTGGCAAAACGGACATACTTGCTAAAACAGCTACTTTCATGTATGAAAATAATTTTTAAAACGGATATATTCCCGTCAGCCGTATTGGCCACTTCTTTGAGGGGACATGTAAAAATTTAGATACCCATCTGTTTGCTTAGCTGCATGAAAAATATTATACACACCAGAGTAGATACCCGCTTTTGTCAACATGTCCGTTTTGGGCGCCTTTCCCCTACCTGTTTTCTAGAAGCTGTGGGTGGTAAACCTCCGCCCACCCGTTCCGGGAAAAGGTGAGATGAAAACACACAGAATTTGATTCGGTCTCTCTGGACTTGAAGCTGTTTGTTCCCACGACAGTTTATCGACTAAATGGTCGAGAGTCTTTATTCGAATTGCGTTTCGGTCTTAAACTTAATCATTAAACCTAATAGTTATAGTAAATAGATATCGCTAGTAATATAATAAGCAATTCAATTCTGGAAATGTTATTATATTATTTCGGCTCCGGTTGCCTTGACACGCTTTGTTAATGCTCCTTTTTGTGCAAAAGACAAATTTACTAAACGAACACACACGTTGGTTATTCAAGAGGTAATTATCCTGTTATCTATAATAATATTATGAAATTGAAGAGTATTTTTGTTTGCTTAATATAATAAATGGAGGAGGAGCTCTATAGCGCAGTGGTTTAACATGCTTGGCTATAACGCAAAATAAGCAATGCTCCCTAAGGCCAACCATTAGATGGCTAACCAAAAATATACTATCTCGAGTTCCTCCGTGCTTCGGAGTGCACGTTAAGCCGTTGCCCCGGCTGCAGTGGTTAATGCCCTCCAACCCGCACTGGGCCAGCGTGGTGCGTTATGGCCCATTCTCCCTAAATTCATCCAGCCATAGGGAAGGCTTGTGCCCCAGCAGTGGGGACATTAAAAGGCTGATAATTCATGAATTAATGAAATATTATAAACGCGGGAGTGTGTTTATATGGATGTATGTATGTTTGTCACTCTTTCACGCAAAAACGAACTAAAATTTGAATATAACTTTACAATATATGTATAGTTCATATCAAGGCCATAAATTATAAAGCTAGCTATCGAACAAAAACATGGCGATACTAAGTTCGCGGGTCAGCTGATATCTAAATATATTAATAATTCTTAGAAAAATATAGGCACAGTGCGATTTAACGTGTCACGTGGGGGCCTACCGCCTAACTCGATTGCTAAAGCAAAAGCTATAGTTTATGACGTCATGCTATCATTTCGGTCCAAATGTACCTAAACTATTAGCGATAGTTTTGAACGAATGATCACCGAATGATTTTGTATGAATTAATTTAAAAATTAAATTAAAAATTCAGGATGGCTGCTATAGCCGTAAGCAGTGCATTGCTTTAAAGCTATCATCAGCAATTAAGTTAGGCGGTAGGTCCCCTGAAATAGGGAGGAACTAAAAAAATACTTTAGAACACCAATCAAAGATGTAATATTCTTCTATACATAGAGACGCAGTAGTGCCCAGCAGTGGCGACAAAAGATGACTGACAATGATGATGACATGAATGTACAAAAGAAAAGTGTTTATATAACTGATAACATTCTTTAGTAACGTCATTAGTAATAGTGATGTGTGCCATTCCGGCAGCCATAAATTATATTATCGAAGCATAAAGAATGTTATGTAACTCCCATCACCATTGAATTTTTCCTTTATTTCTGTTACAGATTACCAGCCGTGTCCAATCGAGTGTATATCGGTCCAGTGCTTCGGTAAGCAAAAAGCGTCCATTTTTTTTTTGTAAATTCTGTTTTGTTTAACTTTACATAACGTCCATATCATTAGATACTTACTTTTAATGAATCGGTGAGAGTCACTGGCTTCTTTTGGTTCGGGACTGATGATGTAAGGACTGTCTTGTAGATATGAATTTTGGCTCTAAGCCTTAGGATTTGCTAGGCGTGTATTATACCCCGATCCTCCAAGGTCAAGCTGTTGTGTGTGTGGTGTGGTTTACTTCCTACTCCTCGGGAACCTTAAAAGCGGATACGCAATACATCCGATCCAAATCGAATGTCTTAAAATATGGTCCGTGGTAGCCGTAGGACTATTTCTATGGTAACTTAGACACTAGATCCGATCTCGGTCATCCGATTTCTTTCCGTCAAATCAAGTATTTCAAGTATTCCTTATTTTCACGGATTCGGATCGGACGTAGTGCGTAACCGCTCTAACCGTGATGATAATGCATAGGTACACGAAACACCCCTGGACTTTGTAAGGGAATAATGAAAATATCATATACGTATTTGTAGTATAATTTATTTCTCTAAAGAAGAGAAGAGATATGTATAATAATTCACACATACAAACATACATAAATCACACCTATATCCCCAAAGTGGTAGACAGAGGTGATTTAACACCCACTTTTCGCCAACTAAGCTAGGTCCCATGTAATGGGTGGCGAGCCTATTGCCATTTATCGTGCACATAAATCGCAGTATTTAACTCGGTGGTACAAGAGGAATGGTGCTGCCCATTACTCATTGCTGTCTTTAGGCTGGTAGGCAGGTGTTTGTGTAATGAACACAGATATTTGTTCCCAAATCATGGTAGACAAATAGTATATTTTATAAATACTTTTATACCATTTTTATGTATTATTATTTGTTAAGTATTATCTAGTATCCATAATCCTTCCTTATACTTTGGGCTGGATGATAGGCAGAAGATAGATGGTAGGAATAATTGTTAATAATACTACTCTTTTTTGGTTCACTTCTACCTGTTTTGTACAAAAGGAATTGTTAATTCATTTCAAAAGCTCACAGAGGAAGACACCGACGGCTTATAATGTTATTATCTTATTACAGCTTTAATTACTTCACACAGTGCCGGCCTGACCCAGTTCACATAATCCAAGAAATAATATTTTCATAACATCTGTGTCAAAAATCAGATAACAGCCATTAAGCTTGCTATTGTTCGTAAACTAGATAAAAGTCGCTTTCTTAATTAGGAATCAGGTGACTAGTTACCGAAATTCGAACCTATTGCTGTTAGTTTAGAGTCCATGTTAAGATTAAATCGGTAATCATGGCAATTAGCTTAGGAAATGCTTGTATAAAATATAAACATTTATGTTTAGCCAGTTTGTTATTTCAACAATATTATTAGTGTTTACAGAATACACTCTTCACAACACTTATCTCTCCCGTTAGTGTAGTACAACGCGACTAAGGGTAAACAGCGGGACAGCGATGAGTAATGGGCAGCAGCATTCCTCTCATACAGAAATGTAATAATTGGGAGCCCAATAGATAGCAATATGCTTTCCCTTTATTACATGGGACCTAACATTATTTGCCGATACTCCGTTAGTCCAATTAAGCATTTATGTATGTATTTATATTTATTTTGTTATAAGCCTTTATACATGCAACTTCTCTTGGCAAGGAGAAGATTGAGACTGAGGTAAAATAAAAAAAAGTGTTTAACAAAACTAGACAAGGCGAACACGAAACGTGCCAAAACTAGAAATTATTACCGTATTATTATTACCTACCAACGTTGACATTTCGCTCGCCCTAAGGCTCTGCCAGCTGTCAATAGTCCGTCACGACACCTCAAACACCCAATTGGCCGTTAGAATTTTCCGAGTCGTTATACAATAATTATTGCGTCGCTCATTTCTGATGCAAATGACGGCAATGACACTTGCGCAACCCTAGCAACTTATCGTTGCAGTATCGATTTATCGATCTAGATCGCGCGCTCTGTTGCCAGTGAGTTCATTGCACGACGGCCCTAATCACTGTTCTGCAACATAGTAAGTAAAAAAAAGCCTGTACCACTAGGATAATATTATATACGGTCCACATACAAGATAAATAAAAAAAGACCTACCGTTCCATTGCTACAGTAGATCCCCATAGAACCTGTAAGTTGCAGAAAATAAAAAGTAAAATTTTTGCCACTATTCATGGACAATCTTAGTTTTTGCTTTGTAAGAGATCATCATACAATTTTGCTTTGTAATTGCCTATATGGCATTTGTAATAAATCGCCCGAACTGAGCTACGAATCTTTGAACAATACGTACCTACGTTATTTTAACAAGCAGTTGTGATAAAAGCTTTTGACCTGTCACCATTGAAAAGACATAAACGCGCGAGTTTGCGCCTGCGCATCGAAGCGAGTAATGACGAGTAATTACTAATATATTGTATAAGTAGTATAATAGTGACATAACACTTTAAAGTTTAGAGATATAATTGCAAATGATACGGGTTATGTAAATATAATAAGGGTTTAAGTATGAAATTGCCGATGTTCCCTCATTATTTAGTAGTAGTGTATAATTCCTTTAAAACAATAACTATGTCCATTATTCTTTTTTTATTTTAAACTTCATTTCAAGGACTTATAATAATAATACTAACTTTATTGCACACAAAGAATACACAAGGAGAAATACAAACACACAGTACAATGTAGGCGGCCTTATTGCTTAAGAGCAATCTCTTCCAGGCAATCTTGAGTGAAAGAGAAATTATAAATAAGCTAGAAAAGGGTGCAGAATTTTGAAAAGGAAGAAGAGAAGTGTTCAGTACTACATACCAATTTAAGGTACAGGAAAGATAAAGAATAGCTTAAGACTTTTATGGGTAAGACGGCATAAAGTGATTCCAGACTGAATTCCTAAAGGATTCCAATGTGCGAGCACTCCTGATTCTCTCGGGGAGATTATTCCACAACCGGACAGAATGGACAGAAAAATAATAAGAAAGGAAATCGGAGGTGTGAGGCGGTATATCTAAAGTAAGGTTAAAGTTAGAACGCTGACTACGACTCGATAAAAAACTTATATTTATGTATACAATTTTATCTTATTTTTATTTCTTTCACTGCCAATCAATCTTCAAAAACAGCTCGTCCTAAGTACCACTTAGATCCACGGATACGGACACCAGTCCGTCTCCGTTATAAAAAAAAATCTCTAGGTATCCTAGGAATCCTATAGCTTAATGTTGTCTAAGTATACCCACAAAATTATATAAAATGTAGATTTGTGGTTCCAAAATCGCAAATATGTTTGCATGGAAAAATTAATTTTCGCTAAATTCTCCATACAAAAAGGCAATTTGATACTTAAGCCCCTAATATTATAAAACAAACAATTAAAGCTACGTATATGTTATAACGTTTACAGGAAATACTTCAACGAAGTTCAAAAGAGTTTAATTTAGGATTTTTTAATAAAAAGGCTCAAATTTCACAAACAAATAAAAAAAATCCATTATTTCTTTTTTGGTGCATTACATTGTTCTGTCCTTAAGGAACTATGACGACGTGACTGGTTCGCATCTGTACGGTTTGTAAGTGTGATTGTGATTGTAGATGAGGTGTGAGCATGATAATTAATTAATTCATTCATTTATTTTGAGTATTCTATATATTAAAAACACCTAAGTTGAAAATTTATTGACTAGCCCTATCTTAAGAAACTAGTTTTAAAGTGCATTATTTTATGAAAATATTTTGTGTCGTACTATGCTAAAATTCAAAACACAAACGGTTGAGCTATCTCTTCGTAAATAATGCAATGCCACAGTGTTTACGAATTAAGCTTCGCGCTTTAGCGAATAATTACTGCATCCGATTTTTGATACGGATAATATTGATTGCGTAATTAACATGTTCACATTAATTAACAAGCCAAAATTACATACTGCAATGATATACAAAATTAATATTATAAATCATCTATGAAATTTATTACAAAGGCAATCATGGTATGGTTTATTATAATACATACATACATAAATCACGCCTATATCCCCGAAGGGGTAGGCAGAGGTGAACTGGCACCCACGTTTCGTCAATTATGTTAGGTCCCATGTAATAGGTGGCGAGCCTATTGCCATTTATCGGGCACAAAAGTCGCAGTACATTGCTATTGTTAGGTGGTATAAGAGGAACGCTGCTGCCCATTCCTCATAATGATTTATCCTTAGTCGCCTTGTACGACACCCACGGGAGAGATTTGGGGTAGTGACAATTGTATTCTACTCTGCCGTCACCACACGGCCGATATATTATAATATAACCTTAAAATCTGTTTAGCTATGATATTATCTTTTAATAATAAATGACTGTGTGTTTACAATAATTATTGGGAAAATTTCTGGTTTCTTTACTATTTGGATTTTAATTTCAACATTATATAAATGTTAGAAAAAATAGTACAATGAATATGGTGGTTAGAAAAAGTTTGAAAAAGTATGGTCACATTGCGGGAAGCGACCCCGCGTTCACTGCAGTGGACCCGGTTTTTTTTGTATACGAATAGTTACCTAAATAATGTTTATTTGAGTAAAATGCAAATTATAAAAAAAATATGTTACACATCAGCCACCTAACTCTGCAAGCCGATTGCAATCGTCTTAGTCTACCAGTCACTCTCACTCATTAGGTATGATAGCAACGTTTGAGAGAGATGGCAACACAAAACCGATTCCAATTAATTTAAAGAGTAGCCCCTCTGGACATAAAATTTTCTCAAAATTTATTAAATTTATTATTACATTGGCGAAGCGTGGGTGTTAGTTCACCTCTGCCTACTATATAGGCATGATTTATGTATGTATTATTACATGCATTAACAACATTCTGTAAACTTTTAATATGGTAGCACGTGCTTTTAAAATACCTTAAATAAGTAGTGACACACTACAATTTAAGCCGTATAAATCTTCCATGGTTCCGTACTAAGCATAATTTCAGAATTTTATGTTATTAATTATGAACATTTTATCATCTTTTAATTACAGCAAACAAAGTTTCATTTTAATCAATTAACTGCCGCACACAGAGACGTCAATTAACAATATTGAGTACTGAATGTAAAAAAAATGAAAATTCAAAACTAGTCTTTATTCTTGTCAGGTCTTTGGTCTAAATTTAAATGAAAATTTTTGATATTAAGTACTCATTAAAGTTATTAGACGTCTCTGAGTGCGGCAGTAAGACGGTTAACTGTGTACAATGACATTTTAATTGTGTTAAAATGTCATTTGACGTTAAACGACGCTGTTTTTAGGTCTACCGAGCATTTGAGCATTTTATTACATGCTGATAATTAATTTCAGTAAATACTATCTGAATTAATCAAACTATTTAGTTTGGCTACAATAATTAGATAATGCCTAGAGGTATTTATTAGTTTTCGTAATGCAGGAAGTAAATACATTTAACTTTAATAAACATAAAATGTTAAATAGGTTATCCCAGGATGACGGGCGTCTTCATATAAAGTTATAATTTATATTTTACTAGGGACTATAACTCTCCACTCCACACTCGTGACACCAAATGGGGCGATACATACACCAATTCTTTTTCGAATGCGAGTACATAGCTAAAATAACAATATTATGCTACACCTTTTTAATTGAGCAACTTAATAATGAGTGATGCATAACGAAACGCGTCTCACTCGCACATAATTCTGAACAGGGTGTTAGCATTGCCTGGATTCGCCGAGGAACTGGGGGCCTGCCGCCTAACTCGATTACTAAAGCAAAAGCTATAGTTTATGACGTCATGCTGTCATTTCGCATCAAATGTACCTAAACTATCAGCGATAGCTTTGAACGAATGATCACCGAATGATTTTGTATGAATTTGGGAGAAAATCCGTACCGCCTAAAAATTTAAGATGGTTGCTAGCTAGATTGATAGCCGTAAGCAATGCATTGCTTTAAAGCTATCATCAGCAAACGAGTTAGGCGGTAGGCCCCCAAGTACTGACAACAGCAAGTCAAGTTACTTCAATTTGTTTCACGAAGACGTCTCATGACTTAAACCTTAACTCCTTGCAATAAAACCTAAAATAATGATAAAGTGGAACTTTTGTGGAACTCACCGTGTCCAAATCTGTTTGACACTTTAGGTTGAGGTTATAAATCGAGTGGAGAAATTTTACAAATTGCTGTTGATTGTACGCAGTATTGAAGGACGGAAGCTAGGTGCAGTGATATATACACATAGTTGTACAGATGCGCTTAAGTCGAGTCTAAGCAGAAAATTCTCGTCCATTCTAGCAATGGAGGCCTGTGGTCGATTCAAAATAGTTATAAAGAATTAATCATTATTTAAAAGCATTGCCTACTTTTTGGTAGTAGGCACTCTTTAGTTACTTTACCCTACTGTCTCGGTTGTTCCCTTTGTTGTAATATTTTATCCACACTCCACAGGTTTCTGTAGATGCTGTAGATTCAACACAAAACTTAAAGAAATTCTAGACAAACTAAAATCTTTTTATTAATCTGAATTCGATGTAGTTTACAAAACCCAAAATTTATGAGACATTCTGAACGAACAAACAAAGCTATTTACGATCTAGATGTGAATAGTTACCCGCATTTCTTCGGGAGACAACACCGTCCAGACTTGTTTACGTTCGTTCAACTCCACTTTTATAGCTAGTTCTTATCTGTCTTACAAGAACACTTTAACATCAATTCCGTTTCAATGTAACTACATCTTCAGAGAAAAGATTGCATGTATACGCTTCTATAGGATAAATGATTCAGCTATCCAGTTGCTTCAAGCTGAATTACTTACCTAATTTACCGGTGCTGCCTTTAAATGCAATGCAGACATAAAATATCCTGAAGTAAACAGTCGAATAATTAAATAATGTATTAAATATTTAAAGGTAATGTTGGACATCCCTCTCCCTACAACTCGATAATCACACGTAAAATCCACAGATTGCTATGTTTAATTGAAACGTAAGAGAAAACAAAGACTCTATTTCAAAGCGTGGGAATGTTATATCTTTATCAAAATGTGACTGTGAAGTCCATTTTGGGTTTCGTCCCACTAATTTTCTCAATAAAATGTACAGTACCTACACAACAAACAATATTAAAGTTGTAAATCAATGGAGATCTATTTGTTTATTATTTCTGCCATTATCTCATATTTATTTCGTAAATTTATGCCGTGTGGTGACGGCAGAGTAGAATACAATTGTCACCTCCCCAAATCTCTCCCGTGGATGTCGTACAAGGCGACTAAGGATAAATCAGTGATGAGGACCGGGAAGCAGCGTTCCTCTTATACCACCTAGCAATATACTGCGACTTTTGTGCCCGATACATGGCAATAGGGTCGCCACCTATTACATGGGACTTGATATAGTTGCCGAAACGTTGGTGCTAGTTCACCTCTGCCTACCCCTTCGGGGATATAGGCGTGATTTGTGTATTTATGTATGTGTGTATTTCGTAAAATATATAAATAAAAATAAATCCAGTATAAATCGTATAACTTTCTAAGCCGAACCCAACTAGTGTTACGTATGAAATAATTCACTTTAACCTGCGTATGTAGCTTCGATAAATACGTTATGTGTAAGATCGTAACATTTTGCACAGGTTAGACTCTATTTCCTCGAAAGCCTTAAACATGCTGTTATATCACATAATGTACAAATGACATAACATTAAACGTAATATTTATCTCAATATAGTTTTACGATGGATTCTTGTTACTAATCATTGCAGTGCATTATGAACTACTGTCGTATATAAACTATTGAATGCATATAAGAAGTCATGTTATGCTGTAAATAAATAAATTATGCAATAATATGCAATAAATTTAGTAGATGATGATGCAATTAAATATTTTGGTGAAATTATATCGGAGCACGGGTAACAACATATTGATCTAATTTTGACTTAAAAATATTTTTAATACACTAAAAATTAATACGCAAAGAGATGCACAACGGCTCCATTAACCAAGCTTGCATTTAGTAAACAAAAGTAATAAACAGCAGACAGAACCATCAATCAATTGTCGCATTTATAAATAACAGTGAAGCATAAACACTGGTGTTGCTTATGTAACCATTTCAAATAGATTAATTGACACTTGACGATGAATAATCACCGTAATCTATTTATTCTCTCCCGTCAAGCTGATTTCACACAGTCTAATTTTGATTGAACTCCTCGTTTTAACAGTAAAAACTATAATTTTATTCATCATTTGTAAGGTGGTTGATTTATTTGTTTATTTCTAGTTGTTATTTTAGAATTAAACTTATTAATTCGATTAATTGCCGATAAGCTACTCCAACTAAAATGTCACCCGTGATACAACAAGGTCACACACTCATTACAAAAAAAAATAGTGCTATCATTGCGCACAATGATGGCACTACGTTTTTTTATCAGTGTAATCATCAGACAAATAACATTTATCTAGTGATTGAAAAGTCAGCCCGTGTCAAATAGTAAATATATAAACTGAATGGTTCATTCGTACTAGGTACCTAACAAAGCGCGTTATATATGTATACATATACTAATAAGCACCTCGAGGCACCCGAGCAGTAGAGAGCAAACCAAAGAGAGGGTTGGTGTCAGACAGGCGGCAAGCTGTAAACGCAAATTCAAAACATTGGATTAGAATATTGTCATTTAATAACTCTCCGTTCATTGGTCCCACAGTACTTTCTATTACTTTTCTATACTTTAATTGATAATTTCCTATGTTATAGATGAATTATATTCCATTTTATCATTTAATTTATATGATATAATGAAAGAGGAAATATACTGCGCCAACCTGATGAATGAAATGATGACGGACATAATGTGAATTATTTAATGACATTCACAGCATTGTCATTAAAAAAATCATATTACTGATGCAGGAGCTCGCTCGCGCAGTGGTATAGCGCGCTTGGCCTGCGATTGCGTAAACTAAGCGATATTCACTAAGGCCGGTTATTGGATGGGTGGCTAAAAATTTACTATCTCGAGTTCCTCCGGGCGTCGGAAGGCACGTTAAGCCATTGATTCCGTCGTTAATACCCATCAACCCGCACTGGGCCAGCATGATGGGTTATGGCCCAATCTCCCTATATTCTTCCATACATAGGGAACATTAAATGGCTGGTGATGGTGATTAGATAAATGGCTTGTGATGTTGATGATATGATATTTATTGCATTATATACTTTCATTCATATGATATATGAAAGAAGAAATATACTGTGCTAATCAAAGATAGCCTGGGAACAGGGCATTAAGATCATGATGAAGGACATAATATCAATTATCGTATGACATTCAAAGCAATACTATAAAATAAAACAATAAAATTAATTGTTTTATTTGTTAGTACATTAGATATCTAAAAGGACTAAATTACGGAATAACATTATAACACTTTAACAGTGTAAATTAAATTAAATTTTATAATTTGCATAAAGTGGCACTAAACTCGGCGCTGGCGTGGAAGATCCATTAGATCTAAGCAACTACTCCAATAATAGCTTTTGCAATTACGGAATGCAAATAAATATTTAATTGTTATGTTAAATGTTATGTTAATGTTAAATAAAATAAAATAAGAGTTCCTGTGATTGAAAATTAATTTCAAAATAAGTTTGATTGCATTGCGCGTGATTTATTTTTGAATAAGCCCACGCACGCACTGTAGAGTTGTTTATCGTACAATACGTGCTAGTAATTGATAATATTCCCAAATAGTTGACAACAAGTTTTAAAATTACGAAATTAAAAACCATCCTGAGTACTCAACTTTATTCGATCATTCGATAAACAGTCATCATCATCATCATCATCAGCCCTTAAATTTCCCCACTGCTGGGGCACGGGTCTTCCCTATAGATGGAATAATATAGGAGGAGGTTGGGCCCAGTGCGGGTTGGTGGGTATTAACAACTGCAGATGCAGCCAGGACCACCGGCTTAACGTGTCTTCCGAAGCACGGAGGAACTCGAGATAATACATTTTTGGTCACCCATCCAATGATCAGCCTTAATGAATATTGCTTAGTTTACGCAATCACAGGCCAAGCGCACTATGCCACTGCGTTAGCGAGCTCCTCGATACGATAAAAAGTCTTTTGTGGTAATTATTTTTTATTTGAATATTGTATTAATTTTATTTAAAAAATGCAACAGGGTATGTTGCATTTTTTTTGTTGCATATAGATAATCTTTAATAGTTCTCAATATTTTTAATTATTGCTGCAATGAAGAGTTGAAATTTAAACGTTGCAATCAATGTTTTTACTTTACCGATATTAATCGACACAATAACTGTGTGGTGACGGCAGAGTAGAATACAATTGTCACCACCCCAAATCTCTCCCGTGGGTGTCGTACAAGACGACTAAGGATAAATCAGCGATGAGGAATGGGCAGCAGCGTTCCTCTTATACCACCTAGCAATAGTACTGCAACTTTTGTGCCCGATAAATGGCAATAGGCTCGCCACCTATTACATGGGACCTAACATAATTGGCGAAACGTGGGTGCTAGTTCACCTCTGCCTACCCCTTCGGGGATATAGGCGTGATTTATGTATGTATAACTGTCCCTTAAATTTGAGATATTAAACTATCACTATAAGTACAATGCTGATGAACTATTTTAATCTGGTATCTAAGTCGAAAGAAAACAGGGCAATTCAGAAATCGTAATGATATGCCATCAACTGTTTTTGGCGAAAAATTCATTGACCCTTAACACCACTACTCACCAATTATGGGTGATTCGGAGCCACATTGGCACGCTCACAAGGCACGGCCATTCTTACAAATGAGCCGACAGGTTTGTCCGCTTTCTTCCTCGCATCACGTTTATCGACAGCATCTCGAAGTTCCTGTATCGACACAACATTGGAGAGAGATATCAACATGACACAACCGGGGGAGATCGTCGATAATGTAGCGCGGAGACTTTCTTTGTTACATTTTTGTGGAGACTGCCACGCTTTTGCGTAATGCCATCCGTCTTATCGTAATAAAAGTTAAAGGCCAAACATGTTTACTTGAAGAAATTAAGTTCTTTAATTCATTTTACTCATAGTATAAGTTAAATAAATTATAGAAAAAAAAACTTATATTAGCTGAAAGATAAACAAATATTTACTTGTTTCATTTTCATATCTATTTGAATACCATTATTACTATTTTGTGTATTTTATATAGGTATCTTTTAGACATCATTGAGCCTTTTCATCCACCCCACCGGAAATATGTTACTAATTAATGATTATTCATTAAAAGACCTATGACCGGAGGAGTGATTGGGAAGACAATGCTGCTCAAAGCTCAAGACAACAACCCTCTTTGGGCATGCTGTTGTTAGTGGTTACCCTCCACCACTCGGGCGTCCCAATGTGCTTATTGGTATAATACACTGAGCAGAAATCCCTATATACCACAAAACACTTTTACGACACTTACTATTCTACTTATTTACTTACCCCCCAATACAGAAACGCTACTCAAGTTTTGGGGACCGCTTATCAAGTTAAGTGGACCACTGTCCACTTAACTTGATAAGCGGTCCTGTCAGAATTTGTATGGAAAAACGTCAATTTTGAAAAGAATTAAATGTTAAGCAGGTCTCAAACTTTGATTAGCGTTTCTGTATTCGGGGGTCTATTACTATTCTAGATATTTTAAACTAACAGATTAAATTTTTGCGATCGATAAAATATTATTAATGATCATTAATAATCGAAACAATATGGAGATCAATAATACTGAGCTCATTTTTCATGAGGTCAACCCGTATATTGAGACAATAGCGCTAAGACAAGCGGAAAGAACACACGGAACTTGTTTTGACAGGCGATACATTAGTGCGTGGTCAAATCGTGCATGGTAAGCTAAAACCGTTTTACTAATAATTATACTAATAAGATCGTAAGCAATCTTAAGCAGCTATAATAAAGCAAGTTTGTTTGTTTGTAATTACCTTTATTTTTGTAATATCATATTAAATTACATACGTACATCATTTATATTAATCATTCGAAATTATAAAACCTCAATTGCATAGCTAGATTATTTATTTATTCCATATATTTTATAAATAAGAAAAGTTTATTTTGTCATCAGTAATCTTAACAGTTTCATGTCCGTGTCAATAAATATTTTATCAAGCAGATGACTCGATAAAAATATAATAATTTTTTACGATAATAAACCATAACAATAGAAATTATTTAAAAATAATTGCAAAACATTGTCTGGACCCATTGGTTATGTAAATATGAATGATTATTTAATGCAAAATACGCAATTAAAATTCACTAAAACAATACTCCGTCGAATGGCTCAACCGGCCCAGAAATCCCATTTTTCTCCCCCACAACCATAACAAATCTTCGCATACGAAACCGCGTGCATAAGTTAGCAGATAAAAAAGCAAGCCCCGAACTCGTGAGGTCGCGTCACGTAAACCATTAGGTAACTATACTGTGTTGACGCCAAACAAACAAGCTTCCTCGTATGCCACTATGACATCATTGAAACAATTTTTCGATCGTCCAACAAGGTACAGACGACAACACAACAGCAGGCCTAGCACGGGACGTGGACAAAATCTCTTTCCTTCTTTTCCCCGAGGAGATTTTCTCCACGTCCCGTGCTTACGGGAGCAGGCTGTGCTAGACCGACAAATAATAGTAATAGGGGGCGCGCCTTTTGCCATCTAACGGTCATGAACATCATAGAGTATCGTTACGCGGTATAACAGAAACGCTACTGCCCATTCCTCATCCTTGTTTTAAACCTTAGTCGCCTTGTGCGACACCGCAGGAGAGATTGCAATTGTATTCTGCTCAAGCGTCACCACACGGCCAGACATGCGTTTTCTGAATGGAGCGTAACAAATTATTTCCCGATTTTTCATTGAAAAACTAGCAGTCACCAAACGCGTCATACGTTCAGAGTTTCTATGAAAAAGTCGAGTGTAGATTGCCTTTTTTGCAATCGAGTGCCAGGGCACATTTTATTCAAAGCCGGCTATGTTTTGTAAGTGAGTCCTTCATTGAAAAGACTGCCATATAAAATTTTAATACATTAAATAAATCCAGGAACTAACTTTTACTACTTTAAATAGAACACCAATTACAACCCTGAAAAGCTATAAAACGTGCTCTGCCAGCGATTACGTAAACAAAGCCATGTTAGACCAGTCATTGTATGAGTGACCAAAATATTATATGATTATAATTATCAAGTTCTCTCCGTGCTTCGGAGGGCACGTTAAGCCGTTAATCCTGGCTGCTTCTGCATTCATTGATGCCCACGCATCCGCTTTGAGCCAGCGTAGTAAGTTGTAGCTGGGTCGCCCTATATTCTTCCATCATAATGTCCCTAGGCCGAGGCAAATTTAATGCAAAGTAATCAATATTACTTAGGCATTCAGTTTTAAATTTAATTTTTAGTGTTCTGAGGTAGTTGCCCACACTATCAAACACCCGAAAGAACAATTACACTAAAAACATTCACATTTGTCACCCACTTCATAGTTTTATCGTAAAAGTTACTTATCCAATAGCCAGAAAGTGATTTTGAATAGGTAGCCGTATAAAATTAATGAATCCCGAAATAAACTTTTGAAGTTTGCACACAGATGATTCAGATCAGAAGAAGGCCCCGAATTCCGATTACCTTCGCAACTAGAACTTGGTCCTTCGAAAGTCTAGGGCCGTTCCGTAATCACGGGAAGATAAACTGTTATCAGAAACTTTTACAGTTTCGCGTGGAAATCGGCCAGAATTTACAGTCACGCACCGAAATTTGTCATAGTGTTACCATCTGGCGGCCGGTATAAATCCTGGAGTTTTAGCATTAGGGCGGTCCGTCCGTCCGGTAGCGGGCAGGTAATAATTTCAATCTGCAACATCGTCCGAACTCGGCAACGACCGAAGTTTTGCACATTACCTTTAAATCTGAACCGTCACACTTACAGCGTTACAGCCCAAGACTCGTCGAAGCCAACCCCCGCCGACACCGAAATAAATTGACACAGGAGATCGCCCGGTCGCTGTCTCTAAAGCAATGAGATACGAAATTCTCATTAAAATTTTCAGAGTGGAAGGCGGAATCCCGGTGCTTCCATTCAATTCCGCCTTTTGAAACTGAATCACAAGTTTTAATGAATTACTTCGACAATAAAGTATTGAATCTAAAAATTGAATGCTCAATTCCAATTAATTGCGCTGAAGACCTCTAATTGGTTGAGAACAAATAGTATAATATTCGATACGTTCACTCTGCAAACTTCTCGATTTATAGATTCTTCTAATATATTCGATATATAGATCTTGTATATTTTTTGAGTGCATCAAAAATTTTGTAATCGAGAGAGGTCTTGCTAATCTTGCTCTGCCTTATCATAGTTATTAGGTTAATTATTGATTTGACTCTAATGTTAATCATCAGCTGTCGGCCTTTTAGCGGATCAACCATTACTCGGTTAGTCGATACTTTGCTTGTGTACACCTCTGCCTGGCCCTTCGGGGGTAAATAGGTGTCTACAAAAATATACGTACTAATAGATACATTAGTAAAATCGTTTGTAACAAATGAAAAATTTAGTGTGAAAAAATTCCCAATTTATAACATCCATTATGATTTAATGCGCATATCCAGAAGTCGTGAACTTTATTGCAATGTATAATGTTATTAGGAAGTGATATTACGGAACCGCTTCTCAGGCACTCGCAGATACTTCAGACGTTTTGTTTCACGGACAATTCAATTAAGTGAATATTAGAAGGTTTCTAAAGCTTACGAGCGGCCCAAGAAATGAACAATAGATTTGAATGTAATTTTCATTTGCACAAAAACCAATTAATAAGTAGGTACAGAGAATATTTCCGTGTTTACACTAATACTAGTACATAATTATATTTATTAAGAAAACCAAAAAACATTGAATAAATAATTGGTTTATTTCATGATAAACAAGAAGCTTTATTACATAATAATACGGTCTTGTTGGTTTGGTGCGAATCTGATTATTATTTATTCATTGGCCCACTCTTCCTTAAAGATGATTTTTCTTTATTGCTGGGGAAAACAATGTGGTAATGTTTTATATGTCTTCGCTTTTTTTTTAGTATAACCACTTTACTTTTAACGGGATGGTATATCCACAAATGGGTTAATAGGCGGTTAAAAAGTGGCAGTTTTGTTCTCTGAAAACAAATAAAATTCATTATTTCTCCGTCGGTCGTTCTGCTCATTTTCATCTCACCTTGTATTATGATAATCGACTTCTCATTTTACGTGACAAAATGAAATCTAATTCATTCGCGGAAGCGCCGCCCGTTTAGATGGAACTTTTTCTTCGCTCATTCAAATAAATACTTACTTACTGGTTAATTTAGGGGATTCATTCTGTTTTATCGAATGAAACAAGTTTAATTAACAAGTTCGGTGCGAAATTAAAACGGGCCCTTTGGTACTGTCAACAGCACGTCACGATCAATATAATTTATTTATAATTAAATCACGTTGATTATATTTTTTACATTGAAAATGTTTGATATTGACAAAAAAAAATCCTGAGTTGAGTAAAATTTATCGAATCGTTAGTTTATTAGTAATAATGCAATAACCCATAGAAAAACAAATTTTGGAAAAATTCAAGAAAAAATATTAAAAAATTTATAAAAAATATCAAATTTTGATTTTATTTGCATATTAGATCGGATCGTTGGTGTGTTTAGGAGTCCCGGCATTACCGGAAGCATACTATATAAATAATACTATCTTATTCGATTTTTTATTTTAACATTATATAAATGTTAGAAAAATTAGTAAAAGAAAAGTTTTTCTAACCACCAAAATCTTAATACTATCTTTTGGATTACACGGGAACATGTTTTTACCATTGTTTAGTATTTTGACAATTCATACTTAATTCTGACTTTATCTTACGTCGTCTACTTCCATTATTGTTATCAACAGGGTGTTCCACGCACAATTATATATTTAGTTCAAATAAAAATACTTCTTAATATTAAGAACTTTTAGGTTGAAAATTAAATACCTAACTCAATGTTTCTAGAAAAATAATCTTCGAATTTATATTTCCTTATTTTGCATAATGCATGATGCACTCATGATAAGGTTATTACAAATTCGTGACTATGGTTACCTCTGACTTGTGCCTAAAAGCGTCAAGTGGCAACTGTACCTGCCGTATCTTAATAAATAGGGTGCCTATTATTATATTATCAACTTTATAATTATATTATTTGAATATTTTTTCAACCCTCGTCATCATCATCACACAGTCACATTAACGGTAACATATTCCAAATCTTAACTAAATTAATAACATTATTAGTTGGGGTCACAAATAACCCGATTCTAGTCATCAAAGTTTGAAATTGAATTCTAAAAAATAGTGAAGTTTCTAGATAAAATCGAAACGATCATAACAGTCATTATTTGCAGAACAAAACAGATTGATATAACATACCTAAATACATATTTTTCGTGCTACATTGCGTAACATTTGATTGGTATTATAAAAAAGTCACTTTTATACATGTTTATTAATGCGTGGAACTGCAATATTATCTCAAAGTAGGGATAACAAAACCAACTATATTATATAAATACTCATTAGGGTCGATTCTGACAACTGTTCTCTAAAACTAAGATTAATTTGACAACAGTGTTTCTCTTTCATTCTCAATACAGAATAAAGAGGACAGACTGATATTAAATTTAGTTTTAAGTTTAGAGAACCATGTCAGAATTGACCCTATTTACAAGCATCGTTATAAGTGCTTACATAGTCTGTGCTATATTCCCTTATCGTATTTAGCAACAAAAGTGCTTTAATGCAAAGTTTAGAAAGTAATATATCTCTTTAAACATAAATCTTATTCATTGACATTTCCGTCGACCAATAATATAGTGAAAGTTAAGAATAAAAATACAACATACACTATGTGTATTACTGAAATATCAATAGGTCAATTTCCAAGTTAGTCATATTTTATTTTCAAATCATCACCTTTGATTGTACAGCAAATAGGTGTCTTAGTTCTTACTGTTCAATTGACAGTCGGACAATCAATCAAATTGACGGTCAATTGATTGATAAATAGTGACTATCAATCACGGGTATGCAATATGGCTCCACTAGACACTATCTCAAATACGACAATAGATAAACGAGATTGATTTTTTCAATGGTAGCCATAAATCGTTTCTACCCTTTGTAAATGAAGGCAATTTTGATTGATCTTCTTTTAATACACTGACCTCTATAAGTCATATATCCATATAGAACAAATTCCAACTGAATAATTTTAATTTAAAAACTTTTTTGGTTTTTATTTAAAAACTATCATCTAAAATCATTATGGATTATATAATGTTTAATTAAACATTAGAGTACTACATTTGTATTAAGCTTCGGTGTGCACAAAGTAAACGATCTGAAACAATTTACTAGAGACACATCAAACATTGATACACGACTTAATAAATTTAATACCTACCTCACTTACTTTGTCTTAAATACGAGCAAAGTAAAATAGATTCTACAATTACTAGTAATCGAGATTATTTATAGAGCAAGATGGCAAATCTGAATAAACTAAAAGAAAGTTCGATTGGAACTGGCGGAATAAAAATATCTTCTTAGTGACAGCGTACATGACAATGGAATAAATGTTTTGTAATTGATGTTATTAATTTGGAATCCTGTCATTCTGACTCTACCTGTCCAAATGTGAATACGTTAACCAAGATAGGGTCACCGACTCTCTCCGCGACCTTTTGGTCTCAGTTACGTAAGCGAGTATTATGTGGAAGTTATGCGTTTTAATATCCGGAAATCTGCTCATAAGTAAGTAAGTCTAATTATTATTTTTAAGGATAAATGAATTATCATTTGGTATTTATTTGAACTTTATAAATAAATGCTAGAAAAATATTACAAAGAAAATAAATCAAACCTGCGATCTCACATTCACGTTACAACGTCCTGGTTGGCCGTGTGGTATTATATGCATCTGCCCGGATTGCAGAGGAAGCTGATTCGATTCCTGTATTAGGACAAATAATTTTTCGAAATTTATCTGGCTTAATTTTTTTGAGATATTTGGATGCTCTAGTAAATTTTGCCATGATTATCACCAAATGTATCATAACGTCAATGGGTCCTCCAACACGCATGCATAGTGTGTATTAATGGATACAGATCTTCCATATGGGTAGAAGGATACGCTCACTTTATGTTAGTGGATTGGGTACAGGATTGCCCAATGGATGATCACGTATAACTCCCTAAACGCTGTAAATTATGGTTAGTGGATGATGTACCGCTCTTCCCTATAGATGGAAGGATAAAAATACTTAAAATCAAATTTAATTCACGTCTAAACTAAGTTTTTAATGGTAATTAGATTTTAATCTCTAGAGGCATACTTCAAATAAATTCTTAGTATACATTTACTGCATGTAATTGAATTTTGTACACTTATTTTTATTTTTGATTCAACAAACTTAGCATCTTTTAATGTTAGTTTAGTAAGATAATAAGAAAATGATGATAGAATCACAGTTTTTTGTTTCACCGTCCGGCGTTGATGACGCCATGATTTTCCCAGTAAGGCTTATGCACGGGATATTTTTTATTCCTTGAATCTAAATTTAAACATTGCTGATTCGTTTATCTTTTTTTAACAAAACAATTTTTTAAGATCTGACTCATTATCAGCAGGTCTTCGCGAAAAGTCCTTGTGAATACTGTTTTGTGGTCGTTAAAGTTAAGTGTAGGCTAAATTTAATAATTAAAATTTCAAACACTACCGTAATTGCCATATTTCATAGAAGTAGACCTAAATATACGCGAGTCTAATCTGTAAAAGTTGTTTTATTTCATAAGTAGACGAGTTTATTTTCATTGCGTAAAATAAATAAAGACGTGTGTCAGCTTCTATGGTCATATAACGGATAGGTATATGTAACTTCTAGAATATTTCTTTCCTGGACCAGGATATAATTAAAAAAATCTGATCTGATTCTCATTTTATTTGTAAACATTTAAGTATAAAATGTTTAGATAGAAATCAAAACATAACATTTCACTCGTTTAAGATCTTCATCAGTCAACAACACGTCAGATTACCACAATATGTAAAAAAAATTGTGCTGTATGACAAACGGTGATAAAGTTGACAATCGATTGGAGATATTCGACCGCTTTGTATAGTCTGACCTGCGGTTTCCTGTACTTGAAGAACGTGGATGTTATTAGTTTAATATCAAATAAAATTCCAATGGAGCGCAGTATTGGCCGTTGGCATCTTCGAAAGTGGTCCCAAAATTGCCATAGGGATGTTGGCTTGTTCTTTTTCTTCAAAGCCTACAACATTTTAACATAATTTTTATTATTCGATTTTAATTTTAACATTATATAAATGTCATAAAAATAAGTACAAAGATTTTGGTGGTTAGAAAAAAAATTTCGAAAAATTATGGTCTTGATGCGGGAATCGAACCCGCGTCAGCTGCTATCCGGGCAGGTGCCTGACCGCTCGCCCAACCAAAGCATTAATTAACTTGCCGAAATTCTTCTAACCTTAAACTTCATGCTGCTTCACAAATATTAAGTTCGATTCCCGCATCTGGATAATAATTATTTTTCTGACCTTTTTTTCATTGTATTATTATACTTTTCCCGCTAGGCAAATAGAAATTCATCCTTTTTTTTGGACAAATCAACTAATAATTAAATGCAGTTTGTTATCGCTAGTTGAATAAACCGTCCATATTGATCAGTAACGTTACTAGAGCATGAAGTTTGTATCAGCTAATGAGACCTTCTCGCAATAGGTATATAATTTTGCCAAAATATCTTTGCAACAGACCAAGATATCTATGCAATATAGAGAACAGAGTAAGTAGACTAAGTGATCCCATTGACACCGTAATTGGGTATCAGACATTGCATGGAAACTCGGGAAAATTATTCTAGCAACTAGGAAATTACTATTAATACTGCTTTGAGGCAAACGCCCACCTTTTCGGCTGCCATTTTGGATAGTAAAATGGTAATTATTGGAATTAAACGCACCGCTATTTCAAAATAGTTATAATTATCATATTATAATTACCATATTATTATAATTATCATAATGTTGAAATTTGATATATTTCAAATAAAAAGAAGTTAGCCCAGAGTCAGTAGAGAGATCAAATTTAATTTGTAATAACTTAAATCTAAACCTATTTGACGAAACGTGGGTGTCAATGAACCTTTACCTACCCCTTCGAATATATGAGGTGTGACGGTTATGAATGTTCATACTGCGCAGTCTCTACGTAAACTGGGAACATGGTAGGATCATGATGATGGCAGCAGCTATCAGATAATTATCTCGGACCATATTAATGTCAGAAAAACATTACATGGTAATAAATATTTTTGCTTTCAAAGGCGGACTATGATAAGATTTATGTAAAATTGTAACTATAAATCCAGTTACCAATTCTCAACCACCTACTATGTATGTATATCATAGTATTATTGGCCGCGTGGTGACGGCAGAGTAGAATACAATTGTCACCACCCCAAATCTCTCCCGTGGGTGTCGTACAAGGCGACTAAGGATAAATCAGTGATGAGGAATGGGCAGCAGCGTTCCTCTTATACCTACCACCTAGCAAAGTACTGCGACTTTTGTGCCCGATAAATGGCAATAGGCTCGCCACCTATTACACGGGACCTAACATAATTGGCCTCTGCCTACCCCTTCGGGGATATAGGCGTGATTTATGTATGTATGTACCAATTCTCAACCACCTACTATGTATGTATATCATAGTATTATTGTGTATTCATCTATGACTGTATACATTGCTTATGTGTTTGTGAGGAAAGCTTTGAAATAGCTGATTTGTATGAATTAGGCTTACGGTGAACTCCAGTCGAACCAATGGCATTAAAAGCCGTTTGCCGAATCCAAACTCACTTTTACTTTAAAAGATGCCTGTTAAAACTTCATCGTAATCGGTTTAAAGTGATTAATGGATAAACCAATAAAGAAACTGATTTACTTTGGAACGAATAAAGAGCCTTTTCATTGAGTTAAATGGATTTTCGAATTAATCTTCAATATAAAAGGTTTGATACAGAAAAAGTAAAATTAAGTGAAAATTGTGTGTACACAGGCCCGCGTCTGTGTCTAGCCACTTGATCAAGCAAATTAGCTATTTTTAATTAGGAGATCTTAACGCTCATGTAATACAATAAAGAGCTTCTAAAAAAAAATATTGTGTGTTTTAATTATATGATAGTAAGAGCTAATTCTGCAGAAAGGCAATATTTAATTTTATATTTAGAAGTGATTAGTTGTATTTGCAAAGACAGGTGTGATCTTAGCTTTGGAGATTGGAATGTGTGTTAACATGAGCACAATATCGTATTATTTTGTCCATGCTAGACCAATGAGATAAGTGTGTCATATTTACTACAGCCTCTGTGAAAGGAGGTTTTGTTCCCAAAACCAGTAAAGGCAAAGGAAGGAAGAGATCTATTACCAAGTGGTCCACTTTGATCGTTTCTATGTATTAGCATTTTATTATATAAAGTGAGATATACATATTAAAATACGAGATTGTAATTAGAGATATTAACGGTTATACCAGGAAGCGTCTAGTATTATGCAATTTTTGCGCTCATTATCCAATTATCAATACAATTTTGTATAAAGTTATAATCAGATCTCCTGTTCGTCAATATTCTTCACCAATTATTATTAGCAAATCGATGAAAAAATTTTGCTTGATGATTGATTTGAATCAAAAGAGAGTGGTTGGCTTGATGTTATCTGATCGATATAAATTAAAGAGGGGAGAATTATCCTGCCCGATAGATGGCAATAAGCTCGCCACACATTGGGATCTAACCTAATTAGCGAAACGTTGGTGTTAATTCACTTCTGCCTATCCCTTCGGGCATATAGGCATGATTTATGATGTATGCTATTATTATACGCAAGAGGGCTTTAAAAGCCAAAATTTGGTCCCCGAGCTCATAGCATCACGTAATAAAAAGAGTAATGCTTGATAGAGTTGATAGAGCTTGATAGAGATAATAATATCTCTGAAACAAGTAAGACTTTCAACCGATTTGAAATAATACAACTTTTACGGATAAGACTCGCGTATAATTTGGTGTTTTGGCATATTAATTATTTAACCCGACGTTTCAATCACTTTACAATGGCCGTAGTCACGGGGGGACTGGTAGTGTGTAGGAAAGGAAGTAGGAAGGAAGGAAATGTGTAGTGCTCGTGCAAATATAAGAAAACATTACTTTCAACCGATTTCTACACTGACAAATATTATGATAACACCACCGGGGACAAAATATAAGCTAATTTTGTCCAGTGTGTACTGCTAGCCCATCAAGTAAGCTGCTTAGCTTGTATCAAAGCAAAAACGACGATACGTCGTGCCATAGGCCCTTAGTAAACTATCGTCAAAATTAGTATTTGGTCCGATTTCCATAAATTAAACTAACGGTGTGTATGTGCTTGGCAACAAGAGGATGGGTTGGAATTATTATCTGTTATTTACTTGAACATTATAAGTATAAATTATAAATAACTTTACACATTATTTTAGACAAACAATTAATAAAGAAATAAATAATGAGATAAATGTTCTGCCTGGGGACTTAATGTCGATATTTTTCTCACCTATTTTTTTGTCATGGACTTGTTTACTTTAACTTAAGTTGAACTACTCTCGGTATTGATATTTAGATGTAATTAAGTCATCAATCGTGACCGTCTACCGATTACCATTTTCATTAATAGGTAGGTACATTGACTTTCTATCTACTCTATACTCGTCCGTCATTCCACTCGACCCGATGTGGAGACAAGATTCATCCGCCCGAAGCGAAATGAGGCGAAAATTCGAATTTCAAGTTTCTAATTCATTATTAAGAACAATCATAAACTTTGAAACGAAGGATTTTAATTAAAAGTTACCCATTTGTTTGTTTCAGCGGACAGAGCCGCGCGCTGTATTGTTTGGTGAGTAAATGACTGTAACAATATCGGAGATTTAGATCTAATGGAAGAATTGGAAAATGGAGATGTGCTCTGGCGTTTCTGTGTAAAACTTAAGTGCGTCCTGCGGCCGTACCATGAAGTATTTGTGCGATCCAAACGCGGGTGATAAAACGGGACGCCGATCTACACGGCTTATAGCGTTGTCTCACTTTAACAATGGGAATTGAGTCGCGTTTAGAGTTGGTGGTAAGGCCCCTGATCTATATAGGTGTACTATCAGTATTCTGCAATTTAGTACTAGTGCCAAACAATTTTTTTTACCTTGACGTAATAAGATATTGTAGGTACAGGGTATTCTTGCAGACGAAAGTTGCACGCTGCAATTAAAATTTGTGTTTAACTCTAACCAACCATCTATCATTTTTACTTTTGAATAAAAACATAATTTTACTAGACATTTATCTACATCTAAACGTGAATGCCCCTTTGTCCATATGATTTAAATAATAAGGGGACAGCCTATTGCCATTCACCGGGAACTTTAATCGCAATAATTAGCTAGATGGTGCTCTTTTATCTATGTATTGAGCTGTAAGCACTCTTAGTCGACTTGCACGACACCCGAGAGAGAGACAAGGGTGGTGACAATTGTATTCTTTTCTGCGGTCACCACACGGTCTTTGAAAGCTTGACGGATACAAAATGAAAGGAGCTCGATAGCGCAGTCGCGAGCGTGCCTGGCCTGCGATTGCCTAACCTAAGCAATGCTCGCTAAGGCCGGTAATTGGGTGAACCAAAAATTTACCATCTCGAGTTCCTCCGTGCTTCGGAAGGCACGTTAAGCCGTCAATCCCAGTTCCTTCTGCAGTCATTAGAATAGCCTTTATTTCAGAAACCTAATATACAGTTGTTTTTATCGCGTTTTTATATATCGCGTGTCTCTGAGTGCCTTAGAGCAAAGGCCTCCTCCAACTCTTTCCAATGTTTTCTATCGAGGGCCTTTTAGTCCAAAACGGACCTAGCGTGGTTCTTAGATCGTCTTCCCACCTACTTTGTTGACGACCTCTTTTTCTTCTTCCGTCTCTTGGAAGCCAGTGAATTATTTGTCTGCTCCACTTGTTCATACCGTCTGCAGTCATTAATACCCTCCAATCCGCACTGGGCCAGCGTGGTGGGTTATGGCTCATTCTCCCTATATTATTCCATACATAGGGAAGACCTGTGCCCCAGCGGTTGAGACGTTAAAAATGATGATGATGGATAAATAATGGATACAAAATACTATGGAAGCGTCCAAACCTAGCAAGACCCACATGCCTCGCGTAGATTAACTAGCGTGCCTCATTCGATTCGGGCCGCACCGCATCGGAAACTATCGCCGACGCCGGCGGTCGCGGAAATCAAACTAATCGATTTTCATTTCGCAGACAGGAAATTAAATCCTTTGAGAGTCGTCGTCGATAATCGATTTAGCGGCTAAGCACGACACGTGTTCGCCGACTAAGCCAGACGGGTCGGTGCTTAATTTCTGATGCCAAGCCTTGGGACCTGGATTCGTGTCGAATTGAACTCGATGTTTATTCTATGAATTATGAATATTCCTTGAATTGTCAATTGCTCGCGAAGTTTTTGACCTGCCCTTTTGATGTTAACAGACATTCCATATCGAAGAAAGTAGGGAAAATGGGCCATCATAACCCACATGCTGGCCCACTACAAGACGGGCAAGCAAAAATACAAACCGTTAAAAATGTACCTCCCTTTGTCCTTTTTCCTACCTGTTATACCACATAGCAATATACTGCAATTTACGTTCCAGATAAATAAAAGACTTTAATTGATTAATCAAAAACATCTTTATTTTCAATCATTTTTTTTCGCTTTATGTTGCATTAAGTTTATGTGCTTAAATATTAGGTTTACCATGAATAGACAATGTACCTACTACTCCGCAACAGTATCCGCTGGAGAAAGCGGAAAAATACATTTGCCAAAATCATCACAATAAAGAGCAGTATTGAGTTTCGTAGAACTTGGGGCACATTAGCGTTGTTTATAAAAGTAATCTGATACGGCTGAGAGTGCCCTGTGACACGTGTGTACACAGTTCGATTCGCTCGCGGACGTCGGCATCTCCAGGGAAATTAAGGGGCAAGATACCAGCTGACCACGTGTCCCATCGACTCCATGTTCGGTCTAAATCTCTCTCCTAGTATAAGACTGACTGACAAGCCGGAGAAATGAAATCCTTCTCTCTAGAGCATCGCGGAAGATTCACGTTTGTGATTGAAAAAGAATTGCTCGCGGCGCCCTAGGTGTTATTAAATATTTTATTATCACTACACAGTTTTGTTTGCTTGTATGTGATTGTGATATTTTGATCGATTTTTCGGCTTCATCAGAAAAAGATTTTATAAAAAAAACCTCGTGTACCGGTGTTTGTTATCAGACTTTAGACGGCCGCCTTGGTCGAATGCTCAGATTGCTGGGTATTGGCCAAGAGGTCCCGGGTTCGAATCCTGATAGGGGCAAACTTTGTGATGACCACAAATGTTTGTTTCCGAGTCATGGTTGTGTATATGTTTATGTAGTATATTTTCAATATTTATATACATAATTATATTAAAAAATATGTCCGTTATCAGTATCCATAACACAAGTGCTTAGGCTACTTACTTTGGGCTAGATGATAGGTGTGAGTGTAAAAAAAAATATAAATTTAAATTTATAAATACTTCTCCGAAACGGATTGACCGATTTATGTGATGTTGTGTATATTTATGTTATGTGATGATAATGTTTTTAAAATAACATGTTAAGGGCAAAACAACGTTTGCCGGATCGACTAGTACATAAATTCAATTCAAGAAAAGAATTATATTCATATAAAGCGAAATATCTACTTTTTTTGTGTGAAGGGTCCTTTTTTAGTCACAGTCTCCCCACCCCGGCCGTTGAGAGCCGAACGAAGCTTCGGGATAAAATATAAAAACAGTCGTTGACAACTAAATACATTCGATTACCATTCGTAAAATATATTTTATTTTAACTCTGTAGAGCTCATACAAATATAAGAAAAGGATATTATATCTACATCGCAAAATTGAGCATTACGTTAAAAATGCATTCAATATTTACTGGGACATCACACAGCAATATCAAAGTAAATATTAAATGCAATTTAAAGTAAATATGAGTCATCTGTAAAATTTGATCAAATATCTGTCGGTCGCTGTTTGCTGAGATAATATTAAACATTTATTACGTACAGTTTATACGTTATTGTGACAACACTTTAAATTAGTACATCTAAAAACTGTTTACATTTCTGACGCTTTTGTTATGTCATGGATCGATAAAACTTCACCTGTATGATTCTAAATCAGTAGTTGTAATATCTAATCAAGAAATCCATTAAATGTATAGAATAGAATAGAAATAATTTTACTATCACGATACACAAACGACGCGCTAACACAAATCATAAGTATAACAAAAACAAACAACATACAGTAAAACAAAGAAAAAAAATAACAGAAAAAAAGGTACCAAACAAGCAGTTATCACATCAATACGTCATCTGTCTAAATGCATGACGACAGGATTCTTAAAGTGTGCATTTTATTATTCATAACGTCGTTATTATAAACCAAATAGATGACCCGCAAAATAAATGCTTAGTAACCAACTCACTCAACGGGATTAAATATTCAAAACTTTATTACGAACACGGAAAGTTTAAAATCAAGTGGCTGAGCGTATACTGGGAAAGCCGTTGCAGTGTGCTGAATTTGGTACGTATATCATTTTTATGACTAACAATACCGTACGAGCAAGGTTCCTTGGAGCCTTTGAATCTGTCTGACATCATCGTACGTTTAAAACAACGTCAGACTGTACCAGACTGTATTCAAGGCTAGTTTGTACGAATATCCTTAAAGTTATTTGCAAGCCACTTTTGCTATGGTAGTAACTCAATTTTTTTTTGGCCTTCATCTCACCTGATGATAAGTGATGATAAGGGCCGAAGATGGAATCGAGTTTCACCTGGATCCCTCAACCACAGAGGGGCTGGGCTATCTTATCACAATTGTCGGAACACAATAATGATGTTAACTGAACAAAAAAAATTAGCATAAAAAATAGTGAAACAAACGAATCCAGGAATCCCGAGAAATATTCACCAATCAAAGAAGTTTGAAAAGACGCTGGGTCTCATATAGCTTTTGTAAATTAATATGTTCCTTGAAATATGTACTCTGCCCTTAGAATCCGATTTAGGCAAACATTTCTCTCTCTGCCAGGTTTACGGAGAGAGTTCTTTATTTAATATGTTTATTTTTACATACACGCACTTAATGTTAGCTTTTTATATTCTAAATAGGCTCTCATCGGATGCTTACAAATTTACCCCCGAAGATTCTTAAGCGCTGAATGTTTTATTATTTACGTTGTACACGTATAAGTCTAATTTTCCATTACAAGCCTATCCGATTTGTACTACATTTTTAGCCATTACTTATTAAATAGCTGAATAATAACAAAGATATAGGCGTTTTACTCTTTTCATAATGTAATTTGTCCCATTTTTAAAAGGATGTGCCTTCCCTATGTATGGTGGAAGAAAATAGGGAGAATAAAACATAACCCACCATGCTCAGCGCGGGTTAGTGGGTATTATCGACTGCAGATGCAGCCGTGACCAACGGGATTAATGGGTGTGTTTCGTATACTCATTATCGGCAACAAATTTCTACCAAAATAAATCAGAATCAGAGACTTTATTTACATGTCACAATATCATAATATTACAGAGTAATAAAATTATCTCTTAATTATACCTCAGGGGGCCTACCGCCTAACTCGAAATGCTAAAGCAAAAGCTATAGTTTATGACGTCATGCTGTCTTTTCGGAACAAATGTACCTAAACTATTAGCGATAGCTTTGAACGAATGATCACCAAATGATTTTGTATGAATTTGGCACAAAATCCGTACCGCCTAAAAATTCAGGATGACTGCTATATCCGTTAGCAGTACATTGCTTTAAAGCTATCATCAGCAATAGAGTTAGGCGGTAGGCCCCCTGGTCCAAGTTTAAATGTAAAACTACAATCAAAATCTAGATAGTTCGATGAACAATAACTTATCTGTGATGCATACACTGCTGAAATGAATGTTTTAGGAGTGGTTGCGACCCTGCTCTAACATCACCACACGACTAAAACACTTCTATACAGCATAAACGCTTAAGTCTTGCCGGACCTCGACCCGGTCGATCTGCAACCGTGCCTTAAGACGCTATACAAAGGCTACTGTATAGCGGTTATGGTTCGAGTGACAGCTTGTCGAAGCCAGGCTCTGTTATTATAATGGGGTTCAGACTGCGAGGTAGCCTCAATAGGGACTCAACTCTGATAGGAACTCAGTCACTATTCCGACAGTCGAGCGGTAGTAAGCGTCTTATGAGGTTGCCTAGCTGATCATAAGCCCTTTGCTCGACGCGGTATGTCACTGCGCTATCGGATAATTGATTTGCTAATGAAACATGCAATCTTGAAACTATGGTACGAATAGCATTCGCAAACAATGTTATTTTATCCCCGAAAAGGAAGCCAATTATCATAATTATCAACTAAAATCATGATTTTATGAGACTCTTCTTCTCCCTGCTCTATTCCCAGTCTATCTGGGTCGGCTTCCATTCATATCGATCAGATGTCATCAAGCCCTTTTGATTCATATCACCCATCACACCGGAAAGGTGCTAGTGATGAATGAATAATTATACACAAAGATATTTTTTATGACCAAGAATGACGTATTTTTATAAATAAAAAGCAGATTTATTACTCGGAAGTCTTACACAGTTGTAATGTAATAAGCGTTAAAACTTTAGATGAAGTCACGAAATTCACACATATCTTTAATAAAAATTTCATTGAACTAGTCAATATTTTTTTTATATTAATTTTTATCGATATTACGGCACTACTATAGCCAGACTTTTAATTAAAAAAACTTACATAGGTACTATTCGAAGCACAGGGAACTAGAGATTAATACTTTAGGACACCCATCCAATGGCAGGTCTTTAGGAATATAGCTATGATTGCATAAATTGTGCTGTACCACAAAATGCTGATACCAAGTTCCAAATTCAAAATTATTTAATGAGTGAAAGAGATAACAAATATTTTGTTACCGCTTTCGCTAACTTTCTTTGGCTTTGTAATATAACTATTCTGCTAGAGCAAAAAAATAAATATTAATCCTTTTCTCATTCCAAATCGAATTGAACACTTTATGTCGTTGCTTTCAATATTTCAACATTTTTGCTGACATTGGCTAAACAATAATTTTCTGTGTAAGGATCTTTGCTTATGCGTTAGCAGGTGTTCGAGCCCAGATTGTAATACTATTCGACACACTCCGTATTCTACAGACTTGCCTATTGCTGTACTGTGTGTCACATAGTAACAAATATTGAATGCCAAAAATTGCTCAACGCTCCACAAGGCTGTCTCTTAACCGCTTAAAGAGAACCCAAACAAAATATAATGTCCTATTTCGGTGTGGCCTCTTTAGTTCTCGTCATTATAATAGTTCTGCCTTTATGCGCTCCAACTTTTCTGTGTTGGTACCAAAGTTAGAGCACTACTCTTTTTGTTGGTACAATAAAAGCTTGCTCGTTGTTGATCGATTGTGATCTCTGTTGTGGTTCAGTTAAAGTTAAAATTCGCTGGGAGTTTGACAGTTTTGGATAACCTGTTGTGCAAGCCTCATTTATTCAATAGAATATGGATGTTGAGGAAAAAGTATTTTCACAAAAGACAGCAGGGCAGAATTTTGTGTCATTAATGAAATTCAGCTTTAATATTAGAACCACAAGGTGGGGTATGTGTGTCAATTGGTGTGAACTAGCCAGGCCCTCCCTATGGGTGGAATTACGCTGCCCCAGTGCGGATTGAAGTGGTTAAAAGACTGGAGAAATTTCTCTAGTCACCCCTAGTACCTGTCGGTCATAGTGAAAGAAAGGCAAAGGCATCATTTTCATTACAAAAATGAACAGTTGACGATGATCGAAAACAACCGAAATCCACTACGTAGATAATAAGAAATTTTATCCTCGAAGAATTCTCCACAAGCCCGCAGCGGCGGTTGGGCCAAATAAAAACGACGCAGCGCAACATAATTGAATCTTTCCCCGACTGAAATATCCAGTGGAAATGTTCCCATTGACAATTTGATAGGATCGGGCCTCAGATGGTCGAAGAGCGGCCTGAGCCGTCGCGATGGGAACGCCTTAAGGGCGGCCGCTTGGAGGGAATTAATATGTGTTAACTGTTCCACTCCTTCTTCATAGATTAATGTTTTTTTATGCTAGACAGGGAAGCTCTTGCCCTTCATCTCACGTGATTTCCGGTAGGCGAATCACTAGACCATGGAGACGTATAATGTAAAATAATCCGTATAATGTAAAATAAGAGAGGAAAAAAGGAGGATATCGCTAGCGCAGGGGCATAGCGCGCTTGGCTTGCGATTGCGTAAACTAAGCAACGTTCGCTGAGGCCGGTCATCGGATGGGTGACCAAAAATGTATTATCTCGAGTTCCACCGTGCTTCGGAAGGCACGTTAAGCCGTTGGTGCCGGCTGCCTCTGTAGTCGTTAATACCCACCAACCCGCACTGGGCCAGCGTGGTGGGTTATGGCCCAATCTCCCTATATTCTTTCATTCACAGGCATTAAAAGGCTGATGATGATGAACTCGAAAAGACGCGATTTTAATTTTAACATTATATAAATGTTAGAAAAATTAGTACAAAGATTTTGGTGGTTAGAAAAAGAATTTCGAAAAATTATGATCTTGAAAAATTATGAGCCTCAAGATCATAATTTTTCGAAATTCTTTTTCTAACCACCAAAATCTTTGTACTAAGACGCGATTCATTTATTTTTATGATTTGATGAGAGTAACGTAATCGGTGCTTATCAGCGGTGCTTCTTGGTATGCACCGGGCAATCCCATTCTTCTTTATTTCTTTGCTCCCAGACCAGCATTGAAGCAACCATCATTAGTATCGGATTGTTTGTAAATATCAAAATTTTTGCAGTATTGTATTCTTGCATTGTAAAGTTGACATAATACTAAATACTTAACATACATGATATAACACGAAGAAGGCTATTCTTCAGATCTCTTTACTTTGGAAAGAATATTCAAACATGGCATAAGGCTAAAATTCTTAACAATTTTTACACTGCAAAAGTACCAACATTAATGTGTAATATATTTCAAGGTATTTCAACCGTTAATTATGCTTACATTAACAAGTTAGTGTATCCAGTTTTCCAATTATGTATTTCAATACTCCATTCAATACAGCACACCTAGCTATGTAATGAACCTATTCGTGCCGCGCATTACGTACGAAATTCCTGAAAATCGCCAAGGCGGACCAACTAAACTGAATTACATAAAAATTGCATGTGAGCAAATAAAATTGTGGTAGGCAATTATCGATTACTTTATCATCATTAATTAACATGTGTGTTTCAAAAGATAATATACTTATTAATTTAAAGGTCTGCATTTTTTTAGCCAGAGGTTAGATAACCAACACCCATATTTTCCCAACCATGGAAAGACCCATATAACATGAGGTTCATGTCCTAGAGCATATGACCATCATCACCAGTCACTTCAATAGAGTAACTACTACATAATGGTGCTCCAAGAAAGCAGGTGCTAATATCTCGTTATTTTTATAACCCTTACTGCCGCACTCAGAGACGTCAATTAACTTTCATCAGGTTCCCTCCACCCTACTTCCGCTCCCTCGGGTACATGGCATAAGCCGAGGTCCGCTCGCAGGCTCCTAGCCGGGCCTTGCCCCACGGTAAATCACCCGGCACATGGTTAGACCGCGCCGAGGGCCTCGCCACCAGACCGGGGTCGAGCACAGGGGGGCGAAGGGGAGCCCCGCCGTTTTAGACGGCGGCCCAGACCACCGGGGGACTGATGTCCCTTGAGTTCATGTCCGGGCCATGAGCTACCGCTCGATGCCCGCAGCCCGCCATTAGCGGATGACCCGGATGATGATGATGATGATCAATTAACTTTAATGAGTATTTAATGTCAAAAATTTTCATTCAAATCTAGACCATAGAACCGGCAAGAATAGCGACTAGTTTTGAATTGTCATTTTTTGACGTTAAGTACTCATTAACGTTATTTGACGTCTCTGAGTGCGGAAGTAAGTGGCCTTGTACCCAGCCACCAGACAGATAAGGGATTGTGACAATATTCTAGCTCTAATGTCACCAAAGTGACACGCAGCTTTTGATTTTAAGAAAATCATGTTCTTCATAGATCTAACAAAACATCCACATCATATTAAAACCAGCGAACGGGCTGCGGACTGCCTCCGTGAACCTGCGGAAGCAAGATGACGGGGGAGGGAGTCTGGTGGTGGGTTGGGGAGGTTGGTGCTATGATGATAATAGTTGGCATAATAATATGGTGTAGACTGGCATTGGCTCTCCGGTGACATATCGTAACGAATGACCCCCAGTTGGCTGCAATATTGTGCCTTGGCTAAATACTCGGAGACGCTGTTAATTGTGTAGTGGGCAGAGCCCCAGATACCTCTGTAGTTGCACCGTACTGCAGAGAAGATGTGACCTCTCCGCAAAAAAAATCGTGTAGACTGGCATATCTTTAGCCCGACGGAGGAACTTCTGGGGCGAGCCACGGGGCCCCGTGACTGAGTGCTGCTGCCTTAGGTTGAGGGGAGCCTGCCATTTGCGAGCAACGTGATGGCGGAGCTGTGGATGTGAGAGACTCGCGTCATGTTCTAGGCCCCCATCAACACGTTGAGGAGAGACACTCAGGGGATGTTAAGTGGGTATTGGGGGAACACCTTTACATATCTCACATATGGATGGGACACTCACGACATGTGCTAGACCCCCATTGACACGTTGAGGAGAGTCACCCAGGGGATGTTTAGTGGATAGGGGGGAACGCCTTTACCCCGAGGCCCACATACCCCGCGTGGCGGAGTTCCCGCCGCTGCGAGGAGTTGCGTAACCAGCATTTAACCCCTGTATAAAAAAAAGATGTAGACTGGCATCTCAATTGAATTCCTTATACAATCAATTAGGCTAAACAATCGGTACTATCACTGCGATGGATCGCGCATCAAATTGTTGACCTATCAATCACCGCTCTTCCGTTTATTTAAGCTAGCATTACGTTTACTGTGCTCCAGTTATTTTTTTGCATTTCTTCACCGACTGGCAAGACACAACCATCGGTTCTAGCACGCTAAAAGTCGAACATATTGCTTAATACTAATATTATATTGGCAATAATACAATAAACCGTTGCCAGTGAAAAGAACTTTTTGCACAACAGTCTCTGGCGAGTAGACAATGCAGCTAATCGCAATGTAGGCGTTTTTATTTGTGAGCTTCGAAGGACAATACTTTACAGTAATTACCCTTTCAACTACATTTATGCGGTTTAGCGGTTACGACTGTACCTAATGACTTTACAATAATGGGTGCCCGCTCCAATGATTGTAGATTTCCGTATGTGACCACTCTATAATCTTTAAGTCGATGCATCGTCGACACGTGTTACGCAACCATAGGTTCTCGATTCCGATTTGCCACGCATTACTATGTCGATTAATATCGAGCACATGTCACTTGCGTACTCACAATTCATACGCAAATGTCACCGCAGTGAAAAGTGACAGACGTGGCTCGCGACACTTTCTCCTGCGACTATTCGGAGCGCACACCAGTTTTATAGTTTAAAAAGTAAAAGTCTATTATGAAACCGGCACTGTTTTTGTAACGAATCATTAGAAAGAGAACAGATGTGCGTCGATAAGGAGAGGCGCGTAACCAACTGTGCTTTGTCGTCTTCCTGTGCGGAACGAAATACAGTTTTGCCCATTTTCCACAAACTAGTTTGAGCTCTAAGGTGACAGCCAAAAGGTGCTTAACAATTTAAAAAAATAAGAACTTAGCCAAATAAATAAGCTTAACTTTTTAAGTTTTCTATCAAATTCCATTCCGATATTCTTTTGTCTTTTTCTTGTGCCACTCTTCTGATATTGAATGAATGGAATGAAATGTTATTGGAAAATTGCTTTATCGATTATTATTTTCTGCCTATCCCTTGTGGGCAATGTATGTAGAGAAATACTCCAGTTATATTTCGAGCGCCCTTTTTTTAAAACGCTTCTATGCCGCGTTTTTAAACGGACAATATAATTGTGAAAATGGTTACACACAATAGATATGTGCCGTGGTCCTTGGGGTTTCCTCTTGCGAAAGCCTAATTAGAATTCAGAAACAATACTAGGTCAATGTCCGTTGACTCGAGCGCTGTGTCTCGAGTAAATACGTAACAATATGTTGAGTCAATGAGACGATACCATACTACTAATATTGGTAGGTATCTACGATTTAATTTTACTTAAATCTGGACAAATCTATAGGTTACAGTCGGGCGGGAGAATGTTTTAAGTAGCAGATAATTAGGGGAAGTCAGGATAAAGCGATTATTCATACAGTCTAAAACGGATACGAGAGAAAATAAATCAAATTTTAAAATTCATAATTTGCAATAATCTTTATTGTCTGCTACTTTTATTTCTTTTATTTACGCGATTAGTTCAACTATTGGCTTTTATTAATGCAAGTATTCATTATAGAGCTTATTTTAATAAAATGACTTGCTGGTCAACTACAAACATATAATTTCAGAGATATTCCACTTTTAAAATAATTATTTACACTTCTGTTCTTTAACTAAAACTACAGCAAAATGATCGACGGTAGAAAAGTGCTTAAGTCAGAAAAATAAGTGGTGGGTATCTTATGCTATTTTATTGCATTAAATTGATTATTCCTACCCTTTGTTTTACATAGCCTCAGCTTGGGTTTCTTTACTGTAAGAGCGTTCCAGAGCATTCACGTATTTCATCTCAGAATTCTCTTGAAAATATTGTCTATTGCACATAATTAATATAAAGTATACTCAAAATATAGTCTTATTTCTGCACTTAATTAGCTTGATACAATCGACTACCTACTGGCTATAAGAACTTTCCAGCAACAATCACATTTACTTTTCTATGAAATCAAATCACAATTTCTTTATTTTATATTACTAAATTATTGCTGTAATGTCATATACGTGACTATTAACCAAATTACTCCATCGGCCGGTCAATTGTATTGCAGACTATTAAATTCAGATATTAAATAATTATATATAATTTGTAATATCATGATGTAAATCGTTTGATTTCACCTCAGGTGACCCCGACTTGTCTGTAGAAGTGTCTGTAGGAAGATAAATATAGATTAAGACGCATTAGACAGGTAAAACCTATTTTCCAATGGGTTTTTTTCACTGTGAAAGCCTTCTTGAGTAGAAGACAGAAGAACAGACAGACTATGCTGAAGGAGACTTTCTTTTGACTTTCGTTCTTTTTCAGGAGAGATTCTTCCTCTTTTACCCTTCTTAAGGATACATAGTCATAAAAATGATATCTGACTACCGGAATATTAAGTTTTTATTTAAAACCTTGGATACATTAGGCAAGACGTGCATTTACTAGAATATCATCACTAAACATCACTAAATCTACACAGCGACATCATATAGCTAAATATTAATTAATATATTAATTAATATACCAGGAGACTGTTTGGTCACTGCAAAAATTTTTGGAATTCGTTTATACTTATACTTAATTGCAATAAGTTATATTGCAATTAAGTATAACACAGACAAGATAATACATACAATTACATGTAGGATGATTAAATTATATGGATGGTCGACTTCCATTAAAAATAATAATATATAATTGTAGATGTCAGTGTGTGTTTAATAATAAATAAAAACTAAGTTAAATTTACTTTACCTGACTTACAAATACGTACAACCAAAAATAGGTAGGAAATTTTTTGAAAAATAATACACGTGTAAGTCAAGATCAAAGCGTTTTGTTTCGTGCGTCTGGCATGCTTCTCGTTATGATTAAGTAGTTAGATTATTATTAAACATAATTGTTGCATTCTAACCTAAAAAAACTCAGCCTTCACGGTCAACAATTACGATTATTCTTTTAGGCCGTTTAACACTGTCATTAGAACGAAGAAAGGGAAGTGACGTGTTGTGGCTGTACAGTCACTTTAGATAATTTTTCCCATCGAATCTCGACTTTAACATGCTTAACATAAAGTCGATATTCATTGGGGAGCGTTGACAGTTTGTGGCAACCTGTACATTATAATATATTCGTAAGAAGTTCCTCAAGGTACAGGAATTTGGCTCCGTTAGTGAACGACTCAGAATTGGTATAATTATCTGTCGAAACTCACACAACGCTTCCTTTGTTTGAATGTAATACAGCGATAGGCGTACATATGAATTAGCAATAAAATTTGAAGGTTTCACGCCATTTAAAATAGATCTGATATTTATTATTAAAAACGTATCTGGTTCCGGATTTATTCAAATAGTTCTTTAAAAGTCTGTAAGTACTACCTGGTGTTAGTTTTCCATTACCACTGTAATTTAAGTAGCCAACGAATATAATGAGTAATGTAAGTTAATATAAAAATATCGTGACTGTGTGACTAATACAATAATATTAACGCAGAACTTAAAACATTGCGTGTAGTCAGTTTTCGGCAGTCTTTTGTTTTTCAGCAGTCATTTATTTTTCTGTTTCTATTCAATGAACGCAGATATCAAATCATAGCGTTAAATCAGTTTAATTTTCGAATTCAGCAGTCTTTTGTTATTTCTTTACGTCGTGTAAACTCAGAGTAGTTTTGTATTAAAACGATTTTATACAAATTCTCCATTATACAATACGCTTTCATACCCAGTTGACTATTTTTTTAAGAGGTATAAATGGTCGACCAAAGTGTTAACCGATAACCGTTCTTTGCGGAAACCGAGTGGCTAGCTGATATTATTGGAAGAGAAAACATGCCACGTCCAACCAAGATAGCTTGGAAACCAGGCAGGAGGATAATAAGGATGATGACAAAAGTAGGATTTCGGAGCGAACCAATATTTTTTTCGGATAGTTTGAATCATTTGTTATACATACATACATACATAAATCACGCCCATATCCCCGAAGGGGTAGGCAAAGGTGAATTCTCACCCGCGTTTCGCAAATTATGTTAAGTCCCATGTAATAGGTGGCGAGCCTATTGCCATTTATCGGGCACAAAAGTCGCAGTACATTGTCAGGACGGTAGTATAAGAGGACCGCTGCTGCCCATTCCTCATCACTGATTTATCCTTAGTCGCCTTGTACGACACCCACGGGTGAGATTTGGGATGGTGACAATTGTATTCTACTCTGCCGTCACCACACGGCTAATAATCATTTGTTATAAACTGGAGCAAAAGGGTTTTGTTATCTTGCTAAGCCCATCACTAGCAATTCATCAACGAAAATTTAACTGCAATATAACAATAGCAGTTACCCCCATTTCCTACATAGTTAACCGGCGACCTTGCTCCATTCCACGGCTTGGTCACCATGAAACAACTCAACCAACTCTCGCATAATCACTATCGAACATTACTAAATAGTTACTCAAATTCTTACAGCTATCGTATATTTTCATGCTTCCGTGACTCAAGCGGGCAATTTGCCCAACTCAAATAGAGCTATAAAGTCACTGTTGCGAAAGGTTAAAATTCAATGCCAACCAAGGAAAGCGGTCAATCGGTACTGTACACTACTTAATTTGCTCAATGTGAATTGTTTCGCAAAAAAAGGTCTTTCGGCGTTTCCTAACAATTTGGTGTGTGACAAAAGTTATGTGGCATTTGCCACACGTTATATTATGCTGGCTTCTATTTCCACTGGGGCTGTTAATATGACGAATGTTATTGTTTCCCATTGCTAAGAAATGTCCTCGTGTAAAAAGCTATGTGAGACTATGAGAGCAGTGTTATGACCAAACGGGATAATAATATGAAGATAGTATTCTTAAATAAAATGCTGTATGGTGACGGCAGAGCAGAATACAATTGTGACCACCCCCGATCTCTCCAATGGCAAAACAGCTTATAATATAGGTTATAACAGTATATCACCTAGCATACTGCAATTTATGTGCCTGATACATGGAAATATGCTCGTCCCTTATTATATGGGACTTTAGCGTGATTGAATAATACATACATACATAAATCACGCCTATATCCCCGAAAGGGTAGGCAGAGGTGAACTAGCACCCACGTTTCGCCAATCATGTTAGGTTCCATGTGGCGAGCCTATTGCCATCTATCGGGCACAAAAGTCGCAGTACTATTGCTAGGTGGCATAAGTGGAACGCTGCTGCCCATTCCTCATCACTAATTTATCCTTAGTCGCCTTGTACAACACCCATGGGAGAGATTTGGGGTGGTGACAATTATATTCTACTCTGCCGTCACCACACGGCGGAGTATATTGAATAATTGTGGGTGTTAATACACCTTCCTACCCTGCCTACCCCTTCGAAGATCAATATGTGTAAATTCTACATGTATTGTTAAACAAAATGAGGTAAATGTGCTAGCTGTCAAAAGGTCGAACATGTTACATAATATTATGACTATACAACTGTATGCAAATCGCAGATAAATTTGGACTATCATATTCATTTGGGACAACTGATCTAGATAGAACAGTGGGTCAAAAATGCCGTTATTGTGATCTGTGATTGAATTTTTAATTTTATTAAAAAAAATATTACAATGAAATAAAGAGGCCAGAAAAATTTCAAAAACCCCTCTGTGTTTTGTGCCCCTTTTCTTTCTTTTCTCTGTAATAACAAACACAAAATAATCAAGCCGTTTCCGGATCGAACAAAGAGCAATTCGCAACAAGTGAGTGTATTCGAAGAATGAATTTCTTTAATACCGCCGTGACATCAATTGATTTTTCCCTCGGTTAAGGGAACTGTTTGACAAATTCGCTATTCTGTCACGCTCTGGAGGGCCGAAATACGCGTTCCTTCACCGATAAACGAGTAGAATAGTCCCCTATATAGTATTCACGCATTCGTAAATTTATGAAGCCGTCAAAGGAGAACGTATATAACGACCCTTCGATTTCCTTTTCACGCTGATTCCATTCAGGAGTGGAAAGCACTTCCTCTGCCGCCCGGCACCCAATCAGCCTTTCAAAATATAATATTACGAAGTAGGCACTTTTAATCGCAGCCGAGGTGAATATTAAAGCGGCCTTACACGCTCGACTGGACAGCAGGATTTTTATTATGGAGATTTCATCATTTTTCCCAAGTTAATCACGTGTTCGAATCTAATTACGCTGGAAACGGCGGAGATATTGTTTTGATTTACTTGGTTTTTACGTTATTGTTAAAAACAGCAGTCTCAGAGACCAAAATAACAGATTTGTAAGTCAAACGCGAAATCAATTTGCTGCCATTAATACGAATGACGTAGTTCTTTTTAAGTAGGTATTCTAGTTCGGATAAACTTCTATCTTAGTTGTAGAATAATGATAATTTGTTTTTAATAGGCAAAAGAAACAGGAGCCGTGCTCTTAGAAAAATAGCCATAAGTAATTTCCAGACTTAGATCATTACGAAGTATTTCGGTCGTGTCGCTTGCATTCGGTTTTAAAGTACTCAGTCCTTATGGCATAATAATTATTTCCCACTCACATTTATAAGAAATACTTAAGTAATATTAATTATAGGGTGCCATCAACAATTTATATTTTTTTAAACAAACATTAAAATTTGTTAAAACCTGTTCTTGTTCTTTGTAAATAGTTTTTGAGATTAAGTACTCATTAACGTTAATTTACATCTCTGACTGGGGCAGTAAGGGGCTTACCCCCGAATGCAGAAACATTACTCAAATTTTGAGCACTGCAAAAAAAGTTAAGTGGACAATACCTATCAGAATTTGTATGGAAAAACATAAATTTGAAAAATACTTTAATGTCAAGGAGGACTCAAACTTTGAGTAGCGTTTATGTATTCGGGGGTTAGAATACGTAGTTAACATAATATAATACAAATAAAAATTATATGATTTTTAGCCGGTCTAGTTTACGTTTAAGATTAAAAACAATTACACTTCAAGGCGACTGCAAAATTTCGCAAATTTTAACGAACTTGCACGGCCTAATAATATGTGCGAGCACAAAGTTTTAAAATTATTAAATTAAACCCCGTAACACTGTTAGTAATAGTATATCCGGAGCGACAAAGCCGGTCTTAACAAGCGGTGTTCCGGCGGCCTAGGCACCCTTCAACCAACTTGGACAATTGGATTTTGTACGGGCCCATCACGGTCTCTCTCACCTTGGTGCGTTAATTCAGTATGCAGCATTCGCGATGGGACACTGAACGTCTTGATTGGGGTATATGTATAGCTGTCGATTAAGGGACATCGCCCGGTGCTTACCAATAATCGCCTTGGGGCCCTAAGAAGAGTTGGTGTCAGGCAGTCGGCCGGCTGTAAAACGTAAGCCGAAACCTTAAGCAGTCTTCTTTTTCCTGTCCTGTTCCCATACTATCTGAGGTCGGCGCAATATGTTTCCTCTTCCATTCATATCGGTCAGACGTCATCAAGCAACCCACTCCCTTTTAATTCATATCATCCATCACACCGTAAAGGTGTTAGTGATGAATGAATGTACAGAAAAGAGACGAAACGGACCATGTCGAGAGATCGACGAACGGAGAGAGTGATTGGAATGACAACATTTCAATCCATACTGTTCAAGGTTTTGGCTTAGTTTTTGCAGCCGGCCGCCTGCCTGACATCATCCCTCTTTGAGAATGCTGTTGTTGGTGGTTTGCCCTCCACCATTCAGGTGCCACAAAGTATTTACTGGTATACATCGGGCAATCTATCTAATAGGTATCTCTCCCGGCAATGAACATCGTTTTTTCATTGTTTCATATTTATTTCATTGTTCAATTCTGGCAGTGTTGCATGACCCGAGCTTGCGAACAATTCAGACATTTACTGCGACGCTTTATGAGGCCCGAGGCTAGACTAGATTGCTCCGAGAGCCCGCCTTATTAACCCTAGCCAGCGCCGGCGCCGAACACCTAACCAACTTTAAGAAAACTACGCCCCTCAGCGCGTCTCATTTCCCTCGCGTTAAACAGGTAACAGTTTATTGCTGTGGAGTCTCGGGGGGAATACCTTTTTCAACTAAACTCGACTATTTGTTTCCTGTCCGGCGGCGGAAGAAAATTAGATCTTTCTGTTGCCAAGCAGCGGAGGCGGTACAGAGATGAGTTCCTAATAGTTCTAAAGAGGACTGGGTGTTTTCAAATTAGAAATAAAGGAACAAACATAATTGTTATGCCGTGTGGCGACGGCAGAGCAGTATACAATTGTCACTAAGAATAAGAGTTGAGACAGCGATGATGAAAACCTCCATGTAGTAACACACACTGTACTGGAATTTATGTGCCCGACAGATGTCATTATTACATGGGATCTAACATAATTGTCGAAACATTGTTGTTAGTCTATTCACCTCTTCGCTAGTAAATAAGCTTGTTTTATGTATCTATAATTCTAACTTGGAAGTATTCTGCTAAAACATAATTTAATAATTATCATGCCCTAAGTACCTACGAAGCAAAGACGTAGATAGTAAATGCAATAACTGGTTACCCAAGATCAGAACTGTCAAATAAAGGATTATTTTATACAATCCTTGCAAAATTCTTCAAGACTGCAGTTAACACAACAATACTACTCAGAAGCTTGTTACTTTTGTTTTAAAATCGAAGCCAACATAAATAACACGTCAAGACGTGTTGTCCAAGCAGCGTTATATCATTGTCAAGCCAAAATAGCAACTCGCCGGCAGCCCCGCAAAATGGAATCTTCCTTTCACAAAACAGAGACGGAACCTGCGAAAAGTCCGAACCATGGACGTAATATTAATATACCAGGACTGAGCACTGTCAAAATAGTGTTATAGTAAAAGAAGACATATTATTGTGCGTACGGCATAAAGTTTACTTTATAACTAATTATATTAGAGGAAAACCGAGCCGAGTGAGATAGTCAGAGTGGAGTTCTCTGTCCCTTTTTCGCAATTGCCCCCCAACAAAAATGACATGACAATAATGGTCATTAGAAGAGGACGAACAATCCTGTTAGAATAAGACGAACCACTCCACTTCTATACATCTCACTGGCTCGTATTTTCGGCTCTAGTGCTCAGTCCTGTTTTTATACTACGTCCATAGTCCAAACACATTACGTTTGCCCTGGACACCACCGGACGCCTCCGTCAACGCAGAACAATAGATTCCTTCCCATAGTACCGTGAAAGCTATGTGTTATATTATCTTTCCGTCACCAAATAAATAACACAATCTCGCCTAGTCATCTGCTCGCTTTATATGCGCATACTCTAATGACGTCACATTATCCAGTGCGACATTATTCACGGTTAGAAAGTGACAACTAATGGTTTAACACTAGTTGCTTTAGTGACGCACCCACATTGATCGATATCGATAATGTGGCATTACTTTAAACGAATTCAAAGAGATAATATTGAACATGCTTAGACGCACATCCGATTAATTTTCAAAGGTCACTGCACTATCAACGAAGGACAAATTCAGACAAGCCGAACTAATATCATGAATAAAAAGCTCGTACCTCGAGTCCACGCTCGTAAAACTATCATCATAGTAATAAAAAAAAAATAGTAAAATAGTCAACTTTTTGATCATCATCATGATTTTAGGTGGTGGTCGAAATGCGGCCTATGTAAATTCTTAGGTTGCTTAGGTTACTCAGTATATCTTTAATTATAAATGACTGCGAATCTAATCTTTACGTATATGTCTGATTGCGCTTCTTCATTTCTTGTGAATATCGATATCATACAACTTTAATTTACAACTGTAATGTCTTTCAATCACGTTCAGTTAACTAAACTGGCTGATATGTGTCAAACTAACCTGCACCCTAATGCGATGTAACAAGAATGGAATTTATGAAGCCGAATCCATCCATCTTGCTATCCATCTTGTAGCTCCGTACGTTCTGTCTATTGATCAACACTGATGACGACGTCAGCACACTAATCGCTGTGATTATACGAAGTAATTCTTTTCACAGTTATGCTTAGCATTACGTTATGAGCATAATCGCAAGAATTATTTTTATATAACTTGAACTAATAGACGATGAAAGCCTCTGTCGTAAATTTTGAGAACTGATAAAGAACCGACTTGAATTGAGAATGCTTGACGTAACAACGCTTTTACGAAAGCTTTGTTAAGATTTTACTTGGAGATTTCTGATTGGCTATTACTTCTTTATGTGGCTTGCATTTTTGCATTCATACAACGAATATCTAACGACTTAATACATACATGGGGGAAGAGAAGACTTTTTATAATGTAAATAAAAGTAAGCTGAGACGATCAGTTATGTCGAATGACTAAATTGATCGATCGTTTCGTTCTTGTCGAGAAAAGTGTTCTTGTGATAATAATAAATAATAATAAATTTTGCGGGCATTTGTTCTCCAGGCGTGGCTTTTATTATAATGTTATATTTTCAATATTTGTCCATCCCTAGTTTCCACTAAACAGGCGCTTGTGCTGCTAAATTTGAGTTACCTGGTAAAATATAAGATACCTCATATATAAAAATCTCGTGTCACAATGTTTGTTATCAAAGTCCTCCCCGGAACGGCTTGACGGATTAATATGATTTTTTTGGGTATAAGTCCGAGAATAGGTCGTAAGCTATTTTTATGCCCCTAGGTGATAAGGGCAAAATAAATAACGTTTGCCGGATCAGCTAGCTTAGTATATTTGAGATCAGAAGCTCGAAGGTGGCTTAGCGCGCTCGGCCTTGATTGCCTAATATAAGCAATGTTCACCAAAGCCAGTCTTGGGAAGGGTGACCAAACAAATTGTCTCGAATTTTTTCCTGCTCCGTGCGGAGATCATGCAGTTGTTCTCAATTCGCATTGGGCTATGGCCCATTTTCCCTATTCTTCCACCCAATAGGTAAGGCCTGTGTCCCGGCAGTGGGGACGTTTAAAGGGCTGGTTATGATGATAATGATTTAAATAACCCGGTTTGCCTTCTATGTTCTTGCCTCCGGTACACATAAAACAATTATTTATCCCCGAATGGTGTAGGAACAGTGTTGCCAGACGTCACGATTTTGGGGGGACGGCCCGATTTTTAACTCAAGCTGAAATGTCCCACGCGGGACAAGCTCACGCCCGCTTTCTGGGAATGACTCGACCGGCATTAATTTAATACCCCCTTTCAAATCGCATATTGCCTAATAAATACTTAATTTATTTTACGTTCAGCTATTTATACCCCAGGTAGTAAGTAAACGTGTGTACGTAATGTGATACACCAGTTATTACTTTCATGGTCGTTATAATTGCTATAACATCGGGGTTAATTTGGTATACGTTGCTTTATATGTGTTTCTGTTTTGCAGTACCTAGTTGCATGGAGCGTTAACACGCGAGAACAGTGCTCTCAATCGCTTTTTAATACAATTTATTATGTAGTATTTCTGGAGATAATAATAGGTATAGCTAATTGTATTTTCTAAAAGAGAGTTATTGTTAAATTTCTGTAGTAGTTAAAATTCTTCATAAATTTAAATCCTAAGGAGGATCTTTAGTAATGTAAAGACATAATTATCAAGTTTAAATTACTCGTGTGTTAAATATGTAGACTTGTCAAAGCTTTTAGGATAAGTTTAATAATCTTGTGTGTAATAAATATTGATAAGAATAATATTAGGCCCTACTTGCTTTATCATTTTATAGTATTCTAAATGATTCTTATTAAAATATTGTAAGCTATCGATTTTACCATCTACTTTTCCTACTTCATAGACACTTCTACAAACCATATTGAATAAAAGCAACTGACGAGACATTTTATTACCCTATTGTCTTTTTAGTAAATTCATCCAATACCTCTGTCGCTTATTGTTTTAGATAAAATTGAGATACTTATGCAATATTTTAGTGGGCTTTTTAGAAGAATAAACAACCCATTAGATAGATAGTTAATTAAGCTATACAATAGAACAAAATTTAGAAGAAAAAAAAAAAAATTTTTTGAGATACTGCTTTTGACTTGTAATTATAATATTTGGACAGCAGAGTCTTCGTTACTGTTGGTTGATATTACAAAAAAAAATCGTAAAATATAATTATGATTAAAGTGTGGAGTGTTCTAAGACGAAACGACAACAAGGAACTATAAAATCTAGCTTAATTTGATACAATACTAACCCAAATTCATGACTATGCATTTGACCTGTCACTCGGCAGAAAAAATTAAGCCGAGCGCCGTTTCTAAAATATCTTGCAAAACTGTGTTGCCTAAAACAAGCGATTTTGCGAAACATGTCGTGATCGCTAAACCGCAGCTTTTCCGCGTCAACCAATTTTATTATAGGGGAAGGTGGCCCAAAACGGGCACGTTGCCTAAAGCGGTGATGGGGCTCTGGTGTATAAAAATCGTTTTCAAAGCGGATATAGTCCTGCCAGCCTTATTGACCGCTTCCTTGAAAGGACATGCTTTATGAAAATTTTTATATAGGGGAAAAGGGACCAAAGCGAGTATACTGCCTAAGTTTTGGCCAGTTTGGCGATTAAGATAAATTCCATATACCCAAAGGGACATAATGGAAACTTCAATTATACAATAAGGCTACCGGTATATATCAATTTTTAAAACAGTTTTTTATACACAGGCTCGCCGACTCTAGGCTCACTGAGGACACGCTTTACCGCTTTAAACAGCATGCCAGTTTTGGGCCGCTTTCCCCTGCAAGCCCTCTTAGTCACATTACATAGGTTAATAAATATTACAAAGCACACGTGACGTTAACCGACTTGATAGGGCGAGGTTTCGACATTAACTGTGTATGTGCACTACGAGCACTTTCTAAACGACGAAATAGCAATCTGGACATTCGAGTTTCCCCTATGTAATGGTTTCTCTGAGAAGCAGTTTGGGGTTGTTCAAATTTAATCGGTTTCATCCATACATACATAAATCACGCCTATACCCCCGAAGGGGTAGGCAGAGGTGAATTAACACCCACTTTTCGCCAATTATGTTCGGTCCCATGTAACAGGTGGCGAGCCTATTGCCATATATCGGGCACATAAATCGCAGTACTAATTTATATTGCTAGGTGGTATGAGAGAAATGCTGCTGCCCATTACTCATTGCTGTCTTTATCCTTAGTGGCCTTGTACGACACCCACGGAAGAGATGGGGGTGGTGACAATTGTATTCTGCTCTGCGTCACCATACATCCATAATCGGTTTCGACTTCAATCAATCAGCTTACTATTATCATAATAACTAGATAACACTAGTACCAACGACAGCTTGTATATAGATATATTGTCAGTATAGATTAGATCATATTGTCAGTCGAGAGACACCCTTGAGCATAGGACTCCCACCAAGAATCTCCAAAACGATTTGTCCTGCGTATCTATTGTATTTTTATTTATTTAAAAAAAAAAAAAACATACATACACTCAACATAAACAACATAAACTCGGCACAGTAGTGCGCATATCGCTTCTTCAATTAAAAAGAGATAGAACTCTAACTTGCATTCCTGCAACAATTAAGTCTTGTTTCTAAGATTTTTTTGAGTTGCATCTTTTTGTGTTAAGTGAGCGTTACGTGATATATATAAGCGTTAAGAGAGTTAAGTGATATATATGTCTTTGCGATCTCCCACGGGTGTGATAAGGGGCGACTGATGACGATGAATGACATATTTACCAAAAAAATAACAACGTTGTACAACGATCAAAGTCCAAACCTGTTAACATTTTATTTATATGCGAAAATAATTTCTAATTCAATTCACAACTGCACTGCAACACAGACCAAATATCTTGGTCGAATTTATTCCTCACAAAAAAGATTACCCAATTACGTTTTCAAAGTAAAACTTTTTATCAATTTAGATTCATTGAAAAACGGCCGAAGCTAATTTGCAGGTAAGATCAAAAGCTGTCGTTGAATATAATCCGACCTCTACTCTATCACCACGCTCGATCCCGAGATACTGAGCTGTAATGTTAGGGCAGTGTTCATTGCCGTTTTCACGTGAGAAGTGGATTACAGTGCTTAGTGTAGAGTGGCAATGGACGCTTGTTACTTCGGACGTGTCACAATTGTGGTCATTTCGGGGTGATATTGAACGGGGCCGCGTTCTCGGTCAACTCACCGCAAACAGGTTTCATTATCAAAAGTCAATAACTTTCCGATGCATTGCGAGTCATGGCCAATGCTAGCGACGTAATAAGCAAAAGTCGCTTTGTAACGCGGAAAGCGGGAATGACAATACCGATGCGAACGTCGATGTTATCTGTTCGAGTAAAAATATCGAGTTCCAACTTTCGTTCAATCTCTTCGAGAACTTTCGCCGCAATGTTTGTTTTGCAATAAAATATCAATTTTTACTGCCTCTCGGCTATTGTGATGCCGCTTCGAAGTTTGTGATCATTCAAGATGTTTCTTCGTCAGCGTAAGTAAAGTCAAGTCGAATTGAGAACAGACTCTTTTGGTATCCTCATATTTTAAGAAGAGTTTTGTCACGAAGGTGTGGCTATAAATCTTTATCACTTTATTCCACTGCGAGGGCACAAGCCTTCCATGTAGATGGAAGAATATTGTGGAGAACAGGTTGTATTTTATGCTGTATTTTGGAATAGAGTAAATAGTATTCTCATAATTATATTCTATGTTGGCCCATTACAGATAAGCGGGTATTAGCGACTGTATTTATTTACTGTAGATAGATGAGGATACCTACTGTAGATGCAGCTAGGACGAATTGATTATACTGAAGCTTCCTTCCGAAGCACGACGAATCTGTAGAAAAAATATTTTTTGGTCACCCATCCAATGACCGGTCTTAGCCAACATTGCCTGGACTGCGTAATCGACGGCGACTGCGGAATCGAACTAGGTACTAGGAACGCTGCCGCCCATTATTCATTATTCGCTTTACAGAGATTAGCATTATTTTTAGCCACCACACCATTACCACCTAGCAATATACTGCTACGAGTTTTTATGTGCCCGATAAATGGCAATAGGCCCACCATAGGACCTAACATACATACATAAATCACGCCTATATCCCCGAAGGGGTAGGCAGAGGTGAACTAGCACCCACGTTTCGCCAATTATGTTAGGTCCCATGTAATAGGTGGCGAGCCTATTGCCATATATCGGGCACAAAAGTGTCGCAGTACATTGCTAGGTGGTATAAGAGGAACGCTGCTGCCCATTCCTCATCACTGATTTATCCTTAGTCGCCTTGTACGACACCCACGGGAGAGATTTGGGGTGGTGACAATTGTATTCTACTCTGCCGTCACCACACGGCTGACCTAACATAATTGGTGAATAATGGGTGTTTGCTTCACGTGGCGTGATTGCTTTGTACGATACACGGGTGATGGTTGGATGGAGATGAGTGACAACTGTAGGCTGATTCTCAATCCAGATTGCAACTAATATGGTTTCTTTTGCGATTACGTATTTACCATTTTACAGATTCAGATGTTAACAAAGCGTGATGTGATAAAACTGTCGAATCTTAAAATACATAATCGCAAATTCAAGAATTTCATTACTTTTCAAAGTTACGTAAGTTAATCAGCTCGCTGTACTCATTCTGGTCTGCATCTGTGACCACTTGACTACGTTTTGATCATTAGAAAATCCGTTTTATTGAATTATAGAAACTTTCACCACGTGTATAATTCGCAAACACGGTCCGACACACTTTTCTTGTGGCGTGCGGGCAATTATAATGACCATAATAATTTATTGTTTCATATTGAGTTCAAACATGTGCTGCCACTATGTGTGTTCAGTCAATATAAATGTAATAACGCTTGCTTTAATGACATTTCAATGTTTTAGTCAACGTTACGGATAATTTATCTTTCTGGTGCAAGGCTAGTCAGAGGTGAATGAACTTCCACGTTTCGCCAATTATGTTAGGTCCCTTGTAATAAATTATACTAGGGCCTATAAAGCCTTTGACTGCCTTCTACGACACCCGCTGAAGCGATGGGGAGTGGAGAGCTCTACCGTCACCAGACGGCACTTGCAAGACATGTCGGCCAAAAAAGCACACTATACTGCACTATAAACATTTTTGACGGCCGCCTTGGTCGAATGCTCAGATTGCTGAGTATTGGCCAAGAGGTCCCGGGTTCGAATCCTGGTAGGGGCAAACTTTGTGATGACCACAAATGTTTGTTTCCGAGTCATGGTTGTGTATATGTTTATGTAGTACATTTTCAACACTTATATATATAATTATATTAAAAATATGTCCGTCATCTAGTATCCATAACACAAGTGCTTAGGCTACTTACTTTGGGCTAGATGATAGGTGTGAGTGTAAGTTTTTTTTTGTTATTTTATTATTTTTTATAAATAATACCTGGTCTGCTGCTAAAGGTTGTCACAAATGGCAAATCTATGGTGGTTATAATTTATTCATTCGTCGTAAACCTGTATAGCAGTTGGGACATTATTAAATTGATGTAAGTACGTGTAATACAAAGCTGCAAAATCACGCTTGTTTATTCTTGAAGAGGAAGGCAGAAGTGTGTTCTCCTCACCCACATTTCGCGTACTATATTAGGTCACATGCAATAGGGTACAAGTCGTCTCGTTTTTTTAAGGACTTAACTTAGGTGCCGTGTGGTGACGGCAGAGTAGAATACAATTGTCACCTCCCCAAATCTCTCCCATGGGTGTCGTACAAGGCGATATATATATCAGTGATGAGGAATGGGCAGCAGCGTTCCTCTTATACCACCCAGCAATGTACTGCGACTATTGTGCCCGATAAATGGCAATAGGCTCGCCGCCTATTACATGGGACTTAACATAGTTGGCGAAACGTGGGCGCTTGTTCACATCTGCCTACCCCTTCGGGGATGTGGGCGTGATTTATGTATGTATGTATGTTAACTTAAAAAACTACCCAAGAGTTATTCAACGTAATGTTGGCACCATGGTGGCGCTGTTAACAATATATTCTTCAAACTTCTTCTATCAACACTTTCCATACTGAATAACAATGCTAATCCGTCACCTCCTTCCAAACAAACGTCTTTCATAAATACTCTAGCATACTAAATAACAATTATCAGCGCAAGTACTACTACAAAAACTGTCTCCAGAAAATTAATCTTCAATTGACTTCAATAGACCTCAATAGAACGAAAACTTCCGTATTTGAAAAAACGACCGTCCCCCACCGTTTTAAAGAAACAAATTCCAATAGCAAGCAGCTTTATTTCTCAAAAGTAAAATACAACTCACAATACAAAATCAGCCCGAGCGTTGAATTAAGTTTTGCCAACAAACAGCTCAGTATTATCCCCATTATTTGTGAGCTTCTCAGTGGAACAACGAGACGTGTTGGCGAGCAGTAATGTTTCCTGGAACATGTGAGCTCAGTGCAATCTTATTGCAGTCAGGATCGTATCAACCCTAGCCGGGGAAGGCAGCAAATACTTTAATGCCTCGATAGATACACCACAACACTGGAAGGATTTTACGAGTTGTTCGTTTAAATTGCAAGCAATTTTGAAGGTATCTATAATTATAGGTGCGCGTGCGCCTGTGTGTGAGAAGCTCGCTAGCGCAGAGGCACAGTGCGCTTGGCTTGCGATTGCGTAAACCAAGCAATGTTCGCTAAGGCCGGTCATTGGATGGGTGACCAAAAATGTATTATCTCGAGTTCCTCCGTGTTTCAGCAGGCTCGTTAAGCCGTTGGCCCCGGCTGCATCTGCAGTCGTTAATACCCATCAACCCGCACTGGGCCAGCGTGGTAGGTTATGGCCCAATTTCCCTATATTCTTCCATCCATAGGGAAGGCTCGTGCCCAAGCAGTGGGGACATTAAAAAGATTTTGGGGTTAGAAAAAGAATATCGAAAAATTATGATCTTGAGGCGGGAATCGAATATTTCTACATTGCGAGGGTACCCGTTGGCTTACAACGTAAAGTGTAAAGGTTAGAAGAATTTCGGCAAGTTAATTAGTGTCTTGGGTGGCCGAGCGGTCAGGCACCTGCCCGGATAGCAGCGGACGCGGGTTCGATTCCCGACTCAAGATCATAATTTTTCGAAATTCTTTTTCTATCCCCAAAATCTTTGTACTAATTTTTCTAACATTTATATAATGTTAAAATTAAAATCGAATAGTTCGTAAAAAAGTCTTACCACCAACCAAACCGAGCAGAAATTTCATCTCATCTGGGGGATCGCACGCGGGACCTCGGGATGTAATTCCGGTGACAGAACCACTAGACCTTATTTCCGACACATTTTTATTTGCCCATATACATTGACAAATAAATGTTGCAGAAATGTTAGTACCTATTGAATATTCTACAATTCATGTGTCACATCAGTGAGGGTATCAGTAAGCACATGATGATGCCTGACAGAGCCAGTTAAGCTCGTCAGCTAGGCTTATTACGTGAACAATGCTTACTGACTCTTCAAAGCTCTCTTTATGTCCTCATAATGAGTTAATTAATATTATATATTCGCTGTGCTATACCATCGCACCAAACCGTGTAAGCCGCTTGCTGAGCAAAAGCTGATGCGTGTAATGCGCCGTACAACAGAGCTCGCGTTAGTTTCAAAGCTTATTAATATCATCAGATCCAGCCCCGAGCACTCAATTAAGGACCCAGTCGGTTTTGTAGGACGTATATTAATTGGACTTAGGTCGCAAACAATGCTCAAACTTAGTTTAAGACGTTATTGCAAGAAATAATGGCGCAGTAAACAGTTAGTGGTGTCTGTAGTGTGTGAATTTTACTTCCCTTTTCGCGTAATTTAAGCCAATCCGTTGTTGATTTTATAGGAACTTACCTTTTCGCGTAATTTAAGATTGGAAATCAGTTGTTGATTTTATAGCAACTATAATAATAATTCATCTATTAGTGCGTAAACATTGCAGATTATGTTGTTTAATCTAATATATAAAAATCTCGTGTCACTGTTTTTGTTATCGAATTCCTCTGGGACGGTTAAATCTATTTTTATAATTTTTTTTTTGTGTAGGTATATTCGGTCTGAAAACAGTTATAAAATTCCATTGCACTTATTTACTTTTCAGTTAGTGATTTTCAGAGGAGTCCTATTGTCGTTTTTTATTATGTTCCATTCATTTGTGTTCCACCTTTAATTCTACAATTTAAACTGTTAACAATTATGACTTACTGACATGAAGGACAATATAAAGAAATTAACAAACCTTAATGTGTGGTTTCAACAAACCTTAATGTGTGGTTTTACATGACACCATTGTAGCTCCGACAGCGCACATGCCGCTAATTGACTGAAGCGTCACGTACCTTTTGGTGTGAATGATGACCCATAACTACAAATGATAGCAATTATAAGGCATTGTGTAGGTCTCGCGAGCCACGACTGGACACAGGTCGACCTCTAACTTATAGAAATATAGAATCACGACTTCTATAGCCAACAGCGCCTAGTGAACAATCGATAAATCATTGTATGAGGCTAAAAGGACACATATAATATGTAGCCACTGCCCACTACTGCAGTTGTAGACACATAATAACAACAAAGCCTCTGCTAACCATTCAGCCATAATAGGCTTTTTATTTGGGTTAAGCTGTGTTGATACATGAACAGCGCGCTTGGCCTGCGATTCCGTAAACTAAGCAATTTCGCTAAGGCCGGTCATTGGATGGGTGACCAAAAATTTTTTATCACGAGTTCCTCCGTGCTTCGGAAGGCACGTTAAGCCGTTGGTCCCGGCTGCATCTGCAGTCGTTAGTACCCACCAACCCGCACTGGGCCAGCGTGGTGGGTTATGGCCCAATCTCCCTATATTCTTCCATCCAAAGGGAAGGCCCGTGCCCCAGAAGTAGGGACATTAAAGGGCTGGTATGATGATACATGAATTAGCGTAAAGTTAATCGACCTTCATTACCAGTTCTTTAAAGTCTCACTGCTGGGGCACAGGCCTTCCCCATGGATAGAAGAATATAGGAAGAAGGATCCGTAACCCACCACACTGGCCCAGTTCATATTGGCTGATATTAACGACTGCAATAAGAAACTTTTGGTCACCCATCCAATAATGACCGGCCTTAGCGAACATTACGCAATCACAGGCCAAGCGCACTAAGCCACTGCGCTACCAAAACCGGATAATACCGAATTCGATAAAAACCACAAATAGTGTTTGTCTACCAATTTCTGGCATCGGTGGCTGTTTGCCCGAAATCGCTCCCAAAATAGCCAAGTACTACAAAAACAGGTAATTGAATTAGCGGGAAAAAATCTCGAAACAATGACAGGGCTGATTGAAAACTTCGAGTCACCAATGTTTTTGCATGAAATGGTAGAATTCTCTTTTTTGCCTCCGCTGCAGCATCGTGAGAAAATGCAAGGCTTTCAATGACTCAGCCGATGCTATTGTCGCGGCGAGCGTTTTATGAAGCGTTATCTAAGCGTTCAACTTGATTGATGGAACGCTACAACTAGAAGTTAACGAAGCAAAAAGCTTTTCGGTAAATAAAAAGCTCCTGGCGTTATACTATATTAAAAAGTTCCCATACAACTCACGTTCGTTAGAAAAGGGAATAAATTTTTCCTTGTCCGTCTACAAATGGCGTCGCAGAGTAATAGATTTGCATACAGCCGGCCGCCAACAATGAGGAAATACGCTCCCTTCACGAAATATATTGCCGCATGTCAAATTCTTAAAACTTTCAATGGGGAACCGGCGAATTTGTTTTGCCCTATTCGGGCCATTTATCAAAGTACCTGGGACAATCGTTCAAGGTGATATCTCACGATTTCCGGAGCGCGCAGTAATTTGTTATCTGTGACAGAGCCATTGAAAATTAAAGGCGTGTTTACGCGCTTCGGGAGGCTTTCGGGATGCGTCATGGCCAGCTGACTTCGCTGCAGCTTAAGACTTGAGCGGAATCCGATTGCCGGGCGGTCCAAGAAAAAAAAAATATTTCGAAGTAAACGAAGCTTTTTTTCCAACCAGTCTTTTTTACAAGAAACCTAGTTGATTATAAACACCATATTTTGCCTTCTACCGGATAAAGTATAGTGAACATTGTTCAATTTCATAAAAGGTATGTAATGGATATTTTTGACAGTCCGTTGATATAAGTTTTTATAGATGGTCGTAAGGGTTGTAATTTTTCTGGATTTAATTTGACTTAGACAAGAACGTCTTGACATGACAATCATTCGTGAACTCGTTGCAGGTTTTCCTGTATAATTTTAATATTGATTCATATCAACAAGACTTTGACTCTGTTCAGTATAAATATTTCTAGACTATATGAGAAAAAATTACGAACCTTAGGAACCTTATTATTTATAGTGCCCGTCTATTCGCCATCCTGCTAACTGCAAGGTTACATAATGTGCTTTATTTGTTTGCTATCCAGAATAAATATATCGTTTATCTGAACATAAATAGAAAGTAAATCAGCTTTTTATATTTAGTCAAAAGAATCATTACTCAGAATCAAATTTGATCGACATGCTTGTTCATGACAAAAGTAAATTACATCGAACAACAATAGTGATAACAAAGTTTTCGAAATAGACGCTTTCCTTGGCGAAATAAATTTGGTAACAGTTAATTTGTATCGTGTTTGTGTCAATACTACAATACAATATGTAATTAGATAGCTAATTACAATATCGCCACGTCGTGTGACTTGGACCACTCGCGGTCACTGGTCCGCACGATTAGGGTCAAGCAACAAGGTCTCTTCTTACATAACACCTTAAATGTTCTCTATTATATCTCGACTCGTGATGGATATCGATCGCTATTTGATCTCTTGTTATCGATTGATCAGTTGCTGGCGTGTAAAAAGTAAAAAAAGGAACGAGTCAACACTGCGGTCTGTTTGGAATGATTCTATAGTTGTGTTTCTCTTTTTTCTACACGATTCTATGATCAGATGCGTACACTTGCTTTAGTTCTTACATGTAATTTTTCTTCACCTGTATTTGAAACTATTTTTGGTAATATTTATATGATTAACCTGACATTATACAGATAGATCTATCAGTCTTCTCCGGGAGCGAAAAAAACGTAGAATGTGCCAGCCCCGATTTTTCCTATGAGTGTCGTAAAAGTCGACTAAGGGTAAGGCTAAGGCTCACCAGTGTATACCAATAAGCACCTTGGGGCACCCGAATGGTGGAGGACCAACAACAGCATACCCAAAGAGGGTTAGTCATGCAGGCGATTGGCTGTAAAACCTAAGCCAAAACCTTGAGCAGTATGGATGGATTGGAATGTTGTCATCCCAATCACTTTCTCGACATGGTCCGTTCCGTCTCTTTTTTGTGCATTCATTTATCACTAGCACCTTTCCGGTGTGATGGATAATAATATGAATGAGAAGGGAGTGGATGGCTTGATGACGTCTGACGGTCTGACCAATGAGAATGGAAGAGGAAACATCATACATAACGTACATAATAACATACATAAACATACTACTTCGCCGATTCCAGATAGACTAGGAACAGGGCAGGAAGAAGAAGGTATAAATCTATCAAATCAGTTTAAATTTTATCTCAGCCATCCAATATAAATTACGTGGACTTTAAAAAGTAAATAAATTATGCAACATGTAACAAAAACAACTATTCGACAAAACAATAAATAAATAAATGTGAAAATCAGCATTCCCATTGTGCTTTATTCCATGTTCATTAATAAAATCATAGCACGATTCCAACAATAGTTATACTCAATTATATTTAAGTTAGGAACAAAAAAACTCACTTTAATGAGGTGCTATAACAAGCGTGTATAATTTCGATGGCATCAAATGGGATCATTCGACCATGTCCTATTGATTCGTTATGTTATTTGATAAATATCACTTGTTAGCACTACAGATCAAACATTTTATTTATTATTGTTATCTGTAAAACAAATTCAACGCCCATCACCTTGGTATTTAGTTTTTTAACTAGCCTTTGTTGCTATAAGTTTACTCGATACATTCCTATGATCTTGATAAGCAATCAAACAATAGTGGTCTTTATACACAACGACAGCGAATCTGTCAATATAAAATGGACGTTTTGAGTTCATTGTCAATAAATGACCCTAGACCATTTGCGACTGGAAAGAATTTGGGTCACAAAACAATAGTAATTATGCGACTAATATATTAAGAGCGGTATGAATTCGTAAATGAGCTGTCAAAAAGACAATTGGTCGGTGAGTTTAATTTGATTACAAAAGGCAACAGTAGCCTGCTCGTGTCGTATTTTAGATAACAGTGACTAAGATAGATGCGATCATATCGTTGGACCGTTAAGTAATGCCAAATGTTGCAATAGCGATTAGGTTGACCGTTCAACTCGTTGATAGCTTAAGTCAAACGGCTTTAGTTTGTCGAGCGATGCATGAATATTTAAAAGTTTAGCAAATTTTCGTGTTGGAAATTAAAGTGTAGTCATAAATCCGTGATGTCACCGCTACTCCGGTGTTAGGTGGAAAACGAACTTTAAAAAGCGTTATAAAGCGTCACCGATGATTTAGGACTAACGTTTCGAAGCAAAAGTTCACGTGTTATACCTACACACACACACACACATATATTATAATTCACGCCTCTATGTTTTCGAAGAGGTAGGCAGAGGTGTATTAACAACTGCATTACCCCTGGAGGCCTACCGCCTAACGCGATTGCTAAAGCAAAAGCTATAGTTTCATTTCGCACCTAATGTACCTAAACTATTAGCGATAGTTTTGAACGAATGATCACCGAATGATTTTGTATGAATTTGCCACAAAATCCGTGCCGCCTAAAAATTCAGGTTGGCTGCCATAGCCGTAAGCAGTGCATTGCAATATAACTATCATCAGCAATCGAATTAGGCGGTAGGACCCCTGCTGTATATCATGCAATAGGGGATATTGCCATTTATAGGATTCAGTTAGGTAGCAGTATTCAGTTGGCATACTGACGAATGCAGTAATTTGAAACATTTTCCTCTCATTAAACTTCCAATCTGGAGCGGTAATTAGTTCGCGAATATAGCAAAATTGATTTCTATGTATTCTACACATACATACATAAATCACGCCTATATCCCCGAAGGGGTAGGTGGTGGTGAACTAGCACCCACGTTTCGCCAAATATGTCAGGTCCCATGTAATAGGTGGCGAGCCTATTGCAATTTATCGGGCACAAAAGTCGCAGTACATTGCTGGGTGGTATAAGAGGAACGCTGCTGCCCATTCCTCATCAATGATTTATCCTTAGTCGCCGTGTACGACACCCACGGGAGAGTTTTGGGGTGGTGACAATTGTATTCTACTCTGCCGTCACCACACGGCTTTCTATGTATTCTGCTATTTAAATATCTCACACTGCCCTTATCCCATCCTATTAAGGGTCAGTACACTATGTCCTCTTACTCCAATGTCTTCTGTCACTCGCTATCTCCTCATCCAAACCCATCACTTTCATTTACCATACCTCACACAAACTCTATTCAGAGGAGATTCATTATGAAAGTGATAAATAGTCGACAGCGCGTAAAATCCTATGACAGGCTATAATTTTGTTTTTCTATGTGCATATAAAAAAACCTTAACTAATTTTATCTATATTCGATTTGGCATAGGTTGACAGTTTCTGTTGTCCTTATGGGCTATTTTTTGACTGCAAATTATTTTTCCCCAATTTCAAAGAAAGTTCCACATTCATCATCATCATCACCAGCCCTTCCATGTCCCCACTACTGGGGAACAGGCCTTCCCTATGGATGGAAGAATTAATGGGGTATACCCACCACGCTGGTCTATGGGGTATGAACGGCTACAGATGGGGCCGGTGCCAACGGCTTAACGTGCCTTCCAAAGCTCACAGGAACTAGAGTAGATATATTTTTGGTTACCCACCCAATGACCTGCCTTATCGAACATTACTTAGATACAGGCCGATATCGCTAGTTCACTGAGCTATAGAGCTCCTTCTCCAAAACCTCTATCATTTTATTTCATTGATTATTGAACACGAAAGCCGATAACCTAACATTCTTTCGCTACTGTCCAATTCGAAAAGCAATCAAAGCATATTGCAAACTCGAGTCGTTAGGAACTCGGTGTGTGAGCCAATAAAACTGTCAGCGGCTGATTTTTCTGATTTGAGGGAAATCCCTTCATTACGTATGAAAATATTCAAGTGCCATTATGTGTGCTGAGTTGTCGAGGGTCGTCGGAGCACACTCGACGGCCGAATGCGCACCTTTCGGTTTACAAATCTCCCCGGATTATTTTTATGGAACACTTCTACACGGTGCAAGTAGATGGAGCAAGTAAAGGCGCAAGTAAAACCGCAAGCAGTATGCTCAAGTTTGTTGATCAGTGCATAAGCAATGACGCGGGCTACTTGCGCAAGTTACTTGGTCAAGCTACACGTGCATCCTACCGGCGCGACTACTTTATGTCAGCATGTCTGCGCAAGTTACGTGTGCAGGCTACTTACGCATGTTACTTGTGCAGATACATCCTCGAATCGCTAGTTTCGCTAGAATCATTTACACCATGCATATAGCTTCAACATGCGCAAGCCACTTGCACCGTGTAGAAGCACCATTAGTACGATTTTAATGCGCACTACACTCGCTGATTTACTGCGTCGTTAAACTCCTGTTTATTCAATTTCTGCGACAGGCTTAGTGGTTTATTAGCACTACATTACTGAGCAGTAAAAGGGCTGTTAGCAGGACTGATATTTACCTGTTTTGCTACGGAGACATGCATAAATCTATTCTGGGTATGCAAATGTGTATTAATTAGCTTGTAATAGGGGTCGAATCTATTGTCATCGAGCTGCGAATTCCTCATAATTTTTTTAATGCGTAATTTTTTTACAATTCTACTATATTGGAAACGTCAGTCCATCATTTTCAATACCTGTATATACACGTCAGCATAATTAAGATATAATTAAGTAAGTTTTTGGGTTTATGGAAATAATTATCATGAGAACCCAGTTTAGTCAGCATGCCCGTAGAGGTAGGCGGAGGTGAATTATCACCCACGTTTCGCCAATTAGGTCAGGTCCCATGTAATAGGTGGCAAGCCTATTGTCATCTATCGAGCACGGAAATCACATTACCCATTGTTCATGGCTGTTCTTACCCTTAGTCGCCTACACCCATGGGAGAGATGGGGGTGGTGACAATTGTATTCAGCTCCGCCGTCACCACATGGCCTAATATTACGTCATTATATACTTGCAGCATTCTAGAGCGATATAAATATTGAATGAGAACATTAAATCGCTTTTTATTCCATCACCGAAAAGATCGATGGAACCAGTATCGAAAACCTATTAGAATCTAACTGTGAACGGAATTGCTTCACGCCCCGCGAATTCAGATATTGCCCTGATAACAATCAAGCACATTGACATTGGCTCCGTCGTGTTATGACATTTGACACTGCCTTGACTACGCGAAGGTCAACGACATTACAATATACCCAATGTAGTTGCATTAATTAAACAATGAAATTACGAGAGAGTGAAACGAGATATGTCGTGGGTAAGGTAGGCGCGAAAACGCTTCATAATGGACTGCCCGTTCTGAATTCTGATACGAAACTTACCTCAAGGTTTCTTTTTCAGCATACTTATTAGGCTTTGTACGTGTTCTCATCTACTAACTGAAAATACATACCTTCATTTTTTTAATATCTTAAGATATTTGCTTTCAACACTAACGTTGAATCTGCCAACCCTGAGGATCGTTAAGGGCATACCACTAACAACAGCACACTCAAAGGGGGTGGTGTCCGCCGGGCTGGCTGTTAACTTTAACCAAAATCTTGAGCAGTAGGGGTTCGTACAAATATTTTGGTGGTTAGAAAAAGAATTTCGAAAAATTATGGTCTTGATGCGGGAATCGAACCCGCGTCCGCTGCTACCCGGGCTGGTGCCTGACCGCTCGGCCAACCAAGACACTAATTAACTTACCGAAATTCTTCTAACCTTTACACTTCACGTTGTAAGCCAACGGGTACCCTCGCAATGTAGAAATAAATTTCAAACATTCCAAAGCAGATATTTTTACAAATACCGTGCGTTCGGTTAAGCTTGGGTTTGCTTTAAACTTTTAAACTATTCGATTTTAATCACCAAACACCAAAATATTTGTACTAACTTTTCTAACATTTATATAATGTTGAAATTAAAATCGAACAGTAGGGGTTCGATTATTGTCACTTTAATCACTCTCTCCGGTCATCGGTCCTTTACGTCAATTTTCATTCATCACTAGTACCTTTTCAGGGTGAAGGATAGATTTGACTTATAAGTGAGTGGAGATGAATCAAGTTAATAAAATAATCTACTACGACGACCCTGTCTCTACTGGAGCTTACTATTGTAGCCGGCCGAACGGCATGAAGGCTGTCTTGACTTAGTGCAAATTTTAAGCCTCTTTCAAAATTAATTTCCTCAATAAAATTAATCCGCTTAAAATTGAAATCTTATTATGACTTTTTCTTTTCATGGCGTCCTTGTTTACTGTGCGCATTCAAATCAATTCAACTTTTTTCAGTTTTAGCAAATCAAACAACTAATGTGTATTGTTCATTAGAAATGTTACTTTTCTGCCAGATTTTAATCGAAATAATGATCACATATTACAATATACAATAAAAGTACAATCAACCAAATTGAATCATGACCCTTTCTTTGCTGTCGTGCGTGTTGGACTTAATACATTGTAAATATGAATAAAAATGCGTCATTACGGGTCACAGATATGCAATTTTAATCTTTGTTATCACTGAACTAAAGTCTCAATTGGAATTTTAAATAAGATGTCGTTCCTCATCTAAACTCTTTTGGCTACTGAGAAAACTATTTTAAAAATAGAATGACGTTATGTGTCAGATGTCAAGTAGTAGCCTGATAATAGTTATTTGTTGTACGTGAGTGCAAAGTTGTTTTTTAACCGCGTGCTCAATTTTGATGACCGAGCTAGCGAAGGATTCTAAAATTGAATCACGAGCGTAGCGAGTGATTCAAAAATTAGAATCCTAAGCGATAGCGAGGGAATCAAAAGAGCACAAGGTGAAAAATCTTTGCACTCGAGTGCAACACGTAACTTTTCATCCCCCCCAACGAGAAAATTGCAAAATACAAAAAAAAATACAATCACAACAGTTTCTGTTTTCACCCAGAAACTTCCACAACACCCTCCCATTAACCCAAACACACTCTCAACACCCACCCAGAAACACCCACAACATTCACACCCGCAATACACACCCATCCACTCAGACACATCCAAAAAAAACCCATTCACCCAGAAACACCCACAAAACACCCATTCACCCAGAAACACCCACAAAACACCCATTCACCCAGAAACACCCACAAAACACCCATTTACCCAGAAACACCCAAAAAACACCCATTCACCCAGAAACACACACAAAATACCCATTCACCCAGAAACACCCACAAAATACCCATTCACCCAGAAACACCCACAAAACACCCATTCACCCAGAAACACCCACAAAACACCCATTCACCCAGAAACACACACAAAACACCAATTCACCCAGAAACACCCACAAAACACACATTCACCCAGACACACCTCCAACACCCACCCATCCAGCCAGCCACACCCGCAAAATTTATCCAGACACACCTGTAAGTACCTAATAAAAATTACCGTCCCTAATGGAATTCCGAGACGGTCAATCAGCTTGAGTCAAGTACGTTGATTTTCTGTATGTTTTTGTTCCGTTGCTAGCGTAAACATATCAAACAAATCTAAAAAGCTTTTAAATGCTTGACTCAAGCATCAAGCAAGCATTGTAGACCATCAAAATGTTTAAAGCAAGATTGACGCCAAGCTGACCGTCCGATTGACCGTCACGGAACTCCAAGGTTTTAACAAATTTATGACTTGAAAAGAAAATGGCGCGCGCAAAGCAAATTACAAAAAAGTACACTAAGAAGGTTCCGAGTCTGAGTTTTTAACAAATTAAAATAGGTTGCATGATAATTTAGGCACCATGGAGGTAGAAATAAATAGGTTTAATGATGTTTTGAATTCACAAACTCATTGCACACGATGTTCTAAATTCAAATTTACTTTACCCTCTAGAGGATAAAAACGGCTTTTGCACTCAGATATCGAAGAGCAAAAACGCTTTTTCCGAGATGGTGGGATGAAAAATTTATTAAAGCCTTAGAGCCGTGGAAGACCGACCTTCACCGATCCTGATAACTCGATGAGACATATTTTTATCAAATATAATTTATAAACAAATATTCCTATGATATTGCTTATCGAAAAGTGGTCATAGCTATTTTTTATTTAATTATTTTTCTTTCATCACCTTCACTCATGTGATAACCGAATGAGTTTTATCTCAATTGATAGTTTTTAACACAGAGAATACTACACCGAAATGAGTAGGCAAGCCTACCAGGCATATTCTGTGTGTTTAAAACTTTATATTTGATAAAGCTTATGAATATGAATAAATATTTAAGGTCGATGTTTCGCGTCTCCTTTACGTTTCTAACAAAATTGAATAAAATAAAATAATTGTCAGTGACTGTCAGTATCTAATAAATTCCTTACCTAAGAAACAAGCGAATTTCAACCTACTTTGTACAAAGTGACTGTAGGAAAATGATTTTAAGGTGGATCATGATTCAATTTGCTCGACTGTACATACTCTATTCAAATAGTCACTACTTGAGGATGAGGAGGAATATGTGTAAGAAAATAAAGAAGCATCACAGTTCGTTAAACAGAACATTTATTTCTCCATTCATATACGATACGTCATGAACTCTCTTGACACTGACAGAAGGAAATTACGATAGAGAAATTAATTCCGCTTATTACCTCCCCTAATTATTCCTTTTAATGCCGAAATATCGTATCTTGTACATAACTTAATCAATCTTACGCCCGATTAGGACGTACGTAATGAATACGAGAGCAAATGTGTAGCGAAACTATTGAATTAGTCACAACCAATATTCCCCCGCTAATCTTTTATTCTTATTTCGTAAGCTTAAAGGTCAGAATTGTTCAAAAAAGTGTAACTGTTCTTAATTTAATACAATGTTGTGATCGCAATAGGAGCTAGACAATAAACACGCGTTCGGGCATAAGCTGTCTGGTTGTGAAATACTCAATGGTTAACACTCAATGTCAAGTTAAGTAACTCACGGGGTAATTAAAAATATAATGGACGCAGCTGCGAGAATTACTTTTCATTTTCTTGAATGGGAAGCCTCTTTAAGCGCGCTCCACTTTCCTAGAGCATCTATGAGTACTTGCCACATAATCGGTGAAGCGTAAAATGCAATAATGGACTTGAACATTAAATTTTCGATAAATTATTTTGAATTTTGCTTTTGGTTTTGGAAACAATCGTGAATGCATTTAATTTTGGAACGAGGCAGGAAGATGAGGAATGCTACCGTATTCTTTGTTTAATATTTTAGTTGTAGTTATGAATATTATAAGGCCCAAGTTCACCAACACGTAAAACAAGCGATTAAAAGATAATCGTAAGTTCTGACAGTTCTTCCATACGATAAAATTTTAAAAACTGATGTTTAAATGTGAAATGCCTGTTTAATGCGCATGTTTAAGTGTTGGTGAACTCGGGCCTAAATTACAAACCTGGAGTGTGTAACAAACTTAACTTTTTTTGCATTAAACTTTATTTGTGCGATTGCGAATTAATAGATACATATAACATAATTATAGTATCGGAATGTATTTTTTTTTTCAATAAATAGTCATGTATTATGAAATCGCTTCTTGAATTCAAAATTAACTCAAAAACGCATTCAATCGTTTTAAAGCAAAAGTCGATTATTAGAACACACGATGTTACTTTTTAAGTTCTCTCGTTTTTCTTTTTAATAAACGGTATTTTCTACTACACCCTCTTTGTATTTATTTTTATTTTATTTTTTATTTGAAAAAAAACATTTCGGGACCTGGTAAAGACTCTGACGTTATAAATTAAACCTTTAAAGACTTTATAATTATATATTTTTATTGGATGTAAATGTATGTATATGTAGCACTGAGGATCTCACTCTTAAAACAGTGTCTATTTTTAAATTATGAACTTTTATACGAATGCTGTGCAAAATTCCAAATGAATTTTTCCTTTCATTTCAGCACGAAACAGAGAAAGTAAGTTACGATAGTGAAAAACATTTTATGCAATTTTATCTATCTCTGTTGGCAAAAACACTTCAATTTTTCCCAGAAATCGGCCAACCTCGATATTTTGGTGTACAATTGGGTCGGAATCGGTGTCATCTATCATATTTTGTCACGTTGCGAGCAGACCACGGTCCCTAACAAGCAATCTCCATCTTGAAACTGATAACTTCCTATCGAATTGGGTTTGCTATAATAAAATACAAGGGGGTATCCCTTATCTCACTAACATTTATGTCGGCAAAATGTGAACCTACTTGAATACATTAAAGTATACGTACATAAATCACGGGTATTCATCCCCAAAGGGGTAGGCAGAGGTGAATAAACACACACGTTTTTCCAATTGTTTAATATGTGGCTAGTAAATCGCAGTACCTATATTTATTGATATAAGAGGAACGCTGCTGCCCATTGGTTTCCGCTGTCGTAACCCTGAATTGCCTTGTACCAAACCCGAGGGAGAGATTGGGGGTGGTGATAGGTATTTTGCTCTTCACAGATATTTACATTCTAATAAAGTATATAATTCGAATAACTTCCGACTATTTCATTTATATAAGTACAAGCCACATGATACAAATTATTTACAGATTTTCCTAAGCTTTATTTCAAAATTAATTGTCGGACCACTTTTTGCAAAAGAAGCTTAGAAAGAATGAAAGTTCTATGTCAAATAAAATAGAACACAATCTTCGTTGCTTGCCTATTGTTTATGAAGCGGTTCAATCGTATGTAGTGGAAAAAAAATAATTAGTCTACACTCAAGGTTAATTAGAGATTAAAGATCTTAAGTGAATTCGACGGTACATTAATTTGCTGCGTAAACAGTATTCATTGTATTATAGACGTAGAAGTAACCAGTTTTATTTCACTATAGCTATAATTACGGTGGAGCAGAATACGTTTTTCTCCATCTCCTCTCGGATACCGATATCGGTGGGTGTCATATAAGATGATTATTACTAGGTTTCTGATTATTACTTTTGATTATTACTTTTCTAATATATCTACGAATGTTTTTGCTTACGAAGCGTAAAATTTTGAAATTTTCCATAATAATATCAACAAATTAAATTTTAATGACAATGTCCAAATCCTACGCGTCGTACCTAGAACGTACATGAATGAAAAAGAGGGACATCCTTATTTGAATGCATAGGTAATTCAGCAAAAATTAAACTAAAGACATGGCTGTATAGGCCTTCCCTGAAAAGAGAAAATTACTAAAAAAATAAAAAGTGTCAAGGTCATCATAGTGATCTTTCACCTCAGTGGCACGTCATTATAAAGCCTTGTTTTCTCTTTACACTTAGCAAAAATCTGTATTTTGGTAAAATAGTAAAGATATCGTATAATTTAGGTACCTGCACTTGATAGGTAGTTTAGATGACAATTATTATTAACATAAAATAAACCGTGTGGTGACGGCAGAGCGTAATCCTATTGTCACCACCCCAAATCTCTCCCGCGGCTGTCGTACAACGCGACTAATGGTTCAAAGAGTCTCTGTGACTGTATTATTGATTTTGTCGTCGACAAAAAAAAAAGAAAAAAAAAGAAAAAGAAAATTACCAATTACGCTAATTATTAATGTCACAACGTTCTCTGTCCTTTCCCATTCGCTAAAGTGACGCAAACTCAAACAGACGTAGACCTATAGTGCGTTTACAGTTATTTTACCTCTGACGCTTGTATTTACGTTATATGTGAGAGAAGGATACTAATAAGACATTTCTGTATGTTAGAGCAGAATGATGAGAAGTGTCAGAGGTAAAATAACTGTGAACGCACTGTAGTTTAGCTAGAAACAGCCCCTCATTATAATCGCCGTCGTAATATGCTTATTAAGTGAGGTTAATACGCTAAGCGTAGTGAAATTGCTAGATGGAAGCAATTTTGTTATTTCTTGGTACTACCCTATTAACCGCGGGTCACGGGTCGCCGGTCGATGTCAAAATATGGAGACACTTCGGTCGTAAATATATGATTACTATATTATTATAATACTCGTTTTTTCGTAGGTACACTACAAGCAATGTTATTTTTTGTGCAAAATATGACGACGTAGTGTCGAAAAATTGTGCCTTTACCTCTCCATGAGTGTATTCCTTTTTAATTCTGTTGTCACCAATTCTTTCGCAATATTCAAAGTCCATCCATATTCATACATTTTAGCGTGGCTTAGACGCAAAAAGACGCTTTCAGACTTCCTCAGGGATAATATATTATTTATTAGTTTTTATTCGTGTAAATAAAAAACAGTTAAAACGTTTATGCATAAAAATGCCTTGGATTGCTGACTCAGATTCGAGAAGTGAAACCGTCTTTTCCAGAGTCAAGCACAATTTGTGAATACGTTTTCGAAATAAAGCCACAATATTATTCCCTAAGCATTGTCGTTTTTGACCTTGATATTAGACCCACATTCTACTAACCTTTCAGCGTTTCCAACTATCGCCTATCGACTATCGTCACCGTGCTTTGCATCATAATAATACAATGCCGGGATCGGGTGTTACAAAACGAAAGAGTAACAGTGAGACGCCCTCTCAGGGCGGCTCATGAATTATTCCGCGTTGTGACACCACGCCAACGCACCGTTATCGATACGTGGTAAATCGAGTAACTAATGCAACTGTGGCGATTCGCGGCCGTCTCGATAAAGAGCATCCTGTGTCGATTTAAATCCAAACTGCCCATCTTCATCGCCACAAATGTATTTATTAAAACAAAACCACCAATTATTAAAATCGAATCCTTATTGTACAAACTATAGTGACGTGATTTCGATAAAATTTCATTAACGTTCCAGACAAGATCACTTTTAAGTGTCAAATTGCCAATAAATTGTTTTCTTTTGGGAAATAACTTACAAATTACTCTTAGGGAAATAATAAAGTGAGTCACAAAAAATAGCAGGTATCTAGCATCGAAATTAATAAGTTAGTCGCAAATTGTTTTAATAGAATTTTGTTTTAATAGAAATTGTATTTTCCATTACGAGCCTTTATATTAATTTCGTGAATTAGATTACGATAATTTGGTGATCAATTAAATAGAACCATTTGTTCTTAACAGCGTAAAGGATATTTGGCTATTACTCTGTCCTTTGACTATGAAGATATTGAAAACATTTTAGATAAACACTCCAAATCCAATGAATTGTCAATCTAAAGAAAACAATCTTTAGCTTTTACATAAGAAACGTGATAAAGAACAGCAACGACGGTTAAATTATGCTTCTTAATTACAAAAAAAGTAAAAAAACAATTGCAAACTGATGCGAGACTTCCAGTAGGTATTTAATTTTTCCAATTTGACCTATTTTGATATTCTAACATTGACATAATGTTTAAATAAGAATAATAACACTTTATTGATAATAATTACCATGTATTAATAACTAAGTACATATTTTCAATTTATGAAACTGCCAGTGCGTATTTATTATTGTTATAATTTAATAGCCCGTTCACAAGTTAATAAGACCATTAATAAAATGAAAGAAAACAGAAAACAAAAACAACCTTAAAAATACAGGAAAATCCCAATAAAAGTTAATTGAAAGCACTCTCGCTTATTAAGGAAATGCAAAGAGGCCGAAGGGTGGTAAGGAACTAATTTTATTTCAAGATGTTAATCATTAGGTTAGACAAAAATTAATTAAGTATCCGTAAGGCACCAAACATACAAAACGTGATTGTCGTGGGACATATCAGAGGGACTATTTCATTATTAAATTTCTATAGTTAACCGACTGCATTGGCTATCAATAATACATGCGTAGGGAAAGGTAGCCAAAACAGATTTAATGCCTAAATCTGGGGGCCTACCGCCTAACTCGATTGCGGATGATAGGTATATTGCAATGCACTGCTTACGGCTATAGCAGCCACCTTGAATTTTTAGGCGGCACGGATTTTGTGCCAAATTCATACAAAATCTTTCGGTAATCATTCGTTCAAAGCTATCGCTAATAGTTTAGGTACATTTGGTGCGAAATGACAGCATGACGTCATAAACTATAGCTTTTACTTTAGCAATCGAGTAAAATTATTTCCATATACACAATTAGACAGAGGTAGACACTTGAATTTTGACCACTAGGATGCAGACAATTAATTGCCAATTTTGTAAATGAATTTATTCTCTCGATCATGCCCGTTATAGACAGTATACCCGCTTTGCCTTCGTCAACATATTTTATAAAAAAACACGCATATTTATCCCCGAAGGGGAAGGCAGAATTAGCACCCAGCAGCACCCATTTCGCCAATTTTATTTATTTGAACCAGAATGATTCATGTATGTATGTTGCTAATATTGGTATTACGATCAAGATACGTCGATAATCTCGATGCGCAACGGAAGCTCATCCGTAATAAATTCGAGGAAGTGAAGCAACGGACACAAGGCCGGGCGTCGGGTGGATTGCCAGAAAATTGCCAACTCTAACTCGTCCATACTTTTGTGGGTTCTGTCTTTGATGCCGCTTTTAGTGCGATTGTTAAAAACTTGACCTTTAGGGGAGGCAAGGTTGATATACTAGGAGCAATGGATATTTAATATTCTGGTAAAAAAAAAAAACTAAAAAGCGCATCATAAATACTACTTGCAGCACAAATCGCTGCTTTGATGAACATTTAGTAATAATTTGCTGCGCATTCATTTATTTCGATGATCAAAATAATGTTTCCAAAAAATAATGTTTTATTCTTAGTTTCCGCCTATTCTCTTAGTGAAGAAGAAATAATTAAGTTTAAAAGAATACCCACCCCTATTTCAAAATACTCACCCAACATTAGGAAGGTAATATATATAAAGGTAATAAAGGTTAATGAAAACCACAGGGATTGCGATTGCAGTAGGTACGTACGTATGTATATTTTATACATACATACATACATAAATCACACCTATATCCCCGAAGGGGTAGGCAGAGGTGAACTGGCACCCACGTTTCGCCAATTATGTTAGGTCCCATGTAATAGGTGGCGAGCCTATTGCCATTTATCGGGCACAAAAGTCGCAGTACATTGCTATTGTTAGGTGGTATAAGAGGAACGCTGCTGCCCATTCCTCATAATGATTTATCCTTAGTCGCCTTGTACGACACCCACGGGAGAGATTTGGGGTGGTGACAATTGTATTCTACTCTGCCGTCACCACGCGGCCGATATTTTATACATTACTAAAAGCATTTGCTAACAAAATTTTATTTTCTTTACAGGTAGACGAGGAAATTTCAACGTAAGACGTCGTTAAGTCGTGGAACGTAAGTCTTCTTTTGTAGACTTTCTGCCGCACTCAGAGACGTCAAATAACGTTAATGAGTACTTAACGTCAAAAAAAGACAATTCAAAACTAGTCGCTATTCTTGCAGGGTCTATGGTCTAGATTTGAATGAAAATTTTTGACATTAAATACTTATTAAAGTTAATTGACATCTCTGAGTGCGGCAGTTAATCTTTACGCCCCAGTTTTTAATCTAGAACAATTTTGTTTTTTATGCGTGGTGACATGATTGTTCCTCTAAATTTTCTGAATAAAGAAATATATGAAATGAAATGCCTAAAGTATAAAAATATATGAAAGTTACTAAATATTAAATAATAGTGTTCCATTCATTCCATTTTACATCACATACAAATTAAACCAGTCGTGGTTGTGTAAGTCGTAATTGTTTAAGTAGAGCAACTTTATAATTAATCCAACAAGCTACATGTTGATACTAATAAATGTAGATTTGCGATAAACTATGTTAACTAAAACATTCAGATTTTAAAATTTGGTAATAAATAACTTAATTGATTATGATGATTCCTTTTTGCTTGACAAGTCTAATTATACTATTCACTCTTCTGCATTGTTCACTTGCACAATATTCGCCATTCATAACAAGCTCCTCTCATAACAAATGGCATCATTGCTGCACACAAAGTATCATGTTTGACAGACAAAGCCTATGTCAGAGGTCTGCTGTCACAATGGTTCGAGTAACATGACATAGGTGGGACCAATACGTCCAGTATTGCCCCATTGGAATTAAAATAGCCGATTTGACGACGAAACTTTTGTTTGCCTATTTTTTTATATTTTGGCCCACACGTATCCTCTGGTTTTTTTATCCAATTCTAGGATAAATATGCTCAAATGCACAACTCTACTCACATCAGTGTTATGAAAACACAGTTGCCCATCTAGCCACGTGGCCAATCTATTCTTATAAATGTATGAAACTGAGGTATTACTAAGAAAACAGGATAGCGACCGACTTAACATTCGTTTCCTATTCGTTTGGCCACTAGTCTAGAGGGGCTGTAGTATTAATATACACATTGACTAGTGACAATAGGGGATGATAGGGCGAAATGGACATAATAGGCACGACGAATACTTACTTAGGTACTAGAATATCATAAGCACGGCGTAGAATACTACTCGATCAGAGCTGCCCCTGCGTAATTATACCACTTACAAAGTGACTACAGATATGACACATGACTCGACGTAAAGTAAACTAATAGAATCTCAAATATCTGCCCTGCTCCCTATGTACACATTTCCTTTGCTCCCCCACCCAATAAACACACTGTAATTTATATAACGGATCTGTATGTTAAATAATGCTGTACGTTATCCTTCTGCAAATGAATACCGTAAACGTGTTCGTATCTATTTAAGGGCTGCGACAGAGACAAAATTATTGAGGCGCTTAAAAGGTTTAATGTCAATATCATCCGGGCGGGGATCGCTAAATGGATTAGGGTAAACAGAATAAAGAGCCTTTTGTATCCGAAATTAAATGTCACCAACGTCATTATTCAGAGTCCGGGTGACATGCACACGATCTGCCGTCTGCCACTGCCGCCGGCACTGGCTGCGGCGTTTACACCTCACGATTTTGTATTATAGACACTTGACTGCATCGGTCAGGCTACTCGCTGGATTTGGAAAATGCGCTCTGTCGAAAAGCAACAAGTTTTTACAATGCCATGTTATTAAAAATTTGCGGAAAGACATTGAAGAATGTATAAATAGTATAAGTAGAAATTTAAGTCAACAGCAATTAATACTGTATGATCACCCAAAAACCAAACAGTATTCCTTAAGTTTTCGTTAACAATGGTGTATGCTTAAATCGTTCAAAGGATTCACGACTGCAGATGCATTTCATCATCATCATCATCACCAGCCCTTTAATGTCCCCACTGCTGGGGCACGGGCCTTCCCCATGGATGGAAGAATATAGCGAGAATGGGCCATAACCCACCACGCTGTCCCAGTGCAGGTTGGTGGGTACTAACGACTGCAGATGCAGCCGGGACCAACGGCTTAACGTGCCTTCCGAAGCACGGAACTCGAGATAATAAATTTTGGGTCACCGATCCAATGACCGGCCATAACGAAATTGCTTAGTTTACGCAATCGCAGGCCAAGCGCGCTGTGCCACTGCGCTAGCGAGCTCCTCAATGATGCATTTGAGACCAACGATTTGACGAGCCTTTCGTAGCACTCGACACACTATTTATTTTGGTCACCCACCCAATTAGCGCCCTTAACGAACATTACTCAGTTAATGCCATCGGAAGCTAAGGATATTCAGTGCACCATCGAGCACTTCATAAAAATATACATTTGCGCATAGTAGGCATTATAAGTTTCTACATTAAACAGTCGTCAAGTTGACAACCAGTTTTACGACAATGGTTTTGTTTTCTATTGCGACCAACGTGCTCCGAATAATAACCGCATAAATATCACAGACAAGCTGACTTTACTCGTACGAAACAAGAGTGCATTTTTAGCCAACAACAAAACATGAGGTGGAGGTTCCCAATTCGTCACATCAAGTTTTAAGCCGGATCCAGAGGAGTGTCCAACGTGTAATGTAACACGAATTCTACGGAATTCTACGTTAGGACGAGAATAACATGTTACATGTAAGTGCCCTCCTAACGTAGAAGCTTTACTTGAATAAAAAACAATTCTAATATGGTTACATTATTTTTCTGATGTTTATAAAAATGCTGAAGCTTATTTTCATTTCGCCTTACGACTAGGAAATGCACAATTCTTTAACAATTAAAAATACTATAATTTAAATTCTATTTTATAAAAAGTACATACATACATACATACATAATTCACGCCAATATCCCCGAAGGGGTAGGCAGAGGTGAACTAGCACCCACGCTTCGCCAATTAGGCTAGGTCCCATGTAATAGGTGGCGAGCCTATTGCCATTTATCGGGCACAAAAGTCGCAGTACTTTGCTAGTTGGTAGGTATAAGAGGAATGCTGCTGCCCATTCCTCATCACTGATTTATCCTTAGTCGCCTTCTACGACACCCACGGGAGAGGTTTGGGGTGGTGACAATTGTATTCTACTCTGCCGTCACCACACGGCCATAAAAAGTACGGCATCACATATTGACAGTTTTCATAGCATCATCATCACCAGCCCCTTAATTCCTCACTGCTGGGCACAGGCCCTCCGTATGCATGGAAGGAGAATGAGGAAGAGAAGAAAAATGGGCCATAACCCCCCACGACTGCAGACGTTGCCGCAATCAAGTGCCTTGCGAAGCACGGAGGAACTCAAGATAGGTAATATATTTTTGATCACCAATCCAATGACCAGCATAGGCAAACATTGCTGGCGTTAAGCCACTGCGCCATCGAGGTCAACGATACAATATAATAAGACGCTATACACTTATCAACATGCTGTACATGATACTATATTGATAAAATAGCTAAAGATTGATACTCTTACTGCCGCACTCAGAGACGTCAAATAACTTTAATGAGTACCTAATGTCAAAAAATTTCAATTAAATCTAGACCATAGACCCGGCAAGAATAGCGACTAGTTTTGAATTGTCATTTTTTGACATTAAGTACTCATTATCGTTATTTGACATCTCTGAGTGCGGCAGTACGTAGATAGCCATAACTATACATATAACCGTCTCACTGCATTACCAGTCTAGAAATTTCTGTGGAAAGAAGCCAATTTTTGTAATAAAATAGGTACCGTGGAAAGATAAGCTCAGTGAATTGAAATGTGTACCTACTCAAACAATTCGATTTCTTTTCTAGTTAAATATTTCCATTACAATACTAGTAGATATTATTTAATAATAAAACACAAAGCAAGTTAAGCTCCGTGAATTTAAATGTGTACTGAAACAATTTGATTTCATTTTGTAGTCAAATATTTCCATAACAATGCTATAATCCAGACAGACTTATGGAAAAGGTATTGGCGACATGGGTGTTCCATTCCTATGCAGATGTCAGAAGTCAACTTAGAATAGTTATTTTACAACAGGTCAAGATGACACAACTACTGGTTGTAATGTGGTGAAGACCTTTACCCAACTAAACTATTTAGCAAAGTTTATAGGTACTAGACTTATTTTAGTAGTTTTTATTGAATAGAATAATTTTCAAGAAAGAAAAGGCACAAGAAAAATTTAAAATGTCAACGGTCTTCTCAAAACATTAAATTATATTAAGACACTTATTACGTTCTATCTTTTTACGTTATTAAATTTATTTTATTTTATAAAAGTGTATACTTACGTCGCTATAGAATCGGAATGCTCTATGTAATATTCGTGGGTAAACGACTTTTTATCGCTGCTCAAAGCTAATCGGTAAGTCTGTAAATTAAATTTCAAAGTTTATTCCATCGTCAGCATTAAGGCGATAAATCTCAAAAGTACCGAATGCAATACAAATTTAATTTAATTTCACAACCCGTCAAATAAATTTAGTCGTTAACTGTAAATGGGCTTTACAGCTGAATCATTAATTATATTTGTAACGGCTGTCGAAGATGCCTCTAACCCGAACGTTGCCACGGCATAAATATACTGAAATCATCGCGAAATCTATTTTGTTCCCTATGATATCGTCATTGCTGACAACATGCAGAATATAAACATACTTACATAAATAGGCAGAGCTAAATTAACACCCATGATTCGCCAATTAATAGGGGGCGAGCCTATTGCCATCTAACACGTAACTTACGTAAATCGCAGTTTATTGCTAAGTGATATAAGAGGAACTCTGCTGCCCATTATTCATTGCTATTTGCCCTTGGTCCCCTTGTACGACATCCGCGGCAAAGGGAGAGGTGGTGACAGTTGTGTTCTGCAATGCCGTCACCACACGGCGGCTATACTAACAGATATGCATTCAATAAATTTACGTTCTCCACTCTTGGGAGTAGTTTAGTACCTGTTCATTTAATAGTCATTTAACCTTTGTAATAATATTATTTCGATTATTAATTTTATTGAAATATTAAGCATTGTGTACCGTTAATTTGATTATTCATGTGTGAATATTATAAATAGATGCGTCAAATTTAAGTTGTAATTGTTATTAAATAATTATATACTTTGCCAGTATATTACTAATAATTTATTATAAGCAATCAATCACCGTGTAGGGATGGCTGAGCAGAATACAATTATCACAACACAAGGCGACTAAGCGTGAAAACTTTAATTTAGTTATATGTATATCTTTATGACCTCATAATTAATTAGGTATAAGTGTCATGTTCTCTTATATTTGCACAAGCACTACACATTTGAAATAAAACAAATTTTACGGATTAAACTCGCGTATATTTAGATGCTGATGATAGGGATAAATAATAATGCCAAACATCTAGATATACGCGAGTCTAATCCGTAAAATTTGTTTTATTTCAAATAGGTATAAGTGTTCATTATAATTATGTAGAAAACACAAAATATTTTCAAGCGATATAATAGCTGTGTAATAAAACCAGTCCAAAATAAAACCATTCATGAGCTTATAAAATATTCTAAGCGCAGGTTACAGTAAAATATTCCACTGAAAATAAATGATGCCATGCCCGATTGGGGCGTCTACAAAAGAATAGAATAATAAATGAGCCGCTCTCCTACGATACATGTAAATCACTCCGTCAATCTCACTTAATCGAATGCAAATAGGCGTTTTTCTCGAGAATTGCATTTTATCAATTACGCTTTGGTCGGTGGAAAATAATTTGTATGAATTATGTTCTCTGGTGATTATACATACATACGCAGGCAGAGGTGAATTAACACCCACGTTTCTCCAAATGTTAGGTGCCATGTAATAGGTGGCGATTGCCATGTATTGAGCAAGTAAATCGCAGTTCATTGATTGGTGGTTTAAGAAGAGCGCTGCTGCCCACTACTCATCTTGACCGTTAGTCGCCTTGTACGACCATTGTTTTCTACTCTGCCATCACAACACGGTTGATTATGTCGGATGATGCGGATGTCACTATATTGACTTAACAACTGTCAGTTTTCATTTGTTTTTGCAAACGACAACTGCAATTGTTATAAAATATAGCATATTTTTCTTAGTAAAAAAAGAGTTAAATTCGGATTTTCTTATTGCATTACGACGGTTTTGATGCAAACAGGACCACCAACGCAATGTACTCGCTTCACTACGATTTATCTTAACCAAAATACAAAGTGAAACAGCTGTTATCATTCCACGCAGCTCCCTCGTAATCAGTTCCACAATAGAGCGAACTCGGAGGCATCCGATAATATGAAATAATTCAAACTGAAATACAGTTCGGGGCTGCCCGACCCAAGTTATAATTACCCCTATTATGGAGCACTCAAAGAGCGAAGTTGTCTTTGTAAACACTGGACAGATCCCTGAAAAGCGAGCCGGTGCAGCGAAATAACAAATACAAGTATAACTTCGATATGACAGGACTTTGAGCGCTCGCCTTTTGATTAGACTGCTCGGGCTGCCATCGCCTGATCTGTGGACGCGCTACACTTTTGAAAATAAACTTTATTGTCTCATATTGTGGTTGTATTCTGTTTGGGGGTAAAAATACAATACATACAAACGTCACGCCTTTCTCCTACAGGGGTAGCAGAGATCAATTTTTACCACTTGCTACGATCCTTACATACTTCTTTCGCTTGATACAATCATTATTGTCCTCATGCATGCCAGTCGGTTTCGTATACTTTTGACCAGTGATACAAATACATATACCAATAAAATCTTTTGAGTTTTAAAACACGCCTATTAGTGGTAACACCCATATTGCGACAACTTTATCGGTCCCATGTTTAAGGGGGCGGGCCAGCCTAAACTGTCGGACATCTAAAAATTATTCTATCATTTTCACCCCAATTCCTAAAAGTATCTTTTACTATGTCGTAGGGCCTTTGTTTGAAAATTAACAAATGGCTTGCAGTGAACTCGCTTTTGCAATAAAGTGCATTGTGTTTAATTAAATTATTGTATAATGTAAGTAATGGCGGAGATCCCTGCTCCCCGAAGGCATAAATAAGCTGATCGTGGCGTGGAGGTTGTGCAATATTCTATTGTTTATTGTGCATAGATGCACGTTAACGTTCGGCATTTGTCGAGAGTCAACACGCCCAAGGACGATTGAGCAAACAGGCAATGCATCTTCGCGTTATTCTTATTCTAAAATTCCTTCAACATAAATAACGTAAAAAAATTGACAAATAATTGAATTAAGTATAATCGATTGACGGTTTTAATGACGGTTCTAAGATAGAATTAGCCATTTCAAGAACTGACATTACGTAACATATCGGACTATTTTTTTTGCTACGAATTCTGTTATTACGATGGATAGTAAGATACCGAATTTGGTAAACGCACTCTTCAAAAAAAACTATAATATTACAATTACAGGAAATACATATTATTATTTGATCTGATGCCGAAGATGAATTCGAAAAAGTAGGTAGTGGATTTTTTAAATCTACAGTGTCTCTAATTTATCTTGAAAGTAGGTAGTGTCGCCAGTGGTGAACAAAGACTATCATAGAAATTTCAAAATCGATGGGTAAATAATTGTAATTGCAATTTTCTCCGCCTGATAATAAAAATTTGCCGCCTGTGGTTGGCCGTGTGGTGACGGCAGAGTACAACACAATTGTCACCACCCCAAATCTCTCCCGTGGGTGTCGTACAAGGCGACTAAGGATAAATAAGTGATGAGCAATGGGCAGCAGCGTTCGTCTTATCCCACCTAGCAATAGTACTGCGACATTCGTGCCCGATAAATGGCAATAGGCTCGCCACCTATAACATGGGACCTAACATAATTGGCGAAAAGTGGGTGCTAGTTCACCTCTGCCTACCGCTTAGGGGATATAGACGTGATTTATGTATGTATGTATGTATGATAATAAAAATTGGACGTACTGTAGCTATGAATGCAGCTAAACAGAAACGGTTTAGTGATACACTTTAAAAACTAAATGCAAGATGTCCAATCACTCAAATTTCCTGATGGAGTTGTTACATTTTCGAAGCCAACTCATCCATAATAATCGCGATCGGTTCTCGGAAAATATAACTTGGATGCTCACGCTATAACACGTAAAGTTGCCAATGTCAACTGTTTATGCAACTTACGTGACTTCATGTTAGTCATAATGGTACAATATTGAGAGGCTCGTGACCGAAGAGTGATGTTTTCGTAAACCGCCGCGGCTTAAATGCGGAGGGTACCAATTTGGAGTGGAAATAATAGTAATAACAAACCCGTAATCGACACGGCGAAACTTAATAGTACAGGTGTTTCCTCAAAATGAGTTTGTCGAAGCGACGCGGGTGTTGGACAAAGTTTCAAAAGCGTAGCAACAACGGTGTTTTCTTTTGAAATCGTACCACTTTCAAGGATTCAGCTTTTGGTCGCTTTGCTCGTTAGGTCTTAAATGTTCACTGAAAGGCTGTTGAACCACATTGGCGTTTCTTTTGCCAATTGAACTAATGGTTTTTGTGGTTTCAGCACATAAGAAGGAATGAGTGACTGAGAGACTTCGGTGTACTTGGATGGTTTGGTCACGCTAAGCGAAGAGATGAAAGCTATGTTGGTAGAAGAATTTTAGGTATGAACGTGGTAGGTTATAGAAGAAGAAGAGAGACCAAAGCAGAGTTGGATGAGAGAGAGGTGAGGAAGAAGAAGACAATTCCATTGAAGCTGCGCAAAGATGAGTGGTGAAGCTGGTTGAAGATGAGCCGAGCGGGGCTGATCTAAGCTGTATAAGGCTGAGTTTCCATAGAAGGGGAGCTGTGCGGAGCTGAGCTGAGACTTACAAAAATTGACCAATGATATTGCGGAGCGATGACGTGATGTGTGATTTGAATATCATTGGTCAATTTTTGTAAGTCTCAGCTCAGCTCCGCACAGCTCCCCTTCTATGGAAACTCAGCCTTATACAGCTTAGATCAGCCCCGCTCGGCTCATCTTCAACCAGCTCCACCACTCATCTTTGCGCAGCTTCAATGGAAACACTGACCAAAGAGGTCAGTAGCCCCGCTTACCTGAGCTCCGCGCCGCCCCGTTCCTATGGAAACCTAGCCTAAGGGGAGGAAGAAGAAGCGCAATAAATTCACAACAGAACGTTTTCTGTTTCTCATGTTAGACATCGCAAAATATTATTTTCTTTAGGTGCTGTGCTGATATTAATAAAACCTATAAATCTATCACTATAAAAAATTTCAAACAAATCCAACAGCTAGCAGCATTGCTACGTGTGTTTAATGAAACATAAAAACAACAATATTTTCTCCTGTATTCAACCATCTCGATGCGAGCTTCTGGGACCAATTAGAGAGCTCAATAGACAATAGAAGAACGTGGACATTACAAATCATATTTTTTGTTGCAAAATTGAATGAAAAAATCTTAATCGGGACACGTAATATCTACGGGTGTTGTGGCCTGTATTCTAACATTGATATAATGGTCAAATAAAATTCAAATCATAATATGTTATTTGGTCACAAAACGTACCCATTCAATCCACCGAAGCGTGAATACCACATGGAATCATAATATAACAAACACTTACTTTTCTTCTTCTTCATGCCCTTATCCCGCTCTAGGCGGGGTCGGCACATCATTTTTTCTATTTCACACCTCTCTATCCTTCACCAATTTCTCATCCACACCTCTCACCATTTTTTGGTCTTCCTCTCCTTCTAGTTCATTCAACGTTCATACCTGTCATTCTTCTGCAAACACTTACTAGTATCGTTATTAATAAGTAATATACACAGAATTTAATTTAGACATTGTCCGTCAACGTCTATTTAGCCGACACAAGCCAGCTAAAATGTTAAATCTGGCCGTTTCGAACACGTACCCAGCTGGATATTCTGACACCTATCAGATTAGCAACGCCCGTCGGCGTTCTTGCATGGTAATCATGACTCATCCTATCCTTTATTAGCTAATAAAGGTGCAGGAAGTCGAGTAGATAAAATGTGGCTAATTGTAACACTAATCACAAATCTGTGTTCACAGTACTGTGACGCGAATCGCCTTGAGAATGGTGGTTTCTATTTTTTTTCACGCGGCTTTGCCTAATAATGTAGCAAGAGGCTAGGGTAAGCGGCAGTTTGTTGTACATTGCACGCTTGGCAACGATCAATCAAAAGGAACGCAAAGGCGCCGGCTCGAGGTAGACTAAATAATGCGAGACCATTGTTCTTGTTTGCAAAACGCGGACTGAATGCGCTATCAGCAAGAAGTGCAGCCTATCTCGACCCGTGGCCCGTGGGAGCTTCCCACATGCTCGCAGAGATAATTACTAGTTAACCAACAATTTACGCTTGTCACGGCTGCGAATTAGCTCTGTTGTGGTTTATTGCTCACTCGCGGGCAGGCATTGGAGATGACAACATCTGATTTGAAGTATTTTTACTGAAAATCTTCTTCTTATTTTTGGTTTATGGCCGTCAATTCAGTATATTTCGCCAGTCTCAAGTTTTTTTGCTAAGTTCAATGTTGTCACTTTAACTCTGCTTTGGCCGTTGAGTATCGTGAAGGTACAAGAGGCATTTAGTGGAAATCTTCGTTAGCCTATTTTTAAAAAGCCGCGTGGTGACGCTGGTGCAGAATTCAGTTATCTTAACCCTCACTTGGTATCTAACACACTAACCACCAACTGACCCAACCAATAAAAACATAAATGCTCATCAAGCAATACTTAATACTCACAAACTTAAATTTAGTGGTTTTTTGGTGATCCATAGAATACGAAAGAGTTTTTTTTTTCTTATGAGTCCGACTGTAGGTGCACCACATAGATATAATAGCATGCTTAGACTAGTGAATCAAAACATAACACATTGTTAATTTCCTAATTCGCTGTATAATTTTACAGGTTACATTAACTATTGTAAGTAACATTGTTTATGTCTTAGTCAGTCGGAGAATGGCTCAATTTGTCGACTTAATTCGTATGGCATAAATTTCTAGGAGGTACTTCTTATACGAAGAGGAAAGTACCTAAAGCGGACACATTTGCGAATATTTTTTTTTGCATACATACTTATGCAGACCGATGCAAACTTCAATTCGCACATGCCCAATCAAAAGAGCAACAAATCAGTATTGACTTTCAACGTGATTTTATACACGAGACTGCCTGCTGCGGGCAATATGCCCGCTTTGCGTCGGCTTCCCCTATGTGGACCTATTGTTTCGCTCGTATATCACCGCTGTATTATTATCCATTCGGGCTGAAGGCGTATCGCATTTAGGCCGTTTTAAACACTGCCTTATAAATATGTATCTCTTTGAGCGCGTGTGATACCTGCATGAATTACCAGCTTGATACATGATTGAATAATGCAGCGGACGATCAATCACATTTGCCGGCAGTTTATCGCAGATACGACAGTGATCGTAAGACACGTTAATTCACAGAGTCTCTACAGAATAAAAGCTTCGCATCAAATAATCTTAGATTACTGATTATTTATTTTTATTTTTTTACCGCCACCGTGGTCTAGTGGTCTCTTGCCCACCGGAATTAGACCCCGGGTTCTATCTCACGGGGAGTACAAATTTGTACTCGCTTTGGTTGGTGGCAGTACTTTTTTCAAATTCACCTGGCTAACATCCATTGCACCATCGTATTGAAATATTTCGCCATAATAATAATGTTAACAGCATTAATTGTGTTCCGATAATTTGTTATAAGATACCAAGCCCCTCTGTGGTTGAGGTTTTCAGGTGAAGCTCGATTCCGTCTTCAGCCCTCAATCTTCACTTACTATCAGGTGAGTTAAAGGACAAAAGTTTATCTGTCTAACATTAAAAAAATCTAATATCAGTAGCTTAAGTGCCTACATTCAGATCATGTTTTCAATTGTAAGTTAACCCTTAATCTAGGTTGGGTCACTCAGCATCTGTCGAGCCGAAGTCAATTTTTGTAAGTAATAAATTGGTCCATGGACAATATACATCAGGCCCATTTACAAAAAGTCGTGTGTGTATTAATTTAGAATAAAACGTTTTAAAATCTTTTTTGTGTTGTGTCGAAATGTGACATATTGCACGCCCAAACTCGATTCCGTGCCGTAACAAACTAAATACTGTCATGAACTTTTGTCGATAAACCTCATGACAATATTTAGTTACTTTCGGCAATCGGCTGGCGAATTAACTGGCGAATCCGTGCCAGTCACAGGTATCGGTCACGGACTTAATCAACGAGAATCACGATTGAAATTATGAGATGACGCAGTTCAATTCCAGTGCTTGCGTCGAACAATGCGACTGGCCGATGGTCGTTTGGGCGCATACGATTTGCAGTAGAACTATTTTACAGTTCGGTTCGTCGTACACATTGCACGCATCGAAAACCTATTGACGTTTTGAGCGACCGAACCTGAGATATCGATGAACCTATCTGAATATGATATGGACATAAATAAATGTTAGAAAAAATATTAAAAAGAATATAAAGTCAGAAAAAAATAATAACCTATCTATACCATTTATAGGCATCTGTCCGGATTGTAGAGGACGCGGGTTCGATTACCGCAGCAGTACAAATATTTTTTCGATTTTTTTCTGACTTTGTTTTCTTTGACCTGTCTAAATAGATACCGGGTGGTGACGGCAGAACAAAATATAGTCGTCACCACCCTCAATTTATCTCACGGGTGTCGTACAAGGCGACTGAGGGTTCAGGAGCAATGGGCAGCAACGTTCATCTTATGCAGTCAGCTTCATAAGTACATTAACACTTATGTCACAAAAGTTGTTCGTACAAATTGGTGGCGATTATTACTGCGCATGCGCTGTCTTTGGTATGACAGAGGGCTAAAGTGGTAATCGACTTATGATGCTAACTGTACCACCTAGATGCTACTGCGATTTTACGTGCCTGATAGATACATAAGCATAGGCTTGTCACATGAGACCTAACAAATATCAATCGTAGGTGTTAATACACCTCGAACTACCCCTTTGGGGATAATAGTCGTAATTTATGTATGTATCTCAATAGAAGTATGCTTCTGCGTACCAACGTATTGCATATTCCTCACTGCTCACGGTCCCCAAGTAGCAAATTTATTTTTATGTATATTTTTATTGTTTGCCGTGAGGATTGTCGCCTCCTTAGGGGCTGTTTGTATGCGGTTTGAGAAGAATTACGCGCGCGACCGAGCGAATCCACTTTAGAAGTAGCGATAAAACAATTTGTTCAGAAAATGTGCTGTATAATGCGAGTGCATGTGGCACCGTATGAACCGAATCTATAAAGTAGATGAGTTGTGGGTTTATTTTATTGCTGAACGTGACCATTAGGGGCTGTCAAGGTTTAAGGGTATAGGGGGAAATGCATTTAACCGTAAGAAATAAGCTTTTCTAACAACCAAAATCTTTGTATTAAATAAGCTCAAATTTTTGTGACACCATGTAGAATTGTCTTAATTATAGTTCTGGTAGAGGTTTAACTGTGTTATGTTAAGCACGGTTAAAAACTCTTTTTTTCTCTCGATATGAAACATTAAACCTTAATTATATTAATGTTAATAAGTCAAAATTAATAAGTGTAATTACTATTTTCTTCTTACATATTCAGTTTACTGAATTTCGATGTTGTCTTTATTAAATACATACATAGCCAGCAACACGTACTGGGCCATGGCCAAATCTCGCTATATTCTTCTATCCTTATGGAAGGCTCGTGCACCAGCAGTGGGGTCATTAAAGTAATTTTAAGTTTCAACGTGAATTGAATAAACTTTACAGGTTTGTATATAACCACATTCACTATCTCGTAACTACTCAAAAATATCTCCTTCCTGATAGTTCAAGTTTCAGGCAATCACTGATATGCTACAGGAAAAATCTTGTAATAGGTTTAAATTAAACCAAAGATTCACTTAGTTTGCTCGCTGACTTCAGAAAACGAGTCACTATCTCTCCGAAATAATTTAAGTCGAGCTCCCGCCAAATTGTGAAGGACCTTTTTTCAAAACGCTTCCTCTAATGCAATTTGCGATCTCTTGGGAACGTTGGAGCATGTTACAAATTGCCGTATTCATTATTCATTGTGCAATTCGCAGTATATGCTCCGGTATCCGCGACAGCGACGAGCATTGTGAATGGACCCTTGATTGTGTAATAAAGTTAATCTCGTGCCTAATTGCACAGGCAGTTTTCAATTTCCCATCTGGATCTGAATGCTGCGAACGTTGTTTTCGCGTAGTTCGTATTAGTTTGTCGCTAGCTTCGTTGGACCCAGGGGGCCTAGACAAAGTAACATACCGACAAAGATAACGCAGTCCGATAAAGCAAAATGTATGGGATTTGACGTAAGTCGTCGTGAAATCACGTGACCAAAATCGTCTTCGTAAGTTCCTAGTTATGTTGGTAGCGCAAGCTAAGACGCTGTAGATACCAAAGTAATGTGGCCGATCATGACGAACTTGTGTATTTTCGGAACACAACATCGATACAGAAGTACGTCTTTCTTCATTTGGTGCCGCCCTACATACATACATAAATCACACCTATATGTGTGTAGGAAGTGGTGAATTAACACCCACGTTTCGCGAATTAGGTTAAGTGCAATATAATAGGTGCCGTGTCTATTACTATTTCTGCAATGAAATCACTAGGGCATAAGAGGAACGCTGCTGTCCATTACTCATTGCTGTATTAACCCGTAGTCGCCTTGTATACCCGCGGCAAGGGTGACAATCATAGTCTACTCTACCGTCACCACACGGCACGGCACTATGCCGTCCTATCATTACTTGTCGTTTTTGATTAAATATTGCTTTGATATAAAAAGTTAACCTGAGCTTTCCCTTTTCACTGTTTTAAACAAAAGCATAGACTATATTGAATGACAACCGTTATTAATGTTCAATGCAACAATATATAATATCATTAAATTTTATTTTTTGGTCGTTTTATTCTATTCTAGCATTCTCAAACATTTATAAATTCCTTTATTAAATTAGTAATAACTCTCTAAAGGGTGAGATCGCAAACGCTAAGTCTACTGTTTTTTTTTAAATAAGATTTACTCCCGTTGACAGGTACGTTAAACTCAGGTTTTGTGGGCTTTACTTAATAATACATACTGTAATCCACAAGCAATAGCAGGCAAATGAGCTACGATGAATTTTAATTGGAACATTGTTTTACTTGCTCTGGGCAAGCAGCTTTACAATACGCAATTATTCCGTGGTCGTACGCCGCTGCCACCATAACTCCATTACGTACGAGTTGCGCCACGTAGGTAAGCTTAAATGTAAATAAAGTTTAAAATTGTATCTTTAAAGCAGCCTGTCTTTAAGCAAGATTACTGCGCGAATTCTTTCTACGATAAAATAATAAGGGAGATAGCTGACTCCTCGTACAGGTCATGCGTCACAAACAAACTTTAATCAAAGTCTTTCTTTTTAGTGATAGACAGAAAGAGATAGCAATCGTTGCTGTGAATACCTAGTAGGATTTCAAAGTAGCTGGCAACAACAGTCAAAACACGCCTTCCGAAGCACGGACGAAACTCTAGATAATATAGTTTTGGTCACCCATCCAATAATAACCGGCCTTAGCGAATATTACTTAGTTTACGCAATCACAGGCCGAGCTCGCTACGCAATCGAGCTCCTCCTGGAGACTTCCAATAATGTAAACCTTATAATTCTTCTAAATTATAAAAAACGATTACGCAGACAGGTACAATACGCGGCACATAAGCTGACCTATGCGCAGCGCAGTATAACGTTTTCAGGTATTATTTGAGGTTCTATATGAGGTGCGACGTGTGTCTGTAAGCATAGCAACGTAGGGATGCCCAATTCTGCGAGTTCAAAATTTCGTTTAGACACTTCCTTCAACACAGACAGCCTGCACAGACGACCGTCATTTTGGTTCAACTTACGTGTCGGGAACTATACAGAAATGTAGGAGTAATATTCCCAGCGACGACTGCTAAGCTCCACTGCGATTCCCTAAAGGGAATCCGAATAATTTAGTGGCAGATTACGGGACACGTCGAGTCAGGTTTAGCAACGGCGATGTAGCGAAATGCTTTCGTCTGACAACGCTACAGGAGGCCTAGACAAAGTAACATACAGACAAAGATAACGAAGTTCGATAAAGCAGAATGTATGGGATTTGACGTAAGTCGTAGTGAAATCACGTGACCAAAATCGTCTTCGTAAGTTCCTAGTTATGTTGGTAGCGCAAGCACATCTACAGCGTCTTACGCTGTAGATACCAAAGTAATATGGCCGATCGTGAAGAACTTCGACACGTTATCGTTATAAAACGATTGCCACTTGGCTACGGGCCCTGGTCCTTTTGGGGGGTCCAGGAAACTGCGCTTTAAGGCGCTGTGCAAACGTAGACACTTATGTGTCTTGTGTGTGATACAGGCTACCTCAGAATATTTATTCTCACAAAATCAACATGAAATCAGTCGATTGGTACGCAGACATACACACTTTTTGTTTTTTGTGTTTCATGGTGTATATGGTTCCCTGTGGGCTGGTATAATGATAGAAATACTATATACATAAATCACGCCTATATTCCCGAAGAGGTAGGCAGAGGTGAATTAACACCCAATTAAGATAGGTCCCATGTAATAGGTGGCGAGCCTATTGCCACCTATCAGGCACATAAATCGCAGATTGCTAGGTGGTACAAGAGGAAAGCTGCTGCCCATTACTCATTGCTGTCTTAACCCTTAGTCGCCTTGTACGGCACACACGGGAGAGATGGGGGTGGTGACAATTGCATTCTGCCCTGCCGTCACCACACGGCCAATGATAGAAATGTACCAGTTTAATACCCCCGACTGTGTTGGTGACGTCAAACCAATCGTGCTTAATTCTGCTGAAGCGCGCCGAAACACTCAATTTTTATTAAAACACTACGCTCATGACTGAACCTTGAAAAGTTTCGGTAATTAGAGCGCACGTTAATCCCTCCATCCGTCACTGACTGCCGGTCGGTCACTACCGACAATGTCGGCCGCAAAGCCAGGACTCAGCACCCCAAAAATCCTATAAACAGATTAACCCGTCAGATTACGCGCAGCCGTTATAAACCATTCGCAGACAGATAAAAAAAATTGAATCGCTGCACTGACTGGTTCGGAATTGATTCGAGAGTCATATCGAATCGAACTGTTGCCTCTCGCCACTGAACCGTAATAAAGATATTTACGTACGCGGTTTTAATGAACATGGGTGCATAACGAACTCGTCCCACCCACCGAACTCCGATCAGTTGTGAAGGCGCTCCGATTTCATTATGGTACTTAAAAAAATAAAAAGAGGATCAGTTACTGCCATTGTATTGCTTTTGTTAGGCAAACACATTACTGAGCATGTCAAGTTTTTGAAATAATTGCGTATCGCTGTGATACTCAATTATTTCAAAAAGTTTAAGTAGGTACAATATTTTGAAATTATCAGTTTTATTTCTTTTCTTCGTTTGTTAATTTAAAGTTAAAAGAACACCTACTGTGGCGAACAGTATTAAGTATTTGTTCCCATGTAATAGGTAGCGAGCCTATTAAATTGCCATATATTGGACACATAAATCACAGTATATTGATAGGTGGTATTAGAGGAATGCTGCTGCCCATTACTCATCGCTTTACCCTTAGTCGACTTGTACGACACTCACAACAGGAGAGTTGGGGTGATGACAATTGTATTCTGCTCTGCCGTCACCACACGTCACGTCACCACACAATTTAAAGTTATGTCGTGTTGTGGGATAAAAAGGCGTGATTAATTTATGTATGTATGTAACGCTAGCCAACCAACAATCTTCGAACATCCCCCGCACAGCGCTAAGCGAGCCACATCCGATGCAAACGCGGCGAGAGCTAATTAAATCTCCAGCGACAACATAAAATAAGTTTTTCCTTTATTCGAGCGGTGCAAATAAAGCGTAGTCCACACTCGCTGCATGCAGGCCCGCCGAGAGGCAAACCCAATTAGCGATTATAACGTTCCCGCGGTTTTACTCCATTTTAATACTCCGGGGTGTTTTTGTGCGCAAATCTGGTTACGGATGCAAATTCCAATGCTATAGTGCTCATAAGTGGATCTTCGTCGCATTGCCCCTGCGAAATTTACTGCGCCAAGTGCACTTTAAGTTTTATATGCATACATAAATCCTATATATCTCCGAAGGAATAGGCCGAGGTGAATTAACACCCAAGTTTCGCAAATTACGTTAGGTTTTGCCATCTATCGGCCACGTAAGCCACCGTTTATTGCGAGGCGGTATAAGAGGAATGCTGCTGCCCATTACTCGTCACTGTCTTCACCCATTGTGTATTCTTTGTATTCTGCTCTGTCGTCACTATTGTCTGACACACGGCTATTGAACGTCAATATTTACTTAACAATGTTGTTTTCTTATCACTTTTTAGACATCAAACGAGGTTTTTTTTAATTGGCATCCTAAACATTTTTTTTTCCGATATAAATACGAGTAGTTTATTCAAGAAAATATCTATAAATCAAATGCAAGCTACTATTTTCTTTTTCAGTCAGTTCTTATCTGTATATCCACAGTGGCGTGTTCCGTCTCTACAATCTTATCACAGCATTTAACAGACTCAATACTTCCAACAACATAAAATATATAGACTCGAGTGCAAACACTATTGACTTAAATAAAAAAGTTTAAACGTAAAGAGTTTGTGACCACTCAGCCTGACACGATCATTATAAACATGATTGCATCATTGGCGTGACGGTAAATCAAAACTTATTTCGTAATATATAGAGTCGGATTTAATTCACAGCAATACAAGTTATTACTAAAATTCCACCCTAACTTTTAATTACGACATAATATTTGGATCACGTAGCGTTTACTCTCTTATCTGCTACGAATGCTACCGTTCGTAGTTTCATTGCCTTTATCGCTACGGCAGGTCTGGTTTTTATTTCTCTGATTAGTTCTTAACTCGGATTTATGACTAACTATGCCGTAGCTACGGGCTACAGTCGGCAGTAGTTTGCTTTTAAAGTTTATGCGGCTGTAAATTCGGTTACACCTCGGCTTGATGTGGAGCGATAAAGCTAGTCAATGCATACCGTGTTTTGCAAGAGCAGTTCCGTAGAAAAATAACATTTTTCTTATTAAAAACCCAACTTTCTGGTACATTAGGGATTTTAAAGAAAAAATAATACGATACAAACCGTGCAAAAGCAATTCCAATGCGATAAGTTCGAATCTACTCATGCAAATATAAGAGAACACATTAAACGGTCTTTTATAAATTGTAAATCACCACAATTCAAAAAATCACTTAAGTTAATTGTATGATCTGAACATAGTTTTGGCAAAAAGTGACTTTGACAGTGGAATGCTTGAGTTTAAGAGTACTCCTGTTTTACTTAAGAAGACATTTATTATTTGAATGCTGGGTTATTTTTTCCATAACGAATTGGTGCAATAATGTGTAAATTATTTCAGAAAAAAATCTGTCATTCACTCTACAAAAATACAGTAAAGAAAAATCTAAAACGAAGTGCAGTAGGTACAATGTAGTGTTTGTGTGTATTTAATGTCATTTTGTTGTACAGTAAAAATTGACGAGGAACCCTAATTTCAACAAAGATACGGTCTAAATACGCCGTAGCCACACCATGGGCAGCCTGAGCAGGGATTCGTGAGCGCTTGGTTGCGCTTTAAAAAATAATTAGGTACCTGATTACCCTTATCAATCTTATTTTATGCCTTACAATTTAATTTTGAATGCCTAACCTTGCAGCTCTATTGTTTATCGTAAAGATAAGCAATCACGCACAGCACTATTTTATACATTATTTTCAGTGTGATAGCGTTTTTTCATTTATTTTTCTAAATAATATAATTTACGACTAATTGAATACAACCTTGACTTACTTTATGAATATATTTATGTTGGTTTTTATCATGAAAAACATTTAACCATATCAAAACAGAGCGTCTAGAATCTGTTTCTTTCAGTTAATAAAATATTCAAGAACCTTTGACAAAATAAGTAATGACAAAACTTATAAATACAAAATGACATAAACCTTGGATATTATCATTTTCAATATAAAAACGTGACTCGATATAACGTTTATCTGCATTATCAACCGGCACTCGATTAAAAAACAGGCATGATTAAGATTTTGGTGGTTAGAAAAAGAATTTCGAAAAATTATTTTCTAACCACCAAAATCTTACTACTAATTTTTCTAACATTTATATAATGTTAAAATTAAAATCGAATAGGCATGATTAAGTTATTCTGTCGGAGGAGCTCGATGGCGCAGTGGCTTAACGCGCTCGTTTTGCAATTGCGAAGTCGATCATTGGATAGGTGACCATAACAATATATTATCTCGAGTTCCTCCTTGCTTCGGAAGGCACGTTAAGCCGTTGATCCCGGTTGCACATGCAGTCGTGAATACCGCTAGTCCAGCTAGTAAATATTCTACAGTTACCTTACATCTTACAATAAGAGCCATTAATTTGACTGATGATGTCATTTTTTTATGCAAGGAAGCTCTTGGCCTTCAGCTGACCTATCATCTGACCGATGTTAAGTGACGATAAGGGACGAAGATGGAATCGAGCTTCACCGGGATGGAACCCTCCACAGAGGGGCTGGTTATCTTATCACAAATTGTCGGAACATAATAATGCTGTTAACATTACTAGCCAGGCGGAATTGAAAAAGTCCTACCACCACCAACCAAACCGAGTAAAAATGTGTACTCCCCTGGGGATCGAACCCGGGACCTCGGAATCTTAATTCCGGTGGACGAACCACTAGACCACGTAGGCAGGTATATTATACGTGCCTTAAACTGTACACCGGAGTTCACGCGTTCCAACTATAATAACTACGGTCAATTAACCAAGGTTTTAGAAACGCCGTAATTATAGGGCGTGCGCGTTCTGATGGGCATAGTGGAAATTGCCAAGTGATTCCACCTCAGTCCATATTTCAAAACTCGTCAGCCGATGACGAGTATGTACAATCAACAGCACGTGAGACTACCACATGATGTAAAATGTTCTCGACTTTGTGGTTTATAATCAATAAATTAAGGTTGACAATCGATTGAAGAAGCCTGAAATGCTCTTGACCATACCTACAGTGTGCACAATATTTACAATGATTGCGATTTTTTGATACAAAAAATGACAGCCGAAAAATGATATGTGGCGACGGCCGAGCAGAATACAATTGTAACCACCCCCAATCTCTCCCGCGGATGTCGTACAAGGCGACTGAGGGTAAAAATAGCGATATATCAATCACAAGGCAGGGAAGACAGAGGTGAATTTAACATCCCCGTTTCGCGAATTATTTTTGGTCCCGTGTAATTAGGGTGAGCCTATTGCCATCTATTGTAGGTACGTAAGTCACAGTATATTGCTAGGTGGATACAAAAGGAACGCCACTGACCATTACTCATCACTGTCTTTACTTTGAGTGACTATATCAATTATCAAATAGCTTTTATACACGATAGTGCTACTTTTAGGCTGTTATACCTTGAGGCACATTTCCCCTCACTGAATTCTCAATAAACGTGTATAATCTGTTATGAATTAATTAGAAGACTCGGCATTTAAAACCGAACATCGCTTACTTTTTGCTTACAATAAAAACAAATTAGGTATTCAGTCGAAAGGTATCGGAAACAGACTACACACGCAAGGGTATTCGAAATTTGAAATATCAGTATCGATTACAGCCACTTAAGACAAAATGGTTCTAAATTGGAACGGGAATGTTTAAACTAATAGTAGGCGCAAATTACCTTATTATACGGTCAGCTTTATAAGTAGATGAACACTTAAAAAATGTCCTCATCATCACCAAGCCTTTAATGTTGACGACATTTGCAATGTAAACCTTTCCTGTACTGCAGAATTCAGGGATAACGGGAGGTAACATAACCCACCAGGCACATAGTGCATATTGGTAGGTATTAACAGCCAGGACCAACGACATAACGTGCCTTCCGAAGCACGGAGGAACTCACCAATTGGATGGGTGAATAAAAATGTATTATCATTATATTATTGTCTTGTAAATGGCAATAGGCTCGTCACCTATTACATGGGACCTAACATAATTGGCGAAACGTGGGTGCTAGTTCACCTCTGCCTACCCCTTCGGGGATACAGGCGTGATTTATGTATGCATGTATGTATGTATATTGTCTTGTATAACTGCACATTTCTAATAAAGTTCACTTATTGCCATCGAAATTGTAAGCTAAAAATCAAACAAAAGATATACGAGAGTCCAATTTACATAATTTATTTACATTGCTTCACGTGGAGCGCAGTTATCACAGGGCACGTAGGCACAAAATCGATGTTTTTGCACGCAGACATCCGATGTTTGCCCGCCGTGCATAGCGCACTGTGATGGCGTCCGAAGCGTCCAATTTCCCTGCGGACGAGCCGAAATCATAATCATGTTTGCATTTAGTTTATTAGAGCGATTCGGGTAAGTGTAACCGCTAGCTATAGTTGGCAATATGCGCTGTTTGAACTAGTGTTATGAACAGCTGTTCGTGTTGTCCATTATTTAGATGTAATACATTAGTGTAGTTGACATTGCTTTTGTTGGTCTCTGAGTAGGCAAGCAAGCAATTAGAGGCTGTTTACAAACGTTACATTAGGGGTCCTATTGTCCTTATGAAAATTGCAGGAACTGAGCGTACTGTAGTAACTGACCATGCTGCAGAAACTGACCATACTGCAGTAACTGACCATACCGCAGTAACTGACCATACCATTGTAACTGACCATACTACAGCCACTTACCATATTGCAATTTTCATGTTGAATTAGCGTTTGTTTTATCTTTATGTTTACCATAATAACTAGAGACATAACTACAAATTTTCCAATTTCAATTATAGGCACCGCTAATTAGTGGAAAATTATTAAGAGGCAAATATTTCAAACTACTGCATCCTTGTAATGAAAACAACAAATACATTCTTGTTTTGTCTTCTTAATGTGATCAATTATTTAAATACATTTACAAACTATTTATATACAATTGTGTCAACAGTTATTTTGCTTAATTAACAGTGTTCTCAAAACGTGTTGTGCCATCGCCGTAGTAGGCACAAAAACGACACCAAACCAATAGCAACGAATGGATCACGCGAGCAGGATCTTCAATAAATCAGAAGGCACGCTTGCCGCTCGTATATAATTCACGCCAACGCCGACTGATGCCACTCACAGACAGTGATGCGCGTCGATTAGCCACGTGCCTTCTGCTACATTCCATTGACAATGGACAATGCTGCAGACAGCTTGCGTGAACGATGCTCTTTTGTTAATTGGTGTAGCACGGAAACAGTTTTGGCTGCCTTTCTTGCTCTTTGAGCCATGCAGTGCATTGCTTGTAGAACACTAGACCGTTCTTCTAAAGCTCCTTCTCAAAGAGCGATGCATATTCAAACGCGCATCACTACTTGTAAATAGGATCTAGGTGCATTATGAAGTCAGCATAGATAATTTGCAATTTTGAACTTTGTAATAAAGGCTATAACAAAGACTGCGGCGCGCGGACGCACCAACCCTACAGCGCTCATCGCGTGGAAGTGCATGATCAGATAAGTAAGCAATTATAGTTTTATTGCATAAGAAATAGAACTCAAAGCTGCTATTTTTTTAAATAAGCAGTGCCGTTATAGCGCGGCATTCGCGCTGCTAAAGTCGACTAATTTGAAGGTGCCCATGAAATCTACTGATAAAAAAAACTCATCTAGAAATATGTTTTGATGAAGAAAATCATAGACACCAATAGACATTATTATAACAAATATTTTCGTAGTTATTCTGACTTTTTGTTTCATTGCAATATTTTTCTGACAATTAATACATACATTATAATATAATTATCAACGATACCTGGGCCTACTAATCTTTCCATTTTGGTTAGTTTAGTGTAAGCTGCATACAAAAGCTCCAGCAGTTTTAACAATGAATATCGAAAGTCAATGAAAGCCAAAAACCAATACTGAATCTTTCGATCATTGGCTCACATCATTGGCTCGTCGTCAAAATGGTCATTTTGCTTACTCCATTTCTTCCAAATAAAATATCTTCTATAAAAATAATCCGCATCGTAAACTGTGGCAGAGAATTGAAGCTAAATAGACAACCGCTGGCAAAAGCAGCAGGCAGATCGTAAAAGCGACACAGTTCTGCTTTTAAAATAACTATCATAAGTGGCACATAGATACGTGTTAGTGACATTATGAGTCAAGAGGCGACACATCAGCCGGGTGAGTGACGCGGCATGCCCGGGCATAATGACACGCAAATGAACCGGGGGAGGCGAGCTGACGGGAATCGTAATGCGACTGCAGCCACCGGAATTATCGCCGCTGATTCAGCCAATCAAAGTGCACACAGTCTGGGATTTATCCAGATTGTTGGGTTTGCATTAGGCATATTCATTACCCACGTGATTCCGTCGATAGTTTGTTGTAACATCGATGAAATTCGTGTTTGTATTTGACAACGTATATTGTTGTATGTGGCAGTTAAGAATTCAAATTTGTTATAAAAAATTATTATTTATCAGCAATTTTTTCAATATCTGTTAAATAATAGTTATTTGTTATACGTAAGTGCAAAGTTGCTTTTTAACCGTGTGGTCAATTTTGATGACCGCGCTAGCGAGGGAATCAAAAGAGCACAAGGTTTAAAATCTTTGCACTCGAGTGCAACGCGTAACTTTTCATCCCCCTCAACGAGGAAATGGTAAAATACAAAAAAAAATTACAATCAGAACAGTTTCTGTTTTTACACAGAGACTTCCACAACACTCACCCATCAACCCAAACACACCCGCAACATTCATCCAGACACACCCACCACAATAATTTCTACTTGCCATATTATAAGCTGTAAGTATCTAATAAAAATTACCGTCCCTAATGGCGTTCCGAGACGGTCAATCAGCTTGAGACAAACACGAGAGACCTAAAAAGCTTTTAAATGCTTGACTCAAGCATCAAGCAAGCGTTGTAGACGATCAAAATGTTTAAAGCAAGATTGACTCCAAGCTGATTGACCGCTTTGGGACTCCAAGGTTTTAACAAATATAGGACGTGAAAAGAAAATGGCACGCGCAAAGCAAATTACAAAAAAGTACACCAAGAAGGTTCCGAGTCTGAGTTTTCAACAAATTAAAATAGGTTGCATGATAATTTCGGCACCATGGAGGTAGAAATAAATAGGTATAATGATGTTTTGAATTCACAAACTCATTGCACACGATGTTCTAAATTCAAATTTACTTTATCCTCTAGAGGATAAAACCGGCTTTCGCTATCACATTATATAGATATCGAACAGCAAAAACGCTTTTTCCGAGATGGTGGGATGAAAAGCCTTTTATGTGATCAATACAGTAAATACAGTTACAGACAGAGAGTTGGCATAGGATTACCTAGATCAAGCCAAATTATTGTAAATAAATATCGTATGAAAACAGTCTGTTTTTCTTCATGGACGAAATAATGTACTTTAAACTCCAAGATATCCAATATGTAAAAAAAAAATGGAAAATAAAATAGAACGTTAAGTTTAAAAAGTTAGTATTTATGATTTTATTTTGTTTTGAAATTTGACTCAAGACTTAGCACTACAGTATAGGAAATATTTGTTTGTTCTTGTCATCATCACACTACTGCTGTATAAAAATCACCAGACAGGTATTTACCGTGGCGTGCTACAACCGATCTACAATTACTCAGATTGGTCGCCCATTTGTCGCTCACGTTTCATCCAGATTGTCAGCTGTGCACAGAGAGCCATGCGCAAATCTGCACTAACAGTAAACTATCAACAAAGACTATACCAACGCTGGTTAATTAGAACGTGTAATATCGGAACATTTAAATCTAAGATAAGGGTTAAAACAATGATGCTGAATAGGCAGCAGATTAGCAGCGATTTAGGTGTCCTATATATTGAAAATAGCGAAACGTGGTTGTTAATACACCTCTGCCTACCCCTTTAGAGATATAGGCGTTTTTTAAGTATGTAGGTACTTAAGTGGCAGTGGGCAGGCCGCATTGCGAGGAGGACTGACGGCCGCCTTGGCGGAAATGTCCTCTAACGGCGGCCGCGCACCGGGAGACGCAGCGTTGGTAAGCTCCTCACAAGGTGGACGATCTGGTAAAGGTCGCGGGAAGCCACTAGATGCGGGCAGCAGAGGACCGATCGCTTTTAATATCCTCGGGGGAACCTATGCCCAACAGTGGGCGTCTCTCGGCTGACTGACTGACTGTATGTCTAATCAAACTGCTATTCTTGTATGGATCAAAAACGGCTGTGCTTACGCGCGATACGAAGCCAATTGTCATCAGGCGGGAAGCTCAACCAACAGTACAATAAGACGCTCATTACAAATTCCAAGCGAAAAGTTTCAAGTTGAACAGAGAGAGACAAATCTATTTGCTTCCGATGCCACAGTTGGAGTGTTATTTTCGCATTGTCAAAGTTGCGTTTGTAACTGCGTGACGCGGGCGAGTTTGAAGTGTTCTCCAATTGAGTTTTGATTGTGTTTCCCGACAGCCGTATCGGAATCTGGGTCGTCGTTATTCATTCGACACACGCCAATGAACCCTTTATGTCGGATGGCACGTCAAAAATCATCGGCTTACCCCATAAAGAGATTTAGCAAGGTGCTATTACCGGTTCGAGTATTTGTCATTATTAGGGCTGAGTTTTCAACCTCTACACAAATTTCGTTCATGCGATACAGTATTTATTATACTGATAAATTGAACTGTGCTTCCGTCTCTGTTCTTTGTTGTATTGCCAGTGACATTCACTTTAGTAGTCTAATCTTTAAAAGGTTAATAATTTTTTGACCTGTATCCTTAATAGTAGGTGGTTGGTGGTTTTCAATATTATCTACAGATTAAATTAGAGTTGCTGAAGTTTTGTTGCCTGGATTTTTAAGGTATTTTATTAAAAATAACTTAGATTCTTCGATAGGTGTCGACCAACCTGTCGGCAGATTATCGAAACCAGCTTTAGTCTTCTAGGAAAATTCTTCTACTTCCATGAAAGAAATACTGACCAATGACCGCTACTGTTGAGCAAAAATATATTTTTATTATACTACTCATATTAGGTCTCATGTAATAGGTGGCGACCCTTTAAAATGCCAAAATCTATCGGGCACGGAAAAAGTTACATGAGCACAACATTGCTATGCCATTTCCAACTGCGAAGCATGCGTAAGCCGGGCTTAACCTAGCCAAGTGGGTGGCATACGATAGGTACAACGTTTCTGTCGAAAAAATGACAATTTTTGACAACTAATCTTACATTTACAATTGTTACCTCCCCCATCCCTCCCGTAGGTATTGACGGCGACTAAGGGTAAACGCAATGAGTAATGGGCAGCAGCATTCCCCTGATACCACCTAGCAAATACTGCTATTTAAGTGACCGATATATTGAATAGCAATAGGCTTGCCACCTATTACATGGGACCTAACTTAATTGGCGAAAAAATTGGGTCTTAATTTAATTCACCTCTGCCTTTTTTATGTTAGACAGAGAAGTAACCAAACCAAGTGTTGTACCCCCCTGGGCATCGAACCCAGGCCCTCTGGATCTTACTTCCGATGAGCGAACCACTAGACCACGGAGAGGCCTACCCTTTCGGGGATATAGGCGTGATTTATGTATGTATTTGTGTAGTCTCACATTTGATATGTCGCCATGTTATTTTCTGTCTGGGCTGGTGATGTTTAACGAAATCGAAATGCAAGGGAATGCACGGTACGCAAATCGTGGACCGCGTAAGGGCCCTCGGCATGCAGCGAGCACACATGTAAAGCCTCCGTTGCATGTCTATGAATAATGGCGGCGGCGGTCACGCGTGATTGTGAATAAACGGTTACATTATTGCTCCAGCCGCGGTCTGAAACTGCTGGCCCTAGGACTTAGAGCTGCGAACAGCTCTAACGCAATGTACAGAACATCCATAAATCACCAATAATCCCCAATAGGGTACGCATAGATGACCTAAACACCCACAATTCGCCAATTGTGTTTGATCCCATCTAATAAAGGAGCAGCCTATTGCCATTCACCGGGAACTTTCATCGCAGTAATTTGCTAGATGGTGCATACGGAACGCTGCTGCCCATTACACGTTATATTCGATTTGGAGTATTCAGAGCAACATAGATATTTTAGCAACCCCTACGTAACCCTTACTTAGCCGCATGCGGCTGGGTCATAATAAAAAACCGGCCAAGTGCTGGCCGGACTCGCGCACTTAAGGGTTCCGTAAAAAAGCGGCAAAAAAATCAAGACTGTGTGTTCTATGGGAGTCCCTTAAAATTTTTATTTTATTCTGTTTATTAGTATTTGTTGTTATACAACAGAAATACATGTATCATCTGTGAAAATTTCAATTGTCAAACTATCACGGTTCATGAGATACATCCTTGTAACAGACGGACGGACGGACAGCGGAGTCTTAGTAAGGTTCCCGTTTTACCCTTTAGGTACGGAACTCTAAAAGAGACTCGCTTGGCTCAGGGTAAAAAGATAACATTATTGGTAGTGGCTGGTGCCAAGAAGAGAATTTGTTCTTACTAGATTGTTTTATTACTTCGATCGTCGAATGGCGACTTAACTTAAATTGGCCCGAAAGATTTCGAAAAATTACACATCTTATATCTCTTCTACAGAATTTTCCGTGACCAATTTTTCTTTGCAATAATAACTATAATCATTTTTCTTTGTTAAATTTATATAAAGTTCAAATTACAAACAAGTAAAAAATAGGAATTCAGTCTAGAAAAAAATACCTAACAGTCTACAAACATATAAAGAAAACTGCTTCAGAGCGGCACAATAAAATACCATCATTCTGCGAGAATTAAACTTACGACCCCAACACACCACCTCGTCTAATAATACGTTGCGTGCCTTCGAAAATAATTATGAAACAATGGCGTTCAAACGATGCATTGAATACCGTTACCTAACGTTTATTACGTCGCGCACTGGTGTGAGCTTAAATATGATTTATGCATAGCTATATGAGTGTAGGGCCAGCCGCTAGAGTAAACCCAGCGATCCTTTAATTTACATGTTTTGCGAGATATCAAATATCGAGCCGCACAGTCTTAGCTTTATCGAGGCTGCTGTAACAATTTCAACAAGTTCTACATAATTACAACGGCATTCTACCAAACAGCACGGGACTACACATACATTATTCATGAAAGGATAATCGCGATTAAAGTGTATTGTCGAATACTCGTTCATATCCGAAGCTCTGGCTTCCCACGTCAATTATTGCCGCTTTTGTTGCTCGAAGTTTAATGTAAATACTGAACAGTTTATCGGAATCTTTTAAGCACGCTGTGTCTGTGGGATTTCGTTCAATGTTTGGCATCACAAAATTATTGTCTTGTAATCTTGTTATGTCTGAGATTGATACAAACATACTCACTGTCAATCCGATTGCGGAATAAGTGTTTTACTAACATGAGTGCTCCACTTACCTATTGAACAGAACATAACATTGTTCTGTAGTTATCTGACTAGGTTCAAAGGTTGTCTCTGAAGTATATTGTGGGTGGAATCTTTGAGTTATTGAAATGTCCTAAGCAAACATCGCAGTTTGATATTGATTTTGTAGTAAAGATTAAGTGATTGATTGCTTTATAATACAATAGCTAATATCTGTGAGTCCACCTCGTGTATTCACAGTTGAGCATCCAAGAGATGTGACGTTATGTAGAAACAAACACAAGTAGTAATAGACATTTCAATCACTTTTAAATGAAAAGAAGTAAATTTAAAATTAGTACGTCAAGTGTTTTTATTTGTCAGTCTAATATGTATTGCACACTCGGTGTATATTAACATTGTAGTAACATAACTAACTTTTAAAAAATTGTAACGAAATTCGTGTTGCCAATAAATTTTATTTATTCATTGACAACACTCGTTCCATTTGGCATAATCACACCATGGTACTTTTAGGGAACAATCGATATAGTGTTTACTCAAATATTCGGTACTCAAGCACGTAACAATCTTCCTCGAAAGGAGTGGCAATTTTGCAGGTGAATACTATTGTAGGTATCATAATTTTATTTAGTTTGTTTGTGTTTTTTTTTTTGGTATTGGTTTTGATAAGTTTAAATATAATAACACCTAGTTGCAGTTGTCACCTTTGAAAATGTAATTTTAAAGTAAAGAAAAATATGAAGTGATCAAAATTAACACCAAAAATTAATCAAAACCTTTCGACAACCTTTTCCATCACATGTCACTTTCTAATTAAAATTTTCTCCTGATTTTACGTTCCAAACAATCATCATTATCAGTTTATCTAGGTTCAGCGCACTATGTTTTCTCTTCGATTCATATTGGTAAGAGATCATCAAGTCCCTCACCTAACTCCCTCATCTAACTCCCTTGTGATTATTATCGCTTATTATTTTAAAATCCATAATTTTTAAATTTTTAAATCGAGAGCCCGGCAATGAAGTTCTGCAGCGACTAGCCCTTTATAAGGCAATGCCTTATTATTAATTAGTTTGAAACCTTATTACAAATCAACAAAATTCAAATTACGGTGTGATAGTATCGGTGCGTTCACCACATCATTAACTAGGAATTTAAGAAGAGATCGTATAAAATATCAGAATAGATATCGGATGTTTCGGAACGTATCTTAGAATGGAAATAAAATCTCTCAGATTTTCCGGAAACGGACGATGCGCATCTAACCGCGTAAATTCTTCCACGTTATCATGTAACAGTCGGTGCAATGGTGCACCCGTTCACTAGTAATGGTAGTTGATTAATGGTCTGGCCGTGTGGTGACGGCAGAGTAGAATACAATTGTCACCACCCCAAATCTCTCCCGTGGGTGTCGTACAAGGCGACTAAGGATAAACCAGTGATGAGGAATGGGCAGCAGCGTTCCTCTTATACCTACCACTTAGCAAAGTACTGCGACTTTTGTGCCCGATAAATGGCAATAGGCTCGCCACCTATTACATGGGACCTAACATAACTGGTGAAACGTGGGTGCTAGTTCACCTCTGCCTACCCCTTCGGGGATATAGGCGTGAATTATGTATATGTATGTATGTATGTATTAATGGTCTTCCACTTTCACGGCCCTCCTAATGACCGTGAGGATAAGATGGCATGTTGTAGGTAATTTTGCACGTAAACGAAGCGGATAAGAGTTTTATAGCAGTACAATAAAACATCAAAACAATGCTTTTTATCTAATTTGCTATTATAATTTGATATTATAATATTATAATATGCTATATAACGTGCGCTACACAGTGCTTGCAATTAGAAGCAATCTGTACATTTTGATGAACGGCATGGGCAAATGGTCAGATCGCTAGCTGGTTAAGAGGTCCTAGGTTCAAATTCTGGTTAGGGCAAATGTTTGTGTGATAAAAACTCAAAACTGAGCCCTCTTTGTCTGACTAGTCGACCGCCAGTCTCGTCAATTTTTTTTTTTCAATATCACTTAATACGTTACTATCCTTCCCCGTAATAGCTTATACAAATGTACACAGCAAAAGCAATTTATATCTGAAGTATCCGGTATTCTATTTCAACCCTTAACCGCTGCGAAAATACACTTTGTTTATACTTTCTGCGAGAAATCTGACATGAATACTAATGCTGAGACACGCAGCGCCCGGGCATGTATGTAACTAACTCAGCGGCGGAATACCAAATTGGTGCAGATATTTGTGTAGTGACGAATCGAACGAACGGAAAACACTGATAAGTTATAAACACGGTTGGATCGAATTTAAAATAGCATTTTTGTCGTATATCATAAATCTGGCTGAGAAATTTGATTGTCTGTTGTTTGGTGTGATGTATTGTTGATTGTACCTAACTTGTAACCAGCCAAAGACAATTTGATAACTCTATAGGCCTTCATCATCTTCTTACACGAACGTTTTTAATAAATTCTTGGGGTGCGGATAGTCACTTTTTCGGTCCCAGACCAGCATGTAAGACAATTACTCAATATACATATATCAATTTGTGGGACCAATGTTTGTTACAGCGAACCTATAATAATAATCCAGTGACTAACATAAGGTCATGCCGACATCGTGAGATTTAGTCTTAGTTTTTATTTAGAATCCGTATTACAAATTATTACTTTCAAGTAACAAGCTCAACTTATGGCTCCAGACACTGTAAGTGTCATTTTGCAACAACGACGTCAGTCCTAATCTGAACTTACGTACGAAGACGATAACCTCGCATACAGCCAGGGTACTTACAACTTATTCGGTTATGGTATACTCGGAGCTCTCCGGGGTACGCTTCTTAAAATGTGGTAGATTTAAGTTTCTATTGTCTTTCAAGTTTTAGCTCTGTGCGATTATCTGACACGTTTTGGAAAAACTGAGCTATTTCCAACAATCAACAACTAAGTTTCTTAGTAAACAATTCGATAAAATATAGGTGAAACCTTAAAACAATTCTTTCTTTTATCCGTGATGCCAATACCTGTTTGATCACAGGACCGATGAATACATACTTACTGAAAAAAAAACAAAATTAGCTGCTTTTATTCTTGCTATAGACTGGCTGAGAAGGTACGGATTAGTAAAACCCTCATATTGGCACTAGTATAATCAAATAAAAACAAAATCAAAAATTATTTTCAATCAATTTCAAAAAGTTCTAAATCTGTAAGGCGTTTAATTTGTAAGGCGTTCGTTAATTCGTAAGGCATTTATAACTGCATTGGTGACGTTTCCTCAAAGAATTATCTACAATTTGTATATTCTTTTGCAGGTATTGCCTACATCAAGAGCCGTGGTGCAGTTCAGAATCTTCACGGTAAGTTTTTTGCAATGCACTGTATTCTAACTTAATATTCATTCTAATTATGGCTCTAAAATTTCTTAGATTGAAATAATTCGTAATTTAGTATGTAGTCCTATTTTGACGGCTGGTTTTGTTGAATGGTCACATCACTGGCTATCGGCTAAGCATTAAAATTTGACCGTCGTCTTGTATCCACAAATGCTACTTACTTTGGACCAGATGATAAGTCTACTCATAAGAAATATTGATTTAATTACATGACGATTCTATTCATCGAAAAAGACGGGCTACGCCCACAACATGCGTCCAGCCAGATCTTATTCGGCTTTATTTTGTTAAGAGCAGATCCCATTGTTATTTTAAGTACACCATAAAATTTACAAACGAAGCGAGTCTTCAGGGCTACCTTACCTATATATTTAGCGTTGATAAAGTCTAAATTAAAACAAGTCCGCTTGAAAGAGTACTAAATGCCGCGTCGAGTCGGAACACTAATTGCACCCGAAGAAAAAAATATCTATAAAGAAGCTGCTAAGTATTCAAGGTCCGCTTATTCACACATATTCAATTAGACAGATAGATCATTTTAATCTGTTAGCTCGTTGAAATCAATTACGAATTTGGCTGAAAATCCTTTTGAGATTCCGTTATTGCTTCTGTGTATACACTGCTCTCGCTGTTGAGCCCGCATTAATTTAAATAGCAAACAAATAATTATCACCGTGTATTAACGCCAACGTTCCGCCAATCGTGTTAGGTCCCATGTAGGTATATAATAGGTGGCGAGCCTATTGCCATCTATCGGGTAACAGGTCACGTAAATCGCAGTATGCCAGGTGGTACAAGAGCTAAAGCTGGAACTAGCCAAACGAACTCTTTTTTAATTACTTTTAAAATGTCGATGTTTAACTTTTCAATGCGCTTTTGGTAACAATTTAGGACCAAAATCTGCATCTCTAGACAGGAAACTTAAACTTATGTGTGTGTCACTCAAAACGAAGTTATTTAACCTGCCAAAAACTTCAAACAGATGTCAGGGTAGATCGTGACTTTTTTTATAAGTTTACGCATCACGGACACAAAACGATTCTACATCCAGCTAAGTATTAACCGATAACAAAAGGTTCAGATTAATACTCTTATAAGAATGATCGACAACAGTCATTTTTTTTCGATGCGGCCGCGCACCTTTCGGCGTCACGTAAACAATGAAACAGTACCGCCCTTGACTTTTTTAAATAAAATCTTCGGGGTCGACTTAATAATAGTTTTATCATACTAAATTTACAATAGATACCAAGGAAGAGATTATCGTGTTATGAACTCAGCAGCTGAAAGGTTGGACAACATGATTATTTATCGGTACAAAGTAATGTATTAGATAAAATAACTCACAAAAGGCATCATCTGTACAATGACTAATAGAAAACAACAGTATTGGTATGAAGGTTATGCGGTGACGAAGCTAGAATAAATATTTAAAATCAATAACAATATCTCTAGAACAAATCCATGCTCTACATACAAGCCCAAATTTACACCTATCACTACTTTAATTTAAACATAAATTAATTATAAATGTTAAAAAATTTTCAGACTTTGTCTAACCATAATAAGTATTCTTTGTACTCATTGAGATCAGTGCTGTAGCTACCTATGTCCGGCCGCCTGTCTGATACGAATTCTCCTAGGCTCTCCTAGGTTGAGAGTCTTATACTCGTCGTCACCGAACGCCACCCATTGTTTATGCGAGTTGAACCAAGATTGAAATCTTTTGATCGAAATAATATGGTGGGTTGGAATACTGTGGGTAATGTCTATCATCATCACCACCACACCACAATGAAGAAAGAAAAAAGATAATATGGAGAATGAGCCTCTGTCCCCTCTAAATGACCTATGTATGCAAATAGTGTTTATGTGTGTTACAAAATATTCAATGCGCGCTCCATAAATCTTTTTCGTGTTGTCACTTATCATGAACGAAAAGGTCGAGCGTGCGAAGATCCTTCGCCGGTGACGTCTAATTTGACAATTCCAATTACAACGGCAATTAAACATTGCAACTTGATAGTTTAGGTAATAGATGTGGCCTCTGCCCGTCTATTGGTCATTCATCGAACACCGTGTAGGTGCTCATTAACAAACACAGTATATTGTTTTTATTGTCTACTGCTTATTAGTCATTGGATGAGCTTCGACAAAACAGAGCCTTATTATTCTTTGTAAGCATTAAGGAAGCTACTTATAAGCTACGATATTTACTTGAGAAATTGTGAGTTGTAATATTTATTTTTTTAATCTTTGCTCTTAGGCGTCGCTTATGAACTAACTAACATTTGACACACCTGATAAAAATGACGTAGAGACCAAATTGCTTTGTTATCATTGTGTTCCATTCCTCACAAAGAGAATGCTATGGCATTCTCTGTGTTTTGTGTGGCATTTATTGTGGCAGTTGTGACTTTAATTTTAAAAACTATTATAAAATATACTAATCACCATCAACATCATCTACCTGTCATGTTCCCAGTCTTATCTGGAGTTCGGCTCAGATGCTTCCTCTTCCATTCATATGGTCAGACGTCACAGATCTATCAACTTCTTTTTGATTCATAGCATCCATCACACCAATTGGTGCTAATAATGCATATTAATTTTATGCATATTTATTTATGCATTATAAGAAATAATGCATAAATCACACCCATTTATTCCCAAATAGGCAATGGTGAATTAACGAAAGGTGCTTTTATTACACAAATTAATTTTTGGTATATAAAATAATTTGCCGACGACACTAATAAAATTATACCTGCCACCAAAATGCCACTACTAAAAAAAGACAATGGGTTGCATCATTCTCGTTACCTACGTGGCATCGTCATTATAATTGCCTAATTCTTCTTTAACATCTAATTGTGGGACAGTGCGAAACTACACAAAAACAATACCGCCCACATCTTACAAATTGCGCAATGAAACTCCTTACAATTAATAGCACCAGCAATTAGTCAACTTTAGGATGTCTTAATGAACTGAATACTAATTAACATGTGTTGGTATATAAATCAAATCGTTATTAATTGATTGGGCATGGCAAATAGTCCTAGCAAAGTTATTGCCTACCGGTTTTTTAAGTGCTTAAAGCTACGCTTAAAGTCACAAATCTATTAAGCAATAATACAATAATGTTATTGATCATTACAACTATATACTATTACAGACTTTTTGGAAAAATACGGGCAATTATTTCCAAAAAAAAACTAAAGGCTCAGTTGAATTTCCCAACGCACCAACGGACGACCGAGACGCCTCAACGAAGCTAAAGGGGCGCGATTCAATCCGGCTCTAAAAATACGCTTTGTCTAATTTAGCGTTACGTAAATAATTTATTTGGACTCCTTGACATTGTAATTCGAGGCGTGATAAGGCTTCCGGGCGCCCCGGGCGCTGTATTCAACAGCGGGGGAGGCGAGAAAGAAACCCTTATCAGTGCTCCAACAAGTAACAGTTAAATTAAGAACATTATGAAAGTTGAAATTTAGTAAGGGATGTTTTATAAAAGTTACGCAATTAACCTGACACGGTCAACGCATAAACTTCAGCGTTTCAGTTCAAACATTCCTGTGAATTTTGCGCCATTGATTCATTTCGGTGAAACACTTCAATCTGGCTGAATTAAGGACTGTGTTTTCCAATTTCAACAAATCCCAACGCTAATTGATGGATACACACACATACAAATTGATTTCGAAACGTCTACTTTGTTTATTGTTACATCAGAACTGATTGATAGCTCTCAAAATTCAGTTTATTATAATTGGATGCCGAATGGGATCGCGATCACAATGCTTCACAATGTACGGCCTTGTATCGCAACGATCAGTATTGGGGCAAAGGTTATATGAGGCACTGGGTAGCTGTAAGTTGTACCTATTGGAGTGCCTTGCCTCCGAATACCTCCGGAGTCACGGCCGACCGATTCTTAATCCTGCCGGGGCTTGTTTAGATCACCTCGATTTAATCGCCCCTACCTCCCCAAACACGGAATTTATTAAATTTTGCTGACTAAGCGGTTTGCGCTATCACCTCCTCGAGACTGAATTCCGTTGCAAAAGTGGTTTTGTTCAGCGTTCGCTGAGAACATTTCTTTGTTATCTCAATTTGGTGTTAAAATTACAATGTTTTCAACAAGACGTTACGGCAACTTGAGCATAATTAATTTAGTTGAGCTTCGTTAGTGTATCTGTTGTTTAAATTTGCCGTCGTTTCGATCACTTTACAGCTGTTACGTCATGGCAAGCCAGACACCTAAATTTACGCTAGCTAACTTCGTAAAAGTTGTTCTGTTTTTAAAGTGAAGTAATGACTCTATCTGCCGCACTCAGAGACGTCAAATAACGTTAATGAGTACTTAACGTCAAAAAATGACAATTCAAAACTAGTCGCTATACTTGCTGGATCTATATATCTATCTAGGAAATACTCATTAAAGTTAATTGCCGTCTCTGAGAGCGGCAGTAAGAGAAACAATCTGCATTGTTGTCTTCCCGTGCAGCATCGTTTAATAACAGCGTAAACGATTCATCAAAAAGCTAATTAGATGGTAAATATATCAGTGGCTAATGAGTAATGGGCAGCAGCATTTCTCTCATACCACCTAGCAATATAAATTGGTACTGCGATTTATGTGCCCGATATATGGCAATAGGTTCGCCACCTGTTACATGGGACCGAACATAATTGGCGAAAAGTGGGTATTAATTCACCCCTGCGTTTGGGGATATAGGCGTGATTCATGTATGTATGTATCTATTCTCTTGACGTAAAGTGAAATGATGCTTGACTCTATTACACATGAGTCAAACAAAGTTCTTGTGACCAATATAATTGTAATCACTGAAACGAATAGTTTTCGTAGCAACGGTTCCATAAATACATTTTCCTCTCATCGCAACTTAGCAGACTCCGATATGCATTTAAGCAATAATGCCCGCTATAGAGATTAACTGCCGCACACATAGACGTCAAATAACGCGAATGAGTACTTATTGTCAAAAAATGACAATCCAAAACTAGTCGCTATACTTGCTGCATCTATGATTTAGATTTAAATGACATAAAGTATTCATTAAAGTTAATTGATGTCTCTGAGAGCGGCAGTAAGAGAAACAATCTGCCTTGTTGTCTTCCCGTGCAGCATCGTTTAATAACAGCGTGAACGATTCATCAAAAAGCTAATTAAGTTCGCGCGATGCTCCGCCCGTGAACCGGTGACAGGAGATTAAGTTCAACTTTAATTACGGTGCACTATTCTAGTCAACTCGCTATTTTACTAGCTCGCTTGCACATGAGTAGATAAACCGAACAGAGTAAAAGCTTCCTAAGAACGCCGTCGCACTAACCCTTGTGATTATGCAACTGGCTGTGCGTCAAAAACCGGTTTTTTCCAGTCTCGCCGCGTGCGCGACAACGGCCAGTGGTAACGCACACATTCCCCACGTGCTTGTAGTTTTGCAACCGTTTCGCGCGGTTGTATGTAGGTTATTCTCTGTTCCGTTTATTTGCTCAAGTGTCGCTTGTGCCCGCCTCGCTGGCTCTAACCTAGGGCCACCGCACACCGTTCACAATAATCGATAACATTTCACTTGGGTTGAGATCGCATGTTTATTTGTTTTCAAACCTGAAAGTCTACCATGAATTATGGTCAAAACATGTAAGCCATATACTAAGTACAGACTTCTTTTTCCTGTCCTGTTCTCATGTTTCCACATAAACGGCACAGTATGTTTCCTCATCCAGTCATATCGGTCAGACGTTATCAAGCCATCAACTCCCTTTTGATTCATGCTAGTAATTAATGAATGTATAGAAAAAAGACGGAACGGACCATGTCAAGAGATCGATGAACGGAGAGAGTGATTGGATGGAATGGAATGACAACATTCCAATCCATACCACTCAAGGTTTTGGCTTAGGTTTTACAGCCCGCGGCCTGCCTGACGCCAACCCTATTCAGGTAAACATACAAATTAAGGCGCCATCAAATTATTCCTTTTCGTTTGTAAAGTGCCTAAACGCGCTAGGCGGCGCTGACTCAGCCAGTCCCGGTGTTATCGTTAAAGTACTTTCGCCAGGCAGGTTCGTCTTCATGCAAAATTCCTTTTTATTCAATCCCCGTTATGAACTTGGCGGGTGGAAATCATATTTTCACTGACACCGGGCTCTGTGTCTAAAAATACTAGATCAAAGTTGACACTTTCTGAGGCGCATCATTTATCACATACTATTTTAGAATGAACAAGGCAGAACAGAAAACAAATCCAAAGTAATGGGCAGCAGCGTTCCCGATAGATAGCAATAGACTCGCTTCCATGGATCCGACATAATCTGCGAAACGTGGGTGTTAATTCATCTCTACCTACCTTTTCGGGGATAAATAGGGGTGACTTGCGTATGTATGTTCAGAATTGTATCTGTCTGAATTTTACTTTATTCGCAAAGCAATTTCGATTAGTCACTAATAGAAGTTTTTGGCTATACATTGCTATTTCCGATCCAGGAGTGCATAAGCGATTTCACAGCAGTAAGACACATTATGCTATAATAAAGTTATCTTGTCTTCTTCCTCACGAATGCTTCTTTCTGATTGGATACAATAAGAAATTTACCAAACGCTCGCCTCGTCTCTAGGCCTTGACTGTATTCAGATGAACGGTAAGAACTGAAGCCTAAAGGAATTGTTGGATCCACAAATCAAGGCAACAGATAAAATCTTCCGAAACACGAATGAGGCCCCGCTTAATCATTTAGATAAAAGGAAAGTTATTGTTATGGGCATACGCCATATTATTCTGTGATTTTTCTATATGTTTATGAAATACGCCATCTTGATCAGGGCAACGTATTGCTATATCTACGTAAGAATATGTTCCCTTACTGGATACAATTATATCGTAAGAAATAGACTTTATATAAATGTTAGAAAAAATATTGTTTTGATGTGGGAATAACATTAAAATATTAAAAAAGAATGTCACCAATCCACAGACCGGCTTTTGCAAACATTCCTTGTTTAACACAACCTCTCTCATTACAAAGACAAAGAGGTGAGAAAAACTTCAGAAAATTATGTTCTGGTGAAGGTTTTTATAAGAATCTGCCTTAAGTATTAACTGCACTGCCTTCTGTATCACCTACCTAAGTTCTCCGTCTACTGTACGATAAACCCTATTATCTTTTAGTTTGGAACTAATATAGGTTTGTTCTACAGTTATCTTGATGGCAATTGGCTAGCATTTTCTTTGTAAAAATTTTAATAATTATATAATGTTTTAAAAAGTCTGTTATTTCAATCTGTTGTGCTCGCTTTGAAAAAGTCATGCCTTCATCCCCATAGACTTATACAGATGTTACTGGACCCACAATTGACCAGACTTTATTATATCACAATTATAGCAAGATTTCAAACAAACACAATTACTATAATTCCAAAGCCTTGTTGTCCGATACCTCGCACGACCGACGTGATTTATTTGTTAAGTGAATATGCATTTTCGAGCTGCTCCATAAATATGGCGTATCTTGTGTGGCGCGTGATATTTCTTCTCTTTAATTGGCTGAATACCACACTGTTATACGCTCCGTCAATCCTACGCTTAAGAGCTTGATTTATGACCAGGGAATACAGGATTTAATGTCTAGGTCTCTTCGTTAGGACAAAGATCGTATTCGTTAGATAGGGCTGTGTAGTATAGTTAGATCATACAATATTTAATCAGCGCTTTCCTTTCAATAGTAAGAGTAGACAAATTAATAAATATACATCCATACATCTAACATAAAACTGTTTATCCCCAAAGGGATAAGTGCATGTGTCTTAACATTGTTTAAACTTTTTAAACTTATTGTTTAAACTGTTTGAATATCACGAGTCATTCTAATGGACCTACTTTGATTAAAAAGTATGACGAGGGCGAACTAAACAAAAAAAAATAAACATTATGTGGTCTAAATTTATGAAAGTAAGACTTTTGCAAGAACATTGATATGCGATTTTGAGTTAAGTTCTTTTTGTACCTTCTTTAAAATCGTCACCACCACCCCTTTATTTTCCTCTCTGTTAGGACCCAGGCCTTGCCTATGAATGAAAGTGTGAATGGAGAATGGGCCTACTGCTCCCTTGAGGGGGAACGTCGACATTAAAATTCCCGTCCATCTCCATGGAAGTTTGAAAACCATTTTATATACATGAGTGGCTGCTTAAGGCAGCATGCCCTCTTTATGCCACTTTCCCCTGCTCATTATCGTCTGAGACCGCGAACCGCCATCATCGTGATCTCAACATGAGCATTGAATACATTACAATCATCATGACATATTTAGAGACTCCACGATTTACGAAGCGCATATTGACGCACTAGGCTGCAATCGTGCGGTTGTCGACCGGCAGACAGTCACGACCAGAACTTATTATGACGGTTAATGCTGCTTCTGAGCCGCATTCAGTCTAAAATCAGATTTATATGAAGCCCGGGCAGCTATAAACAGGCTCGCCACCCATCACGCTGCCACTTGCCACTATTAGCTCAAGTCACGGCATCGCAGTCAATATGTACACAGTGCTCGACAATATGTCACGTGAGCAAGATTAAATATTCCCACAAGAGCTGTATAAAGGTGTCTCTGGAAATGCCAGATTAAATATCCTCACAAGAGCCGCATAAAGGTATCTCTGGAAATGCTAATAGCTGGAACTTGGAATTGCCAGACCACTTACTAGAACTCCGTGTATTTTGGTAATTTACACAACCACAAACATATTGATAAGCCTCCATTTAAATCCATATTGCTTACACCGCACGTTTTGTCTAGAAAAAGTAAGCAGTTTAAATGCTTGCTTCGTTGTAACTACAGACAAGCAGTTATAATTATATAACCAAAGACCATCATTGTTTTAACGTAGGCTTTGGACGAAACCCGAAGGAGATATTGCGAGTGGTGACAATTGTATTTCGCTCAGTCGTCACCACAAGTTTTATTATCTAATTTATGGGGATCATGATTATGATAAGATGGCCCAGCAGAATACAATTGTCACAACCACCATCTCTCCTGTCGTAGAAGGCGACTAAGGGTAAAGACAATGATGAGTAATTGGCAGCAGCATTCCTCTTATACCACCAAGCATTATACTCCGAATGACGTGTCCGACAGATGACAATAGGCTCATTACATGAGGCCTGACACAAGTCACCTCTGCCTAGACCTAACATAATTAGCGAAACGTCGTCGGTGTTATTTCACTTCTGGCTGCCATAATGTAGAGGAAATATGTATAGGCGTGATTTATGTATAACGTATGATTCGTTAAAAGACCTACACCGCGCGTGCAAACACAGTGCGCAATTGTTTTCTCGAAACACAAACCGAGCGAAGAACCTCAGACGAAAGGAGATGTCGCGTGAATGTTAATCCCCCCCGATTAGTATTCAAGGCGAAACAACAACTAATAAAAAGGGGCCACAGTGGGGAAAATTGAAAATATCCGCAGCCGTCAGGAAAATGAGGAGGCCTCTTCGCGCCCGTGAAATTAGAATCGTACGCCCGATCCGGAGTCCCGTCACGTGGCGTGAAAAGTTTGTTTACGCTGCCATTTGATTATAATCTAAACGGAATTCCCTTAACGAGCGGTGCGCTCCGTTGGCACTGTCCGCCGTGATCAATGGCCTGCCGATGGCCTTGTTAAGTTGCTATCGCTGTAAAACTTGTGATAAGCGAAGTTTTCTTTTGTTTACGCCTTTCTTTGTCCCATACATTTCGCTTTGAGTCGGGAGTGATGTGTCTTCCTCTACAGTCACTTCTATTTTGTTCATTATTCCAACATGATCTGGCTTCCTGGACCCAGTTTATCTAGGGTCAGAGCAGTCTTTGTCATCACCTTCCGTCATTGATCGGTCTACTACTGTATATCATCCATTACACCTTCAAGGTGCTAGTGCAGAATTATTATATAGAAAAGTGATTGAAACGACCATGTCCTGAGACAGGTGAACGGATAGAGAGTGATTGAGATGACAGCATTGTAATCCATAATGTTCAAGATTTTGGCTTTTAGTTTTACCGCCTTAATAAACTCTTTCGACTGCTCCAAAATGCTTACTGGTACACAACACACCGGGCGTATCCCGTAGTGATCATTATGGACATGCCGGAGCTGACAAATTCCGCTTTAATTGTGTATGATTCGACGGATCATTCTTTATCATTTTAATAAGTCCCTTCTGTATTAAGGAGTAATAATTATCATGGCATAGTACTAATGTGTTAATCTAAATCTGATGTCGACCGTCCACGTAGTAAAAGTTAACGGAAATCCTGGGAATAAAGGAGCTTTAATCCTGAACAGTTACTCTCGATTACAGTTCGAGATCGATGTAAACCGAACAGCGAGCATCGCGTCAAGAGCTAGTTCGCTAATCACGAATGCAGTACAAAGGGTACTGGCGAGCTTTCATTTGCGGTTGCTATCGGTTCGAGTCTAGGCCTGTAAGTGCACTCGCTCTGCGGCGGGAGCATCATTCCAATGACCTCACTACTTTATCCGGTATCGGAATACTGGATTGTTTTTAAAGCTCAATTTCCAGGTCACATTCGGATTTATGTGTAATTGATTCTCGAGTTCTGTTATCCATGCTGGCCTGGAAAAATGGTGTAGAATGTCACCCCGACTCACCGACAGGGGGTTGTCGTAAACGTCGACTAAGGGAGATTGCCCGGTGCAGACCAGTGGTACAACAGCATACCCAAAGAAGGTTGGTGTTAGGCAGGCGGCCAACTGTAATACCTAAGCCAAAGCTTGAGCCGTATGGATTGGAATGTTGTCATTCCATTCACTCTCTCCGTTCATCGGTCTCCTTTCTATTCATCCATTCATCACTAGCGCCTATCCGGTGAAGGATGATATGAATCAAAGAATGACTTGATGGCGTCTAAACGATATGAATCAAAATCAAAATGTACATTAAAGGACATCCGATTGTTCACCTGACAATCAATAACAATCATGGTCATCAAAATTGAGGTACAATAAACAGGGCATCATGTAAAACAAAACTGTTACATTCCTGTCTTCAATTATCCACCTTATAGTTTACATGTTAGAGTTCAAAATAGATTGCGAAACTTAGCATGTAACTTGGGAGTGTCCATGTACTAAGCATATTAACATAACGAATTACCGACGTAGGTAGTTGGGTAGCTATTTGTTTGTATTAATTTGCAGATAGGAGGTAATATGCGGGGTCGCCAGGTTAGCATTACATACACATTAGCATGTCCAATTGTAATCTCTGCCTATAATAATATGTTAATTTGGCCAAATACATAAACAATAAACGTATGCGGGCATTTGTTCCGCATAAACATGTTTCGTTTCGTTGCTTCGATTGCTATAGGCAATTTCTGACTACAATGCTTTTCTGTGGATGTAAACGTACCAAATATGGCTGGGCAGAGAGAGAAGTCTGGGTGACGAAGGTGAGTGTTGACATGTTGTGAAGAGATCCCGTAAACCTACACTTGGGTCACAAGTCCCAAGCGCTGCCGCTGATTTCCACCTCTACCAACTTATGGAGCCGACGCTCTACGGTAGAATGCTAAGACACATCGTCTCATCCAAGTGGATGATAAAATTCTTAAGTTAGGACCACTAGACCTTTGGAAAGTTACTAATCTAGCTACTACAGTGCCTATTCTATTTTGATTTTAACATTATTTAAATTTTAGAAAACTTAGTACAAAGATTGGCTGGTTGGCTTACAACGTGAAGTGTAAAGGTTAGACGAATTTCGGCAAGTGGCCGAGCGGTCAGGCACCTGCCCGGATAGCAGCGGACGCGGGTTCAATTCCCGCCTCAAGACCATAATTTTTCGAAATTCTTTTTCTAACCACCAAAATCTTTGTACTACAGTGCCACTAACTTTTCTGGTCAGGAGAGGAAAATAGGAACTACACTTTACCCATTGATATTGGCATTTCTAATGTGACATATATGAATGTGGATGCACCTAGAATGAGAGGAAGACCTAAGAAGCGATGAAGGAAGAATGGAGTTCATACTGAGCTCAGTTCTGATGGAAGACTATGAATGTGAATGTCATGTTGTGCCGACCCCACTTAGAGTGAGAAAAGGGCTGGGAGAAGAAGTTTTACCAGTTGCTTTGCCATTGATCTCACGCTTCCATTACAGGAGTAAATAAAACCATCGCCACGCCACCTAATCTGTGGAATCTTCCTCTGCTAATGGCACTGTCTCAAGAATCCAATCTGAATTACAAAATTCTTAAAAACAGATAAGTGGCTAAAACATCTCATTATTATGTATATGGTGCTAACGTTCGTTCGCGAAATATATTTACAAGTTGACTTTGAAAAATTTAGGGCTGCGAATTTTTAAGGACCGTGGTAGCTGTTGGTATTTGAATACCAAATTGGGACTTCAGTTTATATGAATACAATAAGCAGCACATAGCATACAAAAATCGCGCTTATTTATCCCCGTAGGGTTAGGTAGAGGTGCCATCAATCATGTCAGGTCCCATCAAATAGGTGGCGAGCCGGTATAAGAAGAACGCTGCTGCCCATTACTCATCGCTGTCTTAACTCATAATCGCCTTGTATGACGCTCTGGGGAGAAATTAGGGGTGGTGACAATTATTCCTATGCTGTTCTGCCGTCGCCACACGGGCATGGTAAGCAGCACATCAGTTGCAATATCATTATCAGACTATGAATAATCTCAATGCTGAGGCACCGCACTTCCCTACGAATTGACAATAATTTGGAAGATTTGATCTTAACAGGCACTTAAAATGTTTATTGGATATCATTAAGTAACAAGCTAGTAATACATTTAAGACAGGCGAAATGTGCCCTCTTCAGTGATAAATAGCCGTGATACCTCAGACCGTGTTTTGTTACCTAAGTTAGGCTACGAAGAAAACGAAAAAAAAATCTTCTACTTCCGAATATCTATTCCCAAATAAAATCACTGTCCTCTAAGTAGGCGCGGGATAATGAATTTAAATGTTATTCAATTAAATGCGCATGAATTATTCAGTAAAAGAATGTTAATGTCCAAAAGAATACCGTCCACCGACGACGCCAAGAATTGGAGATGGCTAATTAATTACTCTCACTAGGTCCTCCTGTTTTAGCTTTACAAAATGCAAATCGAAATGGTGCTTATTAAATTGCATTTCCATTAATTAAGAAAAGCCCAGGACTGAAATTGGTTTTGACAAGGTATCTCGGTTCAGAACGTTTTAATTAGACAGCAGTGTGTTATACAGTGATGTGGTGGCGGCAGAGTAGAATACAATTGTGACCACCCCAATGTCCCAGGTGTCGTACAAGGCGACTAAGGATAAAACAGTCAAGAGGAACAGCGTTCCTCTTACACCACCTAGCAATGTACTCCGACTTTTGTGCCCGATAAATGGCAATACGCTCGCCACCTATAACATGGGACCTAACATAATTGGCGAAACGTGGCCATGGGTATTCAGCCCAAATTTTAGGTTTTGAAGTCGAATTTTTTACCTTACGTTTGGACTTTAGGGGTTTTTTTATATAGGGCAAACGAGGCAACAAATTATTTATTCCATGTGTTTTCCTTTTTCCTGACCCTCAGGAAACTCCCTTTATGGCCTCTTAGGACTCTCACGGAATGTAAAAGAGGGTTGTCAATACAATAGATTGGTTATTTACTATAAAACTTCCTTATCTGGACTTCCATCGTCAGCTTCCATTCATATCGATCAGACGTCATTGGTCATCCACTCCGTTTTGAAAGTAAGAAAAGAAATTTTGATTCATATCATTCATCACACCAAAAAGGTACTAGTGATGTGATGGAAAGAACCATGTCAAGAAGCCGATGAACGGAGAGTGATGGGGATGACAACATTACAATCTGAAATAAAACAACTTTTACGGATAAGACTCGCGTATAATTTGGTGTTTGGCATATTAATTATTTAACCCGACGTTTCGATCACTTTACAGTGGCCGTGGTCACGGGGGGACTAAAGATGACAGGTGTCCTCACAATAAAGTAATAATTAACTACCGTCATAATATTTGATATTTTAGGTGTTCCGATTTACACAAACAGAGCTTACAGTATCATTGTTTTTGGCAGTATGAGGACGGTGTTGGGATTTAATTATTCTAATAATTGGGTCCCAAGCAGGTGGTATGTTCCAACCATTATCTCTATTGAAGTTTGGATGTTTCTTGATTTCAATAGCTTCACGTATCATTCTAGGTATATATCGTTTCTCTTTTGCTAGAATTTGCGGTTTATCAAATCTTAAATAATGGTTGGGTCCGTCTAAGGACCCAACCATTATTTCCACACCTGTCATCTTTAGTCCCCCCGTGACCACGGCCACTGTAAAGTGATCGAAACGTCGGGTTAAATAATTAATATGCCAAACACCAAATTATACGCGAGTCTTATCCGTAAAAGTTGTTTTATTTCAAATGTGTAGTGCTCGTGCAAATATAAGAAAACATAACATTACAATCGATACCACTCAAGGCTTTAGATCTTCAGCCGGCGCTTGCCTGACACCAACCCTTTTAAATTAATTTATTATTATGAATATAACTAAACTGTACTACTCCGCGAACTCGACCTTATTGGGGCGTATTAAGTTATTGCCAGCATCTGAACAATCAAGTTGATAACTTTATAAAGCTCTTACAAAACACAGCGCTAGCAATCATCGCGCCGTCTGCGAAGGGTTCATACTCGCAAATAAAGCTATAAGCCATAGCTGCAAACAAATGACATTATACAAATGTTTGCAAAACTGACTTATAAACCAAATGACTGCTGGCAGAGAGCGAGGGGTGAACGCTCGACTAAGCGCTGCATTTCCACGGAATTGCTGGATAATTGCTGAAATGACTTTAGCAACACCGCTAGGAATATTTAAAGTATTGGTTTAGTGTTATTGTGTCTCGGTTTTGTGAGAGGTTAGAGCTTGCACAGAACGGTTATTGCATCATCGCCAGCCCTTTAATGTCCCTATTATAAGGCACACGCCTTCCCTATGGATGGAATAATATGAATAAGAATGGGCTATAGCCCACCCCGCTGGCCCAGTGCGGACTGGTAGGTAGGCTGTTGCATGGATGGTTATCGGAATAGATTACCGGATGGGCAGAGGAGTATCTATACAATTGTCACCATGCACCAAACAAGTTAGATAATTAAAATATATTTCGTTGCTTATTGGATACTTTGAGCTCTGATTTTCTGATGATGTTTGAGCAATTCTGAAATGACTTTCTATTTACTTCGCACAAATAAAAAACATATTTAATTCATATCGTGTGGCATATGAATATAGTAAGATAAAAAAAAAGTAGAGATATCCTCCCAATGTGACTGAAAAATTCAATTACAGCACGTTTGTTTGCTTTTTTTTTTCTTCTCAGACAATACCTGAAAAGGTTTCACAAGGGCAATACAAAGTATAAACAAATGCGAAAAAAATATCTACAGGTAATACAAGACTGTCTTAAATCAATAGCGGAGGGTGAGATGAGTTTTCATTTACAGAGCTGATAAAAAGTACCTTCTGTGTCTACTTTTCGAGGTTGTAATAATATAAGGGAGGGACAAGTGCTCGTCGTGGCGACAAGCGGGGTTCCGCACATAAACTTGGAAAAAATACGTTCATTTTACTAAAAGGGTGCTCGCACTTACGTTTTGCACCCACTGAAGCAAATGCCATGCTAGTGTTCACGTACTATGAAATAAAAAGGGCGCAGTCAGTATAGTGCTGACGATCTTTAATGAATTAAGGTATGATAGATTTATATTTTTCTTAGTTTTTAGTATAATTATATGCCCAGCAGATGAGATTGCTTAGTAATAAGGCCGCCTAATTGATCTGTCATTTGTATTTTCTTAAGTGTGCAATAAACTATTTAATTTTACAGAATGATCATGTCATTTTTTTCTCGAATTAATTATCTCATAAGCCGTAATTTAGTTATAATACTAACCTCCTACATTTTTTCACCGATTCATATAATTTTTTTTGTATTTTCCAAGGAAATATACTTACTTACTACACTAATTTATTTAAATCGTTTTTAATCAATTACTTAAAATTACTAACAAATTCCACTTAAAAATGTTATATTCCCTTTCATGAAATCCCATCATCATTCCCTTCTTTAATTTTAACGAACAGTCCAAGCGGCGCCATCTAGGGAAGTCATAGAGAACTACCAGCTCTATAGAAAACAATGGCTTCAGTAAACCTTCTGATTTACGATTTAATTCTTTTATGGAACTTCTTGGCTTTTATATGACTACTGTAACCACAATGCAAATATATTGTATAGAATTTCTATTATTGCAATTGGCATTGTACACTTTGACTAACAAGCAAAGTTTAGCACAGGTACGGGAAAACATTGCGATAAATTGAACAAAATTTTTCCACCAGCAAGTGCTTACACTAGTGGAGATATTCAGTGACATTTCAGGCACAAAGCAAAGTGAGGTGGGACGTAAATATGTTTGTGCGGGTTCTTTCCACAGTAGCCTTACATAATCAGTAAACTAAGTTCTGATTACATGATTTCGATGCGGTAGACTAAACCCTTAACTCATTTTAAATTTTTGAGGTGTTTACTATACTTTATTACTGGAAGACATTTATATGATGTGCAATATTTAGCTTTAAATATATTTAGGGGGCCTACTGCGCAAAGCGAGCCAGATGGAAATTTCTGTACCAACTACAGACGCCTACAATACTACACACTACAACACGGACAAAAATGCTTTTTCAAAATGGTTTTAACCTAAAAGTGGCGTTTTGTATAGTATCCGTCTGAAGACAGATCAAGCTTGGACGGCATACCACGGTAATTATCAAGCTGACTATGATTTCCTGTGAAAAAAAAATAGATACGGCCAAAATTGCACATAAAAATTGCAAACGCCTATTGCCTTGGTCTTTAACACGTTGACTGCTAACTAAGACGGTACGTTGCATCAATTGTGTACCCCGTAGTAGCAATGCAATATTGCATGGTGTCTGGTCGTGGAAGCTTTAACTATCATTTTATAAAAAAAATAGTTGTAATAGAGACTTTTCGAAGTTTCGTTACTGCCCCCTTTTTGCACTGGACGTTAGCCACCGGCTGATATATTGGGTACGTCGGTAGCCCGGTGTCTGCCGCCATAATAAATTTTGTGACAAACAATATTCCCTGGCCTTTGTCTGCCCGTGGACGATCGACTCCACAATTTCGCGAGACCAGGTGCTCTAATTCCATCCATTCAGCAATATCAAGATTTATTTATACTTCGCAGGCTTCCAATGTGCCACGTTAAACTCATTGTACTTTTAAAAAAACCGGACCTAGATCGCAAATTTTTCAGTAAGGAATGACAAGGGGAATGACCCGTTGGCTAAATGCACCTTTACTTGAAAAGTGTGCATATAAAGGGGCCCATATACCTATCCATGAATAGGAGACTCAAACAGCTATACGAAAGCCCATCAATTTTAATAAGGAGTAATTAGTCTTCATAATAATATAACAAAAATCGTGATTAACCAAATTGTTCCAAACTTATCGAATAAGGACAGTGGTTTCAATGAATGAAATGAATGAAATGAAATTGAACCAACAACTGTCTAGCTTTGATAATAAAATGGCATAGCACACAGTTGAAATTTATGTTCAGCGTTTCCTTTACGAATATAAGAATATCATATCGTAAAGTTCTTATATATTTTACTAGGCAACTTGAATAAAAATGCAAAATACTTCACATAAATATCAATCAATATATCGTTCAAGTTATCGGGAGCAATTTCGTTGGGCACCTATAAGTGTCTGCCCCCGAATGTAAATATAGAGGGCTCCCTAATAAATTCCGATATAAATATCATTATACTAACTAATCCCACGTTTATGTGGCCTTTTACCTAAAAAGGTCGAAGGAGCGACTTTTCTATTTTGTTATTTGACTCGGGGACGAATTCGCACGAAATGTTTGCACGAACTGAGTTGGGAAAACGATACGCTACTTTATACCCCTCTGCTAAAGAGTGGGTTATGTTTTTAGAGCCTACAACATGTAACAGAAATAACACACACCTGCAAACAGTCATATAAATACAATGGTGTTATTAAAAATCGACATTGGATTTTTTTTGTTTCTAAATCCATACAAATTGTTGGGTCAGTAAAGCAAAATGTGTGGAAAATTCTAATATTAATATATACAGTTAGCATATGTAGTGTGTGCGTTATTTCTGTTACATATTGTATTACTCTCCATCATCTGGCGCAGGCGCAGGCGCAGGCGCAGGCGCAGTAGGATATTTCCTCTTCCATTTAATCAAATCTCATCACGTCGCTATCTTTTGATTCATATCATACACTACACCAGATAGGTGCTACTAATGAATGGATCTATAGAAAAGCTATGAAAAGGACCATGTCGAGAGACCGATGAACGGAGAGCCTGATTGAGATGAGTCAACTCAAAAGACGTAATTAATCAATTTAATAAAATAGCTTTTTTTGTTTTGTTTTTACTGTATGATAATTTTTCTAGTACATAGGTCGGTAGTAGGTCGAAATCGCGGCCTAAAATTTCTTATCAAAATATGACCGTCTAGGTTAAATGCGTGAGTATTTCTTAATAAGCACGTCAAATTTTGAGTAGGGTTAAATTGATAGCGCCTCTCCGTAAAAATGTCTAACGCGAACATTGTGAATAATATAGCCAGCCTTTGAGGTATGGGCGCCTTCAATGCCACCCATCATTTACGTATTAACCATTGTTTGAGCCGATGATGCTGGCGCGCCCTCGCGTTCTGACTCACCCGAACGTCGAACAAGCCTTGTGAAATTACTGCTTAGTGACGTAATTGCCAACCGCTTTCTTATCGATATCGATTATTTTTATTATTTTTTATTTATTTTTTTCTTGTTTGCACATTAAAAATATTGTTGCAAATGCCCCGGACTTAATGTTAAAAGCTTTGTTCCAGCCAACCGTAAATATTTTATTAAATTTGCCGACGCAATAAGAAAAATAAATATAACTAATAATTAATATTACAACAAAACAGTGCAATTAACTAAAGTATCATTTTTTTATCATTATTTATTTATTATTAAATCGTCAGTTATTAAACACTGACTTGTTATTTTTTATTACGTTTCTGGAAAAGTACAGGGAGTACTGTACGAACTCGAATATTTAAAAAACATTAGAAATTATTCTGTAATTTCATTTGAGCAATTTTAGCTGTGTGATACTTCATAACATTCGTATAGGTATAACTTTAATGTATTGTCGCTGTCTATTTTATAATGATCGAAAATCTGAATAAAGAGTTAATTTATCGATAAATCATGGAAGATTGTACACACAACCATAACTATTGAGCAGGTAGGCAACACTACTACTATCGACGTAGGAAGTCAATAGCTCCATTAGGAAATTTTATGATTTTAAACTGATACAAACATTATGTCTTTAAACTATCACGAGTTGGTAGTTAGCGCGGGGAACAGATTTCTCTAAAAGATACTATCCCCTTGTCAAACCAAAATAGCTTTTATGTCTTGATCATAGGATGAAAAGACTTATCTGTACAAAGATTTTGGTGGTTAGAAAAATAAAGCGTCCGCCGCTGCAGCAGCGGACGCGGGTTCGATTCCCGCCTCAAGATCATAATTTTTCGAAATTATTTTTCTAACCACCAAAATCTTTGTACTTATTTTTCTAACATTTATATAACATGTTAGAAGTAACAGATATTCATTTGTTTATTTAGACGCCGCTTCAACCGAATTTGGTGTCGCTTTCTTTTTCAATTGTTTCTTTTTATTGAGTCACGCAACTCTAACTTAAATAGAAACAAATTTTTGATCAAAATTCAACAACAAATAAAAACAACTCTTCTCTATTTAAACATTGAACATTAAAGTGGGACAGATAATAATTATGTTTGTAAAAATCTTCTATTGGAGGAGAGTTAGACCGAGTACAATGAGCTAAGGAAATATCAACGGCTTTGACTAAGGTAATTTAAACAAGACATTTTCACCTTAATCACACTTTAAAGTCAGACACAAGAAGTTTTCTAAACCTCTTATTGAGAGTAAAGTACACAAGGAACCGAGCAAACGAATAAAAAAATAAACACTGCATTATGGACTGAGGCATGCTGCGTACTCCCCTATGTTCCCTAGGACACACGACGTTTCCGATATCTAGCGTCTTGACGATTCATAAGTGTATTGAAATCATACCAGATATGAATCAATGAATTTTGACTTTGAGTCAAAAACGTTGGTGTAAAATTTCCAGTAGCAAGTATACCTCCAACAAACTGCCACGAATTTCGAACATTTCCCGCCCTAAGGCTGGGAGCACACCCCGCGCTGTAATTACTCACATATGGCGCGTCCATTTACGGTCCGTAAGCAGAAACCTTCTGACTGGAGTGATTAACGTAATTAACTACTGGCCGGCCGGCCGCTGCCTGTACAGGTCAATTTATTTATCCAGCACACTCATGGACCCCCTTAACTCACGCCACGCGTGCTAATCTTTGGCATAACAACAACTGAACGCAACTATGTACAGCCAGCATCATAAATCGATTACCACTTTAGCCCTCTGTCATACAAAAGACAAGGCAAGGCATACGCAGTAAAAATCGCCACTTTGTACGAATAACTATTGTGACAAGGTATTTAAGTGTTAATCTACTTATGATACTGACTGCACTTCGGTTCGTTTGGTCAATTGTCAGATCGCTGGCTATCGTCCAGGAGCTCGATAGCGCAGTGGTATATCGCGTTCGGTCTGCGATTGCGGAAACTAAGGATTGGATGGGTGACTAAAAATTTATTATCTCGAGTTCCTCCGTGCTTCGGAAGGCACGTTAAGCCGTTGATCCCTGGTGTATTTGCAATTACAATTTATGTGTATAATTGGCTAACATTATTTCTGAAATGTTGGTGTTAAACTGTTAATTCATCTATCTCTGCGTACCCCTTCGGGGATAAATATAATATAGAGAAAAAATATGTAATAGATAAGTATAAAATATCATGCAAGATCTCTATGGATCCCGTCGGGCACGCAACTTGCTGTAGGTGAGAAGAATTTACTATCTTAAACTAAAGGAAGTCTCGCATAAAAGCGGATGTAATTGCCAAATCCACTCGATGTCACTATATTTTACTGCCGCGGCACCGCGACACCGCAGCTGAGTTCTTCCCAGAAAAGTTACAATTTTATGAGGTCGCCCTGCAAAGTGTCAGTTCTGGATAAAAATATGACGCCTTATATCATTCATACCTCGCGAATGTCTTATTTACAACCACTTATTTCGAATAACTTTGTCTATAGCGTTAGATAAAAAGGGAGTCGTATTTTTTTATTTATCTGCATACTTCAAAAAAGGCGTAGATAAAATTTTACGTACAAATTAATTGCAAAACCTATAATGATACTAAATAACTCAATTCCGAAAAAAAAACAATATACATAAATAATTAAAACGGCAATTTCGTTTGAATACTCACGCCGAGTCGGTGGCCAGCGAAAAATGTATGTATGCCGATGGAGACCTCCATAAAGTCGTTACTCGCGCTATATACATTTTTAATAACACAAATATTCGACACGCATGTACATGTACAATGCGTACGAATCGAGCCGCGCTCCCCGTATTTACATTCAAACGAGATGAGATGGGAAACAAAATGGAAAATCCTTTTGGACATTCGACATTCGCTGCTTAAAATTCTCGGAGTCGCCCCGTGAGTGGTTGGCCACGACTCCTGAATCCAAATCGAGTGACAGGCCATACGTTCGGCTGTATGTGATCACGTCCATCATACGAGTAATTTTCGGTGTCGGCGCACACGAATTTATCGGGAAATTAAACAATATTACCATTTCATTCGGCGGCACGCGTGCGTCCCGTAGTAACTTTTAACGATTCAATTATCCTGTGTGTGATAAAAAGAAAATTTCCGTACGACCTTTCCCACCTAAGCGCGTATGAGGTCGGAGGTAACCTCGGATGTGACTCAGGTACAGTCAGATCACGTCATAGTAGTAAAATAATAAAACTTTATCCTTCACGTCAACGTTTTGAATAAAATGCAAAACGTGTCTGGGATGCAGCCAAAACGGTTCGGCGCGCCTGAGGCGGCGGCCCATTCCCGCTTGAAAAATCACCAATTGGGAATTTGCTTATTGGGCGCCCGAGACGAGCAGAGATAGCGGCTAAATTATTGCCATTATTTCGGTTACCCAATTTCTTTGAAGGAACCCGACTAATCAATCCACATTAACTTACCCCATAAATTGTAATTCGGTGGTATTACACGGCCGATTTACGCGGGAGGCATATGCAATTTATTGGGAAGAAACACTGTTAGACGCCAATTCTTCAGCGTTGGTAATCGTAATCCTTGGCAATTGGTATGCTCGTAGTTTAAGTACCTAATTACCCTTTGAATTAGCCTAATGAATGGCTATCAATCTTATGAAAGTAATTTGGTATCAAATACATATTCATAATTGATATGAAGCAGCTGATTTTAGAATATTATTATACTATAACTACTGTCCATTTCTTTTTGCTGATATAATATAAACAAAGCAATATCAGTTCCATCTCGAAAGGAATATTATTAATTTAAGATTAGAATATTAGTCCATGTTGTAATTATAAGGCAAAAGGTCACTTATACATTATTGAGACGCGGTTAATAACTTTTAGCATTTCATGGATTCACCGTACAGGTGCCAGGTCCATAGTATATAGTATAGCAGAGGGGGAAGTCAGTGGTAACACCTGGGACTTGTGATCCAAGTGGTAGGTCTACGGGACCCCTTCACAACATGTCAACACTCGCCTACTCCACCCCGACTTCTCTCTATGCCCAGCCATATTTGGTAAGATTCCGTGAGAGCTGCAAACACACGTTCCAGTGTAGAACTTACGAAAGCTCTAGACAACCCAATAACCTTAAGTAATGACTTCGCACTACGAGCGTTTTAAAAATTACTTTAGAAATGTGAATTTAAAAAAATTGACCAAACGATATTTTCCTAATATAGAACAGACCTTTCGAGTGCCCGTCCTCCAGAGCTTGTTTACTTAACATAATATTCAGCGCGGACTAGGAATCCACTCGTATCCTTGCGTATTATTGAATAAAATCCTCTTCATGTATTGAAAAGTATCGAAAGCTGTCATGCGGCGTAAACCAGCACATCTGACAAACGAAGAATCGCAAATGGGCTTATTTTGCTTGAAGAATTCTAATATCAAAAGCCAGCTTTCGTCCGCCTTTGCGTTTGTTATAGTTTTGATAAAAAAACATCTAATCGTTCAAGATAGTTTTTTGTACCTTTTAGGGTTTCAAGATTTCTCATACGGTCAGTTTAAAAAAAACTATGTATTGGTCAAATTGGTTAATTTACCACACGAGTATAGAAACGGAATAGAGTAAAAGCTTGTCAACTGGCTGTGCGAGCGTAAACCAGTTTTGTTCAGTCTTGCCTAAGGGGCCAATTGACAAGCTTATTCTCTATTCCGTTTATTTACTCATGTGATTTAACGAAATAAAGCTAACTGCCGCACTCAGAGACGTCAAGTAACGTTAATGATTACTTAACGTCAAAAAAGGAGAATTCAAAACTAGTCGCTATTCTTGCCGGGTCTATAGTCTAGATTTGAATGAAAATTTTTTACATTAAATACTCATTAAAGTTAATTGACGTCTCTGAGTGCGCCAGTAAATCGTGAAACACTAATAATACAATTTTACTACAGAAGTCTTTATCCATAAGACGACTATCACCTTTTCCCGCTGCCTCCGCTGTCTATTGGTTCACAGCAATTTTTTCGCAGTATGACCAGGCACATCATAAAATGTCCGATTCGACAATCTGGCCTCGAATGAACCCGCTGGCCGCATTAAGAGTTAGAGGCTTGTTTTCGACCGTTCGCACCAGTTTTGGTTGTTAGTTCTTTATGGGATCTGAGGCATTCCGAGGGCGCGCGGCGGTCCGAACCCAACTTGGCATATAAATTTGGCTAAGCCTGTTTGTTTGCCGACAATAGCGTGTTCGCCGACATAAATTATCGGACAACATTCGTCTCGAGTTCGCCAACAACTATAGCCTAATATTTACATAGTGCGTGTACGACATTGACAGATGTGCTCCGGACTACAGGAGACGAATTTATGGCTCGTCCCGTTAATATACTTGTGCCTTCCACTACAATTTGGTTTGGGACTGCGTAATCTTAATGTCACGAGAAAGGTCGGTGAGGAGACCTAATGAAAACAGACTGCAAATGTAATATACATACATACATCAATCGTTCCTCTTATATTACCTAGCAACACACTGTGATTTACGTGCCCGATAGATGGCAATGGACTGGCCACCTTTTACATGGTACCTAAAATAATTTGCAAAACGTGGGTGTTAGTTAATTCACCGCTCCCTACCCCTTCAAGAATAAAAAGGCGTGATTTATGTATGTATTACAATACAACAAAGAAACAGTTTATGGTTTCTGTTGGTTGCAACTGAGCAACAAACAGAATCCCAAGCGGCCTTATTTATAAAACTTCTTGGAGTGAAGAAATGATGCATTGTCGCATCCGTAGAACTCAGAAGCGGATTAAGGCCTTTGTAAGGAGGACGGTAGAAAACTGCAAAGAGGCTTATGCTCTCCGTATTGAATAGAGGGCCGTAAAACATGCCGGCTACCTGCTTCACACCTCGCTGTGATCCCTTGAGCACGTACGAATGTAAAATATAATCGCGTCTACGTAGTGTTTTATAGACCGTGAATAAGCTTTTGATATAGAAAGTCTAATATTTATCTGATCACTATGCTGCTGTTTTTTCTATGAGTCCGAATAGTTTGCTTATTTGATAACGTGCGATATTGCCAGAACAACCTTTGATTTTTACGGATAGGTACTATATTTTATTTCGGGAGTAAACAAAGCATGATACCGAGTGAATGTTCTTGTGTCGATAATACTGTGTAATAAATTCCTTTCCATTCTCCCTTTTTTTTTAGAGTAAAAAATGCAATTTGAACCTTTCTTCTCCCTGCCCTTATCCTACTCTAAGTAGGGACGGCACAACATGTCTTCTTCTTCCTCTCTCTTCTATTAGATGTGAGCTCAGCATGAACTCCCGTCTTTCCCATATCATCTTTCACACAATCCATCCATCGCTTCTTCGGTCTTTCTCTCATTCTAGGTCCATGCACATCCATACTTAACATACCTCTAGTTACGTAACATTCATCCGTCCTCATTACATGCCCGTACCACGATAGCCTGTTGCTCCTCAATTTTTCAATCATCGGCGCTATTTCAGACTTCCTCTAACGTACTCATTTCTAATCCCGTCTCTCCTAGTCACCCCACACATCCATCTCAAAATTCTCATTTCCGCTGCATGCATTTTTCTTTCATCCCTCGATTTCGTTGCCCAACACTCTGACCCATACAATACGACAGGTCTTAAGATTTTGGTGGTCAGAAAAAGAATTTCGAAAAATTATGGTCTTGAGGCGGGAATCAAACCCGCGTCCGCTGCTAAATTTTCAGGGGCAATCTTGGGTCACTCGTTGCCCCTGAGACCTGTTGCCATTTCATCCATCCGGCATTTATTCTACCATTTACATCCCTATGATGTTGAAATTGACGACCAAAATTTTCTAATGAATCGTTCCTTTCAATAGATGTGCGATAACGCACGCTCGTGCCTTTTATCGTTGCATTGTCGGCTGCATTGAAGTGGCACGTTAATTTATCACTTAAGCCGTAAAGTTCAGCAGTCCGTATACGAGCACGATGTTGTAGTTCATATTGCCAAGCATATTTGGCATTAGAAGCGGGCCAGGAAAAGAAAGAATTCTAGCCGTATTGTAGTATTGTATACCGGAATATTGGGCTGTGAAAAAGACAGATGAAAAAAAATTGCATGCGGCAGAGATGAGATGTTGAGATGGATGTACAGAGTTACAAAAATGGATAACATAAGGAATGAGTACGTAAGAGGGAGTCTGAAAGTGGCGTCAGTGAAAAGAAAAGTTGAAAGGGAACGGCCTAGCTTTGTATGGACATGTTAAGAGACGAGATGCCATGAATGTGAGTAAAAAGTTATGGACATGCATGTTGATAGATGTCGAAGTAGAGGAAGACCACTGAAAAGATGGATGTATTGTGTGAAGTATGATATGAAGGTTGTGGATGTGGATGAGGAGTGACAAAGGAGAGTAGAGAGAGGAAATACTGCGCCGACCTCAAATATGATGGGATAAGGGTAGGCTGATAATTATAATGATTTCCCATTAGAAGCAATTTGTAAAATAATTACAAACAAACAATTACAATTACAACAAAAAATACATATCCCTGAAGACATAGGCAGAGGTTTATTAACCATGCACATTTCGCTAACTCTAATATACCCCATGTACTCGTAATAAATAGTTGGCGAGTCTACTGCCATCAACGGGCACGTGAATTGCAATTTGCTTGGTGGTATGAGAATGAGATAGACGCTGCTGCCATTACTCGTCGCTGTCTGTATGTCTGTCTGTCCTTTTGCCGCCTTGTACGACACCCGTGGGAGAGATTGGGGGACAACCGCATGCTGCTCTGCCGTCACCACACGGCTAAACGGCGGTTCTACCCTATTTTAATTCATCAATAAAGATTTATTCACTCATACACACAAGAGGCTTCGATTGAAAGAAATCGTTAGTTACATTTGAAATACCGTGCGGAGTATACCGCCACAATAGGCGAAGCCCGCATGAGCTGTGAGAGCACGCTCCTGTATAGCCGTCCGCCTCATTAAATTTTGTTTGAATAGAGGGATGAACCAGTATGTACTTGGTCAGACATGTTGTAAGGTCTACAGAAAGGGCAAAATGTATTTTTTTTTCTAATACATATTGTGAAAGAATTTGATTTTCCTGTATAGTCGTGTGGTAACGGGAGAACAAAATACAATAATCACCACCATCTCTCTCGCGGGTGTCGTACAAGACTAATAAGACAGCGATGAGCTGTGTAATGGACAGCAGCATTATTTTTTTACCAGCTAGCAATATACTGCGACTTAGATACCCGATACATGGCAATAGGCTCACCACCTAAAACGCCCTATCTTATTTGGCGAAACGTGGGTGGCGAAATCCACTTTTATCATTTTTCTCCTATATTTATCACCCCACCCTATTTCTTATTAATCACGAGTTTTAAATAAGCTATTTAGTGTCCTTATAACCGGATATAATTTCTGAATGTAGTCTTTCAATAAATTATTTTGGAACAGTCACCTACTTGATCTACTTATAAAATGAGATTTAGGTCTTTCGCTTCAATGTTCGTTTCATTTAAAATGATAATTAATAGGACACAATTTTTTCATATCGTGAAAGAAAGATGTCTGGGAGTGGATTTATATATTTTGTCATATTCTTTGCAATCAGGCATTTTTTAAGTCTATAATAATGTAATATAATACAGTATATTGTGGCTGAGTATTACATAGGTATACCATGCCCTGGTGTCAAATTAGTTCCTTTCTTGAATTTTCTATCAATTTTAATGTAATATTTATCTTCACAGTATTTTAATGACAAGACTTTAAATTTTTCAATTACAATCCATAAATGTGGTGCACAGATAGTGTACTGAAATGGTTTAATAATACAACAAAACATTGCTCTTTCTGCTGACCTTACCCGTGTAATACGAGCATCGGCTGAATAGTTCGAGACGGGGCCCTACGCCACAAACATCACCGCTCCATCACCGCGCCCATCTCGCGAGCAAACACTGCCATTCACACACACGCTCGCACACCCGCACACTTTCACACTCGCCCCACGCCCCCGTCACAAAGAAGCCGGGATCCGAGACATCTCGATGACGCCTTTTGTGCTACGGAGTTGTTGTGATACCTATTACCACGTCATTTATCAACATAAAATAGAACATCATCCCTGAGGGTTTGCGTGTACCGAGAATAGTATATTTACTTAGCTTTTATGAAAGGAATATTTCATACACGTGCGGGGAATACCGTTTGTGTTTCGTTTGTGGAGAGTATCAATCACTGTATTAAGTAAATTACATGCGCACCTCGTATTAACCAACCATGTCTGAAATTACATTGATAACAAATATTACCTACAGAGTGTAATGAAATCGGTTCAGATTTAAAACAATGTTTTTATATAAAATTAATAATTTCCAGTCAGTGGCTGTGTTTTTTCCAATGTTGGTCATTAGATGCGAGTCGAAATTCTACCCAAAATGTTTAAATATTTTAATTTTTCCTATTGTTAAATATAGAACACCATATTCAATCAAAGTATAGCACTAGGATTTTTATTAATCCTTGTCCTTTTTGGGATGGGTAAATAAACTAAGAATGTGTTAAAGAATAGGTTTAAATTTTAATTGAAACTCTATTGTGAAACTGAAAGTCCTCTAAATGAGCATTCTCTTCATGCAAGCGAGTCGGTTCAACGCATTGCGAAGCGAGGGTACATGATGCAGATGTCTTTGCTTAGAATCGGCGCTTTGCTAGCACAGAAATGCTCCCAATACTGCCCGCTATGCAGCCTGGGTCGCGAACAATACGTGCCAATCTACGCAGGAATTCGGCTCAGATGCCTCTGCGTACCTAGCTTTGGGGATGAGCATATAATAGCGACACTCAAATTCGATATGTCGGAACTGACTAGGTACACGTCATACCTTGTGTCGATTTCCATGCGTAGATATACCGGTTTTGTGCCCGATAAATAGCAATAGGCTCGCCATCTATTATATGGGACTTAGCACGATTGGCGAAACGTGGGTGCTGGTTCACCTCTGCCTACCCCTTCGGGGATATAGGCGTGATTTATGAATGTTATATACCGTTTCTTATAGGATTTATACCTCGATTGTTTTATCATTGCTTGCCGAAACTGAATGTAATTTTAAATGTTGAGATCCAGAACTAAGCTAATGCTTCCTAACAACGTTTAAACTAAGGCTAAAATGATAGTGAAAATAGACTCGTGGGCTAATCTTAAGTTGAACTTTACTTACGGTTTTAAGAAAAGAAAAAGAAAAACTTAAGTTTAAATTTATTGACATTAGCCGTAATACGTGCTTAATGCAAAAAGATACAACTGTTATTTCATTTTTATTTGAACATTGAACATGCATATGTTAAAAAAATAAATACTTAGGTAACAATAAAAAAGAGGTACGAAAGTTTCAAAAATTATGTCAAGATTCAATAATACTGACTTTCTTACTTCTTTTACTTTGTAGTATAAAAAAATATAAGAACAAAAAAGAGGTCAGAAAAGTTTCAAAAACTATATGTCCTGATTTAGTACGTAATACTGATTTTCTGACCACTTTTAAATTATAACATTATTGCTGATATTTAAAATAATTTTCAAATTAATCTTCGTCGAAATACGATTTCATAACATTTACCGATTCATTATTTTTGCCACTTGTAGCATGGATGGTGCATTTCAAAATGCCAGTGCCCACAAAGGATGCCAATCGTGAATTACCAACTGCAATCAGTGGGGTAATCGTAATTACGTCGCGAAGTATGCAGCCACCGACTGAGATTGTATTATGCTGCAACAATGCATTGTACTTATTATTTAAGTACTACAATAACTAAATATAGTGTAACTTTTAGGGCAGTTATGTGTCATGTATGCTTTACATCTCACTTCTCGGTAAGTGACGATGAGGGCGGAAGATGGAATCGGATGGAACCTGGAACCCTCAACCACAGAGGGGCTGGCTATCTTATCACAATTGTCGGAACACAATAATGCTGTTAATATTATTAATATGGCGACAGATTTTGATAATGTTCTCTTATATTTGCACGAGCACTACACATTGAAATAAATCGGACCACATAAATGTTAAATAATTTGACGGTAGTTAGTTATAACTTATGATGAAGACACATGTCATCTTTAGTCACCCCGTGACCACGGCCGCTGTAAAGTGATCGAAACGTCGGGATATATAATAATGCCAAACATCTAAATATACGCGAGTCTAATCCGTAAAAGTTGTTTTATTTCAAAAGATTTTGATAAGATGGTGTTAGCTAGCCATACGGACTTGAAAGAAGTCCTACCACCAACCAAACGGATTACAAATTTGTACCACTCTGGAGATCGAATCCAGGACCTCTGGATCTTAATTCCGGTGGGTGATCTATTGGGGCCTAGTGGTTCACCTGCCGGAATTAAGCTTCAAAGGTCCCGGTCCCGAGCCGAGTGTCGCCGTTAAAGTCATTAACGACGTAGAGAGCTGAAATTCTTACCTGTGACTACGGTTGGTCTACAGCTATGATTCCCACAGTACTTTGTACGGTCCCCTCGGGTCTACTTGAGCAATAAAAAGATTTTGGGGTCCGCGAAACAGTGAAAAATGTAATACACGCATTACGCAATCGCATGCTGAACGCGTAAGCCACGCTCCGTCTCCATAACATAAACATTAATTCCAGCAAAAAATCAGTCTTTTAAATTGACGGAGAATAGTTATTTGTTGTACGTGAGTGCAAAGTTGTTTTTTAACCGCGTGCTCAATTTTGATGACCGAGCTAGCGAAGGATTCTAAAATTGAATCACGAGCGGATTCAAAAATTAGAATCCTGAGCGATAGCGAGGGAATCAAAAGAGCACAAGGTGAAAAATCCTTTGCACTCGAGTGCAACACGTAACTTTTCATCCCCCCCAACGAGGAAATTGCAAAATACAAAAAAAAATACAATCACAACAGTTTCACCCAGAAACTTCCACAACACCCTCCCATTAACCCAAATACACTCTCAACACCCACCCAGAAACACCCACAACATTCACACCCGCAATACACACCCATCCACTCAGACACACCCAAAAAACACCCATTCACCCAGAAACACCCACAAAACACCCATTCACCCAGAAACACCCACATAACACCCATTTACCCAGAAACACCCAAAAAAACACCCATTCACCCAGAAACACACACAAAACACCCATTCACCCAGAAACACCCACAAAACACCGATTCACCCAGAAACACCCATTGACCCAGAAACACCTACAAAACACCCAATCACACCCAAAAACACTCAATCACCCAGAAACACCCACAAACACCTAATCACACCCAAAAAAACACCCAATCATCCAGAAACACCCACAAAATACCTATTCACCCAGACACACCCACAACATCCATTCAGACACCCACAACATCCACCCAGTCACACCCACAATACTCACCCATCCATTCAGACACACCCACAAAAACCCATTCACCCAGACACACCCACAAAACACCCATTTACCTAGACACACCCTCAAAACACCCATTCACCCAAACACACCTCCAACAGCCACCCATCCACCCAGCCACACCCGCAACATTCATCCAGACACACCTGTAAGTACCTAATAAAAATTACCGTCCCTAATGGAATTCCGAGACGGTCAATCAGCTTGAGTCAAGCACGTTGATTTTCTGTATGTTTTTGTTCCGTTGCTAGCGTAAACAAATCAAACAGACCTAAAAAGCTTTTAAATGCTTGACTCAAGCATCAAGCAAGCGTTGTAGACGATCAAAATGTTTAAAGCAAGATTGACGCCAAGCTGATTTATGACGTGAAAAGAAAATGGCGCGCGCAAAGCATATTACGAAAAAAGTACACCAAGAAGGTTCCGAGTCTGAGTTTTTAACAAATTAAAATAGGTTGCATGACAATTTCGGCACCATGGAGGTAGAAATAAATATGTATAATGATGTTTTGAATTCACAAACTCATTGCACACGATGTTCTAAATTCAAATTTACTTTAACCTCTAGAGGATAAAAAAGGCTTTTGCACTCAGCAAAAACGCTTTTTCCGAGATGGTGGGATGAAAATAGTATTGGTATTTATAACAGATTCAGGGGTGAAAAGGCAGTGATATTATTATGATTGTATTTTCCAGATATTTTCCATACAATTGCTCTCGCGTTCAGCCCCGTTCCAATCAATTCATCATACCGAACCCAATTCTGGACGAGCAAATAGAACCTTTTCCAGTCTCATATTGGCCATTGTGAATTAAATTAAACATGGCCCTTTATAAATCACCCATCCGCGAGCCATAATAATTTATAAAGGCAACGCAATCTGGCAAACATGTTTATATCGTGAGCTGTATTGGTTTTGGCCAATGGATTGGTTTACCGCCAAAACGAGAGACCCGACCACGGCTCGCCATTTTGCATATCTAGCGATTTTATAATCTGCGCGAATCAGTGCGATGCGCGCGGTCCATTTTGTATTCATCTACACTGATTAACATAATGTTGTTTTATCAACACGGCGGGCTTCAATCGGTTTGGTGAAATAGATTATGCACTCCGGCCTCATACAGCAACGAACGGGCCGCAATTCTACAAGCAAATAAAATTTAAACAGATTTTCGGGACAAAATTAGAAGGGGATTCATATCTAGTATGATTACAATAGACTCACAAATTACATACATACATAAATCACACCTATATCCCCGATATTTAGGTCACATGTAATAGGTGGCCAGGCACATAAGTACATATTGCTAGGCGCTATGAAGGTAATGCTGCTGCCCATCACTCATCGCTGTCTTTACCCTTAGTCGCCACCACGAGACCAACGGGAGAGGTAAGAGGTGGTGACAATGGTATTCTGTTCTACCGCCACATGACTCACAAATTTATTAATTCATTCCAGGGACATTGCAAATATTGCACCAGATACAATCCCACGTCGACTACATAAGCCGTAACATACAAACAGATGGCAAGAGGCTTGTCCCATATTACATAGAACGTAATATAGCGAAAGGTGGATTTTTTAGACAGGGAAGCTCTTGCCCTTCATCTCACCTGTTGGTAAGTGACGATAAGGGCTGAAGATGGAATCGAGCTTCACCTGGAACCCTCAACCACAGAGGGGCTGGCTATCTTATCACACATTGTCAGAATACAATAATGCTGTTTACATTATTATTATGGCGACAGATTTTGATAATATGGTGGAAGCTAGCCAGGCGGACTTGAAACTAGTCAACCATGTTAATACAACAGGATTATACCGCTACCCTTAACTACCTACCGACTAACTATTAGTACCTACATTATTATTAAAGAAAGATATCTTTGTTTCAGGTATACACCAAAATGCCAGTGCGTCCATCGCACTGCCTCTGCAACTGAAGTACTTGTGAACAGCACCTCTCAGCAGCTATGGACCATAGACTTGCGTTGCTGGTGGCGGTAGCCGCCCACCTTTGTAAGTATTTTGTGTAAAAACATGCCTCAAACGCGTAGATTTTCTGTTGTGCTTGCTAAACAGTGTGATGAAATGCCTATGAAGAGGCTTGACCATAGACTACCTATACATACATTTTAAATCACATCAAGCACGTATCAAGCTCATACATTTTACTCAAGCTTCAAGCGAGCGTTGTAGACAATCAAAATGATTGAAGCAAGCTAAAATCTACGTGATCGACGAGAAACCGCTTGACCGTCTCGAAGGCGCATTAGTATCAGCACAAACAAAAATGTTTTGAGACGACGATCGTATTTAGCGGCTGCTTATATAAACATTAATTTTGTTAGTTCATCTTCATCATCACCAGTACTATCAATAGTAACAACTGTACATTGAGTATTAAAATTTGATCACACACGAAACCAATATGAATTACAGAGCCCGTAGCCAAGTGGCAATCGTTTCATAACGATAACGTGTCGAAGTTCGTCACGCTCGGCCATATTACTTTGGTATCTATAGCGTCTTAGCTTGCGCTACCAACATAACTAGGAACTTACGAAGACGATTTTGGTCACGTGATTTCACGACGACTTACATCAAATCCCATACATTTTGCTTTATCGAACTTCGTTATCTTTGTCGGTATCTTACTTTGTCTAGGCCCCCTGTAGTGACAAAAACAACATTAAAACGCAGTTAGTTACAATCTAACTATCAAAAGCGGAAAATTATTCAATCCATCTTTTGGTTCAAAAAAAAAACATTTGGTAGTCCGAATAGGCGTGCACTAATATGCAAAACCCGAATATTAATCCGAAATATCGGAAAAATGAAAACGACAAATACTGACGTGCGGTTATTGGAAAAATATTCCCTTCAAGTAATTGGCAGTAGGGACGCCCGGTCAAAGGAACCCGAGGTGTGATAACTATCTAAGGTGGACTATCTCAGACCACTTGATGGCAAATGGCGTGGAAGTAACCGGGATATAGCGACACGACCCGACCGAATTTGTTACCCACTTTCCAATACGAGAGAGCAATGCAAATTCCATTTTAGTGCGAGTTTTATAGCAGAACTTTGCACGGTTTCCGACTATTCACTACACTCGTGTGATTCAATGTAAATTTTCCTTGCTGTGTTCGCAATAAAGCACATGTTGTATCTTGTAATTCAATCTTTCGCTGGCTCAAATAAAATAAGTTCATGTATTTATTCAATGCGATTTCCTGAATAAATGTAGTTCAGATTTGTAGTTTGAACGACTTTTGACTGGTTTAGATACATAATATTATTACTTTGTATCATTTTAATAATATTATCCAGAAAAGCTTATAAATTTTGGTTACCCAATTACGCGTAGCATACATAAACTGGAAACATTATCTTGGAATGGTAGTTTTATGTCGTATCCAAATTATTAAATCCACTCAAAAAATATCTACTTCAGCAATCAGTACCTGTTTAATACCTACATTAACATTCAAAATCGCATGCAGCTAATAAGTACAATGGTTCGCTTGAAAATATATCAATGTATAGGTATAAAGAAGCACATTTTAAACCACATGTCATTAATTCCGAAAGGGCCATATAAGTGATGAAGTGGATACAAAAACAACCACATGCGATATTATCACAGTTCATTTACCTACCAATGGCACTGAAATAACGTCGTTTCCTTCTCTATCGAGACGTTTCACAGCATTTTTGCATAAAAAAGTGTCTTAACGCTGTTTTACGTAAACCGAGACGCTTGCTCATTGAGTTTCAAGATAATAGCTACCGAGTCTTTAAACTTAAAGGTTTTTACATTGTTTGTTTTTTATTTTGTTAGTTAACTTTTTAGATAATTTGTGATGTTCATGGTTCGGTAACATTTGCATTGACTTGTATTGAAGTGAAAGTAATTATTTGAATAATTATTGAAGCCATCAAAACCATGCTTCTGCATCTGGACGGCTGCCTGTACCACTCCTCCAATCAAAGCATTAGCGTACCGAATCAGTATTAAATGTATTAGTAGTTTCCCGTAAGGGTACCACTTATTTCCACTTGCTCCTTATTTCCACTTAATCCTTACTTACTTCTTTCGCTTCATCCAATCTCATTAATGTCCTTAAAATGGTTTCAATTTGATTATGTAAGATCCGCACCGCCTAGGCCTTCCCCTGCCGTGTCGGCTTTTAATCAGTAGGATTTACTCAAGCACATTTTTTGTATCTTACCCCCGTGCACCGTCATTTGGTTTTGGTAAATTGTCTTAATGTGACTACTTTTGTAATTAGTAAACATACACCCATTTATATAAGTAATGTTATTCTATTTACAGGTGGAGTGATTTCTGCTGATGGACCGGTATTTGATGGGGCTCAACCTCAAGCGTCCAACCCACCTGCCAACAACTTTATTACGCAAACGGTATACGGTTTCCTCGACTTCACGACCACGATTGGTAATACTATCATGGTATTCTCTCCACACTCCGCCCCACCACCAGGTAAAAACATTGTAGAATTATCTAAAATAAATAATTTAACAATACAGCACCTTGGGAAGCTGTATCATACAGATAAGCCTTCCGGAAAGTTCCAAAAAGAAAACAGCGCGGACGGAAAAATTATATGAATATCTTTTTTACCTGACGATTTTCATTGTTTATTTTATTTTTAGGGGTATATGCAAAGCAAAAAATGCCTAAATTCAAAAAGATTTTTCATAAACTTCTTAGAATTAGTAACGTTTTGAAAAAAGTACTTTTTCATCCCACCATCTCGGAAAAAGCGTTTTTGCTCTTCGATATCTGAGTGCAAAAGCCGTTTTTATCCTCTAGAGGGTAAAGTAAATTTGAATTTAGAACATCGTGTGCAATGAGTTTGTGAATTCAAAACATCATTAAACCTATTTATTTCTACCTCCATGGTGCCGAAATTATCATGCAACCTATTTTAATTTGTTAAAAACTCAGACTCGGAACCTTCTTGGTGTACTTTTTTTGTAATTTGCTTTGCGCGTGCCATGTTCTTTTCACGTCATAAATTTGTTAAAACCTTGGAGTTCCGTGACGGTCAATCAGCTTGGCGTCAATCTTGCTTTAAACATTTTGATCGTCTTTTGTGTGTGTTTCTGGGTGAATGGGTGTTTTGTGGGTGTTTCTGGGTGAATGGGTGTTTTGTGGGTGTTTCTGGGTGAATGGGTGTTTTGTGGGTGTTTCTGGGTGAATGGGTGTTTTGTGGGTTTCTGGGTGTTTTGTGTGTGTTTCTGGGTGAATGGGTGTTTTTTGGGTGTTTCTGGGTAAATGGGTGTTTCTGGGTAAATGGGTGTTTTGTGGGTGTTTCTGGGTGAATGGGTGTTTTTTGGGTGTTTCTGGGTAAATGGGTGTTTTGTGGGTGTTTCTGGGTGAATGGGTGTTTTGTGGGTGTTTCTGGGTGAATGGGTGTTTTTTGGGTGTGTCTGAGTGGATGGGTGTGTGTTGCGGGTGTGAATGTTGTGGGTGTTTCTGGGTGGGTGTTGAGAGTGTGTTTGGGTTAATGGGAGGGTGTTGTGGAAGTTTCTGGGTGAAAACAGAAACTGTTGTTATTGTATTTTTTTTTTGTATTTTGCAATTTCCTCGTTGGGGGGGATGAAACGTTACGTGTTGCACTCGAGTGCAAAGATTTTTCACCTTGTGCTCTTTTGATTCCCTCGCTGTCGCTCAGGATTCTAATTTTTGAATCACTGACGCTAGCTCGGTCATCAAAATTGAGCTCGCGGTTAAAAAACAACTTTGCACTCACGTACAACAAATAACTATTAACTCTATTCTTAATTCAAAAATAAATTACGCGGTAATTTCTTTGTTACAAATTTTTTTGATATCATTATGTAGATTTGTTTCCATCTTATATGTGTCGTATAAAGTAATATTCATGTCTCACTCGGGAAATATGTGATTACCAATTTATGTGTATTTAACTACAACCTGTTTGGAAATTCGACATTAACCTCCCTCGATGAAAAATGTAGTATTAGTTTTTAATTTTATTTTAATTTTGTTACTTCATCATCATGAATAGCCCACTTTAATGTCTCGGTTGCCGGGGTACAGACCTTTCTTGTTGATAGACAAATATAAGGACATTGGGGAATAACCCACCATGCTGTTTTTTGTTATTGATTATATTTATTTACTTTAATTTCTTAATTTACTCAACTTTTCTGTTGCAGAACCACCGAAAACTGAAAAATCTGTTCAAGAAAATATCATAGATACGAAACCACCTCCTCTATCGGTAACAAGTGAGAAACCTGATGCTATAAAACCTAGCAAAATCGCAGATAAAACCAACGCCAACAAACCGTCTACACCTGTGGTAGTATCTAGTGCTGTTTCTGTTATATCTTCACCTCCTAAGCAAGACGACAAAGTTCCAAACGCCCCAAAATCTATTATTAAGGAACAAAAACAAGTTATTACAAAGGTTGAAGTGGTAGCCGGACCATCGAAGATAGTTGAAAATAATTCACAAAAATCGTCGAAGCCTAGTGGGCAATCTAATAATAAAAAACAAAAGAAGGAAACTATCAAGAGTGTTACTAATATCGTCAGTAGTAAGGTTGAAGTTAAACAATCTCCTCCTTCTATCATAAGTTCAAAAGTTAGCAGCGTTGTTCAAATAAAATCGAACCAAGCCGATGATGAACCTGCAGTTTTGATTACAAACAACAATATAGGTGAACCAGAGTACGATTTCTTGTCCCGTCAACCGTCCGAATTTGTTGAAGAAACATACAAAGTTATTAACATACGTCCCTCTAAGACTCACTCACAAAAACCTAAACATGGTCATAAGCATAGAGTACATCCACCTACTCCCCAGCCGGAGGATGATGACCACCCACTTGGTCTCGTAACGACATTAGGAGGTACTATCGTTAAGGATGGACAAACAACCATACATGAAACTAGCGTTATAGGAACATTTATATCAGGAAAATATGCTCAAGTATTAAATAGTAACTCCAAGGTTCTGCAATCGGGACACCGACCCAAAATATCGCCGTCACCTCCTCATAGAATATTAAAGACACCGGCACCAGGGTTAAAAAACCATAGACATTCCTTAGAGCCAACACCATCAATACATGAAGACGATGGCTTTGGCAAAACAACACGAAGGCCTTCAAACAGCGGAAGTTCTTTCAAAAATCGCCATAAGGCTCCAATAAATTCAGAAAACGATAACCATGAAAACATTCAACCAAGCCCAAGCAAGAAATTCAAAAATAGAAATTCTTCTCAGAGGACTCAAAGGTATGATGTAACTTTAAGCGTAGTTGTATTATTGACGACAATCCTTAACCCTTTTACTTTAGAATGCTTCTATTAACTTTTAATCTTCATGCCCATAGATTTTATTTTAATATGAAGTCGCTTTAATAAAAATTAAATCTTAATAAACAAAATTTAGTTTGGTTTGTCGACAATAATTGCAATAATTTTTATTTTCAGTACTCGTTTTGGCCGACCTGGCAACGCACCTCAACTGGCAACCGTCTCTGTTTTCAGTGAAACACCGACATCGTCGTTCTCCAACCGAAGGAAGAATAACCGCAACTCTGGCCATAAAACTACTGTGACCCCATCTAATAACGACAATCAATCAAGACGTTTCAAGCCTCGCGTCCAGCCAACGCCGGTCGAGCAAGTAACTCCAGCAGCGTCGACAAGTGTTTATAAATTTAAACTTAACCGAACTCCAGGCTCGGGTCGCTGGCAATATAAAACAAGCCCAAAACCTAAAGTAACTATAAGAAAAATGAACGGCGGTGACGACGAGCAACAAACCACTCCGAACCCGAATCCTCTTCTTGACGACCCACAGTCAAATGACGTTTCACCCCAAGCGAGATCAGACAACGACCTTGAATTGTCCGGTTCCCAGAATGGACCAGGAACTTTACTCGATAATGACACAGAAGATAATTCAATTGAAAAACTCCCACCAATTGAAACATTGAAAGTTGAAATATCCACACCAGCTGATTTTCGAGATGTATACTACGAAATCGCAACAATTAAATCTCCATACACCTTCCAAGTTAGTAAACATTTGGTGACCTTTTTTGTCTAATAACTGTAAAAATTATAGTATAAAATATACATAGTACAATTAGATTTCAGCGTAATGAGTATGTTTGTGGTTATCATATTTAATACAGAGGTTTAATTAATATTCCGTTTATGTAAATACCTTATTTTTATGAATTTTAAATGTGGATTAGTAGGTATTAATTATGACACTATTCTATTTTGTGTTGTCTAAAACAAATATACCTCATCAGTTTATGAAGAAAACATGTATTTTGATTATGATATTAAATATACCTTTCTTTTTTCAGGTTGGTCGGGTCAAAAATACTCGCATCATCACAGTTACATCGACAATAGAGAAAAGGATTGAGCCCACTTTAATACCTAATCCCCAAAGTTCTCTCAACGAACCGTTGACAGAAAACATATTGGCGACTGCCTCTCCCTATGGAAAAGACCACAATTTAGATTCCAGTATAGCAACTTTACCAGCGATAACATTATCTTCTGACATGGAAACACCACCACTCGAAACTGTCACCGAAACTTTCAGTACTACACAAAATATGCTGAAAACCCATATACTACCAGTAGTTCGAGGTTCTAATCTAACAAGCAGTTTAACTTTCATACAAACTTATCAGATCACGAGATTTGTCACAGCAACCAAGACTTTGCCTCCTATGGACTTCTTCCAATTCATTCCCAGCAAGACGTTGAAGGAATTTAACAGTCGCCTCGATGAAGCTGGCTCTGAACTTCACTTAGAACTAGATTTCGGAGACAGCAACGAAGAAGACGAAGGTTTAACGCGACGCGTCTTCCCATCTGACTTAGATGTAGCAAATATTGGTTCTGATTTCGATTTGACTGAAATTGATAAATATGGTGTGGCAGATAATCACCTGAGACTCAAGAAAGCGCACGGTCAAAATAAACAGAATCATGTTACTGAAGCTCCCAGCCAGCCTGCTGCAGCATTGACCCCAGAGCAAGCACAACAACTGGCGCTGTTAAGACTTCTTAATCCAGCGGCAGCTGCTCAAATTCCCAATGTCGTAACCACTTCTAAACCTGTATTGAAATATGAAACAATTTACGAATCCCACTTAATACCGGTGTTTGATGGAAAGAATACAATTCAGAGCACCATTTCGAGACCCATAGCAACAATCACTAAAACTGAATACGAAATCGGAACGAGCAGCCTGCCAGCGTTACCGTTGCAGCCTATCAACCCACTGTACCCTCAACAGCAATTCACCGTTACGTCTACGCCTGTCGTCGTCAACACTGAAGTTGTTGCAACTGACAGCAAAGTGCTGAAGCTGACTTTCGGCGCCAAGACAGTGTACACCACGCTGTACCAGACGAAGGTTGTGCCAACTATTCTGACGTCATACGTCACTTCATCCATCCCCATCCAGGCGACGGCTGGCTACCCTGGTTACTTCCCCGCACCATTCGCCCCTTTCCCCTACGTAGGTTAAGTGTATTAAAAAGTGTTCGGACGTCAGACGTTGAAGTGAAAACGGTGACATAATAAATTGTGCTCGTAAGTTTTGTTTTACGCGAGAAGTGAAACTGTTGAACGCGAATGCGTTATTGTAGTGCACGTGATAAACTATATTGCGAGTGGGTGAGCTAGCTGTAAACTGTGCGAGAGCAGAATGTTAGGATTTATGGCCTTTGTGGAAAACACGAAAACTCTAAAGTTGTATTTCGTCTAGTTTTCCTAGATGGGCGCCGCCGTTGCGTGTTTCTAAGCCGCATGAAGGGAAACGCTTACTGACGGAAAATAAACGTAGTACCGTTTAAAGCCATCTCCTCTATAATCAGTAAAAGCTTTGTAAATAACCTTATTTATAAATAATGATTGTATATAGCAAATGGATAGTTATGGATATTGTACTTATGTAGATAGGCAAGCTAACTTAGGAAAATGTTGTATAAATTTATATAATTTTGTATATGAACATAGATGTTTTATACTTTTGCAATACGTGATGTATGGTAAATAATGTTTAAATAAATTTTATACTATTAATTATAAAATAAAGAAATTTTTCTTAGTACCAAACTTAACACTCATCTTTAAGAATTGACGAGACAGCTGATGTACGAGATTATCCAGAAAAAAAAGGGACAGCTGCATATCCCATCCTAAAAAAAGTACGGTTTATTCATACATATAAGGTACAATTTATTTATTTATTTGAAGCACCAAGGAAACATACGTTATTACAATACATCACAGCACATAGTTCACTATGTGCTTTCACATTGGATAGACTGATGATTATAGAATCTACAATTATCGTTATATTATGGATAGACATCCATAACGCACCAACCGGGCGCAGGTTATTATTGACTTCAGATACACAGATTTCAGATACAGAAGGGAATGCCTTCGAAAGCATGCAATAAGTCGAAATAATACTCTTTGGTCATCCATCCAATTAATGGACCTAGAGAATATTGCGTAGTTACGCAAACGCAGTCCAGGCGCTACCTACTCAGCTACGCCATTAAAATCCACCACTAAGTAAGAAAGTCTAATCCCAGCATAATTCATTGCGTTTACTAATTAACAGAGTATTCAATGAACACCCCCAACTTGGAGTTTTTTATTCTCATAGATATTACAAAACCAAATTACTTTTTCACCGTTTCACAAAGAAAAATATCCAATTTAGCCCCGATACTGAGCGCAATATTTCAGAGAGTTGAGAGGTTTATTTCCCATGATATCTTAATTAAAGCCATTCCATACTGCACGGGCGCCAAAAGAAACAAACAGCCTTCAAGTTATGAAACTAAGATTAATGGAAGCTGTTTTGTAAACTTAATAAGTAAACGTTAATCTTTAGAAATATTGTTTCTTTAAAAATAAGGGGCAAATAATATTGGACTACACCAACCGCTTGAAGCTAAGGTCTATGCCGTTGAGGATATTCAATTTCCTGTTCTTGAGATTAACTTTTCTATACAATATTTCCCGCATTCTGATTAGATTGATTCACTAGATGTTTTTATAAACCTAACAGCATCTATAGAGTACTTTGTAAGAACTCGTAAGCAATGACAATTCTTTTTCTACTACCATGATGTTAATTGGGGTGAGTGTAGGCTGTGGGGTATATAGATGGTAGCAGTGTGGTGGAAGAGCAGAATACTCCAATGCCTCCAATGTCCGCCGATGTCGTACAAGGCGACCTATGGTTAACACCGTGATGAGGAATTGGCAGCAGCGTTCTTGTTATGAACTTATTGGCGAAATGTGGGTGATAATACAGCTCAGCCTGACCCATTTCTGGGATAAAATGCTGGCACAAATCACGCTTATGAATAAATAGGTAATAATAGTAACTATTGCTTGACATTATTTTACGGAAATATTGAGATTAGTCACTTGTTTCGACCGTGCGAAATAAAGCGCTGAACCGTTTCCAGACATACACTGCCAGCAAAGCATCTTTACCTGTGTAATCTAAAAACACAACAGCATCCTTTATGTCTAGTCGCGACACAAATTTATTATCCAATATACAAATCGCCTGCCTGTCCCGGTGAGAAGTAACATGCAACAAACAAGACTCCAGACTCCAGAGACAAAGACAAACAGCAAAGGAAGGCGAATCCGAAGACGGCTTACGAAACTTCGTCCGCGTTCCAACATTTTTCACACTGCAAACTTGCTTGATAAATACTGATTGTGCGAATTTGTCGTGCGCCTCTTTCGGAGATCGCGAGTGTGCAGCTCTATAAATAAATAGATATAGATATTTCTTCCGTGTGGTGACGGAGTAGAATACAATTGTCACCACCCCCATCTAATCCGAGGGTGTCGTACAAGGCGGCTAAGGGTAAAGAAAGACAGCGATGAGTATATAGCACATGAGTAAATAAGCGGAACAGAGAATAAGTTTGTCACCTGGCCACTAGGCGAGACTGGAAAAAACCGTTCGCACAGCCCGTTGACAAGCTTTCACTCTGTTCCGTTTATTTACTCATGTGGTAATGGACAGCAGCATTCCTCTTATGCCATCCAGCAATATACTGCGATTTATGTGGTCTTTACATGACGATAGGCTTGCTCCATATTGCAGAAGACCTAACATCCAAACTAAAACTAAAATCCAAAGGTAAACTAATTCTGAACCATTCTTCGAAATGCATTAATGACAGCCCTTGTTTATATGAAACAGCTAGACAGCTCCATTGAATGCTGGATGCCTTTCCTAGAATAGCAATATGAGGCTCCGAGAATTTCCAATAAACTTGCAAAATGAAATCGTCAATCAAAACATTCGGAGTACGTTGCATTCATGAGTGAATTTTTTATTTTGTTTTGTGCTGTTTTGGTGGGATATCTTTACAAAGTGCGATATATAAAGGTAGGTACAGTGCGAAATTGTCAATTATTAATAAGTATACCGGGTGTAACAGGGAGGTGTTGTCATATTTAAAGGGGTGATTCAGGCCATCAAACTGAACAACTTGCGCTAAGGGACCAAAATCGAAATTTCAGAAAAAAAACTCACTTTCCCATACTAAACTGAGAACCAGCTGACATCAGTTTGTATGGGGGAGTGTTTATTTCTTCTGTGATTTCGATTTTGGTCCCTTAGCGAAAGTTGTTCAGTTTGATGGCCTGAATAACCCCTTTAAATATGACTACACCTCTCTGTTACACCTTGTATGAATATTTGTATTGCTAAGGGTAAAAAGACAGTGATGACTACCTAATGAGCAGAGGCGTTACTCTTATACCATCTAGCAATATATGCGATTTAGGAGCCCGATACATGGCAATAGGCTCGCCACCTTTTAAATCTTTTCCTTATTATCTGAATTATATTCAAATAGTAATAACCTATACCATCTGGTAAAGAAAAAAATAGATATAATAATATCTTCACAATATTATTTTGTACCCTATTACCCTATAATTCTATTACCCTATAATTCTATTACCCGTAACTCCCTGTATTATACCTACCTCTAACAACAAAAATGCCTGGTAGGTACGAATACGAACCATATTGAATGTACGCGTGCAATCGGTGTGAAACACGATTTCAGGATTAGATAACTACCTCTGCCAATCAGAAAGCTAGCATAAAAGCGAGCTTAAAAATCGTATTGATAACGATTGAGCTGCCTTTTCTTTGTTTTAGACTATTTGCATCCGTTCACCATAGACCTAAAAAGTGTATGTGATGCCTTATTCATTCCGTGAATTATTTAAGATTAACGAAAATACCGGTTAGTATGTCATACATACATAAATTTATCAACGAAGGGGTTGGGCGTGATTTATGTACGTAGTTACGTATGTACATATAAGAATTAGAGTGTTCTTCCTTCCATTACTGTTGTGTCCGACAATAATGGAAATTGCTATGGACCCTCCATAGCGATTCTTATTTCAATAATCTAACTTATCTTACACCTATTGTAGATTTATATCTCTAAAATTTAATGAGCTATGGAATAAATGAATAGTTTGGAACGACATACTTGACAGCCAAGGTCAGATACCACTCAAATTATGCGGATTAAATAATCATGGAATTATTATTCCAGAAAAGTAGCGACTACTCAAAATTGATCTCCAATGATAGGGGAAAGTAGCCCAGAGGGCATACCGTTTAGACCGGGTTCTCTCTTCTATAGGTACAATGATATTCATGTAGTTGATGGGACAGACGGGATCTCAAATATCCACTTGTCTTTTCAAGGAAGCTGACAACGTGGCTGCGGGAATATGCCTGTTTAATAAAATATATTTTCACGAGACTGCCCGTTATAGTCAATATACCTACCCGCTTCGGCGGCTTTTCATCATAATCATTATCACCAATCCTTTAATGGCCCCATTGCTGGGGAATACGCCTTCCCTATGGTTGAAATTATAGAGAGAATGGGCCATAACCCACCATGCTCGCCCAATGCGGATTGGTGGATATTAACAACTGCAGATGCAGGCGGGACTTTTCGAAGCACGGAGGGCCAACAAATAATGTATTTTCGGTCACCCATCCAATGACCGGCCTTAACAAAATTGCTTAGTTTACGCAATCGCATGCCGAGCGCGCTAAGCCACAGCGCTATCAGCTGCTTTCCCCTAGCAGATAACTTGAACGCCTCCAAATCGCTTCAAAGCTTTGAACTAAAGTTGCATTCACCTAGCTGTGACGTAATACGGCATAAGTAGATCCCGAAAGCTTCCCGGGTAAATAGTACAGTCCATTTTAAAAGCCATATTTTCCGCTGCCGACATATCTGTCCGGCCACAAATCTGCGCGAGTGCCCGCTGCTCTGATTGAACGAGGTTAGACGAAATCGGCTTAACGTCCGATGGCGGATGGGGAATAATTTCATTGGAGTGTGCGCCCAGCAATCCACCTGCGCGCCCGCGATGCAAATCGACAATGCACCCTCCGTTATCAGCTTTATATATCAATTTAAATTGAAGGGCTGTTATTGATGATGTTATGTAAAAGACTGTTACTGAATGACCGAGTTTTTGTTTCAACAAACAGGGTTGCTGTCAGACGTGCGTACGGCTGTAAAACCTAAGCTAAAACCTTGGGCAGTATGTATTGAAATGTTGTCATCATGTTAGGTCCCATGTAATAGATGGCGAGCCAATTGCCATCTAACGGGCAAGAAAATCGCATTATATTGCTAGGTGGTATGAGAGGAATATAGCTGCTGCCCATGCTCTCACTCTTAGTCGCCTTGTACGACACCCGGTGACAATAATTCTATTCTGCTCTGCTATCACCACACAAAATCAATATGACACATAAACATATTTTTTTTGATATTAATATAGTAGTCTTTATCTATTAGATAGCGGTGAACACAATCGATCCACAATCGATCCATCGCTTATGGATCGATTGTGTGAAAGATGATAATTGAAAAGAAGAGAGTTCATGCTAATCTCCCTTAAAAAAGAATGGTAGAGGAAAACATGTTGTGTCGACCACAGTTAAAGTGGGAGAAGAATAAGAAAAAGGTCTAAATAAGACATAAAATGTCAAGTCATGTTATGGATATTTGACCATCCACATAAAGCCAAAATTTTCGTTGAATATACATTATTATTATTGGTTTGCAACACCTAATATTTCATTGAAATTATACTTATTGCAACACCTAATCATCATCATCATCATCATCACCAGCTCTTTAATGTCCCCACTGCTGGGGCACGGGCCTTCCCTATGGATGGAAGAATATAGGGAGATTGGGCCATAACCCACCAAGCTGGCCCAGTGCGGGTTGGTGGGGTATTAACGACTGCAGATGCAGCCGGGACCACCAGCTTAACGTGCCTTCCGAAGCACGGAGGAACTCAAGATAATAAATTTTTGGTCACCCATCCAATGACCGGCCTAGCGAATATTGCTTTGTTTACGCAATCGCAGGCCGTTAGCGGAGGAGCTCGTTAGCGCAGTGGCATATCGCGCTTGGCCTGCGATTGCATAAACAACACCTAATATTTCATTAAAATTATACAATAAATAAAAATTGCAATATTTATTCTTCTTCTTCTCCCTGGCCTGTTCCCAGGCTATGGGGTCGGCGCAGTATGTTTCTTTTTCCATTCATATCGGCCAGACGTCATTAAACCATCCAGTCCCGTTTGATTCATATCATCTCCATCAAACCGGAAAGGCGCTCGTGATGAATGAATAATATAGAAAAGAGACGGAACAGACCATGTCGAGATACCGATGCGGTATGGATTGGAATGTTTTCATTCCAATTATGATAGAGTGATTGGAATGACAACATTCCAATCCATACCGCTCAAGATTTTGGCTTAGGTTTTACAGCCGGCCGCCTGCCTGACACTAACCCTCTTTGGGTAGGTATGCTGTTGTTGGTGGTTTGCCACCATACGGGTGCCCAAGGTGCTTATTGGTCTACACCGGGCAATCTCCCTTAGTCGACTTTTACGACACCCATGGGATGAGACGGGGCTGGCCAATTCTACGTAATTTTTTCGCCCCTAGACCAGCATGGCAGACGAATTGCTAAAATTGCAATATTGATATCATTTAACATATTTCGAACATATCCGAATACCATATCTAGTAGATAAAACTATTATTCATAATCTTATCGCATTGAATCGTCATTACATTGATGATAATTAGTCTGATATCGATAATGCTAATACAAAGAAACGAACTAAGTCGACGATTAATGTGAAATCACTTGAAACAAATGAAGTAAACAAGAGACAAAGTGCTGTCAAAACAGAATTAGTGTTTGAAATTCAATGTGGCTGTAACCGATTATTAGTGTCAATATAAAAATGCATCGGTCTAACTTATATCTAGTCATAGTTGCGTCAGTGGTTCTAATGTGTGAGTTTTTAACATTCAATAAGATGCTTTTTTTAAATCTAGACAGGGAAGCTCTTGGCTTTCAAATCACCTGATGGTAAGTGACGATAAGGGCCGAAGATGGAATTGGGCTTCACCTGGAACCCTCAACCGCAGAGGGCTGGCTGCCTTATCACAAATTGTCGGAACACAATAATGGTGTTAACATTCGGAACACAATAATGGTATTAATTATGGCGACAAATTTTTCTTATAATGGTGATAGCTAGCCAAGCTGACTTTAAAAAAGTCCTACCACAAACCAAAATAGGTACTTAAAACAGAAGATGACGTAATGATTAGCGCACTAACTGCCGCACTCAGAGACGTCAAATAACGTTAATGAGTACTTAACGTCAAAAAATTACAATTCAAAACTAGTCGCTATTCTTGCCAGGTCTATGGTCTAGATTCGAATGAAAATTTTTGACACTAAATACACATTAAAGTTATTTGACGTCTCTGAGTGCGGCAGTTATTGTTCGATTGCCTAAGCCAAGCAATGTTCGCAAATGCCCAATCTGATATCGTTAATACTCACAAATCCACACGGGGCCACTGGGGTGGGTTATTATGGTCCATTCTTCTTATATTCTGCCATCCATCCATAGTGTGTGAGAATATTAAAAGGGCTAGTGATGACGATAATGAATGCAGTAGACGTTAATTGGTAAATTCTCAATAGCTATCGATAGTTAATTCTTAGTATACATGGTTACATGAATTTTAGAAATGCTATGAAGCTATTAATGTTCCGTGGTATCTTGGTAAAATAACAAAAGGCAGAGTTTTATTCTTGGATACACAGATTAAGCATGTAGCGGGAATTTAGTGAAGGAAAGATCCTAGTTTTCCATTCGGTAATTGCGTGGAGGGCTTTTTAAGATAGTCTCACACATCACTTCGAATTGGACCAGAGTAAAAAGATAAGTAAACTTGAACCATTCGTTAAAACTCGTAACCATGGCAACCTTTTAATGAAACAATAAGAACTATGTTTGCTATTACTACGTACCACATTCGCTATGATAGATTTAAACAATCACTTAGTGTAAGCAAGCTCGGGTAATATAGAGCTCCTAACTCTACAACTACTACTGTTTGACAAGTACGGGAGAGTCGACAAGATATTTGAAAAGCTTTTAGCAGCATTGAACTACTATTGTTTACTTTATAACTCAATGTTTAGCAGTAATTTAACTGTGTGACAGTCTACTAATGTCCTACTCGATCTCCTACCCATACTGGATTTGAAAATATGTACAAAACTATAAACAACAATATTACCAAGTCATTCAAATCACAAACTTTACATTTTTTTTATTAACCTATTAGATTCCACTGCTGGGCAAAGGCAAACTTTACATTGAATAAAACAAAAAGAATGTATTATATTACAATTTGTCCATCATCTTGTATCCATAACACCAGTACCTACTTTGCTACTTACTTTGAATTCGATGATAGGTGTGAGTTTAAGAAATATTTATTTTTCCCGCGAGTTAAAATGAGATGCCTTCTATGCTAGCATGGGAGCGAACAAAAATAACGTAGAATAGGCCAGCCCCAACTCATCCCATGGGTGTCGTAAAAGTCGACTAAGGGAGATTGCCCGGTGTAGACCAATAAGCACCTTGGGGCACCCGAATGGTGGAGGGCAAACCACCAAAAACAGCGTGCCCAAAGAGGGTTGGTGTCAGGCAGGCGGCCGGCTGCCTGACTGAAAACTAAGCCAAAACCTTGAGCAGTATGGATTGGAATGTTGTCATTCAATCTCTCCGTTCATGGGTCTCTCGACATGGTCCGTTCAGTCTCTTTTCTATACATTCATTCATCACTAGCACCTTTACGGTGGGATGGATGATATGAATCAAAAGGGAGTGGATGGCTTGATGACGTCTGACATATGAATGGAAGAGGAAACATACTGCGCCGACCCGAGATAGACTGGGAACAGGGCAGGAAGAAGAAAGAAGAGTTAAAATGAGCAGAAGACTCATTTTAATTTCCAAAAGGAGTCTTCTCCGCATATAATGAACTTAATTTATGCTAAATTTTCTGTTTCACTGTTTGTTTCCAGGCGCTGCTATAGCCATAGGCCAAGCCAGTAGGTCTCGCCGCTGCTTCAACTTCACTTGGCTGGGCCCACAATACTCGAACGAGAGTCGTGAATTCCTGAACGCGACCTGCCAAATGGCCACCAGACTCTCCAGTGGAGTCCCTTGCAGAGAACCTTTAGTAGCGTCCTGTAAGTTCTCAATAACGCAGCAGGAACGTGTAGCGCGAATAGTTTGTCCTGAATGAAGAGATTTTGTCCCGATTGAAGATATTTTGTCCTGATATTATCAACATCCGCTGGGGGTGATGTCAGATGTACTCATGCTAACGCCATATAACTAATTAGCTATGGTGTTATTAAAAAATCATTTTTTTTTTATTTTGGTCAATAAAACAAAATGTATGAAAAATTCGAAAATCAATTTTATAAATTTTGTATTTTTGATACTACCGTAGTTTTTATATGACTCATATGGGTAGGTGCATTATTTCTGTTAAATATATAATTCTTATGTAAACAGATGACGGCACGTGGCCTGATGTGGACTACATTTGGGAAAATTACAGACAAGAGGCCACATGTATACCGGCAAACAACGACATCTGTGCTACTTACACCTACTACTTCGCCGGACATGGTAATTTTTATTTATTACACAGATATTTGGATGTCAGACGGGAATGGAGAAAACGGCAGCCCCCCGTAGCATGGGACATGGAGAAAATAATCACATCAAGTGACATCAAGTGTCGGTTTTTCATTATCAATTTGAAAGTAAATTAAAAAGGGGCTGATCAAGAGTAGGCTAAACTGACGGGCATGCATGAACAGTGTAATCAGATTGGGTGAAGCGAAAGGAGTAAGGAGTATCGTAGCATGTTGAAAGAAGTCATCTCTGCCTACCTCTGTGGGAGAAAGGCGTGTCAAACATATCATACAGAGGTAGGCAGAGATCATACATTTATGTATAATATGTATTTGTATACTACATTGGGCCAAATCTTCATACTCCCTATTATGTATATGTACCCAATGTGCAATGAAATACCCTACATCGATCTGTAAGGGAGGAAATATCTAGGGTATAGTTTTCAAAAGCCAATTGAATTTATATACATATTTAAAAATTAAAGTGCAACATGTGTTAGCGATTGGAAATATTTATTATTTGATAGTACAGACAGAGACGACAACAAACAGCCAAAGATATGCGTGATTTAATTATTTATACACCTTAAAATCACGCCAACCATGTTAGGTGTAAAAGGTAGCGAGCCTATTGCCATCTTCGAGCACATAAATCGCATATTGATATATTAGATACGATACCCGCGGGAGAGATTGGGGTGGTGACAATAATGTATTCTGCTCCGCTGTAATCACACGGCATTTATGTATAGCGGTTAAAAGATTGTAAAATAAAAGAGACTATTTTAATTTCAGTTGAGAATTCTACATACATGTGCACTCGGGCACTAGATAATTTCGGAGAGGCGATAACTAGAGGATGTTATGAGCATAGAGTGGGCAGCCATGTGACAAGAGCTTGTTTCTGCACATCTTATGATGGGGCTATGCCATGCAATGGTGCAAATGGAATGTCGACGGTGTCCACTTTTATTTTAATTGCGTTGGTGCTATCAGTAATGAACGCACGACTGAATTCAGTGACTTAGGTAGGTTTAAAAAATGTATATATTTCTTTGCAAAACCAAATATTGTTATTATTTTGATTTTAATTTGAATATTAAAAATGTTAGAAAAAATGTACAATTTTTTTGTACTTACAAGCTTTTCTGATTTGTGTTTAGAAAAAGGTTCGAAAAATTATAATCACTTAAGTAATAGGTAATCCCGTGGTAATCCTGCATCAAGACTATAATGCTTAGAACTTTTTCTAATCATATTATTCTTAGCTTTGTTATAAATTATATTTTTATATAAGTCGGTTTGATATTTTTGACATATAAAAGATTTGTTTTACCTAGCAACAAAACAAAAACACACAAAAAATCGCGCCCGACCCGTGGTACAACTGCAATGTCCAACTGGTTGTACTACGGAGAATAAAAGTTATCCATGGTTCAACTGGTTGTTCAACAGGGATATATCTTTACCAATAATAGTTCAACTCGAGTGAGTTGTTCTTTCCTTGGTCCAACTAGTTGTACTACTGGGAATTTAATGTACCTATGGAACAACTAGGTACATTTCACTGCATTAACATCTTTATTGCACCAATCGCTTGCACCCATTTTTTACAATCAAAATCGTTGTCAGATCACTTAACGATAGTCATTTGTTTTGTAGACGTTCGTTTGTTTTTTAAACGTTCATTTGTTTAGTAGATGTTCATTTTTGTTTTGTAGACATTCATTTATTTTACACTATCATCTTACCCCATGGTCCAACCAGTTGGACATAATTCGGACGTTGAACCACGGGTCATAATTACAAATGTAAAAAAAAAGGATTGAACTATGGGTAACTTTACTTCCCCGTAGTACAACCAGTTGGACATCTCAGTTGTACCACGGTTCGGGAGTGCAGAAAATGAACGAGCAAGACTCAAGCTGATTGACCGTCTCCGAAACCCCTAATAACTTACAAATTGACAGCAATTTAAAAGAAGTGTTTTTTTAAATGCTGTCAATTGAAATAATAAATGATTAGGGGACGACCAAACCCCCTAATCGTTTTGTAGTTTACTTAGTATGAATTTTTTATTACATAATGTAAATTATCTCTTATTAAGTAATTATTAAACAAATACAAAATAAAATCATGTTATTTAATTTTTTTTACTACATATTTATTGTATATCATTGTATGTATATGTATTTGTGGCGACTGCCACAAAGGTTCTATGCAGACTTTTATCACAGGAATTGTTTATGCCTGGATTTGACACTCTTGAGAAGTCTTGTCTTGTCAACGTCTTTCCCGATATTCCGTAGTGTATTATATACTCTTTGGATATTCCAACCGTAAACACAATAAACGTAGTGTATTATATACTCTCTGATTCCAACAACGCTTGTGATTTTTAATTGTGGATGATTATTGTAAATAACATTCCTGTATATACATTGATTTGCGACTGTAAATATATCTGTAAATAGTAGAAGCATCTTTCAATTCTACATATTCATATGAAATAATGAGTAGGTGAAATGTATGAATGAAATGAATTATACGTTGAAATTTGGGTGCAACTTAATTATTTTAACGCATCTAGGGAGTGCTTGGCGCGAATTGAATGGTAACAGAGTTAATGATGGAGACTGATGAAGTGGGCAAAACACCTTTTTAATGGTTTTCACCGAGTGCTTGGTGGGCTTTCAATTGCGTCAGTCAAATTTTTATTTCAATCATTCAAAAATTGTTTCAGAGTGGACTTTGTGTAGTAAAAGTGGTGTTATTTTGATGCGGATCCGTGTTGATGTTCAATTATGAACAATCATTGAAATAAAAGTGTTGTGCCGTGTTTGACGTTGAGAATTTTATAGTGATTTTCACCACCTCATCGGTCACCGTCATGAACCGTTACCATTTGACTCGCGCCAAGCACTCCTTAGATGCGTTAAAATGTGTTTCACCCATATTTTAATGTAAAATTCATTTCATGCATTAAGATCATTCATTCATTTCATACATTATTTTTATTCATTCATTTATCATTCATTCAAAATAAGAAAAGTAAACGAAAGTATACAAAGACAGTTCCTAAAGGACTTGTATCCAGGAACGTTAAGCCAATTTAAAAAAAATGGTTTTCACCACAACATCAAACACATCACAAGACTTATTTTCAATGATTCTGCATAATTGGACATCAACACGGATGCTTGGGCATCAAAATGACACCACTTTCACTGCACAAAATCCACTCTGAACCAATTTTAGAATTATTGAATCTGACTGACACCACGGAACGCGCCAAACACACCCATCATTTATTTTTATTGAAACACAGTCATAAAGCTAGGCAAACTGATTATAACATAATAATGCAATATAGTTGACTATGTCAGTATTTTCTTAATAAAATACTCTGCATAAATCACCACATTTAATGCATAGTACAGTTTGTCTATAAAGTCGTGACAAGAATGTTTGAGGAACTAAAATTTTTCATGAGTATGGGAACACTAATGTTTTTAAAAAATTTATACGAGAGTGTTTGGCGTGTTTCGTGGTGTCAGTCAGATTTATTTTCGCTAATTCAAAAATTGTTACAGAGTGGATTTTGTGCAGTGAAAGTGGTGTTATTTTGATGCACAAGCATCCGTGTTGATGTGCAATTATGCAGAATCATTGAAAATAAGTCTTGTGATGGTGTTTGATGTTGTGGTGAAAACCACGTAAAAAGTGGTTTTGCTCACTTCATCAGTCACCATCATGAACTCTGTTACCATTCAATTCGCGCCAAGCACTCCCTAGATGCGTTAAAATATGTGGCACCCATATTTTAACGTAAAATTCATTTCATTCATTCTTTTCACCCACTCACTCGGAGTAAATAGGACTGGAGTAGCCTTTGCCTAACATTCCCCTCTGCCAAACGCACAAGCATCGGATGCCTGTGCGTTATATAAAACTAGTTGAGCCGCCATTTAAAACCACAATAATCAGAACGTCTTACCGTGCAGAGCTCCCACTAAAATGCCTGCCTGTGCTGTTTTTTACCGTAAAAAAAAGTCGAAAACATCTAGTATTCAAAAAGATGGCGTCACATTTCATTTTTAAGTATTATTTTTAAGATTTGATATGTATTTACTTCATAATTTCATGTTTTAGCATACTACAATTTCAAATTTCGCGCTATAGTCTCGTGGGGAGTCGGCCGTGACGTCATCCAACGATCTTCCAGCGCACTCCCCACGAGACTACCTAGGGTTGAACATTATCACATTTCAATTAATTAGAAAATAATTAAAAAAAGTTTGTTGTTAATAAATAAGTGTAATTTTGTCATTTTGTATTAATTAATTACCAATTATAATTTCGTTTTAACAATATACGTTGCGTGTTTATATTTAGTTTAGTATTAAGTACATACCTACCTACACTTTTCCGGCCGCTTGAAGCCAATTTTTTGCCACACTACATGGAAATATAAAATCATAAGTGAATTAATAAAATAAAACAATAATAAGACTATTTTGCCCTTTATTCATGCTGGGCGGCGGCGCTCATAAACATTAAGAGTACCTATGCTGTATATGCTTACAGCGTCCCTGACTTTATAAAATAAGCATGGGTAAAAAGGTACCAGCACAGCTGATTATTTCTGAGAAACCTAAATTTTTTTTTGAGCCACAGTACAAATTGTTTTTTTTTTTTGTAATCAGCAACCCTAATTGAATTGCACTTCATTACTAGTGATGTTAATGTCATCGATATTGCGATTTTACGAGGGAGTAATGAATGAATGAATGAATGAAAGTAACATTAAATTTAAAATATGTATTAAGATTTAAATCTATACACTGTGTTCCTGAGGTTATACATTAACTTCGGCATTTTATTCAGACTATTAAATTGATCATTTTTTAATATGGATTAAATTTATGATACTTTTATGAATTGAAGTTCCTTTAATTTTGAAATCCTAGAATAAAACTATAGAGATATAGAATAAAACAGGTCAAGTCCACCTTAAACCAAATGGCATATATGATGTTAGTAATTGCCGTGTGGTCACGGCAGAGCAGAATATAATTGTCACCACCTCAAATCTCTCCCGTGGGTGTCGTACAAGGCGACTACGGATAAATCAGTGATGAGGAATAGGAAGCAGCGTTCCTCTTATACCACCTAGCAATGTACTGCGACTTTTGTGCCCGATTAATGGCAATAGGCTCGCCACATTTTACATGGGACCTAACATAATTGGCAAAACGTGAGTGTTAGTTCACCTCTGCCTACTCCTTCGGGGATATAGGCGTGATTTATTTATGTATGTATGAGAGAAGAGGAAGTGAAATCTCCAATTTTTAACATTTTGTCTGTCTGTATGTATGTTTATGCACGCATCATGCATAAACTACGAGACGGATTTTGATGACATTTGGTATGATGATAGCTAAATGTCATTGTCAACATTTAAGTTAAATTTATTTTTTAATAATATTTAAAAGTTCCTTTAAAAAATCCGGTGGTCCAAGAGCAATACTTTGATTTAATAGGAGTTAGGTATGTGGCACCAAAGTCTTCCGTACATAAATGAAGCTTTTGGGAAATATTATTATAGTATTAAAATCAGAAATGATCGGTATGTGTAATTCAAGCGAAAATACCTCTGCCCCTAGCCGGTATCCTAATTGCTGATATTTATACTTTAAGCTTTCACATTCCCGAAACATCTAATTTTTATTTTTATTTTTAGTTTTCCTAAAGAATACAGCATACGAAAAAATGGTTTGATGCTTGTAATAGGCACGTCTCTTGGGCACTTACAAGAACAAGTACTATATGTTCTGTAAATTTTGAGCCGTCTCAGTTTCAGAAATTATCTAACAATAGAAGAAGATTTTATAGAATACATGTTTGTTTTTCCTGGCAATTGTGTTGAAAAACGTCGTATGCAACTGGTAATTACACGCTCAGCTTCCTTACTATTACCTATTAAATTCCACATATTTTGATTTTTGATTCCCCTTAAAATTTACCAATTCCCAGTATTTAAAAATTCCCAGTCTTTAAGAATACTAACGCAAAATTAATGCATTCATTCATTGAACGAAACTGATTTATCGATATTGATATTCTCGTGCTATGTCATGTCACTACTCACACAATGACATTCGTGTGTTTGAATAGAACGTTAACACACTATTTTAAGTATGTGTGCGTGAATTTTAAAAATGTGTGTCGTATTATGCATGTGTGCGTTTGTAAATACGCAAAAAGTTTTTGTTTCTGTGTGCTGGCATTCAGTGTAGTAGTAACCTCACCCCCCGCAAAAAATGGCAGAAAAATATGTACGAGAAATTGACTAATGGCTACTCCAGTCCTATTTACTCTGAGCCCACTCATTATTTCATAAGACTACAGATAAAATATACACTAAAGACTTGGCTGTATGGGCTAGACCCTTTGCCTTCCCTAAAATATAAGGAGAATTTAAAACTAAAAAATAAAAATAAACATCAGCTGTCATTGAGTAGTCAAAGAGAATACAATACTACGTAAGACTAAACGTAGTGTATTATATACTCTTTGCGTAAGACGAGTAGTTGTGAAACATTATTCCTTTTTTATTTATATCGTTTTGATTAAACTGTCATAAATTAAGGCCAAACTACGCAGAAATATAGTAAAACTAAAAATTAATGAAGTAATTCAGAGTGGTATATACTAGGGAAGTGATTTTTAAAGTTATCCAGCTAGTAATAAATATAAAATGCAGCCTATTCGGAACTTTAAAAACCAATGATATTACGGTACTAACGACTGACGTGTTTGCAACTCGTTCGTATTGCGTTCTGTCAGCTGTCATTCTGTCACTGTCAAATTTACAAGTCAACGGAGCCGAATCTGTGGTGGAATGTGGATTAATGCCACCGTGGAAATTACAAAATAGAAATTCTTTGAATCCTAATTCCAATTGGTGACAAAATGTATTCGGTACTAACAAGAGGCAATGCAATATTAACTTACACATTAAGTGTACTAGCATGTCTAACGTTCTTGTGCTTTCTTTCCACACTAACAGTGGATTATAGAACTGCCGCACAGATGAACACGGTAAAAGTAGTCGTGTAAGTTTTTAACATCAATAATGCCGTCTTGCACTATTTTTAATGCTAAAGCATCGTGTAAACTGAAAAATATATTCTTTCAGTAAAAGCGTTCCTGACTATGGAGCATCCCGTGAGAGGAATGATCTTGGATTTTTGACTTTCGATTTGAAGACTGATCTTGCCAATCTCTTCAACTGGAACGTCAAACAACTGTTCCTTTATCTTACTGCAGAGTATATTACTCCAAATAACGAATTGAATCAAGTGGTGCTATGGGATAAAATTATTCTTAGGGGTGAAAATGCACTTCTAGATTTTAAGAACATGAACACCAAATACTATTTCTGGGATGATGGCAATGGTTTAAGGTGAGTTAATAATTATTTGTCATTTTACAAATTCTGGGAAACATTAAAAAAATATTCATTTATATATCATTTACCTGCATCAGGACAAGATTTCTCTTTGTAATAAATTGTCCTTTATGTATCTAATAATGTCCATATAACAAATCATGCGCGGTAACTCCAGAGATGAACATAATAGTTGTGTTCATCTATTGGTCTTGTTATACATAGTTGACTAAGAGTAATCAATATAATGAGGAACAGGAAACAGGAAACTTCTGGTGCACAGCCTAAAATAACTATTATACTATTATGAAAGTTCACAGTATAAGGCAGCTGACACACACAGCAGACTTAGGCTGATGTTCACCAACACATAAACAGACGATTATTATATTTTAATCATTTGATTTATGTGTTGGTGAACTCTAGCCTAACTTGGGACCTTACTACCAGAAATTGTGATTTTATGTATTTCTGCAATATAACAAATAAAATTATTATTTATAAATCACTTCTTTGAGAATCTTATCAAATATGGCTAGGTAGGCAGAACCCAGGGTGGCGATGGTGAGTAATGAAATGTTGTGAAGGGGCTACATTTGTGTAGCCTCTTTACACAATAAAGCTCCTGACTTCCCTCTGCCACACTATGGACTTACATCGTGAATCCATGTAATGCTAAGTTTTTGTCTCTACATCTAATCCAGCAATTATATAATATATCTTATTAATTATACTGTATTTTCAGAGGACACAACAATGTGACTTTAACTCTGTCATGGAACATCATACCTAATGCTGGATTCCTTCCAAATATTGAGTCGCTTGGACAACACAGCTTCAAATTCCCAACAGAGTACACACAGACAAAAGTATGATCCAAGGTGAAGGTGATCTTTTACAATCACTACTTGGTTTAGTTCTGATTGAGACATTATGTGGTAATAAGTGGAATTATATTGCTTTCTTCACACGGAGACTTTAATTTTTTCCTTTATATCTTATTTATACCTAGGGAATAATTAATGTGATTATCTAACAAAAACTTTTTAGCTACAACTCTCAATCATTTAGTAAATTTTGTGTATTATGCAATCTTATTGGATGCAAATAAGAATTCCCAGTCTAGGAATTGTTATGAAAAAGGAAGGTTTAGTCAATTACTTTAAGAACCTATTATACCTACATTGGATATTAAATCATTAGTAATTAATGTTTGGGATTGATTGATATAATTAAAACAAAATTTATGTGTATTGTATATTTATCAATTAAATATTAAACATTTTATGCTCTACATTGTTGTTCTACAGCAGGAAAAATAATTAATCTCTATCACCAGTAGGTATATCTAAAGTTGTAATAATATATTGATTGTATTTCATAGTCTAGCATAGTAATGTATATATGTAAGATGTTTGCTAGATCAATATTAAATAAGGTCATCTGTAGAATATACTGTTGTGCGTAGAACTGTTTGAAACATAGAACTGTCTCTACAGTTACTCATATTTGTATTTATACTTTATGAAATGTTTTGTAGTCAAGTATCATTAAGCATATAAATACATGGTTGTCTAATGAAAGCTAATCGGACCTATCTTAAAATTCAATTACTATAGGTTACCTTATGTTTCTCATAAGCAATATTTATGTTAATGAGGTAAAGGTAAGTATAATACAATTTTAAAATACATGAGAATATAAGATTATTATAAACCTAAAATAATGTACTTAAATAATAACAAGACAAACCTTCATTAATAAATCATTATACCTTACTCTCATCTTTATTACGTTTTTTTAGAAGATATACTTCATCAATCGACAAATAGAGATAGTGCATCAATTATTCATTTTCCATGACTGTGTTCAACACAAAAGAATTTAAACTTAATTTCTGTTTCATCATACATATTTCTTGTGAACAAATTTTAAAAACTGAATATAATGATGACAGTATTATTGCTACAAGAATTACTTGGTAAACCTAATTACATGAACCAGAAAACCGATCCAAGTAATACACAATTTATTTGTTCAAAATTTTATTGCTTACAGAATATTCACATACTTTTTAATTTATGTGGTGGTGGTGATGAGCACAATTTTATAAGATGTCCAAACAAAATGATGAACTTTATGACGGTGCTTTAAATATTTTCAAAACTTTATTCAGTTTGTATGACATGAAATTGCCAGCCAGGGTACAAATATACCACGGTCATTTAGTAACGATTTATAACACAAAATATACTGACATTATTATGTTTCATAATTATTATGACTTTTTATGTACAGTCAATAGCATGTCAGGTTATCACAATGTTAAATTTACCCATCAACTTTAATTTGTACCTTCTGTCAAACATTGACGTGCTTGATTGAAGTGTTGAAAATAGATGTATATTTGACTGTTATAAAGCCTGAGGTGCTGTTGACTTTACGACAGAAAATTACCGATATCTGTTCAAATAGTAATTATTTTCTAAACTGGTATAACTTCGTAAATAACTTTCACAATCTCGTCACACAAGAGAGGGATGGTTATTTAAAAATAAATAGAAATGCGACCATAAATAAAAAAGTAATAAGTTTCCGACATACTCATTTATATTATATTGCTTCTATGCCTTGGGCATTTTGTTATTTACCAAGTTCACTACGAGAACAACAGCTACAACTCCGCATTCTACATTCGCCCTAACATTCAAAGCAAACTTCACTATATCAATTATGAAAAAATATTGCGTATTTTATGATTACTATTGCAATATCGCCTTACATTACGTCACACACAGGCGGCATAGCAAAATTTTCTAAACTACATTTAACAACTTGAGATAAAATACTTTATTATAAAAGCAAATACAGTACCGAAAAAGACCCGTTGTACGAATTTGCTAATATTAAGTTGACCAAATGTTTACGATTTAATTTGTATCATTTGCTGCTTCTTTTGCAAAATCATATGGCTCCTAAAAGTACTGCAAGTAACAATTTAATAAATCTAGATGAAATGAAGTGAATAATACTACTACATAATCTTAAATTGATAATGAAAAGTTATTATTTAGATTCATAACACAACAATGGGCACACATAACGAGTATTATAATTATTAAGTATTTAATAACTGAGGGTGAGCAAAATTATTAAAATTAACCTACTGGAAAGTGAACTATCTAAAGGCAATAAAACGTGAAGGGCATGGATCTAGTTGCCATGTTCCAGGCTGTACCTCCACCTACATGGGCACAAGTAATGCCTCATCAACAAATTTACTTGACAAGCATTGGAATCAAATTTCCATAACTAAAGAGCTCACATTAAAGATCACAGTTTCTGCCACAATAAGTGATTTGGTTTGACATAGTCTATTACTAAGAAATTATGAATGAATGTGATATACAACTCGCCACTATAAGATAGATAGAATTATATTATCTCTAACGTATTTAACTTTGTTTATTATTCCGAGACACTTCTCTTTAGCTTCAGCCACTGTTCGGCTCTGTTAAGAACAAGAGCACATCAAATCTATTTTGTAAATTGTGAGTAGTGTTTCAAAATTAATATCTTTATATACTTAATTTTATTATTTACTTATTATATTTCCAATATAAACAATATTGAAACAAAAATATCATAGATCTACATTGTAATTTTATTCGCTGTCTTTTGTCATACGTCATGTCCCTTTATAAAATGTGATACAAGAAAGACACACTGTCAAAAGACCTAACATCCAAAATCTGTGAGTAAAGTTGTATACTGGAACGGTGACTGTAAGGATACACTGGCTGAATATTAGCCAATATAGAGTTGGGGCACAAAACGTGCGAAAAACAGTTGAGTTGAAGAGTGTTCGAACATGCAGCCAGGTGATGTGTTGTCTGCTATGTTTATGCAAACACGTTCAAAGGCGACAGGGCTCCACCGTGGGCCGTCACGCGCCTGTCAGGGGCGGCCCGTCAGTCTGCACATCCTTATCCTCGGTGGGCGGTGCGCACGGGCGATCCGATCCATATCGCCTTGATAAATCCAGCATTTCTCTTAGACCCTGTAAAATTAATTAGTCTTTCGTAATGCAACCAAATACCTCAAGCAAAAGGGGACTGATTATTTAGAAAATTACAGCAATCACTAAACATCACGAGATAAATTTTGAATAATTTAAGGTCTTATCACTTGAGGATGAGATAAAAATATGGAACTTGGTAAGTCATATAATTTTTAAACACTCAATTTGCCTTGTATGACACCCATGGAAGCAGTAAAGGTCCAACGGAACAGATTAGGACAGAGGAATTATATCTACTCTCTGCCTAATGGCAGTCACCAAGGTGTGATATAACTAAGACACCAAACAGGACCATTAAATCAATAATAGAGAGAGTTAAATACAGAATCCTGCTCATCAAGAAATGTGCCCTTGCTACATACTAGAATTATAGTCTATACATTCTACATTCACACTGCAATGATTGCACATTTGAATGTTAATTCCAATATTGTAATATTATGACAGGTGGTTTATGTAGAATACATTCTAATTCTATTGGATGATTATAGGTAAGAACAATATAGGCTCCAAACGAGGGCACTGCTACACTTAGCGAAATGTGTAGTCAAGTCACTTATAGCATTATATTAATACACGAAAATATTTATAATGATTCCACCTTATTCTCAGGATAAATCAGTGATGAGGAATGGGCAGCAGCGTTCCTCTTATACCACCTAGCAATGTACTGCAACACTTTTGTGCCCGATATATGGCAATAGGCTCGCCACCTATTACATGGGACCTAACATAATTGGCGAAATGTGGGTGCTAGTTAACCTCTGCCTACCCCTTCGGGGATATAGGCGTGATTTATGTATGTACATATGTACCTTATTCTCAGTAACAAGCCTTTGGTACAACTCCTCTTCTTTTCTTGAATCTTCATTGTCATCAATATTCACAGCTTTGTACATGACAGTAGTCATTTCGTTAATTCTTTCGGCTTGCTGGCGAATTAACTGCAATAAAATAATATTAACTAATAAATAAACTGGTAAATATAAAAATTGTAAGAACTGGTTGGATTAGAATGTCTATCTAATTTTAAATATAAAAAAAATAAGTTAAAATTATTTCTAAAAAGTGGAACTCAATTTAGAAGTGGGTAGTATATTAGTTAATTATGAGTGGTTCTATTCACCTTACTTAAAACATGATACATATATACATTATAATAAAAACACAAAGAACAACTTGGGATGTGTGGAGAAAAGATGTAAATATTTTGTACTTGCCATGGCAGTCTGTATATGACCTACCCTACCACCCTTTCTTATGAAATTAATTAAAACAGATACAAATACCTCTTGTTGTTTTTCGTTGATAGCAGATGTGAAATCAATTCTGGATTCCCATATCCTCTTCTCAGTGTGCTGACGATATTTAGACATGATGAGCTCCAGGGCTCTTCTGTGATCCTCCAGGGCTGATCTTAACTCATTATTCTCACGTTGGACATCTCTCATTAAGCGTGACTCTCGCTCAATGCTAGCAATAAGTGCTCCTCTTGGTCTTTCCCTTGATGCTTCATTTAAAGTATCCACTTCTTCTTTGTACTATAATTTAGTTAACAAAAATGTAATGTCACATCATAATTAATTTAAAGTTTGTAGCGATTATTGCAATCTTGTAACTATAATAAAACACTTAAAAATTAGTATCCATAACCATTATTGCCTCTGTATTATATTACTTGTTGGCCTTTAATGTTTTTATAGTATGTATGTATGTATTTGTTATAGATTGTTTTTTTTATATTTAACTATTCGAGTTGTTTACTAAAATATTAATTTTCTACATAGCATATAAGTATGTTGACGATTCCAATAAAAAGTATAGCAATAGGGCACGTCAACATTTTTGGCGAAAGCCAACATTAAGTAGGTTGATTAACTCGACAATTGAATTTGTCTACGAACTATTTACAACAGGACAATACAGTAGACAGAACTATAAAGTCCACTACTAGTTTTTATTAAATCTGATACATTTATTTTATTGCTTATAAATTACATTGTACGTACATTATTTTTGGTGACAAACATATTATTGTTGATCGTATTTACCTGTTTCATAGTATGAATTTGTCGGTATGCAGTCTGCGTTTCAGTCAATAAAGCATCAGCTTCTGTTTCTCTATCTTTGAGTCGTCCTGCTAGTCTTTTTGCATCCAAAATGATTTGCTGTATGGTCAGTGACATCTGAAAAATCCAGCAATGTTGAAAACACTCAATAACGTAGCAGCAAATCAAAACACCAGACGTCAACTACACAAACCCTGGTTTCGACAAAAAAGAGTAAGGTAAGCACCGTATCATCTAAATAATTTCACACATCAATGGAACTATTCAAACTTAAATTTTCATTGATTAAATCTGTACGACGCACATCAGCTGTTTCGTGATCTGTGAGCAGCCGAGCGGCCATTAGAATGTACGTACGTAAAATAGGCAACCAACCAAAGAGGATAGTAAGTATTAAGGTGTACGCACACTTATCCGAGCCGAATGCACCGAAGTCAACGAATTCAAAGAAATCTTTAAAATAAATCCTAAGAAACTTCACACACTTGCCCGAGTCGAATCTGTCAGAAACTTCAGAAATCCTAGAAGAATTCAGATAACGATGCGGACGAATCTGTCGATTCAGTACTATTTTCGATTACTTCAACGCGGATAGGTGTGCGAGACCTCGTAGACTTCTGCGCGTTCGGCACGGATAAGTGTGAGTTTACCTTTAGCAACCAAAATACCATCATTAGGCTTTTTTTTAATACTTCCTGTATTTTTAGGAAAGACAAAGGGGCTGGCCCACACAGCCATGTCTGTAGTATATTTATTCTCTATTCATATTGAATGAATCAGTGCGTGGAAAGAATAAAATAAAATAAATGAAATAATAAAATATGGATGTCACACATTTATGGGCCTCCGAAACGGTCAAGCGGCTTCGCGGCAAGCTCGTTTATTTTCTGTGTGTTTCATTCTGTTGCCAGGAATAACAAATCTTTTCTATTTATGTCAAACAAATCAAACAGACCTTAAAGAAACTCATATGCGAATGTGGACTGGATGAGGGTACAGCGGATCACTTATTCTTTTCTTGTCTAAAACTCTCTTACTCCCTCTATGATAAACTTCCTTCTCTTTTCATTTTTAATTTTCATTTTCATCCATTTTCAATGTTCCCCGCCCTACTAATGCTAACTGCTTGTTATCTTTATTAGTATTTTCTCCCTTTGTATATGTGTTGGCAGATTTTATGTTGAATGGTAATAACACTGTAATTTTGTCTTTGTCTTTCAGCTAACATGGGAATTATAAATGTGCATCTAATTTACTAATAATAAAAAAGGTATCTCAACAAAATAAAAAACAAAAAAAAGAGTGTTTGGCGCGTATCATTGTGTCGGGCAGATTTTTTTTCGATAATTCTAATATTGGTTCAGAATGCATTTTGTGTTTTTTTTTTGTTAAATTCTCCTTATATTTTCGGGAAGGCAAAGGGTTCTAGCCTATACAGCCATGTCTTTAGTGTACATTTTGTCTGTAGTCTTATGAAATAATGAGCGAGTGAAATGTATGAATGAAATGAATTTTACGTTAAAATATGTCACACATTTTAACGCATCTAGGGAGTGCTTGGAGCGAATTTAATGGTAACAGAGTTCATGATAGTGCCTGATGCGGTGGACAAAACCACTTTTTGTAGTAGTCTTCACCACAAAATCAAACACGTCACAAGACTTATTTTCAATGATTCTGCATAATTGCACATCAACGCGGATACTTGTGCATTAAAATAACACTACTTTCACTGCTCTTTTCTACTTTACTTTACACTACTTTCACTGCTTTTAAGAATAATTGAAAAAAAATCTGACTGACACCACGAAACGAGCCAAACACCCCAACAACTCTTTATTTAAAATATTCCCTTGTTTTTAAATTGGCTTAACGTTCAAGGACAACTGGACAAGTCCTTTAGGAACTTTCTTTGAATACTTTCGTTTACTTTTATTAATTTTGAATGAATGAATGATATGAATGCATGTAATTAATTTTACATTAAAATATGGGTGAAACACATTTTAACGCATCTAACGAGTGCTTGGTGCGAGTCAAATGGTAACAGAGTTCAGGACGGTGACCGATGAGGTGGTGAAAACCACTATAAAATTCTCAACGTCAAACACGGCACAACATTTTTATTTCAATAATTCCTGTTAGTTGAACATCAACAAAGTCCATTCTGAAACAATTTTTGAGCATCTAGCCCATTCAGCCATGTCTGTAATTTTTCTTTTATTGAATTTTTACATTATAATACGTAGTAGTAACGCATCTAGTAGGGAGTGCTTGACGCGAAGCGAATAAACAGAATTCATTTCATGATGGTGACTGATAAGGTCGTGGAGGCCATTATAAAATTCTCAACCTCAAACACATCATAACAGTTTTATTTCAATAAATTTGCTTAATTGTTCGACAACACGGATCCTCATGCATCATAAAAACACCACTTTCACTGCATAAAGTCCACTCTAATTTTGAATGATTGAAACAAAAATCTGACTGACGCCATTGAAAGCGCGCCAAACACTCCCAACCATTAGCCAATAGAACTATAGAAGCAAATGAACTGCTCTGACGGGCTCTGACTGTGCAGCGACGTCTGTGACGAGGTCATAAATAGTGGGGTCTTTAGATCTCAACGAAGGATGGTGATGGCAGTGATGGTTGGCCTCAGAGAGTATATAATACACTACGTTTACTGGTTGGCCTCCAAAAACAATAGTTTTGTTAGTTTATGTTGAGAAATGAGTTTTGTACCAACGTTCTCTAGCTCTATGCGCAATTACGATTGTGTTATTATTGCTGTTTATCTAGTGTATTAAATACTCTTTGTTTATCATCAGAAAAATATTGATTTGTCGTGCGTAATGTAATGTGGTGTATTTTCGAGAATATAATATTAATATGGTTACAAATATGGTTTCAATAAGTTCCTTACTTTAACAGTTTATTCTGCAGCGAGCGCAATAGGTAGGTTACTATAGCAGTCGAGACTGCAGCCCCAGGTTAGGATCGTTAGGTAGGCCTACTTGTAGTCGCAGATCAGTTATGTACAGCATTGCAGCAGCAGCAGTCACTGATGAGTAAACCGGCGAGTGACGCCCACAGGCACAGTGCGTGCAACGGCGATAGTCGGAGGATTTAATTAACCGCCCACATAATATGTCACTATGATTTGTGCGCCCTGGTACTCTTGTAGTCTGAATTATTAACGTCACTCTCACACTGTGCTATTTTTTGCAATGGATAAGAGAGACAGGTCGGACAGACGGAAGCAACTGCAATCGGCTTACATAATACCCTTACTGGTGATTGTGATTGAAAATATGCTGCTAAAAAAAATTGCTCACCAAGAAAGGAAAAATATGCTTACCTTCTAACTCGTATAATCTACTACAAGCTTTTGTTGCCTTGGTAACTATGACTTAATTTTGATACAGCATCTCTTTTCTAACAAAACCATGTTAGCAAAACAGTGTTAAGCATTCGTCGCGGGGAACATTTTTGTGTTAGGCCACGCCCCTATCGGTTAGCAAACACGATAAACACGGCGCAGGAGACCGGCGTTATATGCGCATTAATTATTATCAGCACTGTAAAGGGCTCCAGCCCGGCTAGCATGACCACCGAAAACGATATGATATAGCCATTTATCGCGTTGAACCCTCAAAAATTTAATGATTTTTGTAAGTTCAACGCGATAAATGGCTATATCATATCGTATTTGGGTGGTCATGCTAGCTGGGCTGTTTCATGTATATAGTGTGCGCGCGAGGGGTGGCGCTGCATTGACACTCGTAGATAAACAAAATAGCAGGCGAAAGGAGATTGACCATTTTTGTATGGACGTTGGACCAAGTGCCGCCCAACATTGAATCATAGTGCAATCTATTCCTTAGACTAATACTTGTCTTTAACCCAAAGCGCTTCAGGATCTATCCGAGGAGTGTGGCGAAAATTAAATTCAAGTTTAAAGATTATAGATAGTTTAAAGACATTTTTTCAATTTAAACCTGTAGTTTCTGAGATTAGCGCGTTAAACCAACTAACCAAACAAACAAACTATTCAGCTTTCTAATATTAGTATCGTCGGTTGTGATGAGCCGAGGTCCGTAATTAATTACCTTGGTATTTATCAATAGCAGCCCGTAGCACCGTGACCGTCACATGTGACCGTTACAATAAAGATAATACAGTGAAGTAGGTAAATATATAAACGCGACCCTGTAATTATTCTCATTTAGGAATTATTTAAAAAAAAACAACTACAGCCGTTAAAAAATATTTTCATTATGACTACTAACAAACATTTATACAAATAAACAAAAAAAAAACACAACAGTAGATAACACAAGTTTGTAAATTACAATTTTTGCTTCGCTAGGAAGTCTCTAATACACTTGTTGACCTTGACAGGCTCTTCTTGTTGCATGAAATGCCTGCAATTCTCAATCACTGTAGTCTCTATATTTTTGTACTCCTTCTTCAATGTGTCAAGAACTGTATTGCAAATATACAAGTCTTTCTCAGCCAAAGCCACTAGCATCGGGACGTTGCTGGTTATTTGTTTCTCAGGTAAACTGTAGACGCTGTTCGCTCGGTAGTAATTCACGGGAGGCGTGAAAGCGACTGTAACAAAAAAAAATATATGTAACTAAGTATTAATCATTAATAATCTTGGAAACTTTTGTGTGGGGTGACACGGGGGGCGGAATAAGGGCAGGAATAAGAAGAAGAAGAATCTTGGAAACTTTTACCACTTTGATTTTAATTTGAACCTTAGCACAATACTTTGTGTATTGTGGTTAGAAAAAGTTCAAAAATTATAGTCTTGTTGCGGGAATCGAATCCGCGTTCTTTGCGATCCGGGCAGATGCGATTACCACACAGACTTTACTACTGTCGAACTTTTTACCGCTAGGCAGGCTCCCCGTAGCACAGGACGGGACGTAGACAAAATCTTCTCCGGGAAAGAAAATATTTTCCTCTCGCTCTTGTGTAGTGTTTTGTCTCGGAATTTATAGCTGGAGTTATAGCGAGAGGCAAATATTTTCTTTCCCCGAGGAGATTTTCTCCACGTTCCGTGCTACGGAGCGGTTTGGTGTGCACGATAGGTAAAGGTACCCTATAGAGCCGTCAAGGAAATTGAGTCAGATTGGGTTACATCGAATACTTACGTTGCTTTCCAAACCAATATTTGTAGCACTCAATGTCTTGCGGAGTAACGGTGTCCTTGCCACGCACCAACATAGCTTTATCGAAGATCCACAGGTTATTCATTTGGAGTAGCCATTCTGCTAGCATGGGAGCGCGATACATGAAGACGTACCTAGAATTAAAAAATAGAAATTCTTAGTAAAAAAATAGTTGACTCCTCTTTTTTTACAATTGTGTGATGGTAATAAGTTCATAAACGAATTAACATTATGATTGAGCTGATTTATAATTGCCCTTGGCCTAAGGATCATTCAACTGGGAAAAAAAACGTACGGGTACGAATTGAGTAACCTCCTCCGTTTTTCGTCGGTTAAAAATATACGTTAACTATGTAATTTAATAAAAAAATGTCAAAGAGTGCTAAAAAGTGTCATCTTTTTAAAATTCAGTTGACTCTAAAATACAGAAAAAATATTCCGCCATTGCTACAATATATTCTACAATATAGTCATGTGACATTGGTGAATGTGGGTGTGGACTGAGTGATCTTTTCAAAAAACTCATCCAACCACAACCAAATTATAAGAGGATTTAGGAAATAATTGTGAAAACTTCATGGTAAGGATGAGTTTTTTTAAAAGATCACTCAATCCACACGCACATCATTGGTGATACAGCGGAGTTATGTAGAGACTAGTGGTCACTCGCGGCTTCGCTCGCGTTACTGTCGGTTGCCATATAGTCTTCCTCGACCAATTGACTAACCAACACAATGAGAATTTTTAATTTGAGTCAGTAGTAGGTACCTACTTGGGATTAGCGCGTTCAACCAAAAAAAATCTTCAGCTTTATAATATTAGTATAAAGATTTTCACGATAATAAAAGTACACGTATAGCAACGAGGCAAGGTTGACGGCCGCCTTGGTCGAATGTTCAGATTGCTGGCCAAGAGGTCCCGGGTTTGAATCCTGGTAGGGGCAAACTTTGTGATGACCACAAATGTTTGTTTCCGAGTCATGGTTGTGTATATGTTTATGTAGTATATTTTCAACATTTATATACATAATTATATTAAAAATATGTCCGTCATCTAGTATCCATAACACAAGTGCTTAGGCTACCTACTTTGGGCTAGATGATAGGTGTGAGTGTAAAAAAATAGTTATTTATTTAAGGCTTCTTACCAAGACTTTTTCCTTTGGTCAGGGTTGGACAAGACTTCCTTGAACCATGCTTCCCTGGACATGCTGGCCAGCATCACCAATGCGTGCAATGCTTCCGGGTACACGTCACGGAATCTACACGCGATCAAACCACCCCAATCGTGCGACACCAATATACACTTCTCGCGACCTGAAACGTAATTAAAACTTTAATCTTAGACATACATACCTACAGAAATACATAAATTACGCATATGTTCCCCGTAGAGGTAGGTAGAGGTGACTAATCACCCATGTTTCGCCAATTATGTTAAGTCATTACTCATGGATAGATGATAGATGGCGAGTCTATTGCAATCCAGGGAAACACGGTATTGGTAGGTGTTGTGGTGCATCAGAAACGATTCTGATCATTCCTTGTCCTTATGCATATCTCTGTCATCTTGAACGACATTTGTGGGAGATGCTGGGGTGGTATTTCAGCACACACACCTATCATGTAGCCCTAATAGAGCGCCAGTCTTAAGTTTAATAAAGCGAGCGAAAGTGATTTTGTTTTTCACTCACACCTATCATCAGCCCAAAGTAAGTAGCCTATAGCCTAAGCACTTGTGTTATGGATACTAGATGACGGACATATTTTTAATATAATTTTATATATAAATGTTGAAAATATACTACATAAACATGTATATATGTTTATGTAGTATATTTTGACTAACCATGACTCGGAAACAAACATTTGTGGTCATTTGCCCCTACCAGGATTCGAACCCGGAACCTCTTGGCCAATACCCACAATCTGAGCATTCGACCAAGGCGGCCGTCGTTTTATGGGACCCAACTTAAGATTTTTGGTATGTAATTTGAGTGGAACACCTCTGCCTCCCCCTTCGGTAATACATGGCCATAAATAAATAAATAAATGATCTCACCTAGTTGTCGGATAAGATCCCTGACATCTTCTATGAGTATATCTATTTTGTACGAATCAACGCCCTCGGGTCGCTCAGAATGGCCATAACCTCGCATATCGACAGCTATGCACCTGAAATTATATAAAAATTGCATGTTTCACTAAGTATTATTTAATAGGATTTTTATTAAAAGTATCCACTTCTCCGAAAACCCTTTCCACCAAATTATTCCCAATCCCCATTTTTCCATCAATTTGAAACTTTATGTCTAGTAATAAGTAGTAGTTTATGCCACTGCATTGAAATGATGGCCTTAGAACACGAGTACTTGGTACTATAGCTCGATTAGCACGAGTGTTATTAAGTACACAATGACAATTTCTAAGGCAGTGGCCTACATAACGTTTTTTCTACGACCATAATTACATGTTAATAAAACAAAAGTGTAAGGAAACTACAATTTGCTACTCCGATTTCGAAACACTCCAATTTTAATTTTTTTTTTCTTCTCATGCTCTGAAAGTGCTTGTGTGTGCATGATATAGGCTGCACAAAATCGAATTATGTGCTCAAGAGCATTCACGTATCTACTCATAGATGTATCTATATTAAGACAAAGAAAATGGGCCATGCAGCCAAACACAATAAGAAGTTCAGAGATAGAATTTGTTATTTTATAATATTTACTTTAATTTATTTGCCTTATGTGTTATTTAAGACAAAAATATTAAAATTTTAATTCAAGTACGGTAGGTTATTAAATTAATTTAAGAAAATTATTATTACAAAATTAATTTAATAGGCAGATTAAAAATTGGCAAATTAATTTAATAATTTAATAGGAAAAACAATTTCCTTCAGTATTCAAAACTGTACTAATTTTAGTTTGAATTTTAAGAAATGTTATGTTATACTACTGTTTTATTTCCTCGCAATCGAAGTGAAAAGCAGAGTTTCTAACTCGTCCACAAAACCATTTTTATCCTCGGCATAACTTTTCTTGATTAACCTAAAATCATGGTAGGTAATACCACGGTAATTAGAAAATGTTAAGAAAATATTAAGAAACACTTAAGAAAATATTTAAAAAAAAATTAAGAATATATTAATAAAATACTTAGTTATTAATATAATATAAAAATAATATAAATTAATTTCGAAGAATTGTACTTTTCGTGTCAGTGTTTGTTATCGAACTCTTTCGAAACGGCTTGACCGACATATATGAAACTTTTTGTGTATATTTAGTAGTGTATTAGTATAATAGTATATTTTTGTAGAGTAGGTCGTAGGCTATTTTTATACCCCATAGGTGATGTGTGTGTGCCCGGTCAGCTAAATTTTTTTATAGATGATTGTCATTAAAATCTACACTATATAATTACCTACTAAACACTCGTCACTTTAATATTTGTCCACTTACCAATAATCCTTGTTGAAATCGACAATTTGATGTCGCCATGAGTACCAGAATTCGGGAAAACCGTGCAAGAATAGCATAAGGGGTTTCGACGGATCACCGCTCTCCACATAGTGTAGTTTGATGTTCTGTAAAATAGAACGGAATAATACATACCTACATCATACAAACATACATACATAAATCACGCCTATATCCCAGAAGGGGTAGGCAGAGGTGAACTAGCACCCACGTTTCGCCAATTATGTTAGGTCCCATGTAATAGGTGGCGAGCCCATTGCCATACATCGGGCACAAAAGTCGCAGTACATTGCTATTGCTAGGTGGTATTAGAGGAACGCTGCTGCCCATTTCTCATCATTGATTTATCCTTAGTCGCCTTGTACGACACCCACGGGAGAGATTTAAGGTGGTGACAATTGTATTCTACTCTGCCGTCACCACACGGCACCTATATCACATCTGTAATAAAATATTAGATTATATACCAAGGGCGATAAAATAAAGAATGATCTACACACCGAGCAACGTCCCTTAGTCGAATTTTACGACACCCATAGGATGCGTCAGGGCTGGCCTATTCTACGTTATTTGTTTGCTCCCAAGCCAGCAATAGAAGACACAAAAATAATTAATATATTTGTATTATTGGGTAGCGCGTTTGAATTACTCCAGTCTGTCACGTTGGCCTAGCACGAGACGTGGACAAAATCCCTACACCCCTTGACAGTTTTTTGTCTCAGGATTTAGTGGGAGTTATAGCGAGAGGAAAATAATTTCTTTTCCGCGAGGAGATTTGTCCACGTTTCATAACTACGAGGGCCATTTGTCCCAGCGGCAGCGTGGAGAAAAATTGTAATGAAAAGTTTTATCAGTGTTGGCAACAATTTATTGTCCCTTTATCACAAACCGATGGTCAGAAACGATCACAAGATCACATCACAAACGAGGGACATGTGAAACCTTTTCTTAGTAACACAAACTGCAATGGAAACGTGTAAAATATTGCAGCTGTATTTAAAAAAAAGTTTCATAGATAACTAATAACGAGTTTAAAATGGTTTAAACATAATGCAATCATTACGAAAATTGTCATCTTGAGGGGAAAAAATTGGCCCTAGTTAGTAGGTAAGTGGTTAGATTTTCCCTACTTTCCCCTAAATATATCGCCTCTCTACTTCAATAAGTGTTATCTTGTACAATACAATTATTGTTGGATTTTTCACGTTATTGAAACAAAGAAGCGATAAATGGGTATGTAAATAATGCGGTAACAAGAACACTGAATTTGCTCATATTACCTTTAGAACGTTTTGTACGTTCTTCTGTTCTGATGCTAAAACACGATCCACGTTCCGCTTTCTTATTCGATTCCCTTCCTGAAACGCTAACCTACTGCTTACCTAACTGATGTAATAAAAGTTCATGCATAACTATTGTATGGAACTTCTAACTGTAATGTAATGTTTGGAGTTTTCTGGAAACTATTTTAATATGTTTACCATTGTCTATGATGTCATTTTTACGATTGTATGCATTTTTTAATACATATTTAGATTCCTACCAACACAATATTTCGAAGTATTTTTTGAGCTATGCCGTTTTTTTTTTATGGAATCGGCAATATCATATCAATGTTTACCATGACCTTATACCTTAAATACCATGAGTATTAACGACTGCAGAGATGTAGGGATATATTATTATTATACTACTTCCGAGGAGCTCGAACTCTAGATAATATATTTTTCACTTCTCATGCTCTGAAAGTGCTTATTTGTGCAGGATATAGGCTGCACAAAATCGAATTTTGTGCTCTAGAGCATTAACGTATCTACTCATAAATGTGTCGATAATAAGGCAAAGAAAATGAGCCATGCAGCCCAACACAATAAGAAATTCAGAGATAGAATTTGTTATTTTTTAATATTTACTTCAATTTATTTTCTTAATGTGTTTTTTAAGACTTAAAAGATATTACAATTTTAATTCAAGCGGGTACGGTAGGTTATTAAATTAATTTAAGAAAATTATTATTTCAAAATTAATTAACTACTTGGCTGTATATGTCTGCAGCCCAAGCCTAATATCAATGGGAAAAACAATTTCCGTCGGTATTCAAAACTGTACTAATTTTAGTTTGAATTTTAAGAAATGTTATGAGAAATTCTGATTTATTTCCTCGCAATCGAAGTGAAAAGCAGAGTTTCTACCTCGTCCACAAAACCATTTTTATCCTCGACATTACTATCAGCCCTCGCCTACGGCTCGGGCTGCTAAAAGTCTCGGACAAAAATGATTCGTTTTGTGCACTTGATGGAAAATCTACTATTTCATCCCACCATCTCGGAAAAGGCGTTTTTGCTCTTCGATATCTGAGTGCAAAAGCCGTTTTTATCCTCTAGAGGTTAAAGTAAATTTGAATTTAGAACATCGTGTGCAATGAGTTTGTGAATTCAAAACATCAATAAACCTATTTATTTCTACCTCCATGGTGCCGAAATTGTCATGCAACCTATTTTAATTTGTTAAAAACTCAGACTCGGAACCTTCTTGGTGTACTTTTTTTGTAATTTGCTTTGCGCGCGCCATTTTCTTTTCACGTCATAAATTTGTTAAAACCTAGGAGTTCCGTGACGGTCAATCAGCTTGGCGTCAATCTTGCTTTAAACATTTTGATCGTCTACAACGCTTGCTTAATGCTTGAGTCAAGCATTTAAAAGCTTTTTAGGTCTGTTTGATTTGTTTACGCTAGCAACGGAACAAAAACATACAGAAAATCAACGTGCTTAACTCAAGCTGATTGACCGTCTCGGAGTAATTTTTATTAGGTACTTACAGATGTGTCTGGATGAATGTTGCGGGTGGGGCTGGGTGGATGGGTGGCTGTTGGAGGTGTGTCTGGGTGAATGGGTGTTTTGAGGGTGTGTCTAGGTGAATGGGTGTTTTGTGGGTGTGTCTGGGTGAATGGGTTTTTATGGGTGTGTCTGAATAGATGGGTGAGAATTGTGGGTGTTTCTGGGTGATTGAGTGTTTTTTGGGTGTGATTGGGTGTTTTGTAGGTGTTTCTGGGTGAATGGGTGTTTTTTGGGTGTTTCTGGGTTAATCGGTGTTTTGTGGGTGTTTCTCGGTGAATGGGTGTTTTGTGGGTGTTTCAGGGTGAATGGGTGTTTTGTGGGTGTTTCTGAGTGAATGGGTGTTTCTGGGTGAATGGATGTTTTGTGTGTGTTTCTGGGTGAATGGGTGTTTTTTGGTGTTTCTGGGTAAATGGGTGTTTTATGGGTGTTTCTGGGTGAATGGGTGTTTTGTGGGTTTTTCTGGGTGAATGGGTGTTTTGTGGGTGTTTCTGGGTGAATGGGTGTTTTTTGGGTGTGTCTGAGTGGATGGGTGTGTATTGCGGGTGTGAATGTTGTGGGTGTTTCTGGGTGGGTGTTGAGAGTGTGTTTGGGTTAGGTTAGTTTTTTTTGTATTTTGCAATGTCCTCGTTGGGGGGGATGAAAAGTTACGTGTTGCACTCGAGTGCAAAGATTTTTCACCTTGTGCTCTTTTGATTCCCTCGCTATCGCTCAGGATTCTAATTTTTGAATCACTCGCTATGCTCGTGATTCAATTTTAGAATCCTTCGCTAGCTCGGTCATCAAAATTGAGCACGCGGTTAAAAAACAACTTTGCACTCACGTACAACAAATAACTATTTTGTACCGATCTTATCCAATCCAAAGTTTTTGTGACAAATTAATTATTCAGCATCAAAAACAACTTCGAAAATGTAAGTCGCATGAAACAGTTTCCATAACACTATTAGGCGTTAATAATTGACAAACAATTTGCTTTGTATCGTTTACAATAAAACTACTTTCAGTAATCTTAAACAAGGTCGATTTTTTAAGTCCAAACTCTGTTTTTACCTTAAGGTTTACGATAGCGCTCATATCAAAATGAACCGTCTAGGTTGTGACTTGATAGAAAGTTGTAAGGCAAGTCCTACCCGATTAAGCATGGGCGTAGCAGTAAACGTTTTGTTGTGAGAATCTCGTGCTTGCGTAGTGATGATTTGCACGACCACAAACTCAAGGAGGAAAGCCGTTTTCGATTTCAGAAAATAAAAGAAAGAAGCGGGATGGGAGGGTGGCAATTGTATTCTGCTCTGCCGTCACCACACGGTAACACATAATAATATAAATGTGACGATACTATATAATAACATTATTCAGGTGGCCGGCTCCGGTAAATATGCAAGGGTCAAAGATAAACAATATGTAATAGGAACCATAGTTAATAACGACCAGCGAAGATCAACTGCGAATCGACGAGTACGAAGGCGATGCGGGCGGTAATAGATTGGGTGTGCTTGCGTTCGGGATATCGAACTAGTAAAGTAGATACAATACACTAAGTTAAAGGAAGGAGAAATCCTACACTATGCTAATTAATCAAAAAATAAATATTTATACGCTTATTTATAATTTAGCACATAGTAAGTAGCACACACAATAAGCACTGTTTGTGTTATGGACAAATTTTAACATAGGTACATACCTATATTTTCTAGACTTTTTTCATTGTACTATTTTTTCTAATTAGTAATCTTGTTAATCTATTTCCTTGACTAAGATTTCACAAATAAAAATAAGTTCCCTTATTGGCAAATCAAATTATGCAGTAAAACAAAGTTGAATTATTTTATATAAATACATACTTCCAGTTAGGATAAGTATAATAAAAATATCACTATACTTCTTCAATAGCTATTGAATCTTACAGTCGCAAAAGATCTCGGAAAACGTGTCAATCTCTTTTGGAAAATTATACGGCATGTCAATTTTAATCTGCTTGACGACAACTATACCTCTGCACACTGTAATCTAGAACATCTCTTTAAGAACCGGTTAACACGCAAACAGCGAAGGTATACACGTAGCACATACGTAACGTACTCATTACAGCCTTATACTCGATACATTGATATCAAGAAGTAATTTTATACAGATTTATGCAATAGGTAACGTACATTGATATCGTGGGAGACCCGTATAATTTCCTATTTTCATATATTTACCTACCGGCTCGAAATTGACTGTGACAACTTTCTCTGCTTTCGACTTACGAGAATAAGGTTTATTTTATAGGAATGATACGCCTCATAAAAAAAGTTTCTTGATAAAAAAAAACTAAACAAAAGGCGATACGGATCGGCAATTGGCCTCTTTTTTAATTAAAGCAGATAAGAACAACTCTGGCACATTCTTCTTGAAAGGCCTCATTTACGAACGGGTGTAGCTTTTCGCGTTAAATATTGGAAACCATTTGACTGTGACACCAATGCTTAACGTATTACATTGACGATTCGTGAGTTTATGTAACTTATATGAATAAACCATTATGTCTCTTATAAAGGCACGTACCTAGTAGTAGGAAAGTTAAATATTTTTACGGTTTCAGTTTCTACTGAGTTTGAAGTTCATAATTCTATTTTATTATTGGAAAAGTGATCCCTATTTTATTTACTAATTCCCTTCCCTCCTCTTCTTCTCTAAATTATAACAATAACAATCATAACAAATTACTAGTTTTGCCTAAGGAAAGTTACTGTTTTTTTTTTATCTATATACTATTATTGTATAAGTGCGAGAAGCTTAATGTGATTATGACACTGTCTAGAACTAATATACGACAATTGTACATACAGTTGACTAACAGGTAATGTAAACATTGTGAAATATTTGCGAAGTTACGGGGAAATACGAAATTGACACGATTACTTAGCGTTCCGTAAAGTCGACGTGTGGGCTTACATTTCTGCTGTTTGCTGAGAGGCCTCTAAATCATCAACCTGATTCTTAGAAGGCAAAGACAGTTGTCTTCTAATCTTGCAATCAAGCACGAGTGAGAATATTCCCTAATAGTGCGCTTCGAATTGAAGACTAAGTTCATCTGAAGGTTCTCGCAAAGGAACTCGCTTGCTATGTATGTGAGAGTGAGAAAAGCCAAAGAGAACGACTACGTGGGTGTCGACTAGTTCTTTGCAATTGCCGCGTGGTGACGGCAGAGTAGAATAAAATTGTCACCACCCCAAATCTCTCCCGTGGGTGTCGTACAAGGCGACTAAGGACAAATTAATGATGAAGAATGGGCAGCAGCATCCTTTTACACCACCTACCAATAGCAATGCACTGCGACTTTTGTGCCCGATAAATGGCAATAGGTCTTGTAATATTGTTATAAAAAAATTAATTAAATACAATATTTTATAAAATGAGTACACTGTGTCAGGATTGATAAACGAATGTATTTCCAATTTTGAAATGTCTACTACATCATTTTCAATATGCCAGTTTTAGTTTACAAATAGTAAAACCTTTTTACAACACGCTCCCTTAAACTAACATTGGTCACATATTTATGCAATAGACTGTACCTCCAAAACACTAACAAAAACTTACTAGCTTATTGACATGTTGTCAAAACAGTATTTGTGTTTAGGATATGGCAGCGCCTTAGTACAAATGTCTGCCACCATTTCAGTTGTAGGTTTATAAATTATTTTAATTAAGTTTTGTGCAACCGCTTCTCTAACAAAATGATAACGGACTGCTACATGTTTAGTGCGTTTGTGAAATACCGGATTGTAAGCTAATTTTTGGGCCGACTGATTGTCATTGTAAAGTTCTATTTCCTTATTACAATCGTAAAGAACAACAGGTTCAGAATAACCCAATATTTCACCCAAAAATTGCTTCAAGTACATAGCTTCTTTTGTAGCTTCACTTAACGCAACATACTCTGCTTCGGTAGAAGACAAAGCAACGCAAGTTTGTTTTTGAAAGGCCAAGATACCGTATTGCCATTAATTTTAAAAATATATCCTGTAAATGACTTACAATCAATATCGCTAGCCCAATCCGCATCTGTATACCCCGTTATGCGAAAACTTTTAATTTTTGACATACTTGATTTGAAAGTTAATTTAGTGTTTAAAGTTCCTTTCAGATAACGTAGTACGCGTTTTGCGGCGGCCCAGTGTTCCTCAGAGTAACAAGAATTAAACTGACTTAAATATGAAACACTATAAGCCAAATCAGGTCTACTCATTTGACATAGAAACATTAAAGAACCTATTAGTTCTCTGTAAGGCAAATTAGTATTACAGGGATTCTTATTAGATACAAGTTTTGTGTTTGGTTCTAAAGGTGTCTTGACAGGCTTACACTCATTCATGCCAAATTTTTCTAAAATTTGTGAAATGTAACGCTCCTGACTTATTGATAATTCTCCACGATCTTTGTCATGAGTTATTTGAACACCCAAAGCATTACTTAAACTACCTAGTTCCTTAAGTTTAAACGCTTTTGACAATGCATTTTTAAGTGAAATTGCCATTTCATTTTCATTGTAAAACAGAAAGAAATCGTCTACGTACAAAGATATATACAATATACTCTCTCCCGCCCGTTTCGATTCGTCACCTGTTTTGATAAACCCAGATGGTTGTGCCATATAAATTTCTTCGAGTAAATCTCCGTTTAAAAATGCTGTTTGAACGTCTAGATGTTCTGTGTAGAGATTCAGTTCAGTTGCCATAGCAAATAAAACTCTAAGTGACGTGTACCGGACTACAGGTGAAAACACCTCTGAATAATCTTCGCCCTTACACTGTGTATAACCCTTTGCAACTAAACGTGCACGATATCGTGAAATATTACCATTGGCATCACGTTTTATTTTAAATATCCATTTGTTTTGTACAATATTTTTATCATGAGGTGGGTCAACTAAAATCCATGTGTTATGTTCATGAAATGCATCTATTTCTGTTTGCATAGCCTCCTTCCATTGCTCAGCATTGGGAGATTTTAAAGCTTCTGCCATAGTAGATGGTTCTAGTTGATCGCCACAAAAATTAGTAATTGGATTGCCGTACCTTAAAGGGTTTGTGATGTTCACGTGCAGGATACCTTCTCGGTTCCTCATGGATCGTACTGCTTGTCGTAGCTATATTCGGCTCATCGATAGTACTGGTGCTAAAATCATTCACGCCAGCTCCGATATTTGAGCTTTCACCCACCTCAACCTCAGGATGCTCTACTGGATGATCAGGTTCGTCATCTTCATCAGTCTCACTGTATGTTGAAAATGGAAACGTTAATAAATGATGTTGGTCTATATTACGTTTTACAAATGAGAACTGTTTTTCAATAAATTTGACATCCCTGGATAGAGTGATATTACTGGTGTGGGGATCAAATAATCTATATGCTTTTGAGCTGTCGTCATAGCCTACGAACATAAACTTTTTGCTTTTTGGCTCAAGTTTAGTACGCTTATTTTTAATCACGTGAGCGTAAGCATCACAACCAAAGACTTTTAAATTATTGAAATCAATTGCTTTATTCAGCCACAATGCCTCTGGAAGTTTATTTCCTATCTTTTTAGTAGGTGACCTATTAATTAGGTAAACTGCAGTATGTGCAGCTTCGGCCCACAGTTTTAAATCACATTTTGAATCGTAGAGCATACATCTAACTTTATCAAGAATAGTGCGATTCATGCGTTCGGCTGCTCCATTTTGTTGTGGAGAATAGGGCACTGTCAATTGATGAAGGATACCTTTTTGTTTGAAAAAGTTTTGTAAATCCTTATTACAGTAATCCCTTGCATTATCAGAACGAATGACTTTTACTTTTGAAGTACACTGATTCTCTACCATAGCTATAAATTCTTTGACCTTAGAAGTCACTTCGAATTTATTCCTTAAGAAGTATATAAATACTTTTCTACTATGATCATCGATAAAAGTTAGAAAATATTTCTTACCTCCAATAGATTCGATGGGTAGTGGTCCACATAGGTCTGTGTGTATCAAATCTAAGTTATTTGTCGCCAACTCCTTCTTGGGATTTGATATAAACGGATCTCTTGAATGCTTACCTCGAATGCAAATCTCACATGTGTTACTTAAAGTATTATCAGTAAAATTTATAGTATCTACTTGGTCTCGTAAATTTTTAAGGCTTTGTGTGTTCAAATGACCCATACGCTTATGCCAAAGATCAATGGATTCCAACGTTTTAGTGATATTGGCATTTATATGACAAGTGTCAAGTCGATAAGCTTTATCAACTTCTGAGCCAGTTACAAAAACTTTGCCAGTTATTTTACATTCACTGTCATTAAATATCCTACAACCTTTAGAATCAAACACAATCACATATCCTTTCTTAACAAGATCATTTACAGATAATAAATTTACAGATAGATTAGGTACAAACATTACATTAGAAATCGTTTTTACATTATTATTACTAAGTTGTATATCTACATTACCAAGTCCTTTACATTGCAATTTTTCACCATTTGCTACAGTCAAGTCAATGGCAGCAATATCTTTGTAGTCTTTCATCCAATCCTTACGACCAGTCATATGGTGCGTCGCTCCTGAGTCGATGTACCAAATATCATGGCTATCATTGCATACGCTCAAAGCAGATAAAGATTTTGGATCGTTGGACTTTGTATTGTCAGACTTTGGTTTGTTCTTGAACCAACATTCTTTCTTAGTATGTCCTGCTTTCTTGCAATTCCAACACCACTTCTTATTTTTATTCGCATCTTTGGATTTGTTTTTATCTCCAGAATACAGGCACGTTTCGGTCTCCCTATCATTACCATTCCATTTCGTGTCTTGTAACAGTTTGGTTTTGATTAAGTCACTTGTTATGGTGACGCCGGAGTGCTCTAACGCCATAACCATAGGGTCATATTCTGCAGTTAATCCTTTAAGAAGAACTACGCCCAAAAATTCATCATCAACTGGCTTACCTATAGCACTTAGTTGTTGTCCAATAGAAATTGTATCATTGACGTATTCTTGCATGGTGCTGTAATCCGTTAGTTTGACGGAACATAATTTGCGAAGAACCTGAAGACGTCTGTTCAATCCTTTGTCATCGAAAACTTTTTCTAGCGTATCCCACGCATCTTTAGCTGATCTGACGTTTATCAGATGTGGAAAACAAGCTTTATCGACCGAGAGATTTATTTTTGCCAAAGCTTTTTCGTCTCTCCTGATACGAATATCGGCCGCAGTTGTATCACCCTCAGGGTACCCACTTAAACATTGCCAAAGATTTTCGTGCACTAGACTGTTTTTCATAATGAAACGCCAGTCATTATAATTTTCTCGTCTTCGTAATTTTTCATATGACGAAAAACATGACGCACTTTCTTTATCCATTATGAAAATAGTTTTCTAAATTTTAACTAGAGATAGTGATAGGCCCATAACCTCTTGTAATATTGTTATAAAAAAATTAATTAAATACAATATTTTATAAAATGAGTACACTGTGTCAGGATTGATAAACGAATGTATTTCCAATTTTGAAATGTCTACTACATCATTTTCAATATGCCAGTTTTAGTTTACAAATAGTAAAACCTTTTTACAACAATAGGCTCGCCCCCTATTACATGGGACTTAACATAATTGGCGAAACGTGGGTGCTAGTTCACCTCTGCCTATCCCTTCGGGGATATAGGCGTGATTTATGTATGCATGTATTGAAATGATTTCTTTTTAACATAGCACTGCAAATATCACAACGAAACCAATTATACGGCACCTCGTTAAAATTCATGAGTGAAAGTTGGCTTCAAGTGTAAAACCCGTTCAGTCGCCATACATCAAGATCAACCCTTACATTGTTTTAATAATTAATGTACTAAGGCCCGAGTTCACCAACACGTAAACAGTCAATTATTAATTTTAACCGTCGGGTTTTGACATTTTATCATATGGAGGAACTGGGGGCCTACCGCCTAACTCGATTGCTGAAGCAAAAGCTATAGTTTATGACGTCATGCTGTCATTTCGCACCAAATATACCTAAACTATCAGCGATAGCTTTGAACGAATGATCACCAAATGATTTTGTATGAATTTGGAATAAAATCCGTACCGCCTAAAAATTCAAGATGGTGGCTAGCTAAACTGATAGCCGTAAGAAATGCATTGCTTTAAAGTTATCATCAGCAATCGAGTTAGGTGGTAGGCCCCCTGTTAAAAACTGGCGGTTATCTTTTAATCGCTTGTTTTACGTGTTGGTGAACTCAGACCTTAATCTTCAAGAGTACAGACAAGGACGTCATTACGTCATTACATTACGAGTACTGACTCGTTTCTATTCACGCACATTTTTATTCACTATTCACTCACGCTTGACCAAAAAAATACTATGTCAGATTTTTTTCACAAAAAAAGAATAAATGGTTGCTAACCCCCGAATACAGAAACGCTACTCAAAGTTTGAATCTTGCTTAACATTTTAAGTATTGTCAAAATAGACGTTTTTCCATGCAAATTCTGACAGGTATTGTCCACTTAACTTTATAAGCAGTGCTCAACATTTGAGTAGCGTTCCTGTATTCGTGGATAACGCCGTTTCCCTGTATCTTCTTTAGTTTTGGATTTCCCCATACTGTCCCAGTTAAAAAAACACGGTATACCAGTTATTCTAATATAATATCTTTTTCATCCCACCATCTCGGAAAAAGCGTTTTTGCTCTTCGATATCTGAGTGCAAAAGCTGTTTTTATCCTAGAGGATAAAGTAAATTTGAATCCTTCGCTGGCTCGGTCATCAAAATTGAGCACGCGGTTAAAAAACAACTTTGCACTCACGTACAACAAATAACTATTAATTGACTGCCTTCCAAAGTCAAGTTCAAACACACTTTGAGTTCAATATAATTGCATTCCAATGTAAGGTGCCTTATTTAGATATTTCAATAACGTTTTTGAGCATAGCAATAGATGATTAACCCCCGAATACAGAAACGCTATTCAAAGTTTGAGTCCCGCTTAACATTCAAGTATTGTTAAAATTGACGTTTTTCCATACAATTTCTGACAGGTAGTGTCCACTTAACTTTTTAAGCAGTCCCCGAAATTTGAGTAGCGTTTCTGTATTCGGGGGTAAAAGCCTCAAGTCTTGCTTTTGGAAGTTTTTTAACATTATAAATATTAAAAAGTGCGACAGAACGAAAGACTTAAGATACTTAAAATGGACTTTATCTTAGCCTTAAAGCTTTACTTGTTTGTTTCAAAGAAATAGAAGTCAGAAAAATTAAGACATTTACCCCCGAATACCAATGCAAATAAAATTTGGGGCACTGCTTAAAAAGTTAAGTGGACATTGGAGTTTGTATGGAAATGCGTCAATTTTGACAATATTAAAATGTTAAGCACGGCTCAAACTTTGATTAGCGTTTCTGTATTCGGGGGTTAACGTCTTGGTTGACCGAGTGGAGGGTATATCGGGTTCGATTCCAGCATTGATTCAAGACAATAATTATCAATTGTTTTCTGATTTTTTGTAATATTTCTTCTAAAATTTAAAGAATGTTCAAATAAATGACAATTTATTTAATTGTATAGTCAACGGCAAAATTTCTCAATCGATTTTGTGCTCTAATATTACCAAGTTAAGGTAGACAATCAATTGAAGAAATTTGACAGTTTAGTCTGAAGTGCCGTTGACTGTACTTTAAATCATCTTGAGGCGTGTGGTTAGGAAAACAAAATAGGTATCTTTGTTAGTTTTAAAAAAAATAATTTTATAGTTAGCTAGTTATCAGAAAGTCCATAATGTTTATAATATGGTTTGTTTAACCTGATAGTAAAGGATGTTACTACTTTTATTTTTTTAATAAATTTAATTTTATAATGTTAAAACTAACAACAAACAAAAAACATGTTACCACTGTTTAAATATTGTTTAATAAATTTTACGATATAACAAATACTAAAAATCAGAGAAATTTGAGTTTTGTACGAATTAATATACTTCGTGCTTTGGCTGTTACTACATATCGAGTATTACAATATAGTTTACAAAAATATATATTGTAAGTACATATTGTAATCCTTACTCACATTAACTTTAATATACTTGTGGACCCCATACTTTGGATCTGATAGTATAGCCGGCGGTTCCAACTTCCTCTTCACCGTTCCAGAACTCACGAAGAAACTTTTAACATAATTCACACCGATATACACCAGTGCAAAGAAACAATATTTGACTGTTAACCAGTTAACATATATTACACGGGATATTAGTTCAAACATTTTGGTGGTGTTTGCTTTTTTGTGTTAACATGAGTAAGCGACTATCATAAGCGACAGCGCGGCGCTGACTGACTGCGCCCACACCACTCCAATTGAGCCCAATATTCGTAGACCGTACGATAGAGTCGATGTATGTATAATCAGAACGAAATTTAAATTATATAACAGACACAGCAATATGTGAAGTTCAATCGTCACGATGAACTTGCACTATGTAACAAGGTGATAAATATGTAACGTGTGGATTTTTTTACGCATCATTGTTGATTGTGACATTAAACTGTTTCATTTAAAAACTGTATTGCACTGTCACGATACTTAAGTGCTGAATTGGCTTCATTTTGATATTATCTGAATGTCGATTTGTACGAAACAAAGCGTAAAATTATTATCTTTCTTTCCATAAAAATAATTATCATGAAAAAGATTTGAATTTTACGTTTCATTTGTTTTGCGTTTCATTGGGTTTTTTATTGATCTTGTTCTTAAGTGGAAAGTTGGAAACCTTACGTACGTCAGCAGCCGCATGGTAGAATAAATTTGTCACCACCACAAATTTCTCCCGCGGCCCCGCGGGTGTCGTACAGTGATGAGGAATGGGCAGCGTCAGCGTTCCTCTTAAACCACCTAACAATGATGTACCTACCCACTGCGATTTTCGTGCCCGATAAATGGCAATACTCTAGCCAGTTCGCCACCTATTATATTTAATTCGCCTCTGCCTGCCCCTTTGGTGCTATAGGCGTGATTTGTGTGTGTACCTTAACCTTTTACGTTATTTACGAATACCACCTTACTGCGGCACCAGCTCTGCATAGTATCTAGTTTGTGGTTTCATGTCCTGGAAATTTTAAGCTACAAAAAAACCAAAAATCCCAGTTGACAATGAAGAATTAAAAGTGATCACAAAAGTAGTTTCTTGTATTATAGTCGCGCGGGCCCGCATTAAAACTGCGCTGCTACTGACCTGCGTTTGGTGTGCAGGAGCCTTAAGAACTAGCGACATCATAAATATTACACAATCGTCAAAATAACGAGGATTCTGAATTGAATCGTTTCTTGTGACAAAAACTGGATCCCGTATACGTATACGTAATATTTTATAACCCTGTTTTTTTAAGGACTTAAGATGTTGGCCGACATGCCTTTACATACATACATAAATAAATCACGCCTATATCCCCGAAAGGGTAGGCAGAGGTGAACTAGCACCCACGTCTCGCCAATTATGCTAGGTCCCATGTAATAGGTGGCGTTTTATCGAGCCATTTATCGGGCAGAAAAGTCGCAGTACATTGCAAGGTGGTATAAGAGGAACGCTGCTGCCCATTCCTCATCACTGATTATCCTTAGTCGCCTTGTACGACACCCACGGGAGAGATTTGGGGTGGTGACAATTGCATTCTACTCTGCCGTCACCACACGGCTGACATGCCTTCACATTGCCTTAATTTTACTATTGTATGATAAAATTATTGACTTTATTATTTGTATAGTTACCTTTACAATATAAGGTAGGAATGTAGTGATACTAACAAACTTGACGACATCCATCATTGTAAAATATTTCTATTCTACAGCATCTTCCGAGTTTTTTTGGGAATGCGAATACCTTGTCCTTAAGCCTTGCAATCGAACAGTCCCTGAGGGGATTTCTCCACAGCATGCATCTCCCGACGGAGATATACCGCGGAGAGCCTCAAAAGGCACTACGAGTCGGAGCTTAGAGCGGCAGGCCTGAGGGTGCCTCTAAAGGCCTTGGCTCAGGCGTGCTGTGTAGTGGATTGTTTCGGTATAGTACCTGTATGGAGTTTGTATTCTATTGTGCTTTGATATACTACAGAAAAACCAGACAGACGACCTCCTCAGTGTGGGCCGGAGGTCGTCTGTCTGGTTTTTTTCATGTCTTAATTTCCATGATTGGTATGGTGTTGGTGTACGTAACTATTATGATTTATACATAACATCAACCTTTGACTGCAAAAAATAATATTTAAATAGGTGTGTATAAGAAACTTCACACAGATCTACCTATACCAGCGGTCGGCAACCTGCGGCTCTTTAGTTGTACGCAAATATTATTTATTTATAGCAAATAATTATTTAAGTAATATCTATTCTTCTTCTTCTTCTTCCTGCCCAGTTCCCAGTCTATCTGGGGTCGGCGCAGTATGTTTCCTCTTCCATTCATATGTCGGACGTCATCAAGCCATCCACTCCCTTTTGATTCATATCATCCATCACACCGTAAAGGTGCTAGTGATGAATGAATGTATAGAAAAGAGACGGAACGGACCATGTCGAGAGACCCATGAACGGAGAAAGTGATTAGAATGACAACATTCTAATCCATACTGCCCAAGGTTTTGGCTTAGGTTTTACAGCCGGCCGCCTGCCTGACACCAACCCTCTTTGGGTACGATGTTGTTGGTGGTTTGCCCTCCACCATTCGGGTGCCCCAAGGTGCTTATTGGTCTACACCGGGCAATCTCCCTTAGTCGACTTTTACGACACCCATGGGATGAGTTGGGGCTTAAGTAATATCTATTGTTGGCAAGAAACATTTTTTTGCTCATTAGAAAGAAACTTTGAAATTTTGTAATGTTTGACTCTTCTGACTCACAAGGCGTGCCGACCCCTGACCTATACAATAGATTTTTGACAACATTTCATTTTTTCAACATACCTTTATCATGATGTTATATGAAATTAAACCAAAAATGAAGACACCCATATTTTTTATTTCTTCTGAATTCCGTCGTTTTCATACAAAAAATCATGATTGAAATACCGGTCATTCTAAACAGACGTAATGCCAAATGACGTCACTGTCGTGGACGAATGGCGAAATCACTCTTGACTCGAAAAATAAAAATATCACTTGTCAAAATTTACGAACTGGCGTTTCCGGTATCGAAAATAAAAACATTATAACTGAAATGTTTGAAATTAATTTAAAAGTCAAATACGTTTTAAATTAAAGTTTATGAAGGATTTCATTTTATTGCTATACTCTATTATTGTTAATTTCGACGATGACAATAAAAAACATTGGATTTGATTTATGACTGACGTCTGTCATCATGTCTATGATAACGTTTTTATTCTTCCATCTAGGAAGGCAAACGTTTTAATTCATACATCCCCGACCGTGACGTCATCGCATGATTTTACATTTTCTTTTTTTCTCTGTAATTAAGTAATAAAAAAATTTAATAAAAATATTTTCGAAGTCAGGATTGGAAAATAAAGAAACGGTAATTTTATTTTGTCAATTTGACAACATTTCAAAAATGACAACCTCCCAAATCCCATTGAAAATCATTAAAATAACCTACTTTGCGCATTTCATTATCTACCCAAATGAATATTAACAATAAGAGTTAATTTATGTATTTGTTCGCGTAAAATTATTACTAGCTCCTCTGAATGTTTACCATATGTTGGTTTCCAAATACATAATGTAGCATTTTACTATATTATCCAGATAAAATGGTTTTTAATAAACTTCCATTAAAATACAGTTGGAATAAAATAAGATATTACAATATGATAAAATTTTATTTATTATTTGATTAATACTTACCAGCAAAAACAATTGTGTCACTATAATTAAATAACAATAACATTTTCATCCCCCCATCTCGGAAAAAGCGTTTTTGCTCTTCGTTATCTGAGTGCAAAAGTCGTTTTTATCCTCTAGAGGATAAAGTAAATTTGAATTTAGAACATCGCGTGCAAGTGCATTATGTTTGTGACTCAGAACAAAGTTATTGTTCTGAGGTTTGTGAATACAAAACATAATTTTTTAATTTGTTTTTAATTCTCCCTGTTTTTTAGGGAAGACAAAGGGTCTAGCCTATACAGCCGTGTCTTTAGTATATTTATTTCATATTAATATAAATAAATGAGTGAGTGAAATGAATGTATGAAATTAATTTTACATTAAAATATGGGTATCACACATTTTATCGCATCTAGGGAGTGCTTGACGCGAATTGAAAGAAACTCTGGTGAATTCATGATGGCGACTGATGAGGTGGTGAAAACCACTTCAAAATTCTCAACATCAAACACATCACAAGACTTATTTTCAATGATTCTGCATAATTTCACACCATCCCGGATGCTTTTGCATCAAAACAACACCAATTTCACTGCACAGTCTGAAAAAAATCCACTTTGAAAAATATCATTAAACCTATTGGACCTCTATGGTGTCGAATTTATTGAGCAACCAATTTAATCTGTTAAAAATTCAGATTCGGAACCTTCTTGTTGTACTTTTTTTATTAATTTGCTTTGCGCATGCGCGTCTGGGTGGATGTTGTGGGTGTGTCTGGGTGGATGTCGTGTGTGAGTTGGGTGTGTGTGTTTGGTAGGATGGGTGTAGAAGTGTCAAGGTGTAAATAGAACTGACTGAAACTTTTAATAATGTGATTGTATTTTTTTTTGCATTTTACCATTTCCTCGCTGGGGAGGGGGGATGAAAAGTTACGTGTTGCACTCGAGTGCAAAGATTTTTCACCTTGTGCTCCTTTGATTCCCTCGCTAACGCTCAGGATTCTAATTTTGAATCACTCGCTACGTTCGTGATTCAATTTTAGAATCCTTCGCTCGGTCATCAAAATTGAGCACGCGGTTAAAAAGCAACTTTGTACTCACGTATAACAAATAACTATTTCATCCCACCATCTCGGAAAAAGCGTTTTTGCTCTTCGATATCTGAGTGCAAAAGCCGTTTTTATCCTTTAGAGGTTAAAGTAAATTTGAATTTAGAACATCGTGTGCAATGAGTTTGTGAATTCAAAACATAATTTATACCTATTTATTTCTACCTCCATGGTGCCGAAATTATCATGCAACCTATTTTAATATGTTAAAAACTCAGACTCGGAACCTACTTGGTGTACTTTTGTTGTAATTTGCTTTGCGCGCGCCATTTTCTTTTCACGTCACAAATTTGTTAAAACTTAGGAGTTCCGTGACGGTCAATCAGCTTGGCGTCAATCTTGCTTTAAACATTTTGATCGTCTACAATGCTTGCTTGATGCTTGAGTCAAGCATTTAAAAGTTTTTTAGGTTTGTTTGATTTGTTTACGCTAGCAACGGAACAAAAATATACAGAAAATCAACGTGCTTGACTCAAGCTGATTGACCGTCTCGGAACTCCATTAGGGACGGTAATTTTTATTAGGTACTTACAGGTGTGTCAGGATAAATTTTGGGGGTGTGGCTGGGTGGATGGCTGGGTGTTGGAGGTGTCTGGTGGTGAATGGGTGTTTTGTGGGTTTGTCTGAATGGATGGGCGAGTATTGTATAGATGTTGTGGGTGTGTCTGGGTGATTAGATATTTTGTGGGTGTTTCTGGGTAAATGGGTGTTTCTAGGTGAATGGGTGTTTTGTGGGTGTGTCTGGGTGAATGGGTGTTTTGTGGGTGTTTCTGGGTGAATGGGTGTGATGCTGGTGTTTCTGGGTGAATGGGTGTTTTTTGGGTGTTTCTGGGTGAATGGGTGTTTTGTGGTTGTTTCTGGGTGAATGGGTGTTTTGGGGGTGTTTCTGGGTGAATGGGTGTTTTGTAAGTGTTTCTGGGTGAATGGGTGTTTTGTGGATGTTTCTGGGTGAATGGGTGTGTATTGCGGGTGTGAATGTTGTGGGTGTTCCGTCGCTATCGCTCAGGATTCAAATTTTTGAATTCAATTTTAGAATCCTTCGCTAGCTCGGTCATCAAAATTGAGCACGCGGTTAAAAAACAACTTTGCACTCACGTACAACAATAGTTATTTGATGTACGTGAGTGCAAAGTTGTTTTTTAACCGCGTGCTCAATTTTGATGACCGAGCTAGCGAAGGATTCTAAAATTGAATCACAAGCGTAGCGAGTGATTCAAAAATTAGAATCCTGAGCGATAGCGAGGGAATCAAAAGAGCACAAGGTGAAAAATCTTTGCACTCGAGTGCAACACGTAACTTTTCATCCCCCCCAACGAGGAAATTGCAAAATACAAAAAAAAAAATACAATCACAACAGCTTCTGTTTTCACCCAGAAACAACACCCTCCCATTAACCCAAACACACTCTCAACACCCACCCAGAAACACCCACAACATTCACACCCGAAATACACACCCATTCACCCAGAAACACCCAAAAAACACCCATTCACCCAGAAACACCCACAAATCACCCATTCACCCAGAAACACCCACAAAACACCCAGAAACACCCACAAAACACCCTTTCGCCCAGAAACACCCACAAAACACCCACAAACACCCATTCACCCAGACTCACCTCCAACACCCACCCATCCACCTAGCCACACCCGCAAAATTTATCCAGACACACATGTAAGTACCTAATAAAAATTACTGTCCCTAATGAAGTTCCGAGACGGTCAATCAGCTTGAGTCAAGCACGTTGATTTTCTGTATGTTTTTGTTCCGTTGCTAGCGTAAACAAATCAAACAAACCTAAAAAGCTTTTAAATGCTTGACTCAAGCATCAAGCAAGCATTGTAGACGATCAAAATGTTTAAAGTAAGATTGACGCCAAGCTGATTGACCGTCACGGAACTCCAAGGTTTTAACAAATTTATGACGTGAAAAGAAAATGGCGCGCGCAAAGCAAATTACAAAAAAGTACACCAAGAAGGTTCCGTTCAGTCTGCGTTTTTAACAAATTAAAATAGGTTGCATGATAATTTCGGCACCATGGAGGTAGAAATAAATAGGTATATGTTTTGAATTCACAAACTCATTGCACACGATGTTCTAAATTCAAATTCACTTTATCCTCTAGAGGATAAAAACGGCTTTTACACTCAGATATCGAAGAGCAAAAACGCTTTTTCCGAGATGGTGGGATGAAAATAACTATTTTTAATTTTGAACATAAAAAACCATAAACTATTACAGCCTTCTATGCTGGCCTGGGAGCGAACAAATAACGTAGAATAGGCCAGCCCCAACTCATCCCATGGGTGTCGTAAAAGTCGACTAAGGGAGATTGCCCGGTGTAGACCAATAAGCACCTTGGGGCACCCGAATGGTGGAGGGCAAACCACCAACAACAGCGTACCCAAGGAGGGTTGGTGTCAGGCAGGCGGCCGGCTGTAAAACCTAAGCCAAAACCTTGAGCAGTATGGATTGGAATGTTGTCATTCTAATCACTCTCTCCGTTCATGGGTCTCTCGACATGGTCCGTTCCGTCTCTTTTCTATACATTCATTCATCACTAGCACCTTTACGGTGGGATGGATGATATGAATCAAAAGGGAGTGGATGGCTTGATGACGTCTGACATATGAATGGAAGAGGAAACATACTGCGCCGACCCCAGATAGACTGGGAACAGGGCAGGAAGAAGAAACTATTACTGCTGGAGCACAGGCCTTCTCAAAGATGGAAGAGCATAGAGAGAATGAGCCATAACCTGCCAGTGCGGATTGATGGTATTGACATAGGTACTGCAATTGACAGCTAATGTAGCAGGGGACCAACGGCTTAACGTGCCTTCCGAAGTACCGATAGATAGAACTGAATATAATATATTTTTAGTCACCCATCCAATGACCGGCCTCAGAGAACAATGCTTAGTTTACGCAATCGCAGGCCAAGCGTAAATCGCGTGCTGCGCGATTCAATCATGAATAGCAGTGGAATCCAAAATATCAATTATGTAAATGAAAAAGTAAAGGCGGAAGTCTCATAACAAGTTTTAAAATTTACTATTCAACATTGACATATATATTTAAATTTCTAGTTTCAAAATTAAACCTTACATTAACAATTAGTTGGCGGCGATGATAACCTACATGAGATATCAATTCTGACCGACCGTCTCGGCATGAATTTCAACAATTTCTATTTGTGCTAATTCTATGCTAATTACTAAAATTTTACTATTTTACTACACATAATAATTTATTAACTCTTACTGCCGCACTCAGAGACTTCAAATAAAGTCAATGAGTACTTAATGTCAAAAAATGTCAATTCAAAACTAGTCGCTATTTTTGCCGGGTCTAGATTGAAATGAGATTTTTTGACATAAAGTACTCATTAGTTATAATTGACGTCTCTGAGTGCGGCAGTTAGTAATTTTTAACTTGTGCTACGGCTAAATGACGAAGTTGAAATTAACATTAGTCCTGCTACACACCACACTGCTCTACCTTATCCGTGTGGTGATATTTCATAAGCGTTGTCCAGACATTTCTACACGCTCTCAATAAAATAAAACAGTTATCATATTTCAGATTACCTAATCCTAAAGCCGTGTGGTGACGACAGAGTAGAATACAATTTTCACCATACCAAAACTCTCCCGTGGGTGTCGTACAAGGCGACTAAGGATAAATCATTGATGAGGAATGGGCAGCAGCGTTCCTCTTATACCACCCAGCAATGTACTGCGACTTTTGTGCCCGATAAATGGCAATAGGCTCGCCACCTATTACATGGGACCTGACATATTTGGGGAAACGTGGGTGCTAGTTCACCTCTGCCTACCGGGGATATAAGCGTGATTTATGTATGTAGATTACCTAATCGGCTAATCAATTTTCACAAATTTTGTTGCCGTAGCGTATAGAAATTCTTAAATGATATATTTTCGTTTCTATCTTAGACTTTCAAGCAACTAAGACGCTTTTGTCCAATTAGAAAGTCCTTTAGCGTTACAATACAAGATAATGTGCATTTCGCGATACTCCACTGTACCATCCATGAAGCTACATAAATTAAGCACTGCGATTAACCGTGATGTATTGTATTCTTCTTGACAATTTGGCGAAAAGTTTCTACGCATTAATAATGCGGTTTCTATTTTTTAACACAGTCTATAGTTGTTTCGTAATCCTTTACGATGATGTACAGCTTCATAGCTATAGGTAGGTACACGACAGCATCATAAATAGATATTTGTTATTTTTTTTAAGTCACAAACAACTTTAAAAAATACTGTATTGACGTCTATTTCAAACTTATTTTATTTTTCTCAATATTTTGTCAATTCAATATCACTAGTTTACTTTATAAGCTACAAGTAAAATAAACAATGAGATCGTAATATCAATTAAATCAAATAAATAGACCACTTCTAGACACTAAAATAAAGAGAAAATAAAAAATTTACACTTTAAAATTATCAAAATAATCACAAAAAATTCTTGATCAGTAAAAAATTTAACATTTACCTAACTGAAAAGTGGACATCTGAATTTTTTGATTTTACCAGAGTAGTTGGTCGCATTACACTTTTATCGGAATCTTTAATTTCGTGTACTACCTCATACTGTATCAATAGATAGTATAGATAATAATGTAGCTATAGTTACGACAGAAACAACGATTGGCTTACGTAATTTTGATTCGTATAAAAACGTATGTTCAATTGTGACCTCTAACTCGAAGGCCGTATGCCATGAACTACAACGATACGACAAGTTATTTATTATTCCTCTGCCGTCAGGTATTTTGGCCGATTTCCCTTTATTCTGGTTGTGATTGGATGTTCCTTCTTAATGTGGGAGGGCTGATTATATCGATCCCTCTAAATAAGGACTCCACGTCAACTACAGGTTCAAGGTATGGTTCTGAACGTAAGTCATTCCAAAAGTCATGGTCATTTACAAATGGCAATGCTCTATTCGAGCCTTGATTATAAGCAGTATTCTCTTCATGTATCGTTGGGTCTCCACTAAGTCTCTCCATCGTTTCTTTTTCAATTCTTTCTAATCGATCCAAGACTTCCGAAGGGTCCGCGCCTCTCGGCCTCTCATTAAAATTGATGTCGATTTCGATTCTGTAAAAAGTAGGTTAACAATCGATTATAATATTATAACGAAATTTATAATTAAGAAATATGTGACGGGCGTGTGGTGACGGCAGACCGGTATACAATTATTGTCACCATGTCACCATCCCCAATCTTTCCAGCGGATATCGTACAAGGTGACGTAAGTTAAAGCAGTGATCAGCAACAGGCAACGGCCATCTTTTGTTATACCACCTAGCAAATACTGTGATTAACGTGTCGTGAACGTGTCCGATAGATGGCAATAGACTCAATCACCCTCTATTACATGGTTGGCGAAATGTGGGTGTTAATACACCTCTGCCTACCCTTTCTAGGAAAAATGAGTGTAACAATTATGTATGTGTGTAATAAATACAAGTAAATAATTTTTTCGATCCTAATCATTTTCATTAAATTCGGTCATCTGCGAAAGATGAGTTAAAGAAATTTGAAAACTAAAAAGGAGCAGATCATCACACAATTATTTAACATAACTACCCGTTGTTCCGGAAGTGTAAGAATTCGATTATTATTTTCTATGTCGTTAAGGTAAGTTGGTTATCTTGATCCCAAGATGTGTTTATCACGTGCATGTAAAAAACTCAGAAATACGCGAAATGCAGTAATCATCATCGGCTTGTTAGGTAATAAATGCCGGTCCGCCGATTTACCACCTGCATCACCTGTGTTATGCAATGTACATGTATGTACCAACCCATTTCAGGCAATGCACAGGTAATCACTTGTGGGTTCGTTACGTTCCACGTAATATTGCTAGACAAATTCATTATTATATTTCTTGTATGCGGCGTAGAAATTGCTGGTTTAATACAGTTTGCGATTTTAGTTTTTAGTTTTGTTTGTGATTTTAGTTTTTTCAATAAGTCATGGGGTGGCACTAATCCGCCTCCGTGGTCTAGTGGTTCGGCGACCGAAATTAAGATCCAGAGGTTCCGGGTTCGAAGCCCAGGGAGCACGATTCCATCTTTGGTCCTTATCGTCAGTTACCATCAAGTGAGATGAAGGGTAAGAGCTCTCATGTCAAGCATAAAAATAGATATGCACTAAGGCAAGGATGGCTGTTCGATGGATTCGATGTTGATGGCGATCTAGTTGACTTTATAAATATGAAAGGGTACCCAGTTCGCTGGTGCTGCAATACTGCAATGAAGTACCCGGTAGATGAAAATTAAAGCAGTAAAATGTAGGATATTAAAACACCTCTATCTATGCCTTGAGCGCAACACAGGCGTGATTTATGTTTGTGTAAAAAGAATTCATTTCTGACACTAGCTATAATAATCCACGCTATCAAATTACTAACTACTTTATATCAAAATATGCCATCGAAGGATGACAAATATGAAAATCCCATTTTACAAATTAAAAAGATTACACATTTTTTTGTCTTTGACCTTTTTACACGTAAAAAACCAAAGGTAAAAAACCTCCTTTGGTAGGAACCAAAGGAGGTTTGATGTTAGAGCGTTTGCAAATATTTGAGCATTGTATTTCATTTAATGAATGTTAGTCTTCATTGAGTTTTTTGGTAGCTGTACCTGATTTATTATTATGTTGTGTCACAGTGACCACATAATTAGCGACGAAGCGGAAGGACGGTGTCTCTGTGCATGAATTTTCGCGAAATCTACGAAATAGCACATTTTGTGTTGTGCAAAATACCTAATTAAGGCAAACAAAATTGTTACTCAACATTGTGGGTTTGTTGCGTCAAGAATAGAAACATTAGAAAAAAATAGATAAACTAAGCAACTCACCGCCTATATGAAATCTTAGTGGCGATCTCACACATTTGTTTATTTTCTGCTCATACTTAATGGTAATGCTCAATGAAAAGACAGAGATGTACCAATACCCACAGTTCGAAAGATTAATGTAAGTGTGCTAAATGATAGGTATACCAAAAATGTTCCTAACAATTCCTCCTTAGGCTTTAGTCGCCAGTGCAGTTCTTGAAATTCTTTTTGGTACTTGATATCAAATCAAAACCAACATTTGTTCAGATTACAATACACTTATGAATCGCCAAGACGATAGACCTCGTACACCCGTACGTCCAATGGAGAATAGGGGATGTGCAGTACTCCCCATGCTAATGATGGGTCTCCAAAATCCACCCTCGACCCGACGCATTCAACACCAAAGCTGATGAGTCAGAGACCTAAGAATTACTAGCAAAACAACATGCAAGTAGGCTGTAAAGAAGCCTATCATTGTTGACGAGATATATTTTGAGATTTTCATTACACAAAAAAAAAATTGAACGTCGTAATAACGCGTGCTCGTCCTCTATATTACATAATTATAGCCTTTAGTCGCTTGGAACGGCACCCGTGGAAGACGAAGAAGAAGATTGTGTTCTGCTTTGTCGTCTCCACACGGCCAGCAGCACTAAAAAGAAGTACCTACAAAACAGACGACATTACCCAGTGTCCTGCTTAAATCTTGTCCAGTCTTCGAGGCGCGGTGCCCTTGGTATTTCCTCGGCGAGTGCTCTTGCGGCCTCCTCCATGGCATGCGCTACCAGATCCTTTTCCACGTCAGCTTCTACAGAATACGTGAAAGAAAAAAAATCACATCATCAAAAAAGTAAATTGATTGGACAACATTACGAAATTATCTATCTGAATATAAGCTAACCAGCGTTTGTTATGGCTGATCGTTGAATTGGAAACCAAACAATTATTTTCCAGCAATCATAGAAGGTACCGAATGGCGGTCGCGCACCGGTAGACTGGGGGTAAGCTAGGGGGCTTACTAAGCCGGGGGGCTTACTAGACAAGCTAGATCGACGAAATGGTAAAGGTCACTGGAAACCGCTGGCAGCGCAGAACCGATCGGTTTGAAGATCCTAGGGAGAGGCCTACGCTCAACAGTGGGCGTCACTTGACTGAAATTATGATTTGGATCCCAACCTTAAAATTGTTTGTCTTCGTATTTAAACCATAACTTACAAACTTAAAGTCCTTTTGAAATATTACAATGCAATAGCAGTAACTCATCTCTTGAGCTGAGCGTTGAAATCTTGTTTCACAATGACTACCAGGACAATGCATTTCGCCACAAACGACTGCATTTAGCTAACGACTTAATATAGCTAAGATGTCCTCATTTCACTCGCAGCCATCATCATAACCTGAGGTTATAAAGTATGATAAAGCAAGCATTAGATATATCTAGTCTAATAGGTACAAGAAATAACTGTTCTTTAAAAATAAATAGAACATTTTAAATAATGATAACTAAACATACAAAGTCTTTCACTAAACCTTGATGTAAGTTTGGCGCTTTCAAAATAAAAGTAATGTTATGTGCTAATTAGAGAATTAACCCCCGAATACAGAAACGCTAATCAAAGTTTGAGTCTTGCTTAACATTTAAATGTTGTCAAAATTGACGTATTTCCATACAAATTCTGACAGGTAATGTCCACTTAACTTTTTAAGCAGTCCCCCAAATTTGATTAGCGTTTCTGTATTCGGGGGTTAGTAGGCATAAGAATTTCTCACCCTGTATAGATACTTCATTAATTTCTTTCTTTTTAATTCTGACTTATGGCCATTGATATTAGGATGATATTATTTACGAGTGACTCATGGATGACTACTGCGGCGTTAATTTGGTCGAAATGGTGACACTATTTTTATTAAAAGGTTACCTCTACTACTACCTACTTCTTAGGTTTTCGCGCTGTTAGACTATCGACTTCCTTAACCTCTATTCTTGATGAATTTATGAGTTGACATAAAAGTATTATTTCTTACCCACCAACCCGCACTGGGCCTGCGTGGTGGGTTATGGCCCATTCTCCCTATATTCTTACATCTGGCATGATGATGAGTCTTCCTCTTTCTTTCCTCTACTTCTTCTTCTCCCTGCCCTGTTCCCAGACTATCTGGGGTCGGCGCAGTATGTTTCCTCTTCCATTCATATCAGTCAGACGTCATCAAGCCATCCACTCCCTTTTGATTCATATCATCCATCACATAGTAAAGGTGCTAGTGTGGAATGAATGTATAGAAAAGATACGGAACGGACAATGTCAAGAGACCGATGAACGGAGAGAGTGATTGGAATGACAACATTCTAATCCATACTGCTCATGGTTTTGGCTTAGGTTTTACAGCTGGCCGCCTGCCTGTCACCAACCCTCTTTCTTTCCTCTACATTCCTTCAAAATTATTCAATCAACTTACCGGTGTGTCTTCGTGCTGTCTGTGGCCTACGCAGGGCACGTGCCAGGTTTCCGCATACGGCACCGTGCGAAGTGAGAATACTGCCGCTGCTACGCCATTCTTCATCTTTCCAGCGTAAACAATAGAAGCTTTTTTACATTATTACATACATAAATCACGCCTATACCCCCTAAAGGGTAGGCAGAGGTGATTTAACAGCCACTTTTCACAAATCAAGCTAGGTCCCATGTAATAGGTGGCGAGCCTATTGCCACTTATCGGTCACATAAGTCGCAGTTATAGCTACGTGGTATAAGAGAAGTATAAGAGAAATACTACTGCCCGTTACTCATTTTTTACATTTTTTTTACATACATACATACATAAATCACGCCTATATCCCCGAAGGGGTAGGCAGAGGTGAACTAGCACCCACGTTTCGCCAATTATGTTAGGTCCCATGTAATAGGTGGCGAGCCTACTGCCATTTATCGGGCACAAAAGTCGCAGTACTATTGCTAGGTGGTATAAGAGGAACGCTGCTGCCCATTCCTCATCGCTGATTTATCCTTAGTCGCCTTGTACGACTCCCATTGCGAAATATACCAATTAAAAAACTGTAGCGAAAGGAAAATCAGTCCTAAAAGCAGATTCGAAACCAAGGTTTGGTTAAGCCGGGGGAAAAAATATAATGTGAATCTCTAACTATGAAAAAAATGCTAAAACTTTTTGCGCCAAGCTGTTAATTAAAAACAGATTAAAATTTGAAATGGGAGTCTTTCGAAATGGTTGTAGATAATACCTAATAGTTTCCTTTGGTTACACTTTTGTTTTATTAACCTATAATTATTCTGGTCGTACAAAAAGTAATGTATGCCACTGCGTTAGAAATATGTAGTCATTGTAACACTCGTGCTAATCTATTGTGACATTAGAATTATCATTTCATCATCTTACTCAATCATTAGAAGCGCTAACGTTTCAGCGGGGTATTTAAGTGCATACTTTATCTGTGTCAAATTACAAAATTATTGGAGTCTAGGGATGTGTTCCTAAGTGTTAAGGAGTATATCCGTCAAAATGTGACGCTATTACCATCAAAGCAGGAGCTCTATAGCGCAATGGTTTGGCTTTGGCGCGCCCAGCTTGGGATTACGTAAACTACGCAATATTCGCTAAAGCCGGTCACATTGTATATATACCTACATTATTCCATCCATTAAGGCCTGTGCCCCAGCATTAGGGACATTAAAGAGGCTGGCCATAATGATTACTATCAATGAAAATTATGAAGTCTTCTTCTCCCTGCCCTGTTCCCAGTCTATCTGGGGTCGGCGCAGTATGTTTCCTCTTCCATTCATATCGGTCAGACGTCATCAAACCATCCACTCCCTTTTGATTCATATCATCCATCACACCGTAAAGGTGCTAGTGATGATTGAAAGTATAGAAAAGAGACAGAACGGACCATGTCGAGAGATCGATAAACGGAGAGAGTGATTGGAATGGCAACATGCCAATCCATGCTGCTCAATGTTTTGGCTTAGGTTTTACAGCTGGCCGCCTGCCTGACACCAACCCTCATTGGGTTGTTGCTGTTGGTGGGTTGCCCTCCACCATTCGGGTGCCCCTAGATGCTTATTGGTCTACACCGGGCAATTTCCCTCAGTCGACTTTTACGACACCCGACACAATATAATAGAATGCCAGCATAGAAAATTATAGTCTTACCCATTAACGTGTTCAGAATTTGCAGGCGTGACGGGGCCTCGGCACTAGAGCGATCGCTGGCCGTCCGAGGCCTCGACGGTACGATGACCCTAGGCCTGGCGCCGCCGCCGGCACCCTCGGTGGTCGCTGGTCGTCGGTGTCGAGGAATCGCTCCCAAACTTGGTACAGAGTCACGAGCTTCGCCCTGGCCGATTTCCACGGTGTCGGGAGTGGCCTGCATGATTATAATATAATAATAATAATATAATTTATTTCCGGTGGTGACGGCAGAGTAGAATACAATTGTCACCTCCCCAAATCTCTCCCGTGGGTGTCGTACAAGGCGACTAAGGATAAATCAGTGATGAGGAATGGGCAGCAGCGTTCCTCTTCTTCTCTTCTAGGGTGATAACCTAGCAATGTACTGCGACTTTTGTGCCCGATAAATGGCAATAGGCTCGCCACCTATTACATGGGATCTAACATAATTGACGAAACGTGGGTGCTAGTTCACCTCTGCTTACCCCTTCTGGGATATAGGCGTGATTTTAGTATGTATGTAATTTATTTCAGACCATGTCCATATAATGTGTTAGTAACAATGGTCTACATACTAGGGTATGTTAGGTCTACATACGTATGGTTATGTATGTTAGGTCTACATATGTATGTTAGGTCTACATACTAGGGTATGTTAGGGTATACTAGGGTTAGTAACAAATAATAGGTTGGGGAAAAAGTTTCTTCGCATTTTTTAAGAAAATTCAAAACATTTTTTAATATAGTTTATTTACATTTAACTAAAGTATGAAGGTACCATTTTGCAAAGAGAATACAATACTATGCCATTTTGTTCGATAAATTTTTGCCATCTTGTAGGTAGGGACATGATCCCATTGCTATAGAAATTTTGGGACTTCTGGTCAAAATACCGCAATTCCTAATTTGAATTTGGAATTATGTTCTTTAAAATTTAAACTTTCAATGATACCAAAACCAGCCAGATACAAATAGTATAGCCAAAGAGATTTTATTACAAGTTTATACATACTATAATGCGAAAAGACTTTTTCCCCAACCTAATATTTATATCGAACTGAATTGAGTACCTATAACAAAAAAAAATCATATAGAAATATGGTTAACATGGACGGCGTTGGCTAGGGATCGCTCGAGATGGAGGGTTGCGCAGAAGTGGGATCTAACTGGCTAGTAAAAAATGATTTTTTTTAAGGTATTGCATAACTATTGCATACACTCATGAATCGTCAAATAAATACGTTGAACATTGGAAACGTCAAAATCAAATAATTAACGCGATAAGATTCGCTGCAATTATTACAGAAGTAAAATTTTCATTATATTTGAATTCTACATGTCAATGATGAAACACACATAGGTACTAATCACGCCTTTCTTTTCCCCCTAAAAGGTAGCCAGCTTATTTCAAGTCCCATATAACAGTGGGCGAGCCTATAGCCATTTACCGGGATCTTTTAATCGCAGTAATTTGCTAGAGAGTGCACCATTAATATATTGATAATATAATATAAATAATTATTAGAATATGAAATTCTAGACACCTCGGGAAACTGTGACGATGGCCCGGGTTCCGGTTCAGCCGGTGGTGCTTCCGCTGGTAGCATCAACTGCGCCACCTCTGCGTCACTCGCTTCCGAATCGGAACAGTCGTCGGACTGGTGACCGAAATCGCCTTCATCATCTGAGTCAGATGGAAATCAGTGGGAATTAATTAAGGGCCGATTTCACCGTCTCTCATAGAAACTAAGTTTAATAAAACTTGGTTTTGGTTAATGCAAACTTGGTAGCGGAACTCAGTTTAGAGCATAAACCGAGTTCAACTTCAACTGATCGCGTTTAATTTCTGCAGTATAAACGGCCCTAAGTCCTCTAACTCTTTATTTATTATTGAAATGGTCATAGGTGGACATCGAGATGAAAAGTCTAGGGCCAATCTATTGGGTCCACAGATGTGTCATTAAATTGATATAACTGTGATGGTACCAAATCGAATTCAAATGTATGAAACTGACTGGTATTACAGAGAAAACCACATGGCGATCGTCGTCGTGTCAAATGTAACAGCAGATGTCAAAAATTTACATTTGTATTCTATTCGTTCGCATAAATCGGCCGCTAATCTAGGCCCCCGCTATCGATAGCAATCTTCTTTGTCATTTAACTCTCCCAACGCTGGGACGTAGGCCTAGAAAATATTGGAAGGACACTGGCCATATATACTCATTCTAACTAAGGCTATCTAACAGAACCTCTTTCATCATCGCCACCCTTTGTCCCCCCTGATAGGGCACAGGCCTTCCCTATGGACGGAAGAATATAGGGAGAATGGCAATAACCCACCACGCTGGCCCAGTTTGGATTGATAGGTATTAACGACTTAACGTGCCTTCTGAAGCACTGAGGAACTCGAGATAATAAATTTCTGGTCAACCTTAGCGAACATTGCTTGCGTTTACGCAAACGCAGTAGGCCAAGCGCGCTGAGGGCCACCTTTTTACTGTAGTATTTTTATGTAGGTGTAAATGATTAGACTGGGATCAATTGTTATTAACTGAAGCGACACTTACAGTCAATATCCGTATGTAAGGGGCGTTCATCCAGGTAGGTTAGCATTGGCAAAGATGTTGCTATGCGCGTGCGATAAAATTCCGTGTTCGACGCTGGAGTCCCGGACAGTGTCAAACGGCGAAGAGATCCGCACACTCCCAGTGTCCAAATTCGAGTAGTGTCAGCGATGGGATTGCTGGACAAAAAAGACATACATACATAAAACACGCCTTTATCCCCGAAGGGGTAGGCAGAGGTGAAATAACATCCACGTTTCGCCAATCAGGTTTGGTCCCATGTATAGGTGGCAAGCCTATTGCCATTTATCAGCCACGGAATTCGTAGTACATTGCTAGGTGGTCTAAGTGCAATGCTTCTGCCCATTACTTATCGTTCTTCAAATGCGCACAAATAACGCATTTGGCCTTGTACGACACCCGCGCGAGAGATGGGGGTGGTGAATTGGTGATTTTAAGTCCGCCGCCGCCCGTCACCATTTCCTTAGGTGTTTATTTATACTTCTTTTTTTTATACTGTTTTATAGTCTTTTGATGTAAACGTTTATGCCCCATAAGTTGATTTATATAAGTATTCGCTGAATTCGCTTATGGCACTACCATAATACGATCTATTTAATATTTTATGTATACAGTCTAATAAATAATTATTTTTATTACTCCACACTTGTGTTAAAATATAAAATTATACAAAGCACCTAATAGTATTTTCAATGTAGAATTGTGAACAGAGCTTACTTAGACAAATTAAGAGTATGAAGTTTCTGCAGTGCTGCTAAAGGTTGCAAATCTTGCAGACGATTTCCAGATGCATAAAACTCGCATAAAGCACTCAAGCCCCACACTCCGTCCAGGCAAGTTAAACCACATCGATTTACGCTGAGAACCTAAAAAATCATATCACGTATATTGGCAAACAAACCAGATAATTTTGTTGTTGTTGTTGGTAAGAATGGCGGAAGCAAATAATGTACCCTACATACATATTAAAAATATAAAGAGTATAAATGTTACAAGAAAAGTATTTCGACAATTATTGCCCTGGTGCGGGAAACGAACCCGCGTCCTCCTAAATCTGGGGCGCTGCCCATGCCACTCGGTCAAACGGGACTTTTGTTAACTTGTTAAAATTTCTGAAATCTTTTAACTTTACGTTGTAAGCAAACGGGTACACTCGCAGTCGCACTGTAGAAATTTTACTGTGGCCATAGTTTTGGCAATAGTTTTTCGAAAATTTTGTTGCATCTTTTTTTTTGTAACATTTGCGTAAGTCCTTTATGTAATAATAGCCTACACATTTCTTTGCAGTGTTTTTCAATGCTTTTTGACTTTAGTTCCAAATAATTGTCAAGCCTGTTTTTGTAAGTATTGTTAATTATTTATTTATCGAATCGATAATAGTTAACAATAGAGTTACGTCACCGCTTCCAAAACTCCTTAGAAAAAAAAATCTTACCTTTAAATGAACTAAGCCAATGCCAAGATCACGTAAAGAGGACAGTGCGCTTCCATCCAATGTCAGGTCGCTAAGTCTTGGGGCTAGAACGTGAAGTCTTCTTAACCCGACCCGTTCGGCAACCACTCTGAGCTTAGCCTTCTTTATGCGTAGCACCTCTTCGTCAGTGGACACGCCGCTGCTTTGCTTCTATTATTTTATTAAGAATTAAGTTTTAAGTTACTGCATTTAGTGTTCTCTTTTATTTGCGCAAGCACTACGCATTTCAAATGAATTAAACAATTTTAACGGATTTAACTTGCATATGTTTAGATGTTTGGCTTTGTTATCTATGGCATTTCAGACTCATTGTTCTGCATGCATATAAAATAAGACACAGTAAATAGGTACTGAATACTTCATTGATAGACTTAGGGCCTGTTTCACAATCGACAAGTAAGTTCGAAGTAGCTTACTTCGCAGATCATTTAGCAGTTGTAATATGAAATATTTGTCAATTGAACTGCAAAGTAAGCTACTTCGAATTTACTTGTCGAATGTGAAACAGGCCCTAAATCAATAAATACTTTATTTATATCAAATCCGGTATTCAAAGCGTGTTTTCATAAGACAAAATACTAATAATAATAACAGAATAAAATTGATGCAAACCAATAACTCTATCAAAGTCAGCTCCCTCGGTATGACTATGCGTCTGTAGCCGGGCAGTCGTCGTTCCAATTCGTCTTGGCCTGGAGGCTGTTCTGGATCCGGAGGTAACATTGCCAAAGCTCTAGACGTGGACAAAAACAAAGTTTCCTAAACTGATTGTTAGAAAAGCATGTATAGTCCGTAGTCCGACAACTTCGTGCGCGACCCTCCTGCTGCGGTATGAGGGCCGGTAACCCCCGCATCGCTCGCCCCCGCTAGCATCTAGAGTGCCCCGTCCCCGCCACCGTCTTGTACCGCCGCGCCAGAGGGTCACGCATGAACTTGTTGGACTATGGCTGTTTACTTGGCCTTCGAGCCGGATGGAAGGTTTGAAAGGGGTTGACGAGTTATTATGGAAACTTAATAAAATTTATATTCAATATTTGAATTTATTTAAATTGTAGGTAAGATAGATTTTAGCTATACCAACTTAAATTGTTTTTTACAAAAAAAATTGAAAAAGAGAGAATTGAAAGAGTGCGGCTCTTCCATTCGCTTTCTTAAATGAAACTTAGGTACTTAATTACCTGAAAAGTGGCGTAGCTCGAATACTTTGTGGTTCAGGTGAACTTGCACTGGATATTTCTGAGAGAGATGGTGATTCTGTGATACTTGGTGTTTCCGGAACACTGCCCAACTCTACACTAGGAGCTTCGTAAGCGGGCATTTTTGGACGATATACTCTGTAATACATACTAATGGATCAGATAGTACCTACCTACTTTATCAGTACTCTTATAAAAAACCTTATTTTAACCCTTTACTGTAGTCGTGTCATGTAAAATCTTTGAACGTGTGTAAAAAACTCGGCGTGTGCGTCAGTGCCGGCCTCCTAGGTACCTTCCGACAGCACGCCGAAGCGTGTTGAGGGAAACGGACGTGCTTCGCTCGCCACTACAAAGGTGAGTTTTGGTGTGATTGAGCGGGTTCGTGGGACCCATCACTATAATTACGTATTTTTTAAAATTTTTATTCCTTATTCATTATATTGTTTTTGTTTTCAGTTATTTGTGATGGCAAAGCGAAGGAATATTACTACAAATAGAGATGATATAATGGAGCAGTGGTTGAACGAATCACATAGTTATAAAGATAAAATCTGGAGAAATTCACCCATATGTCTAAATAATGCTCCGACCACCCATTCAGAAAATGAGTTTTCAAGAAATATTTTTGTACATGAAACGAGCTGCATTTAATTTTTCACTATGCTTTTCTATTTTGTATGATTTTTCGAAAGCATGTTTTTAAGTAAAGTAAATATAACGACTGACTAAAAGAAGTGCTATTATAGATAAAAATTTAAGTTTCTATTGTTGATTTAGTTTAATATTACGACTGTTAACGTTTCAATATAAAGTTGGGTGGGTCCCGTGGACCCACGACTATATAAGTGTGACTATTTTTACCACCACTACCAGTTAAGGGTTAAATTAAAAACGGTATTATAATATTTTTTAATTTATTTTTAGACCATTTTTTAAATATAACTGCATGTGGCAGAAATATAATATCTAATTCTAGTGTATACTTACCAATGGACTATAGGTAAATGATAATGCCCAATAACTTGATCAGGATAGCGTTTGGAACTTTCTGGACCCGCAGATACTCCTCGATCCGTTGGGAATATAGAAACTTTTTTCTTTTAAGTTTTTTATTTAAATCGAAATTGAATGTAATTATTATTGCCAATTATTAATCTAGTAGGTACAAATAACAACTTTTAGGTAAGACCGTCGTAATGACAAGAATTACGTAATAAAAATACTAACAGTAAATAAAGTTAAGTATATTTCAACCAGTTTCCACAAATATTATTATTTTATTGGAATATTTATTTCATTTGCTTCAATAATTGTTTCTGATGTAAACATGTCAAGTTATTTACCTAAGTCCATGGCAACGGATTTTTATGGATTTAACTCTGATAAAATTTATAACAGGCAACATTTGATTTGATAATTATGACCGGAGTGCTTGGCGGGCTTTGATGTTCAAGAAGAAGAAGAATCATTGAAATAAAAGTGTTTTGCATTGTTTGACGTTGAGAATTTTATATTGGTTTGCACCACCTCATCGGTCACCGTCATGAACTCTGTTACGATTTGACTCGCGCCAAGCACTCCCTAGATGCGATAAAATGTGTTTCACCCATATTTGAATGTAAAATTCATTTCATGCATTAATATCATTCATTCATTTCATACCTTATTTTAATTCATTCATTTAGCATTCATTCAAAATTAAGAAAAGTAAACGAAAGTATACAAAGAAAGTTCCTAAAAGACTTGTTTCCAGGAACGTTAAGCCAATTTTAAAAAAATTGAGTGGTTGGCGCGTTTCATGGTGTCAGTCAGATTTTTTTTCGATAATTCTAAAATTGGAATCAATTAACGATGATGAGTACTGAATGTCAAAAAATGATAATTAAAAACTAGCCTCTAGGCTTAGCACGGGCACGCGGACAAGTCTCTCTCCACCACTTGACAGGTGACAAAACCGTGGTATCTCCACGCGAGTTAGCACGGCGACAATGGAGAGAATTGTTTTTTCACTTTTTGACATAATATTGGGACTGTTTCCATTGAACTACTACTTTATAACTCAATGACTGTTTCTCTATTTCCTTAGCATGGCGTCACTATTATGGAAAACATATTTCCACTTTTGACATTTTAAGAAGAGCAATTTGTCTCCGAGCTATTGAGGTGGTGACAAAGATAGGTCTATGTGATTTCTAGTGATTTATTCGATATTACCGATTATTCCCTTTTAATTTTAAATAAAATGTCCAGTGGTTATTTTAATTTACTAGTTATGACAGAATTTGTTGCTAACCCTAATGAAAAAATAAAGTAAATTAAAATATTCATCACCAGCCCTTTAATGGCCCCACTGCTGGGGCACGGGCCTTCCCTATGGATGGAAGTATATAGGGAGATTAGGCCATAACATAACCCAGCTAGCCCAGTACGGGTTGGTGGGTTTTAACGACTGCAGATGCAGCCGGGACCAACGGCTTAACGTGCTTTCCGAAGCACGGAGGAACTCGAGATAATAAATTTTTGGTCACCCATCCAATGACCGGCCTTAGCGAACATTGCTTAGTTTAAGCAATCGCAGTCCAAGCGCGTTATGTCACTGCGCTAGCGAGCTCCTCCAAATTAAAATATGATTCGATGTATAAAAACACAAATTAACATAGCTATCGTATTTAGAAACACTATTTTTTTTTCTATGCCGTGTGTGGTGACGGCAGAGTAGAATACAATTGTCTCCTCCCCAAATCTCTCCCGTGGGTGTCGTACAAGGCGACTAAGGATAAATCAGTGATGAGGAATGAACAGCAGCGTTCCTCTTAGACCATCTAGCTATGTACCTACTGCGACTTTTGTGCCCGATAAATGGTAATAGGTTCGTCAGCTATTACATGGGACTTGGGACCTAACATATCTGGCGAAACGTGGGTGCTAGTTCACCTCTGCCTACCTCTTCGGGGATATAGGCGTGATTTATGTATGTATGTATGTAATTTTTTTTCTGTGCCTTATTTGAAAGTCGTCGTTTTTGTTTTATTAAATTAATATTAAAATAAAAAATATTGTAGCAGTGATGTTGACTGTTTAAACATGGTGTAGTTTGTGCAATAAGTGTTAACGGCGATGAACAATATAAAGATTTAGTGAAACAAAAGTGCATTTGATGAGAAAGGCAGTGAGCATTTTCGTGGTCGATCTATCTTGTCAGTCTCTATCAATAGGCTGTTTTAGTGTAAATCAAAAATGCATTAAAACGTGATACATCCGCATTGTAATGCGATTAAAACTGAAGAAAGTAGACTACATCAGACGAGGCTGTATGTGCTGGTTTCCTTTGCTATCCCTTCTAATAAGGAGAATTAAAAAAGAACAAAATCCAAAACTTGTAGTGTGCGGTAGATTAGACTGCGCGCGATGGGTGGCGCTGCTCGCTAACATTGACACTCCTAGACAAACAAAATAGCAGACGAATTTTTAGCAAGTATTGTATTCTCTTTGTTTTTAGTTCCAATTTTGACCAACGTAGTGTATTATATACTCTTTGTTTTGACCACGCGCAGATATATTTGGCGCGTTTTGCTGTAATTATTATTATAATTATTTGGTAAAGTTATTAACAATAAAAGTTTGGTTTTTTCCTCGCAATTGTGTTGAAAAACGTCGTATGCAACTCGTATGCATTAATCCAACTTAGCATACTCGTATCTTAATTTATTATTATCAATATTCCAAGTCAAATAGAAAATCAACAAAATACAACAAAGTTCAATTATCAACTGTCATGTCATCATGTCAATGTCAATTGTCAATACAAGTTCTGACTTCTCATTATCCTACCAATGTAAAAAGTAAAAAGATTCGAATAAAATAGTCCAGTTCTATTGGTAAAGATCGGGTTTAGTCATTCACTCTTTATTCGCTTAGATTGGCGGCACTGTCGGGAGAACTTTATCACTGGGGATAAACCAGTCTCTCCCTTTTGCCATGCTAGCTCTAGAGAAAGAAAAGGAGGGATTGAGAAAAAAGTGTCTACTCCCCGGGTGACATATCTCCGCGTCCCGTGCTAGGCCCGCAGGTCTAAATTTAAATGGAAATTTTTGACATTAAGTACTTATTAAAGTTATTTGACATCTCTGAGTACGGCAGCTAGACAAACAAATTAACTGGCGGAGTTTTAGTTCCAATTTTGACCACGCGCAGAGTTATCTGACGCACAGTCTATTCACCGAACAATCCGGCGTCTCGTCGGATGTATGTTCATAGTGTGTTTCTGTACATTTGATTCGACTCACACAAATCGGGTCGCGTCGTGTTTTAAAAATGTAGAAACAGATTAACATTGACAGCATAAATCACGTATAGAATAGACGATTTTTATTTCTGACACGACGCAACATAAATATGTTTTGGCCTTAACACAACTCTTCAAGGGATTTTTCCATGGACCATTACTCCGAGATCAATACCTACTTGTACTTGGTCCATGTTTTTTTCATTTTCTAAGACAATGATTCTTTTAAGTGATGCTTTGGATTTTTTTATGCGAAAGCCACTCCCGACAACGATTCCACAGTACCTACATACAGAATTAATATGTTACGGGCTACTTCCCGTTGCTGTTTCACTAGAATAAAAAAAATGTTAACAAAATTATTTGACTTCAAGAGAGTGGCGCGTTTCGTGGCGTCAGTCAAATTTTTATTTCAATCATTCAAAAATTGTTCCAGATTAGACTTTGTGTCGTAAAAGTGGTGTTATTTTGATGCATAAGGATCCGTGTTGATGTTCAATTATGAAGAATCATTGAAATAAAAGTGTTGTGCCTTGTTTGACGTTGAGAATTTTATAGTGGTTTTCACCACCTCATCGGTCACCGACATGAACTCTGTTACCATTTGACTCGCGCCAAGCACTCCCTAGATGCGTTAAAATATGTGACATCCATATTTTACGGTAAATTCATTTCATTCATACATTTCATCCACTAATTATTTCATAACACTACAGATAAAATATATACTAAAGACATGGCTGTATGGGCTAGACCCTTTGCTTTCCCTGAAATATAGGGAGAATAAAAAAAACAAAGGGAGTGTTTGGCGCGTTTCGTGGTGTCAGTCAGATTTATTTTCACTAATTCAAAAATGGTTACAGAGTGGATTTTGTCCAGTGAAAGTTGTGTTATTTTGATGCACAAGCATCCGTGTTGATGTGCAATTATGCAGAATCATTGAAAATAAGTCTTGTGATGGTGTTTGATGTTGTGGTGAAAACCACGTAAAAAGTGGTTTTGCTCACTTCATCAGTCACCATCATGAACTCTGTTACCATTCAATTCGCGCCAAGCACTCCCTAGATGCGTTAAAATGTGTGACACCCATATTTTAACGTAATATTCATTTCATTCATAATTTCATCCACTCATTATTTCATAAAACTACAGATAAAATATTTACTAAAGACATGGCTGTATGGGCTAGACCCTTTGCTTTCCCTGAAATATAGGGAGAATAAAAAAAACAAAGGGAGTGTTTGGCGCGTTTCGTGGTGTCAGTCAGATTTATTTTCACTAATTCAAAAATTGTTACAGAGTGGATTTTGTGCAGTGAAAGTGGTGTTATTTTGATGCACAAGCATCCGTGTTGATGTGCAATTATGCAGAATCATTGAAAATAAGTCTTGTGATGGTGTTTGATGTTGTGGTGAAAACCACGTAAAAAGTGGTTTTGCTCACTTCATCAGTCACCATCATGAACTCTGTTACCATTCAATTCGCGCCAAGCACTCCCTAGATGCGTTAAAATGTGTGACACCCATATTTTAACGTAATATTCATTTCATTCATAATTTCATCCACTCATTATTTCATAAAACTACAGATAAAATATACACTAAAGACATGGCTGTATGGGCTAGACCTTTTGCCTTCCCTAAAATATAGGGAGAATTTAACAAAAAAAAAAGGAGTGTTTGGCGCGTTTCGTGGTGTCAGTCAGATTTATTTTCGCTAATTCAAAAATTGTTACAGAGTGGATTTTGTGCAGTGAAAGTGGTGTTATTTTGATGCACAAGCATCCGTGTTGATGTGCAATTATGCAGAATCATTGAAAATAAGTCTTGTGATGGTGTTTGATGTTGTGGTGGAAACCACGTAAAAAGTGGTTTTGCTCACTTCATCAAGCACCATCATGAACTCTGTTACCATTCAATTCGCGCCAAGCACTCCCTAGATGCGTTAAAATGTGTGACACCCATATTTTAACGTAATATTCATTTCATTCATAATTTCATCCACTCATTATTTCATAAAACTACCGATAAAATATACACTAAAGACATGGCTGTATGGGCTAGACCCTTTGCCTTCCCTAAAATATAGGGAGAATTTAAAACTACAAAAAAAAACAACAACAAAAAAAAACAAAAACAATATTTGACATAAACTTTTCCCAGAGTTTTCCCGCCACCGCCTTGGTCCCCAGTCTAGTCTAAATTAAATCAATGAAGTTTATCCAGTGAGAATCAATAAAAATCCAATACCAACTTGTGTAATATTTGGTGGTCATTACTGTAGTTTTAATTTGTGGTCATCATTGTCCCAGTATTAGGTGAAACTGATAAACAAACCAAAAATAGTGCTAGCTATTATAGGTAGCCCACCTTACGCTCTGCCCTAAACTTTTTTTTGCATAGAATACTATAATGGTAAATGAAAATGGTACTCCTAGGCATGAGGAATACCAGTACCTGGATTTGATACAGAAAATCATTGCAACTGGTATGGAATCATAATCAACTAAAGTTGTAAGTAGCTAGATCCTGGAATGGAATAATTAATTTTTTTCTCTCAATATTTTAGGTGACAAACGTGTAGATCGTACTGGCGTGGGCACTCTGTCAATATTTGGAGCAATGCAGCGATATTCATTAAATGACAATACTTTGCCGCTTCTTACAACCAAAAGAGTATTCTGGAAAGGAGTCTTACATGAACTACTCTGGATGCTCTCAGGATCTACTGATGCAAAAGTCCTTTCTCAGAAAGGAGTACGTATTTGGGATGCTAATGGATCACGATCTTTTCTGGATAACTTAGGCTTCACTGACAGAGAAGAAGGTTGTACCTACATACCAAATAATGCCTATTTGGTGATATCTTTTATATTGAATAGAACTTTAAGAATTAAGTTAGTGCCTATTTGGTAATAATTTTATTTGAAAAACAGGTGATTTAGGACCAGTTTATGGATTTCAATGGAGACACAGTGGTGCTCAATACAAAGATGCTAAGTCGGATTACTCAGGACAAGGAATTGATCAAATTCAAAATGTTGTAGATACTTTAAAGTAAGTAGTTCTGATTAAAATTGACAGTAACTCTATAAGTTATAAGAATGTTAACATATAAATTGTTACAGAATAAACCCTGCTGACAGAAGAATGGTAGTGTGTGCCTGGAACCCTTCAGACCTGGGTCAAATGGCATTGCCTCCATGTCATTGTCTGGCTCAATTTCATGTGTCTAGCGGAAAACTTTCTTGTTTGTTATATCAAAGAAGTGCGGATATGGGATTAGGAGTACCATTTAATATTGCTAGTTATGCTATCCTAACCCACATGATTGCACATGTCACCAATTTAAAGGTAGAAACTTGTTACCAAAATAAAATATGTATTACGATTTTTGCAATTCTTTATCATAAATATTTTATTTCCAGGCTGGGGAATTTATACACACCACTGGTGATACACATGTCTATTTAAATCACATTGAACCACTTACTGAGCAATTAACAAGGGAACCTAAAGCATTCCCAATATTAAAGTTTGCTCGGAAAGTGGAATGTATTGATGACTTTAAATTTGAAGATTTTATTATTGAAGGATATAATCCACATCCTAAAATTGACATGATAATGGCTGTTTAGTAAGTGCATTTTCATAACATCAAATCAATAGCCCTAATTACCAATAAATGGTATTGAATACAATTTATAATCTTTTTAGAATACTACATACACATACGTACTACACTAAAATCAACACCCACTTTTTGCCAATTATTAATTTGCATTCTGATCTGCCACAACCAAATTGTGGCATATTGATATAATATTAATGTATTCTGTCTATGTCTAGTTTCTTAGAAAAATAAAAATCTTGGATGTTATCAATGTAAAGTGCAGTATTAAATACTAGTGCAGGTGAAAAGATCCAATTAAATGTTATATAAACATATTTTTAACCTAAATTAATAATAGTTTTTATTGAGTCTCATTTTAATAGAAAGCAGTTATATCATGTGGAACTTGATTAAAGCTAAAACTTTAAAAATATGAGATTGTTGTTTTGTTCCCTTTGGACAACATTCTTGAGTCATTGTGAACTGTCAGTCATATTTTAGCCTTACATTATCAAGACAATGCCACATAGAAAGCGCAAGTGTTTTCAAATAAAGCGCTACACACATAAATATGTACACCATAGCCTAAAACATGGTACACCTCTTGCATGTCATGCAGGTGAATATAATTTATATTTCTATGCATTGCAGTGCAGCTTGTAGATCTATTCTTAATTAATAAAATCAATTATAAAATGTGTTCTAATTGGATGTGTACTGGCTGTTACACGTGCCTAAGAAGTAACTTAAGTTTTCTATGCAAAGGCCCTTGACCTATTACAATATGAGTAACAACATCTAACTATTATTAAATCCCTGTATTAACACATGGGTAATTCTGAATAGTAAAAGAACTATTTTGATTTCAATCATTATATTTCAATTTTTAAATTAGTCAAATAAAACCCCAAAATGGCAATAAAATAACTACTAAGATTATAAAACCACTAAATAAGTTAGCCTAAGTAATTTGTAAAATTTCAACATTATCTAACAGAGTCATACTTTAAACTTAATTCTACAATCAACATTTCAAAATCTATATTTATAATGAATTTTGTACATTGTTCATTACAAATAAGTCTTATGGAATTCATAATTCAAATAACTAGTATAATTATTTCTCTAATGTAAGGGTACTTAAAATAAAAACGAAATCAAATTGCATTGTTTTCCAAAATCAATTTAATATTATGTATAAAACTCAATGTTTTGTTAATTAAATGTAATAAGTATGGATATTGTAGGTTTACCTTGATTAACTGAATACAATGCACGAGTACCTATCAGTTATGAAAAAGTTAGCTTATTATTTATGTTTGCGAATAGTCCCAATTATTTTACGCCAATCATGAAAAAAAAACATAAAAAATTACATTGGAGTTAAATTGTCAATAATAATTTTAAATTAGAATGTTGTCAATAACAAAGTGAAAAAACGTTTTTAAATTCCTGAATAAAACTATTTACTGACAAAAACACATTGAATATTGTCTTCTATGCTGGCCTGGGAGCGAACCGATAACGTAGAATAGGCCAGTCCGACTCATCCCATGGGTGTCGCAAAAATCGACCGGGGGAAATTGCTCGGTGTAGACCAATAAGCACCCGAATGGTGGAGGGCAAACCACCAACAACAGCATACCCAAAGAGGGTTGGTGTCAGGCAGACCGCCGGCTGTATAACCTAAGCCAAAACTTTGAGCAGTATGGATTGGAATGTTGTTAAAATGACAACATTTCAATCCATCCATCCAATCACTCTCTGTTCATCGATCTCTCGACATGGTCCATTCCGTCTCTTTTCTATACATTCATTCATCACTAGCAACTTACGGTGTGATGGATGATATGAATCAAAAGGGAGTGGACGGTTTGATGACGTCTGACCGATGTGAATGGAAGAGGAAAAATATACTGCGCCGACCCCAGATAGACTGGGACAGGGCAGGGAGAAGAAGAAAGACATTGAACATTTTAATTCAAACACATTGAATATTGTGCACTTTTATCTATTACAAAATGAGTGTGTATTCTTTTATAAAAAAAAATTGTTTGAATAGGTATTTATTTATATGTTTGCTCTATTTCTATTTGATTATTTAATATAAAGTTACTGGAAACAGCACATCTAGTATCAGATTTGCAATATTGCTACTTGATAACTAACCATGTATAGGTAAAATTGCTATGTTTTATAAAAGTATTATGCTATGTTTATGCCTTGTGGATATTTACGATTCTAATTATTAAGATTTGGAATGAAAAAATGTAGAAAACTTAATACCATCATATTCTCTGTGCAAGAATATGATGGTATCAAGTTTTATACTTTCATAGTTTTAACCCGTTACCGTCTGCTTAATTTTTATATTGTGAATCTGTCTAAATGCTATTTATTAGAAATGTAAATATAAACACATTAGGCAGGCATATTACCCCTATAAAATATAGCAATTTTACCAATACAACTATGAGGCATGCATTTTAAGTCACCATAAGTCATACCTGTCAATTTAATTAATTAATTTACTCAAATCTTCAGGTCATAATTTGTAAAATAACTTAAAAACTTGAGTGTAATTTTTGGACATCTCTCAAAAATATTTTCAAGACAATTATCATATTAATAAAAAAATACAAAATAATTGAATATTCAGTGATACTTACGCTCACTACTTAACTGTAACTATGAACCATTCTCAAAAACTAGCACAATTCTATTTTATAATTCTTTAAATCTAGTTTAAGCATACTTCGCTTCCGCTTCTCAATGTTTTCAACAACTATTCTTTACCTTACATGGACATCAGATTATAGTGCGATTTTTCAAACCACCCCTTTTCTCAATCCATTCATGTACATCATTATGGTTTCATTGGTGTAACATTAGAAACTAGTTTGCAATTGTGATTAATGGAAATACATAAATATGTACCTTTAAAAATGTACATAATATACATACACACTAAAGGTGCCTAGTACAAAAAAAATCACAATTCTTAAATAAATCTAATTTTAAGTTGGCACCTGCCTATCTTGTTTATTTTATTTGATATTAAGAGGTGAACTTCAAAATCAAGCTCCTATGAATAAATAGTTAAGTACCTTTAATTTAAATTGATTTTTATATTGTTGATTGTGAAATATTTAACTTGAGCTCTGTGTGGTTGGTTTTATTTATTGATGATGATATATTTGTTTCAAAAAAATCAACACATTTGGTCATCTTGTTGTGGTGATGGTGATGCCTGAAAAAGAAATTTTTAATACATGGACACTGTTATTTTAATAGATGTCTTATGTGATAGAGTGAAGACAGGATAGGCAACATAATTACCATCTATTTTAGCCTCACAGAGTCCAAAGAGGTAGATCATAATAACATATAAAAAAGTAAATTTTCTAAATACCATTTTAACATAAAAGCTGCTGCACATTTATTGTTATATTTTCGCCTCTTTGCTTCAATAACGTGTTATCTTGTGAAACACAATTTTTGGACTTGTCACATTAATTAAGCATAGAAGCTTATATACAACACTAGCTACTGGTGGTGATAAATTATATTCTACTCTACTCTCACCACACAGCAAAAAATGCATTATATGACAATCTTTAGCTACAAACCTTAATATAATATAGATAATATAATATAGATCTATAGAGCCCATATGAAAAAAATACTTAAATATTAATAAATGCTGTTTATTACCTGACTAACATTGTCTTCGTTTCTACTGCTTGATATGGGCAAAGCTGCTAGTTGTTCTACTAAGGCCATAGTCATTTCTGATTCTACAGTTATCTCAACCCATAAAGTATCTAAAACATACAATGCACATTATTTATTTTATACCAAATAGACGCAATCAGAGACACTTAATACATCATGGACCCGTAAAGAATAAGTTTTGAACTGACAATTTTAATTAACATATCTGAGTATGGACTTTAGCTGCTTACTTTTGATAAGATGAGAAGTGTATTTATTTACATATTGTTGAAATAAATACCTATTGTGTTTGAAAAAATTATATTAACATCACAATTTTTAATTTTAAAAAGTGTCAGTTGTATGCCACCTCAACCAATATTGTACTTGTAATTTCCATTCCACCTCAAACATTAAGGGGAAACCAATTATTATCTTACCTCCAACTTGTTCACCTTTGTCGGTTAGTAAATGGAAAAATCCCCTATGAGTGCCAGAAGCATTTGGTGCAACTAACTTCAATGTGACTGTGGTAGAATGTCCTGGAGGTAGTGGTGGTACATAATAAGGGGATGCACCCAAGGGTTCACCGCCAGCTTGAACAATTCTACAACTACCAGGCCAAGTTTCTGTTCCTGTATTGGCAATACTCCAATTTTGTTCAAAACTGAAACATTTCATTAATAAGTAGGTAGATAATTAATAATTTTACTGTTTAATATTTCAGTAAATTCTTACCAAGCACCAGATTTAACAGCAATTTCTTGATTTTGAGCAGCTTTAAGTGACATAGAAGGCAATTTAGGGGGTAATGTGTAATCTAAATAACAACAAATAGCTGCCTGCAAATTCCTGGAAATATTAAAGTATTGAATTACTGTTTTAGATGAGATATCATTTCACAACTTGCAGCAAACTCCTTACTTTACTGAAATATCTTACCAGTTGCTCATGTCCAAAAAAAAGCTAGCTGTATTGTAATTCAAGGATGGACCCAAGAGTCTTTGCATTTGATTTATTAGTTCTTCTCTGTCTGTTGTATTCATACAACTAAATTGTAACAACAGGTTCTGGTCAATTTCCCCAGAAAAAGAAGACCCGTCAACATCCATTTTGATAATTTTCTGAATATCACAAAACACAGTGTCTGATGTCCAATATTTCATCAAATAATGACATACCCTTTGTTTATGTTGGTCAGCTGACTGTAATCGGTATGACTTATTTTCTATCAAAAAAATATATAACAAATTTATAAAACCTTATTTCATTACGGCACCAATAGCAAATATTAAATAAATAAACAAATAATTTAATATTTACTATTAAAAAATAATGGCTCCCGTTCAGTCCACTAAATGAATGACAAGACCATTGACAGATGTCATCGGCAGGCCTACCACTAGATACCACGAGACGTGGACAAAATCTCCACTACCTACTTGACAACGTTTTGTTTTGGGGTTTAGTAGGAGTTAGAGGGAGAGAAAATACTTTCTTATCCCTGAGGCGATTTTCTCCACGTCCCGTGCTGCGGGGGCAGGGATGATTGTTGATAAAGTAAAGCAAAGGGATTTACAACATCCAAACGTTTCAAATATACATATAATATGAGAGAGTTTGTCGTGTCAGTCAGATTTTTTTTCGTTAATTCTAAAATTATTTCAGTGGATTTTGTGCAGTGAAAGTGGTGTTATTTTGATGCACAAGCATCTGGGTTGATGTACAATTATGCAGACTTATTGAAAATCATCCTCCTGCACTCCCTAGGTGCATTAAAATATGTGACACCCATATTTTTAAGTAAAATTCATTTCATTAATACAATTCACCCATGCATTATTTCATATGAATATTGATAAAATATACTAAAGATATGGCTGTATGGCCTTTGCGTTCTCTAAAATATAGGGACAATAATGTTATGTTGACGCTGACGTAACTGAATTTCGAGCAACCGAGGCTTAGTAATCATGGCCGCAGATTTCATTTACAGACATTAAAGTTTAATTCTACAGCTTTCTTTGGTACTTTTTTTAGTTGGATTAGCTCAAAACAGACGGTCTTTGACCAAATTTCGATAAGCCAAAGGGCATACAGAAGAGATATCTTTACTTTACATCTTTGCTGTCGAGTGTTTGGCGCCTTTTAATGGTGTCAACCTGATTTTTATTTCGATAATTTAAAAATTGTTTCAGAGTGGACTTATTTTACCGAAAAATTAATTTCATTTATTTATTTATTCATTTCATTAACTCATTCTTTCATAAGAATATAGAATAAATTTACTAGACATGGCTGAATGAGCTACTTTGCCTTCCTTATAAATACAGGGAGAATTAAAAAAAATACATAGAGTGTTTGGCGCGTTTCGTGGTGTCAGTCAGATTTATTTTCACTAATTCAAAAATTGTTACAGAGTGGATGTTGTGCAGTGAAAGTGGTGTTATTTTGATGCACAAGCATCCGTGTTGATGTGCAATTATGTAGAATCATTGAAAATGAGTCTTGTGATGTGTTTGATGTTGTGGTAAAAAACACTGTAAAAAGTGGTTTTGCTCACCTCATCAGGCACCATCATGAACTCTGTTACCATTAAATTCGCTCCAAGCACTCCCTAGATACGTTAAAATGTGTGACACCCATATTTTAACGTAAAATTCATTTCATTCATACATTTCACCCACTCATTATTTCATAAGACTACAGATAAAATATACACTAAAGACTTGGCTGTATGGGCTATACCCTTTGCCTTCCCTAAAATATAGGGAGAATTTAAAAAACAAAAACAAAAAAAATACATAATTGAGAACTGTCAAAAGTGAAGTGACCTAAAAAATTGACTGTCTGTCTTGTACACCGTAGTCCGGAGAACTCTATTTCGTAATATATTAAAATAAGCTATAACTATCGTACAAGTGTTGTATTTCCAATATTCATGGTACTGTAGAACATCGGAATCTTGCGGCTAAATGACACCTACCCATATTTTTACATAATGAATGTGCAAGATCAACAAAGGAAAGTTCATTTGTGTCCACATGAAGGTTGCGGCGCTACTTTCACCAGACCCTACAGAGTTACTGACCATTTATATTCTGTTCACACCAATGTAGTAAGTGTCCGTTTTATCCAATGTTTGCAAAATTCTATTGTAGGACTTGTTTGTATTTGTAGAATTTGTTTATAATTTATATCTTTCACATCTTTCTAGAAAGCCTATGCATGCCAAGAACAAGGATGTTTTAAGTCATACTCTAATAAGAGTCATCTTATCCGACATATAAACAACTCACACAGATACCTTAGAAGAGATGTTTTATACAGGTAATGTTTATCACAAACTTGTGAAGTATTATGCCATTGCCTTTCTAACTGCAGTCTAAAATCTTAACATAAATAAATCGGATAATTTGCTTATTCAAGTATGTACATTTTAAATGAAAATATAAAGTAAATGTGTCAATAAATCCATTTGTTCATTTATAGATTCAGTTAATATTGTCAAATTATGTAAATGTTATGAAAAGTGCATTAATTATACAACAATGTTCACAAAAAAATATTTCAGCTGTCCGACTTGCTTAAAAACATTTGTGAATCGTCAAAACTTAAAAAGACATCTCAAGGTGCAACATACTGTGCGAGACTTTTTTATATGTGACATTTGTAATGAAAGCTTCAAAAAGAAAAACCAGATCAGAGCACATATGTACCAACACACTGGTGTGAAATCATTTAGGTAAGTTACTTGTTAATTTGTAAACAGTTCTTAATTTTTACACTCTCCACGATTCACTATTAACTTTGTTTGTTTATTATTTGAACAATACTTAGATTTTGGAAAAATTATTGGAATGAAAAATATTAATAAATTAATAAAAATGAAATAAAACAACTTTTACAGATAAGACTTGCGTATAATTTGGTGTTTGGCATATTAATTATTTAACCCGACGTTTCGATCACTTTACAGTGGCTGTGGTCACGGGGGAACGGCCACTGTAAAGTGATCGAAATTATACGCGAGTCTTATCCGTAAAAGTTGTTTTATTTCAAATGTGTAGTGCTCATGCAAATATAAGAAAACATTATAATAAAAATGATTATTATCATGCTTTATTCTTAGTTGTATTGTATGACCTTTGTGGTGACAATAGTATTCTATCACCACATAGCTTAATATGAACATTAAATTAAAGACAAATTTCTCTCAAATATTCTTTGCAGGTGTGATTTCTGCCCTGAGAGACTTTTTGTAACTCTCTATGACAAAAAAAGGCATATGAGATGCCATAAAAACTATGAGTGCATCGAATGTCAACTGAATTTTGATGTGTGGTCTAAATACCAAAAACATAAGAAATTGGTGCATGAGGTTCAAGGTATAGAAAAGCTATATTTAAATTTTTTACATAATTTTATTGAATAGGATTTATTGTATAGATTAGTTAAATTTATTTAATTACTTTCAGAATATGCTTGTAATGACTGTGACAGGACCTTTAAGCAAAGATGCCACATTGTCCGCCATGTCAAAATACATTCTCAGCCTTATGAGAATCCATTGTACTTCTGTCCATATGAAAACTGTAACAGGTAAAGTGCTCTCTTTTGGAAAATCATTTACAAAACCAATATATGTATATATAGCCATGTGGTGACGGCAGAGTAGAATACAATTGTCACCTCCCCAAATCTCTCCCGTGGGTGTCGTACGAGGGGACTAAGGATAAATCAGTGATGAGGAATGAGCAGCAGCATTCCTTTTATACCACCTAGCAATGTACTGCAACTTTTGTGCCCAATAAATGGCAATAGGCTCGCCACCTATTACATGGGACTTGACATAGTTGGCGAAACGTGGGTGCTAGTTTACCTGTGCCTACCCCTTCGGGGATAAAGGCGTGATTTATGTATGCATGTATGTATATATGTATATTCAACGGTAATAGAGTGTGTAATAAACTTATTACCCAACCCTCCCAATCATACAAATTTCAAGCTGTGTAAGATACACACGAAGTTTAGGGCTGAGTTTTCAATTGCTAGATAATTTTAATACATTAAAATTATTAAAGTTTAATACAATTCATAAAATACTCTGAAACATTGTGTGTTCTAAATTTCAACCTATTGCAGAAGTAATTTTGAAGAATTACCTAAAGAGTATTGTGTGGCAGGGAAGTCCCTTCTAAGTTCTATGTAGGGCATATCTAAGGGCTGTTTTTGTCGTTTGTAAAATTATCTAGGTACGCTAGGTTATTGTCAAAGCGCAACTGACTACAGAACGCAAAATAGACCTGTTTGCGGCAATCCCGAAAATCCAACCAAGTAGTTACACTTCCCTGGATTTTCAGGGCCAAAAAACGGCCGAGATCCCGGGATTATATTCTCTAGTCACAAGTGAAATTGCATTTAAGGTGGTCCCATATATCTTGGTATGGTAGGTTAAGGTCTTGAACTAGCAAAGCTCCTTTAACTAACTTAGCTTTATTATTTTGCTTACAGGTTTTATACACGAAATAGCAATCTCAAACAGCATGTTCTGATAAAACATGTGAGACTTACACATGAATGTATAATTTGTAAGGCTCAACTGTCTTCAAAGGTACAGTATTTAATATAAATCTTTATGTAGGTACTTTGACATTTAAATCCTTATGCATTATTTTGACTGCTAATATCTGTTAAGTATACAGGGTTATTAGTAAAACATAAAAAACCTGTCAGGAGTAGATATCTAACATCAGAAGCAACAATGTTTGTTTAACGACTTTTGGTAATTCGCAAGATTTTTTTTTTAATACACCGTACGTACACCTTCTTGCATCGGCATTAGGCAGCGCGCGCCTAGCGTAGTCATCTTTTCGTTTATGAATGAAACATAGACCTATAAATTTAAAATTCACGACAGTATAATAAAATCTTTAAAAAATACATTTGCGCAATGTATTGCATTATAAACTCATCTTTCCATAAATCTTGTGTAACAAATATCCAAGATGTAGGTAGAAAATAGTCGGTTTCATTTTACATTCATATGCTATAAACAATTCTTTTTTGTGTTTATTTACAGGCGTGTCTCAATAATCACATAAGAAGACACCTGGAACCTCCTAGAGAACCTAAAAAGCCAAAAACCAAGGCAACTGGCCGTAAAGAAAGAAAGGACAAGGGGATACCGCGTGCCACAACAGCCTTAAAATTAGCCGGTTGCACTGTTATTATTGAAACTGATGAAGAGAATCCTGTTATACTAAATGATTAAGAGATTCCTTCTAAATTAAATGATGCACGGTGTAGTGCATTTATTAATCCTGTGAAACAATAGTAGTTACATTCTATTTCACTGCTATGTTAGACATATTAAGACCATGTTATTCTTCTTCTCCCTGCTCTGTTCCCAGTCTATCTGGGGTCGGCGCAGTATGTTTCCTCTTCCATTCATTTCGGTCACTCGGTCAGGCGTCATCAAAGCATCCACTCCCTTTTGATTCATATCATTCATCACACCGTAACGGTGCTAGTGATAAATGAATATATAGAAAAGAGACGGAACGGACCATGTCGAGAGACAGATGAATGGAGAGAGTGATTGGAATGACAACATTGCAATCCATTAAGACCATGTTATTGATTCCAAAATTAGATTAAATTAGTTAGAAAGGGGCAGTGCTGATATAGCTAGGTAGTAGCGTAGTTTACCTTCAAAGCATTATAAACTTAATGTGGATTGAAATAGATTTTAGAGACAAAATTAATATGGAAGACAACAAATTAACCTAAATAGTGTCAAGCTGCTGTTGTTCAAAACGGTAGTGCACAGTATAGTAGCAGTTATTATATCCGCTTCGCCTCGCTATATATGTATCATATATACACGCCAATCCTAAATAATGTAAAATTCAGTCTCTATGGACTTTTTTTCGATTATAAAAATAGCAGATTGATCCTTCGGATAGAAATATTATTCATAATACTTATACTAAATCAAAATATACAACCATATAATATAAAAGTTCTTTTTTAGCTTCCACTGTTTATTACACTAACCCCCGAATACAGAAACGCTACTCAAATTTGGGACACTGCTTAAAAAGTTAAGTGGACATTACCTGTCAGAATTTGAATGGAAAAACGTCAATTTTGACAACATTTAAATGTTAAGCAAGACTCAAACTTTGATTAGCGTTTCTGTATTCGGGGGTAAATTAGTTTTAAACAACTTTATTATAAATAGCTACTACTTAGGTTAATAAAATAATTAGGAAGGAGAGATTGTGTTTATGTAATTTGAATTTAGAGTAGAGTATTTAAAAGTGTAATTTATCAGAAATTGTATGAGATGTTGACAAGGTTATACCAATATTGTTTACTATTGATTTTTTTTTATATAAATTATATTCGTGCTGATATAGGTTTATTATTATTTTAATTTATATTGACTTTCTAGTTTTGAAGTCTTTGCCAATAGAATAATATATAGGGAACATCCAATTAAACTGAAAGTTTCTAACCTCCCTGTCGAAAAATTCGCAGGTCAATACTCCTTTTAACACTTCTGTTGATGTAGGTTTTAATAAATTTGGGTTGTCATTTGATGAAACCGTCTCTCACTCGTGGTCCTGTGCTTAAAATACAAACGACCTTAAGGAGGAGTGGTCAGACCTAACGAGCTGCACACACAGAATAGGCCATTACAATATTCTTAGCTCCTTGTAAAAGCATAATAGTACGTAAACTTAGTAAATACCTAACTAAAAATAGCGTAATTCCAAAATATTATTAGCATACACGCACTAATGTATCCCCAGCGTGTCCAAATTAAACTATCGTCTCTTGTGATTTACTTTATTTCTGATTTTGTACAGCTGAGCTAATGGTCTAGCCTTCTAAGCGAAACAAACAAAAACATTTTTATTTTTATGCAAGGTATAGCACCCATAAGTATACTGCATTGACAGACTTTAGGTAACTAGTAGGTAAGAAATCTTTATATTGTTGTAATAGGTATAAAGATTAATTTGTTTTCTATAAATTGTTTATTGTTATCAGCAAACTCATCATTAAATTTTATAATCAGTTTAGATCCAAATAAAAAAACAATAATTATGGCAATAACATTGCCCTATTATTACTATACTAATAATAATAACTCTTATCTACTCTTTTTATTTATTATAAGCCACATGCAAAATATTATATTTAATAAGTTATTTCTAATCTAATTAAATTATTGTTAACTACCTACTTGTTTAATAAATAATGTAGATGTATCGCAAAATAAATGGATCTTTTCATGATTGTAGCCTAGGTAGGTACTAATTATTAAAAGGTAACAAATTAAAACGTTTTAAGAATAAAGCCAAGTATTTATGTCAATAAACTAGAACATTGGCTTCACCGTTTTATTTTTTTTTCATTTAGATGCTGAACCAATAAAACTGCGCACAATGTTTATACTTGGAAATGCATTTGTTCTATTAGAACGCTTTTTTAACGGACGTTGAAAAAGCGTTCGTGTGTATGAGGCTTAGGCGCTGTCTCCACGAGCGAGAGAATCGCGGCTATATTATCGTCTTGCCACGTATTATTATTGTACCTACTCTCTATGAGCGCGTCTCTACACTATGATGTTATCGCGACGATGCGACGAGTGGCAATGATCTCGTATCGTCCCTAGTCGCGGCGCTCCCGCCGCGAGTTCTCCGCCTAACGTTCCGCGCTCGCAGCAAGCGCAACTCTCAACAAATTATAGCTCAACGCATCGTCTGGCGAAATAATCGCTCGTTCGTGAAGATTATCCGACGATAGAAGCGCGGACTCATCGCGATTCTCTTGCTCGTGGAGACAGCGCCTCAGGGCATTGATATATTAGTAAACTAAATGAAATATTTAAATGCCTACTGCCCCCGTAGCACGGGACTTGGACACATCTCTTTCGGGGGTAAGAAAATCTTTTTCTCTCGCTCTTACTCCCACTAAATCCCAAGACAAAAAACTGTCAAGTGGTGGAGAAAGACTTGTCCACGTCCCCGTGCTAGGTCCCGCTGAAGTGATGATTGCATGGGCTTGATCCTATTGCCTTCTCGAACGGGAGAAATAGTAAAAGCTAAAAAGGAGAGTGTTTGGCGCGTTTCGTGGTGTCAGTCAGATTTATTTTCACTAATTCAAAAATTGTTACAGAGTGGATTTTGTGCAGTGAAAGTGGTGTTATTTTGATGCACAAGCATCCGTGTTGATGTGCAATTATGCAGAATCATCTAAAATAAGTCTCATAATGTGTTTGATGTTGTGGTGAAGATCACTATAAAAAGTGGTTTTATCCATTTCATCAGTCACCATCATGAACTCTGTTACCATTCAATTCGCGCCAAGCACTCCCTAGATGCGTTAAAATGTGTGACATCCATATTTTAACGTAAATTTCATTTCATTCATCCATTTCACCCACTCATTATTTCATAAGACTACAGATAAAATATACACTAAAGACTTGGCTGTATGGGCTAGACCCTTTCCCTTCCCTAAAATATAGGGAGAATTTAAAACTAACTAAAAAAAAAAATTGTCACTGTCAGTCGTGTGTCACAGAACAGATGACAGCAAGCAAAGCAATTTTTTTTTTATTGGAAATTTGGAAATGATTGGTAAATATGCCAAGTTGCCAAGTTAGCAACAAAATCGGAACAAAGGATGAATACTCAATTAAATTCAGTTCTTTAAACCAAGTGGTTCCAATTACTGCAAAATGGAATTCAACTTAAATATTTTCACTCTTAATTGCTGGTAAGCGATGCTCCTTTTCAATAGTCACATTTAAGTTCCCTAGATGTCTTTTTTCAAAAGTTTTGAAATATGTTTTCTATTTTAGGGGGATACCAATTGTGTCTAAAAACCGAAAAGAAAGAATAGATGCTATATCAAAATACTTGTTAGCTAACAAACATACCATAGTCTGCTTGCAAGAAATTTGGAGTGAAAATGATTATCTCTTCCTGAAGGATAGTTTGAAATCTATTTTACCATATTCATATTACTTTTACAGGTAAGGCATTAGTTTTAACTTCTTGCTCATATTATGATGATTTGTTGTTTTATTTGTGGCCAACTTTGTCTCTTTATAGTGGTGTTCTTGGTTCTGGACTGTGTGTATTTTCTAAATGGATGATACAGGATGTTTTCTTCCACCAATGGCCACTAAATGGCTACATACACAAAATACATCATGGAGACTGGTTTGGTGGCAAAGGCATTGGTTTGTGTCGTATTAAACATGGAGACAGGCTAGTTAATGTCTATTGTACTCATGTAAGTATGATTTTGGTGGCTACATTGAGCAAATTTTGGTATACAGCAGACCCTCTATTATATCTCAAATTATTCTAACAGACATAAATTTATTGCTGATTAATTGATGATATTGAAAACCTAGTGTGGTTTTGTACAAACAACAGTTTTTTAAAGATATAATTTTTTTAAGCAAAATTTAATTTTTAACAACGTAGAAATGTTAGAATTACAATTGCTTGCATATTATGCATAAATATTAAGTAGTACAAATCTTGTTAATGCACTTTTTTGTATATGCTACACAAAATAAATTTCAGATGATAGTTCATATTAAACTTTCATCATTAGCCTTCCTTCATCCCATCTAATTAGGGGTACACAAAATATATCCTGTTTTTCAACTGTCTGCTGTTGCTAGAAATGCAAGTTTTCACTTAAAATGAAGTTAGTTATACATTATTATTATATTATACAATATTATTGATGAATTATATGCATTTACTTTACATCATTTCTTTCTGATAATCATTTTGTATTTTTAATATTTTCTTCATCTACTTCCCATGTATGTATTTTATATTAAGCAAGTAAGAAATTATTAATCAAATTCTATAATGCATACTCAAAAGTTGTTCATTTCATAATTATGAAATTCTTCAAATAATTATGAATCCAACCTCTAATTATGACACTGCTGCACTCAGACACTTGAATTAACATTAATGAGTACTTAATTTCAAATAATGACAATTCAAAACTCATAGCTATTTTTACTGGGTCTATGGTCTAACTCTAGATTTATATGAATTTTTTTGACATTAAGTACCTACTCGTTAAATTTAATTCACGTCTCAGTGTGACAGTTATTGGAGGTCTTCTGCTTATCAGACCACTTATTATTCTTCATACTTCAGTTACATGCAGAATATCATGAAGATGACATATATTTGGCTCACCGAGTTTTACAAGCATATTCCACTGCAGAATTTGTAAATCTCACCAGTTTTCCTGCTGATGTCTCAATCCTTGCTGGAGACTTAAATACTGGTCCAGGTGACTTGTCTTACAGGTAGTGTAAATAAATAATTCATGAGAATAGAAGAAAAAAAACAATTTTAAAATTAATTCCAATAGTGTAATCTGTTTTACTATTTTGTTACAGCATCATCAAACAATTACCCAACTTACAAGATCCATTTGATTTACCCTGTAAAGGAACTAACCCAAAAGTTAGTGAACCTTCCGGAACTTCTGAAAATGCAAATAACAGCTACACTGGTCATAAACAAGCACAAGCTTGCCCTGAGGGCAAAAGAATTGATCATATACTGTTTCATGTCAATCCGTCTCTGCAGGTAAATGTTTTATGTTCCTAATGATACTTTATATTCCAAATACGCCATATTAAAATGTTACCAAATTCAAGATCTAAATATTATTGTAAACAATACCATTTGTTTGCTCTTTCATAATAAATTGTTTTAATTATTTACAGGCAGAGGTATTAAACTTTGGGAATCCATTAGAAGACAGGGTACCAGGTCAACCATTCTCATATTCTGATCATAATGCAGTTATGTTGGAGGTGAATGTCAAAACTGCACATTCCAAAGATGTTCAAAAACTATGTAAAGATAGCTCATTTGATTCAACTATTGCACAAGCTATTAAGGTTTGCACAGAAGCTTCTGATATCATAACTAAATCAAATAGGCTATACCTTACGCTAGGAGGGTTATTGTTTATGTTCCTTCTAGCTACTGTAGGATTATGGCCCCATAAAGTGATCTTTGATGTTATCAAAATAATGATGACTGGGATAAGTTTATATTACATTTTGATGGGGACTCTATGGAACAAAATAGAGTTGAATAGTCTCAAAGCAGGCCTTCGTGCTCTGGATAATTTTAAAACTACCAGAGTTCAAGATGCTGATCAAACTTCAGTTAAGGAAAGTAAAGATGAAATTGATTGAATGAGGAGAATAACCAGGACCAGCATAAAAGATTAAAGTTTGTTTATGTTTTAAGTTGACAATAGACTAGAAAATTCCTTTAAACAAATATTATATTTTCTTATTATTTGACACTCATTCATCTTTGATATACTGTCTATTAAATAATACATTTTAAGGTCTTCATGAGAACTATATAGGGAAATCAGAAATTAACTTTCTATTTTAGACTTTGATGACCAACTGATCATTCCATATAATAAATTGTTATCTTAAATGTTATTAATATATATCTTACTGAACTTGATAAGTATTGCGAGTTTGCATAGCTGGGCACCGTTAATCAAATAGTTAACTTCTCTAATCCGTAACTAAAAAAAACTTCGTTAAACGTCATTAAACAATTACATTTCGGATGTTTTAACGCAAGTTAACGTTAATCCGTGATATAAATAGTATTTTTTATATCATTCTGTTAGTGATCTGCTAACAAAAACTGTTGTTTTAAGTTAATAAGTTAGGTTACCGCCCGAACGTACTTGTCAGAACGCGTTTTTCGCGACACGGCGCGGTGTCTGCAGTATCTTTTGGTAAATATAGGTATATTATTACTGCATTAACGATTAACGGGCTTAGATTAATTTAACGGAGTCCGTTAACATTTATTAAAAATAACTTAAAAGTTAATCCGTTAATAGAAATGTTAAATACATTAATTAACGGTTTAACGAGTTATGCCCAGCTATGCGAGTATGTAGAATCAGTAGTAGTATGTTGGCTGTGAAAGAAGTATCTAAAGGTAGAGATCCCATTTATACTTCATTGTGTCTAAATGATGTCATTTATTGGCTATTTACTACAATTATTATATAAGTAATTCTGTAATAAATATTGCTCAATCAGACCATTTTATACGTGTAATATTTAGCTATTGTATTGCATTGAAGTTTTCTCATCTTTAGTTGTGACCAAGGAATTACGATAGGTGATTTAATTTATTCTAACAAAATATATGTGTTATCTTATATTAGGACTTTTATCCTCCAATACAGAAACGATACTCAATGTTTGAGCCCTGCTTTTCATTTATGTACATATTGTCAAAATTGACGTTTTTCCATACAAATTCTGACAGGTATTGTCCACTTTATAAGCAGTGCTCTAAATTTGAGTACCGTTTCTGTATTCGGGAGTTAAATATTAATTAGTGTTTGTGATTTGATTAATTTGATTCATGAATGTTAAAAATCAATTAAATTTTTCGAAATTTTTTGACTTTATTTCTTTGTATTAATTTGTGCTTATTAAATAATAATAATACCTATTACTTTAGTTTATGTTAAGCTAAGAAGATATATCATTATTTTACGTTTCTGTCTTATGTTAGTTAGATGGTATTGGCACTTTGCCGTCAATATAGTAATATTATTATAGTTACAAAGGGGAACCAATGAATGTATGTATACAAGGGTGCATCGCCAAATTTAAAAGCTTAGGTAGTCCTTAGAATGAATTCAAGCGAAGCTTAATATAATGATTCATCAAAATATTTCACATGTAATGTGTCTGATTAATATGGTTCTCTAATGGACCAGCATAGCTTATTTAATTTTGTACAACATGGCTTCATTGTGTGTACCTAATTTTAAAAAAGAATATTACAATACCTACAAAAAAATATATAATTTTCTTTTTGTGTTCTCATAAGTTTGACTTTGATTAAATCAGATGAAGTAAATTATAATTTTAAAGTATATGTATATTGTATATTTGATTGTAAAAAAAATCTTATTTTGTTATTTATTTGTTTGTAAGTATTTTTTTATTTGCTAAATCCATCTCATGATACCAAAATATTTTAAATTATAATTGCTCCTTTTAAATAAATTTACATGATTATTATGATGAATTGTAATTTTATTTGCCACATCAAAATTCCCCAATCTATTTTATAACTTATCATAGGTATACTGCCAACAGTCACCCAGACAGCATTTATGACAGTTTAAGGTCAGCATACGTAACGGAAAAACACCCCGGACGGGACATGGACGGGGCCTCTCTCATACAAAAAGCCCCGTGTGACATACTTATGTCACGGAGACACGGATGGAGCTTTTTGTACGAAAGAGGCCCCGTCCCCGTACCGTCCGTGATGTTTTCCCGATACGTATACTCAGATCTTTTGCAATAGCGTTTGTTGTGTAACACCATTGTACGGCCCCCAGAGAGAATGATAGCCGTTTTTGAATACCAAAGGCGACGTCAGGATACCTCCGACTCAGTTTTAATCGATTTCTATTGTGAGTTTAAGAGTTCACAAGGAATGATGTAGTAGAAGTCATAATTATCAGTAGCCCAATGTTACTGCTGGGCATATGCCTTACATATGGATGAAGGAATATAGGATTTTTTTTTTATGTTAGACAGGGAAGATCTTGCCCTTCATCGCACCTGATGGCAAGTGTCGATAAGGGCTGAAGATGGAATCGAGCTTCACCTGGAACCATCAACCACAGAGGGACTGGCTATCTCATCACACATTGTCGGGACACAATAATGCTGATAACATTATTATTATGGCGAAAGATTTTGATAAGATGGTGGTAGCTAGCCAGGCGGACTTCAAAGAAGTCCTACCACCAACCAAACCGAGCACAAATTTGTACCCCCCTGGGGATCGAAACCGGGACCTCTGGATCTTTACCACTAGACCACGGAGGAGATTAGTATGTATTAAACAGATGCAGCCTTGAAACAACGGCTTAACGTGCCTTCTGAAGCACGAAGGAACGCGACATAACTAACTTGTGTTCACCTATCCAATGAAACCGGCCTTAGCCAACATTTGAGCAAACGGACACTTATATTTACAGTATGGCAATGTTTTTTCTGCAGTTATCAAAATCAAGGCACAGTTTATTAAAATTATATTCATGATTTTGTAAAAATTTAAATGATCTGTATGATTTGCTTTTGACTACAATCGACACAATTATATTGTATACAACCTTGTTCAAGTCGATTAGAATGCAGTCACCATTTTGTAAAAAGGGATAAGAAAAAGGATATAAGTTATTGTTTTCATAAATATTTAATGGATACTGTAAATTAATATCACAATTCATTTTATTATAAAGAATATAATATCATCATCATCACCAACCATTTTAACATCCCCAATGCCGGGGGGAACAGGCCTTCCCTATGGATGGAAGAATATAGGGATAAAAAAGATTATAATATAATTCTATTATTATGTATAACTAAGTAGGTACCTAACATAAGAGATTATAATGCAAATTTAAAACAATAACAATAAGTAATAAATACAAAATGTAAGTTTAAGTAGATTTTGTATGACTTTGGTTATGAACAAAATATATTACTTTCTCAAAAAGGGAATGTAAAAATAGAGCTATAATTAATAAATAATTCATACTTATCTGCATAAGAGTGATGATTTATATAACATTCATAAAAGCTTTATTTAGTTCACAGTTTAATACTTGTCTTGTTTGGTAAGCAATCTTGGCACAACAATGAATTCAAATGAATACAAGGTTCTCTAAACAAAATAAGGTACCTACTCATATAAAATATATGTATTAATAGTGATGACCCAAATGTAAATTTTGAGTATCCGCAAATGCGAATATCTGCAAACGAATATATATATTTTTTTTTATAATTTGGCGTCAATTATTATTCAAACGAGGCACGTTCCATTTGTAACGTTATGACTTCTAAACGAAAAAGCAGTTACGCTTTTTACTTTTTCAAAACGTTCCTTTCTTATTACTTATCTGTTTGAAAAAAATCTAAATTCTAATAAGAAGTTAGACATAGTTAAGCAGAAAGGATCCTAACAGATAAACGTGATAAATGCGCTTTAGGTACATCGCTTATCAAATACAAATGTGATACAAGTCAAAAATTAAAATTAAAATTCGTAGAGCAAAACTTCTTGACTGTGTTGTTGGCTATTTGGTCCTGCGAATTTGCTGGTACTTCACAACTAACCATGTATACCTATCTGTATTGTTGTTCACTTATAGAGTGCGGTCCAGATAAGTCCGCGCGCGAGGGGTGGCGCTGCTCGCTAACATTGACACTCTTACTGGCGCACTCAGAGACGTCAATTAACTTTAATGAATACTTTATGTCAAAAAATTTCATTTAAATCTAAACCATAGATAGCTCCAGCAAGTATAGCGACTAGTTTTGAATTGTCATTTTTTTACATTAAGTACTCATTAGCGTTATTTGACGTCTCTGAGTGCGGCAGCTAGACAACCAAATAGGAGACGAAATTTTAGTGCCAATTTTGACCACGCGCGGGCTTATCTGGACCGCACCCTACTAAGGCACGTGCGCCGAGATGGCTTTACGAAACAGGACAAGTAATCAATAGCTTAGGCTAGTTTCACACTTGCGGATCGCGCTCGACTCCATCGCTGAGAAGCGGCTCCGACTCCGAATTGGAAGACCCCGCGACAGTGGTCTCCAGCGAGCCGTAAGTCGTGGGGCGCGTCTCCACGGTCGGTGGCACCGTTTCCACTGTCAGATTGGGCGCAGAGCTCGACGTGGTCGGCTCGCTCACCAATCTGGAGCTCTCGTCGTAGCCTCGCGTCATGTGGTACATGGACTTGCCTCTGAATCGTCTGCTGAATGAACTACCTGCAATGAATGAATGAATGAATGAAATAAAGTTTATTTGGCAAAAAAGAAATTAACAATAATAAACACAAATTTAAATATTATTATTAGGCCAAATAGGTTAGCTCCCGCTCAGCTTATGCCGAGGCACATAGTGCTTCGACGCTGGTATTCTGCGGATACCATAATTACTTATTTTACTAGGTACTCTCACTCTATTCCTTAATACAAAATAGCGCTAGACAATGCGCAAACAATACTGCTTCTTCTCTGCACAGGAATTTTTAACATTATTAAACAAATACATAAATATTTTTGAATACGAGGCAGACATCGTTTAACTATTTACATATACTATACAATATAAACCAAATATACATACATACATACATACATAAATCACGCCTATATCCCCGAAGGGGTAGGCAGAGGTGAACTAGCACCCACGTTTCGCCAGTTATGTTAGGTCCCATGTAATAGGTGGCGAGCCTATTGCCATTTATCGGGCACAAAAATCGCAGTAGGTACATAGCTAGATGGTATAAGAGGAACGCTGCTGCCCATTCCTCATCACTGATTTATCCTTAGTCGCCTTGTACGACACCCACGGGAGAGATTTGGGGTGGTGACAATTGTATTCTACTCTGCCGTCACCACACGGCACGGCACGGAACCAAATATACATATATACATAATTATATAATATATAACAATGTTACACTGTTTTTACTATGATTACTTAATCGGCTTTTTGACTGTTAAGTAAATATTTTCTATATTTAATTTTAAATGTTCTAATACTAAAGCTATGTTTCAAAGGAGCAGGGATGTTATTCCAGCACTTCGAAGCCGAATATCGAAAACTGCCACGGAATGCGGCAGTTTTGAAAACTGGGTATTGCATTCGATCTCTTATTCGCTGTCGTTGAGTAAACTGAAGTTTTTGAAATAAATAGGTGGATTTTTATCTTTTATTGTACCGATAAGCAAAATAGAAAAATGTAAATTACGACGAGATTCCATGTTTAAGAGATGATTACTATTCAAGTACGGTGTTATATGAGATCTTGGGGGTACGGGAAAACAAAATCTGATGCAAGAGTTTTGTAGGCGTTGAACGACTCTCTTAGTGCGAGCTAGTAAACATGCTCCAACCACTGAATCCGCATAGTTCAGCTTTGACAAGAGATTCACAAAGACGTATCCTAACATCGACACTTAAATATTGCCGCACCTGATATAGCACTCTTAGCCTGTAATAGCACTGTTGGACAACGTCGCCAACATGCTTTTCAAACTTTAATTTTCCATCCACACAGACACCAAGATTTTTAGCCTCGTCTGCAATGGCAACGTGTCAAGTTTAAGGGTGGTCTCGTACCAATTGTCAGTGACATACGAGTATTTATATTAAAAATAATAATAAATAATATATATTTTTACACTCACACCTATCATCTAGCACTTGTGTTATGGATAACGGACATTTTAATATCATCATAAGAATAATAATTACGTCTAAAAATGTTGAAAATATACTACATAAGCATATACACAGCCATGACTCATGAACAAATATATGTGTTCATCTAAAAATTTGCACCTACCAGGATTCGAACCCGGGACCTCTTGGCCCATACCCAGCGATCTGAGCATTCAACCAAGCCGACCGTCATCAATGATATACATGGATAAAAAGACCCCAAAAAATATTTTTCTTTATACTTAAAAAGAGAAGAAAATAAATTCATGACAACTGCTAGGCAAAGCCGGGTAGGTGAGAAGAGTTCCGATTTGTTTGTGATATCCCAAGCAAACAGATATGCTACTGCTGACTATAGCACACAAACTTCTTTTTTCGTTTACCATACAAAGATAATCAGTAAATTCATCATCATAACATTTAAATTAAACCACCTTACCTACAACACCAAGATGTTCTGAAATATCCCTCTTGACATCAGACACATCCCACATAGCAAGAAAAGACCCAAGGCATGAAGGAGATGGGTTTTCTGGAGATACATATGGTTTATAGGAGAAACTGTAGTGATGAGCAATTGCTGCCAAAAACATCTCTATGCAGATCAAGAAATCCTGTGAACAAATGACATACACATAAATACATACATAAATCACGCCTACATCCCCGAAGGCAGAGGTGAACTAGCACCCACGTTTCGACAATTATGTTAGGACCCATGTAATAGATGGCGAGCCTATTGCCATTTATCGGGCTTATTGCTAGATGGTATAAGAGGAACGTTGCTGCTCATTCCTCATCGCTGATTTATCCTTAGTCGCCTTGTACGACACCCACGGAAGAGATTTAGGGTGGTGACAATTGTATTATACTCTGCCGTCACCACACGGCTAGTGAACAATTGAGTTAAAATAATTTATTAATTTGGGCATTGTCATCAAACATTTGTGATGAAACTTTTTGATGCAGTAACTATTTAAAATTTTACTTTGTATGTTGTTACATTGTAACAAGAAAGACAATCGAGAAAGAAGTTACCTGTAACTTAGAAGATATTATTTTGATCTCCCCAGAATCACTTATTCCAAATATTGTAGATATTACCCCACAATATACCAAAATGTTAATTAAAACTCCTTGGCTGAAAATTAAGTAACACCAGTTCATTATTACCATGCAAATGAAATAAATGCTACACATGAATTGTAAAATAAAATACTTACAAAAATGAGAAGAAAACAACAGCTTTTATACAAAGAAATTTTCCAATAGGTTTCATTGGTTTCAATTCAAATCTGTTTGCCTTATAAAATAGAACTAAGCAATACATAGCCACAAATTGTGACAAATTATTTATAGCCACCATATATGGAAAGGCCACTTTTGGACTAAAGTCACTTTCACCATAAACTCCACTAAGTTCACAAATCATTGATATCACTGTTGATATTGGTCGCACAACTGTATATTGAAGTATACCGTGTTTACAGTTATGTACAAATTCCCTGAAATACAAAGAATAAATTAAACTATATATGGCAATAGGCTCGCCACCTGTTACATGGGACCGAACATAATTGGTGAACATAAGTGGGTGTAAATTTTCCTCTGCCTACCCCTTCGGATATAGGTGTGGTTTATGTATGTATGTAAATTAAACTACTAATCTGATTAATTTTTACTGTTTTGTATAGTAACATGCTATTAATATCCAGCTCCTTGTTACTGGGGTATTAGCCTACACTATAGATAAAAGTATATAAGGAGATTAAGGCCCAACCCCCGACCATGAAGTAAGTGGTTAATTGAACTTACTTATATTATTACTTCTACATACATTAAAGTTCTTTGGAGTATTTTTTATAAGCTAACTATAGCAAAAAGGGCTTAAAATTTTTAATCAACATTTAAATTAAAAGAAGATCCTGCGCTTATTAGTTCTAAAATTACAATATTAAATTTAATTGAATAAATAATTAAATTGAATATTTCTGTTGTCACAAAGTGTTCTTTTCATATTACCTTCCCATTTCCCAAGGTGTTAAACAACATAAAGGAAATATGTGGTAAACTTGTGGTTTGGTCTCCAAAAGAGCTTCTAGGTCATGTCCATCATTCAAATAATTCAGTAGATATTTCATAAAGTTATAAATAACATAAGCTTCATAACATTCCCTCAATGAGTCAACATAAATAGATTGCTCTGGAAATTCTAGACCTATCCAGGCATTCAATGCATAAATTGGCACCATCCATAGTATCCTGCAATTAAAAATTTAGCAAGTAATTGTGTAATTGTTATGATTTGAAAAACTAATAAGAAAATAAAGTCAAACAAACTATCGAAACATTATATTTTGTCCTGCTGCAGGAATTTCTTTGTGCAATTATTTATTGTTTTTGCGGTAAAATTTTACTTACCGAATAATATGCTTTTGCAAAGAAGGTTTCGTGTAGTGCACTACGTGTTGAGTTATTTGCCATATTGATATAGGTAACGCTAACAACACAAAAGCACCTCCAACTAAAACCGCTGTTACATTCTCATTGGACTGATTATTTATTGAATGTGCTATAAGTATCGGCACCAATACAACAATGAGAAGAACATAGAGGGCTATTACAAATGGTCTTATCCACAGTCTCCATTGAGAAAGAAACGACATAATAGTAGGAGAACACATCTTAAGTTTGGACGTACTTTCAATCTTACACTCATTAAACACTTAGGGAAATACGCATACGAGATAATATTACAAACACAAGCGTATATTGTGTTTAAAAAAATTATTTTGATCTATTGTTATGAATTTATCAAATAGTTATTTATTTTTAAATGTCCTATCATAGAATTCTACTTTAATCATATTGACTTGACAAGACAATTTTGACAATTGACATGTTGACAAAACAACTTATTTTTGTTGTTTTAAAATTCTCCCTATATTTTAGGGAAGGCAAAGGGTCTAGCCCATACAGCCAAGTCTTTAGTGTATATTTTATCTGTAGTAGTATGAAATAATGAGTGGGTGAAATGTATGAATGAAATGAATTTTACGTTAAAATATGGGTGCCACATATTTTAATGCATCTAGGGAGTGCTTGGCGCGAATTGAATGGTAACAGAGTTAATGATAGTGCTTGATGAAATGGATAAAACCACTTTTTATAGTGATCTTCACCACAACATCAAACACATCATGAGACTTATTTTCGATGATTCTGCATAATTGCACATCAACACGGATGCTTGTGCATCAAAATAACGCCACTTTCACTGCACAAAATCCACTCTGTAACAATTTTTGAATTAGTGAAAATAAATCTGACTGACACCACGAAACGCGCCAAACATTCCACAACTTATTTTTTAAAATCGGTTTAAGGTTCCTGGAAACAAGTCTTTTGGCAACTTTCTTCATTACATTTTCATTCAAAATTAAGAAAAGTTTGTTCATACTTTTCTTATTTTGAATAAATGTATAAAATTCTCGGAGTAAATAGAACTCCCATAGTCCTATTTACTCTGAGATAAAATTGCATGATTTGATTGAATCAAATTAATGCATGAAATGAATCAATGATATTAATGCATGAAATGAATCAATGATATTAATGCATGAATAAAAATAGATGAAAACTATTTTAACGCATCTAGGGAGTGCTTGGTGCATAGAGGACATGCTTGGTGCGAATCGAATGTTATCAGAGTTCATGGCGGCGACTGATGAGGTGGTGAAAACCACTATAAAATTATCAACTTTAAACACGTCACAGCACATTTATTTCAATGATTCCTCATAACTGAATTTCAGTGGGTGCTAGTTCACCTCTGCCTACCCCTTCGGGGATATCGGCGTGATTTATGTATGTATGTATGAACATCAACACGGATCCATAAGCATCAGTATAACACCACGTTCACTGCACAAAGTCCACTCTGAAACAATTTTATTGATTATAGAGGCTGCAGACCATTGAAACTTAAACTGAAAGCCCGCCAACTCGGAGTAAATAGGACCCCGCCAACGAAGCACGAACAGATAAAATATTTTTTTGTTATAAATATACCTTTTTAGGGAAAGCAAATTAATCTAGGTAATACATCCAGATCTTTAGTTTTATTTATTTTGAATTTTACATTTAAATAAGGGCGTTACACATTTTAACACATCTAGGGAAAACTTAGCGCAAATTAAATGGTAACAGTCTTTATGATGGTAACTGATGATGTGGTGGTGAAAACAATTATAAAATTTTCAACCTCAGACACATAACACTTTTATTTCAATGATTCAATCAGCTACAACGTTTCATTATCCTTATGCATCAAAATTTTTTTGCACAAAGTCTGACACTCTGAAACATGAAATAATTTGTAAATGATTGAATCGTGTCATTGTTATATTATTGTATGTCTTTATCCGTAAACGTATAAAACCGATATGCTTCCCACGACACGTCACGACACGTAAATAGTGTCCGCCTTAATAGGCAACAGGGTTCCTCCTAAACCACCTAACTATTTGCCCGGTAGGCAAGAAGTGGATGTTGATTTACCTCTGCATAATTCTTCGTGTATAATGGCCATAATTATGAATGTAAGTATATTAATATTTTTTTATTGGTAAACTGAGTTTTAATGAAAACATATTTTCATAACATTAAATAGGAATTGAAAATTGAAAAGAGACAACTTTAATTAATAGATTTTTTTTCTAGAATGATATGTCAAATAAGTCAAGTGACGAAGAAGATAGGTGTTGCCAGATAAAAATGTAATTATTCTACAACAAAAAAATCATCACAGGTGTGTGGTTTTATCAAAATGGGTTTGGTCAAAAGATCATATTTTTTATAAAACCCATCAAAATAAGCTTATTTAATATGTGATATCCTAATATAAACTTTACTTCTACAAACATAGCGCGGGATCCATATTTTGTGCATTTACAGTTATACGCGTAACACGTATTTTGTGCATCAAGTTTAGCATTGAATTAGGCCACATAGCGATCTCTCCCTAAAATACCGCTGTTCTGCCTGTCGACGTATCAAGCTGGCGTGAGTTTTTGTTTTATGCGATATTAATTATTAGGCTTCGACTTTATTCGCAAACTATGTGATTTAACGATTTGTAACTGATGTGTAGATAGGGTTTTTGTATAGTTTATCACAAGTCGATAACTTGTATGTTTTCGTAAATGGGTCAACTCGCCATTCTGAACAGAACCAAATTGGATGGTGATTACTTGTTCATTGAGTAGTTGCTGTTAACTGGTTTGAAATAAGCCCCGTCCGTTTAATAGTAGTATTTATTTAAATGTGGTGTTTGTTTTCGTATTTCTTAAAGGCGGGAGAGTGATGTTCAGTAAGTCCGCGACCTGGTAATGTGATGTCATCAAAAGGGGAAACAGAGGCCGATTCGGGCACCGTGTCGCCAAATCTACCTGTTGTAGTAAAGAATGAACAGGTAACTGGGCATTTTTATCATTTTAACATTTAAAGTATTTACCTTTGATAGAATAAGTTTTGATATTTTAACATAAACTAGATCTTAATAATTAATGATTGCAATATCCATTAAATCTAAAAAAAAAATGTGCAAAATAAGAAATTGCACAAGACTTACCTGAGGTGACAATTTAAGTAAACATTAAAGACTCATTCACATGGTGATAGTATCAACAACTTATTAGAAACATTTATTTTTTCTAATATATTCAAATTTCAATAAATATAAAATTAATTTCTATGGGCTCTAGTTTATAGGTCAGCTTTAGTGGGCAAGCCATATATCAGACAGTAATTTTTATTGCAAATGCCGACTGTTGTTAATAATTCACATATTTATTTATAAAATGATTGCAATAACTTTATTTTCTATTTTAAGATATTTTTGTCATTTCATACTAAATCTCCTAATATCAATTAAACATATTAAACATACATTATGAAAAAATCTTAAATCAATTTATGATCTCAATTATGGTTGGTTTCATATTGGTTAAAATTTAGAATTGTGGTGAGTTGGTTTTGACCCAGTTTCTTTCATAGGAGTTCCATTTAAAGATAAACATTTTATTTGTGTTGAGTTATCATTTGTACTAAGTTTTTATAATAATGGTTTAACTTTTAGACAAAAATAATAAGCACACAGTAAGTCTTGTTAGGTACCTAACATCCAGTAAATCCTGTTTGAATTGTAATTTAATTACAAATATACTACTTAATATATTCCATTAACCATTGAATTACCTGCATTTATTTCTTTATTGTAGTAGTCATTATGATCACTAATGTTCATCTGGATGAAACTATTATAAAATGCTGACCTATTAAGTGAAATAACAGGACAATTATCTTGTTCATTTAACTTCTTGTAGAAAAATATAATTTATTTTCCTAGATTAATTGGTTAGATAATTAGTCATATTATTAGGCTTTAAAATGATAGCCTGATAATAGCACTTTGCCGTAGGTACTAACGGCTAAGTGGTACCTATATTGATAGACAATACTTTCAAACTTCAACAGACAACAAATATATCTGAAGTGTGAAAAATATAGGAGAAAGTTTGTGACGACTATTGACTATGTCAGAACTCATAATATTATATCTGAGATGTTGTTTCATATGGCCACATTTCTTGAAATACACAATTCGGGTATCTATAATATATATTTATGGTATGATTTCCTATCATGCATACATGATGAGGTAGTTGCTTATAAAATTAAGACTCGACAGATATTAAAAAATAACCTTTAAAGTATGCCATGATATGTGTATATGCGAATAAATAGGGAACTACGTGAAAGACTAATTATTTTATAAAAATCTAAATTAATTTAAAAAAAAATTAATATGGATTAAATTTGAATTACTTTTTTATATAATTGTAATAAATGGAGGAAATAAATAAAAGAGTCCCTTGTTAATTCTGTTATTTACTTACACAAAAATTAATGTTTATACTGAGTATTTGTATAGTGTTATATTTGCGGGGAATGGTAAATGAAATCAATAAACAGTGTATCAGTGAGAGCTAATATTGATTTATATTGATTTCTTGAAAAACAACATAACTATTTGATAATTGTTGTAATACACTTGTTGAAGCTGTGAATCAAGTGAACCACGCAGTTAGTACCTGAGATGCAACTAGAACAGGTGTTGGCAACCTTTTGAGTTGGAAAAATCATAAATTACAACATTTCAAAGTTATTGAAGAGCCACGTGAACTATTGATGTCTTCATTCCACTCTAGGCTTTGTTGGTTGATTACCAAATTGTTCTTTTGTGTATTATCTCCTTAATTTCAGATAGCAACACCTAGTGCAAAGGAAACTCCAAAGAGGGGCGGCGGCACATTGTTGAAATGCACCACTTGCAACAGTTTTAGCACGTTGAGCAGTCGCGCCCTCACCACCCACATGGCGCAGTGCTCGCCGGACAACAACAATGTGGCGGCAGCGCAGACGGCCGACGCCCGCCCACACAGGAAGCTTTTCGAGTGCGACGTGTGCAATATGAAATTTTCCAATGGCGCCAACATGCGCAGGCACAAGATGCGGCACACCGGCGTCAAGCCGTACGAGTGTAGGGTGTGCCAGAAGAGGTTTTTCAGGAAGGACCATCTCGCGGAGCATTTCACCACGCACACCAAGAGCTTGCCGTACCATTGCCCGATTTGCAACCGAGGGTTCCAGCGCCAGATAGCCATGCGCGCGCATTTCCAGAATGAGCACGTCGGGCAGCACGACCTCGTCAAAACTTGCCCCCTATGTAGTTATCGAGCCGCCACCATGAAGAGCCTTCGAGTTCACTTTTTCAACAGGTAAATTATTTAGCGGCTTTCTTCTTCCTGCCCGGCTAGCATGACCACCGAAACACGATATGATAAAGCCATTTATTGTTTTGAACTGTTTAAAAACAATGGATTTTTGACAATTTTAAGTGATAAATGGCTTTATCATATCGTGTTTTGATGGTCATGCTAGCCGGGGTGCCCTGTCCGCAGTTTATCTGAGGTCGGCGTAACATGTTTCCTCTTCCATTTATCGGTGAGACGCCATCAAGCCATTCATTTCTCCTATAATAAATTATGGTCACCCATCCAATGACCGGCCTTAGCGAAATTGCTTAGTTTACGCAAATGCAGGCCAAGCGCGCTATTCCAGTGCGCTAGCGAGCTCCTCTAGCGCAGTGGATTAGCGCTCATTAACACCTACCTTTCGCCAATTCATTTACACCATCGATCCTCCTATAGCTAGCTTACATTGTGTATCGGTTGCGCAATCAATACCAACAAAGCTGTACATCGTTCCAGACACGGCATCGACCTGGACAACCCCGGCCCCGGCAACAACTCCGTGTCCCTGCTCGCGGCCGGCATCGCGAACGCCGCGTACGCGGACGGCACGATGGATCCCGCCGCTATCAACGCGCTCGGCGCCCTAGGCTCCGGGCTCTCCGTGTCGGTCGCCGCCGCTTACTCGGACAGCGGCGAGAGCAACGGCGCCCGCTCGGTGGACAACGCGACACCGCCGATGCACTACTTGACGCCCCACGTCGAGATATCGATGGCGGACAACAACGAGACGTTCTCACCAGGGGGCGCTAGCCATTTGAGTAATTCAGGTGTGGTGAACATTTTTTTTTGTTGAAATTTTTTTATGTTAATGTAAGAAAAAATATTTATTTTATTACATAAAATTATGGGTCGGTTATTTTTGGAAAACAAATTTAATTTATTTTTAGATTTAATATAACGCCACGTGGTGACGGCACGAATATAATTGTCACCACCCCAAATCTCTCCCGTGGGTGTCGTACAAGGCGACTAAGGATAAATCAGTGATGAGGAATGGGCAGTAGTGTTCCTCTTATACCACCTAGCAATAGTACTGCGACTTTTGTTGTGCCCGATAATGGCAATAGGCTCGCCACCTATTACATGAGCTCTAACATAATTGGCGAAACGTGGGTGCTAGTTCACCTCTGCCTACCCCTTCGGGGATACAGGCGTGATTTATGTATGTGTATGTATGTTTATAACTACAAGAGTGCTTTGAACTACTTCTTTACACTACACAAGCTCCTTACATTTTTGTCAAAACTTAAAAGTTGTATGGAAGAGATCGCTTTTAGTGATAAGACCACCTAAATTGTACCTATTGTCTATGGCGAGTGAATCTATAAAATGTGTACCTACTGCAATAACTTAAATATAATATAACTTTTGATAATAACGAAGTATGAAATTATGTATGTATGTTTTTTGCAGACTCTCGGATGAATGGTGAAGGCCCCAGCTCCCCACAGTCCGGAGACAGTGCAATCGCGAGCAGTTCCCTCTCAGCCGGTCTTCCCACGAACATAACTCCATCCATTACTTTAATACCTATCAAACAGGTGAATGTCAAGAATAAATTTGTACATTCGATTTTAAGCCTACCTTTAAATTTCTACCCACAGCTTAGGTTTTCTGGTTTAGTTTTTATGTTTTTTTTGGCGAATTTCATTGCGAAAGAGAGAGAGAGTACAGGTTTGCCATGTATAACAGGCATCTTTTTTTGGTCCCATATTTTCTGTTTATTTTTAAATAACTCACTGGAAAGTGACAGATCAGCAACTAGAGAGCGCAAGTAGTTTTAGGAAGCATCAATTAGGCTTTCTAGCAATCTCATTTGTATTAATAACATTATTCCTGTTGCGTAGCAAATTTCACAATTTAGCTAAATTGTGCTCTACGCACATTGGAAATTCCTTATCAGAGGGTTGCTTTGTGCTAGTTTTCAATAGTGTCTACGCTTATTTTGAATACTCAAAGTTTGTTATAGTTTCTTATAATTTAAGAGGTAATAAAACAGACTTAAGTTTAAGAAAGCATATATTGAGTCTTTATAACTTGGATTTCAGGAACCAAACGCTCAAGACGACTCGGGCTCGAACGAAATGCGAGACAGTGAATCTAACGGCGACAAGCGCGGCGTGTCGTCCTCTCTGATCAAGGTATCGCCGCTCAAGAGCTTGCTTCGTGAAGATCTGCGGAGACGCATATCCGCACGCGGTCGCGCCCGTGGCTCTAATGTGCGTATGCAAAATGTCATGCAATTTGTACACTCCAATCACACGCATTTGAGATTTTTTTGTGTTCGATAATTTTTCCAATCATACAATTTTCAATGATCAAAGTTTCTTTTTTGCCAATCTTAAATTCTTCTTGAAGTCGTTTCCAGTACTTGTTATTGATTTCTGATTAGTCAGGCTGTTAAGCCAGCGCGTGAATATCTACGACGACTTCATTTAAAATTATTTGTTTTGAATAATTTATTTATTTATACAAATTAGTTGTGTTAGTTGATTGGATCGACATATTCAATGACATATAGTTTGCCTCATTATGTAGATGCTTTCTATGGATACGGGACTTGCTAGCGTTTTCTAACAATTGCTTTATGTATTAAAATTTGTTTAATCGGCATAGTTAATTGTGAATAATTAATTACGAATAATATTTATGACTTGAATCAGTTTTTATAACTTTTAACGCATTCATTGATTGAACAAATGTTTGTTAAAATTACAGCTAAAAATTTAAGGCTTTTTGAATGTTTAATTCTTGGGAAGTAGACTAATAATGCATGTCTAAATGTGTATCGTAATTTGTATGCTTGGTATGGTGACTAGCCCACCCCCTCTGAGTTTGGGATAAAACATAAATAATTTACATCGATACTATTTCTTGAATCGATGCAGTTTCCTGACCTTGAAACGCTGACAATTGTATTACTACAGAAGCTCCGTTGCGTAAAACAAAAACTTATTCTAATAAAGAATATTAGAATAAGCTGTTAGCAGCTTCAATGGACAGATAAACAAACTCAAATTACTGATAGTATAACTGCAATGAAACAGCCAACCAATCATGCGATCCAGTTGCATTCGACAGTGGCATTTGACGGCCGGCTTGGTTGAATGCCCAGATCGCTGGGTATTGGCCCAGGGGTCCTGGGGTCGAATCCTGGTTAGAGGCAAATTTTGTGATGAACACTAAATTTGCAACTTTGACGGACTTTGATGGACCGACAAAAAAACTGCACGCAGACTACCAAATTACAGATAGTATGACTGTTAATTGCCAACCAACCGTCCGGTTCGATTGCTTCACTCAAACGGACTCAAATTAAATGTCGTCTATCTTTTAAGTCTTGATATCTTGTTCGGGCAGTGCATGAAATTTGCCAACTTGACGATCTGATGATGACAACTACATCCCTGCCGACCTTTCGCGTTATTTGTAAAACATCAAAAACCTCCCAGGAGTAGATATCTAAAATCATAAGCAACTATGTTTATTATACTTTTGATAATTTGTAAGATTTTACTTTCATACAAAAATAAATACTAATTTAATATACCGCTCTAAAGTCAATAACTCTACGGACACCTACTTGCATCGGCATAAGGCAGCGCGCGGGCCTAGCGTAGCGTCGTCATTTCGTTTATGAATTATGAATTATGTACAATAAAAATTAAAAAACATAACACAAGTGCTTATGCTACTTTGGGCTAGATGATAGGTGTGAGTGTAAGATATAATTTATTTAATGCAAGCGGGTGTCTAATGTGTTATGTTTTTGGAACATTCCAGGCGTCCAGAGCGTCTCCCTCGGAGGGTGGCATGATCACATCAACGCACGGGGAGACCTCGCTGCTGCCCGCCTCGCTCGTATGTACCTTCTGCTCTATCACATTCCCCGACTCCACCCTGTACTTCCTGCACAAGGGCTGCCACTGCGACTCCAACCCCTGGAAGTGCAACATCTGCGGCGAGCAGTGCTGCAACGTGTACGAGTTCAACTCCCATCTCCTCAGCAAGAGTCACCAATGACTGTTTGCAGGGGGGCCGTTCGACAATCACTGACTTGTGTTTGATAATGCACTTTCGTTTAAAAATGTGTGCATAGTCCGCAAGCACTTCAAATGTATTTCACCTATATCCTTTTGATTACATATCTTATCTAGCGTAACGTCTTATTTCTAACTGAAATTTCGTGATCTATAAGGCACTGTTGGGTTGAAGTGCTTCGAATATGCTCTACACTGAACGTCCCCCCGAAGCTATTTAATGTTAAAAGTGCAAATTACGTCGAGGTATATTTAGTGGTTATAATATTAGTTAATTGAGCGAAGATATTTATACGGATATTTTAGTACTTAAACGACGATGCGGAGAATAACTTGTATTATTGTTGAAATTGGCATTGTTTGCTTCTCTGTTCGAATTTTTGTGTCCGTAAGTAGGTGATCTATACAAAAGTTAAGTTATAAGGGCACTTTTCACTTAAACACTGCAGGCTGTCAGCATTCACATGTCAGCTACTAAGTTTATCATTAATGTTGCTGATAATGAGACATTCCAAATTACGACGTATGCATTCCACACCATTCTGAGATTGGGTAAGACTTTGGAGGGGAAAAGTACTATACTTCGAATTACTTACCCTTGAGAGTTGAGTTATATTCTTATTATTTTGTTTTGCAGTACTAAACTGTGTATTACCGTGATGAAACTAAATTTTAGAGTATTTTTGGTGCGATAGTGAATTTTACAAATGTTTAGATTGTACAAATTAATATATATATTTTTACATTTCACTGTTGACAAGATGTTATAGAAGGCATAGCCTATATTTCCGTGATTGTTTATAATTATTGTGATTATGTACAGACAGGAATTAAAAATTCTACATTCCAATTTATTATTATTTAGATTTTCTTTTTTTAGTGCATGTGATGCAAGTCCACGACTAATACTTAATGTACATTTAAAAATATATTTGTTGTTACTGTTTTTTTCTTGTTTGTGCCTCTAGGCATAGAATCTTTATTATGATTTCATTATGTACTTAAAATGTATTAAAATTATTATTTTGGCGCTTTCTGTTTTAAGATCAGTTCTGAGTGATAGAATTTATTTAAGTAATTGAAATCGGTGATTACTCAAATGATATACTTGCTCAATAGGCGTAGCTCAAGTATGGGAGATAGTGTTTTACACGCACAAAAGCATAATACATAGTATCCGTAGCCCATACTGTGGCAGTGGACAACTTCAATACTCTCTTTCAGAAAGTTGCTTGTGCTTAAATTGGTGCCTGTAAATATAAATATTGTATTTTTATTGTGTAATCAACTAAACAGAATCACCGACACAGAATATTGGCAAGTAACAAACTACTGTCTTAAGATTAAACTAAATAAGTAACTTAGATCTCTTATCATGTAACTTATATCTTTAATTTGCTTTCCTTTTACACTATGTAAAAGAAGTGCTCAACCTTATGGTGGACGATTTTATTCTGTACAATATTGATGTACGAAATCCCATATCATAACTTAGTATTGTGTTCGCGCGTTGTAAAACGAATATTAATGTCTTACGAAAAATCTTGCACCTTATTCTAGTACTAGCCCTATTTTATAATTAAATTAATGTAGTCATTATGACATTCCTCGTACTTTTTATTGAATTGGTTGATCCGATCCATTTTCCTTTTAACTTAGGGTAACTTGAGATTTACATTCCCTTAGGTAATAAGTACTTAATATCGGTTGTGGTCTTGCCTGTTAAGTTAACGAAATTGACTTAGATGGAACTGAAATTGTTTACCAACGAAGTTATGTTTGTTTTGTTGTTACGTCATTGGTATTAGATTTGATTATCGGGCGCGGCGCGTGGTAGACCGTCCGTTAGTTACATGGACCTAGTGAGTTACCTGAAACATGCAACACAATTATTTATTTAAAGTGAATCATATATGATGCTGTTTCTATGTTGGTTATGTATGACTCGGATACTTAATATATATTAATTTATTTCTACCGCAGCCGCCGCAATTAATCTAAGATAGATTTATAGTAAGAGCTATTAATATAAAACAACTAATTGGTAACCCCGTTGGGCGCCTTTACTTAATCCGTCCATATCTAATAAATTGCCTTTAATATTTAATAGAGTAATATATTTTATAGAATTTAGGTAATTAAGTGCAGATCTTAAGTATAAAATGTTTACAGAATTGCAGATGTTTAAAGATGTAATTATTTATTTATATTATATAAATTGTATTCTGTGTTTTTAACCAATCAGCCGCGGTGTTTATGAAAGGGTCGCTTATGTCAATTGGCCGCGCCTGGTTCGTTTCTAATGCAGGATAATAATATTGTTGATTGTTACAATTTAAATTGAATATTTTATTTTTGTGTGGTAAATAATATATCATTAAATAAGTATTTGAAAATATAAATAAAGATTATTTTATTGCAAAGTAACTATATACAAAATTGACAAATTATGTAATAGTAACAGTATTTGAAGAATATCCGTTATACTATATAGTATTTATTGATTTACTTCTCATAATTTTCGTCTAGCTGGAATGAAAATTGACGTATACTAATACCTATTGTTATTAGTAAACAGACACCCTCAATGTAGCCACTTTAATATTGAATCGAATGTTTTAGTGTAGCAATCCTCACCTTAATACCAAATCACAGCTTACCAACATTTAAATTTTTAAGTTGTTATTTATGTAATGTGTAAGATAAGATAGATAAATTAACATGGTTGAAAGCAATTATTTCTATAAGCGGGTTAAAAGTGTCGTTGATATTTTGCTGTTACATATATTACGTTATGTCATTAATAAGATGAATAATATCATTTTACTAATTTTTAAAGTATAATAATGTTTATGGGGAACCAGTTGAATAATATGAGTGATAGTTACTACTTATATCAATTTTAGCAGATTGTGCCTTAGATGAATTATTAAATAAATTATAGTATTATATAAAAAACAAACAATTTATGTAAACAAAGTTTGTATGGAATTTAAATTCCTAAAAATATTTAGTAAGAATGAAAATTTTGTCCATTTAAATTAACACTTGAATATCAAAACTGAATATTGATGATGACGAATGTTAACGATTAACGCATATAGATTAACTGCAATATGTTATGGCTGTTTGCTTGGTTATCAAATCCATTTTGCAAATACTTAATTGTTCATTGGTATTGTTATTGTGCGAAATAACTGTTGATACGGTTAACCTATCATTTTAAAAGGTTGGTACTTATTACCAAGTATGTAGTTCTATTTATTTACTTTATTTTAATTTGGTAAAGGGTCTAATAATATATTAATAAACTATGAGATGAACTTGTCTTTTTTTATTGCCTTCATTTCCTTTCATTATGGGTAAAAAATAAAAGTCAGGTGTGACAAACTGTAAGTGCAATATTACTATGAATGAATTATGGTAACTGTATTGATTGATGCATTCTTGCTTGCTGATTTACTTGGCAAATGTCAGTGGTTCGATTCATATTCCATTAACGTAATGGACCTATGGCATTAACTATTACGAGGACCTCGCTAGTGCAGTGGTATAGTGAAGGAATTTACATTCAAATTCCTTGGGCACAGCATAGCTCGCTCGTCCAGCGATTGCGTAAACTAAGCAATGTTCGCTAAGGCCGGTCATTGAATGGGTAAATAAAAATTTATTATCTCGAGTTCCTTCGTGCTTTGCATAGAGGACAATAATACTACGGATATTGCTTTGGCAGGCACGCTAAGTTGTTGGTCCCGGCTGCATCTGCAGTGGTGGGCCAGAGCGCCCCGCCACCGCCCTTCATACTGCAGGAAGGTCGCGCACGAACTTGTCGGACTATAAAAGGCTGATGATGAGGATGAATCAACTATTATTTTCAATTAATATACAGTATTACAGTCAACAGTACATCACAATACAAAACTAAAATATCTCCACTTTTATTCGGTAGCGGGACATGTTGTTAACTGTACCACAATTTTAGTGATAGCTTGAAAATAATTTATGTACTTACTGAATTGCGGTATTCATGAAATATTGGATTGTAAAGGATTTGAACTTCAATCTCGAAGGATTTAAAGCAAAAATTAAGGTGATGACTATTTTCTAATAAAATGATATAATCTGTGCCTCTATGTTTCCGTCTCGTCCTTCCTGTCAAGTGTCAAGCAAGTCCTGTCAATTTCCAAAGTTTGTTGATGAGTTGATAACTCGAAAGTAAACTTTATTCAAACTTTCTTGTAATAATCTTCATTCCCTAAATACAACTCACTATTGTTTTATACAACTATTATTAGTGATTAAGTGGAATGGGAAAATCCACGCAAGTTGATGGCGATAACAACCCCACTGCTTCATTTGAATCAGACCCTAGCAAGTTGCTGGAAGCTGCTTTATTACAGATGGATGGAATCATAGCTGGTATGTAATAAATGCTAGAATTTTTCATTACAACTTCATACGTCATAGTAGCAAAGTTGTTGTTAATTAATAAATGTATGCAGTTTATAAAGTTTCCAAGGCTTACCTACATGCTCTACTGAATACTAAGGTCCCAGTCTTTAGTTGCGGTTGATTAAATGTTTTACTTAGATTTTTATTATGTAACCGTTGATAATAAAAATAGTGCTTATTTTTTCAACTGGATTTTATAAGTAATAACCATTACCAGAATTATTCATTAATACAGTGTTTTGTTACCCTTAGTTTACAACCCACCGCTATTCTAAAAATAAATATTTTAGTTTGAGTATATAGGAAACCTATCTACTTCATTATCGCCACATTAATATAGTAATAAATATGAATATTTCAGTTGATTTGCAAAATAACAGTTTCTAGTTGATTTCAGTTTGGTTATGTATGGATATTGTTACTATTCATATGCATTAACCCTATGGTAATTATGATATCTTTCTTAATCATACACATACATAATATATCCCCGAAGGGGTGGGTAGAGGTGAATACATATAAAACACCCAAGTTTTGCGAATTATGTTAAGTCCCATATAGCCAGCCATTTATCAGGTATGAACATCTCAGTATATTGCTAGGTGGTATAAGAGGAACACTGCTGCCCATTCCTCATCACTTTAACCCTTAGCCCCTTGTACGACAACCGCAAGAGATTTTTGGGATGGTGACAATTTACTGTATTCTGATCAGCCGTTTCATAGTCAATTGTACTTGCATACAATATAGTTTTTAGTAGCTGCAATACTGAACTACTGCCATTAAATTTCACTGTGAATGGAAATAGGCTGGCATCCAATTTCATTGGATCTGAAATAAGCTGGCAAAAGTGTGTGTTAAATCACCTCTGCCTACCCTTTTTAGGAGGGAGACAGGAGTGATTTACAATTATATGTAATCTGACATGCTTATGATTGTATGTTTATGAAGTGTAATTATTCTAATATACAAGAACATTAGAATAAATTATATACTTTACTAAATTGTAATTAACAGTGTTGCATGTATTTAAATAGTATTTAAAATTATTGTACTCTCTATTCTATAATTTTCTTATAACTACTCAAAGTTCTCAAAGAGATTATTTAGTCATCAATCTTATGTTTATTGTATTCTCTTTGTTTTTACATATAAAGTTTTTCTCATTATACAAATAAATTGAGTTTAAAAACCACATAAGCAAGTATCAAATATAGATTTCAGTATGCTTAAAGATCACAAACAAAGTATACCTACCCCTGACAGTGACACTGAAAGTGTATCCAGGGTAATCTCGGAGTAAATAGAACTGGAGTAGCCTTTGCCTAACATTCCCCTCTGCCAAACGCACAAGCATCGGATGCCTGTGCGTTATATAAAACTAGTTGAGCCGCCATTTTAAAACCACAATAATCAGAACGTCTTGCCGTGCAGAGCTCCCACTAAAATGCCTGCCTGTGCTGTTTTTTAGCGTAAAAAAAATTCGAAAACATCTAGTATTCAAAAAGATGGCGTCACATTTCATTTTTAAGTATTATTTTTAAGATTTGATATTTATTTACTTCATAATTTCATGTTTTAGCATACTACAATTTCAAATTTCGAGCCATAGTCTCGTGGGGAGTCGGCCGTGACGTCATCAAACGATCTTCCAGCGCACTCCCCACGAGACTACCTAGGGTTGAACATTATCGCATTTCAATTAATTAGACAATAATTTAAAAAAGTTTGTTGTTAATAAATAATTGTAATTTTGTCATTTCGTATTAATTAATTACCAATTATAATTTCGTTTTAACAATATACGTTGCGTGTTTATATTTAGTTTAGTATTAAGTACATACCTACCTACACTTTTGCGACCGCTTGAAGCTTATTTTTTGCCACACTACATGGAAATATAAAATCATTAGTGAATTAATAAAATAAAATAAGAATAAGACTATTTTGCCCTTTATTCATGCTGGGCGGCGCTCATAAACATTAAGAGTACCTATGCTGTAGCATATACAGCGTCCCTGACTTTATAAAATAAGCAAGGGTAAAAAGGTACCAGCACAGCCGATTATTTCTGAGAAACCTAAATTTTTTTTCGAGCCACAGCACAAATTGTTTTTTTTTGTTGTAATCAGCAACCCTAATTGAATTGCACTTCATTAATAGTGATGTCACGTCATCGATATTGCGATTTTACGAGGGAGTAATGAATGAATGAATGAATGAAAGTAACATTAAATTTAAAATATGTATTATGATTTAAATCTATACATTGTGTTCCTGAGGTTATACATTAACTTCGGCATTTTATTCAGACTATTAAATTGATCATTTTTAATATGGATTAAATTTATGATACTTTTATGAATTGAAGTTCCTTTAATTTTGAAATCCTAGAATAAAACTATAGAGATATAGAATAAAACAGGTCAAGTCGACCTTAAGCCAAATGGCATATATGATGTTAGTAATTGCCGTGTGGTCACGGCAGAGCAGAATATAATTGTCACCACCTCAAATCTCTCCCGTGGGTGTCGTACAAGGCGACTACGGATAAATCAGTGATGAGGAATAGGAAGCAGCGTTCCTCTTATACCACCTAGCAATGTACTGCGACTTTTGTGCCCGATAAATGGCAATAGGCTCGCCACATTTTACATGGGACCTAACATAATTGGCAAAACGTGAGTGTTAGTTCACCTCTGCCTACTCCTTCGGGGATATAGGCGTGATTTATTTATGTATGTATGTATGAGAGAAGAGGAAGTAAAATCTCCAATTTTTTTACATTTTGTCTGTATGTATGTTTGTGCACGCATCATGCATAAACTACGAGACGGATTTTGATCCCATTTGGTATGATGATAGCTAAATGTCATTGTCAACATTTAAGTTAAATTTATTTTTTATTAATATTTAAAAGCTCCTTTAAAAAACCCGGTGGTCCAAGTGCAATACTTCGATTTACTAGGAGTTAGGTATGTGGCACCAAAGTCTTCCGTACATAAATGAAGCTTTTGGAAAATATTATTGTAGTATTAAAATCAGAAATGATCGGTATGTGTAGTTCAAGCAAAAATACCTCTGCCCCTAGCCGGTATCCTAGTATTTATACTGTAAGCTTTCACATTCCCGAAACAGCTAATTTTTAATTATAATTTTCAGTTTTCCTAAAGAACACGAAAAAAATGGGTTGATGCTTGTAATAGGCACGTCTCTTGGGCATCTACAAGAACAAGTACTATTTGTTCCGTAAATTTTGAGCCGTCTCAGTTTCAGAAATTATCTAACAATAGAAGAAGATTTTATAGAATACAAGTTTGTTTTTTCCTCGCAATTGTGTTGAAAAACGTCGTATGCAACTCATATGCATTGGTCATTACACACTCAGTTTCCTTACCGCGTTCGCTTGCGGCTCGCGCTTGCAATAATGCCTCGTATATAATGACCAACATAGCATACTCGTAACATAATGTACTATTTTAACTTTTAAGATCCACACATTTTGATTTTTGATTCCCCTTAAAATTTAACAATTCCCAGTATCATACGAGAAATCTAACTATATTCACTATCGCTTTGTTAAAAATAATGTTTAAGGGTTTCTCCTTTCCATTATGATTATTCGCGAAAGGGTCCACACAGTGATTTCTGAAAGTGAAAATATATAATAACACCTATTGTAAATACTTTTTAAATGCAATAAGCTATTAAGTATAAATTTGTATTTGATTGATATAGCTTTCGAAATCTGTCAAAGTTTTAGATAGATTTCATATATGAGTGTCTTTGCAAAATCGAAAGAAGGCTGATTGTAAAGTAAGCGTGTAAATCATCATTTAATTTTTAATAATGTAAGAATACTAACGCAAAATTAATGCATTCATTCATTGAACGAAACTGATTTATCGATATTGATATTCTCGTGCTATGTCATGTCACTACTCACACAATGACATTCGTGTGTTTGAATAGAACGTTAACACACTATTTTAAGTATGTTTGCGTGAATTTTAAATATGTGTGTCGTTTTATGCATGTGTGTGTTTGTAAATACGCAAAAAGTTTTTGTATCTGTGTGCAGCCTTTCAGTGTAGTAGTAACCTCACCCCCCGCAAAAAATGGCAGAAAAATATGTACGAGAAATTGACTAATGGCTACTCCAGTCCTATTTACTCTGAGAGGGTAATGTATAAAGTGGCCGGTCCAATGTGTTTAAATCAGTAGAATTTACTAAAGATATTCATTTGTCTATGCCTCTAATTTATACATCAGAAAATGTATTTAGAGTACTATACTTTATTTGTTTCTTTATCTTTATTATTGGGAATTTTTTATATTTTTGATTTTAGAAATTATATTAATTTTTTTTTTAAGTTTTTTGATTTTGAGGTTTATATATTATATTTTTGCATAATTCCGATAAGGAATATAAGGTAAAACATCCTAAAACTCAAAACCTCAAAAGGTCAAACTTTTATATTGCCATACCTACCTGCATACTACCAAATTCAAAATGGCTTGATGCGCAAATAGAACCCCTCTTTTTGCTGCTGTATTTAGTCATAATTATTTCGTGAAGCCATAAAACAACTTTTATCAAATAAAAATCTTATCTATTTTCTTCATTCGATTTTAATTTTAACATGATATAAATGTTAGAAAAGTTAGTACAAAGATTTTGGTGGTTAGAAAAAGAAAGTTCGAAAAATTATAGCGGGTATCGAACCCGCGCCCTCTGCGATCCGGGCAGATGCCTATATCACTTGGGCAACCAAGATGTCAAAAAATTATAGACTTGATGCGGAAATCGAATCCGCGTCCTCGGCGATCTGTAGGCCTATTCCCTAACTTTTTTTGACAGTTGAAAGTGATGATCACCGAACTATTTACTTATCCATTAGTACTTTACTTTAATGCTATTGTGACACTTGTCCTGTGATAACAGCAATGTATTAGTAAATAGTTCTGTGATCATCACTTTCAACTGTCAAAAAAAGTTAGGGAATAGGCCTACTGGGCAGACGCCTTTCTACCACTCGGCCAACCACTACGACTTTTCATCGAGAATTAGTTTTCTTTTGTATTTTACGCAGCTGTAGTGAATATAATTGTACCTATAGGAGCTGTTATCTATTTTGTGACGCACGCTTCTTCTTGACGCCAAACCTCTATAACTCAACTTAACTCTTTGTTATAATTGGCTTTGTAAGCCCTAAAACCCCAGGTGTTTCTAAAGGGGTTCCGAGACGGTCAATTAGCTTGGCGTCGAGCACGTCGATTTTAGCATTTTGATCGTCTACAACGCTTGCTATGCTGTGTGGTGACGGCAGAGTAGAATACAATTATTGTCACCACCCCAAATCTCTGCCGTGGGTGTCGTACAAGGCGACTATGGATAAAACAGTGATGAAGAATGGGTAGCAGCGTTCCTCTTACACTACTGCAATAGATGGCAATAGACTCGCCACCTATTACATGGGACCTAACATAATCCATAATCCCCTTCGGAGATATAGGCGTAATGTATGTATGTATGCAACGCTTGCTTGATGCTAGAGTCAAGTAAGTATCAATGTGCTTGACTCGAAATTGATAACCGTCTGGGAACCCCATAAAAAGTGAATATGATCGTTGTAGTTATCTACATCAAATTGTCGGCCTGTTTTCATACAGCTTTTGATTCCTATTATTTATGACCTATTTTGCTAGATATTCTCAAACCTAAACTTTATATTCCAATCCAAAAGCATTTATCTTTACTTAATTGGCGCTGTAGTTGAAATTTGCGGTCTCACAAAAGATCCTCATATACCCCTCCAAAAGCCTCCTATACCGCTCTTATTACAAAGCATTATGATTTAAACCAAGAGATTTCTTTCGTGAAACTAACTGTGGTGGCCGAACCATATCTAGGTATAATGTATACCTATTTTTAATTGGTATACATATGGTTGGTTACAGACTTTACGGTATCATACATTACCTAAGACAATTCATGCCTATTAAAACCATTTTGACAACGTTATTCCAAATAAACAAATTTAACAATAAACTCTAAAAATCTATTTTGACGAAAAATCTACGTGTCAGTGTTAACACACTGTGCGTAAAAATATATTAAAACAAGGTCGCGTGAATCAGTCACATGGCCGGGAGGGGTGGTCTCGCGAGAGGGTGCAATCTGTTGAGCAGAGGGTGTCACCGCCACCAGTCCTCCGACGCCCGCCGCCGCGGGGACCCGTGCGCCCGTACTTCCGCACGCATCCGCACTCGTGTACACGCTTGAAACGTTAACGTGTTTCCATAGGGTACATTTTACGGAATCCGACCGCATTTATAAGTTGGCATTCGCATTCGATGCTTCATGTTTCGAATTTTTTATAATTCACTCTGTTAGGACCTTTTTGATTTGTAATACTTTTGTGCTAACGAGGTAATTATCTCAAGTTTGATGTATAGGCTAAGCAGACGAATTCTATAAGATACATAATATTGGCTCTACGTGACATGCTGCATGCGTAAAAACTCGGGGATGTATTTATTTATCCCTCTGTGAAATAACCCATGAAGTTTTTAATCCAAGTACCTATGTCACAGTTAAAAGAAACATGTATTTTAGTATTTTCTCAATAGTCAGTGTATGATACTTTAAAGCACAGACTTAATGAGGTACCTACATCAATTAGGTACCTACCACATATATTATATTATGGCAATATGATTACCAATCAATATAACAATTGAAGAACCACAACAATTGAAAGTAATCTCGGGGCCCTTGCCCTGATATTACTTTTCTTTGTTTGCAATACCTCAAAATTTAATCCCACGGTTAAGGGTAGCAAGCAGCGAGATTAAATTTTGAGGTATTGCTTATCACCGTCCTTGCCGATCTTCAAATATTTGTCAAGTCTCATTGTGCTCCATTGTTGTCTACGAGATTCTGCTTGCCTTTTGGTGTTCAATCATGTTGACATTATCTTTTCCATTTTTATCACTAGGTAAAATTCATACCTAGGTATTTAAGATTTCGTCTCGTTCTATTTGTTTGATTAATTTGTTACGCTATACGTATTATTAATTATTATTATATTATTACCTTATACTAAATACTAAGGACTATCTATTCTAACAGAACACCAACCAACCCAGGCAAAATATATATCTTTTTCTGAAACCCAGGGCTAAATATAAGTGTATGGAGAATTTATTACTGTTTTATATTATTGGCCAGTGTGTGTGTGTGTGTGTGTGTGTGTGTGTGTGTGTGTGTGTACACCCGCAATCCACATAGTACGCACGCTTTTCTTATTCTTATTTATTGTTCTGCCAGTCAGGGAGCGGTACGAGGCTGTGTATAATTGCCGCAGTGTACCTATAAGTCTGAATACTTCGCTCTGTATGTTCAACAGGTATACGTAGGAATTCATGTGGTATTCTCATTACCTTTAACCTTCTGGCCACCAGTAGGGGCACTCACCCCACCTCCCTTGCCCCAACTGATCCCGATGAGCTACTTATTTTGTTGGAAATCTGTTTCGTACAGTATCTAATACTACAAATATATTACGGTTTTTCCATCTTCCCGATAAATTGCTTTAGGTGCATTCAATAGGTAGGTATATTTTGACCTCTATATATCTACCACTAGAAACAGAAAAGACAAAGACGAAAATGGAACGTTAAATTTTTCTAGACATTTACCCATTATTTATGTTTAAATTTAGATAAATCCTTTTTCGGGATATAGGTACAAGTTAGATAAAAATATAGTTAGCTCCAATGGCAATGGAGACATTACGTCCATAATCAAGCTGAAATATTCTAGTATTCAAGACGTGTTGCGGTGTTATATATATGATTAGATAGGGTAAGTTTACGAAATTGGACTAGTCATATTTAATGTCATTGTTAGTGATGAAAGTAATATCATATGGTCACGTAGTTCCATATCACTTCATAACAGAAGTTTTGAAACAGCAACGTTGATTATGCCGTCATTGTTAGACTTTATTAATTGACTTGTGATATTAATTTTGCCATACTACATACATGGGGACAATGTGTGGTAATTTGTTTATTGACGTAGTTTTGCGTCATGTCTATCATTAACAAACAAATACGTAATGAGGTTTTTCCTGGTCGAAGGTTTTGTGTAGTCATAAAGTTTAGTGTTTTCTAATATTTTATTGTTACGAGTAATTATGGCGCGTCGGTGCGTATAAATTATTGCAATAAAATTGATTTATAATTGAGTTCCAAACAGGCATTATTCACATCGAATACCAGTCCTGAATTTTGACAGCCGTAAACGAGATTTTGAAAGAGCACCGAAACTTCGGACTTCCGACCCTCCGTATTACGAAACTTCAGTAATCTCGAGCTTTTTTAAAAACGCGCGTTCTCAATTTCTCATTATGTTTCTGTCAGATTATTAAAAATCTTTTGCTGGAATTGCATTGATTGAATCTTGAAGTTTTGACTACGGTGGTGGTATTCAATGTTTTAATGCTGTGGGATCATTTATAAGAATTGAAATATGTACCTATATGTAAATTACATCCCATAATATATGTAAATATGGTTACGTTAAACATATCGGAAATGTGTATAAAGTTTAGGTACCGACGCTATCTATGTTATCCGTTCCCAACTACAGGAGGTCTTCGTGTACTGCTGTAACCACTTTGTAACGGAAAAGAACGGTCAACACACACGGCAGCTATTTTTTTCTTCCCTAAAGGGAAGGGTTGTGAAAGATGTCATATTAAAACAAATACAACGAATGATTGAGGCAACAATGTAGTTGTAGGTAAATCCTAAACTGGTTCGAATAATTTTTTACCATAATCTTGTAAAAGGGTTTTTAAAAGAAAGTGCCAATATGTTTGTGTGACAGTTCCCTCTCAGTGATGTGAATTGTGTAACATAGTAACGGTTAACAGAGAAGTTCGTTATTGATCGGTCAGGATGCCAGCGTGCTGGCATTTGCCGGAGCACGTCACTCGCTGGTGGCTCCTCGATGTCTGCAGCCAGCGGCTCTTCGGTGACGTCGACAATGTTGACTCTCAAATACCACAGCGTATGTACCTACTAGGCATGCCGGTCATAGAGTTATCTTATTTTAGATTATAGAATAAATGTATTGTAGGTATACTAGCTTCTGCCTGCGACTTCGTCTGCGCAGGATTAGTAAATTATACTAGCTTTATAAATTATAGCCTACATGTTATTCTGATATAAGAGCAGCTCTTATTGATAACTTGACAATAATAAAGCTCATACTGCCGCACTCAGAGTCGTTCATTAAATTAGTGATAATGGGTATTTTACAAATTATCATTAAAACATCTAATTGACCGTTCCTCTCAGAGTCGAAAATAATTGATTGATTAGTTATGTGACAATTTTAAGTCAGGTTAGTGCAGTGCGTGTGTAATCCAGTGTTATCGGTAAGTGCGGAATTGCCACATGCAAAAAGCCATTAAACAATATTATTAGTTACACTAGTTTTTATATCACAAAAGTATTGTTTTCCATAAGAATTAGTTACTAATATCTATTTAATATAATATTTACGTAAAAATCCATAATAATAATTTAATTTAATCAAACTTGAACGGTAAATGCCATGACTTTTTAGATTTGGCCACACCGGACCAAAAGTCATTTATTATAAAATTAAAAAGTCAATGTCAACAACAAACAAGAAATAGGTACCTCAAATAATTCCATGGAAATACCAAACAAAAACATATAAATATCAAATTATTTATTTTGTGATCAAAATTGATCAAATAGATATTAAGCTACTGCAAGTGGAGTCAGCCTGGGAAATCATTAACATACAAAAGTCTCAGCGGCACACTCAATATTGGCGAAATCATATAGGAAACGCCATAGAAAAAAGAAGAAAAAGCCACACGAACCCTATCTTCATTGAAATAATTGATTAGTACTGTGATTGTCTTGGTAAGTATTGATGATTTCTTTGTTACATGCATGGGGTTCGATAGTTCCGGGAGTGGAATGACTGAGGAATTTAATTGTAATGCATATGTGCACAGTAATTAGTATTTTCTTATATTGTTTTGTGCTTAGATTATAGAATTATCCTGTATTAAAAAGTATCTAATATTTCTTTGCAATTTGCAGTGTGATACAATAACACCATAACCTGTAAAACTACAGAGCTAGGGAGTTAATCTGGAAGTGGTCCATAAAATCCACCACTTTCCCCACTGCAAGGAGCTATCCATAAGCAGTAGAGGAGGTAACATTTATTTTCCACTAATTAAACTTATGAAAGTATAACAATTTATATAAATTATCTGTAATCTATATGTAACCTATTCTTATTATCTTTAATAATTATTATTCAGGCTGCACCTTCAATTATATGTGAAGTGCAGAACCCATTTGATAATGATGGTATTGCGCTGTCCATATAGACAATAATAAAAAAAAACAGTATAAAATATTTGGGACAATGAGTTTGACCTAGACTTTGCTATGGGTACCTATTATATTTCATAAGGTTTTATATAAAATGGCCACTTGTTTAAAAACTTGTTAATATGAATCAAGTTGTTTTTATGTTACTTTAAGGAAAATTGTAAAACTTTGTGCAACTGGCTATTAATGTATATAGTTCAATCATAACATGCAATTAGAAAAATGATTTAAATTAATGATATTATACTTATCTTTTTTTCAGATCACATAGATATATTATCAAACAAATCTAAAGACTGACAATTACACACCAAGTCAATTTTGAATAAATATTTTATTACCTGGAGATTCAAGTTAAAAAGAAATGTGCTGCTGAAATGGAGGAAGAGAGGAGTAAAACTCTTTTGGAAATTTTCAAATTACAGTTCAAGGAATTAAAAAGAAATTGGAACTCAAAATAAAATAATTCTTTTAAATCTACTAGTTTTATTCAAAAAACAAAATAAACCCCACGCAATGAAAATGAATTAGCAGAAAAATAAAGAGATTAGGGTTATAAAAGAATTTCACTATATTATTTTAATTTTACAATTATTAGTTATATTTATTGTGACATTGATTGATTAAATTTTGCTTTATTCTGTTTGTGTCCTCGTCGGTAAAAGGCAATTTTACAAAGTATTTCATTGTTCTTGCTTGGATAGACACTTTGGTGACAATTTGTGATACTGACTGTTGACCTAATATTTATCCATATTCCATCACATCACCACCTAGTTTCTGAAATAAATATATAGACAATGACAGATATTGAAAGTACATGCATACATACATAAATCACGCCTATATCCCGAAAGGGTAGGCAAAGGTGAATTAAACACCCACTATTCGCCAATTAAGTTGGTCCCGTGTAATACGTGGCGAGCCTATTGCCATCTATCGAGCACGTAAATCGCAGTATATTGCTAGGTTGTAGAGGATTGCTGCTACCCATTACTCATCGCTGTTTACCTTCAGTTGTCTTGTACAACACCCACGGGAGAAATGGGGATGGTAACAATTATATTCTGCTCTGTCTGAATGTAAAGTAATATTTAACTAACCTGAAAAATCCCAGTTGCTAAATACCGCAATGTTATTACTTCAGGGGCATTGGCAAGCCTGTCCTGTTTCGGTGCTTTTTAAATCAGGTTCCAAACTTGGGAGTAAAGTATTATTTACTGCCTGGAGTGTAAATCTGTACCTTGCATGAAATTCAAGCACATAGTGAAAGTATCAGAATAGTCGCGTAAATAGAATCTAGGTTGTGATTGTCTGAACCTTCTTACGTAATCTGTAAACTCCACAACGTAATTTATTATAAATTATTATTGAAAATATCACTATGAATGCACTGAAATATAATTACAAGTATTACAACAAAAGATAACCCTACTTTTGAAATGTCAAATAGACGTCACATAAGACCTAAGTAAGGGTCATCGGTTACTCAAAATTTAAGTTTCATTAGCGTCACTATTGACCCATTATCTGACTCTGAGAGGGAATTTTATTTTAAGTTTACTTAAATGTCATTTAATGATCATTAAGTCGACTCTGAGTGCGGCAGATAAAGAGCTATATTATTGTCAAGTTTCATTAAAATCCATTGAGTAGTTTTTGCGTGCAACAGTAACAAACACATACATCCATACAAACTTTCGTGTTTAACATTAGTAGAATTGTACTTAGTTAGTTTCATGGCTAAAATAATTAATTATTTTAATGCTTTTAAAAGTAGCAATTGCTCAACAGTTTAATAGCCTGAGGATTATTATTTCGCTTTATCAAAGGACAACATGTTAAGTTAATCTGTTTTTGGGGACATATCAATCCATATTATATAATATACATACTAAAAGAGGTCTTATATTGTTCGACTACTAACGAAGTTACCAATCAAGGAATTCTCCTTGCTGTTACATCGCATTAAAGAGAGATGAACGTAGGAACAGTACTCGGAGATCCAGGTGTAGGAATAAAATGGTGTCCCTTTAAATGCGCATTAACCCTCACCTCCCTCCACGTAAACTGTCCAAACTTTTGAATTACGACATAAGTGACAATTAATTTGCGGTAGTTTCTCTAATTTAATAGTGTCAAACCGCCAATTAGTGATCGTACAGTTGTTTGTAGCACGCTAGGTTACCACAATAATATATAAAAGGTATTCTCAATTTACTTTATGATTAACAAGTGACTTGTTAGTTGATAATCAATAAATAGCTCCGATTCGTAGCGCCCTGCCAGGCTCTCCTCAGCAGTGAAACTCCCCCAGGGAGATGCCAGCCGTAGAGAAATCCTCCCAGGGAGTGCTCGATTACAAGACTCGAGGACAAGGTCTTCGCCTTCCCCAAAAAACCCGGTAGATGCTGTAAAACCATCTAGGATATCAGTTTAGATCCTTCAAAAAAAATTCCATAAATGTTTATCCTATTATCCTACAGATTTGTTGACTGTACCTAAATCCCCTTAGCGGAAATTTAGAACTAAGCAGTTTGATTTTGAGATAGGTAAATTATTGATTAGGCAATTAGTAGGTAGTTCACAATTTTCGACTTACGAAGTTAACAATATTATTCATCTAACAAAATTTAACCACATTATTATAACATTGTATCCGTATTTTAAGACGAACAAAGGCATGGTATCAAAAAAACAGTTACGTATTTCAAGATATTGCTGTGGGATACAGTTTTATAACGAAGGCTAAAATGATGAGGACTTTTTCCTTTTGTGCCCGTCGCAAAAGCGTCATTGTTCCTAGGCGGATGCAATTCACTCGCTCCCCGCACAATTTTGCGGAGTGGAGTAATTTCGAAGAGATTCGAGTCGTCCCTGTGGCTGGCTAAATGAGGAGTTATATTTCAGTAATTCTGTAGAGGTCGCTGCTCTTCAAAATCATACATGACCTAATAATCAAGTAGGCTTGCCTGTATTCTGTATTGGAGAATGTTCGAAAATTTTGTAAGTTTAGTGCTAGCAAAAAGTATATATTACACTGACTATGATTAATAGAAATAAATACATACATCAAATTCCTACAATCTTACCTGGATTCTAGGAATGTGGATTAACACCTACGTTTCGCCAATTATATTAGGTCCCATGTAATGGGGGTGCGAAGCTATTGCTATTTATCATCGTAATATATTCGGGACTAGGTAAGCATAAGAGGAGCGCTCGTCGCTGGCTAAACCCTTAGTCGCTTTGTACGACACCCGCTGGAGAGAATGGGGGAACAATTGTATTTCTGCTCTGCCGTCACCATTCGGCAAATTCAGGAGAATGTCCATAAATTAGGAAAATTTAGTGCTCGCATAAAGCAAATTTACGCTGACTAGTGACTATGCTTAATAGAACACATTAATATCAATCACATTAATATGATATTTTCGTCGCTCAAATTGATAGAGTGCCATCATTTGGCAATTTTGTCACCTTTCACTTTCTATTGTATAGTAGGGCCTACACGACTTCCAGGTAAAATATCAAAGATCAAATTGCTTCATAGGTACATTCGCTTCCGTAAGACAACACGTCTTGGTAATTGATATCAGCGTCTCGTTATCAATAGCTGTTCACGTTACCAGTTAGCATTGTTACGCTGGGCTGTGAAGAAGTCCTAGATTATTATAATATTTAACAAGTGATTGAAGCAGTGTCTGTGATTGAAAAGTGTTCAAAAGCCTTGTGTTGTGAATAAATACGAAAATTTACAAGTCGAGGAAATATACGCAAGATTTTCTCAGCATTTGACTGTTCTAAATTTCCCGAGCCATGTGCGACGTTTTCTAAACAAATGAGATTGTTCAAGCAGATCAATGCCTAGTAAGACTTAACACATTCATCATGTGCACACCTGAGACAAAATAACACGTGAAAACGAACCTAGAACAGAAATTTTAATTGATCCCAAGTGTTCTTTGTTTAGCTATTTTTGATCGTTATTTTAATTGATCACTTAATATTTAATTTCAATTGAAATAGCGACAATCGATGATTATATACATTTATTTCTTTATAGTTAGGTAGTACAATTTAGTAACAAAATTCATTGTGACAAGTATTCTGATTACTTATTATGTGTAGGTAATTATTTTTCGCCGACCGACGGTATTGAAAATACTGCGTCGTATGGTAGATTTATAGTGTATATCCCGACAAGTAGACTAAATTATTACATGTTTATGATAGTTAATAGTATGTGTATTGGAGCAATCATTATTGCAGTACATTATCAACACAAAACTCATAACTTGCAATTTTTTCGATATGGTCTAACTAATACTATAATTGAATTTAGTTCAAGAGTTCAGTTTTGATATTTTGATATTTGTGTAATCTGAACAGTAGAAGCGATATAATTTACAAACTTGTATTTCTGCTCAGTTCCGTTTAGTTCATTCGGTCAGTGCCATTCTTGACTAACTTGATCAAATTTAACATATACACAGCAGCTCACTTCAAACTTGAATAAATTAATTTCAAACTTTGTTCCAGTTGGTTGTGAACGATCTGGTATTTCCGACGACAATGAGAAACTCCCTCGACCTTATATTATCCCTGCCAGCTTTATCGTGGCGCTTTATTTAAAAATAAAAAAAACGAACATCGGGTCAACCCCATACCCGGGCTTAATCCACCCGTAAATAATTACTGTATTTTAGTTAAATAAAACATAAAAACGCTTTGAAAAATGAATTTATCTGTTTCGAATGTGTATCTCGGAGGTTTTAGGGTAGGTATTTAGTTCCTAACTAGAAATATGTTAAGTATGGACCAAGAATGAGATAAACACAGAACAATTTTATTCTTCTTCTCCCTGCCTTTATCTCACTCTAGCGGGATCGGAACAAAATGTCTTCCTATTCTACTCGTTTTTATAAGACGTGAGCTCAGAATGAACTTTTTTTCCCCATTATCATCTTTCACACAATCCATCCATCGGTTCTGCAATCTTTCAGTCAATTTAGATCAATCCACATCCATACATAATATACCTCTAGTAATCTAGTTACGTAACATTCATCACATGCCCGTACCATGCCAGCCTGTTGCTCTTCATTTTGCGATAATCGGCGCTACTTTCAAACTTGCCCTGATGTGTTCTTTTTTATCCTCTCTTTCCTAGTCACCCCACACATCCATCTTAACATTTTTATTGCCGCTGCATGTATTTTGCTATCATCGCTTTTGTTGCCCAACACTGAGCCATACTTTACGACAGGCATTATTATTGACCCACGTTGCCTTAATACCTCCCGCCAGCATAAATATTCATACACTCCGCATTTAATCGAACATTCACATCGCAGTCAATATCACCATCATTTAAAACACTAGATTAAATATTTTATGTCTGATTAAGAAAATGTTAACCTTGGTCACCACCAAGGTTAGAGAGACGCCGACTGTTGGGCATAGGCGGAGGCCTATGCCCAATAGTCGGCATCTCTCGGCTGAATGATGACCATTGATTACCAACCATTCGACCAAACTAGCCGTCAATCATTATAGATTTTTTATTGTTTTCCCAGAGGCAGGAGGCACTGGCGGCATGGTGAGTGGGCCCGGGCGGTCGGCGCGCGCCCGCGCCCTCGACTTAGCCCAGCAGTTGGCCAGCTCGCTGCAACACGCCATACCGCCGCCGCCCAGACCAGACTTCACAACGGCCAGCGCCATACTCAGGTGGCTCCAACAGAACAACAACTCGGTGGCACTTGTGAGTACAACCACCTTTCATTTTCTCATTACCAAATTTTCATGTCGTTACGAAAGTTCAACATTATCTTTTCATCAATAAGTAACACTATAGGAGCTCCCTTTATGTCGTTGTTTCCTCACTTTTATGAAGTGTAGGTACCTAACCTTCCTGTCAGGTGAAGAGTGCACCTTTTATGATATGTTGAAGAGAACACACTTTATGATAATTATGGTGAAAAGCACACACTTTATGAATTGGTACAGTGAACAGTAGCACGCCAGGCTACTCAAAATACATAGTTTATTTTTTTCAACAAAAAACATTGAAAAGGAATGGGCGTTCTTGTGATCTGCTTCTTGATCTCACGCTGTTTAAACCTGTCTTCCCGAACTCCCGTAGTGTTCAGCATAGTTAACACTACAAACACTTTGAGATCTTTGTCCAAGTATACAGTCACATTAAACATTCCAGTCTTGATATCGTAGCAATCGATGTTAAACTATCGATGCAGGCACGCGCTATACAGATTCCAGGACAGTGCGCCAATTTCTAGCCATAGAGTTTCATTTTGCTAACCTATCTATAAATATTTTCAGTTGTTTTGTTTTAAAGCTTGCATGCATATACATTTTTCAGTGTACTCGCCTCGTTTTAATATTTAATATTTTAATACATACGATAATATTAAATTTTGAAACGAGGCAATCAGAATAAAACTTAATTATATCAAGTTACTTAAGCATAAATACTGTTTACTTTATGATAATAATTTGTTATAAAAACGCATTAGATTCTAGTATTTTACTGTGGTTTCGAAATTTTTCTTCGTAGCAATTTCCGTAGCTCTGTAGCGTACTCGTAAACGTTGCCAACTAGCTGTGTCCGTGACTTTGTTTGACCGCGAATTTCTTACAATATTTTTTAATAGGTGGTAATATGTCTATTATAGGCTAAGAATCTGTAGTTTTGACATGAATGATACAACTATTTTTACACTTTTTCGTTTCGTCTTCACTAGGTGTTATGTATCCCCACTGATGCGCCTGGATACACCACGCTGGCTCACTGAAGATTGATGGGTTGGTACTAACAACTGCAGATACAGCAGGGACCAACCGCCTTAATGTATTTCTGGCGTTCATCCGTGCGTTCCGAAGCACGGATGAACGCCAGATAATATATTTTTGGTCTTTACGATCACTGCTCAGTTTACACAATCGCAGGCCAAGCGCACTGCGCCATAGAGTTCCTCTTCAATGATTCGTACAAATAAATGTGTATAAGGTATAAAGAGAATTCCGCAATGGCTAAACTTAAATATTAAGATTTACACAAAATATTTACAGGGGAATCGGACCCAATGCGGTGTCCATAAAAAGATACTTTAACAGCTTTGAGTCTGGAGACGCGGCTTGCCCTCGTTACCCCATTACAGATAAAGTCGGTGTCATATACTGGACCATGGCAAAAGCGACGTTAAGACATTGCACAACGTTGATAATAATACATTTTAGTTTCATATTTTTGTGGCCTGAAAAAGTTTGAGATACAAATACTCTTGAAATTCGATAGTATTTCTAAATTTACGTCAACAGCTGAAAGGTGATGATGATAGAACCTTGCGATATTTATAAATATTGCTGCTAACGTAGAGCTTATATAAATAACTGATGAGAAAAGTAAATTATTATTGATTACCGAATTCGTATTTTATCGAGAATGAAGACTGAAAGACTTTTTTAGTGAATTTTACCTCTTTGGGGTTAATTAAATTAATACATAAATCACGCCTATTTATCGCCGCTGGTTTAACCCTTAGGGCAGGTTTTTTGATGCATAGTTAACTAAACCAATTGTTAAAAATTGTCACTTATCTTTAAATGACATTTAACAATTGGTAACAATATCAGACTGATATTATTTATCCATTAGTAACATTAGTAACTAAAATTGTTGGCACCTACTACTGATAGTGAGCAGGAGATATAGGGGGTGGTGACAATATTGCATTCAGCTTTTCTGTCGCCACACGGCTCGGCACTTTAAATTTATCCACTTAGAAAATGTTGCGAGTAGTAATTACCTAAAGAAAAAACGGGCGATACTAGCGCAACCCTGTATCGTATTCGTAGTTCGTAGCGACCTACGAGGCTCTACGGCAGCGGAAATCTCGGGATGCCTACCGAGAAACCCTCGAGGGAAAGCTCGAGGATACCAAGGTTTTCATTTTCACCAAATGCTATAAAAGGCCAACAACCCTCGGTCCTTGTCCTTGTGAATAGATTATTTCTTTTAGAGTAGAATATTGTTATTGTGTTATTTTTTATTAATATTATTTCTTACCGCGTATTGGTAGCATCTTCTCCTGGCGCCGACCTGTCTTTCCTGGTTATCCGTTTATGTTGTTAGCTAGGGATTCTGAAAAACTGCACTTTCTGATCCCCATAGATTTTATAAAACAATACACAGAAGTCTTTGGAGATAAGGTAATTATCGGCACAGATTTCAATAATGTAAAACATAACTCGATTTTAGATTATTTCCATATGGACTACTCTTTATATAGGTGTGTGAATTATGAAACTTACTATATGAAAGTCCTTTTTTTCTGTTTTATCATTATTGGTGTTTGAAACGTGACACGATTCCAGGTGGTGTCGGACCAACGGCCGACTTGCGTTTTATCTGACTTACGTTTTACCTGTCGCAATCAGCTACGCTTGCAAAGGCCTTTGGAGGCTGTACCGTAAGGGAACTAATTGCACACACTGAACCTTTGCTCGGCGATGTGTATCCACACGCAATAAGCCCTCCACCTGCTCAGTACACACACACACACACATAGGTACCTAGCTTTTCAACATGGCCGGCTATTAGCATTTCATTTTCATGATGGTGGAACGTGAACTCCGAATATTAAACCTTTGTTATGTAAATGTGTTGTAGGATACTCACGGTGGTTATGATTCGACGGTACACATTTGTATTCACGGTGTCCCGGTGCGTATTGCGGTGTCTGTGTAATTCGATAAACCGCAATGTCCGACATTCAAAGCATTTCATTCCAGTCGTCTCTGCCGCTGGCTAACTTCGTTAGTTGATAAGGAGGCGGTATCTTTGTACTACAACCAACTCGGTGTTGGAGAATTACTTACTAACTTGGGTTTTTTGTACTAGTTAGTGATGCGGCATTTTGTCCATAATAACTTTGAAACGCTTATTAAACGAATAATTTAATAATGTAAAATATTTTAAATAAAAATATTTTCTACAAGCTCCATTGAGCAGCTCACTAGTGCAGTAGCAAGCTCCATTCAACGTGGAATGTGTCAATAACGCTTCTTATGCATTTTTAAACTTTAACTTTATTTAAACATCAAAATCATTTGGAGGATTTATCATAACATTACATTCTGTTTATTAGAGTTATATACTATTTTAATATTTAATGTGATCACCGAACATTGATCTGGCACCGTCTCCGCCTCTTCAATGCCGAGCATCGGATATGTCACTCAGTCGTTATGGCAGTGGGCGGGTTGTCACCTCGGTACCTTTCGACCCATTGAACATGTTAACATGAAGTGACGTAGCTTTAGGGAGGCACAAACGGTTGCGTCCAGCTCCTGTTGTTGAATAGGAAAATCGATTTAATACTTGATGATAATTCGTTTTATTTGTAAAAGAAAGTATGAGTCGGTATCTAAATACATCAGATATGCAACTTGCTCTACATTCCGGATTCAGTGTCATTATTATTATGAGGCAAAATTTATTATGAACCATGTCAAGAGAACTATTAACGTAGAGGGTGGTTGAGATGATGATCTAATGCATACTGCTCAAGGTTTTGTTTGCCCTCCACCATTCTGGTCCTGCAAAGTGCTAATTGGTCTTCCACCCTTAGTGGATCTTCACAAAATGTCCCTTAGTCGAATTAAACGACACCTCTAGGGTAAATCGGGGCTGGTACATTCTACATTATCTTTTTGCTTCCAGGCCAGCATGGAAGGTGGTGGCCACATTTAATTAGTTGTAATCTTTTAATATGATTAAAAATCTCGTGTCACAGTGTTTGTTATCGAACTCGGCTTGACCGATTTTGATGATTTTTTTTTGTGTACTTATATTTGTTAGGTCTGTGAATTTTATACCCCTAGGTGATAAGGGCAAAACAATGTTTGCCGAGTCCGCTATAATTATTGTCTTGTAGTTTATTTGAAGTTAAAAAGGTTCTTTAATGTAAATAGTGAACATTTTTGGTTGCACGTGAAAAATTAGTCTCGCTCGCTTAAACATCAATAAAGGCAATATAGAATTCGTTTGTGCAGTAGGGTACCAGGTGACACGTATCCGATGAAAGGCTTTGTTTACAGGCCAGCATTGAACGCAAAATGAATGGGCCCGTGTGCACCACTTAGGCATTCATATTCATTGCCGCACTCCTCCCCGAGACGGGGTGAGTAACCTCACTCAGCCCCCAGTGGAGAAAATCTCCCCGGGGAAAAGAAAATAATATTTTCCTCTCGCTCGAACTCCCACTAAATCCGGAGACAAAATACTGTCAAGTGGTGGAGCGGGAGAAATATTTTGTCCACGTCCCGTGCTAGGCCTACAGCTGAAACGCTGAACACTACTCCACGTCCCGTTCTAAACGTTTACGAATAGTTTCCACTTTCCTGTTACTAAATGTTTGCGAACAATTTAAATTGCCGTTTTTTGCTGTAAGGCTTGCCGAGGTGACTTGGTGGCTTTATTGTTTTTACACATTGAAACTTTTACGTGGCACGCGCAGAGGTATCACTTCAGTCCTGTAGTGTTTTATATGATAAAATTACATAAGCCAAGCTTTTTTCCCTCCAGGGGCCTTACCACCAACTTACCTCGCGACTCAATTTCCATTGTTAAGGTGAGACAACGCTATAAGCCGAGTAGAGCGGCGCGGCGTCCCGTTTTGTCACCCGCGCTTGGATCGCATTAATGCTTCATGGTACGGCCACAGTAGGCAAATGAGTAAGCGTTATTTTAATACGAAATTTTTAATACGATATTTCGCCAGTCATTGCTCCAGATTTATATATTACTGAGCCTATTGTCGTTCGTCGCCGCCCCCTAGTATTCCGGAAGTTCTTAGTAATATATTTAGGGAGTCGCGTCTTAAATTATAGCCAAAGAGGGGTTGGTGCCCCAGACAGTCGGGCTGTAAAACCTAAACAAAAGCCTTGAGAATTTGTTTTTCTGTGTTCTTTTTGAACGATAGGTGGAAACACACTTATCATTAAAACAGAACTTGGCCTGAATTGAATCAAAACATAAGTTTATACGTGTTTCTAAGGTTTGACGCAGATAATATCGCGAGGTGGATGAAGGAAGTATAGAAAGTTTAAAGAGATAGTGGCCGCTAACGTTTGTCTACGTGGTTCTACTACATATCTATATTCGATATTCAAACCCCACGACCATATAAATATAATAGTTCAAACGCGACGAAATATTTTTATTTGTTTTTATTATACAGAGTTTCGAAGATCCCTTGCGTCGCTGTCTGCAACCAAGGCGACGCGTGCACGTTTAATATTCTGCAGAAATAAAAATTTCCACCACCTCTTTTATTGTCACCACTGCTGGAGTACAAGCCCTGAATGAAGAGAGAAGGCTTAACGACTGCAGGATAGTACGCAATTCGCTGAGGTTAAATCGTGGCAGGCGCTTGTGTAAATACTGACAGAGATTCACGAATCATTTAAAATGTAAATTGTTCCTTGGTAGTGCTTGTAGCTGAATTCGGGTGAACTCTTTCCATTAAGGTTAATTAGATTTTCTCCGTGCTTGGCGCAGAATACCTAAATACTATCACGACCGCCCAGCTTCGCGGGAATTCGCTTCATCTTTTCACGAAATAATATTCCCAGAGTGAACTTTAAATATTCAATCGTTAGTAATGTGTTTTACTGTTTTTATCAAATAAACTAATATCTATGTAATGCAGTACCTACTTTACAGACCTTACTTTAACCTGAAGATTTATACCGTAGCTGAATAGTATAGGTGTTCAGAATGAAAAAGAAACAAATGAGATACACTTAATGAAGCGTCAATTTCATTATTTCAATCAAGCGACTAAAACATAATATGGTCCCTTCGACCAAAATATAACTAATGGTCACTTGACTGGCGCCTTGAATTTCGTCATAGCAATGCAGCAAGACAGCATATTTGACAATGGCAGAATCTCGGCGTGATTTATAGATAAAGTTCTTTACACTACGGACACAAGCTAATTTAGAAATCACAAAGGAGACCTCGGGTTCCATATTTATTTATTCAAAAAGTTCCGTAATGTTTCGGTATTCTTTCTACAGTCAGTAAAGAGAAACATTTCTGGTTAAAACAACATCAGGAAATTAATTTCACATAGACTGCCAAATAAGTGACACCAATGGCCAAGTTTAATTAAAGTCTCGATAATATTGCTACTTCGGGATCTTATCTCATCCATCACTGACATAACTGAATCTTCGTCACGTTTATACTAGGTACTACCTTTTCTTATAAAATACAGCCGGTGGGTTCGATAAATGAATAATGGCCAAATAATGTTTACTTTTTTAAACATCCTTAACGTAAAATTGTATTTGTAACATTAATTTTCTTTTTGAAGGTGAAGTCATTTTTTGTGTATGTCTAAGAATTGGTACTTATATATGCTGTATCTAAAGGCACTACCCATATTCTATATCAATTTTCAAGATTAATTTCAATGTTTCACGAAGCTTCTAGATCTAGAGCAATCAAAGCTTCTATTGTCAAAATAAATTGCAAGTCTGCTCTGGTTGACTGTCAGATTGATAATGTTCAGCATCATAGAGGACAATAATACTACGGATATAGAGAGCCCGCTCGCCGATTTTTTTTGTTAACCGCTAATGTCAATTCATTTCACACTAGCTCTATCTACAAATTCCATCCGACTTTTGAGTGGGTGTCAATGTGTGCGTGTGCTTATACGTATTTACCCACTCATAAACGTGTTCATTTAATTTAATATTACGTATTAGTTTATTGCAAGATCCTTATAAATCGGTAACTGTTAGAATTTTAAACAGTTACGGACAATAAGGAGTTACATTAAACATCAATACAATATAAACATTGACATTGCTTACAAATACGCAATATTAAACTAAATAAACACATGTACCTAACTATTTATATTCATCCTAAAATAAACGCTTTCCAACATGGGTTCATATCATAAAATAAAAATCAAATGTATTTGTTACATTTTATATTGTAAATGGTAAAATATACATAAATAATAAAAAATATGGACATATGCCATGAAAGTAATTAGGTCAGATAAATGAAAAGTAAAAGATGGAAATAACAAAATTCAATTAAATGAGACAAAGGTTTCTGTAAAAAAAATATAAGAACAATCGAAGGGGTTCAAAAATTATTAAGGACATTAGGTTAGGGATATTACTTTTGAACCCAAACATATGGGTTTGATGCAATGTTCACAAGAAATATAAACAAGGACCCACTAAAAAACTTTTTCATATTTCTCTCGCCATAACACTATAAGAAGTTATGGCGAGAGAAATACGGCACCTAATACAATATCGTTTAAAGGTGTCTATAAGTCTTTACTACTTAATAATTTTAACTCGCCCCATTCCCTTCACGCAAACTACGATATACTTTTTGTATTACCCCGACAAAGAGGTACCTCAAAGTCCTCGTGGTTCAAACACAGAGGAAATTGTGGTGTCTTTCAATCAATTAGATTCTGATGTAGTTAATGCAGGTCAGGGTAATTATGTCAGTTGGTGGGTCCTAGGAAAATATATGAAAAAGAGTAAAGGAAAATATCATGTCTTAAAAATGTGGAAAAATTAAATTAAATTTATTCCTATTTTGATTATAATTTTAGCATTACTAATTTTTTCTAACATTATAAATGTTAGAAAAATTAAGAATTTGTGGTTAGGAAAAGTGCATAAAATTATAGTCTTGATTCGGAGATCGAACCCGCGTACTCTGCGATCCGGGCCGGTGCCGAGTGGTACAGGTATACATATAATTTTTCGAACTTGTCATCACAATATTCTTTAATGTATTAAATTAATTCCCTTTTAATTGTATAAAACACAAAAATGAATTAAAAACCTACTTTGAAAACACAACTATAAACATTTTGATTTACAACTGGTGACAAGCAATTAATTTGTGTTAATTTAATGAACAAAATATTTTAACTCATTTTTGCAGTACAGGACAAGGGTCACAATAGCGTTATAGTAATTTAGTAGTATATCAGTAAATACATAGTTCGGTGATTATCACTTTCATATGCTTAAATTAGCGTATAGTCCTACAGATAATCTTGATTCACAAAGCTGTGAGTTTTTTTTGCGCGATCTGGTGATTTCTGCTTGCAAAGTTTTAATCTGTCTTCGGAAAGTATGCAGCAAAAGCGACGACAATTGTTGTTGACGTGTTGTCTCTGCAAAAAAAAAATATTCCTATGAATTTACGCACTTGATGATAAAAAAAAAACATTGGAGCTATTCTTATTCTTGGACGAGTATGCTTATTAAATGCAGTAATATATCTAATCAAATTTTGATGTGTTGGTGTGAATCATTACCGGCGGGTCCCTATATTCTATCTATAGTTAAAAGTAAGCTTACTAAAGTTTAGCTGCCTGGCATTTTTTTGTTATATTCCAATAAATAACAGAAGTTGCTAAGCAACTAAGCCATAGTACGTCTATTTTCAACTGTAGATAGAATATTGAGACACGCCGTACGTTAGTTAATAATTATTTTACTGTTTATTACACACGAGTAGGAGCATAGCATTATTATTATTAGGAGTAAAGCATTTTACGCGAAAGCCAAGTCGTTCTTAATGTTTAAACAATCAAAAGACACCCCCCATACTAAGTAAAATAACCATATTGATAAACTATATGTTTGATTTCCAGATTAATAATATGTACCTGTTTACATTACCCAGAAGTAAGAGGTTGACTTTGTTAAGGCATAAGCTTAATACTTCTTCTATTGGAACTTTTTCCATAATATCTGAAATAAATGTATTAATGTATAAATCATAAATGGGTGCTTGGCAAATTGAATTGGGTCCGTCATGCAGGTTTTGCCAAAACTATTTTAATACAAATCACAGACAGTAACAACAATATTTGTGTGAAGTAGAGGTCACATAGGATAGGACATACAGCGTTTTACTTTACCTATTATGTAATGCAGTGCAGTAGAAGGTTGAACAGATCCAGGTATTTCAGAAATGTCTCTTGATGAAACATTAACCTTAGAATCTGAAATAATTCAATATTATATTATTGTTCTTAGGGCCTGTTTCACAATCGACAAGTTAGTTCGAAGTAGCTTACTTCGCAGATCATTTGATAGTTGTAATATTGAATATATGTCAATTGAACTGCAAAGTAAGCTACTTCGAACTTACTTGTCGATTGTGAAACAGGCCCTTAGTCTTAAAATGAATGAATTTTATTTATTAACAAAAGTTGCTAGAAACTCTTACTTCTATCAAGATGTAGTGAAGTTATTATCACTTAAGAACTTCTTTCTATAAAATTCATAATCAGCATCACTCTCCAATTTCCTCCAACCTCGTGTACCCAAGCCTTGAAACCTTGTGTTGTGGGTACTTCTTTGCATTAGGTAACTGATGGTATGAGGTTCCTAAAAAAAAGTATTTTGAATGTGCTATTTCATAATCAAAAATTTTTTGTGAAAGGTAATGAAGTTTAAGATCAAAATTATATGATGAGTTGGATAAAGGTAGACTGTAATTTGCGATTAAGAATTTTAGATGTCAGGGTCTTGTTTGGACTATCTTAGTGGACTATTGCCTAAACTGTTGTTGGTGTTGGCTCATAATTGACGATTTAATGATAAAGATACTTACTAAAATCCATTGGACATCCCAGTACTCGACGTACGCAATTTTCTAAAAATGTGTTCACTTCACAGGGGAGGAGTAAAACTCAATTCGACGCAATCAGCTCAACACTTTCACGAAACATTAAACTAAAACTGGGAAACGATACGAAAACTCACGAAGTACAATTAATTTTAAAGTTTTGAACTGGATAAACAACTGACAATTTTGGGCTGTCATTCATACACACCACAGACAGAACAATCGAGAAGTTCGAGAACCATGAAGGTTCTGTCTAAAGAGCATAGTATACCCGTAGTCTAGTATCCTCTTTGGACAGGACAGAACACATAATATACCTTCGTGGTTCTCGACCTTCTCGATTCGTGGCGCCATCTAGTTAAAAAAATGTTACTTAATTTGTGATCAAGCTCGGAAATTTTATGTAGATGTCGTATTTTACAAAAAATATCCGTAAAATATTCTTAGTTCTAAGTGTCCACCCCCTGTTCAGCATAGTGGTAACTTGCTCAGTGGTCGTAAATCAATAATCGAACATTTTATTGACCAATATAATTGTAGGTTTGTTGAACCTTTGAATTTTGATTATGTCTTAAAACAAGATGGTGTCTTTCTACCTTTACAGATTGTATACTATACCGTGTACAGTAAGTTCACCTACTGAGGGAGTAATCCGTTCGCTAATGACGGACTCGAAAAGTCGACAACTGCAGTGCGCGTTTTAGACCTAAATATTTATTATAGTGAAAATTCCTTCATAAATGCATGAATTTGTTTATTACAAGTTAGAGATTATTCTTGATAATATTCGTTTCCTTTTAATTGAATAATAGGTTGTTACAATTTAATCAAAAAACACAAAAATCAAACATTCAATAAAATATTTGAGACATTATTTTTCGAAACTAATTTCCCTTATAGTAAGAAAAAAGTAATAATCAAATTGGAAAACAAAAGTTTGCCAAATGAACCAGACCAATACTCCAAGGAACTTATTTCCAAGATTAAGATTTCCTGATACCAACGGCTAATAATTAAATGGAACAGTGTTATTATCGTTAACAGTACGTGTTTATTTATAGCACTCCCGCCCAAGACTCATTTGCCGCCCACTGGGCCCGCCACGCCGGTAGGGTGTCGACCCGCTTTACACAATGCACTAAAAATTTTTCACTTATTAACCAAAAATTTCTCAGTGGAGAACCCAACCTGCATTTCTGGTGTTTTCATTTTAAGAGATGTATTCTAATTAGTATGCTGCATTAGAAAACAGGATTATTATTACATGACGCCGTGCCAGTTACGCTAAGAAATGTAACTTTTGATTTGATGTTTACTTAAACATTCCATAAAACTCTACAATTGTAAATAAAAGCTTGTTCGATTACCGCATCAGGACATTAATTTTTCTAAATTTTCAGACTTTATTATAACTTTATTTACTATATTAACTTTCATTTTTAATTATTAAAATTTAAAAGAACAACATAGCAAAAGTGGGCATCGCCGAGGTATAGATAGGTAGGCAGTGCCCCAGATTGCGAAGGACGTTGGTTCGGTTTCCGCATCAGGACAATATTTTTCGAATGTGTTTCTTATTAATTTAACTTTTTTCCGTTAAAACGTTAAAGTTGACAATCAGTTGGAGAAAAGCAATTGTGTATACCATGAGGCAGTGTTGACTGTGCCTATCCCAATATTATGCTATGTCCTATAAGTTACACTTTATATAGTTAGTAGAAAAACAGATAGGTATGTCTGAATTCTTCTGAGTCGAAAAGTATATACAGTTTTCAGAAGCTGTTGATTGTTTCTTTTATTTAAGATTATTGTCCCTCACTCCAGTTGCCAAGCAAGCGCTCTCTTTATTTTGTCCACGACAAATGACCTAATAATACGATGTAACAAATTTCAGCACCAGTTAGTGGCTATCTGTCGTCGCCATCGGGTTTTTGTTGTTGAAACATGTTTCCATTGAAAAGTTGCGTTTACAGTTGTAATTAAAAACTGTGATTAATTTTTGTTTCGTCCATCCACGAAGTTCGTTTTAGAAGGTGAGGCTAAAATGATAATTGATTTCAGTTAAAGCAATTGATAATTTACGGTCCAATTCATAAAACTGGTAGAAAATTGTAGCAGCAAAATTGCAGAAAAGTTTCGACGTCTAGACCCAGACAAGTAGTCGTTCGCTGTCAAGTTCAGGCCCAACTTGCTACTGTTTTATATTTCATTTACCATCAGACCAGGCTGTTGTTATATGAAACTTTGTAGAAGAAATGTGTTTGCCTGAATTATATTTTATTGAATTTAGTATGTGTCGGCATTTATTATATCACAGTAAAATGGATACGGTCAATTTCAATAACATGAAAATATTTTTTTTTTGTCTGCCATTATTGGTTATCGCGTTTGGATCATTAGTAGTCACATTTCTATCAAATATTTAAAACATCTAATATATAAAATTATGCCTATAAGTATTGCAACATTAAAAAACATTGCAACTAATAATAATGTTGCCTCTATATCCATCGTTCTTCTACCACTTTCGAGTATTTTATTCAATAAAACCAAACTCTATTTTGTTAATTAAATTCAAGTGGGCGCCGGGTCGCCTTTTGTCGTAGAATTATTAAATTGGTCGTCTCTGAAGCTTCGATGTTAAATTTATTATAGCCTTTGAGCCATCGTCAATCATTGTTAATTGTTACTTAAACTACCTATTTACTAAAATATATGACTTTCGGTACTTAATTTCGTAGATTTATCACAATTGATTAGAAACGTATTTTGTGCTTCCATCCGCTTGTCACACTTTTCACTAGGCTTATTAAGTTATTTCGATAAACCTAACAATCGATACGTTATAATGTGTGACAACAGAAAACATCACATTGTCTTGCAGTTTTTACTTTTGTTACTTTACTTTTATATTCCATTATAATTGATCCGTTGATATTTATGTGAATATACTTAAAGGCCCTCTATAATATTTTCTCTCTTTACAATATTTCATCGTATCATTTCATGAAGTATAAAATATACTTCATAACAAACCACAAAAAAGCACACAATTCCGCAGCATACCTATTCATCTCCCACCAATTGTTTATATATTTTACTGCCCAATGCTCTTGCCCACACATGCGTGTGAGAGAAATTGATTAGGTTAGTAAACATTACTGCTCTAGATGCGAAAAGCATTCAAACACATTACTGGTTAATTTTAGATTCTTATTCACGTGTGCGCCCTTTCCGAGTCCCAGATGAGCAGTAAAAAATCGACTTTCACTTAAAATTACCCAAGCTGTACAGCTGTCGCTCTTAATTCTACAGACGTTTCCTTTCATAACGTACCTTATTAGATATGCATTCCAGAATAGTCTTGTTTATTTTAGCTTGTATAATTTATAATTATATATGTATTTTTGTAATTATTGAACCAGATAACAATACACACGAAAAGCCAGACACGACAATGGATTGTATGAAATTTCGGAACAGTAAACAAGATAATGAATTGGAGAATAACGATAGTGAATTGGAGTATAACCCTTTTTATTATCCGACACAACCCCCTTACAACCCAGACTTTATAAATGGTAAACAAGTATTAGAACTTGATCCGATTCCTTGGGGCCTATGCGAAACCTTGAACTATGTAAACAGTGAAAATAATAACGTATCCGAGTCCTTTCACGATGTAAGCAAGTGGGGGCGGCGTCAATCGCTCTATGAAGGTGTCAATTGGCCGGTGAGTGCGCTAACATGTGTGCATAGCGCCGCACGCTGCCTACTGCGCTTACGCATTAATTTACGCGATTCAATGTAACTTGTAAATGTTGAACACGAAGCCGTTTCAAAGCATTGCTTCAATTAACAACACCTACACGGCTCCAAGTTTACAAATAATCTATACTGTGTGAAAAGCTTTATTTGTGTTGTGTTCTATAAAAGAGGGATCAAAGCGGGAAGGGTGTCCGGAATGCATCAGACGTATATACCCCAATCTATTTCCGGGCGCGTGTGCCGGCCGTGTACGCTTAGACGCTGTTCATTTTAAACCAAAACATGCGCGAGCTCAGCCGTGGGGGTTCACTAGTAGCTGCTACTATAGCAGCGTTACACAACCGCTCAACCGTTGAATCGAAATCGCGACCGATCAAACCGCGGGTGAACACCATCGAGACCAGAAATGTGCTGCGACCAGTCGCCGAAGACAGCTTCCGAGAGGACCTAGCGCGCCGAGCATCCGACTGCAGTGAACGACCTGTGTCCACGGCGTCCGAGGCCTCCGAGCGCGACTCTGCTTCCGTCCAGTCGAGTGAGGAACCGCCCCCACAGGATAGTACGTAATTCACAATCAGTGGACGAGTCACTGACGTAGTTCATTGCTGGAACGCGGCCAATCTCTAAATACAGAAACGTTGGTGACTCGTACTGAGAGCTTGTCGCGCAGTGTCGCTTGCGCAGAGCTTCATGTCCGACCGCGAATACTTAACCGAACCCTGTGATGAGGACGAGGAGCGCACGGCGGCGGACTACGTGCATCCCGCCGTGCGCTCCTATATGTACTCGCCCATGGGTGAGTTCAGGTCGACCTTGAGGCTCTCGGCTATGTGTTTAGTATATTATTTGTTTTAAATTATCAATTGGGTACCTAGTTTGATAAAATGTCTCGTGTCGTGACAGGCGGTGATTCGGATAGCCCGGATGAGGCGACAGTGAAGTGTACATCATGGAACGATGGCGCGATAGCTGCCCGACCGGAGTCCTCTTCTGACACAGAGTCAACTTCTAGTGATGAAGATTCCGAACGAGAGTACGAGACTAGGAGGAATGAAGCTGATTATCGGACATTGACGCCTAACAGGCGTTTGGATAACTCCACGAGACGGGACGATGATTTTAAGTGGATGCCAACGGGAGAAATAATGGAGGATACTGTAGAACAGACTGATGCAAAAGCAGCTGATAATTACCCGTCAGCTAGTTTAGAGCGGAGGCGGCGTGGAGCCGGTGACCGCAGTGATCGGAGTGATAGAGACAGAAAGAGCAGGTCATCACTGTCGGCTAAGCCGCCTCAGCATCCATCGAGCGTTCGAGCATCACCACGCCCACGGCGACCTCACAACGAGGACACTCCTCCAGAGTTACAAAGGCGATGGAATTCGTATGAGCATTTCCGCTGGCCAGAGGGGGGTTGGTGGCCTCCCATGTGCTGGTGCCACGGCCCGCCGGCCCCTCCACCGTGCTGCATGCACGAGCGCGCTTGGCCCTCACACCCTTCACTTCCACCAGTGCCTGCGCGACCTTACAAGGTACGGGTGAATGCATTCCGGACTAATACTCGATGTTTATATTAGGTGACTTAGTTTTTAAAATAATACCTACACTTACAACTTTTATATCTACAATTAAACAAACTACCCATTTGTAAGTTTTTCTTCCTGTTCCAAAATAATTACCCGATTTTTTAATGTTTTTTTCAGTAAACGTAACTAACTGGCATGTAATTTCTTTATTATGAAGCTAATAACGAAAAGATTTAACTTACAAACTCTACAAATCAAAGGTCTTTTTCAACGCGAAATATTTTCATTATGTATTAGTATATTTAATATCAAGCAACACAGGTGAAAGAAATCATGAATAAATACGAAAACTGTATTTAATCGACGACTTGTAGCGATTTCTTGTTCAGTAAACGGCACGTATTTAAACTGCCAGTTATCCCCAATCGATTGTCAATGTTAATTGTTTTGGTGTAAGGCACAAAGTCGATTATTAAAAATGTATATATTGTGGTAACCTACGTAGAGTTACCGACAGTAGTAATCATTATTGTAAGTTTTGTTGAATTAAGGTTTCGTTTTGTAAATAAGCTAAAATAATAAAAATATACCTAGTAAAGGAAAACAATCCCCGTACTTGGTACCAATAAAATTCTTTACTTGTGAGGATTTTAGAAGAGAGATTGATAAACAATATTTTCTGCGGCAAACCGAAAACCCAATGTTTTGTTATCAATGCGCAGAACGATGCAGAGGAGCGCGTGCGCAGGCTCGAAGCGGACAAGGAGAGCTTGCACCTCCAAGTGCAGGTGTTGTCAGAACAGATCGCCGCACAGAGCGAGAAGATGAATGACCTAGAACGCTCGTTGCTGGATGCCAGGCAGAGGCTGGATGATTCCGACCAAAGGTTACAAAAGGTATGTGACGTACTATAGTCAAGCTACAGGACTAGAGTCTTCAGTTATAAGATTATTATTTTTAAACTTGATTGCACATCTACTAACAGAATTTTAGTTAAGACCTAAACATTTAACTGATTTACATGAGATTAGTATTTATTGAGTGTAATTACAGTTATGAAATATATATTTTTATTATTCTGTCTAGACTCATCAAAAATGTTTGAATCATAATTCATCATTTTATTATTCAATACGTCTCTGTATATAAACGTACATGGAGCATGGTGGAAGCCGCTTTTTTAAAACATAACTAACGTCAATATGTTAATACTGACAAAACAATCCTAAATTATATTCCCCGGGCCGCTCCATCAAATATTCATAAAGCGAAACAATCCGGTAACGGGGTGTTAAATAAATTCAACGTTTGGTCCACGGCTGTGATAGTAAGCTTTTCGGCCTAGATCCCGCTGGAATGGGACTAGTTGAATAATCACGATTGGTATACTGGGTATTTCTGCGTGCTCAGCCTTAGGATAGTGTTTGCATTTCGTAAGATTACATTGTTTATTTTTGTCCCTTAGAAGTTATGATGCGTATTTGTTTACGTATAGACGTAGCCACATTAATCACAGCTATATATAGGTAGGTATATCGTCATAGCGGTAGATGAGGTACCATCACCAAACGTTTGATCTGTTTGATAACAAAGAGTTGTTGTGGAGGAGAGATTAACTTGACATCCAAAGGACACGTTCATCGTAGTTTTGGTAATTGGTATGCACTCGATACCCGGAATGCTTAAACCCGCAGTCGCCTTAACCGAATTCGGCGAGAGTGGTAGGGCTTTGGTAACAATCAATTGGAATTCTTGATTACCTTTAAATTTTTATTTGAATTTTCTATTATTAATAACCTTTGAATTTCCATTGTCATCGAAAAAAAGGTTTCTGGGAAGCTTTCTCACCAGATGGAACGTAGACTTTCTCCAATGCGAAGGGAATTAGTTGAACCAGTGTGTCAAATCAGGCAGTAAAACCGCATTGTGTTATCATTTCTTGCCGGTGCTCTGTGTCTGAGATTTAAACAACATTGTGATGTCACGTTGCTGGAAAATAGTTATTTATATTACAGAAGAAGAAGCCGCGTATCTGAACTGAATTCTAATGGTATCTGTTTTATAATACTTGAGCGTGCGTGCATTTTTAAACGCAAACAACTATCAGCCGAGACAGGGAGGCATCACGCAAGTTCAGAACTGCCAATTATGTCTTTTTTAATTGGCAGTGTAAGACAACATAACTATTTCGTACTATTATGTAAGTATTCGATAATTGGCTAATGAACTGCAGAGTATAATGACTTGTCATGATTATCATTTCGTAGTTCCGTGTGGAAAACTCTGTGTAAAGTGAAAATAAATAAACATAATAATATGTTTTTTGTTTTATTTCACTACGCAAATATTTAACATTAAATAAAGTTTTTTTAATGATAATTTCTGCAAAAGCCCAGTATATTATGTCTCCATACATCGCTTAACCCTTGAATATTTGTAGTATCAATATGCCATCAATAAATACTAATCCTAATAATTGATAATGAGCCAAAGATGTTAAGGTTACATCTTTTAATTATTTTATCCGGTAAGCGTGTGCCCATTTAATCTGGCTGTCCCTACAACATCACTGCGTTGAAATATTTCATTATGTTAAACAAACAGCCGTTACTTTGCTGTCATATAAATACACTTGTTTGAATATGTCCTTTCCAATAGAATGCCGGGATAAACATGCCTTTCATTGCAATAAACGTAAATAACGCGTCTTTCTAGTAGACATGGCATGGGAAGAGAAAACAAATTCCATTCTAATTCTGAACACATTTACTCTTTGCGCAACGTCCATATATTATCTCGCGAACTACGCCAGATGCGCTTTTTATTAAACGCCCGAGATACGGAACCACTGTAAACTCCATCATTGATAAAGTTAATTTCAGACGGGCCGAGTCGGTTTATGTTGTTCGGAAGCCAGAACGGGATAGTTGAAACAACTGTTTAGCTCTCCGCTCTTGGTTATTCGTATTCCTGGAGCTTTTAGTCGAATGAGGTACTATTTTATTTTTAAATTATGCGCGATATTGAGTAAGCCGCGCCGTATAATGATCTCAATACGAGAATTCCTTAGTCATTGTTTATTCTTGGCGCAGTCACGATCCGTGGATATGATTGAAATAATTGATGGTAATTTAATGTAGTTTGTAGTGAATAAATGTTTTTTAATTTAATTCCTGGTTGAGTGCTAAAGTGTCCGTGTGTGGGCAAGCACAATACAATTTTCATAACCCCACTGATGTAGTACTGGACGACTAGTAGTTAATGTATATCTGGGTAGCAGCAGCAATATTTTTGCAATTAGCAGTAATTCATTACTGCTATTTTTAGCTAAAATGGTTGTCCAAAAATGGTTATTGATTAACTGTGCCCTGTATATGGCACTAAATTCGCCCCTATTACATTACATGGTACCTAACGACGACTGCCCATTTGGGGATGGGTTCGCTTGATTTATGTTATAATATGTTGCTACGGTCGATCTCCATAAAACCTGAAAGTAAATAAAATAATAAATAATTGTCTCTTACATACACACCTACCATCTAGCCCAAAACCTAAGCAAAAGCGCTTGTTTAATGGAAACTAGATGACGGACAAATATACATAACTGATTGAAAATATACTACATCAACATAAACAGCCGAGACTCGAGAACAACTCCCCGTGCTCAGCACACAAACATTTGCTTCTACTGGGATTCTTAAACGAGACCCTTTGGTCGATATCCACCGATACGGCCATTCGCCCAAACTAGTCGAAAGATTTTGGAATACAAAAGAAGCCCCATCGTATACAATTCATTATTTAATACGATAATATAGTGGTTTTTTTTCAATGGTACCAAAGAGACTGCCTGTACAATATGCATGAATCGTGTACTACTTATCAGGAAATGCTGCAACGTTCTTCTCTGGAAACACAAAAGTTGGAGTTGCTATCAAAGTTAAGCGAGGTGCGACTGCGTGCGGCCGAGCGCGGCCTGCTGGAGCGATCGCCACCGCCTGAGCCCGCCCCAATGCCGCTAGTAAGGCCAGCGCCGCCCAGAGTTAGTACTTTTTTCTATTTTTTTTATATATTAAACACACAAAAGGAGTAACTTCCAGTTAAAATATAGTTGATTTATTACCAGGGCATTGCAACTCAAAAATAACGTAGTAATATTGTGTGCTAAATTGAAGCCAATAAGACTTACAACTGAAGAAATGCAATTTACTGCCGCACTCGGAGACATCATTTAACTTTAATGAGTATTTAATGTCAAAAATTTTCATACAAATCTAGACCATAGACCTAGCAAGAATAGCGACTAGTTTTGAATTGTCATTTTTTGACGTTAAGTACTCTTTAACGTTATTTGACGTCTCTGAGTGCGGCAGTTATTAGGTATTTCTTTCGCACCTATTTAAGAAACTCCCTGAAACTTAACCTGAAACCGACTGCCTGGACAAATCTCATCCATCGATCATCGTCCTGAAACCTTCTCCAACCAACCAACCGTCTGCCTCCCCGAACTGCAGACCATAAGGCAGTACCACCACACTGGGGTGGAACCTGTCGGCATGCGACTCTACAGAGCACCGAGAGCTTAGACCTCCTTTAGCTTATGCTCGAAATTGAGCTCGGCGTCGACCTGTACTCGATGCCCGTAGAAGATGGTGATGATGCCAGCAGGTTCATGATAGAGTGTAAACATTGCTTTTGCAATTTTATAATAATCGTTTTCTAACATCTGTTTTATGTTTTTTTCATAATCATGATCATCAGCCCTTGAATTGCCTTGCATTGCTGGGGCCTTCCCTATGGATGGAAGAATATAGAGACAACTCTAGCCTAGTGCGGGTTGGTGGATATTAACGACTGCAGATGCAGCTGGAACCAATGGTTTAACGTGCCGTCCGAAGCACAGAGAAACTCGATATAATAAATTTTAGGCCACCCACCCAACAGCATTAGCGATCAAGGCTTAGTTTTGGCAATCGCATGCCGAGAGCGATATGCCACTGCGCTAGCGAGCTCTTCGTTGCTCATTTAAAAAAAAATCAAAATTTTATAATCATGGCGTGTTTAAAATTTGAGACTTTAAAGACTTACTTTTGCAATAAAATAATTCGTTCCCTTTTTATTTTTTAACGATATGATAAAGAGTGAGTTTTTTTATTTATTTCTCCTTTGTGAGCGATATACTAAGAGGTGACTGAATGCTGTGCGCAGACGCCGCCGGCGAACTACGGGCGGCAGATCGAGCGCAACACGCACGTGTACTCGTCGCTGCCGCGGTCCTCGGTGCTCGCGTCGGGCGTCGCGTTCGGTAAACTGGCCGGCAACATGGCCGCGCGCGGGCGAGGACACTCGGTGCCCAACCTAGGTCTGCGCGATACTTCGCGATAGTGCGAGCTTCGCGCATGATACCGACTAGGGTTGCCACGTTTCACCAGTCACTTGACTGCACTCACCTCTACTATACCAGTACGCTGGACTGTAGGTTGTCGTCCAAAAAAATAAGACAATTTGATTATCGCATCTTGGCGCTGATGGCACTGGTTTACGAAGGTGAACGTCCACGGAACTATTATTAGAGATGTATTTGTAATGTCAAATACAAGCAACAAACGTCAATTTAGTATCCGTGCCGCTCGATGGGGTGCTTCAGATCGGCACAAGAAACATTTGTCATTTTAGTAGAGGTATTCAGTCCAGCGTATTTATATATTTGAGGTCAGTTAACTGCCTTCCCTCTGCTCCTACTAATAATCGAAATGATTTTATACGAAACTAGCTTTCGGCCCGCGACTTCGTACGCGTGAACTACCCCCTATTTCTCCCCCTTAGGGGAAGAGTTTCCCAAAATCCTTTCTTAGTGCTCACCTACCACACAAAAGGAAACATTGTGCAAAATTTCAAGTTTCTAATCCTAGAAGTTTGGGCTATGCGTTGATACGTCAGTCAGTCAATATTCATTTTTATACGCAGATAAATAAAGATTTATTGTACAGTCAACGACACATATTCAAACTGCCAGCCATCTCTAATCGATTGTCAATTTTATAACTGTTTAGTTTATGGCAAAAGTCGATTAAGAAAATTTACAAGTTAAGGTAATCCACCTAGGGTTACCGTATATACCGAAAGTAGTATGTAATTATTATTGTAATTTGTGTTGAATTTTGGTTTTGTGGATGCTTAAAATAAGCTGTAATAATAAAAATATGCCTAGTAAAGAAAAACGACTTATGACTTATGATGATGACTGTACTACACACCGAAGCCGTAAAACTGATTAAAAAAAATTTATAGAGAAGCAAGTTTGAGTCAAAGTGTAAATGAATATCGATATTGTTCAGAGAGAAGTTTTTCAATCGTTTAAGTAAATAATTCAAATATTTTAAAATACAATTGTATGTTTTGCGAGTTAACTTCAAATGACGCAAGTGCTTACAAATTTTATTATTCCTGACTGAAGTATTGATTTAACAAATCATTTTTTCTTTCTAACATAATAGTTAGGATCCAAAAGCTTTTGTATTTTTAAATCCAACTTTTAAAAAGTAAAAATAGCTGGTTTTTAAATGTTTATTATATCTTAACTAAACGTTAGTTTTGAATTTGTGGCAACCCTAATGTGTGTAATGCAGACCTATCCCGGCTTCGCCTACGTCTCAATGTCGTATTGTGTCTAACGAACGAGTGACCCCGCATGCGTGACCCGCCCATATTTATAGTAAAATTTAGACGTAGTGATCGTGATAGATCATGCAAACTGGATAATATTGAAAATAAATACATTTTCAAATATTTTAAATATATTCAAACTTATCCTTGAGATACAACCATGTTTGCAAAACTACACCCAAACATATTAGCCGCTAATACAACTTATTTAAAGCTTTTCTACCTCAACAATATAATTCTTGTTGTATTTAATAATGCATGTTTAATATTATTAAGAGCAATTTCTATACTTTCTCTGTGAAGTTATTAAGCAGTTTTGAGTTTATTTAGTAATATGAGTTTTGTGTAATTGAAACAAGATAGTAAGTAATCACTATTGTGAGCTATTTAGCTGAAATTTTGAAACTATAATTTTTACATAAATCATCATCAGGCGACAAATAAATTTGTTCAGAATTTCTGTGTCTGCTCAACTATTTACCTGATCGCGATAGTCATGCAATGTCGTACGATAGGCTAAGAACGTATTACAAAAGTTAAAATTATAAAAAACTTACTTAAAGCTAACCGAAATTTACAGCATTTGTTTGATATTAATAAAAATAATTGTAGGCAATAACATTGAATTGAATAAGTCAGGCTGTACAAACGCTACTACTAGCTGTCCCACATTAGCTAGTAATTTACATTACAGCTTTTATGTCACACCTGACCATAAAGTCTACTTATCCGCCCGCTACGCGTACCCAAAATCCTACTTCCAGGTCAGAGGTGACATAAAACTATTATCTTACCACGGGCGATAAAAAAGAAAGAAAAAAACTTACGATCAGGACATCATTTGTTTTATCGCCCTTGGTATATAATACATACATACATAAATCACGCCTATATCCCCGAAGGGGTAGGCAGAGGTGAACTAGCACCCACGTTTCGCCAGTTACGTTAGGTCCCATGTAATAGGTGGCGAGCCTATTGCCATTTATCGGGCACAAAAGTCGCAGTAGATACATAGCTAGATGGTATAAGAGGAACGCTGCTGCCCATTCCTCATCACTGATTTATCCTTAGTCGCCTTGTACGACACCCACGGGAGAGATTTGGGGTGGTGACAATTGTATTCTACTCTGCCGTCACCACACGGCAATAATGTACTATTATAATGATTCCAGTGGAGAAGGAAGAGACCATACCGCGTGGTAGTCCGTCGCCGTCTCTGCGGGAAGTGCGCACGAGACTCGGCAGCGGCGGAGGGGTCAGGCTGGAAGGCGATGACGTCACGCGCGCTTCACTCAGATCCTCGGCGCCGAGGCAACGCACGGTGCCGATGCCTTGGTAAGTTTAGTTAGCCGGTTTTGCTGAGGGCCTAGGCTGGTTAGTTAGTTTCTGGTGGCCTGGGTAAGTGGCTAAAACTGACGGATTACTAATAAAACATCATGGCGACCGTCGTGTCACATGTAAGAGTTGTTGTTAAAATAGTCGTAGTAATAGTAGTCTGCACTTAGCCTCTTGATTGGGTCATTGTGCGTGTCTCATTTCGGCTTCTTACTCCAATCACCAACCAACCCAAATCATTCTAAAAAGTTAACAGCCTTTTCGGATTGCTGGAGGCTTCCGGGAGCGATACTTGAGATTGGATAAATAATATTAATAACCATAAAAACTTTTGGAGGAGTTTCATATTATTAATAATGCAGATACATAATCATTAAAATATAAATTCTTTAATTTGATTTATGTATTATTTATGGGCCAAAATGTTTTTCTTGCGCAAATTTTGTAAAACTGAAATAAACCTTTATTTATTTTATTGTTTCATCGAAAAATATTATACATACTTACACACGAAAAATGTATCTACCTAACATACGACTTACCCTTTCTGTTAAACAGGTTTGTGATGCACGTAAATAAAAAGACCGAAAAAAGGAACCTGTGTCGATATATGAACGTTAGGTACCAACTTCAAATTATAAGTAATTTTAAATTACTCCGTATATTTGCAGGCAGACCACGGACGTGCGACAATGGGACTGTGACACGACATGCGGTTGGCTAGAGTCGCTCGGGTTCGATTTCTACGTGCCCGCGGCAAAGGCTTGGCTTAGCACGTCGCCGGAGGTCGGCGGTGTCATGGCGGCGGCGTCGCAGCAAACCATTGACAAAGAGCTCGCGATAAAACACCCCATGCACAAAAAGAAGATCGTTTTGGCGATTACAGATCTTTTGGTAAGTTAAAAATGTGTTTGGGCATTGAGAAAAAATGCCAGACGTTATACATAAGAAAATATGTAAGTGCCATAAACTGCTTAGCGGCCGATTTAGTCAAATGGTCAGATCGCTAGCTATTGGCCATTGGGTACTGGCTTCGAACCCTGGTAGATACAAATGTTTGTGAGAAGTACACAAACATTTTTTTCTCGAGTAATTATTGTTTATATGCTTAAGTAGTGAATTTATTAAAAATAATTATCTGTATTAAAATTTGTCCGTCATCTACTATCCAGAACCCAAGTGCTAACGTAAGTACTTTGGGCTACATGATAACTGGAATAAGTGTAAAAAAAATATTTGTAAGACTAACAAAAACGCTATCCAAAGTTTGTGTCCTACTTTACATTTAAGTATTGTCAACATTGAAATTTTCCATACAAATTCTGACGGGTATTGTCCACTTAACTGTACAAGCAGTGCTCAAAATTTGAGTAGCGTTTCCGTATTCGGGGATATTACATACACACATACATAAATCACGCCTATATTAATGTATGTGTATTTAATATCCTGCACAAATAAGCACTTTCAGAGAAAAAGTGAATTGACGCCTCTGAGTGCGGCAGTAAAACTGCCAGAGCTGTCCCATTGTGCCGCTACGTCTGACGTTCGCCAACATGACGGCCGCCTTGGTCGAATGCTCAGATTGCTGGGTATTGGCCAAGAGGTCCCGGGTTCGAATCCTGGTAGGGGCAAACTTTGTGATGACCACAATTGTTTGTTTCCGCGTCATTGTTGTGTATATGTTTATGTAGTATATTTTCAACATTTATATACATAATTATATTAAAAATAATTATATTAAAAATAAGTCCGTCATCTAGTTTCCATAACACAAGTGCTTAGGCCACTTACTTTGGGCTAGATGATAGGTGTGAGTGTAAAAATATTGATTTATTATTATTAACAGGGCGGGCACGGCGACCCGATGCTGACGGCCGCCGGCCAGCTGGACACGGCGTGGGCGCTGCGCTGGCTGGAGGACGTGGGCGTGTGTGGCGCGCGCGGCGCCGCCGCCGAGGCCGCGCTGGACGGCCGCCTGCTGCACCGCCTGGCGCACCACGAGCTGCACGCGCACCTGCGCGTCGCGCACGCGCTGCACGCGCTCGCCGTGCGCAGAGGTTCGCTTTTTTTTAGTTCTACCTGTATTTTTAGGGAAGGCAAAGGGTCTGGATCATACAGCCATGTCTTTGGTATGTTTATTATGTATTCATATGAATGCATGAGTGAAATGAAATAAATTTTACGTCACGAGCTGCACGCGCACGCGCTCGCCGTGCGCAGAGATAACACCTTCTGCTAACTCCTGTCCGCCCCGCTCCCAATATGTTTGCGGGGTCACTAAGCCAGCCCATAGATAGCCCAGCTCATCACTTAGCATTCGATTGATTCACCGTGCTGGTGCCGGGCCCATAGTTTGGTAGAGAGTCAGTCTGGCACTTGTGACCCAAGTGTAGGTTTACGGGGCCCCTTCACATCTATAGTCCTTCGTGCGCGACCTTCCTGATGCGCGGTGAGAGACGTTGGGGGGGCTGAGGTATTGTATGCATGCGCACCTGCGCGTCGCGCACGCGCTTCACGCGCTCGCCGTGCGCATAAGTTTGCTTTATTTCAGTTTTTTTTGTTCGCCCTGTTTTTTAGGGAAGGCAAAATGGTCTGGCCTATACAGCCATGTCTTTAGTATTTATTTCACATTGGTGTAAATGAATAGCATGAAACTAATGAATGAATGAATCAAATAAATGCATGAAATGAATTTCAAATTAAAATATGTGTGTCACACATTTTAACGCATCTAGGGAGTGCTTGGCGCGAATCGAATGGTACCAGAGTTCATAATGGCGACTGATGACGTGGTGAAAACCACTATGAAATTCTCAACGTCAAACACATCACAACACATTTATTTTCAATGATTCTGTAGAATTGGACATCAACACGGATTGATTGATGGGCTTGTGCATCAAAATGACTGCACAAAATCCACTCTGAAACAATTTTTGAAAGATTTTTTTATTTTTATTTATTTACATTTTATATTTATATTACATTTATCTTAATATAGAGAGTTATTGATTGCTACTCTGCAGGCATTCAAGTGTTACGCGACAACAAATTCAACCCAGAAACGATGATACGGCGCGCCGTGGAAGGCGACGTCAGTATCGTGAGCGGAAGCGACGGTGACAGCGGCGAGGCGACCACGCCGAGCAGCGAACTGGCTCGCTGGTCCTCGCACCGCGTGATGCAGTGGCTGAAGGAGATCGATCTGGCCGAGTATGCGCCTAATCTGAGAGGAGCTGGTAAGTTTCATTATGGCAGTCCTTGTGTTACCCAGTATTTGATAGATTTTCATTGAAAACAGTGCAAAGATTTGAAAATAAAATAACTGAATTAACAGGTATAATTATTATTTACCGCCGTGTGGTGACGGCAGAGTAGAATACAATTGTCACCACCCCAAATCTCTCCCGTGGGTGTCGTACAAGGCGACTAATGATAAATTAGTGATGAGGAATGGGCAGCAGCGTTCCACTTATGCCACCTAGCAATAGTACTGCGACTTTTGTGCCCGATAGATGGCAATAGGCTCGCCACCTATTACATGGGACCTAACATGATTGGCGAAACGTGGGTGCTAGTTCACCTCTGCCTACCCCTTCGGGGATATAGGCGTGATTTATGTATGTATGTGTGTCTGTATTATTATTTATTTCAAATGAAACTGATGTAAATTTTACAGCGATTTGTCGGTCGAGTGACTTATGATTGACTCTTTTCAATCATAAGTCACTCGACCGACCGATTCACCTTTTTTTTCATTGCAATGTTTGTTATAAACATGACTTAAATCCTTAACCACCTACGTACGACATGTAATATTATTTACCGAATTCCATGCGAATGAAGTCGCGGGCACAGCTATTTATTTATAAAGTAGTTGTAATTTTTTTCAGAAATAAACAAACGAAGGATAAATTTGTGCTCTCAACATAAAAAATACTTTTTCACTTATAGGAGTCCATGGTGGGCTGATGCTGTTGGAGCCACGTTTCACAGCAGAACTGCTCGCCGCGCTTTTGAACATTCCCGCAAGCAAGACTTTACTGCGGAGGCACCTCACGCAAAGGTAACAAGTTTCCGCTCTTGTTCCCGCATAAGCTAAGGAGGCTAGCTTAAATAGACTTTAATATCCCAGATATAAAGATCTAGTTCCCTGGTATGAAGCGTGTTGAAAATGGAACTTTGTTGCGCTATCAGATTCTGATGTCAAGATAAAATTTTGATGTAAAGATTAACTTAAGCATTGGGTGTATGTGTGGTTTTAATATGTATTATTTAATTTTTCCAGGTTTAATGACCTACTTGGCCGAGATGTAATACAACAAAAACGTAATGCGGAACAAACGCTCGGCTATCAGCCGTTAACTGCAACAACCAAATACAAGGTAAAATGGGCATTATTGCCTTGTAATATAAGCAGTAATAGTAATCTAAATTTAACAATCCGCCCCTTTGAAAATAGACTTTTAACCGCCTCCGTGATCTAGTGGTGCGCCCACCGAAATGAAGATCCAGAGGTGCCAGGTTCGATCCCCAGGGGAGTAAACTTTGTGCTCGGTTTTGTTGGTGGTAGGACTTCTTTGAAGTCCGCCTGGCTAGCTACCACCATCTTATCAAAATTTGTCGCAATAATAATAATGTTAACAGCATTATTGTGTTCCGACAATGTGTCATAAGATAGCCTGCCCCTCTGTGGTTGATCAGGTGAGATGAAGGACAAGAGCTTCCCTGTCTAACATAAAAAAGACTACTACTTAAATATAGATGGCTACTTGAAAATAGTCGGTAGCTATCAACCACGAGATCCCGGAATTCCGCAAATTATAGGGTATGAGATTAACATTTCATCTCTAATCATGATTGTTTATATAATTATTATGTATATGTCTATGTCCGTCATTTAGTAAATAGGTCACATTAAAGAAACGACATTTTATACTAAACCGCGGATAATTTATGAACCACATGCAGTAAAAAGAAATTTTATTTAAAAAATTAATTAAAATTTATTTTTCTTACCTTAATTAAACAACTAAGATCTTCACTATTATAATAGAAATCTTGTAACTCTTTATTTTTGTCTACTCAGAAACGTGTGGACTAATTTAAAATGCTTATACTGCAGGTACCAAAGAAAAGTCAGTTCTCACTGAAGCGAAAGAAGAGTAAAGACGAGCTCGACCTCGCCGAGCTAGTGTGTCCGCTCCATGACGACTCAGGTGACGTGCCTACCTCGCCAGTAAGTCGCCTCACTAACAATACTAATACTTATAATTACGATTCACTTGCAGAAAATCCTCTATTAGAATACAATGAACTTTTCACGTCAACGTTGAAACCGATGTTGATGACGATAAATTGGGGGTATACAATAATTTTTAATAGTTCTGGCGTCTCAGTTTGTAACATTTTATCATAAGATAAAAAGTTTCCAGTGAGTTTTCTTTGGTATATCATACATTTATTAAATTCTAGGCAAATTATAAAATAATATTTATTTAAATTATGTTGATAATGTTGAAGGTGAAAAAAAAATCTTCCTAAAGATGATTAAATTTTGCATTTAAATGCAATAAAAGTAAAGTTACATTTGTAGAACAATATGCAGCATTCAGTCAACATGTAAGTGAAACTAAAGTTTGAAGTTTGTGGTTTTAACCATTTTAACAATGGGTTTTATTATTAATCAAAGTGGTTTTGGTTATTAATGTTTTATAAATACACAGTTTGGGTATTGGTTGCTTATTATTTGAACGATTTTTTAATTAGCTTTTTGCATCAGTATTATTTTGTTGAATCTTGTAATCCTTTATAGTGGTAAATAGATTGATACCATAATTTGAACTTTGGTGATTTGTAATAAGGTTTAAAACCAATAAAAAACAATTGCATGATTTTCCCTATAAAGGATTAATAAAAGTAACGATGCCTGCCTGAAACGCTAATTAGTTACTTGGTTTGGTTACTTAGTCGCAAAATGTAAACCAGTACTATTTTATATAGATAGAATTATTTGCTCGCCACCTGTTACATGGGACCTAACGTAATTGGCTAAACGTGGGTGCTAATACACCTCTGCCTACACCTTCTGGGTTGAAATAGGCGTGATATAATTTTATTTAACCCGTAATAGAAGAATGCAGTGCTATTTTTTATTAGTTTTAAACCTTATTACAAATGGCTAATGTTTAAATTATGGTGGCAATTATTTTATCATGCCCTGTAAAGGGTTAAATTAACATATTATCACTTCTTGAATACAAAAGAGACACAACTATTTTGTATTCTAAAAGCGATAATATCATAACTCATTTTCATCAATTTCATTACTACAAAAGAATATCTTATTATCATAAATTTTTGACACTAACCCCCCTTATTATTAAACATGGACTAAAGACTGGTTTAAAATTGATGTTAACTCTGTCTTTCATTGAGCAAATAAAAGTGACAGCATCAGTTTTAAACTATGACTAACTTTAGTCCATGTTTTATAGTAAGGGGGATAATGTTTCTAAGTATTTTTCGAGTTGCGTCTCATTTGTATTCAATGGGCGATATGTTAGTTGCAATATAAATTTCCGTTTGCAGACGATGAGAGTAAAGTCAGTACCATCGGACGGCGCGTCGGCTGCCTATCTCCAGCGTGACGATGCGCGCGCCACAAGCTAAAATATTACATTAACACACTTTAACCGTCTTAATAGCTAAGCCAAGGTGAAGCCAAGCTGTTTCTTTTATTGGGAGAATTGTCATGTATTATGGGGGTATTATTTCCATGTTCCACATTGTAAAATTTCATACGAATACCCACCTTATCGTATCCTCGGTGTAGACAAAATTGCAACAGGTGGTTCTTGTCACTTTGGGGTTCACTGACTCTAAAAGGTGCTTTTTACAAAAAAGTGAATTAGACGCGTTTGGGCTAAGAAGTGTTAAAATCTAGTGTTATCACTTCTTTGTCAATAGTTTGTGACAGTGACAGCATCTCGTGACAAATTAGATTATTATACAATTTTTTGCAATCTTTCCTATTTGTAACTTTGTTAGACCGAGTGTGTGATATATACGGTCAACATCATACACAGATGAACACTTTAGTAACCTGTCATACCAACGGCAGCATTTGCGCAGTATTAAGTAGCCACTATTTTTCATAAATTATTATTGTGGTATGGTACTGAAGTTTTTATCAGCTTATGATGCTGACTATAGTTTTTATGGTCATCTACCTCTATACGTATACAGTCACGAGCATGTATTTTATATTAATTTAAGACTCCCTTAACGAGTGGCGTCTTAATAAATATCAATCCATCAATTGTTTAATACAACACCCTACCCGACCTTACTTAGAGTAGGATAAGGGCAGGGAGAAGGAGAATGTTTAATACAACACGGTTCTGTTATATATTAGCAATGCTCTTGGCCGTACTATCAGCACAAATGTAAAAATGTGTGCTATCTATATATAAAGAAATAAAAAATTACTGTTATATAACATTGTTATACGGAAATTTCGTGTGTGTTACTTAATCATATTCATATAGTCTAGCTGAACGCACTTTCACATGCTCAAAACCTGTATACAATCAAAATAATAAATTTACCAGTATCTTGTAGATGAAATGTAAAAATTACAACGGTTAATAAAATAACACATCACATCAATGCATAAAAAAACATAATTATTAAATCTAATAAATTACTTACAAAGTTCGTTGGAAGGGCAAAATGTCTATGATACTTATTACATTTAGAAGTCATACTCGTAATTTTACCGGAAACTGACCGGACTCCAAGAAAGTAAAATTATGTTTTATGGAGGGTAGGACAGAGATTAAATTATTCAAAAATATGGAGGCCCATTTTAGGACCATATTGGTGCTAAATTTTAACGTTTTCTGTCAACGGCGAAGGCACCTAATATTATAATGGGAGAGGCCAACAAATTTATAAATTTTATAAGAGAAAATAAATAAAGTGCGTATTTAACAAATAATTATGGTTAATAAATTTCAATTCAAGTCTTACTGCCAAAAAACGGAACTGTTTGTTATTAGGTTAATGTGAAGTCTAAAATAAAGAAAAGATTTATTTAATTAGATATTACATTAAATTATATAACTTTATTTTAGTGCGAATTAATTTAAAATTATTTTTTTAATTGCCTAGTATTTATTTGAGTGTTTGTGGTGATTGAGAAATAAATGTTAGTTAACCGATCATGTAACAGGCAATAGACATTCCAATTTACGACACGAAAACGGAAATCGGAACTAATTACCAAATTATGGTCGATTCAGATTTTAAACTGTACTATGAGCATTTTTTAATAAGTAGTTGATTAGAAAATGACTGAAATATGACAATATGGTGGTTTCGTTTCAATTTGCTACAAATGTTTTTTAAAGTAGCGTATAATATTGTTAAGTACTAGCCAAACCAGTTAATATGATGCTAGAGTACGCGAAGTTGTTTGTTACTGTTTCGAGAGTGTATTTATATATTATCAGAGTTTAGCTGTTTAGTATATAGAATGTTTCTTAACCGCTGGAAAACAAAAATAACAATCTTGTGACAGTTTTATAATGCATATTTAGCATTGGCATAAATTTGCGATATAGTGTTTACCATATTAGTAGTAGAACATGGTATATTCACAAATATCAGTCGTTTTTTGAAAGATTAATAATGAATACATCGCAGCAGCCACAATACTTAGTTTGGTACACCAATATCTACCATTAGGTATATCCCTACTGATATCGCTAGCATGACCACCGAAACACGATATTATGATAAACCATGGAACTGTCAAAAATCCAATGATTTTCTAACAGTTCAATGGCTATATCACATAGTGTTTCGGTGGTCATGCTAGCCGGGCAGGGGACGGTGTCTGTTGCAAAATTCATCATATCCCAAGTCTAACGATAACTTTAAAGCTTACATTTATACCTGGGCGCTTTTAACAAACTTAGGCATTTATCTAACTTAATTGTAAGTACGTTGACGCCTTACAATCGATTCCCCTATAGCACAAAGTACTAGAGATAAGAATTTATTATTATATAAATACCTATATATCATTAGTGTACCACAAGTCCTATTCCTTACACGCAGTGCCAAATTGTATACATATTACCCTATACGATGGACCCTTTGTCTTCCATAAAGTTTTTAATATTTTATAAAAATAACGCTATCATTAAACAGGGACGTTGTTGACGTTCTCATAGAAAAGCCTCTATGGCAAATTCCCTTGTTCAATGCTTAGCGAGCAAGCGTGTGATTATTATCGCCGCCGGGTAACAACAACATTAATTAACGACAAACCAATTTGTACAATAATGTATTAAATATTTTTTACAATAACTTAAAATCATAAATAAAGTAAGTTAAAACACTGATGGACACGATTGTTTTATTCCTTGTCATGGAACAGCTGTTGGGATTTGGGATAGTTTACTTCAACGTTCTTCAATATTTTGAGCCCTTCTGTAAAGAAAATTTTATGACATTATAACTACAGTATGAGCTCTTATGTGAAATTATATTTATCAGCAAAGCAAGTCTTTATAAAATGTTTAGTCAAGATACAACATACCACCAGTGCATCGGAGTAATGATTGAAAGAAAAATTACAAAGTGTCGAACCTTTTCCTCGCCCCTTTCTTCGCAGTTCTGCTATTCTCTCTACTTCACTCTCTTCTTCGAAACCTCTCTCTTTTTTCTGGATATCTTCCTGGGCTTGTTTCATCAGAGAATCTTCTAGGAATGTCAGCTCTGGAAACGTCAGTTATAAATTGGAATTAGTCTACTACTAGATAATAGTCTACAACTTTTTGTGCCGCGAGAAATCAGTCAATGGGGTTGGAAGGATACATCCATTTTGAAAATGAAGTTTACACATGAGAGTACCGCCCGTTTTAAGCAGTAGGGCTCCTTCCCCTAACTCTCAACTCAAACTGAAGGGAAAAACAATCTCTTTCTCTCTCTCTCTCTTCAATATATGTGATCGTATTCATATTGTACCTACTACCTATTGTACTACCCTTTAATTCCGAGAAAACCAAATCTAAAACCTCCGTTTCCGAATTCGGTTCCGATAAACTGACTTCTGTTAAATCGCTATAATATTTATAACTAACTGGTTAGTCGAGGATCCATGCCGATCCAGGGGCCATTGAAGATGGCACCAGCAGTAGGGCGCGCCTTAGCTTCTGGCTCTATCAGCTGCGTCACCTGCTGCTTGCACTCATTGGATAACTGGTTCACGATGTTCGTGCGAAAGCGCCACTTACGCATCACCTTTAAGTGAAAGAATGCAAAACATTTAAAGACAACCAAGTAGTTTCTACCATTCCAAGTTTTATGATGAGGAAAAACTTGTTCTTGAATTTTTTTAAGTCTTGGTACAGCACACACATATACATAAATCACGACAATAGGGTAGGCAGTGCAACAATACCCACATTTAGCGAGCTATCTAATGTTTCTTGTAATAGGGGGCGAGGCTACTGCCATCAGAATATTGCTCATAATAAATAGGTGATCGATATGAGAAAAACCCTGCTGCCCATTACTCATCGCTGTCTTATGATACAGATTGAAGTGTTTAAACTGCAACATTTCGAAATGGGTATAGAAAATGATTTTCCGAACATTTTTATTGCGACGACATACCTTTGAGGCAAATATAGGTGTAAATTATGTATTAATATAGGAACTTCTAGATTTTGGTAGTTCGTTCGTATATCTTAATGAAAACACTGAAATTGCAACAGAACTTTAGAAAACTTGATCATCATCACCTGCTTTTCATATAATTTCTTTACAGAAGTCTCATTAAACGGAAGCGCCTTGTTCAGCATGGTAAACATGACAACGCCCAGCGACCACATGTCAGCCTGTTTCGGCAAATAGGGCACGCCTTTTAGGACTTCGGGTGCAGCGTACGAGAGCGACCCACAGTACGTCTCGCTCTGAACGTCCCTGTCTCGGTGCTTCACATTTCTCGCGAAGCCAAAATCCGTAATCTTCACATTGTAATTGGCCGTGATCAATATGTTTTCGCACTTCAAATCGCGATGCGCTATGTTCAACGTGTGTATGTAATGGATGCCGGCGACGATCTGTCTCATCCAGAGCCTGCTTTGGTTCTCGGGGACGGCTCCGTTCTGTGCCAAGAAATCCAGTAGATCGCCGTTTTCTGCGTAGCGTAGGAAAACGAAGTATTTGGCGCGACGTTGGAATATGTTGGACACGTGGACCACGTGTGGATGGTTGACGCGGATGAGGACGTCCAGCTCGCGAGGCAGGAACTTGGTGAGGTAGTCGCGTGGCGCCTGCGCGGTGTCGATCACTTTGCAAGCCAGCAGGGAATGCCTCGTCTCGTCGGTCATGCGTGTCGCTTTGTACACCTGGAATTAGAACTGACGGCGTTATTATTTCACATAAGTTTTGAAGATCGGTTTAGTTTAGGAAGCGTTTAAATCTGAGCGATGATCTTTTATAATCAAATTGAGAAGTCTATTAAACAAGGGCCAGGTCAAGAGTACCCGAAACCGACAGGCATACATGAAGACATTAATGAGATTGGATGAAGCGGCGAAAGAAGTAGGTTGTATGTAAGGATCGTATCAAGTGGAAAGAAGTATTCTCTGTTTACCCCTGTAGGAGAAAGGGGCGTTATACTTTATACTTTTTGGTCAATAGCTTGGGACAGTACTGTCAGCATTTGATTTATTTAGAGCGGTACAGATTCAGATCACATTAATCACATTAATTTAAGATTTAATACGAATACCGAAATAGGTAAATGTTTCTGAATGAGATAATTTGTCACTGGGAGAGGCTTCTATTTTATCGTTACCTTCGCATAAGAACCAGATCCAATAACTTTGTCTAGTATGAAACCCTTTTCTTGTAATACCAATAAATCTGATGGGGTAGTGTTGAGTTCAGCTTTTTCGGCAGTCGGACCCATTTGAGTAAATTTCCAATTATCGTTTCATCTTCACTTTTGTTGGCACCATAATGTTGGAGAATGTTTATAGGGCTTTGGTTTCATTTCTTGATTCATTTACATTTTGAGATGCAGATATTTATAATTTAATCGAAAAGCGACTACATGAATGATAGTCACTGTCAATTTATTTTCATGTCAATGTGATAAACGCCAGTCATTAGACATACTGAGTGAACCATAAATAAAAATCATACCGTGTATGTTTTACCTGCCAATACTATTACGAATTGGAGGCATGAGTGTGCACGAGTGGATGAAGGTGATTATGTTGCTATTCTAAATATTTGTATTGTAAGTATGCAGGGATGGTAGGTTACGCGCAAACAATCATCAAAAAAACAAAGACCGTCACCTTTCTTTTTTCAAGAAGTACCTACCTAACTGGATGAAGGTGCAACTTACATTTCATTTTCTTTTCCAGGATGAATGCTAAGATATTTTTACAAGAAATCCTAAATACTTAACTGTTTTTTCTAAAAAATAAACGAACATAACAAGTTTTCAAATCTATATTCAAGTTTCTCCGAAACATTGACGCCGATAACTTCGGAAACTATATAATACAACAAATCACCTTCACCATTCATGTCTTCAAATAAATATGCTATGGTGTATTTTGTGAATTGTTGTTTTTCATCTTCGTCTTTCTTCACTTGCATTACCACATTTGTATAAAACATTTTCTGGAAATAAAAATGTACCAGCTCAAAAGTTAATAAAATCAAACGGCGGTATAAAAGTAAATTACTAACCACAAAGACGTGGATTCGTTAGTTATATCGCACGGAACATTTTTTATTATAGTAGTGTCCAAACACTGTGCTTCTTTATCGGGCATAGATGCATCAGAGCCAATTTGGTCTATCTCTTTGTTGAGTTGCCTTCTTTGGTCGCGGGCTTTTTTGTAGGCCATAGTCTCTTGCGGAGTCCATTCTAAAACATTAGCTTTAAAATACATACATAGATACAGCCCGTCTATTTATTACCGAAGAGGTAGGTAGAGGTGTATTAAAATCCACGTATGTTAGGTCCCAGCCTATTGCCATCTATCCGACACGAAGTCGCGGTATATTGCTAGTTGGTATAAAAAGGACGCTGCTGCCTATTACCTACTCATCGCTGTCTTACTTAACCCTTTAGTCGCCTATAGTACAACACCCGCGGTAAAGATTTGAGGAGGCGATAATTGTATTCTGGTCTGCCGTCACACACGGCGTCACCAAATTTTAAAGTCTGTAAATATTCTATGTAACATAGATGATTCATAAAATTGCATCCATAGTAACATAGTTACCCAACAATCTGGAATCCATAGCTATCCATTCACTGCTGATTATCTCTGCTATTTTGAGTCGGTTATGGTGGTTTGGATCCAACATTGAAGTCACCAACTGCTTACACTGTTCAGAAATGGAATCAACATAACGGGAACGAAATTTCCAATTCCTATTGATTTGGGCTTGACACAACTTCTTTATATGCTTGCCCTCAAACGGCATCGCTCTATTCAGCATGACGTACAAAACGATCCCCAACGACCAGATATCTGTCGGCTTTGGGTAGTAAGGGGCGCCCTGCAGTATTTCTGGGGCAGTGTACGACAAGGAACCACAAAAAGTTTCGCTGTGTACGTCTTTCATCTTGCTGTCAACGCAACCACGCGCAAATCCAAAATCCGACAACTTCGCATTCAGGTTTGCCGTCAGAAGAACGTTCTCGCATTTGATGTCACGGTGCGCTATTTCCAGCTCGTGCATGTACTGAATAGCTAAAGCGAGCTGCCTCGTCCATATCCTAGCCTGATCTTCTTGGACGGCACCTTTCTGAAGTACGTGCTCCAAAAGATCACCGTGTTCCATGAACCTCATGAATATGAAATATTTGTATCGTCTCTGAAATATACTGTGAGTGTGCACTAAATGCGGATGGTTCAACTTTATCAACATTTCGATTTCTCTTGGCAAGAACTTCTTCACAAAGTCCTTTGGTGCAGTACTGGTGTCGATCACTTTGCAAGCCAGTATTGACAGCTTGTCGTTTTTGTTTGGATTTCTATATTCTGCAAGATAGACCTAAAACGGGTGACCAAAATTAGTTCAATTAAGTTTTTCAAATCATGTTTACAATACACTTAATGCATTTTTAAGACGCTAAACATAGAAAATTGGATCTACGATAGAAGACAAGATACATAAAGATAGATATGGGTCAATACCTTCGCATATGACCCTTCATTAATTTTCTTAATCATTTTATAGCCGCGAGTAGTTAGTGTCAACTGCTCAGAACCACTCAGCGTTAAGTCTTCATAGATTTGGCACTGCAATCATTTTGTTAGCATTAGTAGGTACGAAAATGAGAAGACATTTTTCTATTGTAACACTTTGATACCTTTGATTTTCCCTCCATCTAATTCGCCTTTCTTTGCTTAGCCAAGTTTGCCAGCGATTTTATCATTTCACTTGCCTGTGTCGTAAGAGAAAAATTTAATAGCGACAAGCCTATTTAGGTATATTGATCACAGTGAGAAAAAGTCAGAATCGTACTTTGTGCCCAGCTTCTACGTTAGTTCCGTCTAATATATCTCCATGCCTTTGTTTCGGATTACGATGTGAGTCGGATAACCGGCGTCGTTCCTCTTTTGCTCTTTTTAGTGCTGATGCCTCCACAGCGTTTAAAGCTGAATTGGATTTCCATTATTAAGAAAATATAAAACATTGTTACAAATAAGAATTGATCCATAATGTCGGTAACTTTCGTTTACCGCTACTACGAATGAATTCTTATCTAAGTAGTTTGAATTATGGCATGGTTCGTTACGGGATTCTTCCCGTTTTGATTTGTAAATATCAAAACATCGTTGAACTTATCATCATCGTCATCAATTCATAATGAAATGAAGAAATGTACTGATGTATGAAAGTATAGAAATGTGGTAGAAAGGAGAGACTATAGAAAGTCAACAGACCTATGAAATGTGTGTGATTGGGTTGACAACATTCCAATACCGCTCAAGGTCTTGACATAGGTTTTACAGTTTGTAAATGGCTACACACCATGGGTCAGATTCATTGCTTTATTATGTTACTTACTAGTAAGCCTAGAGTCCATAGCAATCCACTCAGAACTCAATATTTGCGTAGCAGTATGTCTCAAACCGGGGTCTGGTTCCAGCAAATACTTTACAACAGTTTTGCACTCCAGCGAAAGAATACTTGCGACGCGTGACCTGAACCTATACTTTTTGCCCATCTGCTGTTCGTACAGTTTGCGCATCCGTGTGTCATCAAACGGCATAGACTTATTCAGCATTACAAACAACACCACTCCCAATGACCACAAGTCTGTAGGAATTGGCAAGTACGGTTTCCCACGAAGAATTTCAGGTGCAGCGTACGACATAGAACCACAGTAAGTCTCGCTCCAAATGGGCTGGTCGTTTTCATCGACACACGACCGTGAGAAACCAAAGTCTGATAACTTCACATTGTAGTTTGCTGTCAGCAAGATATTCTCACACTTTATGTCCCTATGGGAGATTTCTAATTCATGCAGGTACTGCAAGCCTACCGCTAGTTGTCTCAACCACACTCGGGATTGGTTCTCGGATACACACCCGTTCTTCAAAATATAACTAAGCAGATCGCCATTCTCTGTGTATCTCATAAAGATATAATATTTCGTTTTTCTTTGAAATATACTGTGAGTATGAACGAGGTGCGGGTGATTGAGACGTATCAGGACGTCTATTTCACGAGGTAAAAATTTTACTACAAAATCTTTAGGTGCCTTGGAAGTTTCGATTATCTTGCATGCGAGAGTCGCTTTCTGCGATTCGTCTTTACCAGTATATTCAGCGAGGTAGACCTAATAAAAAACAAAGCTCTTAGTTACTAAAGGTCAAGTTCGTGTCCCTTTTGTGTCCCAAAATGACTAAATTCTTAAAAAAATTACCTAGGTACCTTAGCGTATGCTCCTTCACCAATAAATTTAGATAGTTTATATCCCTTAGAAGACAGTGTATTCTCCTCAGATGCAGTAGGTTTCAGATCGCTCATGATATGTATTCGGGGTCAAGCACGGAGCCCTCGGCCCCAAACACAACCTCCAATGCCCTAATTGCTGGCACTTCACAACCATCTGGAGGAATCACTGGCAGCATTGTTGCGTTTTAACTTAAATCGTGACTAGAATTTTGACACTGCATTCCGATTGCCTGCACACACTCTTTGAAGTGTGCTGTTTGTCAAAGAGAATACAATACTTTGTCAGCTGCTTGCCAATTGGACATGATAGATTATTGGTTTTTAAATGTCGTGTTTATGGCATGTTGATAAAAGCAGGAGGAACTTCTTTTAAGTTTAAAAATGACTATTAAGATAAGAGGATGTTATAAAATCGTATTTACCTACTTGTTAAGTCACATCACAACAGCATAAGAATAATATTTCAGTATTGTCTGTTTTCACCAACTAAATCGTTGGAGAATACAGACATGGATCTACCTTTTGTATGCATAATTATTATACCACATAAGTGAAATTACTAAATAAAATAATTCTATTAGCTGTAACATACCGGTGTTACAGCAAATAGACAATAAAAAATTCGACAAATTATTGTCCTGATGCGGGAATCGCATATTTTAATGTAATATTTTTTTCTAACATTTCTATGATGCAAAGATTTTGGGGTTAGAAAAAACCTTTAATCCTTTAATAAAAAAACTTTGAATCAGTGTCAAATTTGAATCATTCAAAGTCAAGTTAATCAGTGTCTTGGGTGGCCGAGCGGTCCATAGTGTATTATATACTCTTTGGAGCGGTCAGGCACCTGCCCGGATTAGCAGCGGACGCGGGTTCGATTCCCGCCTCAAGATCATAATTTTTCGAAATTCTTTTTCTAACCCCAAAATCTTTGTACTAATTTTTCTAACATTTATATAATGTTAAAATTAAAATCGAATATTTCTATGATGTTTAAATTAAAATCATATCGTAACCGAAATCAGAATTTAATAAATTAAGAACATATGCCTAATCCTTAGTAAATATTTTCGTATAGTCCTAAAAATCCAGTTACACTTGCAAATTCTTTTTGCTTAAAAATTCACCAGCCAAAGATATCCTTTGCAGAAATGACGGTGCAGGTGTTAAAAGCAACTCGAATTTGTCAACGTCTGGATGGCTTGGGTACCTATTCTCCTTGCGAATCTTTTCCAACATGCGTTGCGGTTCACACTTTAATTTCTTTTTCGAATCATTGTTTAAAAATTCTTGAATGACTTTGGGTAAGAGTTTGAAAGCCTCTTTGGCTTTTGTCACGCTCAGTGGTTGAACACTATCAGAAGGTTCATCTGTGGCTACAATTATGTCATCAACTTCAATACTAGCATTTGATTCTAATTTAGAAGTATCGTCCTTGGAAGGTTTAGCTCCTTCCTCGTCGACGTCGTCTTTATTCGAATTAGTTATGTTGTAATAGCTTGTTATTCTTTCTTTAACTATATCTCTTAAAGTGGATTCGTTACTTTTTACTTTCTCTCTTTCAGTCCCATCAATATTCACATATCCAGTTCGTGTTTCCGTTTTTATGAGAACCTGATTTTGGTCAATCTTGTTTGCGATTACTGCGTCTTCTGTTGTGTTTTTAGTTTCTATTATTATAGCTTCTGTAATATTCATAACAGGATTTGTATCATTTTTCTTAGTTGTTGCATCAATCATGGTCATAATATGAATATTATCCTCTTCCTCTAGAACTTGATATACCCTATGTACTTCGCTTATGTTTATACTGAAAACAAAATAATTTATTTAATTTTATTCAATAAGATAATTATCACGAACTCAGTTCTAATTTATTCATTTTTGTAATATGAAGTAGATAAATTTATTGAAAATTAATGATTACAATATAAGAGTTAGCCGTAACAACTATTTCAAACTCACCCTTGTCTGCCTTCGTGGCAGCAATACAACATAGTAGGGTCGATGGGATGGGCTTCAGTGTTAAATATATACCCTCCGACATCAACGATGCATTCCCCATTAGGTGTGTCAATGACAGTGCCGTGCAAGCCCGGGTTGTGGATGAAGTTGTCAGAGTCGAACAGTAGGTAAAGGTACTTTGTTGTTTCGGCTAAAAAGAAGGATTCCATGCGGTCTTCTTTACGGTGATCACGGACGTCTTTTATCTAGAAGAGGATGATAAAGTGAGACTATATCCATTCAAAGCCATATTATAGTACTGTGCACAGCACGTCAGACTGTACAAAACTAAAAATTCGCTAATCGTTTTTCAACCAGAACATTATTCATTCGGGCATCAGACTCAACCACACCCACCTGTACAAAAACAATACACTTAAAGCAACACATACCGTGGCATACCCGCACTGTGTCCTGGCACTGTGCTGTATGCTCCTGAGGATGTCCTCGCCCATTTGCAACAGTATAGGGTCTCTGGTCTCCCGGTACAAATACATGATGGACTCGATCAGTTCAGGCCGCAGGGGGTAGCTCTCCCGCGACGAAGACGCCTCGCCCGTGCCGAGGTTGTACACTTCCGGTGTAAACCCGTACTGCTTCCATATACTGTGGTAGTTGTGGATAATGCGCATAGCTGTGTCGCTTTCGCCTGTCGGTATTTAGAAACATCTGTACTCCAGCCCGCCTAGCGTGGCCACCGAAATACGATAGTCATTTATCGCGTTGAACTGTCAAAACTCCATAGATTTTTGACAATTCATAGCGATAAATGACTTTATCATAACGTGTTTCGGTGATCATGCCAGCCGGGCTGCCATTATAACGAGATAAACAACGCAAACAATGTTGATGAGTCTTTTTTTATAAAATAGAAAAATAAAAATTTGTAATACCCATTTCTCAAATAATAATAATAATGTATTTATTTGCAAGAATATGGTACACTTCAGTTGTTACAGAACAGTAATTTACCAACATATACTGTTGAAGTATTCAACGTGCAAATGATGTTACTTTACTTAATTTCAAATTATTAACAATTGTCAAACAAAATAGTGTCATTAGATTAAATTATAAAAGCTGTATGTTAAAATTCTAACGGCCTGTCTCACAATCGACAAGTAAGTTTGAAGTAGCTTACTTCGCAGATCATTTGACAGTTGTAATATGAAATATATGTCTGCACAACATGACAATTTTTAGACTAAGGGCCTGTTTCAGAATCGACAAGTAAGTAAATTCACAGTTAGATTATATTGTATAAATTATTTATTACATTATTACTCAATAGATTCCATATAATTTAAAAGACAACAGCCAAACACCGCTAAGAGTGTTATCACTAAGAAATTGTTGTACTGTATAGTAATTCATGTAAGTGTCAAAGTCGCTAATCATTTTGATTTTCTTAAAACGGATGATGTATTTTAAAATACATCTTTATTATTAAAAAAAAATGCATTTTGTCGACAAAGAGACGTATCAAAACTGTTTACGTTTTTTATCTCGTTATAATGGCTAGCTAGAGTAATGGTTAAAGAATGCCGTGTGGTGACGGCAGAGCAGAATACAAATGTCACCATCCCAGATCACTCCCGCGAGTGTCGTATAACGCGACAGGGTTAAAACAGTGATGACGAATGGGCAGCAGCGTCCTTGTTATCCTACCTTGCAGCAATATACTGCGATTAAGATGCCCGATAGGAGCACGAAGAGGAGCTCGCTAGGTGGCACAGCGCGCTTGCCCTGTGATTGCGAAAACTAAGCAATTTCGCTAAGGCCGGTCATTGGATGGGTGACCAAACATTTATTATCCGGAGTTCCTCCGTGCTTCGGAAGGCAAGTTAAGCCGTTGGTCCCGGCTGCATCTGCAGTCGTCAGTACCCACCAACCCGCACTGGGCAAGTGTGGTGGGTTATGGCTCAATCTCCCTGCATTGTTCCATCCATAGGGAAGGCCCGTGCCCAAGCAGTGGGGACATTAAAGGGCGGGTGAGGTGCCCGATAATATATGGCAATAGGCCTCTATTTCATGGGATTGGAAATCGTTGGCGAAACGTGGGTGTAAATACACCTCTCTGCTGCCCTTCAAGGATATATGTATAGGGGTGACTTATGTATGGCTAGTAGACTATGTTTACCATAATATCACAGTACATACATACATACATAACATACATAAATCACGCCTATATCCCCGAAGGGGTAGGCAGAGGTGAACTAGCACCCACGTATCGCCAGTTATGTTAGGTCCCATGTAATAGGTGGCGAGCCTATTGCCATTTATCGGGCACAAAAGTCGCAGTAAGTACATTGCTAGGTGGTATAAGAGGAACGCTGCTGCCCATTCCTCATCACTGATATATCCTTAGTCGCCTTGTACGACACCCACGGGAGAGATTTGGGGTGGTGACAATTGTATTCTACTCTGCCGTCACCACACGGCTTAATATCACAGATATGAAGAAATACTTGATGTTAAGATAACTTGTAAGTGAGTGCTTCTGCCTATGAGACCTACCTATAAGAGTTAGCAAGCCTGGCCAATACGATTCCAGAGACTGGAAGACCGGCAGTGTGACGTGACCACGCAACATCGTCGCCCAAACAAACCAGTCGTCTTTCTTCAAGTATTTGTCGATGGCCTGGCGCGCTTCATAGAACATAGACATCAGTTCCGGTTTCTCCAGCAGTATGGCACCTGGAAATCACCAGAGTCCATCGAAGTTTTTGCAGAACACTTTTATATGGCTGATTACAAATGTTTGGTTAAGTGCCTAAATCATAACAGACAAGTCTTGCGTACTAAGAAATCAAAGAAACTGAAAGACTGTAATAAGTTATTACTATAATCTTTAGTTTTTTTATAGCGCACAATTTTATGTAGTCTGTTGCTATTTGTTGTTGTTTTAATAAATTTGATGGTCAACATCATAATCTTTCGTACATCTAATTAAAAATCAGAGTATAGGTAACTAAATTGTAAGCAAAACCAGTACTAAAAATTTAAAATAGTTAGTACTAAAGCTAGACAAGCTAAACTGTAGTCTAGTTAAAGAATAATGAAAAATTCAACCTTTCACAAGATACTCGTAATAGGAATCAACTCCACCACCGATCCCAGCATCTTGCGCTGTCCAACGTCCAGTCATTACATCAATGTGGTTTCCCAGAAGACCAATCGGTGATTTATGATAATAGAGAGCTTTTAGAGCATTGTATGCCACCTGTAAAAACACATGCGAGTTTTAAATACAAAAATAATATCACAAAGACAATGTTATTGAAATATAATATATAAGTTGGAATTATTATACACCATATAACAACATCCATTGGCGAATCTGGGCGCTAGTTCACCTGTGCCTACCCCTTCTGGGATATAGGCATGATTTATGTATGTATGTATCATCATCATCACCAGCCTTTTTAATGTCCCCACTACTGGGGCACGGGCCTTCCCTATGGATAGAAGAATATAGGGAGATCGGGCCATAACCCACCACGCTGGCCCAGTGCAGGTCGGTTCCATGTATGTATATAACATCTATATTTTTCAAAATGTGTTACACACCTCTTCATATAAGGGATCACCAGTCAAACGACTAAGTGTTCCAAACTCAATAATAAATGTACCAACACCAGCAGTGCAAGTCACACTAGTTTCTCCTGGTGGTACACCAGAACGCAAGTTGATAGTCCCATATGGCATGCCAGTAGTGGTATCAAAAGCTGTTATTAACCTTTGAGCAACATCCTCTGCCAGACGTAGCAGAGGTCCATTACAAGGCCATCCTGGTTCAAGTTTCATACCTGTCCTGAAAATTATAGATATATTTATTCATTATTATAGACATATCTATTTATTAAAAGGAGAAATGGAAAACATTAGTAAAAAAATTGAGTTAACAATATAAGCCCATTTAAATGATGATTATTTTACTTGTTTAAATTATATTACATTAAAACCTCTTCAGTACCAGCCCTTTAATGACCCCACTGTCGGGGCACAGGCCTTCTCTATGTATAGTAGAATTGGCCCTTATCCACCAGCCTAGCCCAGTGCAGATGGTTGAGTATTAATGATTGCAGATACAACAGGTACCAATGGCTTAACATGCCTTCTTAACTCCACTGCCTGACCTTAGAGAATATAACTTTGTTAACACAGTTTGCAGTCTGAGCAAGCTAAGCCACTGCTATCTGCTCATCGAAACATTAAAATCTCAAAACAATATTAACTTCCTATTTGCAATTCTAGATTAGTTCTATTTATATAATAAAATTTTATTTCTTTACATACTTATACGATAAAAGGTGAGCACTCAAGAGCCCACCAATAATCCTTATATTGGTTTCAAACACTGAAACATTTATATCTGCATCGAAATTTTGCTTCTGAAGTACAATGTCCACTACTCTATTAAACTCAGTGTTATTTCCCATAATGGCTAGGGTGTCAAGCGCATCAATGAGTGTAAGAGAGTAACTGCCCCAGGTGTCCACTCCATCACAGCTAAGCGGTCGGAGCTCGTCATAGGGAAATGCATATCGTAGGTAACTGTCATAGGCGTGTTGAAACATATCTCTGACCTCTTCCCTGAAATAATTTTAAAAACTCTGTAGTAGAATAATATACAGCATTATTTACCAATAATTGGGTATTTCAAATTGGTAGCACTAACCTTAGCCGTAAAATATCCTCTTTCGTATATTCCCTGAGAGTAGTGCATGATCTACAGCAAATAAATAAAACAAGACAAATGAAATATATCCGACTCATTATACAATGTACTTCTTCTATATATTTTTAAATATTATTGAAAAAACAACACGTATTTATTTATTTTCCATTATATTTACAATAAACAGTCAGACCAAAACATTAAAATGTTTAGGAATTATCTGTCAAAAAATAACTCAAAATGTCAGCGTCACATACGTCACCCAAACTGTCAAAATCAGCTGTTTACCAATGTTTTTAAATTTCCCCCACGAGGAAAGGCAAGAGAATCGAGTCTATACGGTTGTCTTTTCGTTTTATCTGCAATAACACTTATGGCAGAAACATATTTACGTCTTGTGGCGCGCGGAAACATATTGATTTCATATATTTATTATGGTTATAAAACTAATTTAGATATCGTGTCGTGGTTATAATAATTATGTCCCTAACCATAATAAATGTATGAAACCGATGTTTTTCTGACGTGTCACGACACGTAAATAAGCTTCCGCCTTTAAAAGATTTCATTCTTAGTAGTATTTTACGACAGTCCGTAAATTAAGTTATTCAAACAAATGTCCAACTATTCCTTGTTTAGTTCTGTACTTTGTTTTACTAATCTAAAAGAATATTACTAGATATTTTACTTAAATACATTTATTTCAGAGTAGTTGCGTACATAGAATGTCATTTAGTATTTGCAAAATAATAATCTGGTAAAAGCAAAGTAAATATCCGGTTTTTACTAACCCGGCAAGTATTCTAATTTGTGTCCCATACTACTAATACTATTAAAATTATTATTGTGTATATGTACTTATTCTTTAAAATTCAAATGCTTAATATAAAAACATATAATAATATTATTAATTCACTAGCGGTTACAAAATGACCGGTATGGGTGCGGCGATAACGTTTTGTGGATAATCATAGACCAGTGATATCGAGATTGCTCTCATTGGTCGAATTTTGAAATATCATAGACAAAAGAGTATTGTAAACTGCAACAGCTGAAATCTCTCCAAAATGTCTGTTGTCCGTTGACGGCTTCTATTATTTTGGGGGTGAATTTAGATTATTTCGTTATTAATTTTAAATATACTCACAATTTCTATATTAAAATGTGTTTCTAATTTCTTGAAGATTATATTGTGACACCGCTTTGGTCGCCATTATAGAATTCACGCGGTCAGCGTTTGTGAGTAGTCTGGTAATTTTATTCTATTGTGTACGGAAGAGACTCGATCATGGCCTTTCGTATACACGAAGACCAGGAAAATACAGCACTAGGACTAAGAAAAGATAATGCAGATATGTTTTCGGCGGCTAATCAGCGGCGTGCGTTAGGTGACCTTAGCCACTTCGCCTGCAACCAGAACAGAACCAACAAACTGGTAAGTTTTATCATTAACGCTCGGTTTGATAATTATTCGAATAACCCCTAGGACTCAAACACGTTTTTATATTTTTCAAAGGGTGGATTGACCAATGGACCTGCTAAAGTTCAGGATGAAAATCGCACAGTACGTCAAATTAAAAATGAAAAAAATATCGTACCCCCCGTGGCTCAATTTCGCGCTTTCAGCGTGTATGAAGATAAACCCACCGAGGTAGAAGTTAAAAAGCGGGAGCCCACATTCAAACCATTTGTGGCTAAAGAACTGAAGAAAGACAATTTCTTTAAAAATGCTGTTGAACAAGTCAAGGTTTTGTGCACACAAGTAGAGAAGCAACCAGATTGGCATAATAAAGATGCACAACCTGCTAGGTAAAACATTTGAGACCATATTAACAAACATATCTTATCCATTAACATACCATTTTAAATCAATAAATAAATATTTTAGATTACCACTTCAAGAAAAAAAAGATGTGGAGTCCCCTATGTCAGTTGTGGACACAAGTATTCTGTCCATGTCAATTTCAAAAAATGAAAGTCTACTTCTGGAGACACTTGAAGAAGAGGATGAAACTACCACTGCCCAGACTGATCGCGAAATGTTCTTCCATGTTGAAGAGTACCGGCAGGATATTTATGAATACATGAGAGAAATTGAGGTTACTTTTTACTTTCAACTATTTATTTCCCTTCGTATTAATGACTATGTTCTTAAGTGAATTTTTATTATGTTTTTACATTCTTGTATACATTTTGTATCATACAGCTGAGTTGTTAAACATGTTTTTCTATAATTTAGGTGAAAAACAGACCTAACCCACGCTACATGCGGAAACAGCCTGACATCACACACATGATGCGTTCCATCCTTATTGACTGGCTAGTTGAAGTTTGTGATGAGTATGGTCAACAGAGTGAGACACTGCATTTGGCAGTTTCATATGTGGACCGCTTCTTATCCTACATGAGTGTTGTTAGGACAAAACTCCAACTTGTGGGGACAGCAGCCACCTACATTGCTGCGTAAGTATTATCACATGTAAATCTAAATATAATTGACACATCAGTTGACTCTAACCTCCAGGTGTGTAGTTATGCACCACTGGGCATACTTGCTATTATTATTCTTGGGTCGTTGATCCCAGTTTTTATGACTTCTTTTAGCCTTTAGAAACACCTTATTCATTTTGTTTCAACTACTGTTTTTGCAAACCTACAGTTAGGTATATCAATCTATGTGTCTAGTCAAAGAGAAATTTTCAAATAGTTTTAAACAGCTGACATGTATATGGGTTTATATTTTAGTACATGGGTATTAGTTGTATAAAATTTCCACTAATAGCAAATTTATTTAAAAAGCATTGCAAATCTCAACAAAAGATGGAGATACTGCCGCACTCAGAGACGTCAATTAACTTTAATGAGTATTTAATGTAAAAAAATTTCATTCAAATCTAGACCATAGACCTGGCAAGAATAGCGACTAGTTTTGAATTGTCATTTTTTGACGTTAAGTACTAATTAACGTTATTTGACGTCTCTGAGTGCGGCAGTTAGGTATTTGATGTGTATTAAACATTAGCCATTTATTTGGTGTGATGACGGCAGAGTAGAATACAATTGTCACCACCCCAAATCTCTCTCTCAAGGCGACTAAGGATAAATCTGTGATGAGGAATGGGCAGCAGCGTTCCTCGTATATCATCTAGCTATTACCTACTGCGACTTTTGTGCCCGATAAATGGCAATAGGCTCGCCACCTATTACATGGGACCTAACATAACTGGCGAAACGTGGGTGCTAGTTCACCCCTGCCTACCCCTTCGGGGATATAGGCGTGATTTATGTATGTATGTATGTATTTATTTGAAATAATGGAGGTAACTAAAGGCAACATAGTCAAACATCTGTGACCTTCATTAATGATTATTATCCAATATTGATGAAACAATGGGGCCTTTAATCAGCTTACTTAATGGTATTAAGTGTTATGTGTTTTAAACTCTTGATACAGAATTATTTTTATCACATTATAGGTATATTTGAAAAGAAAATGATGGACTTTGAATTTTTTTTAAATTTTAGTGTAATTCAACCAGTCTTATTTTTATATTGGCAGGAAATATGAGGAAGTATACCCACCAGAAGTAACAGAGTTTGTGTACATCACAGATGACACTTACACTAAGCGTGAAGTGTTGCGCATGGAGCATCTCATATTGAAGGTGCTGTCATTTGACCTGTCTACACCAACATCACTGGCATTCCTGTCAAACTATTGCATTTCCAATAGACTCTCCAAGAAGACATTTCACTTAGCTGCAGTAAGTAGAAAACAGTTTGGTCTTTTTCATAAAAACCAGTTGGTGAACATAAAATTATATGTGGAGCAAACATAAAAATAATTACCAGAGTATTTGAATGATATGTAATAAGTCTTTGAATGCTTATACTTTTGACTAAAAACAATTAATTTTGTTACACAAATAAAATTGCTTGTTCTTTCATTTGTGATAAATTAAAATAAGTTCTAATACTCTTATATGGTTCAGTAACTATTTAAAATCCAGCAGAATATAGCGGAAATATAAGTTAAAACAAGATACCTAACACTTGACAGCATTGCTGACTGTCTGACGTACCATTATCTGACTTGACCTTATTTAGAGCTCTATGAATGAGCCTTCATGAACACTCTAAAGTCCTTTATTTTAACCAGTGATTGTTTGAAAAACTCCAATTCATAGCACCAGGATTTCTATGGCAGCAGATTCCCCTGGGTGTTACCAGCTATAGAGCAACTATCTAAGCCCTAGCTAGGGAATACTAGAATGTAAGTCTTGATTATCCACCAAGGTTTTCACTTTCCTCAAAAACTCTGGTGGATCCTATAAATGATATTTATTTACTATGAAAATATTATTTTAGTATATTGCTGAGCTGAGTTTGCTGGAAGCGGATCCATATCTGCAATTCCAGCCTTCGATGATAGCAGCAAGCGCACTGGCAACTGCCCGACATTGCTTACTGTGCAAGCACTGCTCAGCTGATGATGTTGACTCCACTTTAGAAAATACACAAATTACCAAAGGTAGTGTTTTAATTTAAATATAAATTGTCTTGCTTAAATTCTAACTATAAATAACTATTTCCTTTTATTGCTTTTAAGATTAATTGTAAGACTCATTGGGTAAATGTAAAAATTTAATTAGGTTGGCTATGATATAAAAAAATGTTAGTACATAAAACATTTACCTACCAACATAATGGGTGTGATACGTGGCATCGAAAAGTGTAACCCCGAATACCACGTCCCTGAAAGTTTACCAATACAAACACTACAAACACACTAAACCAATACAATCACTTAACAGCGAATGCACGCCACCACGAGAAACTTATCACCGAAGCCACGCGATCTCGAATAACAGAACTTCTGCCACTGCGTGTTAAAATAAGAGCGACAAATACGCAAAGACTCGATCGAACGAAATAAACTTCCAGAGTAACGCCTCAGTTGGCACCGAAACCATGCGATCTTGAATAACAGAATCTGTAATTAAAATTGAATATACACAATATGTAATATGGACATAATTTGATTGGTGTATGAAATAATGCTACACTTTCACTAAGTAGAGTGTAATCGAATGTACACCAGATTTAGACTCCATTGCGAAGATATTGTGTATGCTTAATGGTAGTTAAAACTAATTACATTTTTTTTCCAGAAGATGTTGAGACACCAAATAAGTCCAGTCGTGCACAATCAGAGTGTCTTGCTTTGGCTTGGCCCTCGGCATTGGAAACCAGTTCCGGATATGCTGCATCAGATCTAGAGCCATGCCTCCGGGAACTAGCGCGGTCACATGCGCACGCGCCACGGCAACCCTACCAGGCTATTCCAGACAAGTACAGGTCCAATAAGTAAGTCTTGTCATTTTATTTTATATTTAGTCATCTTTGATCATCAATTTGAAGCTTTTCGATGTCTGCAATTTGATGTGAAATCATTGATGTCTTTTGCCTCAAAATACTGTGATCTTTTATATTGCCAATCTTGTACTTACTCAAATCGATTTGTTTAATTTTGAATTAGAGAAGATTTACGTGAGACAAATCATCAAACACAAAATAATTTTTTTTTTCTGTATTTTTTTGTAAATTTAAGATTATTTTAATTATAACATAAACAGTAAGATATTATTTAAATTGATTGCCACTGATATTTGTTGCAGATACGAAAGCGTGTCGACAATAGAGCCACGTCCAATGTACCCTGTAAGCAAATATCAAGCTCCACCAGCGAGTAGACCTGCTGAACCCGCGCGGACTAGCTAATAAAAACTTAGGATAATCTTAAGGACTACGCTTGCTTGAAAATTGAAGGTGGCGTAAACAAAGTGCACTTATGGAAACATGGAATTGGATTGAAGATGACTTTGTGACAGTAATTTGCATTTTTTTGCACGGTTAAATAATTTTGAACTTTGCCATGGAACTGGAAGCTAGCTCTGCTCTTTACAGTCCCAATTTTATTTTGCTGACTACCGAGTACAAAATATCTTAATGTGTTAACGACAATGCTGCAAAAGTGTTAAAGGGAATTGTGTACACTCTGTGGTCACACTACATTTCAAACAGTCAATCAGGTGAGTACTAGCATGTGTACTGAATTAATTTTGTGTTAATTTATATGCAAAGCCTGTGCAAAGATGAGACAGATCTTAGGGTTATTAGGTTGTAAAAAATATTACATGTTGATATTGAGGTATAGAAAATATTTCTGATATGCTTTCAAACCAAACAAAAATTATTATGTACAATTTAGCTAACAAAGGATGAACTAACTTATTTTGTAACTCCCTATTGAGTTGTTTGGCTAATGTTTGACAGTGACTGATAGAGAGGTTTTTGAATAAAAATATAGTTTGTCTATCCTTTTCAAGCTGATTTGAAAATAAACAGATTTATTGTTTGGGTCTTAAACTCATTTTATCACTTTAAATAACAGTTCCTTTAGTTAATTACCCCACTGAGATACTGTCGTGAGGATTATAATCGTAATCCTATTTCTGTGTTAATAATTTTCAATTACTTTAATAATAAATAACCTGAGGATATGAGTTTAATCAATCTTAAGTTTCTGGTAATAATAATCTTATAGATGATAGGTAACCACAAATGCTAAAATCATAAACATTTCTGAAAATTTATAAGCACTTTCTTTTTAGCCAATATTACAATAATAACTACAATATAATTATTATATTGTACATACAACAGCATAACAAGTGTAAATTTTTCCCAATCATTTTCAAATACTTAATGATAATCGAAAATAAAATGATTGAAAATCATTGAACAATGTAACAGTTTTCTATAGCTGTTGATGGTATATATATTGGTCCTTTAATAACAAGACTAGTTTTTGAAAATCAACAAACATTTATTTATACGCGTAATTGAATCAGCCACACACATTTTACCAAAGAGAATAATATTTGCAAGAGTAATATTATTCAACAAACAATTATTTCCAATAGTATTGTAATTAAATATCCAAGACATTCAAAAGTAAATATTTTATCTGATGAGCTAGCCCAAGTTGCCGTTAGTTTAATACAAATGAACTAATTTTTAGGTTATGAAGGAAACAAACATTAACCTAATATTAATTTTGGAAACCTTGTGTTCAAACTCTAATAGAGTCAGATTACTCTGAAAAGTTTGTAGGTTTGATTAGAATGAATTCATCGATTCATAGTGTGATAAGTAGTTAGTGTAATTGTGGACCAAGTTTCTAGTAAATTTTTGTAATTTATTTACATAAACTTTATTTACGACTGTCAGAATTATTAGATATGGCAAATATTATGAGGACAATACTACATTCACTGTGAATAGGGATTCCTTACTTCAATCTCAGAAAATGCTATAAATTCATAGCTTCTTGTTCTATACAGTTCTTTACAGTAATGTTTGTTAGTAAATTATTATTTTGAGATAATTGTAAGGTATGTTTTTAATGTTGTTTCTAATTAGTTTTTAATGTAATTTAATATAATGTAAACCTCATTTAGCTTCTGTTTTGTAAGTGGGGGTAAGTACGAACATCTATTTTGGTAATATATTCTTATATAATAAAGGATTGTAGTTTTATTTAAATATAGATATTTTTGATTTGAACAGAGATGTATAGTCATATTTAAAGAGGTTATTCAGGCCATCAAATTGAACATCCTACCATCCTCTGCCTACCCCTTCGAGGTTATAGGCGTGATTTACATATGTATGATAATTGAACAACTTTCGCTAAGGGACCAAAATCTAAATCTCAAAAAAAATAAACACTCCCCATACAAACTGATGTCAGCTGGTTCTCGGTTTAGTATGGGGAAGTGATTTTTATTTCTGAGATTTCGATTTTGGTCCCTTGGCGAAAGTTGTTCAGTTTGATGGCCTGAATAACCCCTTTAAATATGACCACACCTCTCAGTTACACCCAGTATAACCCAGTCTTGTAAAAACGGTTTTTTCAAAACCTGCGTGTTAAAGCTTTATGGTAGTGAAATATTACTGAAAATACAATACTAATCGACAGGGCATATAAATAGGCCTAAGAATATGTATGCCGTAATTTATTGTGGTTGGATCAACCAGGTCTAGGCGACACTTTGAGGAATGATTTCCTTCCGTCGCGATAACTTAATCAAATGTCAACTATACGTCTAAGATGATAAGGTAGTAAATTTGAACACAGCAGATGTTGGCTAGACGGCGCGGGCCATTCGTCTATTTGGGGAACGCCCGCGTCACGCCCGACGTTAGGTCTCCGCGCTTCACATCACTTTTCCACGAAACTAATATTAATATCCATTGAATAGTATGCAGTTGTCAACTGTGTTTATTGAATACCTCGGTCGAGCAGTGATTAGCACGCTCGGCTGCGATTGCGTTAACTAAGTAATCGCCGTTAAAGTCGGTCATTGGATGGGTGACCAAAACATTACATATATCGAAAAAAAGTCGAAAAACTGGTTGGCCGAGTGAAGTAGGTATCTGCTCGGATGCAGAGGACGCGGGTTCGAATCCCGCATTTTTTCGATATTTTTCTGACTTTGTGTTCTTTTAATATTTTTTCTAACAAATAAAAATATTATCTGAATGATGAACCAAATTTAGTGAAGTACCTATTTCCTTATACATACATACATAAATCACGCCTATATCCCCGAAGGGGTAGGCAGAGGTGAACTAGCACCCACGTTTCGCCAATTATGTTAGGTCCCATGTAATAGGTGGAGAGCCTATTGTCATATATCGGGCACAAAAGTCTCAGTACATTGCTATTGCTAGGTGGTATTAGAGGAACGCTGCTGCCCATTCCTCATCATTGATTTATCCTTAATCACCTTGTACGACACCCACGGGAGAGAATTGGGGAATTTCCTAATATGTTTCCTAAATACATAAATAAAATGAAAATTGTTATTAAATTGACTTTATTTGTAAAATAAAATAACTTTATAGGTTCTTATTGCTCGCGAGGTTTAAGAAACAGGTTCATTTGTACTATTGCCGTAAAGTTGTAATAGTAGTCAGGAGGGGTGTTTTTCTTGAGTGTAAACGTTGCCAAATCCTTTCTTCGTGGCGGGACCTGTAACAAAACATGAATGTTAGGTGGTGTTTCAATTGCCATGTGGCGACCGCAAAACAGAAAACAATTGTCACCCCCATTTCTCCAAGTGTCGTACAAAGGTGACTAAGGGTAAACACAGCGATGAATAATGACTCTGGGTATAGTGGTTAGGAGCAGCAGTGTTACTGTTGTACCACCTAGCAATAAACTGAGATTTATGTGCCCGATAGATGGCAATAGTATCATCACCTATTACATGGGACCTAATTTTTAATAGGCGAAAAGTGGGTGTATGCTTCACCTCTGCCTACCCCTTCGGGGATATAGGCGTGATTTATATATATGTGTATGTACGTTTCAATTGCGCAACCCACTATTTGCGGTTCCCAAGTTCGCTAAATACAGTTGGCAATGCTAATTGCGGTTTGTAGCGTCCATATTTGAATTTACGGATTGTGCGCGTGCGCATAGAATTGTAAATGGTCTCCAGCTGCCGATACTATTCGCAGCGGGTCGTAAAACGTTGGGAACCTTGTTGTCGAAATGAAATTACCTCATGGCATTCAAATATGTTTAAATTCTTGAACCTTTTAATGTGTGTTTAAAAATAACTCTCACTAACTGCCGCACTCAGAGACGTCAAATAACGTTAATGAGTACTTAATGTCAAAAAATGACAATTCAAAATTAGTCGCTATTTTTGCCGGGTCTATGGTCTAGATTTAAATGAGATTTTTTGACATTAAGTACTCATTAAAGTTATTTGACGTCTCTGAGTGCGGCAGAGTAATGCATACATAGATCACGCCTATTTATCCTCGAAGAGGCAGGCAGAGGTGAATTAACATAACACCCACGTTTCGCCAATTGTGCTAAGTCTGGCTGGCTAGCTATTTGCCATCTTCTCCCTGCCCTGTTCGCAGTCCTGTTGTCGGCGCAGTATGTTTCCTCTTCCATTCATATTCGTTAGACGTCATCAAGCCAACCACTCCCTTTTGATTAATATCATCCATCACACCGTAAAGGCGCTCAAAGTTTTGCCTTAGGTTTTACAGTCGGCCGCCTGCCTGAAACACCCTCTTTGGGTATGCTGTTGTTGGTGGTTTTCCCTCCACCATTCGGGTGCCCCAAGGTGCTTATTGGTCTACACCGGGCAATTTCCCTAAGTCGTCTTTTACGTCACCCATGGGATGAGTCGGGACACACCCGCGGGAGAGATTGGGAATGGTGACACATGGAGGTGAATTTCACTACAATAATACTGCCTTTATCTATGCATTGTCGGGGAATATTGAATATCTAACGTAAAATCTCTATCCTGTATACAAAAAACAAGTTTACATAAAATAGTATAGGATTAGGTAACCTTCAAATACTCGCCAAAAGTCTGGTGCGCACAGACGAGAAACGACTTCTAATTTTATTTACGATATGAGTAGTGTTGAAGCAAGACTGCGTGTAAACATAATAAATCTTTTGCGTTTCAGTCTGGATGTCGCCTTTTTATTATTGTGTTGGGTTGGACCACTCGTCGAATTCTACCGTCTAACTATACAGAACATTTTAATCGATCTGTGAATTACCTACACTAGCATAATTATCCTACTATAAAACCATTTTTATTAGGGCCTGTTTCACAATCGACTAGTAAGTTTTGAGTAGCTTATTCGGCAGTTAAATTGATTTAAAATATTTCATATTACAACTGTCAAATAATCTGCCAGGTAAGCTACTCGGAACTTACTTGTCGATTGTGAAACAGTGGGAGTGGATTGTCATAAAATAAAATTACCTATGTTGTGAAGCAAGCAATGGATTACACGCAGATAATATATTGACGAAATGTGGGTGGTTAGCATAATATGGTCAGCTTTAAAGTTCGGCCTACGATTGTGTAGACTTACGTTTTTTTATAGGTATATGGTAATCTGTATATTAGGTAATTCAAGCTGAAGGAATAATGCGATATATTATGCGTTGCGTTTTATTAATTATCTTAGATAATGAAATCATCTAATAAATACATACATACATACATAAATCACGCCTATATCTCCGAAGGGGTAGGCAGAGGTGACCTAGCACCCACGCTTCGCCAACTATGTTAGGTCCTATGTAATAGGTGGCGAGTCTATTGTCATTCATCGGGCACAAAAGTTGCAGTACATTGCTAGGTGGTATTTAAGAGGAACGTTGCTGTCCATTCCTCATCACTGATATATCCTTAGTCGCCTTGTACGACACCCACGGGAGAGATTTGGGGTGGTGACAATTGTATTATACTCTGCCGTCACCACACGGCATAATAACTACAATATTACAAACATTCCACAGAACAATTTGCTCAGTGATCGTGGTTACTATTTTAGAATCTACGACCATCATGACACATTTCAACCATAGCGACGGGAGATGGCATTGGCATTTCATTATCTTGAATACTATTTCATTAATGGTTTCCTGTGCAGTTGCGCTAAAGTAACTAGAACTTTATATCATTGATATTCTTATAGGTAAAGGAATTTGCGTTTATATAGATAAACACTTGGTGGTTGGTGTTCAAATTGGCAGCCATGAATATGTTTAATGTTAAAGTTTTATGGTGTTTATTTTAGTTCCGGCAGGGCGATTTAATTTAGAAATCTGCGCATCGTTTCCTCACAGCCTAGGCATCGGCTTGCCTGTACTATCTGTAAGCTTAGCAATAATTTTACGCGCTATGAAATGTAAACATCTGTCGTTTCAACGTTCACTTGTGTAAAATTGTCTATCGTCACGCCTTTTTTTTACTGCGGTGCCAACGACACTTTATGCTACTGGTCTGTCTGCAACTCCGCAGGCAGGTGATAAGAATGTTGATTACTTTTTATTTTCCAACATTGTGGGTTAAATAGAAAATATTTCTTATTATTGTCAATATTGATCTTGAACTATGGTTGATTACGCAAGACCAGCCCGGCTAGCATGACCACCGAAACACGATATGATAGCCATTTATCGCGTTGAACAATGAAAAAATCATTGGATTTTATCACTTGAATAAGCCAGAATTGAATAATTGAATAAGCCTCTAAGGCTTATATAATAAAGGTATAGCCATTTATCGCTTTGAACTGTAGAAAGTCTAAAGATTTTTGTAAGTTCAACGCGATAAACGGCTATATCATGTCGTGTTTGGGTGGTCATGCTAGCCGGGCTGGGAAGTTAATCCGCCACCTCTATTTCGCAAAGAACAAGTGACAGTCGATTAATTAATGGCTATCTATCTTTTGTGGATATTATTTAAACAAACCAAGTGACACTTCCGGTTTCAACAGAGACCAAGGCTATTTGGATGCAAAATAATGGTAGGCAACAAATGTTATTGACATCTGTGGGCGGTATTCTGCATACTAAAGTGCGTATACCACCAAAGCACCACTTCCGGAGCCCCGAAAGGAAAGAAGCACTCGCCAAATTAGAATTCCACACATGCCGGCGATATTGCCCCGTTCGCAGGATCTCGTGGTGTTTTGTTATCAATGCAAATTGAAGTGCGTCGCCAAATTTGGCTAGGAGGTACATTATAGTATGCAAGTGCATTATACCTCCTTCTTGGAATAGTTTTATGTATTGTGATACGTGATTTGTCAGTCATTGTTGATTGTACATGTCGCAACTAACTAGCTAAATTAGCCGTTAAATCAACAGCCTAGCCTCTACTAATTCTATAATAAGTATTTATATAATTTTTGTGTGTAATATCTGTAAAACCGGTTGATGTACAATAAAGTTGTATTCTATTCTATAAGTAGCACAAATTACTGGCACTCGCCGGCTGCTGAACTGCCTCTTCGCCTACGAGAATCAAGAGTACTAACTTATGTATTACCTATTTTGTAATCTTTTGTAACAAGACCCTTCTTACGGTAGATATTGTTTATTTTATTTGAAAATTATCATAAGGAATTTTTTCAACCTTAACTTCTCCAATTCAAATCCAATATAAATGGTATATACCTACTTATATTAAGTAGTTTGTGCTAGTCGACTGACAAATTTTACAATTAGAAACCCGATTTACGTTATGTTATTCGGACTTCTCATTCTCATTATTTATTACACGTCAGCATCGATCGATCGAATCCAAATGCCAATAGCCAATACCACCCAACACATTCTCTCTGGCCCGTTCGTACGTCATCGATCGCTTTTTGTTTATGATCGTAAGACATAAATAAGGTGTAGTAGTAAGAAGTAGGTATGTGTTACAGACACACTGAAAATTCATAGCTGGTCATAATTGCTTCTGTCTGACTTTAGACTGAGGACTGTTTAAAATTATTTTGACAGTTAACTCAAATTGCCGCACAACAACAAAGAGTATATAATACACTACGTTAACAACATCAATTCGTACAAATACCTAAAACAACATCGGGACTTAATTTTTAAGAAGTTCCTATATTCCTTTAAAAAAAAACGATTTCTAAATATCCGACTATGTACTTTTGCCTGAAATTCGAAAGAAAATTGGTTTTGACCAGGTTTTTATAGGTGGTATCAATTTTGGCCGCTTAAGAAATTTCACGCCAACATACAGATGGAATACCGGAGAGATTCGATAAATTCTATTATTGACTGCGCAAACATCGTGTGAAAGGAAGCTTTTGGGCCATTTCCTGGAGTCGAACGAAACGGGGCCGCCCGTGACGCACGTTTTTACCTCTGCATCCGTTCATAATGTTTGAGATGATTTTTTATAAACATATCCCGTAATTAAAGCAGACTTATGGCGACTAGTATCTGGCTAGCCTCGCTGATCCGACACATTTTGGGAGACGTGTTTTCAAAACATGCAGCTAATAAATGAGATTCAGCGTGCTCATATCTGTTTTAGGGTGAGCCTAAGCGGAGATTTACCACGATTTATTGATTTATAGCTTACTTGACAGTTCAATTGACATTCCTAATATTTAACATTATTTGTCGATTGTGAAACAGGCCCTAAGTATGTATATCTCTTTTGTATCTATTTTACTAAAATAAATTTGTGAAAAATAAGAAAGTGTTTTCGCTGAATCTTTAATTATTCACACTTTCTTCGATAAACCATTTTACCAGTGGGCCAAATGAGATTTTTTTTGAGTCACGACGTATTTTCTGTCGCGTATTTTTTGCCTAGGAAGTTGTCTAAGGGAAAACGCAAATAAGCCCGGTGACGGCGACGACAGAGCAGAATACAATTGTCACCACCCCCTGTGACCACCCCAATTTCTCCTGCGGAAATCGAACAAGGCGACTGAAGGAAAATAAAGTGATAAGTAATGGGCAGCAGCGTTCCTCTTATACCAATTATACTACAATTTACGCGCTCTCCCCTATTACATGGGACCCCATATAATTGGCGAAACGTGGGTGTTCATACACCTCTGCCTTCCCCTTTTTGGAGGTAATAGGATTGATTTAAGTATAGGTACATATGTTAGAAACTGAAGAAAGAAGAAAATAATCATAAAATTTTGCTTTCGAAGCATGGAAGAGATAATATCATTGAACTTTCAGCTAATATAAAACTTTGAAATAGGTAGATTCAAGACTAGATAAAAATTACGATAATCCTTGCAGAGACCAGAAATTTTTAAGCGTGTAGAGACTTATCGCCCAGTAATCTAGGTCCATGAAAAGTTCCAAACCTCGATAAAGATTTTTAAAATGTTTATAAGATGAACTCAGTTGATGGTCCAACTAAATAAAAATCTCTCTACGCAGAGAGCTGTTCCATTTCCTAATTACAAAATAAAGACAAGTGATCATTGAACCCTGTGCTTATTATTCAGTGGGAGTACTCGCGCCGTGGGATAATCAGCGGTGGTCCGGCTTGCTAGGACCGATCGCTCGATTTCAGAGTATTACACGTTTTTCCATTAAACACGCATAAAATTACTACAACCTACAACCAATACGTTCTGCCAGTAACGATAAAATGAGGAGTAGCTCGCTAGCGCAGTGGCATAGCGCGCTTGGCATGCGATTACGTAAACTAAGCAACGCTAAGGCCGGTCATTGGATGGGTGACCAAAAATTTATTATCTCAAGTTCCTCCGTGCTTCGGAAGGCACGTTTAGCCGTTGGTCCCAGCTGCATCTGCAGTCGTTAATACCCACCATCCCGCACTGGGCCAGCTTGGTGGGTCAGCCAGCCCAATCTCCCTATGTTCTTCCATCCATAGGGAAGGCCCGTGCCATAGCAGTGGGGACATTAAAGGGCTAGTGATGATGATGATGGTAACGATGACGACTTACGAACGATCTGAAAGTCCTTTTCTTCACAGACACAAAGCAGTTCATAGTTGCTCAGCGAGTTATGGAGATAGAGACGAAAGCTCTTTGCATTTCTTGAATTTACCGTGCGGGTGCCGGATCCAAAGTGACAGAGAGGGAAGTCAGTGGTAAGTCTTGCTTGGGGCTTAGACTACAGTCCATTCACAACATGTGAACCTTATCACCTTCATCAGTTTCACCACCAAAGCGAATTTTGACGAACCGAAGTGACTTGGGGGTGGCGAAGGCGGGTTTTGAAGAACCGAAGTGATTTGGGGGTGGCGAAGGCATTGAACTACTATTACTAGCGTTTACCTTATAACTCAATGGGCGGAGGTGAGTTTTTTAGTCACATTATCAATCGACAATTTGCGCTTTGATTATAATATTAAGAAGGTTGAATAGTTCATGTAGGTAAATCAGACCCCGTATTATGTAAGCCGATTTTAGTTGCTTTGGTCTACCCGTCACTCTCACACGTTGCTATTATTCTCAATGAGTGAGAGAGACGGGTAGACAAAAGCAGCCGAAATCGGCTTAGATAATACGGGGGCTGGTCCAATAGGCACTTTTTGCTTTTGAGTCGAATCTTGGAGGTCCAATGGGTACTGAACCTGGTACACTCCGTGGAAAAAAAAGATCATGCCTGCATGATTACGATATACGAATCACTTTATTAATAGGATGCACCTTCGGGTCGATTTAGTGCTGAAAATATCGTATCGTGCTATGTGACAATAGAATGGAAACAATCCCCTCATATCTATGAGTGTGTATAATCTTATACACACTTGTTTACAAACGTAAGCAAAGCAGTCGTTAAGATCTCTAGTCCGGTCACGTTAAAAACGTGATCACGAACTTGTATTGTTACTTTTACTTGGTTTGCTACCATTTCTTTGTATACAAATACAATGTCAACAGTTAAATAAAAAATTAGGAATGTGCTTTTAAGGAATAAAGCGTTTGACTCTTCTATAGTTGTTCAGAGCTTCAAAAGTGCATACGTACAAAAATATGAAAATTGTAGGTATTACTGTATTAATGTTGAACAATAAATAAAACTGGTTTAGTTTACTTTGTTTTAATTTCAATTACACAGTTACAATTAAGACGAACAATGCACACTTTTTGTAAAAACGTTTTTTCTTCCTGCATCATAATGTCACACATAGACAACCATCCTGGCATCCTCACCACAGATAATCAAGTTATCAAAATAACTTGCTACATCTTCCCTTTATCAATTAACCAAATCGTCTAGATTAGTGATATAGTCTCTTAAATATTCAGGAGGACGAACATTTCTTTTTGGTCTACTAACATTTCCATTTGAACCCTCATAATCCTCATCATTTTCCATGTTCGTACATTGGGATGTAGATGTGGGCAGACATATATCTGAATCTTGTTCTAAATTACAATTTGATGGTTTGATTTGAGAAGAGTTTCTTCTTATTACATTTCCTCTTTCATTTTTAATAATGTATGATCTTGGAGAATGATGAGGTTTTACAATTTTTGCTGGCATCCAAACATTATCCCTAAAGTAGACTACTTTCTGACCATTCTGAAACTGATGACAATTAATTTTAGAGGTTTTATCATAATTAGATTTATTCAAAATATTTTTCTTATTTTGATAAACATAAAAATCAGTAACAATTTTGGGTTTTAACAAATTATCATGAATAGGCAGTGTTGTTCTAGTAGATCTACTAAATAACAATTGGTTTGGTGAATATGGCGACGCTGTAGTTGGAGTATTTCTATATTCCAAGATCATCATATCTAAATCACATTTTTTTTCCAAACATTTATTTAGCATATTTTTTGCTATGCCAACAAACCTCTCAACATAGCCATTAGATTTTGGGTATAATGGACTTGAAGTAACAATATCAAAACCCCACTCTTTAGAAAACTGCTTAAATACAAACGAATTGAATGGCATATTATCAGCTCGCAGAATTTTTGGAATGCCATGAGTTGAAAATAATCTCTTTAAAATTTTAATAACAGTATGAGCAGATAATGAACTTACAGTAAATAAATCAAACCATTTGGAATAATAATCTGCAACAATCAAATAATTCACATCTGCAAATTTTAAAAAATCACAACCTATTTTTTCGAATGGTAGTTGAGGTATAACATCTAACATCATAGGCTCTTTTGCTTTTTTGTTACTAAACTTCTCACATAAACGACATTTAGTAACAGTTGATGTTACCTGGTCAATCATGGAAGGCCAATAGAATAATGACTTAATTCTAGCCAATGTTTTTGTACGATAAAATGTCTTAAAGAAAAAGGAACTATTATTTTAGAATTTAAAAATACCAAACCATCTTCAACAAATATGTTATGTTTATTTTTCCAATAAAATTTCACAGATTCTGACATACCATTAACATTAGTAGGCCAACCATTTTTATAATATGTACATATTTGTTGAAGGGTAACGTCACACTCTGTTTCTTTTCTTATTTTAAATAATAAATCATCGCCAATATTTATAGTGTGTACCACTTTATCTAAAGTACTTTCAATTGTTTCACATTTAGCCTTAGAAGATGCTCTACTAATAGCATCTGCTACTAACATTTGAGAGCCTTTCAAATATCTAACATCAATGTCATATATGCTTAATTTAATTCTAATTTTTTTTAATCGTTGTGAGCTAATATTGTGAATTTCTTTCTTCATTAAAGCAACTAATGGCTGATGATCTGTATACACAATAGTATGACGACCATAAATATAAAAGTGGAACTTTTTGCACGCAAATAAAATAGCTAAGAATTCCTTATCAATTTGACCATATTCACATTCAGTCACACTAAGGCTTTTAGATGCATATGCAATTGGGTGACTATTTTGCAGAAGCACACAACCAATTGCATTCTTGGAGCTATCTGTTTGTATAACAATAGGTAGTGTACTATCAAAATTTTGCAAAACTGGAGGACTAGTTAAAATATTTTTTATTTTTTCAACACAATCATTATGCACCAAACCCCAAGTGAAGCTAACATTTTTTTTTAATAAGTCCCTTAGGGGACTGGTGATATCAGACAAATTCGGAATAAATTCCCGCATATAATTAACCATACCTAAAAACCTTTGAAGACTCTTTTTGTCATTGGGTATGTCATAATTCCTAATAGCACTTATTTTTTCTTTGTCTGGCATTAAACAGCCATTTACAATATCATGGCCCAAATATTTTACTGTTTCAGGCAAATATTGAAATTTCTTTATATTGAATTTAATATTTAACTCACGTGCACGATTTAATACTTTAGATAATGTAGCATCATGACCCGCCTTGTCTTTATCAAATATTAAAATGTCATCGATATATATAAAGATATTATCAATGTTTTTAAAGCAATATTCACAATATTCTTGGAAGATTTCAGCAGATATGTCAAGACCAAAAGGTAAGACATTGAACTGATACATTCCAAACACTGTTGAAAAGGTACAAAGCTTTTTACTATCATCTGTTAACTTTACTTGCCAGAAAGATTCTTTCAAATCAATAACTGAGAAATATTTAGAATTTCCAATTTTTGACTTTAAGTCATTAACAGTAGGTATTTCATAGTATTTTTTCAATATACACTTATTAAGATCGCGAGGGTCTAAACATAAACGTATTGAATTTTTATCTTTTTCGACAATAACAACCCTATTTATCCATTCTGTTGGAACTTCTACTTTAGAAATGATACCTTTAGTTGTAAGACGATCCAGTTCAAGCTTTAATTTTTCTTTTAACTTTAACGGTATTCTATGAGGCGGCTTGGAGACAGGCTCTGAACCAGGCTTTAATAATATTTGGCATTGCTTTGGAAATGTTCCTAATCCTGTAAAAACATCAGCATAATTACTTAAAATATTCTGTTTCTCATTTTCACTCGTTAACTTTGATTCTATAGTATTTATTGTTTTGCGGGCTATTAGTCCTAATAAAACACAGGTGTCCCTACCTAATGTTGGTTGTAAACCAGACATAGTGACTATGAATTCACAGTAAAAAGACTTGTTTTTTAATGTTATTTCAAGTATAACAGTTCCATATGTTTTAATATTTGTTTTGTTATAGGCATGCAATTTAAACTTGGATTTTGTTAGTAAAAGTTCTTTTTTTAAGCACAGTTTTTTAAAAACACTATATGGTATCAAGTTAACGTCTGCTCCTGTATCTAATTTAAAATTACAAATAATTCTTTTTTCCAATAAAAGTTCTTGAGACCAATCTGAAAACACTCTATTTACACTACTTACACAATTCAAATAAAACTGTTCTTCTTCTTCACTTTCATTTACTTGGGTCACATTTTCTACCATCTTGGTACGGCATACAGAAGAAAAGTGGTTTAGTTTCTTGCACTTTGAACATGTTTTTCCTCTAGCAGGACAAACTTCAAGTCTCTGTTCGTGTTTCTTCCCACACCATTTGCATATAATAATCTTTTTTGCTTTAACTTTATCAATTACCATAACATCATTTTGCAATTGTGAGATCTGTTTTCTAGATATCTCCGCTATTCTTAACTTTTTTATAACTTCTTCTGAGGTTGTATCTTTGGTGCAATCCATCATTATTCTACTTTGAGTTTCAGTATCGCTTGACCCAAAAACCAATCTGTCTCTTATGGCCTCATCTTCAAATGTATGAAACTCGCAACTTTTTGCTAGCTTTTTCACGTCATTTAAGAAATTGTCAAATGGTTCATTTGACTCTTGTTTTCTTATTTGAAACAAATATCGTGAATGCATAACATTCTTCTTTGGCTCGCAATAATCTTTAAATTTTTTTAAAACATTTTCATACGTCTTGTCGAAATCCTTTTCAAACTTTAAATTATTATAAATTCTGATTCCCTCCTCACCAACAACATTAAGTAATATTGCTAATTTTCTTTTATTATCGGAGTCTGATAGCCCAGACGCTGTTATAAATATATCTAAAGATTGATGAAATTGTCGCCAATTTTCAGCCAAATCGCCTGACACGCACAATTTTTCAGGGAGATTAAATCCAGCCATGACTGCGCCATGTATTAATGTTGAACAATAAATAAAACTGGTTTAGTTTACTTTGTTTTAATTTCAATTACACAGTTACAATTAAGACGAACAATGCACACTTTTTGTAAAAACGTTTTTTCTTCCTGCATCATAATGTCACACATAGACAACCATCCTGGCATCCTCACCACAGATAATCAAGTTATCAAAATAACTTGCTACAATTACTGTTTAGCTATGGAAGAAAGAAAGACTTGTGTTTAAATTGTAGGTACTGTAAGCCACATTGGATTGATTAGTTAGGCATTTTGTTATGTAAAAACACAAAACGACTTTAGGCTCAAATTGAATATACAAATCTTTAAAAATTGCTACAGACGTAAAATGCAGTAACAATCACTACATTTTATTAAACGCCCACATTTCGCCGACTATCCGACTACTGTAGGTCGCATATAGGTGAACGCCGCTGTTGCCCATTCTTTATCACATTCATAATCCTTAGTCGAGTTGTAAGACATTCACAGGAGAGACAGGCAACGCCTATCTTGATGCCAGGGCCAATACGACATCGCATTTACCTACATCGTTCCAAACAAGACACAATAGATTGAAGATGTGAGTGTAAGTAAGATAGGTATTCCTCCTTATTATAAAACATGGACTAAAGTTAGTCATAGTTTAAAACTGACGCTGTTACTTTTGCTGAATGAAAGACACATATTAGCTTCAATTTTAAACGATGACTAACTTTAGGCCGGAAGGGGGATTATGTTTACTTTATCGAAGACAACAAGAAGCTTTAACGTAACACACTTCTTTTATTTTACCTTCAAGGTAGTTTGCCCCGTACGTGATTAGTATTTCCGATTAACAGGCCTCGGTTCGGTAGGGATTTTCGAACTTAGAGCAACGGCCACCAACCACCAAGGTGTGATTAAAGTTCTAAATGATTAAAAACGCACATATAATTTTACATATAAATTCAAATAAACCTATACTAAGCCAAGGAATACTCCGTGTACCTACTCATTTTTAAGGGTACGTGCAATGGTGTGTGTAGTGTATTCAATATGTATCAATATTTTTTTGTCTTACCTTTGAAACAATTTGCATTCAGTTAGCAAGCTTCTTTGAATAATGTCCCATCAACTTCTAATGTATTTATGATTTAAGAATTTATATTTTGTCAAACTGTCACACGCGAAACGTTGTTTCCTAAAAGTAAATAAAAATAATTCACCTCTGCCTACCCCTTCGGGGATATGGGCGTGATTTATGTATGTATGTATGTAAATAAAAATAAAGATAGGTAAGTAGGTACTACAGAAAGATGAAGCAATGTCCTGCTGTTGAATAGGTCGAATTATATCAAAAAGTATCTACGTATGTGTAGGTACTGTTAATCATCATAAGTAGCACTGATGGGGTGTGTCCCAAATATTAGTTCTTTACGAGTAGAATGTAGGTAAGTAAATTAACAAGCTACAATTAGAAACTTAATAGTTATTTGTTGTACGTGAGTGCAAAGTTGTTTTTTAACTGCGTGCTCAATTTTGATTACCGAGCTAGCGAAGGATTCTAAAATTGAATCACGAGCGTAGCGAGTGATTCAAAAATTAGAATCCTGAGCGATAGCGAGGGAATCAAAAGAGCACAAGGTGAAAAATCTTTGCACTCGAGTGCAACACGTAACTTTTCATCCCCCCCAACGAGGAAATTGCAAAATTCAAAAAAAATTATACAATCACAACAGTTTCTGTTTTCACCCAGAAACTTTCACAACACCCTCCCATCAACCCAAACACACTCTCAACAGCCACCCAGAAACACCCAGAACATCAACTCAGACACATCGACAGCACACATCCATCCACCCTGACACACCCTCAGCATACACCCAGACACAACCACAACACCTACCCATCTACCCAGAAACACCCACAATATTCACTCCCGCAATACACACCCATCCACTCAGAGACACCCAAAAAACACTCATTCACCCAGAAACACCCACAAAACACCCATTCACCTAGGAACACCCACAAAACATCCATTCACCCAGAAACACCCACAAAACACCTAATCACCCAGAAACACCCACAAAACACCCATTCACCTAGGAACACCCACAAAACAACACCCATCCACCCAGAGACACCCAAAAAACACCCATTCACCCAGAAACACCCACAAAACACCCAATCCCCCAGAAACACCCACAAAACACCCAATCACCCAGACACACCCACAAAACACCCATTCACCCAGACACACCCACAAAACACCCATTCACCTAGACACACCCATTCACCCAGACACACCTCCAACACCCACCCATCCACCCAGCCACACCCGCAAAATTTATCCAGACACACCTGTAAGTACCTAATAAAAATGACCGTCTCTAATGGAGTTCCGAGACGGTCAATCAGCTTGAGTCAAGCATTGTAAATTGCCTGGTTTGTCGCAGGATTGCCTAAGGAGTCGCTTTTCGAGGAGGCGAATAATTAGAGTATTATATTGAGTAGGAGAAGGAACAGTATAGTACAGTTACCACCATCCCTTTCTCGTTATTTAGATACCGAGAATCATCTGCAGCATTTCTGTATTATTTCATGATGTACCCACAGCGATTAAAGTGCACATTATACGGCAAAAGGCTTAGGTAGTACAAAAAATGGCGCAATGTTTGTTTTAATACAATTAACAAATCAATATAAGTAGTATTAATAAAACAATTGGGCTTTTATCGGTAATAATCGTTGTCGAAAATCGACAGCAGCAGGAAGCGGCGGGCGTCCCGGTCGGTGTCAGTGAAGCCCTGGGGGCGGAAGCGAACCCCGGCGACGAACCTGCATTACAAATAACCGGCTAATGAACGCACGTGCGTACGCGCCGCAGGGTCGATTACCTGCCCGCTTTCGCCTAGAGACTAGAGAGACATCCATCTATCTAGCCAGGGGAGGATCGTTCTTTAGTTTGTAGGGCCATAATGCTACTTACCTACCTAATTAAATAAATCGCACTCTTAACAAAACAACGACCGAATCCAAAATCACAAAATTTTGGGAATCGACGAAATACAATTTTTTTACTGTTACCTCGCGCGCACAGGGGAAGAATATGCACTCAAATATTTTTTTATCCTTATGGCGTAAGGAAAAAGCATGTTTTTTGGTATCTAAGTTGTAGAGCTTCATCTTTTAGTCGTTCACCTATGAGTCTACGTTATTTTTTCGCTCCCAGGTTTGAAGGAAGCTGTGCTTGTGATTGCACCGGTGCATAATTCCTCATATGTATTATTATACTGAAATGGAATCAAAAAATCCTAACGTAAGTAACAAACATCCTACATGTATGGATATATTACAAGCCCTAACTTAATACATTAATTACATCAGCCCGGCTAGCATGACCAACGAAACACATTATCCTAAGGCCATTTATCGCTTTGAACTGTCTAAAATCTATGGAGTTTTAACAGTTCAACACGATAAATGGCTATATCATCATTGAACTACTATATCATGTCGTATTTCGGTGTTCATGCTAGACGTGCAGGTGTTACATGGTGACATACAAATTATATTGGAAAGTGCTATTCTACACCGAGGAAGGTACTGAATAGTTCTTGCGCCACGGCATTACTAGTACAACCTAAGGACCCGTAGTCATTAAAATTTGTTCGGCATCAGACAGACGTGCCGGAATTCGCGACCTCGATTATGTTGCTTCCATCCTAGTAAACACCTGCTTGATCTATCTAAATACAGATATCGATATAGTGTATACTACAGGTACCTTGTTCTTAAAATACAGAATAGAACAAATAAATATTGTGTTCCAAAATGTTTCTGCGCATACGCATGGTTCGGGTAAGGCTGAGCGATCAATTAGATAATGGATAAAGAGAAAGGTGTGATTTTAAAGTAGACGTAATTAGAATAGATACGTAGAAATAATTCGTGAAAGGAGAATGACAAAAAGGAGACATTACATGAAGTGAATGGAGAATGGGGGAAAGGGGAAGATCGAGGTGGATCTTTCGTAATCAAATTTAAAGTCTTTAAAAAAAGGCGTTGGTCTAAAACGGCGGTTTCATCTTCTTAATCGTAAAATGACAAGTTTTTAGATGATTTATAAAATTAAACATCAGGTCAAGAGTACTCTTAACCGGCGGACATGCATGTAAGGTTCGTAGCAAGTGGAAATAAGTGATCTATGCATACCCCTATAGGAGATAGTAGGCGTGTTGTATTGTGTGCAAATACGCATTAAAATATTGGAGCCGCTGTGGCTAGATATAATTTTATGTAATTCAATAAACAAATTAGTCAAGAACGTTTCAATATTTTGCAAATTGAAAAATGTAAACATCTTTACAAAATCTGTTTACATTAACTTCTCACGTCACACACACATGTATGTGGCTCCATGATATTTGGCACGCATGGTATATCAAGAGATGTGCGAATGCGAATGACCAATATGACCTCTGGCACGGGCCGAATGAAAATAAATCGTAGAGGCGAACACGGCAGGCGCCTGGCGGCCAGATTGCAAAACAAGTCTGGAGGCTAAAGTATTCTTTGACGAAGTCCTAATGCATTAACCAGAAGAGCGCGAGCTTTGGAGCTTTCACATCTCAGCACGCCAGCTGTCTAGATTCCAGATAGTGTTAATGTTCTCTAGAGGCATGTAAATAATAGGTACAGTCGGGAACAGAAAATGTTTACCACCTTAAGGATAACAATTGCATGCACATTTATGTTACAAGTTCTAAATGTCTATTTCATAAAAAATTGAAATCAATCGCTCTTGGAAATGAACTGACTACTATTTAACAATAGATAATAGAAAACCTTTCATACAATTTTGCTCTTGTCAAAATGACGTTCAAACAATAATTTTTATTGAATGTCATTTCAACGAATAAAGATTTGAGTTTCAACATCAAAAACCGATTAATAATTCTCTTTGTTATTCTCGATATGTCATTTTGCTTAATAACTTTTAAAAGGTAATATGTAACTTGATATAGCATTTTTGACTTTAATGAAAATAGTGTGTTAAGATCTCATCTACAGCAAATTGCGTGCCCGACGGGGTCCATAGTGATCTTGCATGATATTTTATTCTACCACCTCATTGTACATTATGGTTTGCAATAAAGATATTGAGAATATAATTTCAAAACTAGTAAACTGGTATTTTGATCGCTATCATTCGTTGCTATGCAAGCCGAATATTTATAGGACAGCCAAACCACCACCAAGTCCACAATTTGCAATTGAATTTGAAGATTTTTAATTTTGCGTTTAACAAATTATATAATTATCTAGATATTTTAGATATCTGTGAATCTAGTACCGATGGCATCACATCGGTTCTACAATGTGTAGGTGCTATAAAATAGTTTGCGTGTGGGTACTGGTGATGGCAGAGCAATTATAATTGTCACCACCCCCAATTTCTCCCGCGGATCGGATGCCGTACAAGTCAGTGACTAGTAATGGAGCAACAGTGATCTTCTTCCACCTAGCAATATGGTAATAGGCACTGCGATTAACCGAAGGCACCCGTGCCCTATAGATGCAGGCCTGTCTGCTTTTAAATTACAAACTGTAGGAACAATTGAATACTTACTTTTGCTAAGTGCTGCTCTATAAGTTATGGTAACATTGGTAACTGTCCAAGGGATTACACAGATAAAATATTCTCTACTTCTACTATAAAGCACCTCATTATCTGAGACACGGGCTATCTGAGTCGAGACTGTATTTTAAATCGGCTGGCTACTCTGGCCAGATGCCAGCGAGGCTCCTCAGTACAAACAAGCGATGAAAGTTACGAGCATGTAAACATTCCTTTTTGGGGAATGCTTTGTGAAGGTTATGCGTTCGTTTCGAACGGTCCAAGTGCGATGTACAACACTTTGGTATGTAGCAAATAACTTTCTTTGATCTATTTATACTTATTACCAGGTTTGTTATCAAAGAACCCAAATTTTATTTGCAAACCAACGTCTTGACAAACGCAAAGCCTTACAAACAATATTATTTATATCGAATTTATGTAACCTACTACAAGTAAGTCACAATTAAAAATTCTACGGTTTTTATCAGTGCCGCCGGAGACCACATTTTGAAATTGTTTACCTTGCCTCACGTCATGATGGACGAAAGATATCTAACATGAATGTCTAAACATCACTATAAATAGATTGAACCATAAAGATGTGTATTAAAAACGTTTGATTTGTGAGTTTTTTGCTATATTTACATCAGAGGTTGCTAGTGCTAGGATCATAGGTAACTTTTTGTTTAATTAAACTTACGTAGGTAATTATCCGTTTATCCGTAATTACAATTAGTTATGATGTTACCTATAGCATGTAAATGTTACTGTAAAAAATAAGATTAATTGATAGTTGGGACGTTTGGGACCACTGTGTTTGGGACTGACAACCAAAGGTTAAGGTTAAGTGCCTAAATTAAAATACACCTTTCTCGGGGCTAAAACTGGCATGATATGTAAATCTAAAATTTTTCGTCGCTCCAATCTTTCGCTCCAATTTTGGAGTGATGGTGTGGAGCGATATGGATTGGAGCGGTGGATTGGTGTCCACAGAACAGTAAAAGAGGTTTTTAGTTTTTACTGTTCTGTTTCTCTGCGGGCCTAGCACGGGGACGTGGACAAGTCTCTCTCCACCACTTGACAGTGTTTTGTCTCGGTATTTAGTGCGAGTTAGAGCGAGAGGAAAAGATTTTCTGTCCCCCGAAAGAGATGTGTCCACGTCCCGTGCTACGGAGGCAGTTCTGTGGTCGTGTCCCCTTTAATAGTCATAGTAGTTCTTACCCAATATGGCGTCTTTCGTGACGTGCACGTTGCAGTAGATGTGATGGTCAGTGGTAGGCGCGGGCTCGCTGGGCGGCTCCCCACCCGCCTCCATCAGCTTCATCTTCGCAGTCAGATCCTGCATGTCTGTGGAATAGATTCTCTGTCATTGAGGAGACGGCAGCTGATGAACTTCGACACACGCTACACAAAAAGAAATCATATAAACGACACTGAACGCGTCGTGTTTTATGATTCTTGAATACTTCTAACACACTTAGGTACTATTATCTATTAGCTTTTAAACGCTCTTGCGTTTTAGAACTAGACCTACATACATCAGAGCCACAGATTTGGTTCCCATTTAATTAAAACCCTTTAATAACTTGTGTTTATTTATATAATTTATTACTCCTATTAAACGAAAGTAAGAAAATGTTTTTGTAACTTTGTAATAAATGTATTGTCTATTATTAAACAACATTTATTTGAATGTTAGTAGGTATTGTAGTTCTAGATTCAAGGACTCCAGATTGTATAAGTTGGTCAAGACTAAGCCTAATAGATATTAAAACATTTCACACGGGGCAATGGGTCTGACGCAGAATGTGCACTTCGCAAAATGAGCACTCACCTAAAAATGTGCATTTCGCAGAATGTGCATTTCTCACAAAGGGCACTTCTCATAATGTGCATTTCTCATCATCATCATCCGGGTCATCCGCTAATGACGGGCTGCGGGCATCGAGCGGTAGCTCATGGCCCGGGCATGAACTCAAGGGACACCAGTCCCCCGGTGGTCTAGGCCGCCGTCTAAAACGGCGGGGCTCCTCTTCGCCCCCTTGTGCTCGACTCCGGTCTGGTGGCGAAATGCGCACTTCGCAAAATGTGCACTTTTCTAGGATATGACTAAATGTCCTGAATAACAAAGGTAAGTCCCAAAATAAAAAATATATGGTTTTATAAGGGTACTGGGTGTTTAAAATATAATTAACACTTTTACAAAGTAATAATTTATTAATTAAACAGTATTAAGTCCAGACTAGTTTTTGATCGTCATTTAATAATATTTCTACGTATATTTGTATAAAAGATACATTGAACGTAATGGAATTATACACTTAGGTACATGACCTTTGCAAAAAATTATAACATTTGCTATCTTTTATTTTTTACTCTATTTTAACAAAAAATAGGATAAAGACTAACATTATAAAAATAACAATAACATTTCACATCACTTAGGGCCGGTTTCACCGGTTGCAGATAAGTTCTAGATAACTCATCTGACAGACTTTAAATACCCAGTACCCATACAGAACCATATATTTTTTATTTTGTGACTTACCTTTGTTATAGGACATTTAGTCACATCCTAGGAAAGTGCACATTTTGCGAAGTACACATTTTGAGAAGTGCACATTTTGAGAAGTGCACATTTTGCGAAGTGCACATTTTGCGAAGTGCGCATTTTGCGAAATGCTCATTTTGAGAAATGCACATTATGAGAAGTGCCCTTGTGAGAAATGCCTATTTTTAGGTGAGTGCTCATTTTGCGAAGTGCACCTTCCGCGTCAGTCCCGGAATTATTACCAACCTAAGAAAAAAATAGCATATTTTTCGATAGTTTTTATTTTCAGTAGGTACTCTATTACTAACTCTATTACATTTAATAAATTTTTCGAGTCTATCTTCAGAATTGTAAGTATAGTACTGGTTGTACGTTATTACGTTACGTACGTTAGTACGTTATTTATATTTTTGTACGTTTTATTCCTACAATTCTCTAGCTTGACGGCAAATAAAAGTATGTTTATAGGTGGATAAATGTAGGTGTGTACCTTTTTGAATTAGATTAAAACAGTTCCAAATGATCGTTCTAAATTTGGCGTGGGCGGTTGCGGCTAAAAACCGTTAGCCATTGTGTTACGCGTGAGGTGCGGTCTACGCAGGTCAAAATTAGTAGCGCACATGTTCAAACAAACCCGATTGTTTATCTGTGCTGTGCATGCGTTCCTACACCACAGATATATTAATGTAAAATTGATATATCTGTGATTCCTACTAACTAACCATGGATTAAGCCTCACTCAAACATCAGCGGCTGCGGGACGGTGGCGGTGGCGAACCCGAACAAAGAACCCTTGTTTGAATAATGTCCATAAGTTATACCTTCGTTACAACTGCCCGTTGCCGCTGACCGCTGCTGTTTGAGTGAGGCTTTACTGAGTAGGATTCAAATTTTTACTCATCATCATCACCAGTGCCGTGTGGTGACGGCAGAGTAGAATACAATTGTCACCACCCCAAATCTCTCCCGTGGGTGTCGTACAAGACGACTAAGGATAAATCAGTGATGAGGAATGGGCAGCAGCGTTCCTCTTATACCTACCACCTAGCAAAGTACTGCGACTTTTGTGCCCGATAAATGGCAATAGGCTCGCCACCTATTATACCACCTACCATATATATATATTACATGGGACCTAACATAATTGGCGAAACGCGGGTGCTAGTTCACCTCTGCCTACCCCTTCGGGGATATAGGCGTGATTTATGTATGTATGTATCAGTGGCGTGGCGTGAAAAAACAAGTTAGGCAAGCCACAACTATATGAAGCCTCTTATGGTTTAAGCATTAACTTTTAACACCGCCTGCTAGGACACGGCTACAACTGTTCAACGCCATCTAGTGACGAAGCGGAGAACTACGTTGCCACTTTTGCGTGCTTGTGCTTTGTTTTATACAGCCAGAAAGAGAGATCATTATACAAACAAAAGCCGTGTTAATAAGGGAAGGACGATTCAACCCGGGCCGGAGCAGCTTGCAGGAGCGGCGCACGACCGCGATATTGAGTGCAGTTCACAAAAGAAATTCCGCTTTTATGGCTATTGCAATAAGATCTAAAATATTTACTTTTGACGGAACTTGTTTTCGTGGGAGTTTATTACTAATGTGTGCGTGTGTCGTAGTGTATCGATGCATAAGCGCGTAGGCTGCCGAAATGCCGGCTTGATGCCGGCTTGTAGGCAAACTTTAGGTACTATTTCGCGTTGCGTGCGCCTGACAAGACTACGCTTGTCTGTGTGCGTGCAGGCGCTGCGCTGTATGGCAGGCGTCCATAACTCGATATTTAGCGAGTTAGTTGAAGGAATCTAGAGAGCGGGAGCGAATTGTATGTACCTGTGTTGCATATTGTTTCGCGCGCGTTTAATACTGTTACGATAAGATTATATTGATGGATTTTTTTTATTTGCTTATAAAATGGTATTGTACTTGAATTATGGTAATGATTTTTTTTTTGCTCGATCGTTTGGTACGGCTGTTGGGAATCGGGTTATATGGACGCTCCGCCACTGGTATGTATGTATCATCACCAGTCCTTTGACGTTCCCACTGCTGGGGCCCTTCCTATGGATGGAAGAATATAGGGAGAATAAAATCCACCACGCTGGCCCATTGCGGGTTGGTGGGTATTAACGACTGAAAATGCACCCGGGACCAACGGCTTAACGTGCCTTCCGAAGCACGAGGAACTCTGTATAATTAATTTTTGGTCACCCATTCAATTACTAGCAATCGCAGGCCGAGCGCGTTATTCCACTGATACCAGGGCCCGTAGCCACTTACGAAGACGATTTTGGTCACGTGGTTTTACGACGACTTACGTCAAATCCATTACATTTTGCTTTATCGAACTTCGTTATCTTTGTCGGTATGTTACTTTGTCTAGGCCCCCTGCTCCTCAAAATTCGAAAATTTTACTACTACTATGTTATCTTCCAAATATGGCTGGGCAGAGAGAGAGGTCTGGGTAGTGAAGGTGAGTGTTGACATGTTGTGAAGGGGCCCCGACATACACTTTGGTCACAAGTCCCAAGAGCTGCCCCGACTTTCCTCTCTGCTACACTATGGAATAACCCGGCACCCGCATGGTGGATCCATAAAATATAGAATGCTAGTCGAAACCTGTGACCTTTTTCCGTAGCGAGTTTAATTTGTACCTACCTACTCCCTTTCAGAATAGTGCTCGCGTCTCACCTATATTTAATTTTGCAAAACTGGCACACTACAACGCGCTACAAATAGATTAGACAAAGATGTATTTTAACAAACATTAGAAGAATGTGTGAATACGGAGCTTGGAATCTTGAAGATGTTGAAATAATTTAAATTGTAACTTAATTCACACAGAAACAAAATTCAATCCTTTAAAGGCCCGTTTGAAACATTTTAATTGCTGAAAGAATACAGTCGTACAATAGTTTGTGAACGGGCCAAATAACGTGTCAATCAAAGGCCCGTGAAATCAAGAAATAATATATTTATAATAAAACTGATTGTCTTGGTCAAATTTGTCTTGTTCCTAGTCCGTCTTATATTTTTCCGTCCAATGTCAGTCAGTCGTCGATGTCATGTCATGTCATCTCACGTCTGTCTATGTCTCTGTTAAAAAGGAGGCTGGACGCCGCGACATTCCCACCCCTAGTATCAAGGAACTGATACTAATGTCTGGGAGCTGACGTCCAATCTACACAGTTTCGTGGCTGGTCTAGTGTAAAGACCGTGTTGGGTTTGCACGTCAGCCACGCGCACTTGGCGATCTTTGCCGGGATACACTTTTACGATGCGGCCTCGTGACCACTGACTCCTTGGTAGCTGGTCGTCCACAATGACCACGACGTCACCCACAGTCAAAGGTGCAACGTCCGTGCGGAACCACTTGTCACGCCTCGTAAGACTAGGCATATATTCTTTAACCCAGCGTTTCCAGGCTAGATCCGCTAGCCGCTGAGACTCACGCCAAGATCGCCGTAGTAAATCACCGTCGGTAAATCGTCCGAACGGTCGGTCAACACCCTTGGTGTTTATCATCAGGAAATCGTTGGGGGTTAGAGGCAAGTCATCTTCGTTGTCGATAGGGACGTACGTGAGAGGCCGGCTGTTAACGAAAAATTCAACTTCCGCTAGAAGGGTGAGTAGGGTCTGCTCGCTAGGAACTCTTTCCTTCAATGTCACGCGGAGAGATGTTTTAATGCTGCGCACAAGCCTCTCCCAGCAACCTCCCATATGAGGGGCGTTCGGGGGTATAAACCTCCATTCAATCTGATTCGTGCTTCCAAAGCGGAGAAGTTCGTCTCGGTCCATGGCAGACACCGCTAGTTTTAGCTCCCGGTCGGCTCCTCGAAAGGTTGTGGCATTGTCACTGTGAATCACCGCTGGACAGCCGCGACGCGCTATGAACCTTCGAAGACTTTGCAGAGCTGCGCCCGTCGTCAGGTCACTAACTAGATCTACGTACACAGCACGGATAGTCAGGCACGTGTAGAGGGCCCCCCACCTTTTCTCTTGTCTGCGGCCCACTTTCACTAGCATAGGGCCGAAATAGTCCAGCCCAGTTTGATGGAACGGTCGATGTCCACCCTGTAGCCGGAAGTCTGGTAGTGGCCCCATTATCGGTGGCATAGCTCTGGCGCGACTAATTTTACATACGGCACAGTAGTTCCAAGTCCTTTTGACTGCACATCGTCCATTGAGAACCCAAAAACGCTTTCTTACCTCGTTAAGTACTCTCTCGCGGCCTGAGTGTGCCGAGTCTTTATGGTATCGCTGAAGAAGTAATTTTACGTAAGGGTCCGTGGGATGTAAAATTATCGGGTGTCTTGCATCGTCTCCTATGGTCGCCGCCTCAATTCTTCCTCCAACACGGAGGATGGTGTCCGAGTCTAAAAAGGGATTCAATTGACGTAGAGAGCTTGTCTTGTCAACGTGTCCAGTTTTCTCAATATAATTCAAGTCAGCCAAAAAAGATCGTTTTTGGCTCTCTACGATGCATACTTTCTCCGCGTCGGCAACTTCTAAAGCTGAGAGCTCACCTTTAGTCTTTTCTCTCGGCCCTCTTCTAAGGTTGTGGGCGGCGCGTAAGAACCATGCTGTACTTCTGATGAGCCGCCAGTACTTAGAGAATCGTTTGACGTCACGAAGTTCTCTCATAGGTTTCACTGTCAACGTAAATACGTTTTTCATTTCTATGTCACCAGGGTCGAGCTTGATTTCAGTTCCAGGCTTCACTTCGTCAGGCCAGACATTCAAATTTTTTACAAACTGTGCGGAAGAGGGCGAACACACGGCTCCGAATGTCATAACGTTCATAACGTATTCGCCGTCCTCCCACAGCAGTCGCTGCGCTTGTCTGTCTTCTTGTCGTATCATAACTCTGTGAAACATTTCTTGTATGTCTCCTGTCACAGCGACTCTCCCTCTTCGGAAGCCCAGAAGCACGCGAGGTAGAGATGTAAGAAGGTCGGGTCCGGTCATAAGAAAATCGTTCAGCGATTTTCCGTCTGATTTTGCTGCACAATCTAGTACAAGACGCAACTTAGGCTTATTTGGGTTATAAACGGCAAAATGCGGCAGCCACCAAGTCCTCTTTGTCCGGATGGCAGCTTCATCCGGTTCTAATTTAGATACGTAGCCTTTGTGGATGTTGTCCAAAAACCTTTCCCTATACTTAAAAGCGAAATCAGTTGACTTTCTCATCTTGACTTGTATACTATGGAAGCGTTTTCTGGCCTGCGGTAGACTGTCCGGAAGCTCAGGCGTGTCGGACTTCCATAGTAAGCCTGTCTCGTAGCGGCCCTCGGGAAGCAGCCTCGTCGTGCGTTCCATCGTCTGCAAGGCAAGCTGATCCTCCCGGGACCGAGGAGTGTCAGTCGGATACTGAGAGCCGAAGGCTTCTGTCGAGAAAGATTCCTTAATAAGGTCGTTAAGTTCGTCACAGTGACAGAGGTGTAAGATCGGAACGTTACGTGGAAAACTGCCAATACTTACGTTTCCATGTACGACATTCCCAAGTTTAGTTTTCGAAATCAGCGGTCCGTTTGTGCTGCCATTAATAATCTGTCTCGTCACTATAAGTTCAACGTTGTCTTGTCCGATCAACAGTTCAATTTTTCCGAGTCTGTCATCATAGTCCTGTACAAAGTCAGTCACGTAAGGGTATCTATTTACAATTTGTTTATAACTAAAACTATTTACAAATAAATTTAAATTATTTACAGAACGCACATCACTAATATAAAAAAGTTCACTCTCATTGAGTCCACGAATATGAAAGGATACGATTTGGGATGTCGTCTCTTCCGTCGTCATGCCAGTCGCACCTCGAATGTGTAGCGGAGAGATACGACCTTTGATGCCCGCTCGTTCCAACAGCGATGAGTCGATGAGCGACACTGCAGCACCTTCGTCCAACAACGCCAAAGTGCTGACGTCTCCATTGGGACCGGATATCACGACGGGGACCACCTTCAATAATACACGCCGTTTCGTGTCGTCGTCGCAATGGTTCACTGCCGGTGGGATCGCAGTGTTAACACTCTCATGCGTCATAGTGTCGCATGCAGGTTTGAGCGGTGGAGCATGTAGCAAAGGGTGATGGATTCTCTCACAACTGTCTTCTGTACATATTTGTTTGTATTTACAAGTCTTTAGCTGGTGTCTGTGTGATAAGCATGAGAAACATAATTTTTGGTCAGTAACAAAGCTCCATCGTTCGTTTATGGACAGTTGTCGGAACTCGGGACAGTCTCGTAGTCCATGGTCGCCCTTACAACGATGACAACTTTGCGTCGTACTCGATGACGTCGTTGCGAGTACGACTTTCTTGTCTTGATATTGTTGTGGCCGCTGTCTATTGTCACTGCCATATAACGGTGCTATAATAGTTGCGGCGTTAGCTATTTCCATGAGCCAGTCTGACAGGTCGGTCAACGTCGTTTGTTTAGCGATGTTGGCAGCATGGAATGCCCATTGGTATTTTAAATTAGATGGCAATTTATTGACAATTTCTTTAATCAAAGTTGGGTTCGAAAGATGACCGGTTCCTTTGTTATTGTCATTGTAGCAACCATATTTTGAACCATCGTAGCAAATTCAATGACGTGATTGATGTCGTCATGACGTATAAATTTTGTACTGCGAATTTTGGATAACATAATTTCTATGATGTGATCAGGTCTGCCGAATCTAATTTTTAATGTGCTAATGATCTTGTCAAAGCTAGTGGCCGTCACCAGTAGAGCCGAAACTGAGTCTCGTGCGCGCCCTCGCAGACACCTTGATATACGCGCTATATTTTCGTCATCTGTGTAGCCGCAAAGTTGAGTGGTTGACATAAGTTGACTATAAAACAGCGGCCACTCTTCCGGCTCTCCAGAGAAATACGGTAGCTCTCTGTTACATGTCTGTCTGGCTAGGATCTTAGAGAGGTCTCGCTGGAAATCGTGTGATGATGTTGATGGTTGGTCGTGATGGTTTATATGTTTTGTACTTAGCTTGTCGGTTTTTGATGGAAGTAATGATGATTGAGAATGCGTGCGGGAAACATTTCGGTGTCTCGTCGAGACGACTTCTTCATCCGCCTCTTCGAGTGCTTTCATCTGCAGCGCAACTTTCTCGTCCAGGAGTCGTCTTTCGATAGCGGCCCGTTGTTCGGCCGCTTCCATTTGTAGGTTCAGTAATCTTTGTCGCCGTATTGTCGATACGGTGCTCGAGGTGGAGCGCGCGGATGGGGTTGGCGAAGGCGTGCGGCTATTCCGGACGGAGTGTCGGTCGTCTCCTACCTCTCCCGGAACAACTACGGTCGATGTCGGCGTCGATGTCATTGCCTTTGCCTGACTCCGCGTAATCACCATAGAGCCAGTTCAGTTACCTCGAAGGACCACTTGAACGGGCCAAATAACGTGTCAATCAAAGGCCCGTGAAATCAAGAAATAATATATTTATAATAAAACTGATTGTCTTGGTCAAATTTGTCTTGTTCCTAGTCCGTCTTATATTTTTCCGTCCAATGTCAGTCAGTCGTCGATGTCATGTCATGTCATCTCACGTCTGTCTATGTCTCTGTTAAAAAGGAGGCTGGACGCCGCGACAGTTTGGTTGCTTGGCAACTTCTGTTATTTGTCGTAATATAACAAAAATGCCAGGCAATTGTCCTCTATGCAGGCAACTAAACTTTTGTAAGCTTACTTTCAACTGTGGATAGAATATTAAAACCCACCGTTAAAACAACAGAGTACTTATTTTATTTTATTAGTATTGACGGCAGGTTTGGCTGAATGATCAGATCGCTGGCTAACGGGCAATATATCCCGGGTTCGAATCCTGGTAAGGGCAATTGTTTGTGATGAACAAAGACATTAACATTGATTCTCGAGTGATGGTTGCCCAAATAACTCAAATACTATTAATATAGTAGTATTTGAGTTTTTAGCGCTTATTATATTAAAAGTCTGACATCAGTGTCCAACTTTTGATATAATAAGTAAGTACAACACAAGTTCTTCTGCTACTATTGCTATGGAGCATAGCTAGATACTAAATGATATTGCTCATCATTGCATTAATCATGACTGTATGTCCACGTAAAGACAGTACCTACTTATCCTATACTTATCCAACTTTATTTTACCAAAAAATTTAGAACCCCTGTAATAGGAGGAGAGCGAGGGTTGTTATATACCAGGAACGCTGCTGCCAATTTCCATTACATATTATTCCTTTCTCAGTTTCGCCGCTGCAAGCCTCTATTGTGTTATTATGCATTGTTTTAAAAACAAAAGGCAAAGCAAGTCCATTTCTGACAACATTAAAATTTGGGTTACGTTGAAGCCCTAAATTAGAAACTAAGTACATAACTGACAACATATACATACTATAATGTTATGCAAAATTTTAAACTATTGTTAGCACCGTCAAATAAGTGACACGTGAGTATTTTCAAGCAATGTTACTTTTACCTTCAATGTGATAAATTTCGACCCATGCGACAACGTTACAAGCTTAATCTATCTTGGTAAGAACGATCCTAAATAAACAATTTGTTTTTGTAAATATTACAAAATGGGCATATAGGTGATTTTGATTTTATTACGGCTCTCATAACAAAAAATAAGTTAAGAATTACTTAATAATTTTTTTAACTATTGCGTACTGATATTAAGATTCTATAATAGAATACAGCTTGTAATTGTCAAAAACTTTGAATATTAACAAAACAATATGATGTCAAACAATATGATGGGGTTCAATACACCCCATGTGAGAGATAAAGTGTTAATACCGTCACCAAGATAATTTTATTGGAAGTCTGCAACCACCCTTTTTTCAATTGGTAGATCACCAAAAGTGTACAGTTTCTTTTGGTTTTTCAGTTGTTTGATCGACCTTGTCTGGCATATGTCTTACATGACGGCATCGGCAGGCAACTTCCACTACCGAAGATAGAGAATTAAAAGGATTGTTGCAGTAATAATATTTCGACTACATCGTGTACGAGAATTTACTACGCTAATAACAGTAGCGTAGTAAAACAAAATATTACATTGTATCATAAATACCATCGAGCATAGGCTTAGGATAATACACAGATTGGGATAATACCTAACAAGTTTAACTGCCGCACTCAGAGACGTCAAATGACGTTAATGAGTACTTAACGTCAAAAAATTACAATTCAAAACTAGTCCCTATTCTTGCCGGGTCTATGGTCTAGATTTGAAAGAAAATTTTCGACATTAAATAATCATTAAAGTTAATTGACGTCTCTGAGTGCGGCAGTAAATCTCTAGCTTAACTGAAACATGTAAGCAGTTACGATGTGTGTGTGTGCCTAACTAGTTTAGGCCTAAATTGAATTGACCTTTGGACGAGTTTAGATTAGCCTTGTTAGGATTAAACTGAGGTACGGAAGTATACCTACATGTTTAGATACAGGGCGAAATATGTACGTTTCGCATACCTTCGTTTTATATAAGGCCGCAACCCCTTATGAACCTTCTATCAGACGATGTTTTAGCTATCTATTGGTAGGATATAGCAGATTAATTAATGAAATGTTATGATTATTTTATCTTACATAATTTAGTAGATAAGTAACATATTTTCGGCGTGATGGTGCGTGATATGTGATGACTCGAGAGCAAAATACAATGTTTTGTCACCGCCTCCATCTCTCCCGCGGGTGTCGTAAAAGGTGGCTAAGGGTAAAGACTGATGAATAAAGGGCAGCAGCGTGCCTGTCCCGATTTACGGTACACGTTGGATGGCCATAATTAATAGCGGAACGTGGATGTAGACTTTAATTTACATCCATCTGCCTACCCCTTTGGGCTATTTAAGCCCAAAGGGGTAGGCATGATTTATAAAATTACCTAGATATTTTTTTAACAACCTAAAAATTTTCAATTAAAAACATGGAAATAAATAATTGTCACTAAAGTAAGAATTTAAATTAGTATTCCTTTAGCATTAGTCACTATCTTATTGTAAAATAACTGTCTTGTCGATTAAGGGTTACAGAATACTCTTAAAACACTTTATTGGTAATTTAGTAAGAAATATTATTTCTAACGATCGGATTTATTATTGATGTCAATTGTTTCTTATAGTTGTAAATTGTTTGAACTTAAATTTAAATTATTTGAACGACTATCGTGACAGTCATTACGCCTGCCTACCTAATAAAAAGTTTCGGTATTGATACGAACAAATATTTATTGAACTAACACGGTTTGAAGTTCACGAACCTCCACGAGCTAAGGCTTTTTATACATATAGGTAAATATACTATCAGGAAAGTTGTCAGTTGACCATTTAGCATTTGATAGCAAATATTGCGCGCACTTCTTTATAATAATTATAATTATACAAATGCCCAATAATAAGTATATTTTATATCGATATATTTAATCTTGTTCGCAACCTTGCACTTGGACTAATATAGTTTTACCAGTTGTATTACTTTCAGCTTCGAGTACTACCAACCTATATTGACATTTCAGTACCTAATCACAATGAATATTATCCATGTAATAGGTATGGCCCAAAGCGGAAAGGTTATTGGAAGGTTAGTAGCAATAGTTTGTTTCTATTTATGATGCTGACGTTTGTAATACATTATTCGTATGAAGCCAATATTAGGTAAAGTTGTCTTACCTGCCTGTAGAGTCTGTTTCAACACTCTCCACTGCTTTGCATGAGTGAGTGAGAAGTACAGCACCACTAAAAAGAAAACTACACATCCACTTGCGGCTATGGTCACACTGGACGTTTGTAGGTCCCACTGACTTTCGTCTTCACTATCGTTCGTCACTTCACTAGCGTAGTCAACATATTCGTATTCATAGTCACTGGGGTCTGTTGCACTATTCCTCGTAGTGTTCGTTTTGTACTTAAATGGGAATAATTGTATTTGGTGGAGGGACTGGCAGACTGTGTCCCTGTGGGGTTCACAAGGGTACATGACTGCGAGGCGTTTGGCGGGGTCGCAGCGCGTGCATGGTGCGCACACGCCCCGCTCGCGGTCCAGCCAGCTGACGCCGCGCTTGCACACACCACCTCCTGACACATATCCCAGCGCTAGTGTCACTACCATCAAACACAGTGTGCTGGTGTTCCCTCGCATTACCTGTAAAAACAACGGTAATGAACATCATAAGGCAACTACTTACGTACGAAGATAAATTATTTGCAGCGATTAAATTCATTAGATAGCTTTGATTGTGAAGATTTTACTAGGTATTTTAAAAGTGGAGGTATTCCAGTATTTAGGTCCCAGAATCCCAGATGTTAAACCCAAGTCTGATATTCTGTGGGGAATGCGAATGCTCAGACTATGCCACCAAAATTATAGGTTTTGTTTAGCCCGAACGTCGACTTTTGAATTAATAATAGAGTGGTAGGTATTGCAGATGTTATTAAATGTTTAATAATAGGTTTCATACCGTATCACCTTTTAAGTTTATGTTAGGAGCTGTGCAATTTGTGCACAACTGATTACTTAAAGTTGTATTGTTATATGTATGATAAATTATTTATTATATGTAGGATGTATGATAAACAGTATTTTTTTTGTATAAACATGAGGTCATTGACATGACAGCACATCTTTTTTATTTTAGTTACTCCTTTGATATTTCGTGTTATTCCGGTCGGAAGCAAAGTTTTAATTTAATTCATTCAACGAACTTCACAATGAATAATTGATAATAAAGTTAGTCAAGTTGTAGGTGCCCAAGCCCAAGTGTACCTAGGTAATATAATAATAATAATAAATTAGGTTTGAGCAGGACATAAATAAATGAAGTTACAATATTGCTACAGTTGAAACACAGTCAGCATAGTAATTAGATTTTATGTAGATACCTAACCACATATTAGTAATTATAGGATAATAATAGGCACCCTAAATAATAATTATGAAGGTGTAAGCTTTGTATTACTTACACTTTATGAAAGTATAATTTTTACAAACAATCATAATAATGTAAGTTTATTAATGTCTTTTTGGGTTTATGTTTATTTTTTCAAGGGTGTGCAATAAAGTATATTTTATTATTTCTTATATTACTTAGTAATAATAAATAACGTGCTTAAAATAAATAAATCAGATTTTCTAAATCAAAGTACCTACATAATATTGTTATAATGTTAACCCTTTTCTAATCGCGGCTTGAACAGTGGGGTATTTATAAACCCCAAATAAAAAAAAATATAATATATTTCTTTCACAAAATTAATGTATTCTCTGTTAAAGTTTATTTATTTTCGTTTCTCAAACAAATAATTTCTTAACATCGATAGTAATAATTGAGTTTATCAGAAAAGTTACTAACCTTCTCGCTTAATTTCATGTATGCCTACGAGTAAATACAAAGAACAACATCTCAGGGTGATATTAATTGGAAAGTTAACTTTCTCGAAGTTCACATATTAGCACTGAAACTTAAATAGGTTGAACATTGACATTTATTATTCACTGGATGTAGGTACACATTCACTAAATGCTATGGTTCACATTTACGGCGCGATTCGTTCGAGCATTTATTTTTGTTATTATTTGACGTTGACTAGAGCGCGATGCGGCGCGCACGCAAGCGTCTCTAATTTGGTCTCGGCGGGGTCTGCGGCGACTGAAGTTGTCTGCGGCCTACGCCAATCGGATCGATTCGAGCAGGCCACGGAACCAACGGATCCATTTGCTAGGTACTAATAATCTTGCTATACCTACTAGCGCGCCGCCGTTTCATCATTCAACATCCTAACAAAATATAGTTACCGGCACGTAAGTTCAACCAAAATGACGGTCGTCTGCGCAGGTTTATTTTAAGGAAAAGTGTCTATAAACTGAATTTTTAACCCGCACGAGTGGGTATTACTACTAATATGGTTACAGACTCACGTCGCATCTCATACAGAACCTCCATTAATACCTGAAAATTAAGTCTGCGATATAAATGTTTTACTGCGCTGCGAATAGGTCAACATATGTGCCAGGTATTGAAGTACATACATTCTGTGGTAAATTATGAAAAAAAATCAAGTCCTTTATAGTAGGTACATATAACATCATTATATCTAATATCTAATATCGTGTGGTGACGGCAGAGTAGAATACAATTGTCACCACCCCAAACCTCTCCCGTGGGTGTCGTAGAAGGCAACTAAGGATAAATCAGTGATGAGGAATGGGCAGCAGCATTCCTCTTATACCTACCAACTAGCAAAGTACTGCGACTTTTGTGCCCGATAAATGGCAATAGGCTCGCCACCTATTACATGGGACCTAGCCTAATTGGCGAAGCGTGGGTGCTAGTTCACCTCTGCCTACCCCTTCGGGGATATTGGCGTGAATTATGTATGTATGTATGTATATCTAATATTAAATTTTTAAACCTGAGTACTTATACATCGTGTGATAATCATTATTAATTTAAACTATAGGTTTAAAACTGACGATTCATGAGTGTATGTAATGATAGCATAAGCATATGAATAAACCATATTTTTATTTTCTCCATGCTGGCATGGAGGGATGGATGGGGGAACGAAATAATAACGTAGAATTCGTCAGCCCCGACTCACCCCAGCAGGGATGTCGTAAAAGTAACTAAGGAAGATTGCCCGTTGTAAAACATGAAGTACACATTGGGACATGGTCCTTTGCGTCTCTTTGCTATAGGTAGGTTCATTCATTCACACAGATGGATGAGACGAATCAAAACTGAGTCAAGACCAAGTAGAAACCCTAAAAAGGGCCGTTCCCACGCCGCCGTACAAACGCCCCGACGTGGCCTCACACACGTTTAACAGTGGTGCCAGAAGGGGGGAGCGCCTTTAAGGCTATATGGTCTACGCTTTAGCCCCATACCAAAGGCGAACCATCCGAGCTCCACGAACACCACCTACGGGTGGTGAGCCGACGCCAAAGTGTAGGCACCAGGGGTCTTACCACCAACTCTAAACGAGACTCAATTCCCATTGTTAAATAATGTTACTTTAAGGGACGGTTTTTTGATGCATAGATAAATCAACCAAGTGTTAAAAATTATTACATAGTTAAATATCAAGCTGATATTTAACCATTAATTTAGTAACATTTTTTAACAAATGTTTGAGTTAACTATGCATCAAAAAACCGGCCTAACTGCCGCACTCAGAGGCGTCAATTAACTTTAATGAGTATTTAATGTCAAAAATTTTCATTCTTATCTAGACCATACACTCCTCAAGAAAATTGACGCCTCTGAGTGCGGCAGTAACAGCTTTAGGAACAGATTAAAATGTTAAGCGACATTTCATGTTTGTAATAATAGTCAGTCCGATTTTTTCGATCCGATCATTCAAAAATCTTTGAAGAGTGACTTTGTGCAGTGAAAGTGGTGTTATTTTGAGTGTTAGGGTGGGATATTGGTTGTAGGATGCCGTGTTGATTATTAGTGTTATGATGTGTTTAACGTTGAATTTTATAGTCGTCTTCACCACCTCATCTGTCGCAGTCATGAATTCTGCTACCGTTCGATTCTAGTCCAGGACACCCCTATGCCCATATCGTATGTAAAATACAAGAAAAATAAACTATAAACATGACTGTATGGGCTGAATTCCTTTGTTTTCCCTAAAAAAAGAGGAGAAATAAAAACAACAAAGAAGAGTGTTTGGCGCGTTTCATGGTGTCAGTCAGATTTATTTTCACTAATTCAAAAATTGTTACTGAGTGGATTTTGTGCAGTGAAAGTGGTGTTATTTTGATGCACAGGCATCCGTGTTGATGTGCAATTATGCAGAATCATCGAAAATAAGTCTCATGATGTGTTTGATGTTGTGGTGAAGATCACTATAAAAAGTGGTTTTATCCATTTCATCAAGCACCATCATTAACTCTGTTACCATTCAATTCGCGCCAAGCACTCCCTAGATGCGTTAAAATATGTGGCACCCATATTTTAACGTAAAATTCATTTCATTCATACTTTTCACCCACTCATTATTCCATAAGACTACAGATAAAATACACACTAAAGACTTGGCTGTATGGGCTAGAACCTTTGCCTTCCCTAAAATATAGGGAGAATTTAAAACTAAAAAATAAAAATAAAAACAACAAAAAAAGTATTGTGCCACAAGTTATTTAATCAGTTGGTGATGTCGCTAGTGGTGAACAAAGAGTCATGGAAATGTCAAAATCTATTGATAAACTGTAGTTCCAATTTTCGCCGCCTGATCAGAGAAGTTGGTAACTTTGTCATTTCCTTCCTTGTTGTGTCAATTGTCAAAGTCACATTTAATTTTTGATTTCTAGGCTGCGATTTTTTTGTATAGTCATTTTAAAACTTATTGTTTGTATTACCCATATTCATTTACGTGCAAGAAAATAATTTGTTTACCTATTAAACATAGAAAACATTGTTATAAAATAGTTAATATACCTAGAAACCTTTAGCATACCTACATTTTTAGGTCACAAATATGAGCACAGTTGATCGCAGAAGAAATCAACTTTCGCATGTGCAGGATGGCCAAGGTGAAGTCCAAGATCCTATTGTTTCTTCAACTATTGAAATACCAAATCAAACTGTAACCAGGCCAAGACTCCGGACAATAAGGAGAGACTGTATCGGATTATTCCAACCTCTTTCTCCTATGTCAAGTACCTATCCTTTTCCTTATATCCTATCTGATTGTTGACCCTTATTGAGATAATATTATATTTGTACTAATACTGTTGAAATGCTATTTAGAAAACTAGTAACTGTTTCTTACAGATTCAAGTCCACCAGTGTCCTCATCTGGAAACAGTTTATCAACGTCTAAAGCTCTAGTCGTAGTTGTTTTAATATTTATGACGTGTATACTAGCCTTAGGATTTTTGTACAGACAGTTTCCTGAATTAGAAGAGTTAGTATGTTTTTAATGTTAATATTTTTATGTTTCATTTATAATAAGTATCACCTACTGACTGCTCTTTTTTATTACAGACATGAGAAAAAGTATCTCAAGTTGCCATGGAAACTAGATGATGCCAAACAGTTGGGTCTGGTATTGGACCGATATAAAGATAAATATTTTTATCAAGTATTACTTGGAGTATTCTTAGTGTATATATTGTATCCTTTATAATTGTATTTCTAAACTGGTACTCTAATGTCTTGTCTGAAGACAGTGTTGCTCCCAGGTGTAGTAAGTATATACGTTCCAATATGCTGTTTGGTATAGAGTCTATATTGATATATCTGTGGCTAGAAATATCAATATAGCTAGATTCAAAATTTCTTTATCAACAAAGATGCCCACTAAAGTTTAGTTCCTAGGAACCAATGTTATTTTTAGTATTACAACTTCAGTAAGCTAACTTTAATCTTTAAATAAAATAACCAAACATGATCTATGTATGGATCGATAGAAAAATCTTACAAAAAATTATCTGTGTCATCAATATAATCCTTTACTCGGATACTACAGTTTGCAAACATTTGCAATACCTGGGTCAATATTTCTCAGTATTCTTTCAGGATTTTTGTTTCCATTTTATTTAGCATTACTGCTGGTTTCATGTTGTTCCGCAATTGGTGCAAGTCTATGTTTCTTTGTATCAAATATGTTGGGGAAAAAACTTATTAGGAAGTTTTTCCCTGAAAAAGCTGACCAGTGGTCAAAGGCTGTGACAAAGCACAAGAATAATCTACTGAACTATATAATATTTTTGAGGGTAACACCATTTTTACCAAACTGGTTTATTAATTTGACTGCACCTGTGATAGGTGTGCCTCTAATGCCGTTTGCATTAGGAACATTCATTGGTGAGTTGAATTTTGATTAAGTAACTGCAGTCAAAACTGGATATAATAACATTGTTTCCAACAACTGATTGGTTATTACGACTGAATGGCAAGGTCACAGCCAAATCCCTATATACTTGTGGCTATTGCTTATAACAACTATCGGATATAACAACCGAATTATATGGTCCCTTCAATGTCGTTATATCCGGTTTAGACTGTATATTGATTTTATGCAAATTGTTTAACATAAATAAACTAGTCTACATAAATGTTAAATGTGTGGTCAATTAGAACATTGTGCTAACATTTTTCCAGGTGTTGCTCCACCATCTTTTGTTGCCATCCAAGCTGGCCAAACATTGCACACACTAACATCCACTAGTGATGCCTGGTCATGGACTTCAATAACAGTTCTGAGTGTATTTGCATTAATTTCACTTATTCCAGTGTTATTAAAAGAAAAACTAAGAGAAAAATTTGAATGAAACCTACTTATGACATTTTTAGCTAAATTTATTTAATTAATATTTATGTTCTGTTGTGTTGATAAAAATATAAATGTTTATACATTCCCGAAACAGTTATTTTTACTATAAATGTTTTCCCTAGTAAACTGTCCTTTAAATAAAGATGTGCTTACCAATACATGTTGGTGAATAATTAAATATTACCTTAGTAATTTTTATTGATAGTTGGGCGTGACTGGCAAAGCGATATTTCAAAGTAGATCATAGGGAGATAGTAGAGTCACTTGTCTAAGAATGATGTGTTGCTGGAAATAATATTTAAAAACCAATGTATTTATGATAAGTATATTGTTTCTTTCTCAGATAAAAAGTAATGACGTTGACAAAATTAGCTTGCTTATCATATCCTTGAATTATTAACAGTAGGAACCAATGTGTGCAATAAATGTAACATTACTTGAAGATTGTTGTACAACAGGTCTCCAGTACCACCAATTGTACCATACTGCAATAAAATAAAGACAATTTATTACATACTAAAATAATATTCTCTGTACTAATTAAATATCCATATTAGACTAATAGTGATTTAAAAAAAATACCATGAAAGGAACTCCTACCACCAAGAATAAAAAGTTACAAAAATATCTTACACAAATAAGTCTCCTTTAGTTCTACTTTCATAGATTTGCATTGATGTTTGCATTCTTCTGCTGGTATGAGATTAATGGTTCTAGTACCACTCAGGGACAGTAGAAATGAGAAACTGCATTCAGTTTCAGGTATTTTAAACATGCCTTGACTAGAATCTATAATTATAAATCTCTCTGTACTTTGACCAAATTTAGGGACAATTTTAGGTCTTGGTATAAATTGTCGAAGTATTCTCGCTACATTCATGTTGTTTAGTTTCCTGAAAAATAGAATAAAAATTCAATATACTTTATTCAGAATGAAAACCTAGTTCTAATATGTGCTACTACTAACCATGTATACAGTTCATTATCAAGTTTTTTACGCGTAAATAGATCATGGGGTGTTGTATATTTATTATTACCTATTGAAATTTTAGCAGCTTCATTATCAAACACCCCTATATTCTTAATATAAATACTTCTTAAAGCCTCTAAAGTGATTACATTCTGGTCTGTCTGAAATAGGAAAGCATATTATTGTTCTAATATAATATTCAAAAGAACTCGTTAATGTAGGTAAAATTCTGTCTATAGCAGGTACAATTTTGATAAAGTACCTCATAAATAAATGGTGCTTTATATTGAGGATCCACAGGCTTGCTTGGTTGATGGATTTCTCTAATATGGTTTACTGAACTACATGGCCAACAATCCATATCCACCACAGTAAAGAAAGGGTTTTGTAATAAGCAAGTTTCATGGTACAAATCTAAATATAAAAGAAACTTTGTTTACATACAAATGTTTAGATTTATCTCTCTATATCATTTAAACTTGGGTTTATAAAACTCACCAGTTAAAGATGGAAATAAAGATATTATAGGAATGGACATTTTTCGCAACAGTCTCAATCCTGGGTAAATAAATTCTTGTAAGCTACATACTATGGAAGTATAAATAAATTTGTAATTGTAAATACTAATTGCTATAATAGTTGTTGCTACTAAAAAAATTATGCGTCTTTGGGTGATGAAATGTCTGCTGGATTTCGAAATCTCTTGAGGTGGAGTTTTTTCTAATAAACGTAACGATTCAAAATACATTTTACGGAATTCTGCTTCGCTTAGGCCAGCTTCTAAAGATTGTTTTTTAAGAAATTTTATAGAATCCGAATATTCTTGTAATACATTTTCATCATTATCATCCATTTTGTGTGGTGAATTTGATAATCTTTGAAATGTTGTATTCTTAGTTTACTTTTACTCAGGAAGGAAAAGTTATACTCTTTTAAATTCAATAATATTTAACTCAGAGTTTCTTGCAAGAAAAAAAAACAACAAATTACATACACTGACTTGACAGTGCTGTGACAGTTGACAGATACATTTTATTTTTAATCTTCTTCTCCCTGCCCTGTTCCCAGTCTATCTGGGGTCGGCGCAGTATGTTTCCTCTTCCATTCATATGTCAGACGCCATCAAGCCATCCAATCCCTTTTGATTCATATCATCCATCCCACCGTAATGGTGTTAGTGATGAATGAATGTATAGAAAAGAGACTGAACGGACCATGTCGAGAGACCCATGAACGGAGAGAGTGATTAGAATGACAACATTCCATTCCATACTGCTCAAGGTTTTGGCTTAGGTTTTACAGCCGGCCGCCTGCCTGACACCAACCCTCCTTGGGTACGCTGTTGTTGGTGGTTTGCCCTCCACCATTCGGGTGCCCCAAGGTGCTTATTGGTCTACACCGGGCAATCTCCCTTAGTCGACTTTTACGACACCCATGGGATGAGTTGGGGCTGGCCTATTCTACGTTATTTGTTCGCTCCCAGGCCAGCATAGGAGAGGCATACATTTTATTTACAGCATACATTTTATTTTTAATACTTCCTTTTTTTATGGAAGGCAAAGGAACGTAGCACACAACCATGTTTCTTCTTCCTGCCCTTATCCCGCTCTAGGCGGGGTCGGCACAACATGTTTTCTTCTTCCATTTCTCTCTATCCTTCACTAATTTCTCATCCACCCCTCTCGCTATCATATCCTCCTTTACACAGTCCATCCATCTCTTCTTTGGTCTTCCTCTCCTTTTACGTCCTTCCACGTCCATGCCTAACATTCTTCTGCCAACATAGCTTTCATCTCTTCGCATAACATGACCAAACCATCCCAGTCTATTACTCCGCAGTCTCTCTGTCACTTGCGCTACTTTAGTAGCACACAACCATGGCTTTGGTTTTATTAATCTTGAATTTTACAATAATTTAGCTGTCACACATTTTAACGCATGGAGTGTTTGGCGCGAATCGAATGGTAACAGAGTTCATGATGGCGACTGATGAAAAGACCACTATAAAACTCTCGACGTCAAACACATTGTAACAATAAAACACCAGTTTCACTCCACTCTGAAACAATTTTTTAATGATTATAATAAAAATCTGGCTGACGCTATTCTATAAAGCGCGCCAACTAGTTTGTGGTTTTAATTCTCCGTTTTAAAAGGCAAAGGGATCTTACCTATACAGCCGTGTGTTTAGTTTTATTTTACTTTAAATATCACTTTGTGCTTTTATTATTTTCTGTATTTATTTGAGAAGCTATACTAACACAGAGCTTTTAATTTATTATCATGTTTATTACATTTTTTAATTTTCCCTATATTTTAGGGAAGGCAAAGGGTCTAGCCCATACAGCCAAGTCTTTAGTGTATATTTTATCTGTAGTCTTATGAAATAATGAGTGGGTGAAAAGTATGAATGAAATGAATTTTACGTTAAAATATGGGTGCCATATATTTTAACGTATCTAGGGAGTGCTTGGCGCGAATTGAATGGTAACAAAGTTAATGATGGTGCTTGATGAAATGGATAAAACCACTTTTTATATTGATCTTCACCACAACATCAAACACATCATGAGACTTATTTTCGATGATTCTGCATAATTGCACATCAACACGGATGCTTGTGCATCAAAATAACACCACTTTCACTGCACAAAATCCACTCTGTAACAATTTTTGAATTAGTGAAAATAAATCTGATTGACACCACGAAACGCGCCAAACACTCCCCATGTTTATTACATGTAATTATATATATTTTTTTAATTGGCTTAACGTTCCTGGAAACAAGTCCTTTAGGAACTTTCTTTGTATAATTTCGTTTACTTTTCTTAATTTTGAATGAATGATAAATGAATGAATGAAAATAATGTATGAAATGGATTTAACATTAAAATATGGGTGAAAATATTTTAACGCATCTAGGGAGTGCTTGGCGCGAGTCAAATGGTAACAGAGTTCATGACGGTGACCGATGAGGTGGTGAAAACCACTATAAAATTCTCAACGTCAAACACGGCACAACACTTTTATTTCAATGATTTTTTATAATTGAACATCAACACGGATCGTTATGCATCAAAATAACACCACTTTTACTACACAAAATCCACTCTGAAACAATTTATGAATGATTGAAATAAAAATTTTACTAACGCCATTGAAAGCCCGCCAAGCACTCCTGTAATTATAATTTAAAAGTTGCAATTTAAAAGTTGAAACTGACTCACTCAGAGACGTCAAATAACATTAATGAGTACTTAACGTCAAAAAATGACAATTCAAAACCAGTCGCTAATCTGGCTGGATCTATGGTCTAGATTTGAATGAAAATTGTTAACATTAAATACTCATTAAAGTTAATTGATGTCTCTGAGTGCGACAGTGAGATAAATTAATGACAAAACATATTTAAAACTGTTGGCCTTAGCTCTATAGTGTAGATGCCCAGTCGCCCCTTAATCAAGCCAGCCTGATGGAGAATTCTGCACAAGACTGAGGCATAGTACAATTGCTATTGTTGGTTGCCAGGCGCACTAGATTAACGGTAGTAGGTATAATATTTGTACATATAATTAATAATACATAATTACAATCCAAAAAGTATGTGAAATAATAAAATTTTACTATTATCGAAACTTTATTATTGAACTGCATATTTGGAGATGGAGTCTTATATTGAAATCAATTTGGATAGTTAACATTTTACCACATTATTGCACACTGCAGTGTACCTACATCGGCGGTGTGTTATTATAACGTAAAAGCCAAAACATCCATTCACAAAATATGATATTGAAATCATATGAAGTAATTTGTAGTAATTCGTATTAGGTATTGACTTCTTTCACTTAGACGATAAGATAAGACAAAGTAGCGACAAGTTGGGGCCTTCCGATAACACGGGCGATGTAATAGTCCTGTCAATATACGTTATTATGCTCAGTCTACGAGTGTTTAAATTAAACAAGACAAATAATATTCGACTAGAAAACCATATGATATGACTTAATAAGTTTAGTGAGAAGTGTTAAAATTTTGCTCCCCCAACATCTGGTGATTTGTGATGAAAATGTCAATAAACTCTGGAAAATGCAGGGGCCCACAATAAAATGGATGTCAATACGCGAGTGCAAGAAACTACGTGGAATTGGCCACTGCTGTTATCTGTTGTATTCTTGAACGTGCGTATTTTCTATTTATTTGGTTTAGAATGTACTAATGTTGAAACAGCATACAAGACAAAATAAAATTATAATAGAAACACAATTACAAAAAATAAAGAAGAAATTACCCATTTTATTTGACGAATATATTTGTTATAATGTCACTTGTACAGTCCGTCTCACAAAAGATGATAACATTATTTTCGCTCTTATTACAAAGCGTTAAGATATAAGCCAAGAGACTTCCTTCATGATACTGATTATACGGCGATCGTTGTCATTTGTTCTCAATGTGTAATTTGGTGACGTCAGATGACTTTGAGTAGGTACAGGTGTTCTAGCATTATATGTACCATTAAGAAGTGGCACACCATGATTAGGTAGTATATTGGTATAGTTAATAGGACACGGGACACCCATAAATACAAACTTTCATGATAGGTGTATTTAACAACGGGGCCCTTGTGAGTAATGTGATAATTATTCGGGACTCAAATAAAATAACACCTACTACGAGAAATATTCTAAGTAAGCATAACAAAATATTGACTTTAAAAAAACTATGAATCATTCTGGAATTTACCTCTTATTAAAAAACATTTAAGGCACAAACATTAAGTACTTTATGTTACCGTAGACGTGTCTCTACGTAAGAAAGTTCGAAAGATTGAAATGCAATAATAAGAATTTGATAGAACGTAGCGTCGTCGCTGTTATTTTACACATTGTTACAAGTTCTCCTTAGATAGAGACAACATAATATTTGTTTATGTTATGCATTAACTTGTATTATTAGATAGGCGCAAACTGTGACGTGGTGTGCGCTATTAGCGGAAAAGAAATACAGATTCTTTTAGTAATATCACTAATACAGACACAATAACATCAATGAGGAGTTATCTGCACGAATGTCGTGCGATGCCGTTATTTTAATAAAATTTTGCATACAAACAATAGCCGTTATTTCTAAATTTGTATTTACGGAATTGTCATTGCTTTACAAGTAGCTAACTAACTGGATATGCGGAAAATATCATTTTATTTGATAAGTAGGACATAACTCGTAATTTTTACACAGATTTGGAAGATTATTTTTCAATAATGGCAAGGTTTTAATATTTTTCAGGTTTGTTTGCCAAGCCTAGTGTTATCGTATGGAATACTGTTGTTGTACTCTACGGAACTGGGTGTTCCGATATGGCAGGGATTAGCTTCACCTGCGATCTTCATATGGACGTACGGTTTATCACGTGAGTACCTATGTAAATCTACAATGTATATATACATCACGCCTGTATCCCCGAAGGGGTAGGCAGAGGTCGATTAACACCCACGTTTCGCCAACTATGTTAGGTCTCATCGAGCACGGAAATCGCAGTACATGCTAGGTTTGACAAAAGGAACGTTGCTGCCCATTACTCATTGCTGTCTTAACCCTTAGTCGCCTTGTACGACACCAGCGGCAGAGATTGGTGGTGGCGACAAATGTATTCTACCTACATGACGTCACTACACGGCGAACCACAATACTCTTACTAACTCTATAAATCATTGTTGGTTTGTATGCTGTTGAGGAGGGGGCGAGGGGTATACCAGCTAAATCCCTATATTCATTACTAAAAGACGTTGGCTTGTCTAGAGCTTTCGTAAGTTCTTCACTGGAACATGTGTCTGAAGGCGGCTCTCACGGAATCTTATCAAATATGGCTAGGCAGAAAGAGAAGTCGGACTAGTGGTCGAGGGGCTTCCCTTTCTGCCCTTTCTGCCACACTATGGACCCGGGGGCGCCCGCCCGGTGTATCCATGGAATGCAAGAGTTATCGTTTCACTATTGCAACGAGGTGTCAATCTACTTCTGATGCTCACCGTTCTTGATATGTTGCAGAATGTTGGTGCAGAGACGCTGCAGACTCATGGGGTGGACCGGTTGGCCATCGAGTGATGGCGACGTTCGGTTTACTTCTAGTCGTATCAAGTCTTTTGATATGTGCTTTTGTTCCTTTTCACGCACAACACGTGGTCTATGGAGTGATGGGAGGTAACTCATTGTGTTCATTGCGATCTACTTATCTATTGTTTGGTTTTACCCATTATGCAATATATTTTACTCTTTTTAGGTCTTGGATCTTCGCTAATTTCAGCACAAGTGGATGCCGTGATTTTTGACACCTACGACTCTCAGTTGGGGATCATACGGGGTCTATGTTTCGCTGGACAAGCCATAGGGCAGTCTTTGTTCCCTCATATTTTAAGCATTGTAATAGAATACTATGAATACTCAAATTCGTACATGATTATAGCTGGTATCATGATGCAAACACTGCCCGCTATCATGTTTTTGAAGGTTGACAAAACTATGAAAAGGCCAGTGTCTTATTCAAGGTATAGTGATAAAACGTACGCGCTATTCAATAACGAAGGTATGAATGGCTATAACAACGAAATGCAGTTATATGATCTAAGCACTAAATGTTGGCAAAGTCCATCCGGTGACAATTCGCATCGACGACATTATGACGACAATTTGCACGAATTTGACAATGATAACGACTATATTGAGGATAACGAAAATGCGACTATCACACCACCACCAAGTCCTGAAGAAAAAAGGAGAAACATATTTGGTGTTGAAATATTACCGCAAATACTAGAAGAAAGTGAAGAGAGTGATGAGGAACTAAATGAACAAGACAAAAATAGAGGTAAAAATAGAAAGAGGTTTAGTATGGCTATCAAGAGACTGAGCACTATAGGTGATAGTTTTGATGATTATATTACAAAACAGATTAGGCGCGATTCCGAAGTTGGACATGATAGAGAACACTCTGAAGTAGAAGTTACTTATGACAACATATCCCCAGTGACAGATGTTGAAAGGGAGAAAATATTTAATTCCTTCAGCTTTCGCTGCCAGTCTGCATATGCCAGTATGAGAAGAAGTATGCGAATGCCGTCTTACAGAATGTACAGGTTACGACGGAGGCTGGTGTATATGTTGTACAATTTGAACGATACGTTCATTAAGCCACTGACAAGGTCACTGTCGTGCTGGCGATTTTATCCCGCCTTGATGATATGCATCTCAAAACTCATTTTATCTGCGATATCTTTAGTATTACTGCCACTGATTGCATCAAAGATTGCACCAGAAATATCTGTGACGGAGACGAATTTTCTGATTACTCTTCATGGTTTTACTTGGATATGTTTTCTCCTGTGCACTCCTTGGCTGGCGCAAACTCCTAAACGGAATTTTAAGTATGTGGCTGTGGTTGGATTGTTCATTTCGACTGGAGCGAGTTTTAGTAAGTTTAGAAAACAACACAGATTTTTCAATAAGAATATTGATGGCAAGTTTAACAACATAATTTCGTTTTTCAGTTTTGGCAGTGGCGGATAACCACGACATATTTTCAATTGGTTGTGTAGTGGCTGGTGTTGGTTATGGAGCAATAACGTCGTGTTGGGAGACATCCGTACAAGATTTTGTTGGTGCCCGTAAATGGCCCAAGTTCCACAGCACTTTAGAAACCCTCTCGACTACCATGCTGGCGGGTTTTGTATTCGGACTCAGTTACATAGTAGACGAAAAACTTGGCTTAAAATCAACCATGTACATTATTGGCCTAGTTCTCGCTATTGTCACGTTAGTGTGGTCTATCATTGCAATTGTTTCTATATATATTACTAAAGTGAGATCTCTTAGGTTAAACAGAGGCTGCTTGTATTAGTCACTTTAACATTTAAGTCTCATAGTTAACTAAACATTCCGTAAATAGTTCGATATAGTAGATTGAGATTGTTTTAAAGATATTTTATTGAATTAAATAAACAATTTTTATATTTTAATCCTACATTTACTTCAAATTACCCTCTTTCCAATAAATTGTTCTATATTCCATATCATAGAAATATATCTACATCTCTATACTTTAAAACAAAAATTTGAGTAAGCACTGTAGGTATGTTTAATTGAGCACCATAAATATCGGCATACTTTCTAATTATTACACTTCTCATTAAAAAAATTTAAACACCTCTGAAAAGATAATAAGTTTTATCTATATTTACATTGAACAAAATAAATAAACATTGCCAGGTAATATAATATATGGTATCGTTTACCGAACATGAATGTTTCAAATTTATTTCCATCCAATGAGCCAGCCTCGTATACATTCTTAGCTTACGCAACCGCAGGCTAATAAATAAACTTATCTCACAGGTATTTAGCTGCACATCATAAACATCCGCGTAGTAAGCTACGTAGATCACGCCTATTCAAGATTTCTAGGAAAGGAAAATATTTTAGGAACTCTTTGTTGTGATGTATACCTAAAGTGTAAGTACATCTTATTATCCTACAAGAGTTTTGAAAATATACACCCTACACCCTACAAGTTTAAATTCTATTGTCAAGCCCAAATTACCTAACTACCTACCTATATAGCAGTGAGTATGTTATGTATCCTACATAGATGACGGATAATAATTATTTAGCAAATATTGAAAATATACTACATTAAATAAACAGTCCTGACTCGAGATGAAATAACCTTCTTCATGACTCAAACATTTGGCCAGGCAGAATTGGCTGGCCAAATGTTTGAGTCATGCTATGTCTTAACCGAGCATTAACTCAGCGTTCTGGCCATTAGACCTAACCAAGTCAACCTAGAGAAATTGGAGAGCTTTGTATTATAATTGACAGTAATTTATTTGCGTAGACGGTAATGTGCATCAAGATATATTTGTTAGAAACTAATAATATGACTGACGGCGAAAAACACCCTAAGGCCGGAGGAAATCAGTCGTCAACATTATTTATATAATGTCACTGTAATCTGTGTGTGATATAAAGTCTCTCTTATGCTAACAATATCATCATACGACTGTACAAATTGTGTCAACTTCCAACTATTCTCACATACGAACGAAACCTTCACGAGATAAACGAACTATTGCGATGAAACGACTCTACGAATATTAGTATTACTCTACGTACGTATTACCATTACGATTTAGATTAGGTAAAAAGAAATGACTCAAAAGAAAAAAGAAATGAGTTTATTACACAATTTAATTTTGGTAAGTATTGTACTAATAAAGTAGTTTGTAATGAAATATCACAAGTAATTAGTAAATGTGTGAGATATAATTCACTTTATGTTTCAGGTATTTGCTGTTATACAAATAACAGCATCTTCTTATATCGATTGCGATGGAAAATCATTCCATTGTGTTAACGCTACACATTTCATGATATGCGTGGATTTTGGAGGTGGCGTGACAAGTACGCTTGACAGTTTTTTGATTCAGTGCCCCCCTTCAACTGAGTGTCGTAAAACGAATAAGTTTGAGTGCGAATTTCCTTCACCAGTGACACCAACAGTGGGTGTAAGTGTGCCTAGTGAAATAGAATTAGTAGAAACGGCAACACAAGTAAACAGTGATACTACAAGAGTTTTAAAAAATATGACGACCAGTGAAGCTAGTAAAGTTACTTCAAATGTTGGTGCAGGTAGTCAATTGGGAACCACTGAGACTTCTCATACTACAGAGATACCAGAAAATAAAATTGACTCCGTTGGAATGAACACGTCACCGTGGGGTTTTGAGACTCCAGCTACGGATTTTGTTACTGTAAGTACGTTACAAGATCCTGTTACAGAAAAATATATTGTTTCTGCCAACGTAGCGATCGACAGCAATAACAAAAAAAGTGTTTACGTAAATAACCATTTAAATATTCTCAATGTCACTAGTGAAACTATTACAACCGATATAATTTTGTTTACGAATGACACCTCTATAGGGGATAATGGTATAAATTTGCTAATAAATAGTAATGTATTAACAAATAATACTACCATGTACGATAGAAAATTAGAAAATGTTACGGTAGAACACAACAGTGGTCCTAAAAATATGTCACTAAGCAATAATAATTATGAGACAGTATCACCACTAAGCACAGTTTTGACTACCGAAACAAAAATTAGTAATATAAACAAACACAGGAGCACTAATCTAGAGGAGAAAAATAGCACGATAAGTGATTTTACCTTATATAATAATTCTAACATTTTGAGCGTTTTGAATGGACAAAACATGAATAAACCTACAAACATAGAAGATATCATTTTATACAATATAACTATATCTAGTGATTATTATGACTTAATTACATATAGTAACTTATCTAATACCGATCCAGTTTCTGTTAACAAGGGTATCATGAAAATAACAACGTTTTCTAAAAATAATACTAACATCGAAGCGATCACCAATAATGATACATTGGTGTTTGTTGTTAGTGATAATACGATGATTGCACCAATCTCACATGTCAACAGTAGTGTTAACTCAAAAATAGAAACTCCTGTAACTATCGTTAATCCAGATATCAATATTGAAAAACATACTACAGCTGTAGATGAGTTGTTACTTAGCGATTATGTAACTGAAAAATATAACAATACACATTTTGTTAATAAAAAATTAAATAAAACCGTCAGCAAAAATGACACCAATCACCTCCATAATATTTCACAATCATTAACAACTACTAACATAATAAATATTACAGACGAAAATATTAAAACCAACACTAATATGAATCCTGGTAACGAGCGTAATATTATAGGTGATTCTAATTCTGCTGTAGACATACTTGTAGTGCGAAATATGAAGCTAAATATTTCAAAAGTTTTTGAACAGTCAACTGATAATAGTACCAATATTGTAGTAAAAGAAATATTGTTACCTACGGTCCTTATCACTGTCAACCCTACAGTTAAAAATAATAATACAAATAGAAGCGTACCGCTTACTGATATGATTCCAATAGAAAAACAAGCTGCGATAAATACAGCTGATATCAATAGAAGAAAATATAACACAGCAGACCTTAACGTAGAACATAAGCCATACATTGAACCTTTAAATACTACCGAAATATATACAAATATTTTAAAAATACCTTTCAATAGCAAGGAAATACCAAAAACCAGTATAGAAATTCCTATAAATTTAAAAGTGACCGAATTAGTAGATAACGGCACCATTGTTATTTCAGGAACACACATACCATCTAATGATAAAATAAGTCTCACAAGTAACAATGTGACAATACCTACAACTAACAATAACACGTATTTCATAGAAGCACAGCAGACAAAAGATAACGGTAACTCGAGCAAAGCAGCACCTGATATACAAATCAAAGAACTAAACTTAACTTCAAATGTTAATAATAAACAAATAGGAAACAGTTATAAAAAAAATGAATGGGGTAAAACATCAATACCCCATGATGATAATATTTCTGTGACAGATAAACGACCTTTTGATGAAAAATATACTAGCAACTCAATACCCTCGGTTAATAATATTTATATGACAGATAAACCACCTATTGATGAAAAACATCTTAACAACCACTCACTACTTATTGATACAACGAACAAAACAACATTAATAGACAAACAAGAGCTTAAAACATCCTTTCTCAATAATAGTAATTATAAAATAAGTAATCACTATGTTGGGCCCAGTAAATTTATCCCATCCATTTTAAATAATAGCAGAACTCTAAATAATAGCGTAGACATTAATGATGCCGAATTTATAAATTATGATTTCATTATCACAACGGAGAAATACATGATGACAAAGGATACGTTATTAGTAGACAATAATTCCACATCTATGGCTACAATAATTATTAACAACTCGACCATTCAGAAGAAGTTAAATGTAGCAAATCAGAATAATATTACACAACCAATTTACAGCGAATCATCCAGCCAAATATATTTCTCAACAGAAAATACAATTCTTCAGTCAAATGACAGTACCAGTAACAATAGTTATATATCTATTGATAATTCCAGTTTCGATGTCAACACACTCTCAGAGCAAATTAACCAATTAAATATTTCGAAAGTTAATATGCTGATAAATGGTGATAATGTTACAAATGGAATGGAAAATATATCAATATCCGCTGTTATTAATATTACAGATATTTTTACTATTGATAATAAAGATGCGAGCGTTGGTCCTCAAGCTTCTGATATTAACGTATTAAAGCTAGGAGAAAAACCACTGTCTAAAACATCTGTAATTAATAGTAGTAAACCAGATTTCGGACCAAGCCCACACGTTATAAATAATACGGGGACTATTATAACTAATCTTGAAATAGATGTAGTAAAGACGTATCCCGGTAATACCCCCGAAACTTACACGAGTATTCATTTATTATCATTTGAAAAGGATAATGTGTCTGAAGTAATAATTAATAATAATGGATCACTAATCCAAGAGAATGTGATTGTTACCGGAAATAGCAGCGATTTATATGGTCTAAAGAACAATGAAACATTAGTTAAAACAAATGTAGCACATATAACAAAAGATATAGTAATGCTTAAATCAAATGAAGCAATAGTTAATAATAACGGATCAGTCATAAAGGAAAATATAATTGTTACCGAAAATAACGGTGATTTTTATGATCTTAATTACAACGAAACCTCACTTAACGTAACATCTATTAAAAAAGATATCGTGATCAAATCAGATGATAGCAAGAATAAAGGTTTTAACTCAACAGCTACGACTGATCGGAATGTAGAAAGTCCCAAGGTACAAATTAATAAATTTAACAATTCAAAAGTTTTGGTCAAACTTATAGAGGAAAGTAATATTACACGTCCATTGACCAAAAAAGAATTATCGGATGTTGCCATCAACACTTTGAGAGCTATTAATATTAAGAGCAATAGCCAAAACATTGAAGATATTGTTAATAATAATGGATCGTTCACATCAGACGATATAATTGTTACCGCAAATAACAGTAATTATTATGATCTTAATATCAACGAAACCTCACTTAAATCAAACATAACATATATTAAAAATGATACTGTAGTCAAATCTGATGATAGCAAGAATAAAGAGTATAACTCAACAGCTACGTCTGATCTGAATGTAGAAATTCCTAAGGTACAAATTAATAAATTTAACGATTCAAAATATTTGGTCAAACTTATAGACGAAAATAATATTACACATCCATTGACCAAAAAAGAATTATCGAATGTTGCCATCGACACTTCGAGAGCTATTAATATTAAGAGCAATCGCCAAAACATTGAAGATATTGTTAATAAAAATGGATCATTCACATCAGACGATATGATTGTTACCGCAAATAACAGTAATTTTTATGATTTCAATTACAACGAAACCTCACTTAAATCAAACATAACATATATTAAAAATGATACTGTAGTTAAATCAGATAATAGCAAGAATAAAGAGTATAACTCAACAGCTACGTCTGATCGGAATGTAGAAAGTCCCAAGGTACAAATTAATAAATTTAACAATTCAAAAGTTTTGGTCAAACTTATAGAGGAAAGTAATATTACACGTCCATTGACCAAAAAAGAATTATCGGATGTTGCCATCGACACTTTGAGAGCTATTAATATTAAGAGCAATCGCCAAAACACTGAAGATATTGATAATAATAATCGATCATTCACATCAGACGATATAATGGTTACCGCAAATATCAGTGATTTTTATGATCTTAATTACGAAACCTCACTTAAATCAAACATAACATTTATTAAAAACGATATTATAGTCAAATCAAATGATAGCAAGAATAAAGAGTATAGCTCAATAGCTACGTCTGATCGGAATGTGGAACGATTCGAAGTACAGATAAATAAATTTAACGACTCAAAAGTTTTGATCAAATTTATAGACGATAACGGTAATGTTACACGTCTACGGACCGACCAAGAATTACCGGTTGTTGCCATTGACACTTCGAGAGCTACGTTGAATCTTAACATTAATAACAATCAACAAAAAATTGACACTATTAAATCATTAGAATCTGAGATGTATGTTTACAACATTAGTGATATGAAAGTAGAGCCTGCCATTGTCAATATACCTTTAAAAAATAATGGAATCATTGTGAGCGAATTTGATAACCGTGACGCCTTTGTTACCTCAAACAATTACGCGATGCCTAATAGTCAATTAATAGCAGATACCAAAGTTGTAACTGAACGTGAAAGCATTAAAAATGAGACGTATTTAACTAATAATAGTAATGACGCAGCACGTGACCTTAAATCAATTAATAGGAATGATTTCAATAGGACATATTTCACGGAAGCAAAAATAAAACTTCAGTCAAATGATAGTAAGAGTAACAATGATAATAGCTCTTTTGTAATGTCTGTATCGAATGTGGAAATAGTCAAAAGTAACATCAAACAATCAAACATTTCAAATTCAAACAAACAGCCAATATCAACAGTTGCGAACGCATCTAATGCAATTACTCTAAATAGATATGATAAAGGTAAATCGAATTCGGGAACAATAAATGTAGAGCTAGATAAGCAACCGGTGTTAACAAAAACCAGTATTGATGCGATAAATTCTGGTGCTGTTAAAAGTGATCCCAACATATATAACACGACTGTAAATAGAACTAGTGTCGACACTGGCCTGAAAATGTCAAATGATTTTCTAAGTAGTGTTCACTCTTCTTTGAACATAACTACCACTAAAGGAGTGGGAGAAAATACCCTTGAAAAACCGCATATAAGTAAACATACTAACATTACAGACTCTAATTCTGTCGGCAAAGTTCCACTTAACAGTCCTATGCATTTACATTCTCAAATTACAAAATCAGAGATTAGATCAAATGTTTATGAAAGTACGCAGGTTTTCCCGAAGTCAATCAATGGCAATAAAACGATAGCAATTTATGATATTGATAAAACAAATAATAATATTAGTCTCCACCTAATGAATAAAGAAATTACATCTTCAGTACAACTACAGCATAATAGTGTTTTCAATGTAAACAAAAATATAAGTACTTTACATTCACCCATTATAAAGCCTGACATAAACTCTGATACACAAGATAAGTCAAAAGACAGTAACACTCCGTTACAAATAAAAAACAAGTCTATAAATGTAAATATTACGATTGAATCGTCAAACGTAACTTTCAGTACACGAAAAAAGGCAACGGACACCAATAAATTCGTAACTTTAAGGTATGAGGAAAACAATATGCAAAAAGTTGAAATAGCTATACCAAAATTAAAAGATATCAAAAATTTTGAAACTAACAATAGTGTTGTAGCAGTTGTAGAAACATTAAAACATTTAAATAGCACAATGACTATTGCTACGGAAAAATCTACTTTAGCACAAGACAACGTAGTGGTTGTTAATATTACACAACAAAATAGTAATGACTCAATGCGAACAGGAGGTATGATAAAACATAATTTGGTGAATACACACCAAAAACCTGTGCCAATAGATGTTAAAACTTCAAATACGATAAAATTCAATGATACTAATAGCTCAGATTTGTTTAATGTCTCAATTCCAGCTTCTAATGTAGTCACTGGCGTTGGACAAAACCAACCTAATATAACTGAATCAGCAGCCGGATTATATCATCAAAATAATGTTGCTCGTAACCTTACGAGTATTTTGGTGACTGAAAATGATAGTGTAAAATACAAAAATATTCGGAAATCTGCTCATACTGTTGCCAATCAGAGTATTCTACTGTCTGGAAGTGGTAGTTTAGACTCCAATGGTTTGGCTACTAATACGGCACAGTCAACTTTAGGTAATATTGTGATGCGAAAGAATATTTCGGATCATATATTGAGCCCAAAGAAAGATAATACAAGTGACAATGCAACACGCGCAAATGAAACTTTCGCATCATATAATATCAGTAATCATGTTGCAACTAAGGAAAAACAATTAGAATTTAATTGTATTAATAGAAAACGTGGGCGGTATTCTGACAAAATAGATTGTGGGATATACTACATCTGCATTGGAAGACTTCAACCTATTATTGGTAAATGTCCCATTGGTACCGTTTTCAGTGATATCACTAAGCAATGTACAAAAAATGTAACTCACTGCAGTAACGGCAGAGAATTTCAATGCACCTCTGGGGGTAGATTTAGTGATTTTACGTCTGAAAATACATATTACATTTGCGTGCCGTATGGGAAGAGTTACGCTCGGTTCAAATTTCAATGTCAGGGTGGTTATTACTTAGATAAGAAGGCGGTAAAATGTAATAAAATATTGGATTTAGAATCTCAAAATCAGTCAACATCGGTTTCAATAGATAGTAAAAGTGAACACACTGTTAATGAGGAGGCAGATGACGGCGATGTTAATACGTCTGGAACACAATTTAAATGTGACAAAGAAGGTGTATTTGCAGATGATAGTGATTGCAGGATTTACTATGTGTGTACGAAAAATAAGAAATCAGAATTTCGACGAAGAAAGAAAAAGTGTGATTCTGACGAACTATTTCACAAAGATAAAAAGAAATGCGTAGATGACGATAGTTATGACTGTTAAGTTTAACAATACTAAAACAACAATTTGATTCTTTCAATCATAGCGTTAACAAATCTTAGATACCAAGGATTATTTAGGTTTAAATGGTATTTAATTAAGGACTGATTTTGTTTTTATGAATAAGAGATTAAATTTGAGCATTAATGGAAACCAGTAACTAATATGTATAAGTAATTATCTGTGTGATTTGAATTTTGCATAGGGTTCGAGACTACGAGTCCCGCATCAAGATATAATATTACGAAAATTATCTGACATATTTTTCTTTGTTATAATTATTAGGAATTGATTAATTTATTTTCTAATATTAACATTGATATAAAAATTGTATGTATAGATTAATATTAGTGATCACTATTTCTTTGTACTTTATTTAATTCATTCACATTTATTTTAATATAAATATTTCTTGCTCAAGGATATTGTTGATAATACAAGAATTGTAAAATAAATAAAAGAGTACCGTGTACGTTTTCATTTGTTTTATTATTCTTATCAAAATAGTATAGTGAATGTATCAACATAAGAATGTAGGTATACAATTACAGACTAGTAGAGCAACAGTAGGTCAAATAAATAAACATTGCTTTGTCGTGTTGAGTTGCATAACGTTACTCGCGGGGTTTTCGATAAGCCAAAGCGGTGCCATATTTAGAATCTTCGTCTTGTTCTTTTTCCAACGTTATACAGTACTTGCTAGAAAATATCGTGCATCTAATTGAGCTCTCTCCATCCACTGGTCTCGAAGGGCAGAAGTATGCCGCACGTACTGGGCCATCGTCATGCGTGACACTGAACTTATAATTCTTACATTCTATAGGGCGACTATCTCGTGGTGCATTCAATTTGGTCGGACGGTCCACCCGACGATTTTGGTCACCATACAGTCCTATAGGAGGCTTAGTAGTGTTGTCCGCAGGGCATTTGTACCGGTTCGGGGTAGAACATGTTCTAGTGTAACCGTTGAAAACCGTGTTTCCGGCGCATTTGAATTTGATGCCCTGAAAAGTGTTCTTGTTGGGGATACAGAGGATGTAGCCTTTGCAATCTGGGACGTTAGGGTCTGGTATGCGTTCGTTTTTGTAGCAGCGCAGAATCTTTCTTGTGCCCGGGTCTATGTAGTTGATGCTGTTTTCGCACACTTCACTCGAGTCTTCATTGCACACGGTGTTGGCGGGGCATTTGAACGATGGACCCAGCAAGTTGCCGTCTTCGCAAATTCGCAGTTTGTCAGGGCCTTCGCATATGAAACCGTAAGGGCCGCAGCTATAACTATGGAAATATGCAGCCCCAGTGCTGGTATAAGTCAGTGCCTGTAAAAGAATTATAAAGAATTGGTCATTTATGGCTATTTTTCTTATTAGTCTAATTACCTTGTGCACAAGAGTTATTCACTTCGTGGTCATTTCTTATTTGGCTTTGTTATTTTAATGACAAAGAAAATTTGATCTCCAGATTGCAATGGTTTAATTATTAATTAACATAACATAATTGGCGAAACGTGGGTGCTAGTTCACCTCTGCCTACCCCTTCGGGGATATAGGCGTGATTTATGTATGTATGTATAAGTAAATAAAAATACTTATGAGGCAGTTTGCAGTTCAATTCTTCCACCCACAGGGACCCATACCCATGCCACCGTTGTAGTCATATTAATAAAATGATGGTAAAGCTCGCGCTCGCGTAGTGGCATAGCGCACTTGGCCTGCAATTGCGTAAACTAAGGACGTTCGTTAAGGCCGATCATTGAATGGGTGACCAAAAATTTACTATCTCGAGTTCCACCGTGCTTCGGAAGGCACGTTGAACCGTTGGTCCCGTCTGCATCTGCCGTCGTTATGGCCACAGATATATCAATATGAGGTTATGGCCCAATTTCCCTTATTCTTCCATCCATAGGGTAGGCCCTTGCCCCAGCAGTGGGGACATTAAACGGCAGTAGTGATTATGATGAAAGCACATAGAAATAATTTACACTTCCGACACTTCTCTGCATGAATTAATTAATGCCCTACGGAAAAAAGATAAGGGTTTTTCAAATGCATTTATCTCGTAATCTATTATAAGCAGGTATTCGATACTCAGAATTGTGTAAATTGGGCATATATGAAAGGGTGTGGAACAGTCCGTTACGTGATTTAAAACACTTCCTCGATAGAAAAAAAAAATTCAAAGTAACCTATGATTATTAAAATTTTTCAATATTACAGTTAAACGGCTATACATTGAAAGGTGAGACTTGTATCAATGTAAAGTGTATATAATTTCCTAGGGATTGCTCGGCGATAATTTGAATAAAAACTGTTAATATAGTCACAGTTAATTGAAGTTTGGCGCTTACGCTCAAATTTATTGAGCAGGGTCTCGCTTTCGAGACCGTGCGGCACAATACAGCTATCTCAATCAACTTCGTGCTAAAGCGCCGCCACTTTGTTACAAATATTTATTTCCGTAGGGCCTTAATATAAAAAATACAACTTACTAGTATTATTAAAATTTGATGAAAGTGCACCATTTTCACAATATGCAGTCAAGGTTAGTGCAAAGCGGACGAGCAACTAGCAACTAGACCAGAAGGCTGCTTTCTTCACACCTCGCATCTCGGACAATTATCATTTTTAACACCTCCAGTCACAATGTGGAGAAATGAGTTCACATTTCGACCCAAAAAACCCATTGTGCGGTCGCGCGTTTACACAAATATCTTTTATCTTTTATTTAGCTATGAGACACGCTCAGTATTTTTACTTTGTCTATTCGTGACAAAGATGGACCGGTACACTTAGCGAAACCGAAAGTTAATGATCCGCATAATTATGTCTCTTATACCAGCTTTCTGCATTGCTTTTTACTTAAAATACTTAGGGCTATCGTGAAATATCAAATTCTCACAATCCATTTCGCACTCTGGATCAAATACGTTACGGTTGAAAATAGATCGAAAAAATTTGATTGTTTGTAAAGAGTAACATGCTGTTATCTGTACCTAAAACTTGCTTTCGAAATGATATTTATTTGAGTTACTGTTACAGTCATAGGGTATATAGTATCGAACATAGTAATTTTTAATTATCAACATCATCACTGGACTTCATACTAGGCCACGTTATTATATCATTATGCATTAACGTGACTAGGATTCCCTAGTATGGGTCGTGAAGTCCACACTTACCATTAAGCTACGCATGTATGTTTGTGAGTTTGTTTATATGTGTTTTTCTGTGTGTCTGAGTGTGCAAAAGGTTATATAGATAAAACGAACCATAAATACTAACGGTATTTATTGGTATATACTATCTTAAATAGGCAATGGCATTGTATAAAAAATACATAAAATTACTCGTCGTCCGATGAAGATTCGCTGTCACTTTCAGAGCTGGCTGAGCTTTCAGGGTCCTGCGGCGGCGCACCTGTTTTTGCGCTGTAAAATCAAAGACATTAATATTAATATTTCTGTGAAAATGTATTATTATTTTTTTAATAGCACAGGTTAAAGAAATTGTTACTACTACTTGTTGCATCTATGAGGTAATGCAATGTAATGATTTTTTATTTTATTTTATTTATAATTATTGAATGGAAAATTAAAATCTATGTCCGTCCGAATTGCGGAGGTCGCGGGTTCGATTCCCACGATTTATCGATTTTTTTATATCGATTTTTTCTAAAGGAGTATGCCCAATCTTGTATGGATGTTGGTTTCACATTTCAACGATATTTTATCTCAATAAAGCCATACCTCTATTTGTAGGGTATGAAATGCACAATCTATTTTTAAAAACAGTTTTTTTTTGTAGTTCGCCGGGTTTAAGAGAAATTAGAAAGCACCTAATTTAAAAAAAAAATAATAAAGAAAAACGTTATTTTCTTTATTATTTTACTTTATAGGGCACATGATAAATCGTAATAGAAGTTCATAATACATAATAGTAAGCTAAGTAATAACTAATTACTTAGCTTATAATTTAGAGTTTTTCTCAAAAAAGCTTGAGACAATATTGCTTCGGGTGCAAAATGGACCCAAAAATGGGCATACACCTTTAAATGTTTTCTGTTATCTTAAATTACAATTACACGTAGACGACTTACAAATGGTAAGCATCAAAGACGGCGAGGGCTGCCGGATGCAGCGACTGGTCAAGGCTGACTCTTGGCTGCTGCAACAGAATTTCCACTTCTTCTTGCGGCCGGTTCAGCATCACACTGAGGGTCTGCACGCTGGCAGCCGACGCTTCCTCAAATCCACACTCAGCTAAGTATTGCATTGTCGCCTGTGGGCAGTAATAATAATGTAAACCACACAATAGAAATACACAAAACAAGGAAATAAATGCATTAAAAAAAGTTTTAGTGTAGAAATCGCTTGCGGCTATGCTCAGGGGAATTTGTACACAAAAAGTCGACATATCCCATGTGCAGGGGATCATCTAATTTATATATCTATGGAATAAGCTCCTCTAGGATCAATATGGGAGAGGGGGAGAAAGCCTCTTTGCCCAGCAGTGGGATCTTGTATGCTAATAAAAAAAGCTCAACATTGCATCTAATCAATCCACACTTTTATACATGGCATTTACTTGGTTTGGCCGTGTGGTGACGGCAGAGTAGAATACAATTGTCAAAATCTCTCCCGTGGGTGTCGTACAAGGCGACTAAGGATAAAACAGTGATGAGGAATAGGCAGCAGCGTTCCTCTTATACCTACCACCTAGCAAAATATACTGCGACTTTTGTGTCCGATAAATGGCAATAGGCTTGCCACCTATTAAATGGGACTTGACATGATTGGCGAAACGTGGGTGCTAGTTCACCTCTGCCTACCCCTTCGGGGATATAGGCGTGATTTATGTATGTATGTATGTATTTATTTACTTGGTAAGCACCTGTAAATGGCATAAACATCGGTTCAAACGCGGAGGTCTTGTAGGATGATACTCTTGTTTGTCTGGCTTTTATTAATCAATATGAGTCAATAACATTTTGTGTTTAACAAATATGACCTTTTTTTTGGTAATTATTTTTAAATTAAATTATAAAAGAATGAATATAAAACATTTTTATTTGCCTTCAAATAATTACTTTGTAGACGAATATCAATATACTAGTGGTCGCCCGCGGTTTCGCTCGCGGTAATGTCGGTTATTATATAGCCTATAGCCTTGCTCGATTACTGGACTATCCAACACAAAAATAATTTTTCAATTTGAGTCACTAGTTCCTGAGATAAGCGCATTCAACCAACCAAACAAACAGACAAACTCTTCAGCTTTATAATATTATTAATATATAGATTACTTACTATATAAAAGAGTTAATTATATAAATTTTTTTGCTAAAAGAACTCACAGCGGAAATGCCAAGTTTTCCGATAGCCGCCGCCTTGTGTGCCACTTTGACGAGGGTCTCTGGCTTGGAGGGCACCCCCGGGGCTTCGGATTGCCTCAGCCGCTGGAGGCCCGACGACACGGTCTCCCACTCCGGCGAAGCCCTATCTTGCGAGTCGGCGCACAACTCGATTATGTTCGCGACGGCATCCGCTGATATCCTGTTAGAATATTGAAGGGGGCACTAGCAATAATGGCCGCTATATATCTATAAAATATTAGATTATAATACCAAGGGCGGTACAACAACAAATGTCTCGGATCGCAAGTATTTCACAGTTTAAAATGCGGTGTGGTGACGGCAGAGAAGAATACAAATGTCACCACCCCAAATCTCTCCCGTGGGTGTCGTACAAGCCGACTAAGGATAAAACAGTGATGGATCAGGAATGGGCAGCAGCGTTCCTCTTGTACCACCTAGTAATGTACTGCGACTTTTGTGCCCGATATATGGCAATAGGCTCGCCACCTATTACATGGGACCTAACATAGCTGGCGAAACGTGGGTGCTAGTTCATCTCTGCCTACCTTCGGGGATATAGGCGTGATTTATGTATGTATGTATGTAAAATGTGGTCTGAGGCTTTCTTTTTTACCGTCCGAGGTAAGTCGCCTGACCAGGAAGTGCGATTTTCCGTACGCGTAGCGGGCGAAAAAGGCCGCTTTATGGTCAGGTGTGACATAAATAAAATTAAACATCATCATCACCAGCCCTTTAATGTCACCACTGCTGAAAAATGGCACACGCCTTCCCTATGGACGGAAGAATATTGTGAGAATAGGTCATAACCCACCACGCTGGCACAGTGCGGATTGGAGGGTATTAACGACTGCAGATGCAGCCGGGACCATCTGCTTAACGTGCCTTCCGAAGCACGGAGGAATAGATATTCTGTTTGTTGTAATGAAGGATGTTGATAACTTCAGAATTTGTATCTTTATTGACATACTATTACTTGACGTTGTTAGTTATTGACATCTTTCAATTTCCAAATATTAATTAATTTAAATTACTTTTATGTAGAGGGAGGAAAAAACCAGACTGATTTCTTGCCCGTTCTTCTCAGGACAGGGCCTCCTGGTAGTTTGCGAACGGATGGCGTAAATTTTTTGTCTTGACGATTCATGAGTGTATTGTAATCATACCAGATATGAATAAACGAATTTTGATTGATTGATCGTGCACGGCCGTGTGGTGACGGCAGAGTAGAATACAATTGTCACCACCCCAAATCTCTCCCGTGGGTGTCGTACAAGGCGACTAAGGATAAATCAGTGATAAGGAATGGGCAGCAGCGTTCCTCTTAAACCATCTAGCTATGTACCTTCTGCGACTTTTGTGCCCGATAAATGGCAATAGGCTCGCCACCTATTACATGGGACCTAACATAACTGGCGAAACGTGGGCGCTAGTTCACCTCTGTCTACCGCTTCGGGGATATAGGCGTGATTTATGTATGTATGTATGTATGATTGATTGATTGGAGGAACTCGCGATATTTTTGGCCCATTTAATGACCGGCCTTAGCGAACATTGTTTAGTTCACGCAATCGCTGCGCTATCGAGCTCGTCTCCTCTCGATGTTACTCAACGGGGCTTTCAATGGCCCTTCAATGTCTCCACTGCTTAAAGGGCTGGTGATGATGATGATGATGATAAACATAATTTTAACAAGATCTAGGGCCTGTTTCAGAATCGACGGGATTCAGAAAGTCCTGGATAGCTTACTTGGCAGTTTAATTGACATATATTTCATATTACAGCTATCAAATGATCTGCCAAGTAAGCTATTCAGAACTTACCCGTCGATTGTGAAACAGGCCCTTATTCATATTATATTCTATCCTCAATTATACTTACTTTTGTCTCGGCGTCCTTGCATCTTTCGCGGCGTCAATCTCATCGGTCTTTTGTCCAAACTTGAGAATGTCACACGCAGCGGCGCGTATCTTCTCCTTTACGTCATCAGCTGTATCGGCGGGAAAAGCAAACAGATTATAAAATTCACGTGAAAACGAGTGACGACGGAAGAGGTTTTATTTCGTAATAAAACCTCTTTCGTAATTGAATAAACAACTGTGTACACTAGCTTGTTGTGATAACACAGCACAGATGAAATTGAACATAGAACTGTTTGTTTTACTGTCATGTCCTTGGTTATCTATGTGCAGAAAATGTATTCTCTCAAGTTTGTAACAACTTCCGAAAATTTAAAATTCAACATTTTATTTTATATTTACATACAGTTTTTAACAGTAGATGGTTAGTTTATAATAGCAGGTTTGTTGTCTTTGAAAGTTTTGTATAACTAAATCCTACTATCAGTCCCGCTAACATGACCACCCAAACACGATATGCCATTTATCGTGGAGAACTTATAAAAATCATTGGATTTCGACAGCGGTAAATGTCTTGAACTTACTATATCTTTATGCTATAGACATATATAGGCTTTATGATATAGCCATTTATCGCCTTGAATTATCAAAAATCCAATGATATTTTACAGTTAAAATAGATAAATGGCTTTATCATATCATGTTTTGGTGGTCACGCTAGCCGGGCAGGATTAGAACAGATAGCCACCGATCTGACCATTCGACCAAACCGGCCATCAAATATTGCACTAAGTTGATGGTTTTTTACACTAGTATTTAACGAGACATTAACATCTACACATACCTATAGTAGTTCATCTCCAAAGGGCTAAGCAAATGCGTATTAACGCCCACAATGTGTTTAATCAGTGGTTGACAGTCGTTATCTTTATAAATACCTTGGTAGTCGTAGCAGCTGACCATAGCTTCCAAGAGCCTCTCTATCAGTTTTGTTCGTTTTGCAATACCAAATACAACTAACTGAGACCAAGCTTGCGCTAATCGGTCTCCAGCACCAGCCACTTCTAGCGTTTTGATTATCTGTGATAAAAGGGTGTGAATTTTAAAAATAAATAAATAAAAATATGGTTTTTCATATAAGTAATCATTACATACACTCAAGGATATAACGCTTACCTCTTCCATGACTGAAGGTTCCGGAACGTACACATTAGGCACCAATGTGTCTAACAGTTGCGTTGTTCTATCGAAAGTTGCGTGTCTGAAATATCATAAGAAGTCTTCAATTTACGATGACTTCAGGCCAAGAATGTAGATGATCAAGCGGTAAATCGTATACGGCAAATATGGTACCCTGGTACTGCTCTTATACGATTTGATTAGTCATAACTTACAAAAAGTTTAGTTTTATTAGTAGGCCATACCTGCATGCTACCGTGACCAAATGCCTGTAGTATATGCTTTCTTTGTATGCATCACCAACCAATTTGTAATTATCGTCTTTCATTAATATCGCGTGTAATCTTTCAGCCATGTTTATATCCTGGTAAAGAAGGGACAACATTTAATTACTATGCACATTAAGTTGTAATTTTAAGCAATTAATATTATCCAGATAAATTAAAAAGACGCTATCACCTCTGTGCTCTCTTGTATGGCGGGTGGCATTTAATTTCGACTGGGTAATATTTTATCAGGCTATAAAACTATCAGTTTTATCCGAGGATTCGAAATCAGCCCTGCATCTTTTATCAACACAGATGTATGTAATAGCAGTACCGAATATAAATTAAAATACAAATAGACGGGCCACGACTTTTTTTTTGAAGTTGCTTAAAAACATTAATATTACCTGTAAATGATCACTGCATACTCCCATGGCAGTGATAAAGAAATTTGTGTCAGTAGCTTCTTTTGGTGTTAGTTTGTCACGAGTTTCAAGATCGCTCAAAATGGTTGATAAGATGTCTACGCGAGGTCCTCCTGTAAAAGGAAAGTAAGAGGCTCAGTTTCCATGTCAAATTACTACTATATTATAGAAAACTACATAATGAAAATGATGAAAAATTTTCTAGTTTCATATAGTTATTAACAATTGTTTATAGATATTTAAATATGTATTCCTAACCCCCGAATACAGAAACGCTATTCAAAGTTTAAGTCCCGCTTAACATTTAAGTATTGTCAAAATTGACGTTTTTCCATACAAATTCTGACAGGTAGTGTCACTTAACTTTTTAAGCAGTCCCCTAAATTTAAGTAGCGTATCTGTATTCGGGGGTTAGTACTCCATTTTTCATTAGAAGAGCAACTATTCACCTTAGCAACACCATCTCAATTATGTAAATGTTACCATATTGTAACAGTAAGAATACTCACTCTCTTTGCAGAACAAGCATAGTAAGTAGTAGTATGAAGAGAGTCCAGGTTGAATGCTTAGCTGCTTGAATTCGGCAACTATTTGTAAAGCAAAGTCTTGAAGCAATTTCCCTCCGCCCCATGAAGAGACTGATCGTAGACATGCTGTCAATGTTTCTTCATTAGGTGATAATCCCTAAATATAAAAATATACTTTGCTTATTAGGGACATATTTTATATGGACTAACTAAAGTCAATACAGGAGCAATTTAAAAAAACAAAAATATATTATACAGTTCAGCTTTGAATGATTTTTTTTGATTGTGACTTTTTATTCTAGTTTATCAGGAACAATTAAAATGGACTACTTTAATTTTATTTTGTTCATAGAAATTAGAACATTCCTCTTTAATAATGACTACTGCATTTATAGAATATGGTAATGAAATAGTATTACCATAAACACTTTCTATATTATATGGGATGAAAAGTAATTTGATCATACTAGTAGCAGTCGAAGTAAAAGTTATCATCACAAAGGAAGTGGGATTTTTTATGAATTGAGGTGTTACAAAAAGTTTTACCCTATGACTCTAAAATAGTATATTTACCAGTTCGTTCATTTGGTTTAGCAACCTCTTTAGTTCTTCAATTCGTAACGCAGTGCCTTCTTTGAGAAATCCAACACAGCTCAGTAAGGAATTAAAAACACTTGTTGAGAGTGGAATTCCATTTTCAATGGCCTCCTGGGTAAAAGCATGAGCCCTTCCTGCCTAAAGTGAAATAATACACCATTATTCAGTATGCATATTCTATGTGGGTGTGTGGTTTTTAGTAGGTTTTATGTAGGTACAGTCAAGAGTGTTTCTATTAACAAAACTCAGAAATGTTTGTGTCAACATTATGGTTCGGTATATGTTTGAAATAATGTGCAGCCATGTGGTGACAGCAGAGTAGAATACAATTGTCACCACCCCAAATCTCTCCTGTGGGTGTCCCACAAGGCGACTAAAGATAAATCAATGATGAAGAATGAGCAGCAGCGTTCCTCTAATACCACCTAGCAATAGCAATGTACTGCGACTTTTGTGCCCTATAAATGGCAATAGGCTCGCCACCTATAACATGGGACCTTACATAATTGGCGAAACGTGGGTGCTAGTTCACCTCTGCCTACCCCTTCGGGGATATAGGCGTGATTTATGTATGTATGAAATAATGTAAGTAAGTGTAATGGTGATTGCTGGTCAAATTGAGTGGTCAGAGGCAATATATCTATCCGTCATCTAGATGTTGACATGTACTATCATAAAATTTATTGATTACAAGTTAAGTAAACCCACCTGAAAATGTTTGGCCATGCCTTGAATTATTGTACAATATGCTTCAGCTGTTTTAGGTTCCATAGAAGCAAATATGTTATCTGCAAGTCCTCCTAGTCTATAAAGAAGTTAAATATGTAACAATATAATATCTTAAGAAATATTCCCACTGGGAGTTGGACAATAGCAGAAATAAGAGCAGATCTTAATAAAATAGAACAGTGGTGATTTTTTTAGCTCACTTATAAATTGCTGTTATTAACAAAAAGCATTCTAAGATAACAATTAGAAAGTACAAATATTTACTTCCAAGTTGTTACTTGTCTCTCTCTTGTATTTGCAGAAAACCATCTTTCTTCAAGCCATTCCAAGGAATCAGGCTCTTTTTCATTATAGAAACATAAGAGTTGCAATAGTGATAGTTTCAATTCCACACTTATGGCTTCGGATCCACCGAGTAGTTGGAATATTGCTATTGAATCATCTATTAGAGCATTGCTTATTGTGTAATTTAAATCATCTTCTGTCACCTGTAAGGAAAAATTTAATTTCTCAACATCTTTTTCAATTGTTAGTTAAGTAAATATATCATACATTATTCAATATATCATTATTTAATAATAAAAGTATGCATTTTCCTGTACTACGTTTACAATTTTTAAAATATCCACCACTAGCATCTTAGATATCTCTTGTTGTTTTTCCAATATTAGACTGTAGTAATGATTTTTAACAAATGGATGATTTTTCTAATGGCTAAATAGGATTCTGATAAATTATATCTAAGGTACTATTATTAATAAAATATATAAATTAACCTGGCTTTCACTGTTATATACTGGCTTAGGAGAGAATGCTTCAATTTTGGGGTCTGCATTGACATGGGGCGTTTTCACTTTTCCTGGAGGATCCCAGACTCTGGTATTAAATAGTTCAGCATGCTCATCTCTGATCCACGAAGCAGCTTTTCGGCCAGCCTCAGCAGATAAGGCATACGACCGTTTTCGGAAGTTTGATAGAGGTATTAAGTATGGATCATCATGGTATCTGAAAATAGTGCAAAATTAATTGAGAAATTAATTATATTGAGATATTTGTTTAACTAGTGCATTGTGATAAATATTAGTTACTTATAATGAGCAGCTGTAGGGTCACGTCCAACAGTAGCAGCCAAGGCCTGTAAAATGTCGGTAGGCCCCCTTGGGATTCTTGTTGGAGGCGAGATGCCGTCACTAGATTTACTACCTTGAGGAAGTTTCTGACTTTCAATCGATGACAGCGACCGACAGAAACAGGTAAATCTTAGCCATTGTCTGTAAATTATAATAAATATGTGTACAAAAGTATTGTTTATAACCTATGTAAACATAACCATTAAACATAAACGAACCTGGGCAAAATAACGTTAGAATGCATTTGTAAGCGTGTTGATGTTTTTTAGATGTGTTTATCACAACTTTTTGAATTATTAATTGGTAAATTAAGTTCTTTGTACAACTTCAATATTCTAACCTCTCTGTAAGAATTTCTATGAGTTTCTCTAAAAAAATCACACTGACACTGACAGACACACCTGTCACTGTCAGCATTAGGGAAGGCATCGGAAATTAGGTTGTACAGCCAATACTTCAGTGTGAAGTTTTTCTATAACATTTCAATGTCTTTTTAAAGTGCTGGGTTTTGGGACGCCCACTGTTGGGCATAGGCCTTGGGGGAGGCCTATGCCCAACAGTGGGCGTCTCTCGGCTGAATGATGGGTTTTATTTGAAGATATCTAACTGCACTGTGTTGTTGTTGGGAGTGGCGATCGACACTAAAATACCAAATATAAAATCAAACAGTCGCGGCGACAAAATTTTAGAGCCACAGGAACGCCTTTTAATGTCCCGATGAGGGCACAGGGCTTGATGGATGACAAAATATGTAGAAACAAGAAAACCTAGATACTGAACCTAACTGTAGCCTATGCCTCGGGCCCGGTGGCGGGTGTGTGGGTGGGTATTAACGTAGGTATGCACTTACACAGCTGCGACTAATAACCTTAGAAGGCACCTTGCGGCAAAAGGAGGAATTCGAGATTTTTGGTCACCCATCCAATAGGAGTCTTTTGCTAACATTACTTAGTTAATGCAATCGCAGACTTAGCGCTCTATCCATCAAGATCTTCGTCTGCTTATGATGTGTCGTAGGTATCTGTATCACACCATTTTTTAGATTATCGGTCATTTAGTAGACCTCTGAACTTCAGTCTGAAGCACTAGGTACATACATACTTATATCACGCTTATATCCTCGAAGGGGTTCGCAGAGGTGAATTAACCATCCACTTTTCGCCAATTAAGTTAGCTCCCATGCAATAGGTGGCGAGCTTATTGCCATCTATTTGGCACATAAAATCGAAGTTTTGCTAGGTGGTTTAAGAGGAATGCTAGTGCCCATTACTCATCGTTGTCTTTACCCTTTTAGTCGCCTTTTACGACACCCACAGGAGAGATGGGGGCGGTGACAATAGGCATGATGACTAATTTTGAAAATCTACACTATGTTGTTTTTACATGTCTACTTTACCCAAAATAAATTATATTTTTGTAAAAACTTTCGATTTTATTAAACATTTTTTTTTAAAATAATGGAATTTAAAATTTCCGCCATAACGCCAAAATAGCAATGGCGTCTCTGTGATGTCACTTTCTCGTAAAAAGGATAGTTTCTTTAAAAAAACTAGTGATCTTGATTAGCAAATAAAATGTCAAAATGGAGATAACGAAATATTGACGTCATGGCGGATAACTATAGGACATCCTCCATTTTGGCCTTGGCCAAAGAGAATACAATACTACGTAAGGCCTTGGCCGAGAGGAAATGATTTTCATTCGGGGAACAGAAAATCTTTTCCTCTCGCTCAACTCCCACTAAATTCCGAAACAAAACACTGTCAAGTGGTGGAGAGAGACTTGTCCACGTCCCCGTGCTAGGCCCGTAGGTGACTATTAACGAATCACCTTATCCTAAATTAATATTATCCTTTGTTAGTGTCACCATGCCTATTTGTATTCTGCCCTGCGGTAACCCATTTGCAGCCGGCGCCTGCCTGACACCAAACCTCTATAGGTATGCCCACCGTTCGGGTGCCCCCAGGCCGTTATTGGTTTGCACTGGGCAATCTCCCTTAGTCGACTTTTATGACGTGCTCTGGGGTGGCTTGGGGCTGGCACATTTTATCAAATTGGTAACATGCGATTTGCATACTTAATTTGTTTTTAATATCATTCAAAATGTTAGAATAGACTGTGGCGTTAGTTTCAAAGTCCCTCGAAGAGTTAAAGTTTTGCTATATTTAAAATTTGCATGTAGATACTAAAATAATAGAATAAAACTCCACACAGGTTAGAAAAGTTATAAAATGTTGTATTAATGGTATTAATATCACATATTATTTTATTAATTATATAAAAATGTCACCATTAATAACAGAATAACTTGTCCCGGTACACCTCTGTAGTTAAAACTTGAAGACGCACGAGTTTCTAATAAGTTAACGAGGACATCGCCAACGCTGGAGTGTTCCGTTCTGTTCTGTTCTTCGTGACATTTGAATGTGGTGTTGTTTGGAACACAAAACCCCCCTGTGGGATCAAAAACGGTATTCAGAGGACAATTTACAGATCTTGCAGTCATTACGCCTGTCATGCCTGGTACACAGACGATGTACGAAGTGCAATTGTGATCTTGCAGGTTGGCGAAGCTACCGACCTCCGAGCAAGCATAATCTGGGGCGCACTGATAGCCGGAATCCTTGGTGCAGGCAGCGGTGAAGTGGTTGAATATGGAACCTTCAGGGCAAGTGAGGTTATGCTGCACGAAGTTGTTGCCGCCGGCCATCAAACAAAGGGCGAAATTTTCGCAGATGCCGTTTTGATCGTTTGGAAATTTCCCGGGTGAGGTACACTCCTTAGTAAAGCTGACCTCCTGGTGTAGAGCCTGGAAGAACATTAAGTTTATATTTATAATAAGAACTGGAAGAACTATAATAAATCAAAAACATTTTATTTATTGCACTGCTTTTTATTTTTTCACAATGTTTTTTTCTAAAAACCTTCTACAAAGTATTAGAAAAAAAGATCGATTAAATACTGGGTAAAGTGTCCTTAAGTTATGGCGCGACTACGAAATAGAGATTCAGAGTGGAAAAAACTGGAAAAATAGTTAAATAGCCTGATTCTGCTTTATGTCAACGTAACAATCGTATCTAAGTTTCCATTGTAGGTATTGCTCAAACAAATGATTACATAGCTATTGACTACACAAAATTGTAAGTGTTGTGTTCTATGTTATAAATAGGAGATGTACCAAAAAGCACGACTATTGAAACACGACTGAGACACGATCATCACATTAACTTAGCAGAATCCAGGCCCATTGCCGTTTTGTGATGTTACAATAATTGGAAAATTTAGCTATTTTTTTGCAATTTTTCCTACTTTCGCCTATATTGGACGGAAGGTGCGATAATATTTTGGAATGAAGGGGTTTCTGTATAATGAAAAAAGGTAACATTTATAAGAAAATTTCTTTGAAATTGAATTAGACTGTTAAACACAAAACTATTTTTAAGAAATAACAACATAAGTAATTCTATATGGTGGCTTAAGTTAAAGTTATTATTGTGACGTTGTTGTGCCAAGGGTGCTTACGATAAAAATACTTACGATAAATAATAGCGTGACACATAAATTTCTCATTTTCAATTAATTAATCCAAATTATAATAACAAAGAACAGGCACTGCTTCTGGACAAGAAGAAGTCGTACTAGTATAAATTTTATGATGGCCTCATTACAAACATTACACTTTAATTTAAACACACTGTAAGTAGATAGGAATTATACTGCCTTCATATCTTTTGGAAACTGTGACATAGGACTGGGATGCGTGTAGTAGATCCCTTCAGTAGATGCTATCAAATAGTGGCGTCTCAACAACAATAAATTTTATCGATAGTCAGAATACGCACATGTACTAACCCCAGGAAATTATTATACCCAACGTGTGTTATTACTAAAATTATTAAACCGGGATACTTTTACAAGAGTTTTAAAATGAAATTTTGCCCTTAGAAATTTCTATCCCAGGCGTTGCCACTGGCATCCCCCTTTGCCACACTATGGACCCGTCACCCGCAAGGTGAATCCATGGGATGCTAAGAGTTATCATCTCACCTCAAGCATGTTTTATTTATTAATGTTTAATTTATTCATTATCAAAGAGATTTTGAATACCTAAAAGTTTTGAATAATTTAAAAGCCAAAGCAACGATTTTCATGTAAATATTGCAGCTTTGCTTCTAAGTTATTAATATTTTCTTATAAAAATAGACATAGTGCATGCTTTGCATTAGGTAGGTAGTACGTCACAGAAAATCCACTGGCAATAAAAATAAAAGCGGAATAATATCGTAAATTCGTAAAACCTATCGACAAGGTTATCACCACACTAGTGTTAGATAAGAGATAACCATGTTTAATTATGACTCGTGGTTGTAATTGGATTCAGGTATTCTTATTTGTGACAAATAAAGATGAAGGTAAATACAGTACACTCATAGTCATTTATTTGTGCAATGTAATTAGGATCTTTCCTCAATATAACATAAAAACACAGGCAGAAAAATATTACCTGCCTAGTAGATAAGCGCTACTTGTCTTTGTCGTATATTTAGGAATAACAAATAAAAAATTGGTCGTAGGTACCTTACAAGCGTCTATTTAAGTAATTCCGTGTTTGTTTAAAATTAGTTAATAGGAACTTAATTATCATCTTCATGCCCTGTTTATCTGGGGTTAGCCGAATATGTTTCCTCTCCTTTTTGATGTAGCTCAGGCTGTCTGGACAAATCTTCAAAATAGCTTACATTTAAGTAGGTCAATAGGGCATTTTATGTGACGGCTATACACCCTTATTTCCTTTTTCCCTTATTAACGGAGATACATGTGTCCAGCCAGCTTGAACTTCAAGCTGGCCGGACATTAGTTTTAATTTATTTCCCGTAAACCCTTACACGTGACGCCATAAATCAAACGTTATTACCGTCACAATTTGCGTCACATAATATAAGTAGAGGAAGCATATTCGAAAACGCTCCCGTTATCGAGATTCAGAAGTGCCAGCCAGAAGTTCAATAAGTAAATTCAAGCTGGCTGGACACAGATTTTGCATTTTTCTACTAAACCGCTGTATGTATCACAAAACTTTTGGCTCGATGCCCGTCACAAATTTATGTGACGCCCGTTGATATGCAAAAAGTGCTCATAATCAGTTCCATTACCAAGATTGAGAGACCAGCGAAAAATGGTTTTTTAAGCTGGCTGGACACCTTTTCGATCGATTATCTAAGATTCTGTAGCGTCACATATTCTGAAATAAGGGTGTTTAGCCGTCACATAAAATGCCTTATTGACCTACTTCAATGTAAGCTATTTTGAAGATTTGTCCAGACAGCCTGAGCTACATCCCTTTTGATTCATATAATCCATCACACCGGAAAAGTAATAAATGAATGTGTAAATAGGTGATAAGAGACATACCAGGAGACTCAGATTGATTGTAATTAGACAACATTCCTATTCCTCGAGGTTTTGGCTTGGATTTTCATAGACAACAAACCCGTTTAGGTAGGTATGTTGCTGCTGGTGGTTTGCCCTCCACTAGTCAGGAGCCCCAAGGCTCTTGCTTATTGCTTATTGGTCTACAATATTCCTTATTCGACATCTTCGTTGTGTTTTTGTTCGCAGGCCAGAATGGAAGGAAATTGCGATTTCATTTGATATGTAGAATTTATCTCGACTTATTCTTCAAAGCATTTATGTAGACACTGTAAAATCTCTAAAAAACAACCCTAGCATTATAGTGCGGTGGATAAATGCAGCGGATTAGGAAAATTACTCGTTTAATCTTTCAAAGATAACTAACCAACCAACAGTAATCCATTGGCTACAATTAGATCATTTAGCTGACGATATATAAACCTAGATTCAATGCTTAAACTCAGTGTCATGGCGAGCCAAATCTGGATTGGTCTTGTCTTTGTAAGTTTTAGTTAAATAGTACACCTTCTCTACTTACATTATAATAGGAACCTTTATTATGTAAACCTGTGCCGGAGCATTAAGGGTTGGTCATGTTATTATACAGTACAGGTTTATCGTCATTGGGTTCTCTAAGTTGATTACGTTCAGATGTTTCTAATCAGCAACATGTTTTGTGTGATTATCACAGCGTGAAAACTCAACAAGACATAGACGGATCAATAATTTTGAATTGCCGTCCTAAGAGTTTTTTGGAAGAGCAACGCGAATGTCTTTAGCTTCAATTTATTTTAGAAAGCTTTATCATTGTTCTTCAGGTGCTGGGGCTCGTGTGGCAGGTGCATGCCGTCGTCAATTGCACCGCCACCGGCGTAGGCCGCTTCGCCGAGCCAACGGACACTGCTTGCAAAAACTACACTTACTGCATTCTGAGCTCCAGCGGGAGCTACGTGTCTTACGATTACGTGTGCCCATCCACCTCAGTCTTCAACCCCAACACAGCGTTGTGTTCCACTAGCTACGTCTGTGTTGCCCCTACCACCACAACTACAACTACCACAACCACTACTACCACCACTACCACGCAGGCGCCTACCACTACCACGCAGCCGCCTACCACTACCACGCAGGCGCCTACCACTACCACGCAGTCCCCTACCACTACAGTCGCGCCTTCTGTTTGCACTGCTGACGGGTTCGTTGCGAATCCCGACGTAACCGATTGCTCTTCTTACATAGAATGCGTCTTTATCGATGCCGCCTACCTTGAAACTACGTACGACTGCCCTAATGACACTTTCTACAATCCTACTACCACTTTATGCGAAAGTGATTACATCTGTATCATTTCTACTCCGTTCTCCTGTTCTGCTGCAGGTAGATTTGCAAATACTTCAGATGATACTTGCCAAACTTATTACTTTTGCGTGTTGACTACCAGCGGGACATATTCAGAATTCCAATACACTTGTCCCCGCACTTCGGTGTTCAATCCAGCAACTGGGGTTTGCACTACCAGTTATACATGTCCAGGATAAAAAAATGTTATAGTAAATTGTATACCAAGGACGATAAAACAAAGAATGCCTCAGATCGGCTTTCTTTTTTATTTGAGATTGATTATTTATTTATTCAGAATTACCAACATAAGATAATCATAAATCATATCATAAACATAAGATTATGATATGATTTATGATCTGAGGCTTTCTTTTTTATCCCCCGAAGTAAGATTATAGTTTTATGTCACCCCCTGACGGAAAATCCCAGGAAGTGAGATTATGAAAAGTCCACTTTATGGTCAGAGGGTGACAAAAATAAATTGTATTTTAAATATTACATGATTGTTGGAAAATTAGTCAAAGGTTATAATTATATTAATGTCAATGTGCTTGGTAGATGGCAACAGGCTCTCCCCCAATTACATGGGACCTAAAATAGTTGGCGAAATGTGGGTGTTTTTATACTTGAGGTAAGTGGCAGGCAGGCCCCGTTATAATATTTCGTGAAAAAGAAAATTTTAATGTATTGTTTCTTAAGAACTCTCGGGAATTCTTTAAATATGTATGACAATCTCATTTTATTATGAAATATAAACTTAATTTTACTTCAATATAAATAACTAGGTACCCTTAGGGCCTGTTTCACAATCGAAAAGTAAGTTCGAAGTAGCTTACTTTGCAGTTCAATTGACATATATTTCATATTACAACTGTCAAATGATCTGCAAACTACTTGGAACTTAATTGTCGATTATGAAAAGGCCCTGAATATCATACTGTAATTTTAGTAATTTTAGTTTTAGCTGTTAATAAGTTACATAATAAAATTAATATAGGTTGGTTGTTATATTCCTTTTAATATTAAACAAGCATGTTTTATCTATAATAACCTTATTATTTAATCGCGACACCATCGATTTGGCCTTTATAATAAAGCTAACAATTCCAAAAGAAAAAGGATAAAAAAACAAATTTAAAGTTATTACTGATTCGGGAACCCCAAACCATTGTGCCAAGTAAGAAGACGAAGCCTTGTCGTCGTAATTACTCTAGCCGTTTGTAAGCCAACACGCTGCACCCGAAAAGAAGATATAAACCGCTTTATATGTATAGGAAAAAGTATTTTAATTGTTTCAATAATAATTGCTAGATTAACCATTACATTCAAAATTCATTGCTCAACGTCAATCTAGTTAAATTTTCGTACCTACGTATTTCTCTAGCTTCACGAATCTTCAGATCTGAGGCAGGACTAATTTGTATTTCCCCAATGAGTACGGTGGCTAGTTTTCTCGCAATGTCAAGGTTTTGATTCAATTTGACTTGCGAATCGCCAGATACATTAGCATCTCGAAATGTCCCGAAGGCTTGTAACTTATCAGGCAACAAGCTGATGTTTGATTTCTTCATGGTCGCATAAAAATTTCTGAAGTAATTCTCTCTAACTTTGCTTATCAGTGAACTGGGAACTGTAGAAGTTTTGTTTTTGAGTTTTCCCCCTCCGACGGCAATACTACCAGTGTTGTAACTTACGGGGGTTGTGTATCTAGATCTCTTTTCTCCATCCAAGTCCTTAGTTTTAGACACGCTACCTCCAAAATTTCGTACGAACGTTTCATAATCGTACTCCGGAAAGCTTGTCACCAAGTAAGTGGATTCATTCACACGGCGGACTTGATACGTTTTTACACAAGTACTTGTTGTGGATAAGGTGACTAGTACACATAGTGGAAATAAAAAGTTATTCAGTATCATTAAACAATATTAAAAAGAAAACAATTTGATCTTTTAGTCATAACTTTGTCAAATCTTAACCGTCATTATGACATGTTAATAATGTAGGTAATTAAAATCTGTAAGAATATTACATTCTTTTTAGAATATTACATTTATATTCATTTAAGTACGATATAGTCTGTGTAACCACGGAGAAAATAGTAAGAAAGAACCTACGTAGGGTAGATATGATACTACATTACGCCTTTCGGTTGTTTTACGGTAGGTAGAGATTACTTCTTTCCCCCACTTACGATGTTTAGACACTTTTTCATACATACATACATAAATCACGCCTATATCCCCGAAAGGGTAGGCAGAGGTGAATTAGCACCCACGTTTCGCCAATTATGTTAGGTTAGGTGTTAGACACTTTTTCGCTTCATCCAATGTCATTAAAATTCATTTAAATGCCTATTGGTATCGGGTATCCTTGACCTGATCTTTTTTTATAGGTATATTTCTATATATTTCTATTACTCTACTTTCACTCTTTCTTTTTTTTAGATGTACGAACAATGCAAACATGGATGCTTTGAAGAATTGAGAAACGGATTTTTCAATTCTTGTCACTCCGTTATCTTCCAAGCCAGTATAACTTGTTTAATTAAAACTTAATCTATTTTATCATATTTATGGACTTCGAATAATTTAATTTGTTGATCTGAAAATCTATAGTAAAATCTTTCTAACTTGCAGAACTTAATTCATTGAATCTATTACAAAGTGTTTTTATGCAAAACGGCCGTGAACAAAATATAAGTACTGAGTACGCCAGAAGCGAGATGCTATCACATCTTCGTTGGAGTAAAAAGTGAATGAAATCATACAATAGTCGTGGAGAGTTAGCTCTCATGGCATGGGATCAAGGTCAAATTTGCTGGCAAGTCATTCATATAAAATTTACAAGAGTGTACAAGGCAATATGATTTATATACCTAAGCCATAAGTACTATTTTATTTCTTGAAACTTAGAGCAGATACGTCAATTTCCAGGGAAAGAGTATGAGACAGTTCCCAATACTATATGTGTGTGCAGAGTCTTCTTAATTGCTACTTCCGTAATTGAACAGGAAGCAATAGAGTCGTCTTAGAGATATATTTTAAAATAAATTGTAATTCATCCAAAAAAATTTACGTTTCTATTTGGTCGCTTTGTGTAATTGCAAAACCATTAACCACCCACCAACCAAAAAAAATTTTATGAGACAAAAGGATGCTCCTTTTGTCTCATAAAATTTTTCCATTCCAAATGTTATCATTTCGATATTTTAATTTACTGTCATTTGTTATTCCTTTCAGATTATAAAAATAGACAGTTATTATTATTATTTTCATTCATTTTTATGTCAGCTGCTACTGGGGTGCAAGCTATATCTGCCTATAGATAGTAGTATAAATAAATATTTTTTTTATTTTTTTTTACACTCACACCTATCATCTAGCCCAAAGTAAGTAGCCTAAGCACTTGTGTTATGGATACTAGACGACGGATATATTTTTAAATATAAGTATGTTTATAAATGTTGAAAATATACTACATAAACATATACACAACCATGACTCGGAAACAAACATTTGTGGTCATCACAAAGTTTGCCCCTACCAGGATTCGAACCCGGGACCTCTTGGCCAATACCCAGCAATCTGAGCATTCGACCAAGGCAGTCGTCATCGTCGGTCAGAATAAAGGAAGAACATTATATTTCGGGCTACTGAATTGATTTTGTTTAACAAAGAGAGAGGATTTCTTAGCAAATCTCTAATTTTATAGTTGTAAAACGAATGGAGGTGTATACGGCAAAATATACAAAGGTGTCTAAAGCTTTGTATAGCCTGGCGCAAAGATGATTGTATAGTAAACAGCACGTCATCCAACCACAACAAAATAATTCTGAAACGATTTTATGCTTTACTTTAAACAAGCTAAAGAAATTATTTTGTTAGGTGATGGAATTACTTAATTCTCATTGATATTTCTCTTCTTTCATTGACATAATATTACAATTCAATCAAATACGATTAAATATGATTACTGAAGTTAACCCGCAGAGAAACACCATTAATATATCTACAAACCTTCTGTTCTGTGTGAATTCATTTCTTTAACAAGATTCATTAAATCTGTGATAATATCTGTACCGAGTGTGGATATCTTCATAGATTATAATAAAGATAGGTACATGAAAAAATATTAAACAAAGCATCTCTAGTCATCTCATTATTCCAATTCATTTATGAATAGGCTTTCGCTGAGGTGCGAGCTTTCAAATAATACTAATTATCCATCGATCGGCTTGTCACATTGATAATTATTGGTTCCGTTTGAGAGACATCAGTACAATATGTATGGTGCGTACCAAAACACAGAAGTGTTAATTTTCACAAAAAAATTCTGACTTGCGACCCATGTCTAATTTTAAAACATGTCAACACTCACCTTCTCCACCCCGACAGGGATGGAACCCTGCTCAGCCAATTCGGTAAAATTCACTACAATACGACACAAAGCCGTGATCTTTGAAATATGATTGTATACGTTACCCAAGATGGTAAAAATCGTCACGCTTTAAGCTTTTTCTGAAAAATAACTTATTGCGTTGTATTATCCTACCTCCGTGTGCGATAATATATTATTTGAATGCAAATTTAAGGCCGAAAAAAATTCTGACGCGCTTTTTAAGTAGCACTTGTTTTAAATACAAAATACTCGTTACGTTTCACACAGCTTTTCGTGTGAAATTATTACGAACAAAAGTAGTTTCGTTTTTGCTCGCAATGAGCAGTGAAGGTCATGTAAGCCTTGCTTTCATGTCACCGGTCATTGTCCCTGCGCGGGGGTCCATGCACGGGGACGTGGACAAGTCTCTCTCCACCAACTTGACAGTGTTTTGTCTCGGGATTTAGTGGGAGTTAGAGCGAGAGGAAACTATTTTCTTTCCCCCCCGAAGGAGATGTGTCCACGTCCCGTGCTACGGGCGCTGTGATGCGGGGAATATTCTTGTGGCGAGATGTTTCGACACGGGCCTCATCGGCGATTCCGTCGAGGACCAACAGTCTGTGAATGACGCAATCCGATTAAGAAAACGGCTGCGACACTTTGTGCGTGATTCGGTTTTTGATTTCAATTGGGTCGTTGAATTGACAAGATGAGATAATTCCGAGTTTCCAATAATAAAATGTGTTCGGAATTTTTTAATTAGGTCCGGACAGGAAAACTTCCCTGAAACATTTTTTTAAAATATTTACCTCAATTCCAACCGCATTCGAATTTGATGTGAAGTGATAAGGCATTACAAAGTTCATTCTAGATCAGTTCTCATACTAGCTCTACACATGTAAAGTTAAAAATAGATTGTTAAGAAAAATTTGGTCATTCTATCAATTTTTACAGGTGGAATAAGTGACATTAGTGGGTACATGAGGGGTGAAATTAGTTTCTAACATTATTCATACATACTGTATCATTATCATCACTAAGGTACCCACTGGTCCGTATGATGCAGCCTGGAACACGTGTCTTCCGAAGCCCGTACGAACACATCAAATGATTAAAATATGTATGTGTAATAAATCATAGTATATTGATAGACTCATTGCTTTCCTTACCCTTAGTCGCCTTGTATGACACCCTCGGGAGAGATTTGGGGCGGTGACAATTGTATTCTGCTCTGCCGTCACCACACGGCAAATAAGAACGATGATTACTGTTACTGCATCGAGTTGTTGGGCAAGCATTAATTGAAGTCTTATGCCGAACTAACTGGAGTAAAAGTTCGCATGTTGTATGAAAACGTGGACGGAATAAAGATTGTTTGCGAAAGCTGCTCCATTCGTACTGTTTAGTAAATGAAACGCGCGTTGCCTCTTCTCGATATACTGCAATTTCACCGAATCACCTCATGTAACTGAATACAAAATCAGCATTGCAATCCACAATTCTTAAATGAGACATTTGCCAATTTGCTGTTGTAAGGAAAATGTTTGCGCAAAATTAACTTTGTGTGCCAAAAATGATTGGTGCAGTTTGGTGGAGATCTAACTGAAATTGAAAAGAAAGACTTAAAAAAAGAAGACTATACTGATGTAATGAATCCAAAAAGACCAAAAGAGTGGAAACGCTGTCGTTCGAGACAAGTATTCATCCTTTTCAGGGATAATTTTGACTTTATTATCAACATAGTCACTTTTTTATTGGACCGTTTTCTATTACCCTAATCATTATCCCGACTGCATCTATGTTTCTTTATCCCGTTTTCTATGAGAATCTCGTAAATAAAGTGAAACTTTTTTACACATAGGGGGTCACTACGAAATACAATGCAGTTTCTCATAAATGTCTATTATGATTTTAACGCGAATAATTTAATAGACGCCGAAGATTTCCGAGACCACACACACGCTAACCGATACTTTCTCAGCCCCGGTAGGCTAGACGTTGTTCATATTTATTATATTATTAACAGATTTCATATGAAATTTAATAATAGCTACGTTTCTCAACTACACAACTTATTAAAAGTAAAAAATTAGATCTTCAAAGATTTTCGAATATTTTTAAAAATCCTCGTGGTTAATAAGATAAATAATGGCAAAAGACCTAGAGAATTGACGACTTTGGACGACTTTTTACTGTGACTTTAGGAATTAATAAGTTCGATCAAATATAGAGGAAGACTGGAGTAGAGATGGATGGATTGCGTGAGAAATGACAATATGAAAATGAATCGAGTGAATGTGGAGTAGACGTGAATAGAAGAAAAAAACATATCCCATCCCAAACGAAATCGGATAAGGGCTAAAGGATAATGATTTAATATAATATTATATCGACATAATATCCTATGTCTAAATCATAAAATACAATCGGATGCAAGTTAAGTAACGAAAGGAATATAATAGAATAGAATAGGTTTTTATTGCTTAAAACTGTTTTACAACAAGTTATTGGAGTTTGTTTATTGTCCAGGAAAATACTCTGCTAATGCGCAGGCAACATCTATTTTACCAATTGATGTCTTGTAATAAAGTTCGCATGTCCGTGACGAATTGTTATAATAGATATCAATTAGTTCGCATGCGCCGTATGATGTGTGATCCTTCCGCAAATTTGCGGAAGATAGCGAGTGAAATTAAATATACCTACTGTAGTGTACGATATAACTTATAGATAAAAAAAATAATAATATGAAGCGATGGGTGTGACCAATGATCAGAAGACGAAAATGCCTTCCTCCGGTCCTCTAGAACCAACAACCCAGTCGCAGAGAACCGTTGGATGCAGTCCAAACAAGACCGGCAGTGTTGAAAATAAAGTTAACTTTGATGAAAGGTTGAGTGGATAGCACCCTCCTTATGATACATAGGTATTAATCATTAATCGTTAATCAATCATTAAACAACAGACATAAGTAACACCCACGTTAGCCTTGTTATGATAGTTCCCATGTAATAGATGGCGACCCTATGCCATCTATTGGGCACGTATATCGTAGTATATTGCTGGGGGGTAAAAGAGTAATCCTGCTACCTAGTACTCATCGCTATCCATTGGTCGCCTTGTACGACACCCGCGGTAGAGTTTGGCAATTATATTCTGTTCTACCCGGAAAACGAATACCCTATTATGTTAAGATTACTTTCGTCAATGTGAAAATCAAATGACATCATCAAATTATACATCGCTGATCGATATTGAAAACGAGTTTTTTGAGATAGGTTCGTTTGTTTGAAGCCGCGCTGGACCCGGGCGCATTCCTGTGCCTCCCATCGTAGTGGAATGGACTACGTCACCAGCGACTACAGAAAAAAAATCTTGTAATTGCGGGTCAGATAACTCGCGTTATGGTCTATTCCCATCACTTCACTTTCATCTACTACGACATCTCTATAAAATATTCATAATTTTTAGAGCTTATGACTATACTTATGTTAGTTACGGCATCAAGTATACAATCATTTAGCATTTTTCACATTATTAGCAGAAAGCTTAAATGAAAATATAATCTTTCGGGGTGATACAATACAATCTGAAACAATATAAAACACCAATTTATTTATTACAAATTAAACGGACTCAAAAAAAGCTTTAACCATTCTAGGCAAAAGCTTAGGATAAACTTTTCTTTTTTCCGAAATTATTAAGCAAATGTTTATTTATTAGCAATAACAGCAAAACTAGCCAGCCTTCTTGTTTAACTACGTCCATTTAACGACACTAATTACTTTAATTTCCAAAAAAAAGCTTTAAACCTAAAGCCACACAAACATTCTCTGTCAAGAGCTGATGCAGAAGGAATAACAATTTTGACGTTTCTTAATGTAACGATCAGCTAGGACTATTCCCGAGTGACCACACGGTAAGATCCCGTGAAAGGGCTTAAAATTCCACAATATATCTCAACATTGAAATGGGTCAGCAGGTACAAGACGGGACCCCGTGGCGCGGTTGCGCTCATTCGCTTTTTGCCCACCTTTCGACTCGCGCGCACCCGCCGCCTCCACCATTGTTCGCGCGCATTTCTCTCGCGTGGGAACCGTTGACTTCTTCGTGCTTTACCCCGCTCGTCATTCAACCAAACCGGCTGTAGTGGTCGCACGTGGCGATGACACTGTGAACTTGTGCCGCCAGTGATAACGCGTGTGATTGATATGACAGGATTGAGTTATGCCATAGCATCCTGTGACCGCCGAATTTGACATAAGGTGATTTACGAGAACCGGTGAAAGTTGAGTGATGTTCAAGTAGACCCGGAATCTGCATCAGATCGAGGAGACCATGGCCATTGCGCCGGTGAGTTACGTTCCTATTAAGTTTATTTATCCAACAGTAACAGTATAGTAATTAATAACATGTCAGAACATAGCACGTAGACGTTCTAACTAGAACTAAGGATGTAGATAAATTGTAATGTTATACGACTCTCATGATCAGAAATTGTTGATTTAATTCCGCGGATATCGTACAACAAACGAGATGACGCTCATAAATTTATACAAAAACAAGATAAAAGTGGAAGTGTTTATTAAGTAACTTCACTTTCTATAATCAAATAAAAGCCTAACAGACATGCGTGATTTAATTTTGAAGTCCAATGTGACTTGGATTTGGAGTTGGATTTGCATTTTTATGCTATTTGAGTAGGTGTATCGTACATATTTAATATTTATACTTTTAAATTTCTCTATTATATGTAATTAATATTAAGTAATCTGTCATTCATCAGCTCAAATCAGCCATCGAGAATTTCTGATCATCATGTTTCTGAGATTTCACATCTCGAGAATAGTATTCTCACTGTCATGTCATCGCAAATAATTTACATTGCATAATCTCTCGACTTCACCATGATTCGTGATTTAGTTATTTTCAAGCTTAATTTTAAAAGGTAACAAAGGTAACAAGGTAACAAGAAGAAATTTTAAATACGTGTCAAATATTTTTATTCAAACTTTCATAATAATGATTATTATTGACGATTAAAGATACATGTGGCTTCTGTGTATTATCCCGTAATGTTTGATAATCCAGAATTATACAATGGTATTTACAAAAACCCGGTGCTTAAGCAATGGGTTTTTGTAAATACATCTCTCTTAAGAGAGAAGTCTCTGAATTGGATACTCTTTGAGATAAGTATCAAACGCTTAATATTATCTAGACGATTCATGTCACCAATTTAAGTCAGTACCTATAAAGTACAAATAACTAAAAATGTTCGAATATTATGTGTCAGTCCGTCTATTAAGGACAGTCCGTCCTTCTATCATCAACAGCTATCCTCGGTCGGCATCTATTTTCTCCCAATCTTTTCTAAACCTATAGTAGGCAGAACATTATACAATTGTCAATACCTCTAGCTATTCCTCAGGTGTAAAAACGTAGAATGTGTTAGCTTCCAAACACCCAAGTGCAGTCATAAAAGTCGACTAAGGAGGTTCAGTGTAGACCGATAAGCACCTTGGGGCACTCGAATGTTGGACGGCACACCCAAACAGCGTTGGTGTCAGGCGAGCTGCTGGCAGCAAAACCTAAGCCAAAACCTTTATCAGTATGGATTGACATAATGTCATATCAATCACTCTATCCGTGTATCGACATGGCTTTTTCCCTTAAAGGGAAGCGATATGACTGGTGGAGGAAACATACTGCCCGACCTCAGATAAACTTGGAACCAAAGCTCTTAAATCACTCCAAAATAAAGAAAAAACATTCCGTGTATGCGGAATCCAACGTGGAAGAAATGGAAGGTGAAGGAAAATTTAAATTTCCCGTCAATCCAAATCCGTCACTATATCGCTCCAATCTACAAATCGTACGCGATCATCTTAGGGCTATTATGAAATAATGATCGAAGTTCAGTATATTTTCTTTTTATTTACACTAAATAATCTACTTCAGTCACATTGTTTATTGTTAACACTAATCCACGATTAATGTTAATCTTTTGTTGGACTCCTTTTAAGTGAGATGTTGTAATCACAAGTGTTGACAATTGACAATCACAAACAACGAAAGACTTCCTACTGTAAACAAACCTTTTTCGTCCAGGAATGCGAGGGGCGATAACAAGGGTTTATCTTGAAACCTTTTTGGTTTACGAGCTTCGGAGTGAAAAGGCTAATGGTTCTGACACACTCTTCCAGAGATTAGATGTTTAAATTGACACTATACCTAATTTTATCTGGTTTCACAATTCGAGCATTCCAAGCGATTTGTATGAGGGTGGCAGACGGCATATTTCTTAAAAATATATCTACTTTATCATCAAGTATCCATTGTTCATCGCTGCCCTTAGTCGCTGTGTACTTATGCCGTGTGGTAACGGCTGAGCAATAAGATAATATGTACTCTCCCGTAGGAGTCTTACAAGGCGACTTAAAATATAGAAAGGTAAGCATTCCTACAGTAACAATTTTTCTTGAATGTACCTAATATAAGTAGTAGGGAAATGTTGTACACCCCTGCTTGTAAACACCTAATCGCTAACTTGGCTTGGTTTACGCAATCGCACGCCGCGTTAAGTCACTGCGGCATCGAGTTCCTCCGAGTGATAGACATGACGTTTGATTATGTACTTTTTTTTTGTAATATTGATGTTGCTTTTGTGATAATTGGTTAGGTAAGAGCAATTACCACCAAGGTATCGAAATTGTAAATTGATCACGACCACAAAAAAATTCAGTAGGTACTTACCTATTATACAAAATTTTAATTGTTACTAAAAATCAGTGCTCATATTAGCACTAATTTTAAATTAGACAAATTTATAAAGTTACTTATTTTACTATTTATTGAAGTATTTTTTTTTACTTCGGTAAGTATATTCTTAACTTCCAAGTTCAGCATTGCGATCATTTTTCTTCACTGAAAAGTACGCATTGAAAAACCGGTTCGTCATTATTTACCGCTCATAATGAACAACTTATTTATGAGCATCTCTCAAGCGAGAAATCGTCGAGAGCGTTTATTAAGTACAACTACGATCATGGAATCTCATTTTGTACAAACATTAAAAGCTTCATTATAATTAACTTTAATATTTATACATTACGGCTCAAGTCAAGTTCTAGGTCTTTAACCTAAGCAGTGTTATGGTCCGTTTCATAAATCTCCCATTTGACACTTCGCTTGGGAGAAATTTCAGAACAAGTTTTTGTTTGGTCGTGAGGAGGACTACGATGACTCGATGGAACGTGATCTATCGTACAGTCGGACTTAGAAGTAGGTGAATTATTTCGCACATTAACACAATAATAAACTTTACTATTGCGGGCAGAGCAAGATAACACTCTCCCGTTCCGTGTGTTCATAATAAGGCGACTTTAAAATATAGGACCATAAACATAAGGTAAGGAATGCTATAGTAAAATTTTTCCTGAATATACACCTAACTTAAGTTGGGATCGGGAAACTGCATGTCTATTCTAAGCTAACTTAGCTTGGTGTTTAAACTTTATTATTTATTTAGATACTGTAGTAACGAGATGCGTAATCGATATCCATAATACTCTCAAGGCTCAAGTTTTTGTTAGTAACACGAAACCTTAATACAAAATCTTGGATCACTGACTTGGATGGGTTCAGATCAACGGTGTAATGTTTTTTCTAAAAAAAAGTGACGAAACGTCTAACAGAGTCAAAACAATAGAACAAAATTACCAGAATTAATTATACCAGATATTGATTTGAATCCATAGGGATAGGAACGTAGGGATACCCGCTTCTGTGCGTTCAAAATTATTTTAGACATTTTTTCTTTCAATTGCCTTCTATGCTGGCCTGGGAGCGAACAAATAACGTAGAATAGGCCAGCCCCAACTCATCCCGTGGGTGTCGTAAGAGTCGACTAAGGGAGATTGCCCGGTGTAGACCAATAAGCACCTTGGGGCACCCGAATGGTGGAGGGCAAACCACCAACAACAGCGTACCCAAAGAGGGTTGGTGTCAGGCAGGCGGCCGGCTGTAAAACCTAAGCCAAAACCTTGAGCAGTATGGAATGGAATGTTGCCATTCTAATCACTCTTTCCGTTCATGGGTCTCTCGACATGGTCCGTTCAGTCTCTTTCCTATACATTCATTCATCACTAACACCATTACGGTGGGATGGATGGTATGAATCAAAAGGGATTGGATGGCTTTATGACGTCTGACATATGAATGGAAGAGGAAACATACTGCGCCGACCCTAGATAGACTGGGAACAGGGCAGGAAGAAGAAGATTTTTTCTTTCAATTATACTGCGCCGATGACCGTCATTTTGGTTCAACTTACGTGCCGGGAACTTTACAATATGAGGAATTAAAGTCCATACTTCCCCAGCTTAGGCTTAGGTATCAAAGTATTAAGGTGGTATCACGTACGCTTATCGCATTACTACGCAATGTTACGAAAGCAATAATTTCCCAACATAAGGCTAAATCGCGTCGACCCGTGAAAAACAATTTAGCGGACGGTTAGCTTTGTAAGTTATTGTCATCTTCATATTCAGTGTATGTATTTTATAGTGTTCAGTGACTTAAAACAACATTTAGAACGTTGGTTTTTTGGCGAAAAAAAAAGAAAAACATTTAAAGTTAAATAGGTAATTAAAAACCAGATTAATCCTATTCTTTGTGTTAATAATTATATCCATATAATAATATAAATTATAATTGCATTTTGAAAAATTTAATATGTTGCAAAAGACGCATAATATAGTTTTTCTAATTACGTTTGGATAAATTAAAAATATGTTTATCAACGTCAAATTAGACCATCATATTACAAATATACAATGAATTCAATTGAAAATATTGAAAAAAGGCAAAAAAAATATCTGTATTTTGAAATGCCTTCATGAAGAAGACCGTGGAAATTGAAAGTGATTACTCCTGCGTACCGCGTGTGATAGTAAAAACGCGTCCGCATAATGTCGGACGTGCGCGGGCGCCGATAGAACACGCACAATGCCAGGGCCGAATCAAGGGTCAGTGAGAATTTTATGAGATAAATAACATGTTATGGACTGATTGAAGCATAATTTAGAATCTTTTATATTTTTGGCATGACTGCTTCAAATGTGTTTCGTTTCATATTAAAATAGTGAAAATATTTAGCGTTTAAGTAATATTTTGATGGATATCCCTCAGTCGTCATTTATTTATAGTTGTTCCACCCGTCATTAAAGCCACTAGTGCCAACGCATAGATTGGTAACGGCAGTATAGAAAAAAATACATTAACATTTATAACATACAATTATTTATCCCATAGAAATTCTATTAGATTATTTAGCCGCGTGGTGACGGCAGAGTAGAATACAATTGTCACCACCCCAAATCTCTCCCGTGGGTGTCGTACAAGGCGACTACGGATAAATCAGTGACAAGGAATGGGCAGCAGCGTTCCTCTTATACCATCTAGCTATGTACCTACTGTGACTTTTGTGCCCGATAAATGGCAATAGGCTCGCCACCTATTACATGGGACCTAACATATCTGGCGAAACGTGGGTGCTAGTTCACCTCTGCCTACCCCTTCGGGGATATAGGCGTGATTTATGTATGTGTATGTGTATGAAATTCTATTGCCTTGTTACACTGCTGCCTATAACTTGCTTAGTTTAAAACCTTTATTCGCTTTGTATTAGACATAGTTGTATTCTGCTTTGATGTGACCATAATATGGCAAAAAAATACCATAAAAGCTCTGCTGTGACCATAAAAGGGCCAAGAAAAAGAATTAAATGTGATTATCCAGTGTTACGTCCTGAATTCTGCACTGTTGTCTAGACGTTAACTTCGCACGTAATTGAATCTAATCGAGGAAATGTTGAGAACGGAAATTATAACAAGTTGACTATAAAACGACAATAGAACGACAATTCTTGATTACAGTCACATAATGGCTTTTGGATACCGAAAATCTTACAATATGACTAACAAGAAACTCATATTTGCAATTTCAATACGTCTCAGATGGGTATAATTGTTTATTTATAGATATTGATAATAGCGAATTTTATTAGCAACACAAATTAAAGTAGATTTTAACTGTTAGAGAAAGCCTCAGACACTTAATTAATTCGGACGTTTCTGTATCAATGCCGTAAAGAATGTGAACTATATTGAATTTTACGGCAATTTTATTATAAAAACCTGCTTTAGCATCTAGTTGGCAGCGTAATTTAATAATATTACATATATACAAAGCTTATAGATATGGATATCAAATTTCATAACATCGTGAATGTCAGAATGAATAATCATATTAAGTTTCTACCTATTTTACGTTTATGGGGATATATTCATGATAATAGGAAAAAATCCCATAAAATTGTAATTCTTCCGATCCCACGCTAGGCCCATGGATCGAAAGTGAAAGCTGGAAAGTTATTAAATTTTAATGAGGAATGTTGTCTAGGGCCCAGAACGTAGAGCATGAACTCTACTAAACGTTAAAATAAAATAAATCTTAAATTACTCGCGATGTATTATTAATCGGGTTAGACCCCCGACTCATGGCTACCTAAGAAACTATATAGTGTTATACGCTTCACGAAAAGAACCCCTTTTTTACATTTTAAATTATTTTAATAAATAAACAATTTTAATAAAAAATACTTTTATATATTGTGTATATCATAACAGAAAGGGCTTCCTGCTCTATTTGTTTACTAAGTTAGCAAAAAGATATCATTAATAATATTGGGAGTCAATAAGAAGTCAATTCAATGGATGCTGCTTTCAACACCAATATTTGAGTCCACCAGAGTACGATCAAGCAAAGCATTTTAAGTCTAATCTTAAATGTAGTGTTGAAGCTTTCTCAACACCAAGTCATCTTTATTGACTTTGCTTTCTTATCAGTCTTTACCAGAATCCTGCCCGTTTCATTAAAAATAAGGTCTCGAATCATTATTACACAATATTTACTCAATGAACTATCGATAATTTAACATTCAACTTCCCTAAATAGGTTCTCTATATCCAATTCCAAAGAAGGACGAAAGTGAGGCATTATCTTTTATTCTCTAAAGACCTTTTGTCCTTTAAGTGTTTGCTCAAGTGCAGACAGACATCAATTTCGCGTGGCGCCTCGGGCTCGTGTCATAGCTCACGGTTCACGACAAATACTGCTTAAACGCAATATCTCCGGTGCTCTTGAACGAGTGTGAGATCATTGTTCTGGCCGATTGTTCGCCTGGGAACCCACCCATCGCTGTAAAGCCCGTGAAAGCGCGTTTCTCATCTACCTTAGTAAACGATACACCACTTAATGGCATTGCAAGGTGTTCGTTTCAAAAATGCTACTATTCTCACATATAAGCTCAGTAATGCAGTACAATTCTACACTTGTTTCGCATTATGTTGTTCTCTGTAATTGGCGTTCGTTGCTTTGCTTGGTGTATTATTTGAAAAGTGTGATCTTCAATGAGGAAGTGAATTCCTTTTCATACTTTTGTTAAGTGAGTAGAACGGGACATTGTTGTAGCTTTTATTATTTTGCTGTCTGTCATCTAGTACCCATAACACACGCGATTAAGCTACTTACTTTAAGATTAATGAAAATTTACGTATGGTTTTGTATACAAGAACAATTCTTGACGATTCATGAGTGTAATAATTCGGTTAGATTCTAACATTATCAATGTTAGAATTAAATGTAAATGTAAACGAAAGCCAATGTTATAAATAATAAGTTTATTTATTATCTAACAGTTAGATAATAAATAAACTAATAATTATATTGTCTTTAGGTTCTATGCCACTGGCATACTGACTGACTGTCTGAAAATTGCTTCGTATTTTCATTAGCGCTAGAATGTATGCCTGTGTGTATACTAAATATTGTATGTACAACGTGCGGAACAGCATAAACTTGGTTACTTATTTATGCGTACCTACCATTACTGCATATTCAACACAAATTAACAACAATTACGTAGAGTAATTAGGGTAAAATGTTGTTTTGCAATTTTAGACTGAATATTGTAATTTAATGAACGTATCAAATCCTGCGAAAGGAAATTACCATGATTACCATAGTTATTTGGACTTTAATTTTTTATGGATACTAAGTTAATAATAACCTACTTACTTTTTATTTTAATTATTGAATCTGAAAATCTCGTGTTTCGTGTCTACTAAATGGATAACGATTGGTTTTCTTTATTTCGTGTAACATATCATTTTAAAGTTCCCGATAATGTCTATTGGTAATATTAATAATATATTGTTCATATATAAATGTATATACGCAAGAATATAAATAAACATGATATTCTTGCGTAGGTACCTATGTATGGAAAATAATTTACCATCATATTGAGCAGCTCTTATCAAACTTGAGATGCGGGATTGATCTCTTTTTATTTTTAATAATTTTACTAACACAGAAAGTAGCTTAAAAATGAATGCACTTGTGTAATGAAAATCTGTCATAAAAACTATAAACTGTTTTTGGCATAAAAACTTTCTCGACTACTTTATACATTTTTAATTTAACTAAACCGATTTAATTAAAAAGACAAACGTACCTATAGGCTTAAAATAGGATGTACTGAATATTAAAGACCAAAATTTTCACATATTGTAAAGTATTAGGGAATTAAAACGTATCGTTTTTTATCGCTCGAAACAAGTATTCAAAAAGGAAATGTCAGCAAATGTTGCCTACATGGTACTCGCGTATCGGCACTTCACAACTCTCTTAAGAGTCTATTGTTTTTATTTTAATTTGCAAAAATAAACTGATGTCGGGAATGCAGTAGAGGATTCGTAAAATTTTATATCTAACAATAATATTATTGTTTGTTCCTACAATCTTGATTCCAGACAGTTCTATTTAGTCTAGACATTGTCTAGCCAGTGAACAATAGAATGATACATGTGCGAAATTATACCAATAATGTTATCATGCAGTATGTTATTGATGAGTTTGAAAAATATGATGCAAGACACATCGAAGCAATTCATGGATAGTGAAAGTATCTACCAGTTTAGTAATGTTAAATAACTAATAATTTGATACTGTATTTTACATATTTTGATCGTAGCCCTATCTTTGAAAGCCGGTAAGCTTCTTAAAATCATAACTAAATGTGTATCTTTTATATGGAAAACAAAAAACTGATTTTTGAAAGATCTATATAGGTCTAGGTGTTGGACTATTAACCACATCGACCTGCGACCTTCTTGGGGAAGACGAAAATCTTGGTGGGTCATTAATCCATACATTCTAACGTTCGCTGGAGGGTTTACTCGACGGAGCAAGGTGCTATAGCACCATAGGAGACTAAAATCGGAGCCTAAAAGTTATAGAAGATATTGGCCCTTTGCCTTCGAAATAATGGTTCCCAACATGAGAACACAAAGAGTTATGTAACTTGTTTGCATATTTCCGGTTACAAAGTGTGATGAGTATTATACGACAAACGACCTTATACATATGACGCTATCAGTAATTTCCGAACCTTTCACCCCAACAAAAGAACATTACGCTTCACAAAATGTCTCATGCACGAAGTCTAATGCGCCAAAATTAATTTAATACGACTAATGACATATCTTAGTTTATTGCGCGTTCGTTTAAATGCGTATCGCGTGTAGTTACCAAGCTCTTATGTCATAATATGATAAATATATTTGGATAGTTGATCTTCGTAAAAATAACTTATAAATTTTAAGCAATAATTGTCTTTAAATATCAAAAGAGCGTGTGAAAATATGCAGTACCTATATTTGGGTAGTCGATTTTCGATAAAATAACTTATAACTAATATATAATATTCAGTGTTATGCAAGGCAAGACTGGCTTGATATAAATATATAGACCTTATTTAAGATAGATTGGGATTTGGGCGAGTTAAACTTTAATCTTAGTTTATATACATTTACGAATGTTTCATCGTGATTGAGTGGTGAGCTTAAGGAAATTAAGCGTGATTTTTTTTATTTGAGTGATGTGAGCTTATAGATTATAAAAAATCTGACGGCCGATTTGGTCGAATGGTCAGATCATTGGCAATAGGCCAAGAAGTCCCGGGTTTGAATATCGGTGTCAGAAATATTTAAATTAAATTGTGACCACAGAAAAAAGAAACATTCCACCCACCGGCAGCAATAAAGGTTTTACACTATACTGGCAACATCATTAGCTGACAGCACAAATTGTTCGACTTGTCAAACTCAAATTGACGGCCATAGAAAAACAGGTTCCACCACTTCAAAAAACGCCGGCGTAGGAACACAGCCAGCGCTCTCGATTTCCGCCTAAATTGCCTCCATTCCACTGCAATCAGACTTTATTTATGAATTACGGCATCACTTGACCTTGATCGATGTAATGAAGTTCATTTATGGTACATTTGTTGCACTCTCTGATGTAACGAAGCGAGTCCATGAATGAAGCAACTTCTTTCGTTTCCGTCCACAAAATTTAAGCTCTATAGAAAGTTGAATGTTTATTGTTTAGAAACTTTGGTACTGGAGATAATGTCGTGAAAAGGGAAGTATACATTTATTTTTATTGGCGTTGGTAATTTTATTTTACAAACAGAATTACATTGCCAGTATCTATAAGTTTCAGAATTCTAATTTATCTTAATAAATATAAATATTCACGAATTCGTGATATAAAATATTTAAAAATGAAATGCTCAAACTTCTCTCGTCGTTTTTGTAATCCGTAGTCAGTTTTCTTGCAGACGTATGTGTGGTTTATAGAAGTTCGTTAACCAAAAATACCTTCTTAAATCAAGCACGCCTATTTTTCCCCAGTTTGCTAGGCATTTATATTTATCATGTCGTGTTTCGGTGGTCATGACGTTAGCTGGGATGGTGGAGTTGTTTACCCTACCGAGCGCTTTATATTCAAACGAGAAAAAGCCTATTGTGACACACCTGATACAGAATACCCCACGAATGTTTCAATTTCATGAAACAGTCCGTCACTATCGCATCGGCACGTGGGCACATCTGTCCAGAGAAACCACAACTATTGTAGAATCCGTCTCCACTATGTGTTGTAGTTAGATCGGAGATTAATAGCTGCCACATGTGGACGATTGTCGTCTGGTCACGATCGATGCTTTCTCTCGTTCCTATTCTGTTTGTTTTAATGTTCCACATTCGGCCAAGATCTGTCATTGCCGATTTCGTTAAACTGACAATGGCACCTCATATGGGCCATTGTTTTTGCAACTTCCTAATTTGATATGGCGTCGTGAGACACATACGACAATAGATAGCTTTATGGTAGATTAGAAGACAATATAACCATGAAATTTCTGGAGAAAATTATTTTACGTCCCGTGTAAATCAATGTTTACATTTGCACAAGTGAGAGTTAACGACAGTAATTGTTCATTTGCATTTGTCGAAGCACAGTAACTAAATATTCCGAGGTCACTATTCGCAAAGAAAGTTTTGTGGCAGGTCAATTTCAAAATGTCATTAAATACATATATGTTGATGACTCATACCTTTTTCACATGAGTCAGGCAGAAGGGTATTGACTCCCATAGCCAGGTTATGTAATGTCCCATGTAATAGGGGACAAGCCTATTACCATTCGGCGGGAACGTTAATAGCAGTAATTTTCCAGATAGTCTTAGCCATTTCTCGTTACCTATATTATAATGCTTAAACTATAGCCGCTTTGTACCATACTCGCAAGAGAGGCAGTGGTGGTGACAATTCTATATTGCTCTACTGTTACAAGGCATCGCCAAATATATATTTTTTGGAAAGTTGTGTAAAACTTACCTAACCTGGGGTTACATTTCTTTAATGTCGTGTGGTGATGACTGAGCAGAATATTACTGTCACGCCCTCTCCCCCAAACCCGCGAGCGGATCATCGCCATCATGATCAGCCATTTTGTGTCACCACTGGTAGCTTATATGGGAAACTTATGGATGAAAGTATAAGCCCATAACCGACCACTAGAAGCTAGTGACGGTTGAAGGGTGTCAACGTTCGCAAGTTTAGCCCAAAGTGCCGGAACCAACAGCTTAACATGCCTTCTGAAGCTCCAATGACCGGCCTTAACTTGCTTAGTTTACGCAATGGTAAGCCGACTGTCATGCACCATCGATCTCCCCAATTTAATGTTAACGCCTTTATAACAGAAAATTAGTATTAATATTAAGTACACTGAGAAAATTAATACTATGAAAAAATATCTTTTTCTGAGTTTTCTTGTATCATATTTTATAGTTTCATATATATCTAAATAGCTAATAATATGTCATAGAGGTTAGCTTTAAAAACGCACAGAAAGTAAGTAAGTACTGTGCGTGTACACGTCGCGTGAGTATCCCAATTCTACCTATAAACTAAACATTGGTATTGAATGAATTTACTAAAAATACTTTTTTCAAAAGTAATAATTAACGAAGAGAACGCAGTCGCGTTCTTGTTGCACCATCTTTCAAATTATTGCAATTAAATCTCGGTGAATGGCAATAAACTCGCCCCAGATTATACTGAAAAAAGCTGGCGAAACGCAAGTGTTTAAACACCTCTTCTTACCCCGTGATTTCTGTATGCATTTACTAAAAAGATAATAATATTGAATTTCTTTCGGAAGTTATTTTAGTTAAGATAACGCTTTTGGCTTATGAGGGCAGTAAGTACATGTAGTTCAAGTTTAAAACAAACAAGGAGCTTGAAGCGAAATCAAATTGATTAGAAACCTCGCATTATGGATATTGGACAGCTAAATGGGTTGCAATAATGTTGCTCACCCCGGCGAAAGGATGCCCTTTAGCCTCGACTAGGAACCTGTCTTATCTAGGTACCTATACAAATCTGTAGAAGGCAGACTTCTTCTTATTTCTAAGGTTGAGTTTTTAACCAAACATAAAACGTAATTCGACACATTTAGAATAAACACTATTGAAATGTGCGGAGTGTCAAAAATAGATAAGCGAGGGAGTCTGAAAGTGGCGCAAGTAGCAGAAAAGTTGAGAAGGAGCCGTTGGTATGGACATGTTATGAGACGCGATGCCATGAATGTGAGTAAAAAGTTATGGACATGAATGTTGATTGATGTCGAAATAGAGGAATCCCAATAAAAAAATTATGGATTGTGTGAGGTATGATATGAAGGTGCTGGGTGTGCATGAGGAGATGACGAGTGGACGAGAGACGCGAGTAACAGGATGGGATAAGGGCAGGTGAGACACATTTGAAATAAAGCATTGTGCCACGTGGTGATGACCGAGCAAAATTAAATTCTCCACTCTCAATCTCTACCGCTGGTATGAATGGGCAGCAGCGTTCTTCTTATACAACCCACCATACTGCGACTTACGCTCATATCTATACGCAAATAGGCTCGCCCACTATTACGTGGGACTATAACACGGTTGGCGAAATGCGAGTGTTAATTTAATACACCTACGCATACCCCTTAAGGCTCCTGCACACCAAACGCAGGTCAGTAGCAGCGCAGTTTGAATGCGCAAGTTGTAATACAAGAAACTGTTTGAACTGCGTTAATGCCCGCGCTGTTGTATCACTATGACGGTCATGTTAGCATGGCTCACAGGGGCAGTGCAGCGCGTCGTCTACTAACCCATCATACTAAACGCGGTCCAGCGTTTAGTGTGTGCTTAGACGAGTAAGCGTTGCTATTGCGTTACAGTAAAATTTTGGCAGATAGATAACTTATGGGTAAGGAAATAAGGTAGAGAATTCAAACGTCCCAACGCGAACGCATTTGAAACCCACACTAGGGGTACTGATTTTCCTATTCACCTAATGATATCACTATTTAGGTAAGTTACATTTCAATGGTTTTTCTGCCTACAGCTTATATAATATTAGGCAGTTTCCGCCACTATTCAACTTCTTTAAGCGGCGAATTTCTATTGTAAAATGGGCCTAAGCCTTCATTTATTTACACTCAGTGCCCATAATTTCGCCTTAGAAATACGTTAAAGTAAAAGTACTCAAACGTATTTCTAAGGCTTTTATGTTAGCTAAAAAGCTATTCTATGTTGTGGGTTTTTAAATATGTTAGGCTACAGGAAGCATCTTTCTGTGTGCAATATGTAGCTTTGTGATTGACCATGATGGATAGCTATTGGCTCGCCCTTCATTAGGAGAAGAATGGGCACAATCAGCATTGCATTTTGATAGAAAATATTAATAATTACATGATTTTTTTCGAGTCGAGTTTTGAGTGAATGTAAGCAACCCTTACATTAAAATTAATGAAATATTTTTTAATTTGCGGTCTTTGAAAGCTTTATATTATAATACCTTTGTCGTAATTGTAATTGTATATAAGCCATTAGGGGAAGGCGGCCTAATTTGGATATAGATATAGTGCTTATATCCGTTTTAATTTCCTTGTATAAATATGAAATATTTCGAAGACTTGTTATATTCCTATCCATCATCATCATCATCACCAGCCCTTTAATGTCCCCACTGCTGGGGCACGGGCCTTCCCTATGGATGGAAGAATATAGGGAGATTGGGTCATAACCCACCACGCTGGCCCAGTGCGGGTTGGTGGGTACTAACGACTGCAGGTGCAGCCGGGTCCAACGGCTTAACGTGCCTTCCGAAGCACGGAGGAACTCGAGATAATAAATTTTTGGTCACCCATCCAATGACCGGCTTTAGCGAAATTGCTCAGTTTACGCAATCGCAGGCCAAGCGCTCTGTGCCACTGCGCTAGCGAGCTCCTCGAGCTAGCGAGAATATTCCCATAAGCCTCGTTAATTCGTTATCGTCTCTCTTCAGAGGCTTGATGGAAATTTAAGTTCTCGCATATGGCCTAAATTGTATGGAAATTTATGCAATTTTACGTTTGCATAGCATAATATTTTTTAATTCTTCAAATCAACACATAATTCATATGATTCATACAGGTCCCAAATTAATTATGATAGTGATCAAAATAATATTCCATGATACAATTTACTAAATATTTGAGATTCTGATAAGTCTGAGGCTTTTGGAGTGAAAAATTATCCAACGCCTCTCTCGTGAAAGTTCTTACAATATCAAAACGAAAATTAAAAACAAACTTGCTGTTTGTTCACGATCGTCCAATGTTTGTTGACGTGATTGAAGTCACGACACGATGACAGCTGAATCATTGCAAAGAACACGAGAAGTGGTCTCTTTAGTTCCAGATATTGTTGAGTTTAAAAAAATAACCGGTGTCCTTTTAACGTTTGTCGTCCTTTTAATCCTTTAAACATCTAGCCATAAAATACATAAATACATACATATACATAAATTTCGCCTATTTACAATAAATAATGTGAATAATCTATATTAATATTATAAAGCTGAAGGATTTGTTAGTTAATTTGGTTGAACGCGCTAAGCTCAGGAACTACTGACTCAAATTGAAAAATTCTTTTTGTGTTGGATAGTCCCATTAATCGAGGAAGGCTATTTATTAATCGACATCAACGCGCGAGACTACGAGTCAATTTCTTACACACACTGAATCCATTTATCATCTAGACCAAAGTGCACCCAAAATAAGCACATACGTTATGGATACTAGATAACGGACAAAGCGCGCTTGGCCTGTGATTGCGAAAACTAAGCACTTTTTGTACAATCTATTCACTAGGTGGGTGAAAATAGTTATTTGTTGTACATGAGTGCAAAGTTGTTTTTTAACCGCGTGCTCAATTTTGATGACCGAGCTAGCGAAGGATTCTAAAATTGAATCACGAGCGTAGCGAGTGATTCAAAAATTAGAATCCTGAGCGATAGCGAGGGAATCAAAAGAGCACAAGGTGAAAAATCTTTGCACTCGAGTGCAACACGTAACTTTTCATCCCCCCCAACGAGGAAATTTCAAAATACAAAAAAAAAATACAATCACAACAGTTTCTGTTTTCACCCAGAAACTTCCACAGCACCCTCCCATTAACCCAAACACACTCAACACCCACCCAGAAACACCCACAACATTCACACTCATCCACTCAGACACACCCAAAAAACACACATTTACCCAGAAAAACCCACAAAACACCCATTCACCCAGAAACACCCACAAAACACCCATTTACCCAGAAATACCCAAAAAACACCCATTCACCCAGAAACACACACAAAACACTCATTCACCCAGAAACACCCACAAAACACCCATTCACCCAGAAACACCCACAAAACACTCATTACACACCCAGAAACTTCCACAACACCCTCCCATTAACCCAAACACACTCAACACCCACCCAGAAACACCCACAACATTCACACTCATCCACTCAGACACACCCAAAAAACACACATTTACCCAGAAAAACCCACAAAACACCCATTCACCCAGAAACACCCACAAAACACCCATTTACCCAGAAATACCCAAAAAACACCCATTCACCCAGAAACACACACAAAACACTCATTCACCCAGAAACACCCACAAAACACCCATTCACCCAGAAACACCCACAAAACACTCATTCACCCAGAAACACCCACAAAACACCCATTCACCCAGAAACACCCACAAAACACCCATTCACCCAGAAATACGCACAAAACACCCATTCACCCAGAAACACCCACAAAACACCCATTCACCCAGAAACACCTACAAAACACCCATTCACCCAGAAACACCCACAAAACACCCATTCACCCAGAAACACCTACAAAACACCCAATCACACCCAAAAAACACTCAATCACCCAGAAACACCCACAAAACACCTAATCACACCCAAAAAAACACCCAATTACCCAGAAACACCCACAATACTCACCCATCTATTCAGACACACCCACAAAAACACATTCACCCAGACACACCAACAAAACACCCATTCACATAGACACACCCTCAAAACACCCATTCACCCAGACACACCTCCAACAGCCACCCATCCACCCAGCCACACCCGCAACTTTCATCCAGACACACCTGTAAGTCCCTAATAAAAATTACCGTCCCTAATGGAGTTCCGAGACGGTCAATCAGCTTGAGTCAAGCACGTTGATTTTCTGTATGTTTTTGTTCCGTTGCTAACGTAAACAAATCAAACAGACCTAAAAAGCTTTTAAATGCTTGACTCAAGCATCAAGCAAGCGTTGTAGACGATCAAAATGTTTAAAGCAAGATTGACGCCAAGCTGATTGACCGTCATGGAACTCCTAGGTTTTAACAAATTTATGACGTGAAAAGAAAATGGCGCGCGCAAAGCAAATTACAAAAAAAGTACACCAAGAAGGTTCCGAGTCTGAGTTTTTATCAAATTAAAATAGGTTGCATGTCAATTTCGGCACCATGGAGGTAGAAATAAATATGTATAACGATGTTTTGAATTCACAAACTCATTGTACACGATGTTCTAAATTCAAATTTACTTTAACCTCTAGAGGATAAAAACGGCTTTTGCACTCAGATATCGAAGAGCAAAAACGCTTTTTCCGAGATGGTGGGATGAAAAAAAAATTACATACATACATAAATCACGCCTATATCCCCGAAGGGGTAGGCAGAGGTGAACTAGCACCCACGTTTCGCAAATTATATTAGGTCCCATGTAATAGGTGTCGATCCCATTGCCATTTATCGGGCACAAAATCGCAGTACATTGCTAGGTGGTAAGAGGTGATAAGAGAAACGCTGCTGCCCATTCCTCATCACTGATTTATCCTCAGTTGCCTTGTACGACACCCACGGGAGAGATTCAATTGTATTCTATTCTGCCGTCACAACACGGCCCAAAAAAAATATTATGTTGACTTTATACCATATATATCAGATAATATGTCAGACGTTTATACTATCAATCCACACTGGGTCAGCGTAGTGTTTTCCATAGCCAAGGCTTTTGCCCCACCAGTGTGGGCATTAAGTTCTGGTGATGATGTTAAAAAGAGAAACCACGCTAGAAAATTGGTTGGTTGGTTTAGGCACTTTTTTTGTCCATTGCTTATATCTGTCTATATATTCTGCCCTCCAAAGGGTAAGCCTATTATTAGTGGTAGAGTCATAGATTGTAAATTCCTACTTTATAGCTACATTTGATTGGCCTAAATTGCGATAAGAAAGAAAGAAAGAAAATACCCTAGGTTCAGCATATTATGCTACTGTGACAATACTGTAAAGACAGATTGGTAGATTTGACTTGGTATTAGATTTGAATCGTGTATTTTTTTACCTACGACTCTCATCGTGAGAGTTCTGGTCGTGTGTGACTCTTTGGAAAGGGCACATAGCAGACATCTTGAATCATTATGATTAAAGATAATGAACGGGACCATAACGATGATGCGAGTAATTAAGAGTTACATACATACATACATAAATCACTCCTCTTTTCCCGAAGGGGTAGGCAGAAGTGAATTTAGCATCCACTTTTGCCAATAAGTTAGGTCTCATGTGATAGGTGGCGGGCCTATTGCCATATATCGGGCACATAAATCGCAGTAGATTGCCGGGTGGCACAAGGGGAACGCTGCTGTCTATCACTAATCGCTGTCTTTACCTTTAGTCGCCTTGTACGACACCCACGGGAGAGATGGGGGTGGTGACATTTGTATTCTGCTCTGCTGTCACACACGCCCTATACTATATACAATAAAGAGTTAATCTAAATAAAGTCAATACGACGACCCATGATGTCAATTTCACTTTCAAGGCACGAAGGTAATCCGAATTCGCTCAAAAACACTTCACCCAGTTTTCACTTTCACGTGTTTAGGCGATGGGAACAATCTTATGTCATTGCAAGAGAGCGTTTTGTCGTGCAATTAAGTAAAAGTTCTCTTGTTTTGATGATGCTCGTTGGAGATCACGCCATCGGATGACCCGCGGTCAACTGGACCATTAATATATAATATTATTGTTATATTGGTTATGCGACCGTTATATTTGCAGTCATATATTTCCGTTGAAGTCCCTGAACTTACATGGCGATAATAATAGTCAGTCTATAGTGACTTGCGCTAGAGAATAGCACATGTTTTTTCTTTAAACATACATAAATCACGCCTATATCACCGAAGGGGTATAATACCCACGTTTTGCCAATTAGGTTAAGGTCCTAGGTTGCCTCTATCTATCCTATCGGGCACGTAAATGGCGATATATTGTTAGGTTGTATAAGAGGAATGCCACAGCTCATTACTTTACGTTGTCTTTACCCTTAGCCGCCTTGTACGACATCCGCGGAAGGGATTGTGGATGGTGACAATTGTATTCTGCAGGCCTAGCACGAGACGAGGACAAAATCTCGAAATCTTGACAATGTTTTTTTGGGATTTAGTGCGAGTTAGAGCGAGGGGAAGATATTTCCTTTTTCCCCGAGGAGATTTTGTCTACGTCCCGTGCTTCGGGAGCTGCTCTGCCACATGGCAATCGGGTTTTCGTTATACGTTTTTTCTAAATTATTTAGGTATAAAAAGGCTCTTTTTAGTATCTCAATGCACATGAACAGATCTCTATTTGTACAATTTGTTTATAACATGTGCAAACTGCTAGCCGTTTCGAAATTGGGCCGCGAAACCAGCTCTGAATTTATTATGACTGTTTTGCTGACCGTAGCCAAGTCATGTACGCTTACATACTCAAGAACTTTCAATTTATTTACGATTACATGGCTGTGCATTTATGTGTTGGGATGTTTTGCTTGCTGAATATGCAATTAACAATCGATCATTGTTGCATAAAGTCGATAAAGTACCTTTTCACTTCTCATGCTCTGAAAGTGCTTATTTGTGCAGCATATAGGCTGCACAAAATCGAATTTTGTGCTCTAGAGCATTAACGTATCTACTCATAAATGTGTCGATAATAAGGCAAAGAAAATGAGCCATGCAGCCAAAGACAATAAGAAATTCAGAGATAGAATTTGTTATTTTTTAATATTTACTTAAATTTATTTGCCCAATGTGTTTTTTAAGACATAAAAGATATTACAATTTTAATTCAAGCAGGTACGGTAGGTTATTAAATTAATTTAAAAAAATTATTATTTCAAAATTAATTTAATACTTGGCTGTATATGCCTGCAGCCCAAGCCTAGTATCAATGGGAAAAACAATTTCTGTCAGTATTCAAAACTGTACTAATTTTTGTTTGAATTTTAAGAAATGTTATGAGAAATTCTGATTTATTTCCTCGCAATCGAAGTGAAAAGCAGAGTTTCTACCTCGTCCACAAAACCATTTTTATCCTCAACATTACTATCAGCCCTCGCCTTTGGCTCGGGCTGCTAAAAGTCTCGGACAAAAATGACTCGTTTTGTGCACTTGATGGAAAATCTACTATTTATAATAGGGATATAAAAGGATTAAATTATTTTATTTTAAATTTACTGTGAGGCAAAATGATTTGATATGATTTATATTCGAACATTAGGGATAGAAAAATATTACAAACAAAAAGAGGTTGAAAAAACACCGTGGAAAATTTTTTCTTACTTTTTTTCTTTGCAATTATTTGATAATCTATCGGGAAACGCTAATAATAGATAAGTATGAATTGAATTCAAAAACGTGGCATCTTCCGATTGCGACCATCAGTGGAGTACTTAATATTATGAGAAAAGAGAAAAGTGCAAAGAATGGTCGTGAGAAATCACCACAATAGGTTCGATATGTCGCTATGGCGTGTTTCACTGTATTTTCTAAGTAATTACTAAATTAATACTAATTTACATGTTCGGATTAATTAGCTGAATGAGGCTTTCTTGCTTTGTCCTAATTCTCAATTGACATGGCTGATAGGTACTGTTTTAGGAAGTTGACAGGACTTAAAATATATATATTACGCCTATTTATCCCCGAAGGAGTAGGCAGAGGTAGAGATTAGAGTGGTGAAAAATGTATTCTGCTCTGCCGTGACCACAGGACTTAAAATGATAACTAAAAATATGAAAAATGATGGCATTCCTTTGATGTGTATGCAATTAATTACTTCATTGTTTAAGACATCTTTTTACTGCAATTTTTTAGGCATGGTTTAAGTTTGAAATAACTATCGACAATACATCTACCTATTTAACTTTCATGCGTATATTTACTACATTTGCCTAATATTTGTATTTTTTTTTGGTTACAGGTGGTACCAATCTTGCTTACATTGGCAGTGGCAAGATGTAGAAGTGACGCCATAAACGGATACCATAACGGGAAAAGCGTTTCGCAATTCGGGGAACTTCTGAAGCCGCCGCCGCCGCCGCCATTGTCCCCTCTAGCGCCAGTGCCCTTCCATACTTCACCGGGAAGAATGCAGAGACAGAATTTGGACCTGGGCTACCAATACAGGCCACCGCCCCCTCCACCGCCAGGCCAAGCCTCTTCAGACTTCAAATTCCCAGCACCATTTTACAAGCAGTACAATTTCAATTTCGTGCCGCCACCGCAGCCGTTCAGTTCAACACCATCTCCTTCTTTATTCCAGAAAGTGTCAGGCTGGCTGTTTTCATCCCAACAGCCGAACTATGACCTGGGATCAAATAACCAAGCACAAGTGAAGAAAGACTGCAATCCTTGTAATTTAGTGCCATGGATTCCAGTAATTCGATATGACTTAGGATCAAAAAATTTATATAACAGCCCGAATCCCACATATGGGCCACCGAGTCCTACTGCGTATGTTGATGAGCAGAATGGGAACGCATTTAAACCGCAGCAATTCCGAAGTCACCAGCAGGATTTTTCTCCGGGCATACCACATGCAGTATACGGACCGCCTTTGTCTCATAGCTTGAATTCGATACGAGTTCCTAGTTCTACTTATGGACCACCAGTATCCACTTACGGACCACCAAGCCCGACACATACAATATCAATTCCGTCCCAGAATCCTTTAAGTTCTACTTTCGGGGTCCCCAGTAGTTCGTACGCAAGTCCTAGTTCTTCTTATGGACACCCAAGCTCATCCATAGGACATTCCAGTTCAACATTAGGTATATCTAGTTCATCACAAAATATTTTTAGTTCGCCATACAGTGTTTCTACTTCTACATATACAACACCTCCACCAGTTCCTGTACAATTTTCTCCCAGCCCCTTGTCTGTAACATATGGAACTCCAGTTACTTCTAATTATGACTCTCAATTTTTAAATAACCAATTACCTCAGCATTCCGATGTGGAAATATTAAAAAGTCCTGACCTTGAGTTGAAATTACCGAAAGTAGCACTTCCGAGTAGTTTTAAAAATTCTTATGGAGAACCTATTTCAAGTAGCTATATTGCAGATATTCCGTATTCAGTATCAGCAGCAGCTGCAGAAACAACTAAAGTTAAAACTGAAGTTTTGCCAAATACATCAAATTCACAAATACCGAATGTTTCCTTAGCACTAGCAAATCCTGCACCTTTCACATTGAATAGAGGGAGAAATATTCACACATTACAACCTGTAGCTCTACCTAATCTCAGTGTATCACCTTTGCCTCCGATATTCAATGCAAGACCTTTTAGACCTACACCTTCATTGATAAACAAAGTAGTTGCTGGTATTAATTCCATGCAACAATCATCCAATAATATTAAAATTGAAAAAAGTGTTCCACTCGCGGAATTTACACATTCCATAGACTATCCCACATCTATCGTTCAGTCACCTGTAATTGATATAGAGCCTCCTAGACAATATAATCAAACTAAAGCGTATAGAAATATACCGAATGCATATATACTAAACGATGTACGAGATATATCCTCTCAAGCATCTGAAGATCACGTTTCTGCAACTAATACTAAACAGGATGCTAGTTTTGAAAGTACTGGGGCTGATTTAGGAAACGATATATATGAATCAGGTATGCCTTTAGAATTTAGACCAACTAGTCTGTCTTCGAATCATAAAGGAAAATTTGCAGATTTACGAGGAATTAAGGATGAGGACGTTGATAAATTTAGAACTGAAAGTAATTTACAGAACATTGATTCCCCTCTTCTGTATCTAAAACCAAGTGCACCTCATAAGAGCTACGGAAACTTTATTTTAAGTCTTTCAACACCATCAAATGACAACGAATATGAAATTTATGACGACTTTTCAACAACAGTGGCACCGAAACTTTCAACCCTAACGAGCGGTTGGGAAGAGAGTAAAGTAGATTATAGTGACGGATTACCACCACCCACAGCTGCTCAAGAAAGTGTAGAAAGACCAAAAATCGTGCAAATAATAGTTCCATATACAAATTCTAAAGAAAATATTCAGAACTATAACAACTTCCGACCAAATATAGATAGTTGGGTGTTTGCACAAGAAGAAGAATTTCAAGCTAGAAAGATACCATCAAATACCGAAAATCCTCGTATAACTACTGTTACAGACAATTACAATACTCTTAGTACTGTGTCTGAAGACACTACATCGACTGCTACGGATAATTATGATTCAGACCATTTAAATACAGCTGCTATTCTTAACGATTTGTATGATATCAAAGAACCTCCATTTGATATAATAAAATTGCAACACACTATAGACGACTGGACAGAACAAGAATATTCTGAACAACACAAAACACCCAAGAAAAATCGTGGTTTTGAAAAATTCTCCAAACAAATTCCTGACGACTTTTTTACAACAACGGTACCCAGCATATATGTCACCACTAATAACTTTGATTACGATTATGATCACGAAGGATCAAGTAGTAATCACCATTCTATAACAGATATAAAAAATAACTCCTTTTATAAATCTTACAAAGAGTACAACGCTATTGAGAGACCAAAAATAAAATTAGACAGTGGTAAAAACGAAGACAGTAAAGAAAAACAAAAGCTGCATATTTATACTGCTGCATCGTCTTTCAGAAGTACTACTACTACTACACCAGCTCCCTGGGGTAAAATACTTACTTCCTTCTCGCCTTTAACCAAAGAAAAAGTTTATGTAGTGACATCTAAACCCTGGCATGACGCGCGTAATGTATCCAATGATTGGTATGCAATACAACCATTCGAATCTAAGAAAACCTATTCGGAAAAAGATGTTACTTCTTCGGACGCCATGCCATTCAAATCTCCTAGATTTATAAGTCGACCTTCATTTGGATTTACATCCGATGACAACGATGCCATGAATTCGGATTCTTCCTATGGATTTTCTAGAAGCTGGTATCAAAGTAGTAGGTATTATTTGGTTAATTAATCCCTTCACACAAGAATAATATTTATTTTCAATAGGGGGTCATCTGCTGAATTAATTATTCAAGTAGTTTGAAAGATATTTGAACACTTAATTACTGTTATCTTAGTAACTTTCAATTTCTAAGAGAACTCTATGACGCTCCTTATCTTAATAATAATTGAAATAATTACCCCCGGAATACAGAAACGCTACTTAAATAATGAGCATTGCTTATAAAGTTAAATGGACAATACCTGTTAGAATTTGTATGGAAAACGTCAATTTTTACAATATTTACTGCCGCACTCAGAGACGTCAAATAACTTTAATGAGTACCTAATGTCAAAAAATTTCAATTAAATCTAGACTATAGACCCGGCAAGAATAGCGACTAGTTTTGAATTGTAATTTTTTGACATTAAGTACTCATTATCGTTATTTGACGTCTCTGAGTGCAGCAGTAAAATGTCAAATTTAAGTATGACACTCAACTTTGAGTAGCGTTGCTGTATTCGGAGTTTAGTGTGTTAATAATTTCGCTTCTATCAGACGTCTGTCTAGACTATTTTAACTTCGCACTGTTGCCAGTTCGCACATTTGATAAAATTGCATTTAGAATATTTACAGCTAAGACAGGACAACGTAGGTCGAGTCAGATAGTTACTTATAAAATTTTACATAAAATCAATTACTCAATAATTACTATAAAGGAACTATGAACACAAATGAACAGTAGGTAGGTAATAAAAGTTAGACGGCGTCGAAAAATTGCTCCCCCACAGAGTGACAATAGACACAAGAGTGCATGCACTGAAGGCTAACACCTCCTATGGCGATACTGATCCTCTGACCAAAAACAGGCTAACCCTTTGGTCACGAGTAGCATCCAAAGTGCATATTTTACTACTCTTTTATTTTCTATCAAGAGGCGCTAAAGATTTTGTGTTGATACATTATTTTAAGAGTTTATCTGAACCAAATTAGTAAATATTACATTATTTTCATACTTATATTTACTTTTCAGTAAATAACCTGGAGAATCGATTCCGGGCAAGAAATACGACTGCGTGGCCAGAAGATTCTTCACAACAGCATGGCACCGCTGTTGAAGAGGTTTTATTACGTTTTTTTATTTATTTTTGTCAATTTTGTTTATGAATGTAATTAATACTATAAAATACGAACAGCACACATAAAAGATAGTGTGAGACTGGCTGACGCAGTATTCATGATTGTAAATTAAAAACATTTTCTAACATTAAATCTACACTGTGTTAGTAAGTGTTTGTGTATGTGTGAGTGCATGTGTGAAAATTTATTAAAACTAGAAAACTTAACTAGGTTATCTTGTTCAGGATTTAGAACCGGGCCGTAACAGTTCTACTAACTATATACTGTTTATTTTTCAGGATTCATCTGACGCTACGACTACTGACAATAGAGAAGGTGAAGAGACCTAAGTATTAAACAATTGTGTTAAGTGATAAATTGTGAGTGACTTATAAGCGCATTGAAATTATGGACGCAAACCTTTGTAATTTGTTTGTACAATTACAAAGAGAAAAAGACTTAATGATTGTGACATAATGAACTGAACATTATTTTATAAGCCACAATCAAATTAAGAAGATTACAAGTTATTTGGTAACCTTTTTGATTTGATCAAGAGTTAAGAAAAGTGAACCAAAGTAGGATTAAATATGTAACGTTTATTTATGTACCTTGGATATTTTGACCAATATTTTATGTTCATTTATACGTGTAAGGTTAAAATATCATGTTTAATAAAACCATTAATTAAGGAGGCAATGTATTGTAATATTTTCATTACAACATTTTAGTACTACTATTTACAAATACACATTATTTAGAACCAATTGTAAATATGTTGAATAAGTGTAAATAAAAATTAATTTTAAATATCAATGTATCTTTCCTTTCCATTTAGAGTATACCTATTTCACCACCTTTACACTCGTATATCTATAGTCAAAGCAAAGTAATTACTTGAGTAAAAGTCGCTACTGAAATTGTCATGTTTAAACATTAAACTAGAACTTGAATGAGGTAACAATTGTCTAAAGCATACTTAAATACTTAATTACTACTTAAGTAAGAACTGTCTAAAGTAAGAATATTGTATAAAAATGACAATTTAATTAACGGCTTTTACTCAAGTAATTACTTTGACTTGACTATAGATACGAAATGTTACCCCCGAATACAGAAACGCTACTCAAATTTTGAGCACTGCGTAAAAAGTTAAGTGGACATTGCCTGTCAGAATTTGTATGAACGTCAATTTGACAATACTTTAAGGTTAAGTAGGTCTCAAATTGGGGTTAGCGTTTCTGTATTCGGGTAAAGTAAAGTAAGTTGGACTCTATTAATGAGATAAGCGAATAAAACTTTGAAAATAACTGATAAGTTTTTTGAATTTTTCGGGGGTTGAGAGACAGGTATTAATTTCTCTAATGGTCATTTAAATATTGATTGCGTCGAATCAAGCTGCAGTTTGTTCGGCAGGGTCAGTTTTACGTTTCAATCTAAAGTACAAAAACTCTGCACTCCACAAGAACACCGTGAAGAGTGTGACCGTGTTTAAAACTATAATGGGTACTTCGTAAGATCCAGACACTTCCCGTATTTTACCTGTAAGTAAAGCAACATTATATAAATAAATGTTTCATATGGAGGGATTTCACCAGTGTGCTGAACTGTGCAGCACAGCGTATTTGTATGGTCTTTCCCTGTGCCGCACAGTTCAACTCTCTGATCGAAATAGCCTTTTCACTCATACCTATCGCTAAGGCCATTCATTGAATAGGTGATCAAATATTTATTATCTCTAGTTCCTCCGTGCTTCGGAAGCCATTAAGCCGTTGGTCCTGCGTATATCTGCAATCGTTAATACCCACCAATCCTCACTGGACCAGTGTGGTGGGCCATTCTCCCTATATTCTTCCATTAAGAAAAGTTAAAGTAAGAATACTTAAATACTTAATTACTACTTAGGTAAGAGCTGTCTAAAGTAAGAATATTGTATAAAAATACAATTTAAGTAACGAATTTTACTCAAGTAATTACTTAGACTTGATTATAGATACTTTTTAATTTTTTAATAAGTTTACACTCACCCCTATCATCTAGCCCAAAGTAAGTAGCCTTAGCACTTGTGTTATGGATACTATGGATACTAGATGACGGACATATTTCTAATATAATTATGTATATAAATGTTGAAAATATACTACATAAACATATACACAACCATGACTCGGAAACAAACATTTGTGGTCATCACAAAGTTTGCCCCTACCAGGATTGGAACCCGGGACCTCTTGGCCAATACCCAGCAATCTAAGCATTCGACCAAGGCGGCCGTCCAAGTGTAAATCTCTTGTGTTCATCACAACGATTTGCCACCACAACGGGATCTCTTGGCCGATAACCACCAATCGACCAAAGTCAAATATATTGTTGATTGGGTAGGTATTTCTAATTACGTATTGTTATAGCAATTCTGTAAATTGTTATCTACTTCTGTAATCTTATTGGCAATTAATTACAGAGTGGAGATTGTTAAATAACTTCTTAATAGGGAAACATTTATATTCACCAGAGTAAAATTATTAGGTGACAATGGATGAACTAAATTAAATTAAAATATACTATAAATAAAAATAAATACACTTTTATTTATTCGTAAAATATTTAGTATTTTTTATGAAGTTTCGCATACAAAATAAAAGTATTCGAAGCAGTTTTTGATAGACGCATACCCAACTGATTACAGTCGAATGCCTAACTGATTAAACATGATTATTTTCTAATTGAAATAGATAAAAGGGAACGTGACATTCGTATCAATAGATTATTAAAGATACATCTTTGTTAATCCATATAAAATTAACTAGTAAAAGTAACTAACCTACATTGGTAAGTATGCAATTTTATTACAGATTTTAATTAACTGTTATTACAGATTTTAATTAACTGTTAGCATATTAGTTCCAGCTTTTTGTATAAATATTGATTTTTAGACAAAAACTAAGTCAGAAGAATGTCGAATCGAATAGTGATGTGGGAATCAAACCCCCGTATTTCGTAATTTACAAAGGGAAGACTGCAAACTTGTGTCAACATTATTCCCATACAATCAAGTTGGCAGTATATATCTGCCTGCCTACCTGCCTACTGAAGGTAGTAGAAGTAATCAATATAGGGAGGATAAACTTTTATTCATTGTTGTACACAGAAGCAACGCGTAATGCGTATTAAGAATGTTTAAAGTATGAATTAATGTATTCATACAACATTTCAAAAATTAACGTTTACATCTCGAATTATAAAATAACATACCAAGCAGAGATCCAAGTCCAATGATGATAAACCCATTGACGAACATTTGAATGCCCGATGCAAATGCTAATCTCTCGATAGGAACATAGCTCGGTATCACAATATTCATGTACACTGTACGGATGCCTTTGGTGATGCCCATGGCAAGAGCTACAAACATCATGCCGATGAAGGAAGTCGTGAACAGCATTACTGGAAACAAATGAAAAGATACATTCATGTTTTACGAAAATCTAACAGTTGCTTACGAAACGACGCAACTGCAACTCCGAAAAGTGTTTGCAACATTATTGTTTATTTATTTTTTAAGGCACCAACAGCTCGCATATTATAAGGGGTAGGCAGAGGTGAACTAGCACCCACGTTTCGCCAACTATGTCAGGTCCCATGTAACGTGGCGAGCCATTTATCGGGCACAAAAGTTGCAGTACATTGCTAGGTGGAATAAGAGGGAACGCTGCTGCCTTTGCATTCCTCATCACTGATTTATCCTTACTCGCTTTGTATGACACCCACGGGAGAGATTTGGGGTGGTGACAAATTCAAAATATTCATCTTAAACGAGAACGACTGACCGAGTTATTCCGGTCCGATCCCCAAGAACCGATCCCCTGGGGGATCAGATCACACAAACATTAGATTTGGACCAGTTAAAGGTATTTAGATGTTTTTGTTTTATATCTAAAAACTATTAGTATATTACAAGTAAATTGTACAAGAGAATAAACAAATGACAGATTAAATTTTTAAGGGTGTTTTTGTTTCAAAAATTGTTATACATGGCCCAACCCCCAACCTAATTGGCGAAACGTGGGTGTCAATTCATCTCTGCCTACAGTCTACACCTTTGGGGATATAGGCGTGATTTATGTATGTATGTATGTATGTTTACACATATATATTAAAACACTCTAGGCCCTTGAGCCGCAGTGAACGTAGGAAATCATGGAATCTATGTTCAGTCGTCACAATTTTTATTACAACAGCTTAAAAGTGGACTCCATTTCTTTATTTTGTATTAATGCACATATAATACTACTGTGTTTAAATACTGATGTACACGATAATGTTTATGTCAATAAAATAGAGATAGCTCGGTAGGAATTGAGGTCGATAACCGAGCTATGAGTGTAACTTAGGTATACAAAATAATGTTATCCGCTCGGAGTATCATATAGGTATGTATAATTAATACTAAAAACGTAGAAGCCAAAGAGAATAAGCAATTTTACAGGTTTCATAATTATACAGGTAGCGGCGCTTCAGATATTAAAAACTGCCAAATATCTACAGACTACTGAGAACCTCAAACTGATTGTAAGGTTTAGCACGGAGTCGATTGAGAATATTTGACATATTCTAAATAGTACCTAGACGTGGAGGCGGCTTTAAATCAACACCTCGTCAAGTCAATGGTGCATTCACATACTTTTTGTTCAATGATGAATATCTGTGCGTAATTGCTACAAAAAGTGTAAAAGGGAGTACCAAAGGTAGTGAATATTGTTTTTACCAAATTGTTTTCATGTTGAAAACTGTTGCTCTACAAATACCTCCTCCTCATACCTCCTCATACTTCTATGTAGCTCATTTGTTAAAATATCATAAGTAAAATACCGTAAGAATCTTGACAATATTAATGTTAAGGAAAAACTTTGATATAGAACAATTTAATATTTACAAAAAAGATCGCCTGTTACACAAATCTTTAAATTTTTGGTGAAATATTAATACATTTCTGCTTCGCGGATAAGTAGGCAGGAACAATTTGCGATAACTGGATTGCCTGATATTATTGTTTCGGTTTCATTTAAATATTTAGATACTTTCGGAATAGTTCACAGTTGGCAACTGAGAAGAATAACACTTGAATATAGTAGACAGTCTTAAAACACGTGAACATCAGGCCCAGTCAATAATAAAATTTTATTATTCCTATTTTATTAGCATACAAGTCCAATTGTCTAAGAATAATTAAAGAAACAATAGTCTACAGCTGACTTAACGAAACATCGACGCATTTGCAACTATGTACGAGTATATACCTAACTCATGCTTGCGACTGGTCGATTTTAATCTAATCTGACCAACAAAAAAAACTTAAAAACGCATATATCTATTATTCGGACAGCAAAATCGCTGCTTTGATGGACAGTTCGTAAAAATTTGCTGTGCATTTAGTTTATTTTAGCCAGCATATAATATTTTCTCATTTATAAACGAAATTACTCTCTAGATATCCGGCCATATATTGATATCTGAAAATCCAGGAATCTAACAATGTAGCTTAATAAATAAATTGTTTAATAGACAATGAATTCCATACAAAGTGAGAAATAAATGCTAATACCTTACACTAAACATTAAACACAATTTATTTTATTAAGCTAGAGTTCATCCTGTTTCTTTGCTTCGAGTGTATTTAGTAGGTAATAATTAATTCTTGCACCTAATTACTAGAAACGAATACTTGCTAAGAACAGACGTTAAAGATTTTTTAAAGAATCAACTAATTTTCTTTATCACTCGTTTTTTCCCCAATTAATTTTGTACCTACCTATTAGGTTAAAATTAATTTTTTCTTTCGTCATTCTTGAATCATTAGTAGGAAGGTCAAATACTTCATTAAATAGCTATTGACACACAAAACATAATATATTGCATTATTTAAAGTTTTTCTCGGTGAGTTTGATAACTCAGTCCTGTTTATACCATATTTTTCAATTACATATAATTTCTTTCACCCTTCTATTAACAAAGTATGTTTTATAGAATACTTACTTGTCCGTGTGAGCACGATGAGCAGTAATCCAATCATATACATCACTCTTGGGGGCTTATGGCACCATTCTCCAATAAACGGAGATATTAGACGAAATAAGGTATCTGAAAATCCTAATACAGCCATAACTTGACTGATGTCACTGGTTTCAAACTTTAACATGTCCTTCAATATAATCGGCAGTAGCAAAGAAAAGTTTGTTTCCACACACGCGGCTACCGATAAACCGATCAATATATTAACGAATATGGGATCACTTAATAATGTAAGATCAAAAAATTGAATAAACTTGCTTATGAATCCTCTATTTTCCTCTTCGATTTTCACAGATTCTTTGTTTCTAGCCTCAATCTTCTTAATATCAGATTCACTGAATATATTATAAGAACTGCCTAAATTGATTTCTTGAGATTCCCACCATTTGTATCGAGCTTCGTGAAGAAGTGGCTCTGGAGACTTTCTTCTTATATCTGGATGCGATACCGCATTTCTAGTTTCTAAATTGGCGTCGTCTGTAAGTGATCTCATCGATATACTTATTGGTGCTACACCATTTCCTACTGATTCTGACCGTGGGAGTGTCTGTAGCTCTGAAATTATATAATAACACAATAAGGTCCTTATTTGCGCCTTTTTATTTAAGCGGTATCATAACTGCTAGGTAAAAGAGTTTGATCACCAGTAAGTTTGGACGACATAGTTATACTTCCGTTTACTAATTCAGTACTTTGTTCCCTGTTCAGAGGCATCTCCTCTTCTGTTAATGGTGGATCTTTTAAATACCATTTAGCTGGTCTTAAGAGGCAAGCTGCTACGAGTGAATGTAAGCATAGTCCAGACAGTATCAGTATGGTGTACCTCCAACCAAAAGCATACATAAGACTACTCATTACTAAAGGCATGTATATAGCTCCCAGTCCTGTTATAGACATTCCAACTCCAATAGCTCTGCCTCTCTTTTCCTTAAAGAATGAATTGATAGCTAACCCAAAGGCAGCCATCACCGATGCTACACCCATCGCTAAAATAAAATATTTTATTTTAAAAGATTAGGTTTACACAGATAGCTGTAATTTTTTTATTAATACAAAGATTTTAGTGGTGAGAAAAAGAATTTCGAAAAATTATGATCTTGAGGCGGGAATCGAACCCGCGTCCGCTGCTATCCGGGCAGGTGCCTGACCGCTCGGCCACCCAAGATACTTATTAACTTGCCGAAATTCTTCTAACCTTTACACTTCACGTTGTAAGCCAACGGGTACCCTCGCAATGTAGAAATAAATTTCAAACATTCCAAAGCAGATATTTTTACAAATACCGTGCGTTCGGTTAAGCTCGGGTTTGCTTTATAAACTATTTGATTTTTAATTTTAACATTATATAAATGTTAGAAAAATTAGTACAAAGATTTTAGTGGTTAGAAAAAGAATTTCGAAAAATTATGATCTTGAGGCGGGAATCGAACCCGCGTCCGCTGCTATCCGGGCAGGTGCCTGACCGCTCGGCCACCCAAGATACTTATTAACTTGCCGAAATTCTTCTAACCTTTACACTTCACGTTGTAAGCCAACGGGTACCCTCGCAATGTAGAAATAAATTTCAAACATTCCAAAGCAGATATTTTTACAAATACCGTGCGTTCGGTTAAGCTCGGGTTTGCTTTATAAACTATTTGATTTTTAATTTTAACATTATATAAATGTTAGAAAAATTAGTACAAAGATTTTAGTGGTTAGAAAAAGAATTTCGAAAAATTATGATCTTGAGGCGGGAATCGAACCCGCGTCCGCTGCTATCCGGGCAGGTGCCTGACCGCTCGGCCACCCAAGATACTTATTAACTTGCCGAAATTCTTCTAACCTTTACACTTCACGTTGTAAGCCAACGGGTACCCTCGCAATGTAGAAATAAATTTCAAACATTCCAAAGCAGATATTTTTACAAATACCGTGCGTTCGGTTAAGCTCGGGTTTGCTTTATAAACTATTTGATTTTTAATTTTAACATTATATAAATGTTAGAAAAATTAGTACAAAGATTTTAGTGGTTAGAAAAAGAATTTCGAAAAATTATGATCTTGAGGCGGGAATCGAACCCGCGTCCGCTGCTATCCGGGCAGGTGCCTGACCGCTCGGCCACCCAAGATACTTATTAACTTGCCGAAATTCTTCTAACCTTTACACTTCACGTTGTAAGCCAACGGGTACCCTCGCAATGTAGAAATAAATTTCAAACATTCCAAAGCAGATATTTTTACAAATACCGTGCGTTCGGTTAAGCTCGGGTTTGCTTTATAAACTATTTGATTTTTAATTTTAACATTATATAAATGTTAGAAAAATTAGTACAAAGATTTTAGTGGTTAGAAAAAGAATTTCGAAAAATTATGATCTTGAGGCGGGAATCGAACCCGCGTCCGCTGCTATCCGGGCAGGTGCTTGACCGCTCGGCCACCCAAGATACTTATTAACTTGCCGAAATTCTTCTAACCTTTACACTTCACGTTGTAAGCCAACGGGTACCCTCGCAATGTAGAAATAAATTTCAAACATTCCAAAGCAGATATTTTTACAAATACCGTGCGTTCGGTTAAGCTCGGGTTTGCTTTATAAACTATTTGATTTTTAATTTTAACATTATATAAATGTTAGAAAAATTAGTACAAAGATTTTAGTGGTTAGAAAAAGAATTTCGAAAAATTATGATCTTGAGGCGGGAATCGAACCCGCGTCCGCTGCTATCCGGGCAGGTGCCTGACCGCTCGGCCACCCAAGATACTTATTAACTTGCCGAAATTCTTCTAACCTTTACACTTCACGTTGTAAGCCAACGGGTACCCTCGCAATGTAGAAATAAATTTCAAACATTCCAAAGCAGATATTTTTACAAATACCGTGCGTTCGGTTAAGCTCGGGTTTGCTTTATAAACTATTTGATTTTTAATTTTAACATTATATAAATGTTAGAAAAATTAGTACAAAGATTTTAGTGGTTAGAAAAAGAATTTCGAAAAATTATGATCTTGAGGCGGGAATCGAACCCGCGTCCGCTGCTATCCGGGCAGGTGCCTGACCGCTCGGCCACCCAAGATACTTATTAACTTGCCGAAATTCTTCTAACCTTTACACTTCACGTTGTAAGCCAACGGGTACCCTCGCAATGTAGAAATAAATTTCAAACATTCCAAAGCAGATATTTTTACAAATACCGTGCGTTCGGTTAAGCTCGGGTTTGCTTTATAAACTATTTGATTTTTAATTTTAAAATTATATAAATGTTAGAAAAATTAGTACAAAGATTTTAGTGGTTAGAAAAAGAATTTCGAAAAATTATGATCTTGAGGCGGGAATCGAACCCGCGTCCGCTGCTATCCGGGCAGGTGCCTGACCGCTCGGCCACCCAAGATACTTATTAACTTGCCGAAATTCTTCTAACCTTTACACTTCACGTTGTAAGCCAACGGGTACCCTCGCAATGTAGAAATAAATTTCAAACATTCCAAAGCAGATATTTTTACAAATACCGTGCGTTCGGTTAAGCTCGGGTTTGCTTTATAAACTATTTGATTTTTAATTTTAACATTATATAAATGTTAGAAAAATTAGTACAAAGATTTTAGTGGTTAGAAAAAGAATTTCGAAAAATTATGATCTTGAGGCGGGATTCGAACCCGCGTCCGCTGCTATCCGGGCAGGTGCCTGACCGCTCGGCCACCCAAGATACTTATTAACTTGCCGAAATTCTTCTAACCTTTACACTTCACGTTGTAAGCCAACGGGTACCCTCGCAATGTAGAAATAAATTTCAAACATTCCAAAGCAGATATTTTTACAAATACCGTGCGTTCGGTTAAGCTCGGGTTTGCTTTATAAACTATTTGATTTTTAATTTTAACATTATATAAATGTTAGAAAAATTAGTACAAAGATTTTAGTGGTTAGAAAAAGAATTTCGAAAAATTATGATCTTGAGGCGGGAATCGAACCCGCGTCCGCTGCTATCCGGGCAGGTGCCTGACCGCTCGGCCACCCAAGATACTTATTAACTTGCCGAAATTCTTCTAACCTTTACACTTCACGTTGTAAGCCAACGGGTACCCTCGCAATGTAGAAATAAATTTCAAACATTCCAAAGCAGATATTTTTACAAATACCGTGCGTTCGGTTAAGCTCGGGTTTGCTTTATAAACTATTTGATTTTTAATTTTAACATTATATAAATGTTAGAAAAATTAGTACAAAGATTTTAGTGGTTAGAAAAAGAATTTCGAAAAATTATGATCTTGAGGCGGGAATCGAACCCGCGTCCGCTGCTATCCGGGCAGGTGCCTGACCGCTCGGCCACCCAAGATACTTATTAACTTGCCGAAATTCTTCTAACCTTTACACTTCACGTTGTAAGCCAACGGGTACCCTCGCAATGTAGAAATAAATTTCAAACATTCCAAAGCAGATATTTTTACAAATACCGTGCGTTCGGTTAAGCTCGGGTTTGCTTTATAAACTATTTGATTTTTAATTTTAACATTATATAAATGTTAGAAAAATTAGTACAAAGATTTTAGTGGTTAGAAAAAGAATTTCGAAAAATTATGATCTTGAGGCGGGAATCGAACCCGCGTCCGCTGCTATCCGGGCAGGTGCCTGACCGCTCGGCCACCCAAGATACTTATTAACTTGCCGAAATTCTTCTAACCTTTACACTTCACGTTGTAAGCCAACGGGTACCCTCGCAATGTAGAAATAAATTTCAAACATTCCAAAGCAGATATTTTTACAAATACCGTGCGTTCGGTTAAGCTCGGGTTTGCTTTATAAACTATTTGATTTTTAATTTTAACATTATATAAATGTTAGAAAAATTAGTACAAAGATTTTAGTGGTTAGAAAAAGAATTTCGAAAAATTATGATCTTGAGGCGGGAATCGAACCCGCGTCCGCTGCTATCCGGGCAGGTGCCTGACCGCTCGGCCACCCAAGATACTTATTAACTTGCCGAAATTCTTCTAACCTTTACACTTCACGTTGTAAGCCAACGGGTACCCTCGCAATGTAGAAATAAATTTCAAACATTCCAAAGCAGATATTTTTACAAATACCGTGCGTTCGGTTAAGCTCGGGTTTGCTTTATAAACTATTTGATTTTTAATTTTAACATTATATAAATGTTAGAAAAATTAGTACAAAGATTTTAGTGGTTAGAAAAAGAATTTCGAAAAATTATGATCTTGAGGCGGGAATCGAACCCGCGTCCGCTGCTATCCGGGCAGGTGCCTGACCGCTCGGCCACCCAAGATACTTATTAACTTGCCGAAATTCTTCTAACCTTTACACTTCACGTTGTAAGCCAACGGGTACCCTCGCAATGTAGAAATAAATTTCAAACATTCCAAAGCAGATATTTTTACAAATACCGTGCGTTCGGTTAAGCTCGGGTTTGCTTTATAAACTATTTGATTTTTAATTTTAACATTATATAAATGTTAGAAAAATTAGTACAAAGATTTTAGTGGTTAGAAAAAAGAATTTCGAAAAATTATGATCTTGAGGCGGGAATCGAACCCGCGTCCGCTGCTATCCGGGCAGGTGCCTGACCGCTCGGCCACCCAAGATACTTATTAACTTGCCGAAATTCTTCTAACCTTTACACTTCACGTTGTAAGCCAACGGGTACCCTCGCAATGTAGAAATAAATTTCAAACATTCCAAAGCAGATATTTTTACAAATACCGTGCGTTCGGTTAAGCTCGGGTTTGCTTTATAAACTATTTGATTTTTAATTTTAACATTATATAAATGTTAGAAAAATTAGTACAAAGATTTTAGTGGTTAGAAAAAGAATTTCGAAAAATTATGATCTTGAGGCGGGAATCGAACCCGCGTCCGCTGCTATCCGGGCAGGTGCCTGACCGCTCGGCCACCCAAGATACTTATTAACTTGCCGAAATTCTTCTAACCTTTACACTTCACGTTGTAAGCCAACGGGTACCCTCGCAATGTAGAAATAAATTTCAAACATTCCAAAGCAGATATTTTTACAAATACCGTGCGTTCGGTTAAGCTCGGGTTTGCTTTATAAACTATTTGATTTTTAATTTTAACATTATATAAATGTTAGAAAAATTAGTACAAAGATTTTAGTGGTTAGAAAAAGAATTTCGAAAAATTATGATCTTGAGGCGGGAATCGAACCCGCGTCCGCTGCTATCCGGGCAGGTGCCTGACCGCTCGGCCACCCAAGATACTTATTAACTTGCCGAAATTCGGACAGCGGACGCGGGTTCGATTCCCGCCTCAAGATCATAATTTTTCGAAATTCTTTTTCTAACCACTAAAATCTTTGTACTAATTTTTCTAACATTTATATAATGTTAAAATTAAAAATCAAATAGTTTTTTTATTAATATTAACTATATGAACGAATTTAGAAGTCTTATATTAATTAAAGTATACTTACAATTAATAATACTGTACGATAATATAAACACCCAGAAATCTGTAGCTGTAGCAGTCAACATAAGCCCGAGCGAAATAAGAAGGGCTCCAAACACGGCGACTTTTCGGTATCCAAACCTCCGCAGAACGGGACCACCAAAGAATGACAATAGCATCCCGATTCCATGATTTAATGTAATAATTGTAGTACCCTGTGCTGGTGATAAGCCTGTATCGTCGAAGGCTTCTTGAAAAACTAATGCGAATCCAGCTATCAAGGGCAACACGACGACCTGGAATGTTAAAAGAAAAATAAATGAAAAACTGCTGCGAAAAGGATTAGTGATATTATGTGATAACTATGTAACTAATGTAATCATTATGAATACATTAGTAAATGCTGTGACTGTACAAAAATTGAGAATGTAGATAAAAACAAGTAAAGTTTTCTAAGATATTGTAATGGAAACCTACTGAAAGTTACGGATGTATACTTTTCATGCATGTGATTCTATTAATTTGCAAGCTCTTATTTAGTTATTCAGAATAATGTACGATTGGTGATAATAGTGTATCCCTTCTGTGGGTGTCATACAGGGCGATTAATATTATCCGTTCCTGTTATGTCACCTAGCAATACTGCGATTAATTTGACAACAAGAATTACTGTTGTAGTAGTGCAAGCTGGAAATGATGAATCTCTTTTTATTTTGTGTTTAAAAAGCAATGTGTAGATTAAAAAAAAACAGAATAGTCGGTTGCTATCAAACAGGCCATATAAATCAAACCAAATCTACAAACAAAACTATAATATTTTCTGCACCAGCCCCGAAAAATGTGGGTGCAGAAGAAGATATTTTCTTGAAGAAGAAGAGCTTCTTAAATAAAAAAGACACAAATCAAAACCACTTTTCCTGGAAAAATAATTAATAATGCCATAGCTTTTGAATACACTATGTTTCGAAGTTAGAGCTGTTTTTTTACTAAATTTTTGTTTACTTTTGACATAAAATAAAAAAAAGTACAGGCACGTTCTATAACTACTTATATATATATACTATCACAAAGCGTTAACTTAGTTTAACGTTATTAGCGGTAATATAATAGTAGTAGTAATCATATTACCAGATACAACTCTATTTCGCATAGGTAAAATCGTTACTTGAGATTCAACAGTTTAACAAACTTGACTTGTTATTAATTATACGGTCCGGTTCAGAAGAACAACAATTTAAAATATTTTCAAAATAATAATTTCCACAACAAAGTTGCAACTATTAGGGCACAAAATCGTCGTAGTGCTAAATTGTTTATCTACTTAACGGGCCAGTCGCAAACTAAAAGCAATTAACTAATTTTTAAAACTTACATTGTTAAGAGCGTAGGCGAAAGTCACAACCCATCCGTACCCGCCATCAGGGGGCACTTTATTAGTCTTGTTTGCCATTTCGACAACAAATTAAGTTCTGATTAGAATCACATCTCTTGGAGAACTTTCGCACTATTGTTGCACAGACAAATCAGCATAAAATCACAGGCAGCCACAAGTACTTAACACCATTATTCAGCAATCACTGTCTCACTATTTGAATACACGAAGGATTTCTTTGTTTACTTGACTTCTGTGAGAATATTGAATCGTGAAGTCGATGATATCGGTGCGAGCGGCGACACCTCTACGCTGTATCGTCTCACAGCAGCGTAATGACATAAATATGCGTTGGATATTAGCGTACACTGTCGTTATCAATTTGACTTTAATATTGTACCTTCTTATCAAGTTTTAGTTGTATTTGTGGAACTATGTTTAGGTGCAAAACTGAGCACAGTGCCGTAATTATTATTTATGAATGCAACGATGACCTACATGGAAGTTCAAACTAAGTATCACGCGCACACGCAACAATAAGGGACAACAGTTTAAATTATGAATAAGTACAATTTTGCCCGCGAATTTTGATAGTCCTATACATGCAAGGTCAGTAAAGAGTGTCCATATTACCCGAAAGCTTACCCAAAAAGCTGACGAGGTGTACAGGAGAGTGAGAAAGCGTGTGTGGAAGGCAACTTTAACAAAAAAATTGTGAATTTTTAAGTTGACTCTATAGGAAAGGTAGAAAGTATCAGTATGTTTATATTTTATAGTACAAAAGCTAAAATATAAGTTATTTTAATAAAATTTTAGAAAACCTTATAAAAATGTTGATATAAATAGGTGAGAACATATTTATTTTAATCAAAACTAAAGTTTTATCAAATTAACAGTTATTATTAATACTATATATATATCAAATACAGACAATAGGTCCGTCAGATTGCTTCATATTGTGATATAACCATTTTACCACAACTCGAGAACGGTGAAATACGATCGGGTATAAACTTGTATGCTAACTGCACCATGCTTTAAAATCTTCAGAGCCTATAAAAATATGATAGCAAAGTTACTAGTGATTAATCTTGCCTGTTGTGTTCTTACTCATTATGTGGCTATTTTAACTCCGGATAATAATTATTCAACATAATTAAATTCAAAATACAACAGAATTTATTAGGAATAGAATTGTCAACTAATTTATTAGGCAAATTTTCAAAGATTTCGAAGAAATGAGTAATTAAACAGGTAACGCTATTGAAAATACGCTGTGTAATGGACTACAAAAAGATGTTTGCTGTTGTAAATATTCATAAGACATAATTTGCATCATTTTGGTTATAATACCTGTATACGGAGACAAGACACGACTGAAAAAGACATAATATCTATATTTTTTATTTACTGGACTCCAATATGAAAATATTAACAATTTACTCTGTATTAATAATAATACACAAGACTTAGTTACATTATAGATAGAGTAACAAACTTAGGTGGTGCGTAGCTAATTACTGTGTAATGTGGGTTATCGGCCAACAATAATTAGTCGATAGATGTCTGGTCATTCATACTGAAATTTTATCGGTTGCCGAGTTGAAAGCTTGAAAGACATCATATTTTGTTTTGCTTTACCTATTTTTTGCATTACCTTTTAAAAATATTATTTTGTCTCTTCCCTTTATAAAAGGTACACAATGTTACAGTAATATAATTGCTATTTTACAATCGGCAATGTAAAAAAAAAATATAATAATTAAAGAGATTAATAATTTAATATCACTTATACTTACCTACTTTCAAGATTTAATACTTTAAATTAAACAGGACAAATAAGAAAATAAAACTTTAATATTAATAATTCACATATTAAAATAAACAGAGACTATTCGCGATGAAAAATTAAGATACTAAGCTTAGATTACTAAGAAACACATTTAAATGAGAATGATGAAAATAGGGAGGATATATGTTATTGACATTTAACTTAGATATGGACTTAATGTAGATATGGACATTCAACTTGCATCCAATGAAGTGGTGCAATTGTTTTAGATAGATTAAGATTACTTATCTGTGATAAAATGGTCACGTAATTATAATTATTACAATTGGAAGTTAACCTAGCATGGTTTGCTAATCATAGGTGGCTGGTTTTGTAGCGCTAATTATCTAGATAAAGTGTCGTATTCGTATTAAATATAAGATAAACAATGTCCCTGAAATATTGTCAAATAATTGCAAATAGTAATTCGGAGTTGTTACTAACCAGCGTGCGAAAGTTAGCATTTAAAGACGTTACAGAAGGTATCTAAATAAACGTTTCACAGGTAAATCAATTTCAATGCCGATTAATTTATCTTACATCTCTTGGCGTGATAAAGTTCACAAAAACATAATTTTACTATATTAAATTATGAGGTTGAAGGGGCCTCCCAGAACTCAAAGAGAGGATCATTGGATCTCGGAGCACTGTATGTTATCACATTAGCACTGGATGTATCAAAGCTCCTCTAAAAGATTTAATTAAATAAAAGTATGAACGAATATCCATATTTCCAGACGATACGCATGGTTATCGACCCAATTTAATTTAATAATAATTTTAAGGGGCGAACCTATTGCCATTTTACCTGACATATTTACCTGACTCATTATCTATCATAAGTTAATAAAAATTTCACAATAGAAACAGCACCAAAAAAATACTAGCAAAGGATTGTTAGTAAATCTCGAAATTAAAAATAATAAAAAAATAAAAAGAACGACAATGGCGCGATCTTTTATCTAAACTATAGAGTCAGGTATTTCATTGTAATTTTTTTATTAAAATACTATACTCCATAGTATCTTATAGGGGGGTGTTCACTTAGGCATCAGGTAGTCTGACTCCTCCACTGGCAATAGCAGGTTACTCGGTTACAAACACATTAAAAAAAAATATAGAAAAAGGGCGTCCTACGAAAGTCTGTGAACAAATTGACAGTTTCATTTCAATTAAGACACTTCGTATGCATTTTTGCCTAAGTCGTAACTAACACCACCACAGGCACTCTTGTAATACGAGAATACACCATTCACAAATGCGATGCGCGGGCGCACTGTCAAATTCACTTGGCCCTGTTAACTCACCGAGCGATTAATTGACAATTTGATTAAGTGTTCCTGTTCACTTGAACTCTACTCCTGACAAAGAACGGATAAAGGTTCTGTATGAGCTTCTTAGGTGCAACAGAATAAATATTGGAGATGTACGAGGAAACGCCCATAACAAACGTGGTATTGTATAAGGTATTATTAAGAAATATTGAGTTACACCTATATAATATACAGTTTTAATGAAGTGCTAAGAACTATTTTCGTGTTTTTTAATTCAATTACTATGGCGTGTGCAATATTTTTATTTAAAGCAAGCCCTTTATTGTGGACTGCATCGCTTGATTTAGATCTGTTTTCATAGTTTTCTTTATTCCTATTTTTATAATTATAAAATATTTGCTAGTACTCTATATAAATTTTCATTTAATATTTATTTAATAACTTGTATCTATGTAAAATTTGGTTCTGCGTTAATTACTCCAAAGTTTAACTATGACTACTGTGTTTACTTATATTATGTAGTATACTTGTAATTCATTGAATGTATTATTATTCGATTAGTATTAGTATAATCATTCCATTACAGTATGAATCTAAATGTAATAAGTTATTGTGTTGCACTGTATGCTCGTGAATGAGGATATATTTTTTTTATTTTTATTTGACAAACATTTAAAAAATTTACGAGTATTTCGTTAAAAATCTATTTATAAAAGACTAATAATAAATTAACACTTAAAATTAGTTATTTTGAATAATATTTAACAATATATTCCTAAATGGAAAAAATATAAGTATACATACCAAGGGAACATTAAGTAAATAACGCTGCTATTGACTACAACGTTCTTGTGATTATAACAATTTGGTAAAAATATTTATGAAATTACATATAAAAAGAAATTGTAATTTCGCAGATGTTAGTGATAGAATACATTATTGTAGCCAATTAATAATGTACGGGGTCAAATATTATCCCACATGCGTCATGAAAAGATAAAAAAGTTGTATCAAACCACAACAATGTACACGCTTTTGTCGTATGCTAGTCGTACGTAGAAAAATACATAAATCTCTTGATTTATTTTACAGCAAGTTATCTGACAATCATAAGGTTATTATTATAGCGGTACTTAAGTACGTGTAGGTACTTTGGAAGCCTAACAAAACTGCGATCATAAGATATTTACCAGCAGGCATTGTGTGACTTCTACAAATAAGGTCTCCAAATCAACACATAATTTTATTTTTAATATATGTCAATCTTTTATTAACTCTTTATCACAATTCTTTTGGCGCGTCGCTCTAATATATTTCTCTAACATCCAAGAAATGGCCGTGAACCACGTGAAGATATTGAGGCAATGTAAAGTCACTGCTGTAGATGCGTTATCTTTAATCCAGCCTGAAAAATAAACAAAAATATATCAATGAAAAGTAATTTTAATTGCATAAATCATCATTCAAATTATTACAATAAATTAATATCAAATACAGCCGTGTGGTGACGGCAGATCGGAGAACACAATTGTTACCACCCTCTCGCATGACTAAGGTTAAAAACATTGATCAAGAGTGATGACGAATGGGTAGCAGCGTTCCGGTACCATCTATCTACTCGTAGTAATATACTGCGATCTAGGTGCCCGATAGTTGGCAACATGCGCTACAATTACTTAGGACCTAGCAAAATTAGCGAAATGTGGGTGTTATTCTACCTCTACCACCACTTCGGAGATTTGCGAGGTATATTATGTATGTGCCCCAGCAGTGGGGACATTAAAGGGCTGTTTATGTTGATGTTTTTGATGATGTAAATGTACAATAAAATGTTTCATATATGAGTACATAGAGTTAATTTGAGTTAAAAAACAAAAACCTTAAACGGTAGATTATCTTACCAACTAGGGGTCCCAGTAAAAGGTAAACGATCCCAGCAGTTAGCAATTGAATACCCGTGGCACCTGGTAGTTTGTGGAGGGGCACATGTGTGGGTATTACTAGTGCCATAAATACAGTTCTAAATCCTTTGCCAAACCCGACCATAACAGCTACAAGTAGCACAACTGTGTAGTTCTGCCATATAGAGAGTACTGAAACAAATATTTTGTTAATTTATTATGATTTATTAAGTATAAATTCCTTCTTGGTTGTAAAAAAGACTTTTCTTGCAATAGTAAGTTCCAATGCCACATTTTGAATCATGTATTCAAAATGTGGCATTGGGTCTTATTGTCTCAAGAATAATTGACTTAAGAATTATCCTTCTTTCTTTTATCCCATCCCAATTCCTCCTCTGAGTAAGGTCCAATAATTTGCCTATTTCTTACACTCTTCCCTCTGCTCACTCGCCCTTTCTTCTCTATGGCCTCGTCGTTAGTTTCAGGGTTTCTAAGAAGCATCTAAAAATTCAACAAACACCTCGTAAGCAAAATCATTTATTTTGCTTACGAGGTGTTTGTTGAATTTTGACATATTTTGTACAAAGATTTTAGTGGTTAGAAAAAGAATTTCGAAAAATTATGATCTTGAGGCGGGAATCGAACCCGCGTCCGCTGCTATCCGGGCAGGTGCCTGACCGCTCGGCCACCCAAAATACTAATTAACTTGCCGAAATTCTTCTAACCTTTACACTTCACGTTGTAAGCCAACGGGTACCCTCGCATGCCGAGGGTACCCGTTGGCGCCCCTTTCTAACCACTAAAATCTTTGTACTAATTTTTGTAACATTTATATAATGTTAAAATTAAAATCAAATAGTTTATAAAGCAAACCCAAGCTTAACCGACCGCACGGTATTTGTAAAAATATCTGCTTTGGAATGTTTGAAATTTATTTCTACATTGCGAGGGTACCCGTTGGCTTACAACGTGAAGTGTAAAGGTTAGAAGAATTTCGGCAAGTTAATTAGTATCTTGGGTGGCCGAGCGGTCAGGCACCTGCCCGGATAGCAGCGGACGCGGGTTCGATTCCCGCCTCAAGATCATAATTTTTCGAAATTCTTTTTCTAACCACTAAAATCTTTGTACTAATTTTTCTAACATTTATATAATGTTAAAATTAAAATCAAATATTTTGTACAATTTAAGTTCAAAGCAATCGTACAAATACATATACTTTATTGTATTTAGATTAGATAATTATCGTAGTTAGTTTTTAGAAACTCGGCATTAGTCATAATGACCTCGGTGGTTACTGCAGAAGAGATGTAGCTCAGGCTGTCTGGACAAATCTTCAAAATAGCTTACATTTAAGTAGGTCAATAGGGCATTTTATGTGACAGCTAAACGCCCTTATTTAATTATGGTCACCTCACATTATTAATAGATCTTTGTATGGAAAAAATTAAATGTTCAATATCTTTGAAACTACGTAAACTTTCTAGGTCACAAATTCAGATTATCATTATCGTCCCCGTCACAAAAGCTTGAACATATTTCGAAGGCCGTAGACCATCAGGGAGCGGAGATACATGTGTCCAGCCAGCTTGAACTTCAAGCTGGCTGGACATTAGTTTTAATTGATCTAAGATTCTGCAGCGTCACATATTCTGAAATAAGGATGTTTAGCCGTCACATAAAATGCCCTATTGACCTACTTAAATGTAAGCTATTTTGAAGATTTGTCCAGACAGCCTGAGCTACATCAGAAGAGACTCGATGATTATGACTATTTACTATTAAATATAATAAAATTACGAACCTACTCTTCCCATGGCCATAGACATGACGCCTAGAAGGAAAAAGGAATCATTGTCCCATCCTATTTTTCCAGCAATTATAGGTATACAAAATCTTACACACAGGTCTACCCCTGCTAATAAGGACATAAATAATGCTACTTCAGATTTCGTCATTCCATAGTCACCGAGAATAAAAGGTGTCAATATTGAGAAATTTAATTCATTGAAATTGGCTAATGTTATGCCCAACATTAAATTAATAAACGTGAAATCTTTTAATAAGTCCAAATCAAAGAAAATTGCGACTTTTTGGCAAAATGTTAAATTATGTTCTTTATCCAGTATTTCTTCTTTTTTCGAGTTTTTGTCAGTAAATACATCATCATCTTCATCATCAGATGGACCGTTTACTAATAATTTTATTTTTTCAGATCGTGATTTATCTTCATTTTCTTTTAAGTATTCTTCCAATTTTAAGGATGCCTGTTTCAAGACTTCACTTTCTAAGTTGAAATTATTTGATTTTCTACTATATCTTCCCCTAACAGACTGATTACTGTGATTATCTTTTAAATATTTCTTGTCATCATCATCCATGTTCTTGAGTGAAATATTACTTTGGTAGTCTCTACCGTATTTTTCTCCGTAATTACCATCCATTTTGAATGATTTAATACTCCTGTTAGTGCTTAAGTGTTGTTTTTCTCTATCTGCAATTAATTGAGCTTTTTTTGGATCAATATTTTCCACTTCAACTTTTTCCTCCGCTCTTAAATCTTGAGGTGCTTTTAGAGTTGGACAGTCTTCTATTTCAGATTCCGGAATCTGTGTATCCAGAGTTATAGAAGTTTTACGTTTGGGCTTAAAGTTCTCTCGATCTTGTACCATAGCGCCTAGATTAGCTGAAGAATTTTTTTTCGAATCGTTCAAATACAACGTAGACGACTTTCGCGAGCGATTATCTAGCAAATTTGTCATAGATGTTTTTTTAGAATTCAGCCTAGAATTTTTATTAGAGCCTTCTCGTGAAGACAATCTACTCCGCGATTGTCTTGATTGACTGAAGTAGCCGTCGTTTGCTCTAATCATCATAGGGATTCCTGGATCAGTTATTTCATAACCGGGGGTTAAAGCGTCATCCTCGTTGTAGAGATATTGACTAGAAAATGCACTAAAATTTTTAAATTTTGATATTTGACTAAAGTAACCACTTTCTTTCTCCTCCTTAGAGAAATCTGTTTTTGGATCACCGTTTACTGTTATTGCTTTTTCTTTATCTGCTTCTCTGTCAGTTGGTGTTTTACAATGCCATTCGACTGGCTGTAAAAGTAGAGCACACGCAATCGCGTGCAGGGATATACCACTAATAATGAGAATACATCCAGTTTCACCAAATAGGGCGTATAAGCCTGTAATGATATGAGGCCATAGCATTGGACCAAGGCCAGTGGTGGTCCATGATAGACTTGTGGCCAATCTTCTTCTTTTTTTCCAGTAAGTATTGAGAGCCAAGGCGTTAGCTGAACTACTAATACCGTATCCAGCACCTGAAAATGTAAAATTTTATAAGTTTAATAATATAAATTTGATAGTTAATGCTGTATTGTACTGTATAAAATAATTAAGATAATAGGTACCATATAATACTGAGAACGATATGAGGTATGTGATAAAGTTGAAGCTAAACGTCGTCAACATTAGTGCTATAAAAACAACTATTGCTCCAGTAAGAGAAACCTTTCGATAGCTAAATGTTTTAAATACAGGACCATTTGCTAAACCTGAAAGAAACATGAATATTTTAAAATTTTATACCATTACACTAATAATAAGGATGCCTAATTATCTTTGAATTAAGAAGTAGTTTTATACAGACCGTCTCATTGCACACAGAAAACAAAATTTCGTTTGTGCTCTATTTGTGCATTTAGTAAGTCATAGTAAATATTTAAGCCTTAATACAGTTTTGTTACTTATCTTACAACAAAGCTTTAACCAAAAACCGCATCGAATCCTCATGAATGTTTATTTATTACAATATGTACAGTCAAATACCAGTCCGTGCCGTGTGGTGACGGCAGAGTAGAATACAATTGTCACCACCCCAAATCTCTCCCGTGGGTGTCGTACAAGGCGACTAAGGATAAATTAGTGATGGGGAATGGGCAGCAGCGTTCCTCTTATACCACCTAGCAATGTACCTACTGCGACTTCAGTGCCCGATAAATGGCAATAGGCTCGCCACCTATTACATGGGACCTAACATAATTGGCGAAACGCGGGTGCTAGTTCACCTCTGCCTACCCCTTCGGGGATATAGGCGTGATTTATGTATGTAAATACCAGTCCGGTTAACACAAAGTGGCAGAATTCTCCAATCGATTTTTAACCTTAACCTTTTTAACATAAAATGTCAAACGGATCCGGAAAAAATGACAGTTTGTAGTAACCTGGTGCTGTGTGACAGTTTGTAGTAAAGTAGACTGTATGGACATATTAGTATCAGTGTTCTTAAATTGCTGAGAATTTGCTATTCTGTTTAGTATTTTAAGCAGAAGCTGAAACTGAATGAATTTAAATATCAGCCCCTATGATTGATTTAAAGGGCTGGTATGGTATCTGAAAGTTACCATGCGACGCGCGTCACGCACCGACGCATGAGGTTAGGGCCGAATTCATGTTGATGATTGTAGTCGTTTCAGAACTGCTGATCCCGAGTCGAGCGAACTTGTCTCTGAAGAGGAGGCCGAACTGTTGAAGAATGGGTAGAGCTGACAACTGTAAACAGAAATAATCAAAGTCCGTGAGCTACCATGTAAGTAACACGTGGAGATATAGATAATGCTTACAGATAATATTTTTACAACTTGTGTGTTTAGCAAAGTAATATAATAAAATTAGACAGTTGATTAAATTAATAAATTATTCTACGCATTTAGAGATTAGCGTATTAGTATAGGAGCTGCGTTATAATTTCAAACATCTTCATTCAAAGTCTTAAACCGAGGATGTACCTGTGTCACACATACATACAATATTTGCAGCGGTCAAATGTTTATCAGCTGAAAATAGAAGTAATTCTTCCTGATAACACAATCAATACCGATGTAATCTTATTAATGTCGATTCTGACCAATTTGGATGTTATTTTACTATCGTGGGGGTGTGTTGATTTATACGTGCCCCTGAATAAATATTGGAGCGATAAAAAGTTACAAACTCTATCAATTTGTTTAGCGCCAAAGCCTAAGTGTAAATAATATCACGGGCCTGTCCAGATGAGGCGATTTAGCCGCAAATTCTTCTAGACTTTCGTGTAGAACGCTGTTAGTGTTTATAACAGCGAGTAATGTATAAAGAAACGCGTCTCACTTGCGCGTACTTCTGCAGGCCTAGCACGGGACGAGCACAAAATCTCTCTCCACCACTTGACAGTGATTGTCTCGGGATTTAGTTGGGGTTAGAGCGAGAGGAAAATATTTTCTATTCCCCAGATTTAGTCTACGTCCAGTGATAGGGAGGCATGAGTGTAGAAACTAGGGTAACGGTAGAGCGAAGAAAGATGAGATACAAAAGCTGGGCTAGGTCTCAATAGAGTGATGCTAGGACAAAAAACATAAGAAGTAAGAGCGAGAGAAATAGTTCCAGTCATGGTAGAAAGATTATTCTACTATATCCTCTACGTAATTATCCGTTCATACAAAATAATTGTCTGATACAAGATTGGGACTATTTTTGTTCGTTAGGCATGATGGATTCAGATCATTGAACTGAAGCTGGTCATTGAGATATTTTTTTCTTAATCACGTAGGGTAAATTAACACTTAAAGTTTATATAGCTAGCTATTAATGATATTGTTAATAATTTGCTACTTTTGTTTAAGTAAACAGGTGTACCTATCTACTTAACTATAAACAAATATTTATGAACATTATTTTTAATGTGCTTGAATGATGACTGCAATATCTGGTATACAACAAAGACGAGACTACATTATTGAAGTGTCTGGCCTACTTCTCCTAATTATCTACTGATAATCTGTTGATAACTGATACAATAAGGTACTGTGGAGAACAAGGCAATAATATATATTATGGATTATAAGCGATACTGATAGAAAAATAAATAAGTCTTAGATTAGAACAATAATTAGGTATAAAATGTTATGGTTAATTTTATGTTAAAGTCTAACTGCCGCACTCAGAGACGTCAATTAACTTTAATGAGTATTTAATGTCAAAAAAAATTATTCAAAATTAGACCATAGACCCGGCAAGAGTAGCGACTAGTTTTGAATTGTCATTTTTTGACGTTAAGTACTCATTAACGTTATTTGACGTCTCTGAGTGCGGCAGTAAGTCATCACCACCAGCCCGTTATTGTCCCCCCTGCTGCCTTCCTATGGATGGAAGAATATAGAGCAACTTAGAGAATAGTCTAAGTACATACATACATAAATCACGCCTATATCCCCGAAGGGGTAGGCAGAGGCGACTGTTAGCACCCACGTTTCCCCAATCATGTTAGGTTCCATGTAATAGGTGGCGAGCCTATTGCCATTTATCGCCTTGTACGACACCCACGGGAGAGATTTGGGGTGGTGACAATTGTTTTCTACTCTGCCGTCACCACACGGCAAAGTGAAACGGCAAAGTAGTCTAAGTAATAGATATATAATATTGTCTGTCTGTCTAGATCTGACGGATCTAATCTGATCGGATATAGGCGTGATTTATGTATGTAAGGTTTACAATCCATTGCAGATGTTTATTTCTTATGACCAGCACATTATATTCGTGATGCCTGAAGTTTTAAAATGTGAATATTAAATTGCTTTCATCAATAAAGGCAAGTTCGTTGTGAAACGTATAATCGAATATTTATAAAAGATCCAGTGAAATTAGAAAATGTTAAGTGTTTTTTAAGGTTTTTACAAATCTGTATTGTCAGTTGTATTCTTAAGACAATCGATCGATAAGTCCAAATGTACGTGTAAAAACGGTATACACACATCAATCACTCCTATGTATCCCCGAAGGGGTAGGCAGAGGTGAACCGTTTCGCCATTTATGTAACATACATACATAATTCACGCCTATATCCCCGAAGGGGTAGGCAGAGGTGAACTAGCACCCACGCTTCGCCAATTATGCTAGATCCCATGTAATAGGTGGCGAGCCTATTGCCACTTATCGGGTACAAAAGTCGCAGTACTATTGCTAGATGGTATAAGAGGAACGCTGCTGTCCATTCCTCAACACTGATTTATCCTTAGTCGCCTTGTACGACACCCACGGGAGAGACTTGGAGTGGTGACAATTGTATTCTACTCTGCCGTCACCGCACGGCGTTTTTTTATGGCGGCCATTTATGTAAGATTCCGTGTAATAGGGTGCAAACCTCTATTCCCACCTATCAGGCACGTCGTAATTTGCAGTATTTTGCTAAAGTGGTAGAACGCTGCTGACCATTACTCATCGCTGTTTATACCCCCTGTTGCCTTTTGTACCTATTCTGCTCTGCCGTCACCACACGGCTGACATAATATCACTGATATTACTAAAAAACACACAATTTTACCTTATAGCTTTAAGCCTGAATATACATACTTATTGGTAGGTATAGGCATAGTTGCAAATCTAAAAACTTCCATTACCTGCATACCGCTTCCTCATTCCTCTTGTCAACAACTGTAATTGCAGCAATTGAGAGTCAAATTACGCAATAAAACCCATGTAAATATTATGTAGTTTGTGCAAATAGTTAATTCGTTATAGTTCTTTTTGGATAAAGCAATTTTGAAAGCCCATGTGGTACCTTCAACTATCACTATAGTCTTTAACATTTTAGTGCTCTGGGTAAATTAAATATCATTATTTCTTTTAAGAAAATTTCTTTCTAAGAAAAATTATTACAAACTAGGTGTGGTCAGAGAAATTTGGAAATGTTATTGTTCTGATGCGGGAATATAACCCACTGCCTCCACGATTCGGATGCCTATGCCACTAGATCTAACAGGAACGTTATAGTTTTAACAATTTTCATTCCGACCTCTTTTTCTTTGTCTATAAAAATGCTGTGCAAATTCAACTATCATCATCATAATCATTTTAGTGATCTGGGTAAATTTATATCATTGTCATATTATCTTTAGCCGATAGTTTGGCGTAGGCTACCCCCAAGGTCCTGACCGAAGCATCACAGTTCGCATTTAACGAGTTTCCCTAATTCGTCGTAAACGTTGTATCGCGATTCGACGACTTTTTAGCCCCAAAGGCCGACGGGTGGATCGGCGGTCGCAAAGATCGTCGTCGGTCCTTCTTGCGTTGTGTCTACCATTGAAGGTTCGCAATTGTTCGAACTATGTCGGTCAGAATTGTTCTCCTGTGGATACCTTCATTTCAGTTTCAGTTTCGATCGCGACACTCGAAAAATAGGAACTCTCTTAAAAGGAAGAAGAATTGGAAGGAAGAAGGACTTTGTTGGTCCTAGACCTATGAATAGGTAATATCGAATCATGGTTCCACAGGGTTGCGACAAGTTCACCCACAACGCTTTGTGTAAATGCCAGAAAACTACCCAAACCCTAGAACACGATAGGAACTAGGAAGTAATATACCCTAATGTATCGATGGCGAAGTGCCAAAACCTTCTATCTTCTTACATTTTTCGAGAAGTTGACTTTTTAAGTTTTTGAAGGGAAAGTAAAATGTTGTCTGTTAGTTAGAAGATATTGGCACCTTGCCGTTGGTATGTTGTACAATCGATAGAACGTAAGGCTACCATAATTATTATCTGTGTAATGTTTGTCTTCTATTGTGCTTTAAGATGGTTTACAGTTTAGTGTAGTCTGACATTCTGTTGACTGTGTCTGCGGTGAGGGCCGGCAGAGCAGAATACAATTATGGCCCCTAGAGATATGTATGTCTGATGTAGTCACACTGTAAAATTATTTAAAAATTTTAATCACTTTGTTCCTAATACTGTCTTTTTATTATTATTTTGGTACGTTATCAATTGTATAGATAGGCCGTAACCTAAATACATTTGGAGGTGAAGCAGTTTGATCTGACCCTAAGTTCCGCAATGATAATGAATGATTCGAAACAAAAAGTTTTATTTCACCTTTAAGCGGCAAGTCTCATACGTATCTTGAAGGATTAATAAACTATAAGACACCAATGGCTTTGAAATAACTTGAAAATAGTAAAGCTAAAGATACAAAATATTAATGTGTTTGAATATTTTCAGTAGTTAACAGGTCTTGCTTTATGTTATGTACGAAATGTTTAATTTAATTTAATTTAGAACAATTTTCAGTGACTAACACACGTTGTTAACACAACAAGTTTCCTAGAAGTGACGATAAACAGAGCACTTACATTTGAAAATCCCGCAGCAAATATAATCATCCATCCCCAACCCCCATCGGGGGGTATGAATTCGCCATCCTTTTTCAATTTAGATTTCTTTAACACAGACTTGGCCATTTGAAATGTTGAGCGCGCTTATTTCTTTATCGTTACGCGAATAAAGCCACTGACTGCACTCACCGCACAAGTTACTCACAAAACTGATAAAACATTTTATTATACACTACTATTTAATACGACAAGTGAATCAGATGTTCCACGCCGTCAATATACATACATACAGTAGACGATAACTTTGCTTGACAAAGCTAATACTTGAGTCGACTTTGTGCGATTATCATGAGCAATACATTTATCCCAGCTAATGCTACCATTGGCGTGTTCATAATTGTATGTCGGATATAACTATATGGTAGCGATAAAAACTAGGCAATTTATCTGCATCATGGACTGTTGTCAACACGTACCTTGAGGCTGTATCTTTAATTAAAAATACTGTAGACGTATCTATGTATCATACTGAGTTGGCTTTTTTAGTTCCTTTTAAATGTGATCAGCTGCATTAGTCATAAGAGTCCTGAAAGCGACAACACAATCCTAAATCGTGATCAAATATTGTCAACAATGATTCACCTGTGCTTCGTAAAAGTCTAGTAAGAGATATAATCTGTGACAACGATAGTAAGAAAAGAGTAACGAATACAGGAGCAGAGATTTACAGAATCGAAGAACGGAATGCTTAAAACAAAACAAAAAACTCAAATAAAAAATCCATACAAATAAAAAAAACCAGCAAAGGAAACCTTAGTGGTGAACCACTAAGGCCTCTTTTGGTTGGGGCAAAGGTCTAAAGAAGAATTACAGGGAGTTGGACTTTGTATAACTAATCCAGGACCGCAGATACAGTCGGCATCATCAGCTTTCCGGAGGACAGAGGCACTCAAGAATAATATTAGTAGTTTACTAATCATATATTATGTAACAGTAGTATAATTATTCCTGAGTCTTTTATGTGCCACCTATAATCAAGGCTTGCGATCTATTGTCATTTCTTCATTTCATTGCCTAGGGAAAGGTAGCATAAGGATGCTTCGTTTGGTCCCTATATTCTATCTACACTTAAAAGTAAACTTACTAAAGTTTAGTTGCCTGGTATTTTTGTTAAAAATCGTCCAATGCCGGTTTTGCAATACGGAAATGAAGCTATCCTATTAGTGGATTTTTCCGAGCGCACCGCTTAGCTTCTTCGCACATCTCTGGTGGAAAAACAGCCTAAAGCAAGTATTCTTGTCTATTGGGACATTATTTTATACATACACAAGGGGATATGTAGTTCCATAAATTTCCTACCTTTATTTTGTGTGGTTAGATATTAACAACTGTTGTATTTACGATAGGTATTATCAATCAAATACCTAGGTTGATCAGTTGTCCAACTGATAAGATGAATAAAATGATTAATGTGTTGTAGATTCCTTACATTAGTATCAGCTTTCATTACAAACGCGATTAATATATTAGGTACTTATAGATTTTACATTTTATTTAAAAAGTTGGTAAAAGCAGTTGGTAGATAAGAGAAGTGACCAAGACTTGAAACTTTTGTATTGGCATAGAAGTACTTAGTAGAAATGAGAGTGAGAGTGTACAAATGCAGTAGAGATGAGAGCCCTGAGAACCATTGCCTGGGGTAAGGCTGAGCTATCGATTCTACAATAATATGACCAAGAAAAAGGTTTGGTTTGAAAGAAGACGTAATGAGAAAGGGAATTGTAGAATTGAGAAATGGACGCTCGCATGGTTTGGTTGGTCACGACGAGAAAGGAGTGACAGGATAGTGAGAGGAGGATTAATGTATCGGAAATTAAGGAAGAAAACTGCAGGGGAAGGTCTTGACGGATATCCTGGTATCTTTCATAGTCAAATTGAAAAAGCCAGGTGAAGACACAAGGCTTGACATATAAATAGTATAGAATCAATTTACGACGACATTTTAAATTTTAAAATTCAGTGGCGCAGTTGTAGTAGGTGGTAGAGCAATTAGAATATTGAAACGGGCCGTATGCTGGTAAAATGGCAAACCCAAAATAACTTTGGTTTTTGTTAATTAATTTTTAATCACCAAATTTTCGTAAGAGGGCATGATAATAAATACAATTAGGTCATTAATATTAAAATAATTCTAATGCTCTGTACAATGATAGATTGAAAAGTTGAAATCTATTATTCTCAAAGAATTTTCAGAGGATAGAAAATGATCTCGTCAAAAAAAATTAAATAAAACATCTTATAAATTTGAAATAAATTTATAAGATGTTTTATTTAAAATATAGGAACACATAACTTATCTATTATAAAGAAATACCTATTGTCTATTATTTAGCGATGCTTATAAATAATACCTATTTAAATAGTTTAGCGAAACAATCCTTAACATAGGTACCTTTCACATAGGCTTGTTTTATCTGTCAACAAGTTGTTATCGTTTACTACCGATTATCGAGGTGTAATAAAGTACCTAAGTATCTATATTATATCTTGTAGGCAACACTTAATAGTCGCTTTGATAAATTTATTGTCAATTTAATTGAGTAGGCTAGGTAGTTTTAAAATTATAATAGAGGTATTATTATCTATTAATTTATCCAAATTGGCGGAAAAGCCTTTTTTGGGGGATTTTTTTTTAACATTTATGTAATGTTGACTGGTAGAGTAATGCCATATGGCATTAAGTCAGTTTTTGACAGTTCTTCCATACAATAAAATTTTAAAAACTGACGGTTAAATAATAATCGCCTGTCAATTTGTTGGTGAACACAAGCCTTAGAACTATAAAGTTTTTGTGTTTGATTGTAAAAATCACCACAATATCAATCACCAGATATTCTGCTGTAGATTTTATATATTTTTGGGTTAAATTCTCCCTATATTTTAGGGAAGGCAAAGGGTCTAGCCCATACAGCCATGTCTTTAGTGTATATTTTATCTGTAGTTTTATGAAATAATGAGTGGATGGAATTATGAATGAAATGAATATTACGTTAAAATATGGGTGTCACACATTTTAACGCATCTAGGGAGTGCTTGGAGCGAATTTAATGGTAACAGAGTTCATGATGGTGCTTGATGAAATGGATAAAACCACTTTATATAGTGATCTTCACCACAGCATCAAACACATCATGAGACTTATTTTAGATGTTTCTGCATAATTGAACATCAACACGGATGCTTGTGCATCAAAATAACACCACTTTCACTGCACAAAATCCACTCTGTAACAATTTTTGAATAAGTGAAAATAAATCTGACTGTCACCACGAAACGCGCCAAACACTCCTATATTTTTTTGTAGTTTGAAATTCTCCCTATATTTTAGGGAAGGCAAAGGGTCTAGCCCATACAGCCAAGTCTTTAGTGTATATTTTATCTGTAGTCTTATGAAATAATGAGTGGGTGAAAAGTATGAATGAAATGAATTTTACGTTAAAATATGGGTGCCACATATTTTAACGCATCTAGGGAGTGCTTGGCGCGAATTGAATGGTAACAGAGTTCATGATGGTGGCTGATGAAATGGATAAAACCACTTTTTATAGTGATCTTCACCACAACATCAAACACATCATAAGACTTGTTTTCAATGATTCTGCATAATTGCACATCAACACGGATGCTTGTGCATCAAAATAACACCACTTTCATTGCACAAAATCCACTCTGTAACAGTTTTTGAATTAGCGAAAATAAATCTGACTGACACCACGAAACGCGCCAAGCACTCTCCTATTTTTATTTTTCAAATATTATTGCCGCAGTTAGAGTTGATCGGGTTTTAAAACAAAATCGCAGCCTTATAGTATATTTGAAAAGCAATTGAATTATTCAATTGCTATTGAAGTATTATAAAAAATTAATTTAAAATTTGTGTGGTTTTCTTACTAGTCTGGGTGCTGAAAAAATAAATAAGAATGTGCCAGTTCCAACTCATCCCGGGAGTATCGTAATAGTCAACTTACAAAGATTATAAGGCATATAACAAACAACTTGTGGCACCAGAATGGAGGAACAAACAAAATTAAATTGAAGTCAAACCATTATTAACAGGATATCTAAATGGATTCGGTTTAGGCCGCCTGCCTGTAAAATCTAAGCAATTTGAGCTTAAAATAGCGGCATGAGACTAATTTCGAAAAACTACACCATGTTTTTTCACCAAAATAAATTATATTTTCGTAAAAACTTTCGATTTTGATAGAGAAAATATGTTTTGAATAATGCAACTTAAAATTCCCGCCATAACGCCAAAACAGCAATGGCGTCTGTGTGCCAGTTTCTATATTAAACTAGTGGATTTGATTGGCAAATAAAATGTCAAAATGGAGATAACTGAATAATGACGTCACGCGGCGTTTTAGCAAATATGGCGTATTGCTAAGTTTTGTACTTTTATTTTTGTAAAATAAATATTAATCCCAAGTATAATCTGATAACAAGTGACTATTAACGAATCTCCTTATCCTAAAGTATTATTATAAATCATTATATCAGTAATTCTTTGTTAGTGTCATCATCCCTATTATGGATTTAAATGTTTTTATACCAACCACTCATTCCGTACACCAGTCTTTCGTTGGAGTCATTTCTATTGCCTTTCTATAATAATAAATATTAATAATAATAAATATTTTTTTTCACTCACACCTATCATCTAGACCAAAGTAAGTAGCTTAAACACTTGTGTTATGGATACTAGATGACGAACATATTTTTAATATAATTATGTATATAAACGTTGAAAATATACTACATAAACATATACACAACCATGACTCGGAAACTAACATTTGTGGACATCACAAAGTTTGCCTCTACCAGGATTCGAACCCGGGACCTCTTGGCCAATACCCAGCAATCTGAGCATTCGACCAAGGTGGCCGTCAACAACAATTAGCTGATGATAGGAATCGTAATATGAAAGAACAACGATATTTGATCAGTCTATTTTATAAATCTTATTCAAAAACGAACAAAAGTACATAATTGATGAATCGCCTTCCAATACGACAATCTCTTTACAATGGTACGGAAAAATAAATGGAAAAATAAGTACGTGGTAAATAAGCTTTTTAAACACGTATGTTTTTGCGTCAGTTGTGCAATAAGAAAGACAAAAATCAGTTGATTGTATCTATTTTTATAAAAATTATCTGTATTGAAACTGTTAAGAACACACAAATGTTTGTGTTGTCTTTGTGATAATTAATCGTTGGATTGGATCTTAACTTTTATATTATTTTTATTTGGTTTAATGCAACCTGAAGACCCTTTCTGTGTACATTCTTTTTTCCAATAATGGTACGATTATTAATCTTTACTAATATTATAAAGCTGAAGAGATTGTTTATTTGTTTGGTTGGTTAAACGTGCTTATTTCAGAAACTACTGACTGGCGGGGGTTGGTGATGCGGGAGGAGGGAAAACTAGTCCTCCCCGCATCAACACTCCCGCTAGCATCTAGAGTGCCCAATCCCCGCCACCGTCTCGTACCGCTTGTCGGACTATAGATACTCTTGTCACTATATTCGGAATGAGCAGCAGCGTTCTTATTATACATACATAAACCAAATCTAATTATCCCAGAAGGGGCAGAGGTAAATACTACACGTAATAAGGGGCAGGACTATTGCAATTTGTACTGTTCGATTGTGCACAATTATTAAAACAATAATCGTTAAACTGTTCGATTATTCATCGAATAGTCCAACTAAACTGTTCGATTATGCCGCGAACAGTTCAATTAAGCTATTCGATTATGCAGTATCCCCCACTAGGTTGCCGTTCGTGATTGGCAAATCAAATGTCAGTTTGAACTTGTCAATGTCATTGTTTCAAATGTCAAAATATTGTTGTCAACTTTATTAGGCTTCTCACTCATGTCACGCTCGTGTCTGGCTGCCTGTATTTTTTAGCACCAACTTTGGTTTTAAACGTGGAACACATGTTCGGCAATTGTTTTAATTAATTTCGTGTCGATATTAGCTTTAGCAGTGTTGAGTTTTTTATATTTGCTGGATAAATCTATAGAAAGATTTTAATAACATTTTTTGTGACTTTAGTGGGTGAAGTTATATTTTTATCTTTGTCACTACATACTCTGCTGGTGTAAGAAAGAATAAGATTCAAGTTTTTCTTTGTGACTTTGAAACTTAGATTTAACTTTGTTAATAAACTTAGTAATACAGCGAATGTTAAAGAAATTCGGTTGACCACCAATTTATGGACAAATTGCACAAAACGGTAAGTGGACACATATCTTTCTGACATTATACGAAAGGGATAGAAAGTTTTTCATAATAAGCTAATTGATAAATACTTAGTTTAATTTTACGATAATCACTATTTATTTCATACTCGAGTACAAAAATGCTTCAAATCAGCTTCAAACATTTGAATCAATAGATTTGATTATTATAATTAACAGGATTATAAAGAAATAAAATTAACTTATACTTTATATTTTATATTATACTGTAAACATTACATTACACATCAATTGATACAAACCCTTCAATCATAAAAAAATACTCTTTGCTTCTCTACACGTCCAGGAAAAAATATTAATGCTTAAAAATAATAGTCACATAAAACCCAATATAATTCATCACATTTTTTGCAAGTGGAAAATCAACGTGTTTACTTTGAAAAACGGTCTCTGCATTCATAACGGGAACGGGACATGGACTACAGAAATATACTTTCATACAAAATGTACCATGAAGGACATATGTCACGGACGGGACGTATGTCCTTCATGGTGCGTTTTGAACGAGAGAGGCCCTGTCCACATCTGGGGTATTTTTCCGATACGTATGTAGAAACCTTTAGTTCTCTAAATGCAGTGCTAAAGTCATTATCAATGACATTAGAAATAACAAAATAACAGTGCAAGGCTTATAATGACTTCAATAGACAAATTTATGATGCCTCGGGTTATACAAATAATAAATAACAGCAGGTTTCATTAAAAAGCACTTTTACTGGATAATCATAAATACAAGTGATCTCCTTAACCTGAGTTTGGCAGCAATGGTTGTTTAAATCATCACAAACTACTACTTGCCATACTACAAAATGTAGAAGATGCCTTGGGTTAAATTATTGTAAGTTTCATAGCGATTTCTAATTTAAAAAAATGCAGCCAGTTTTTGTTTCTTATGTAGCTTTCTGCATATATATTTGTGAAAGAATTTAATAAAATCAGTTTACGGGCTTAGGTCTGAAAGCATAACAAAGAAACATACTCACTTTCACATTTATAATATTAAGTAGGTCTAGGTAGGTAGTTAGGATATTATTTGAATTCTTCTAACCATCTGCATTATAGTAATAGCTTAAAATAAAACTTTTTACTTGGAAAACGGAATGGGCAACATAGATTATACTATAGAGAGTATTATTTATCTCTTTTACTACCAAATTACAGTGTAATCTGTGTCATTCTTAGGAGTATTCTCATATTCAACCTGTTAAACTTATATGTCTTCATTACCAGCCTTGTTATGCCCCCCACTGCATGAGTACAGGCTTTCCCTATGGTTTGAAGAACATAAGCCAAATAGGCCATAATCCACCATGCTGACCCAGTGCGGATTAGTGGGTATTAACAACTGCAGATACAGTTTTTTGCAACAGCTGCTCTCTGTGTGGTGACAATGGTTACCAATGTTTTATGTTTTTACAGCATGGTTGTTAATGAGGATATTTTAATTAAGCTAGTTAAACTATATTGGTTTGACACACATTTTTCCCCTGTACTCTGATAAAATTTTGTTTATGTCAATAAAAATACATCAAATACACTCGCGAGCAACCAAATTGACTCTAGCGCGACCTCTGCATTCAAACATTATTTTAAGTAAAAGTATACAACATTTTAATAAAAATGATATGTCATTTGAAAGCTTGAAACTTCAGCTTTTATGAGATTATTATTAATATCCATGTATACTTTTTATTATTATTGGTGTCTGCACTTAAATGGGGGAAAAATGGGATTATGGATAAAGGAGTTGTGTTCAGAATTGACACAAATAAAACACGATTTTTTCTTAAGAAGTATGAAAATTCTTTCAGTATTAGGTATTGCCCCCCTTAGCCCTAATTGCAGCCCACAGTCGGTTCTTCATCGACCTTATTATTTTTTTGATGGTGTCTTGAGGAATAACTTCCCACTCCTCTAACAAAGCTGCCTTCAATTCTTCTAGGCTCGAAGGGGCTGGATAACTTGCTCGTACCCTTCGTTTGAGGTCGTCCCATAAATGTTCGATGGGATTCAGGTCTGGACTGAGCGCAGGCCAGTCCATTGTACGCAATTCGACTTCTCGAAGGAAATGCTGAGTAACGCGCGCTGTGTGGCATCGAGCATTGTCGTGCATTAGAATGAAGTCTTCGCCAACAAATCCTGCGTAGGGCACAACATGTTCCAGGAGAATATTTGTGATGTACCCATCGCTGCCAGTCTTCCTCCTCGGCCTCCTCCAGGCACGAAAACGAGTTCGGTTTTACCCTCAAACGATATACCAGCCCACATCATGCAAAAACCGCCACCATTGACATCGGGTTCTGCGAAACAACATTGGGAAAATCGCTCTCCCGGACGCCTGTAGACCCGGCCTCTCCTGTCACTGCCATGTAGACACATCCTGCACTCTTCAGTGAACAGGACCGACCGCCATTGCCTGTCGAGCAAACTGTAGCCGAGCTTGCCGCTGGCAGTCAATTTGGGGCCCGTTGCAGGCCTTTTTGGAGCCAGGTTGGCTTCCTTCAGACGTCTTTTTACTGTCCACTCGCTGACAGAGCGTGCTGGGACGTGTTCGATGTGTAGCTCTACACATCGAACACGTCCCAGCACGCCCTGCACTTCGACACCCGTAAGGTGCTGATTTCGCAGGGAGGTTGAGACAATGAAACGGTCGTCTCGTTCAGAAGTACAACGGTGGCGGCTGATTGTTGGTCTCCGAGTGAATGCTCCAGTCTCTATTCTGTACCACCAGTAAAATGGACATTGATAAACAGCAATTAAAATTTTTACTCCTTTACATGAAAACTATTTAGAAATTTAATGAAATTATCATCAAAGTTAATTACTTAATTGGTATACTTTTATGTAAAAACAAATTTAAGGCAACAAAAATTGAGTAATGGAGAAAAAAAAAATTCAATTTGAATTTATTGTTCTCTGCTATTTTAACTAACAGTCAAACTTCAAAGAGTAGAGAGAATTAATGAGTGACACTGGTGGGTCTAGGCTCTAGGCCTAAGGCAAACTTATGTGCCAATTTTATTATTCAAAGTGGTGGGTGCTTATTAGTCAACATACTTCAGAATTCAGGTTTGAATTTTTATAATGATAGTTCCTAAAAAAATAGGTAGGGACCTATCATACCAATAAACACAATTTATTTGTATCTGTTACCTTAATCAATTTAAAAATTAATCTTTTTAATAATGAATCGAACCCACGACTTGCAAATTGCTGGACCATGCGATTATCCAGGACTTTAAAATTTTCTTAACTATTTTTTTATTTCAATCTTTTTAAATATGAGCCCAAACTTCAAAACATAATGTAAATAGGGATCAAGATGTCTCAGCACCTTACGATCCATGACTTAACAGAATATTTATCTAGTCTATTCAAGAAAGACTGAAGGTTCGGTATATTGAACAGTTATGAAAGTGCAAGTTGAATTATGCAAATCTCTTTACGTGGGAGTACAATTGCCTTGTAAACTTCATTGTGATGTCATATTGCAATTGTAGGGCATCTGACCTCGATATTCTCTAGGGAAAATATCTACGACGCTTCTTACCAAGATTACCTACGTTGAGGAACAACTTTTTTGCACAATATTTCGATTAACTTTTCGTTTTTAAAGGAGTATGCCCTTTTTTTTTGGGCCCATTTTGTACCCGAAGCAAAATTTTTTGAGGGATACTCTCAAAATTCTAAGCTAAGTAATTAGTTTTACTATTATGTATTATGAACATTTATTACAATTTATTATGTGCCCTATAAAGTAAAATAATAAAGAAAAGAACGTTTTTTATGTAAGATTATAACCTAAAATTTAGTGCTTTCCATGTTAATTTCTCTTAAAGCCGGCGAACTACAAAAAAAAAACTGTTTTTAAAAATAGATTGTGCATTTCAAATCCTACAAAGCGAGGTATGGTTTTATTGAAGTACAAAATTGTTAAAATGTGAAACCAACGTTCATACAAGATTGGGCATACCCCTTTAACAATTTCCAAGATAGTGTTTTTCAATGCGATGTAAATTAAACGAAATTGCCATCTTAGTAATTAAAAAAACATAGGGTACGAATTGAGTAACCTCCTCCGGTTTTACGTCGGTTAAAAAATGTATATTGTCGAAAGAATACTAACTGCCGCACTCAAGACGTCAAAAAACTTTAATGAGTACTAAATGTCAAAAAAACATTTAAATTTAGACCATAGACTCAGAAAGAATAGCGACTAGTTTTGAATTGTAATTTTTTGACATTAAGCACTAATTAACGTTAATTGACGTCTCTGAGTGCGGCAGTAAATAAAATAAATCTGCTGCTCAATGTGTCAATCGACGACTCTTTTAAATATGGCCATTTAAAAGATACGACGATTTAACATATTTTATGTAGTACATTTATGTACATGTTAAATTGTTACGGTATCCCACGAAATAACTGTTCAAGTGTCATTGAGACTTATTAAAAAAGAATTGACAATGTGTTCAAAACTTTTTGACCCCAGCATTGCACCTTGTGGGACTCCCGCGGATAAATATAAGTACTTATATAACAACGCTACAATAAAATTAATGCCATATGTTACATATACACGAGAACTTTGTTATAGTGTTTATAAAATAGGTAAAATCAAGAAAGGTAAAATCTAGCTAGATGTTTCATTTGGAATGGTTCTAATATAAATCACAGTTTTTAGAAAAACTTAAAAATGCAATGATGAATAACGGATGCACCATAAACTGGGACCTTCAAGACTGATTACGTAACTAACTATTGATAACAAATTTCGATTAATATTAATAAAATTATTGATTATGTGGCACTTTGTGACGATTTGACAGAATCTCACATCGTACTCTGTTAGTAACTGAAACTGTCAAATATTAAAATCAACAATTTTATTAATAACAATTGAGAATTCTTACCAATAATTAATTAATTAGCCTGCTGCTATTTATTACTTTTAAATTGAGACTATGTTTTTAAATAGGTAGCAACTTAATCCATCAAAAATCAAGGCATATTTACTGGAATCAAAGAAGAGTAAGGAATCCAGTAAGAAATCTAGAACATAAATTTTAACGAACCGACAATAAACGGTTATAGTTTTATTATAGTTATAAGGTCTCACAAATGAACTATTACAAGTATATTCCACAATGTCACAACAAGTCTTTTATTTTTAACACCAAACTTAATAATGTATGCGATCAATAATATTGTATAAACAAGAAAATGAGATAATATTGTTATTTGGATCCAATATTACGAGATGAACCTGTCACATGATAATCGATGATTATAAGATATTAATATTCAAGGTTGTAGGTCAAACTTGTTTGACGATGAAACTAAGCATATTTGAAGTAACAATGGCATTCGTTGGTGTTTAGGGGATTCATGTCTACTTAATTACCTATCTGTAGCAAAAAGTCACCTTTAACACATTCTAGGTTGTAACTGATATAGAGCAGCTTAAGTGGTACGGGTACCTACCTATTTTTTTTAACTTTACGTAATAATGAGCACGTTGCTATGGCGTGGCCTGATGTTTCGAAGTCAGCTTGATTCATCCAAGATTGCTTACTCATTGATCTCATAAAATTTCATCAATATTTTATAAACGTTTTGTTAATATAAAATTATAATTATCGTGTTCATTGTGAAAGATAAATTTCATTGAGGCTTTTAATACTGATGGATTGAGGCTTTTAATGTTGCCGTGTGGTGAGGGCAGAGTAGAATACAATTGTCACCCCCCCAAATCTCTCCCATCCCGTACAAGGCGACTAAGGATAAATCAGTGGTGAGGAATGGGCAGCAGCGTTCCTCTTATACCACCTAGCAATGTACCTATTGCGATTTTGTGCCCGATAAATGGCAATAGACTCGCCACCTATTACATGGGACTTAACATTATTGGCGAAACGTGGGTGCTAGTTCACCTCTGCCTACCCCTTCGGGGATATAGGCGTGATTTATGTATGTATGTATTTTAATACTATTACTGTACTTTAGGCACTATTAACTATTGCGTAAAAATTTATATCGTTCTTACTATTTCTATCTTACCAGTCTTTGGTTTAGGTATTTTCACTAGTAACTAATGACTATTCAAATGGTCACTTGATAAATGTTAGAAGGACAATCTTCATTCAGATAGTCCATAAAAAGAAAATTAAGAAACAGCGGAATGTGTTATTGGCACTCGCTGTAATATTCTACTTAATTTAAGAGGTTAGGCCCAAGGGCGATAGATTTTATTATTCATGTGGGAACTAAAGCGGCCCTGTTGACTTTCTATATAATATAATTTCTGTTTGTTTTGCTTACTCTTGGTACCTAATAAACCTTATAATTGGTTGATATATGGTGGATATAGATTTGGGCCAATAACAGGTAAAACGTGTAATGTCATGACATCAAATCAATTTCACTGTAATAATTGATAATTCCACTAAACTTCATTGACCATTGACTCTTTAGACGTATGAAACAGTTTTACATATGTACAAGAGTATCCGTTCCACCTTTTCACTGTCCCTTAACAATTGATATGTAACTTAATCATAGTACCTTATAGCTTTTCTTTAGTCCTTTTGAAATGTACCTTAAAAAATTAGAGAAGTGTTGTGTGTTTGTTTTGGACTAAAGTTACTAACTTCTTATTTCTTAAGTTTATCATTAATATCTTGTTGACCTTAATTCAGTCGTGTCAATAATGTACGATAAGTGTGATTGACCCACCCTGCTCTATTGTAGATTTATTAAAACCCACTTCTCGAAGTAGGGCGAAGTGAGCAAGTGTTTATATTGTATTGCATTTTTTTCAGATAACTTATCATAAAGTGCAATAGATTGTTTTCTTTTGATATAATATTTTGATATACGAACTGTATCTGACCATTTTACAATGGTCCCTTATTATCACTGTTCTAAGGTAACTAACTTATCATTTAAAAATACAAACCGATATTGTCGTCGTAGTAGGTACCTATTGAGGTACTAGGTACCTATGTTGGTTCAGATTGCAGCTATGCAGAAATGATAAAGTAATTTTGGTGGTTAGAAAAATAATTTCGAAAAATTATGGTCTTGATGCGGGAATCGAATCCGCGTCCACTGCTATTCGGGCAGGTGCCTGACCGTTCGGCCAACCAAGTCTTGGTTGGCCGAGCGGTCAGGCACCTGCCATAATTTTTCGAAATTCTTTTTCTAACCACCAAAATCTTTGTACTAATTTTTCTAACATTTATATAATGTTGAAATTAAAATCGAACAGTTGATAAAGTAATGTTTTACTTTCTTCACATTATTTGCTATATTTTTTTCATTATATCGCTATATAGCTTTAGACATATTGTTTTATGTATTAATTAATTTCCGTGTAATATTTAATTTCATCATTATATAAATGTTTTATTCTTAGTCCCATTAGTCTACACGGAAAACATGATTTTCGTGTATCGTACAAACATCAGTATTGGTTTATGTTTATTTTATTTATCTCAAAATCATTATCAATGGTTTTGCCTTTATTTTGAAACATTAGATATAACTAACGAAGCGACTGTTTTTCCACGTTGTCTACTCTATCGCAAATTTCCCTAAATTGGGGCCATAAAGCTAACAACGATGACAACGATGCAACGGTTATCGTTGCAAAAATGTGTGCTGATTTATTTCATTCATACATTGTCGGTTTCGTTAAAATTAAGCTCAATGTCTGAGAGCTGGTGATACCGTTTCATCCTGTTTTTATACGCTTTTTTATTTAGCATTTCGACTTTCCAGACAACGGGGCTTTTTAAATATGTAATCTAAAAAAAATCACTAAAGCGATTGACCTTTTTTGTACTAGGTATTGATTTTTTGTGACTTCCAGGCCTATGTAGTTGACATGAGATAAATAGAGTGAGGTTTAATTCACAGCAAAAGTTTTCTCTAACCTTAAGAAATTCGGGTAGGTTGTTTAGTAAATTTTCCTTGAATTTTAGGAAATTACATAAAATTTGAGAAAATAATACAATGATATAAAAAAACTAATTATGTCCTAAAGCGGGCATCGAACTTGCAACTTCCGCAATTCGGGCCTATACCTACCGAAAAAGCCAATTGCCGAAATTTGTTGTAACCATCAGGTTGTAGGGCAGGTTGCTACAGGATAATATTATTTTTGTTTCTGTGTGTGTACAATAAAGAATATTTGTATTTTATTGTAATTTTTTGTTTATTTCACATTGACGTTGCAAATTAATTTATAAAAACAGTGGTCGGAAACTAGACACCTATCAATTTGAGACAGCTATTTGCTGATGAGAGAGTCTGTTTTCTGAGAATTTTGTGGTGAAACCAGCGTTCGCTATATGGGTACAGTTTCAAGGAAGCGAGATAATGGAATAGAATAATGGCTAACCAGTTTTTGTTTACATTCCATTTGCCGGAATTCGTGATTGTGCATCGGTTCTCTAAATACTGCACTGGAAAGGCTTTGTACATTCGGTTTTATAACATTTGGTAGGAGACAGCCTAAGAAAACTTGATAACATTGCAGTTTTTTGCGCTTCTGACATCAGCTCGGGGGTTATCGTCCTCAAAGTTGTCAGAGCAAGTTTTTTTGCGATTACGTAACTACTGCGATGAGATGCGATTCTTTTGCATTCTGATTTGGACCCTTTGCTTCTGTAATCGATTGTTCGGTAATTTTTTCACTTGTCGGTATTCACTTCTATGGCCTTGAAAATGGGTCATTGTGGTAATTTACTGCAATAATAATGTGTACTTACGGCTTGAATATTATTAATTACTTAATATAAACTTAATAGTATTTATAAAAATGATCGTCTTCCTATTCCGTTTCCAGATTATCTGGGGTTTCATTTATTACGATCAAACCTAGAGCTATCAGTTTTAATTCAAATAATCCATTATCGGAGAGTGACTCAACATTCCAATTTGCACTGCTAAAGGCAGTCAAGGCAATCCTAGCTAAAATCTATTCGCGTGCCCCAAGATGCTTCTTGTACTCCGGGCAAGCTCTTTTTTTGAAGCATTTTCAGTAGTCGAAATTGTCAATTCTTCGACAATTTACAACTTCGACCTATTTTAAATCAATTTAATTAATTTACTCAATTTGCATCAACTATTCCGAATCCAGTCAACAATTTTACGTGATTCGTGTATGGCAGACATTGAGTTATTATATTACGCTAGTAATAGTAGTTCAATGATGGCAGATGATTAAGTTAACATCAGCAAAAGGTATTTGCTATTGGTACTGAGGTTAGATCTGAGTTTCAAAAATTCGATTGATATTACTTATTTGCAATATTGCGGTAACTCGACGAGCCGTTGACTATTCGTATACATGTAGCTATACGAAATGTTATCATAAAGATACGGACTAGCTGCAGTTATAATATTGATGTCCTTACAGTACACAAATCATTTAAAAGAGTCTCTTTGCATTGGTGTGTGGTATGTCATGCATTGCCCTTTTTTGTATTTGAAATCATAATGTTAGTATCAGACGCTCGGCTATATTGATTGATATTTAACATTCTTCTTCTACCTGTCCTGCTCCCAGTCTATCTGGGGTCGGCGCAGTATGTATCCTCTTCCATTCATATCGGTCAGACGTCATCAAGCCATCCACTCCCTTTTGATTATCATCAATCACACTGAAAAGATGCTAGTGATGAATGAATGTGTAGAAAAGAGAATGAACGGACCATGGTCCTTTCAGTCATCATCAATCGAGAGATCGATGAACGGAGAGAGTGATTGGAATGACAACATTCCAATCCATACTGCGCAAGATTTCGGCTTAGGTTTTCCAGCCTGACACCAACTTTCTTTGGGTATGCTGCTGTTGGTGGTTTGCCCTCCACCATTCGGGTGCCCAAAGGTGCTTATTGGTCTACACCGGACAATGTCCCTTAGTCGACTTTTACGACACCCATGGGATGAGTCTAGGCTGGCCTATTCTACGTTATTTGTTCGCTCCCAGGCCACATTACACTTGTAAAAAAATGTATGGTGTAGGTATAATAGTACTTATATGCACTCTTAAATATTAGGTATTTCGTATTTTTTTGCACCCTGTATAACATTTTACCAAAACCGCAATTAATCCAACACTGTGCTATATCTGGTTAGTGTTGAGATGAGAGTGCTATCCAAGTACCATGTCGCAAGGTCACGGAAGTAGTCTCCGCTATTTTAGTCGCTAACGTTTTGTGAACTGAGAAATTGCAGCGACAGAATTAGGTAGATGTTTTCTAAAATATATCGGTAATGTTATGTTCTCTTTTCTTTGATAAAGATAGCGATCAGCAATGGGCAGCACTGTTTCTGTTACTGTGGTTATACTAAATCAAACCAAACTTTTATTTGCTAGCAATATGCTGCGATGTAGATGGTAATAGTTATTACGTGGGATCTAACATAATTGGCAAAACCCTGGTGGTTAATTTAACTCTGCCTACCCCTTCGGGGATAATAGGCGTGATTATACATACATACTTACATAATTCTGTACCTAGATTACTGGTAGAGAATGTCTTATGGCATTAAGTCCGCCATTTGTACGTTTATTTGTGCAAACCAGTTTAAATAAATAAATAATTCACGCCAATATCCTCGAAGGGGTAGGCAGAGGTGAACTAGCACCCACTCTTCGCCAATTATGCTAGGTCCCATGTAATAGGTGGCGAGCCTATTGCCATTTATCGGGCACAAAAGTCGCAGTACTTTGCTAGGTGGTAGGTATAAGACGAACGCTGTTGCTGACTAAAGATAAATCATTACTGATTTATCTTTAGTCGCCTTGTACGACACCCACGGGAGAGATTTGGGGTGGTGACAATTGTATTCTACTCTGCCGTCACCACACGGTGATTATTATTATTATTTAATTATATGATATTATTAGATAGTTATTTTTCGAAAACAATTTATGAAAGCAAATTAGTACCGGTGGATCAAAATGTTTCATCTAGCGGTATTGATGTGAAGAAATATAAACGTAAATAAACAATAAACCGTAATTCAATTAAAGTTTTTTATTCAGAATTTTACAGCATTTGCATGACAACTACTTACCTTAAATAAATTAAGGTACCTAATTGTTTTCTGCTATACAAGCGAACGGCTTAATTGAGATTGTCCTGTGTTTTAGGAAAAACAACAAAGTAAGGTTCCGCTGTGTATATTAAATTTATGATGCTCTGCAATTATTCTGAATTGAAAACGAAGGTGAACGACCGGAGTGAAATAACTGAGAACGATTTGAGAAGCGCATTCAATCAAACTACAAATAACGCATTGTCAATACACATTTGATATGCCCGCCGTGTTAATAATAAATCTTTTAATTTAAAGAAACTAATTTTTTGAGTAGTGTGGTGGTGGGTGGTATTAACGACTGCAGATGCAGCCGGGACCAACGGTTAAACGTTTCTTCCGAAGCACGGAGGAACTCATTTTTTGGTCACCCATCAAAAGACCGGCCTTAGCGAGTGGTGGTGAGCGGTAGCGAGCTCCTCAAAAATTGGCTAAATGTGGGTGCAAAATGAGCAAATCATACATCTTTATTATAAATTTACGCACGATTTCTAGTTAATTACTACTGTTTTTCTTGTCAGTTTCGTGTTGTTATATTTAAGAAAAGATTGGATATTTATATCTTCCCTAAAACACAATTACTTAAAACCTATCGCAATTTCATCACTATCGGATTGAACTTTGTTCTTCATTGTCACTTGCTCAAAATAAAAAATCGTATGTATACATGAACATTGAACAAGTTTAAAAACCTACCTTATCTAAGGTGATAGTGATTAAACTGTCCAATGGTGTTATTTAACATTGTCTAGTACTGTCAGCACCTAAACTAAAGTACCTAGCTTTCTACAAACATTTTCAAACCCCCTAGCTGCTATTTTTTTGGTTTCATGGTTTATTCAGTGCTCTAGTGTTTACCGATTAGGGAACTGTAAATCCATTTACGTTACTCAACATACAATTGAATTAGAATTTGAACATTATGATTAATTTTTGTAATAATTTAAAAGAGGACAGAAAAATTATTGTCCCAATACGGGAATATTTCCCAGAATGATTTTTCCAAATTTTTTTCTTTTCTTTGTAAAAACAACCTTGGCAACTACTATATACCACAAACCGCATACATTGCTCTGATTCAATACGATTGCATACAGAAGTCCTGCCGGTTTATTCCTTAAGGAAGTAGAGCTTTAAAATAAAGAGCCTTTTGCTTTTGCTTTCAACTTTCGCCTTTTGCTTTCAATATGTTGCATCAGAAACGCTTTAGTCCCGTATCCAGTTACTTATATCCCCCAGACGACTCCTCAAGACAACGGTCATAAAGGTAGGGGGAACCACCCAATTAACCACGTTTCGCCAATCATGTTCGGTCCCATAAAATAGGTGGCGAGCCTATTGCCATCTAGGCAAATAAATCGCAGTATCTTGCTAGGTGACATAAACGCTGCTCTGCACACTCATCGCTACCCAACCCTTAGTCGCCTTGCACGACACCCACTGGAGATATTGGTGGTGGTGACTATTTTATTCTGCTCTGCCGTCACCACACGGCTCTACTAACTATAATAGACGTTATCACGGACTGGCCATGAATAAGTACTTACCTATATTAGAATCATTTTGCATTTATTGTCTTGGGGCCTAGAAACTTTGGACGATTAAGTTTAATGTCGTTATCTGTAATAGTAGAATAGGGCAGTCACTAACTGTATAAAATTGAAATTATTATAATTTTACTATTATTACAAGTGTACACAATCATCTTTGGTTTGTTTTTAATAACTAATCATAATCACACTGCTGTCGAAAAGCTCTTCTGCGATGTAAGTAAATATTGGCAGAAAATTACAATAAACAACATTTACTTGTTGGGAAAAAGCTTCTGTCCATATATGTATAATCATATAAAATTTCTGTAATGTGTCCGTTCCCAATATTTTTCTACTAGTCATGCATTCACATGAACTTTTTTACAGGCGCTTTAGTACCATGTCTAGCCAATAATTAAGCGACATCTATCTACATATAAATTATTTTTCATCCCACTATCTCGGAAAAAGCGTTTTTGCTCTTCGATATCTGAGTGCAAAAGCCGTTTTTATCCTCTAGAGGATAAAGTAAATTTGAATTTAGAACATCGTGTGCAATGAGTTTGTGAATTCAAAACATCATTATACCTATTCATTTCTACCTCCATGGTGCTGACATTATCATGCAACCTATTTTAATTTGTTAAAAACTTAGACTCGCAACCTTCTTGGTGTACTTTTTTTGTAATTTGCTTTGCGCGCGCCATTTTCTTTTCACGTCATTTTGTGACGGTCAATAAGCTTGGCGTCAGTCTTGCTTTAAACATTTTGATCGTCTACAACGCTTGCTTGATGCTTGAGTCAAGCATTTAAAAGCTTATTAGGTCTGTTTGATTTGTTTACGCTAGCAACGGAACAAAAACAATACAGAAAATCAACGTGCTTGACTCAAGCTGATTGACCGTCTCGGAACTCCATTAGGGACGGTAATTTTTATTAGGTACTTACAGGTGTGTCTGGATCAATGTTGCGGGTGTGGCTGGGTGGATGGGTGGGTGTTGGAGGTGTTTCTGGGTGAATGGGTGTTTTGTGGGTGTGTCTAGATGAATGGGTGTTTTGTGGGTGTGTCTGAATGGATGGGTGAGTATTGTGGGTGTGATTGGGTGAATAGGTATTTTGTGAATGTTTCTGGGTGAATGGGTGTTTTGTGGGTGTTTGGGGTGAATGGGTGTTTTGTGGGTGTTTCTGGGTGAATGGGTGTTTTTTGGGTGTGTCTGAGTGGATGAGTGTGTATTGCGGGTGTGAATGTTGTGGGTATTTCTGGGTGGATGGGTGGGTGTTGTGGTTGTGTCTGGGTGTATGCTGTGGGTGTGTCTGGGTGGATAGATGTGTGCTGTGGATGTGTCTGAGTGGATGTTCTGGGTGGGTTTTGAGAGTGTGTTTGGGTTAATGGGAGGGTGTTGTGGAAGTTTCTGGGTGAAAACAGAAACTGTTGTGATTGTATTTTTTTTTGCAATGTCCTCGTTGGGGGGGATGAAAAGTTACGTGTTGTCCTCGAGTTCAAAGATTTTTCACCTTGCGCCCTTTTGAATCCCTTGCTATCGCTCAGGATTCAAATTTTAGAGTCCTTCGCTAGCTCGGTCATCAAAATTGAGCACGCGGTTAAAAAACAACTTTGCACTCACGCACAACAAATTATTATTTGTTACAAACAACAAAAAAAAACAAACTATTATTTGTTCAACGGTGTAAGTTTCTAGCATAAACATTTTTCAGTGCTCGTAACTTTATGTCTAGTCTAGTCCAGTGCTAAGGAAACTGCTACTCGACCAGACGCGGTGTGTTAACGAACTGTAAAGATGCAAAGATTTTAGGTTATACACAGATCCTACGGACTAGTAGGTGTCTAAAAGACGACTGTAGTAGTAAACGTTCATTACGTATTACAAAAAACAAAGACTTTTGAAACTTGCTCGGATTGTAATGAGATACATTTGAGGTTAGATGTTTGTTGCTACCGGCCGTCTGAAAGCTACACCACGCGTGTCTCCATCTTGGCTAATGTTTTTTTTTTGGTGTTTTGTGTACTAGTGTTGTAAATTAATGGACGCGCATCCAATTTATATTTTTGGACAACTGCCGTAGCCTATTTTATTGTGCCATAAACGCGGGCCTTGGGTGTATTAGTGATTAATATCTGTATATATATCCAGTGTTACAGGTAAGACATCTGTTTATTCACATAAAACTTAGTTTATAAGCATATTTTTTTCTATACACTCTGTACTTTACTGTAATAAAAACGGTTTATGTGTTTCATTGTAACTCAAAACAGACCTGCTATGTTACAAATCGGTGAATGTCGAACTAAAGAATAAAACTTAGATGTTAATCAATAGGTGGGTTAGGTCAGTACCCTTGCGAAAAACAACCGCAACATAGCACTCCTCAGTTGTTGAAAACAGTGATTAATAATTGAAACGAAACAGATGTTGACATAATTTAGGTACTATCGATCGGTTAATAGTTCGGATTTCTCTATTCAAGAAGAAGTTCAATTTGAAAAATTTTCAATAGCTTAGTAAAATAATCTCTACAATAATGGCATAGATTAGATACAAAAAAAAGTGTTATTTTCAAATGTTATTTAACTTACTTTTTATAAAAAACCTTTGGACAGCCCTTAGAGGACGCATGACTGGCACGTGACATCCGAATGTCCACATACGCGATACGCTCAAGTTTGTCCGTCTCTCTCGCACAAAGCTTGCTCTGTATCAGAGTCGAGTTCGAGTGCTTCGTCAAAAACTGCGCTTGGCTGGCAATCGAGTAACAACAACATTGGTGATAAAACCAAATTACGCAACTGCCGTTGACTAATAGTTTTGTTTCGGTAAACATTGGAAATTGTAGTGTTGGTATGATAATGTATACATACGATATTGTTAATTTGTTACCTTGACTTGTTCATTAAGTAATTGAAGAGAACAGCATTATACGTTTTTATTAGAACTGTGATTTTTATTAACAAAATAGTTTCTATTAGAAACGCCATTACAGTAGAATTTCTTTCAGAAAATTAGTGCAATGCTTCCGTCCCGTTTACTGTGGCCGTGTTTTGGAGCTACTTTAAGAAAAATATCTACTATTTTTCTTCTTACTACTAGGGCCGGTTTTTTGACGCATAGACTCAACCAATTGTTAAAATTTGTTATTAATAGGCCTGTTTCACAATCGACAAGTAAGTTCTGAGTAGCTTACTTAGCACACATATTGACATATATTTCATATTACAACTGCCAAATAATCTGCCAAGTAAGCTACTTGGAACTTGTCGATTGTGAAACAGGCCCTTAGTAACAATTGGTTGAGTTTACTATGCATCAAAAATCGGCCCTAAGACACAGACAAAAGAATTATATTTTTTCATTACTTGTGTTATTTATTTGTTCTGGATTCTCATTTAATAGTTATAGATATTTCTTTTGTATTATCTCTGCCTACCCCTTCGAAAATATCTATAGGCGTGATTTATGTATGGATGTATGTAAATAATTTCTTACTATTAATATGTACACTACCTAATAATCAAACATTTAGTCTAGTTTGATATTAATTCTGTTCTTTTATTTGCAGGCGCACAGGTGACAAAAGCTCAAGATGACGGCGGAGAAGACCAAAGGGCAAGACACCAAGAGGCCGCTGCCCACCAAGAAAGTCGCCCCCGACGGCGGTTGGGCATGGATGGTCTGCTTAGGTGTTAGTTTAGTTAATGTGAGTCTCCAGTTTTACTTATTTACATGCACATACATTTTAACCGCCTCCCAAGTGGTTCGCCCACCGGAATTAAGATCCCGAGGTCCTGGGTTCGATCCCTAGATTTGTACTCGGTTTGGTTGGTGGTAGGACTTCTGTCAAGTCCGCCTGGCTAGCTACCACTATCTTATCAAAAATCTGTCGCCATAATAATAATGTAAACGCCATATTTGTGTTCCGACAATTGTGATAAGATAGCCAGCCCCTCTGTGGTTGAGGGTTCCAGGTGAAGCTCGATTCCATCTTCGTTCCTTATCGTCATCTACCATCGGGTGAGATAAAGGGCAAGAGCTACCCTGTCTAGCATAAAAAAACTTACAGCATTTATTCCTGAAGAGCTAGGCAGAGGTGAAATAATACCCGTATTTCGCCAATTATGTTAGGTCCCGTGTAAAAGGGGACTGCTCAGTAAAAGGGGATTGCTCAGTTAATCTACCTAGTTTTGTACCTTAGGTTAAGTCAGTCAGGTCAAGTTAGTCAAGCTCAGTTTTCAGAAATACAAATGAAACGAAGCTCTTAGAAATTGTTTGAACAACAATTTCTACTTTCTCACAATTAGTCAGTCAGGTCACGTCCTGAACTCTTTTGCTGTGCAAGCATAAGCATGTCCAAACTCTAAATGTCTGAAAGTACCTGGAATCACAGTATAAAGAAGCTAATATTAAAAAGTTCTGTGTACCCAAAAGCCTAAGTCAAAACCTGATCAGTATCGATTAGAACGTTGTCATCTCAGTGACTCCGTTCATCGGTTTCCCGACGTGGTCATTTTTATCACTTATCTATGCATTCATTAAAACTCAAATGTGATAAATATTGCGCAAAGAGGTCGAATTTGACCACAATTTTACACTAACTTTGCTTCAATATTTGTAGGTACTAGCAGTGGAGAGCACTTGGTAATAATTATGATTGCTAGTCACATGCTCTAAGAACTAAATGACACAGTTATAAAGCAATGGTGTCTGTAGGTACGTACAATATGCACGTAGCCACGTACTACAACATTGTTCACATATTTTTGTTACTTATTTTAATGTAGGCGCTTACAGATACTTTAACGGAATATTTTGATACAATTCCACTTGAGAAGAGTAAAATACCGTGCTTCCCGAGCGTTTGAAGGACTCTTAAGTTCTTAACATAATCGGATCGAGAAAGCATTCTGAATCTACAACAAATAAATTATAATTATTAAATTAAATACAGTATTACAAACACATAAAAACTATATAAAAATGAATCAACTCTAATAGCTCTTGAAAATATGATAATTACTGTGTCCTACATTCGAATTTAAAATATTTTCTTATATTTTCTTGAAAGTGTCTTTTGTTTGGTGGCTAAGACATTTTTTATGAAAAAATAAATTCGACAGTAAAATCCATCTGTGGTGACATAATTTCGAGTTGTTAATATTTATAGCCGACACTTAGATATAAAAATAAATATCGCTATTCGACTTCACTTATATCGATTAGATATAAAATGTTATAGCTTGCTTCAATGTCATCTCAAAAAGACTTATTGATGGCTTTCAGTTAGTTGAGTGAGCAATAACTCCTAGAAACGGAAAGCAACCGATCGAACTTCTCTCAGACTGAGTGCTCGATGTCCCTCGTCGTGAATTAACTCGCTGATATCAACCGGACACTTCACACACGCGTGACTGGAGTCTAATAATAATAACACATACGACACACAAATCCCTGAAGGGGTAGCCAGATGTGTTTTAATACCCCGTTTCACCAATTTTGTTGTCACCAGATTCCACGTGCGAGCCGGTTGCCATCCATCTAGTGTTTCACCATGATCTAGCTATGAAAGTTTAAGCAAACACTATTTATCAAAAAATGTAGAAACTCGTTCTTATTTCACCTCTTTGATAATACACATACCGAGGTTTAAGGATTTATATAGGTTAATATTTATGCTCAAGTATGTTGAAACAGCGATGGATTTCAATAATTTATAAAACAGCCAACAGACATATTTTTGGTGATCTTAGAATTTGTTTCCTTTAGTATTAAATAATTTGTTGGTTTACCACTGGACCGGTGACCTTTGAACTTGGAAGTGTTGTTTTGATGTCAATCAAGTATCCAAATTCTAAGTTATGTTAAAGACCGTAAATTCCTTTTTATATTATTATGTCTAGAGCGCTATTTAAAGTACAAATTAGCCATACTCCTTTCATATATGAAACGTACATTACATAAATCTAAATATAGGCGCGATAAGGTGGTATAAGAGGAACACTGCTGCCCATTCCTCATCACTGATTTATCCTTAGTCGCCGTGTACGACACCCACGGGAGAGATTTGGGGTGGTGACAATTGTATTCTACTCTGCCGTCACCACACAGCATATATGAAACGTATCGAAACTAAATACATTTTAATCCTTTGTAGTTTAATATTCAACAGCCTGACTTAGATAAATTAGTCATCAATGATACAGAGTTCAACGGGCAGTAGGTAATTGTACTCGTTGTTTGTGGGATACCTTGAACTATTTTTAATTGTAAACCACTTCAAAGATGCTGTTGAGTCTTCCAAGTTTTCTTTATTGAATCAAGACTTGGGCTTTAATCACTAATAGAGTTAGGTAAACAATATCCGAAAAAAGAAATACCGTGTGATTTGTCACAACTATGGCGATACTACAATGGCGATAGAACGACGGCGAAGTACTAATATTTTCTAACACAGAGAAAATTTTATACAAAGCAAAAATAAACGTTAAAATTTTACGTTAGAAGCTTTTTCCACATTTGAATTTGTCGAGTTCTCGTTAAAAATATAGATACGTTATTTCATGAAAACACACAGTAATAGACCTTAATTGTGGTTAACCATTTAGGCGGCTATCTCTAGGCGGGAATTCATTTATTCCCGCTTATTATTCTATTATTTGTACTACTTTTTCTAACATTTATAATGTTCAAATTAAAATCAAAATAGTAGCCCTTAACTTTAAAAACATGTCAATTTATCGAAAAATTTAAGTTAGTGGGTATTGGCACTTCGCCGTCGATATGGGACCTAACTTAGCTGGCGTTGGCGTAGTGTGTTTCAAATAAAACAACTGGCGTACCTAGTGTGGTTGCCGTGTTTTTGTACCTTAAAAATATTATTTAAAAACTTTATATATTGTTAATATAACCTTTTTTGTTTCTAGTTTTCCACTCGTTCGTTGGAGCCTTCGTTCGGCCTCCTTTTCAAAGATTTGCTGGATGATTTGGGTGTGAAAACCACCGGAGCGTCAGTCATCGCCAGTACTTTGGACTCCGTCGTCAACTTCTCCGGTTTCTTCGTGGGCCCTGTCATTAAGACCTTCTCTTATAGAAAGGTCTGCTTCGTAGGCTCAACGATATGCGCCCTTGGGCTTCTCTTCACAGCACCTGCCAACAGCATGGGGCATATATTGGCTACTTACAGTGCGTTAGGAGGTGAGTTGCATATTATTGTTAACACTCGTTTCGTGAAACTTTTACGTAGCTGAGACACATATATCGCTTATTTAATACGAGTATACAAGAGACGGAATTCAATAAAAACTTAAAAACATTGTGTAGGTATTCTAAATATTAAAAAAGTAAAATTAATTTTTCGCTTATTTATAATACATGATTTTTCTAATTGATTACGATTTAAGCGCAGGTATTATTTATTGACTTATTTGCTCTTGCTTAATATCTACATAATCCTTATTTAACAAATGTCTGGTTGATAAACGTTGCAAATTCGTCAATGACGTTTATATTTTATTTGTCTATTTATTAAAGGAAAGCTCAAAGATTTTGGGGTTAGAAAAAGAATTTCGAAAAATTATGATCTTGAGGCGGGAATCGAACCCGCGTCCACCCAAGAGGGTGGCCGAGCGGTCAGGCACCTGCCCGGATAGCAGCGGACGCGGGTTCGATTCCCGCCTCAAGATCATAATTTTTCGAAATTCTTTTTCTAACCCCAAAATCTTTGTACTAATTTTTCTAACATTTATATAATGTTAAAATTAAAATCGAATAGTTTATAAAGGAAAGCTATCGACCAAGAGGATTCGAATTCTGACAGGGATAAATCCTAGAGCCATGAACACGTATATTTGCTCTCGAGTCATAGTTGTTTACGGGTTTATGTTACTAATGTTAAATAATTGTTTAATATATTATTACCCCGTGATATGTCACAAGACTTATGCTGCTTACTTTGGGCTAGATAGATGGTAAGTGAGGGTTAAAAAAGAGGATATATCAATTTTATTATTCATAAAATTGATCAGGATATACTTTGATAATCAAAAGTGCACATAGGTAGGACGTTGTGGTTAGAAACAGTTAAATAAATTCTGACAAATCTTGATGCGGGAAGGCTCGGACTGCGGAATTTTTCTAACCACAAATTAGTTTGTGATTATTTTTCTAACATTAATATAAAATATAATGTTCAAATCAAAATCAAAATGTATGGCATTGAGGTTTATTTTTGCTAAAAACGAGTTCGATTTGTGTCTCCTTTATATTTAAGGAGCGACATATTCCTGCGCTTGAGTTATACTTTTAAGTAGCGCTTCCATGTAAGTACTACTTGTTGTACGTTAACCGGACTCTGATTCTCGGTCAGTGGTCACTCAGTTCCGTACATTTTGCTGGACTTGATTCCGGGAAACGGCAAATGGTAAACTAGATCATGTTTACAAGTCTTCCTAGTAGTTCATATTGGGGGGTATTGAATGTTTTTACCTGTTTTTGTTTCAATAGTTTACTTTGCGGTGTTAAATAGCGAGGTTGGTTTCTTTCTGTAGCATTTATAATAAATAATAATAGAAAACATGCATTCTTCAAGACCTCGCTTTAAAAATCAATAAACGACTTACGGTATGTTAGAAGGCTCGAAGAGGAGATAATTATTGTCAATGCGTTTAAAATAGAGTTTTGAGAGTTTATTATTAGAGAGTTTATTTCAACTTTAATTATGATATCTTACTAAATTTCTCTTCCCTTGGTATAGAAATGCCGCTTAAAGCAGGGACACGTAGTGAATGAATTACAATTAGAATAGATATGATCCAAAATGCACTCGACATAAGAGCTAGAAGGAGTAGGTATTAAAACAGCGCTAGTAATATTTACTCTGCTTTTATCAAATTTAGCTAGACATTGAGTGGATAGTATGCTTTAGACAGAACAACTTACTATTGTAGGAAAAATAGGAGTTAATCCTTATTACAAATATTGAATATTGGCGAGGTAGTATAGTGTTATTTTGTTATATTAAACATAATTTTTGTTACTTAAAGTATTATAGGTATTTTGTAAACCTAACAAAATATAATACTAACCGATGCGCAACACGCATGCAAGTACCTATTTAGATTATCCGTAATTGAAACTACTCAGGGTGAGGCGGACGCAATTAAATTTGCCGTAAGCGTGTGCTGTATGAGACCGAATCATATTGTGTGCGGTATACTAATATACTACAACTATGAAATATTCCGGCAACTTGTTTATTTCCTCATTCAGATGCGTACTTTGATATATACTTTTCAAACTTTACACAGCAAAGTCTGCATTTTGTTTATTTTCTAGGGAAGCTTTCATGGCTTGTTTTCTTATAAACAGTTAACAATTGTATACTATAGAGTACCATAGAAGCCTACTATTTGATTTCTATGCAAATATTATTTCTTACACTCATTCTTATCATTTAGACTAAAGTTACTAGATAGATAGACGATACTAGATGACGGAAAAAAAAAATTAAATTATTGAATATATCTACATTTATAAATAACTATAATTCGAACCCGGGACCTTATGGCCGATAGCCAGCGATCTGACCATTAGACCAAAGCGGCAGCCTCTATTTGTAAATTTTCCCTCGTAGAAGGCTACTGGAACCAGCAATATTAATCAACCTCATCCTTTTCAGGTTTTGGAGTAGGCTTAGCATCGGCGTCTTCTTTCGTTTCGCTCAACCACTATTTCTCTAAAAAGCGTGGACAAGCCGTTGGTTTATCTATGGCTGGTACTGGCTTCGGACTGATGGTGATGCCTCAGTTGGTGAAAATTTTACTAGGGGAGTTCGGGTTCAGATGGACTGTAGTGATCCTGGGTGGCTTGGCTTTTCATGCTGTGTTGGGGTCATGTTTGTTACAACCTGTCAAGAGGCATTTGAAAGAGGTACCAGTGGATTGTGAGCTGCAACCAGTGAAGGTATGATATTTATTCGGAGTCCTATCACACAAAGACAGATCAAATAAAATAATAATCATAAATAAAGAACTAAAGATAAAATATTACTTAAAAATACAACCTAAATTTTAATACTTCAAAATTCTTTGAGTCAATTAATGTCTAACTAGTCAAATAAAATGTTCAATGCAAAACAGTCACGCCCTTATTATCATTTTTATTGTTATGTTTTATTCTTCTTTATCTTTAAGATGTTATCTATAGCAATACTTCTTGACAATTTTCAGGAAATGGAATGTATTTACGAAAGCGACGAAGAAGCCGAAGACAAGTTCGAAATCAACCCTTTAATGACCCACCCAATGTCTAAGCTTACGCCTCAAAAATCACATTCGAACATGAACCATCCCTCGGTGCGAACCATTGGCCTTCCCAGGGCAAAGACATGTGACAAACCTCTGCAAGATTTCGAGAAGACCGCAAAGCTAAGCTTAGGGTTGACGACTGCTGCTTCCGTAGCGGTGATGCCCAGGGTCACTTCGAGCGGGAGTATGACGGAAGCGGCGAGGAAGAGGAAGGTGTCGGTGATCTCCAACATATCCAACATGGACTTCACGGGCAGCTACCTACAGCTGTACCTAGATGTAGGTATTGCAATTTGATTCATATGTTTCAACTATTGGAATTAATTGTATAGCGTAAACAAGCGATGTGACACATAGGTCATAGTCCACACTCACAATGGCGGACTTTGAGAAGGCGATTTCACATAGGTAATGGCATTTCTAACAGGCCCAAAATCATGTCAAGTTTTGGAAAATTATGTTTTTGCGAATTGCTCCGATTTGTATTCTAAAATACGTGGAATACCTATATTCTATAACTGTGTATTTATATACGTAAGTTCGATTGCAATGATTAGTTGCAGTTTTGAAGATCAAATATTTGGTGCAATGGGGCTACGTTGACATTTTCACAATTAAACAATGCACCTACCTAATGGAAGAGAGAAGATTAAAGGATTGAGGCTTTGTATATAGCTAAAAATAAATTCCTATACGTCAAACATAAAATAATTTGAGATATTTTCAAATTAACATTTTAATAACTGAATATATATTTAAACATCTCCCAAAATTTAAATTTAAATATCTCTTTGCCTTGTAACAAATTGAAGTCGCAAATTACAGTTAATTGCACCATTGTACGTTTTAACTTACAACTGTGAACCAAAGCATAAAGGCAAGAAGGATCTCTTTTCAACACCAAGTTTAGTTATGGTAATTGGCTATTATTATCCAAAATTCTGTCTTTACAGATACGTAAACCGTAAAGTCTAGCTTACTACTTATATTATCATGTTAAATTTGTCAATTTCATGCAATTTATTTAATTACTCTGTATAAGGCCTCCGTGTTCACAGTATTAACTGTCAGATAAGCTAAATAGTTCGCTTTGATTCAATTAGTGGTTATCGTTGTTGTCTGCTAATTGAGATAATCTTTATAATCGCTCTACTTTGAATCATAGAGAGACAACATTTATTTAGAAAAAACGACCTTGTTCTAAATTCGTTTTATTTACTACGAAATTGCTAACTATAGAGCTAGTGTTTTTGAGTAAAGCATTCATGGTTTTTACATTTAGTTTTTCGTTCGTTATTTAATAGTAGGAAACTAATAGGTAGTCATTAAAATGTCTTTGTAATAATATTACTTTCATGCATCAAAAATATTCATTACTTCAAATTAATTACTCCAACCAAAAATAGTTGGTAATTTATTTTTGTGTGATCTGCCTTTGTTTCTTATTTGACACGAGTATATTTAATTTTTATGTTTCTTGTTACTCAATCGCACTATGTATGCATGTAGGACAGGAGATTTTTTTTCAGAAAATATGTGGGTGCTAGTTCACCTCTGCCTACCCCTTCGGGGATATAGGCGTGATTTATGCATGTATGTATGTATATTCAAAGTCTAGAAACGGATTAGGTTATTAAAACCGACCCTTTTATTTCAGACAGCTGATGAAGAAGCTATACAAATGAAAGCAATTAAGAAAACCGAGCCAGCAGAAGAGAAGAAAGATGGTTTCATTAAGAAGTTTATATCCCTCATGGACTTAGATCTACTGAAAGACTGGTCGTTTTTGAACCTTTTACTAGGCCTCTCACTTTTTTGGAGCGGCGAATTGCAATTTAGGATGTTAACGCCTTTTTTTATAAGCAGTTTGGGGTATAATATGAAGGATACGGCGTTTTGCCTCTCCATGACCGCAATCACCGATATATTGGTGCGATTGATACTGCCTCCTATATTTGATAGAACCACTATTTCAAAGAAAATGATATTTTTTGTATCGGCTTTCTTTTTGGCCGCTACTAGATCTGGTGAGTTGAATTTGTTAATGTTGTCATCATATTAAGCTAATCTACCTAATATTAATACAACGAGGAATGGGCAGAATAGCAATAGCCTCTTTACATTGGACCTTACACTGTGCCTATTCGCTAACTTTTTTTGACTGTTGAAAGTGATGATCACCGAACTATTTACTTAACCATTACTGTTTTCACAGGACAAGTGTCACAAAAGCGTTATAGTAAAGTAGTAATGGATTAGTAAATAGTTCAGTGATTATCACTCTTAAGTGTCAAAAAAAGTTAGCGAATAAGCCTACTGAAATAAGCTGGCGGAACATGGATGTTAATACAACTTTGTATACCTATAAAAAGGATTAGAGACCTATAGAAAGGATAGATAAGGATATATTTATGTTTTTTTGAGTATAGTTATATTTGAATAGTTCGATAGGTATACATCGGCATATATCCAAATTCATAGAAGGCTGAAAGATAAACAATTACCTATGACATGGAATTTTTTCACGCCTCTCATCTCCATGAGAAGCTTTTTTTGTTATGCAACTTACTTTTTATATCATTTGTATCTTTACACAAACAGACAAAATGAGCCCAAAATAAATTTTATAGTGGAAGGAAATTTGTGGTTAGAAAAAGTTCTAAAAATTATAGTCTTGATGCCGGGAATGCAGAGGACGCAGATTCGTTTCCGAAATCAAGACAAAAATTTTTGTAACTTTTTCTAACTACAAATTTCTTTGTGAAATTTTTTTCTAACATTTATATAATTAAAGTAATGAAGTTCCGGGAGTTATTTTCACGAATTAATAAGTTAATTTTGGTTATTTCAGTGTTGGCAGAACAAAGTGAATGGGTGCCTTTGATGATTTGGCTGTCGATATGCGGCTTTTTCAGGGGCATGTGCCTCAGTAACTTCACTCTCACAATATCGGAGTACTGTCCCTTAGAAAAACTGCCTGCCGCTTTTGGCTTGCACATGGTAAGCAAGGGCGTGTTTGTAGTCATCATTGGTCCGATTATTGGTAAGTTTTATTTATTTATTTAAAAACTTTATTGCACCAAGAAAGTACAAGAGGCGGACTTAATGCTACACAGCATTATATTCCAGTCAATTATAGTTCTTTAAAAATAATTTAGTTAAGTGCATAATTGATTTGACAGAGGATCGATCAGCTCGATAATAATAGTGTGATAATGATAATAGTGCGTGCGTATAAAAGGGCATGCTTGTTGCTTCTTTTAGGAAAATGATTTTATTTATTTTATCCGAGCCTTGACGAAAAATATGGTATGACTCTTTCCAGGTTACGTGAGAGACTTCACAGGAAGTTTTGCAGTATGTATCCACGTACAGAATGCTCTTATCATGTCCTGCGTCCTGGTTTGGGGTATCGAATACGCCCTGGCGTTTACTCGCCGAAGGAAAGTCGTGCAGATTTAGTGTTCACCCAGTTTTATTATATAGGCCTTATGCAGATTGACCTAAGGTTGATTGTTTAAAGCAATGAGCTGTAATGCTCTATGTATCTAGATGCGTGTTCATAGGTTTTGTATAGAACTATAAGAAGGCATGTTTTCTATTGTTCTTTACTGTTGCATTTGTTTTATATGTTGTACATACAGTGATGTACATTATCTATTGAAACACGTATTGTTAGGAGTAGTTATGCCCTATATAGATGTTGTAGATACATTGTATTAAGTGTAACGTTATACATCAACGGAATCTTCCTTAAATGTCTTCTTTTCTCCAGTGCCACTGTCATGACATTTTATCAGATTTTATTCCTAGTATTAAAATGACAAATCCTTTTAAATCCTAAATAGGTTTGAATCATGACTAAAACGATGACAGTCTTATTTAGACAAAAATGAACTCTATACTATATTCACTGATATTTATCAATCTAGTTTAATAGCAAACATATACACTAGTAGGTTTAATATTTTATTGTCTATTTAAGACTAATACAGTGACTTTATGTTAGACCACTGACAAATATGGGTACTTATTTCTTTAATCCAAGTACTTATTATTACTTACTATATTAATATGCTCCTACGAACCGGATCATGCTGGTACTTTTAATGGTGTACTGAAAATTAAGTCGCAAAAATACAGATAAGAATTTAGTTTTAGACTCAAACACGTTTTTATTAAAACGTATTCTAATGGTGCACTAGCTATGAGCAAGTCTCATAGATTACTTGATTATTTTTGTTTCGTGTCACATCACATGACTTCTTTGTTGACTTTTATATTTTCGTCGGTTGGATCTAAGAAGTTTTAAATGAGTATAATTATTGATCTATGGAATAATATTTTTAGATGGCTGTTTGTAGTTTGGAAAGGGTTTATCTAGTTTACCATGTAATTTTAGTAAACAGTTTATAATGTATGTGATGTTTATAGTGAAACTTTTAGATGACCCTTGTATTTTGAAAATATTAATCATGTCTTTTAACCGTATTTATATTTATTATTATATTTATTTATATATTATATTTATTTTATTATCAAAATAAAATGGTGACTAATTTTATCATAAACTAATAGCTAAGTTATTAAAATGTAATAACATCAAATCGGTAATATACCTATGTGTTATGATTTAGCATTAAAAATAATAATATGTTGTCAGAAACTGACTTTCAGTGAAACTTGACTTTATATATTTTTTATTGAAGATAATAACATTATTTTTCTTATTTTCTTCTGGAAATGTAATTTTCACACTAAACATATTTTAAGTTATTTGTGTTTATCAAGTAAATGACATTTTGATCATTGTTTAGGGAGTAGGTTACGTAGTAAGTAGCAAAAATAATGGTGACGTTTCATTTAAATTGCAGTTCCAGTTGTTGTACTGTTACGAACTTACAGTCAACAATACGTCACGTTACCACTATACGGCAAATTTTCTCAGTCTCTTTTGTACATTATACTTAGGACAAGTTTTGGAGACAGTTTTGTATGGTCTGACGTGTCGTTGACTAAACGAAGTGCAAACCACCATTTTTATATTCATATTATATTTATAAGTCTTCCAAAGTCGTAGGCAAATAATTTAAACACAGTGTAGATTAATTATTCAGTTTGTCAACTTTTGAATAAAACTATCTTAAACTAAGCAAAAAACCGTGCCGTTCGGCTATAGCCACCTAAACTTCCTAGTTGAATTTATTGACGATTGTCCATTTATATTTATATTATATTAAAAATGGACAATCGACAATATAATAATTATAATATATTTATAGTATATTTAGCCGAAAATTCCAACCATAGTAGTCAGTGAGAAGCTTAATTACATAATTATAATATTATGTTTGGTCAACCAAAAAAATTGGCTACTGGTTTTTAATTGTATTTTTTTTTATACATTTAAACTTCGTGAAGAATATTTCATACATACATACATACATAAATCACGCCCATATCCCCGAAGGGGTAGGCAGAGGTGAATCCTCACCCGCGTTTCGCCAATTATGTTAAGTCCCATGTAATAGGTGGCGAGCCTATTGCCATTTATCGGGCACAAAAGTCGCAGTACATTGTCAGGACGGTAGTATAAGAGGAACGCTGCTGCCCATTCCTCATCACTGATTTATCCTTAGTCGCCTTGTACGACACCCACGGGAGAGATTTGGGATGGTGACAATTGTATTCTACTCTGTCACCACACGGCTAAGAATATTTCAGAGTAGGTATTATGCGTTGAAAATGTAAATGTATCAAACTTTTGGTGTGATTATTGACCAAAATATATTGAGGTAATTACTTAACATTTTATATTAATGATTATAAACTGATAATTCTTTTCAATAATGTATATTATATAGGTACGTAGGTATTATAAAAATCGTAACCTTGTAACTGCCCGTCTAATAATTGTAATTCTATTGTATATTAGGCAATGAATTTCATGAAGGTGTGCCAATTGTTTATAGTAGTCGTTATATATTTATATATAACTTTCAAAATATTGATGTGAAGAGTGTTTAGTGAGATAAGTTGACAATAGGGTCAATTCTGACATGATTCTGCAAACTTAAAACTAAATTTAAAATCAGTCTCTCATCATTCTGTATTGAGAATAAAGAGAAACGCTGTTGTCAAATTAATCTAAGGTTTAGAGAACCATCGTCAGAATCGACCCTAATGTCGCATAATTGTAGAATTTTGAAATTAATTGGGCGTCTTTGGTTCGAAGGATTACAATAAATATACAGGTTCTCAAAGTATTAAATTCAAAGGTACGATGTTGCCCACTGTAGTAAGTAAATGCGTGCGAATTGTTAATAACAGGCTTATTTTCTCGGTAGGCTGATCGAAAATCACAGAAAATCTGTTACCATTTTATCTGCAGGAAGATGATCATGATGATATAGGTACTTTGTTTATACACAGTTCTATTGTAAGCATATTACAATTTTAGGTTCTTAAAACACCCAGCTTCCGCTAAGTAAGCTACCCTAGCTAAATTATCTACCCAACTGTACAATGTAAAATGAATACAGACATTCCTTCATACTTCTGTTCAGTCATTCATATCAACATTTACTAGAGTTCTTTTCATTTATTATCGCACATTCAAAGCTAAAAATTTCATTTTTTATTTTTACGTTAGCTGAATTTCGAATCAATATAAATATTTTATAACCTAGAAAATTATTATCCGACAAAATTAAATGTGTAATCATAATAGTAGGTACACAATTTTGAATGTTTAATTTCTTCAGCAATATTTTTTCACTATGCTTGCTTTGTAAAGGTTATTATTAAAGGGTTTTATTAGCGTATACTAGTGTTGTCTGCGGATTCGTATATAATTATGGCAGCTGTTATGTTAGGATTAATCAATGGACACTTTTTTTTGCACACCATTATAATTTTTCTGCCATATACTTATTTAAATACATGCATTTTAAAGATATTCATATCTAATATGCAGTTGTACTGTTAGATATAAAGGTATTATTATGAACCTTAGGTGCTTATTACGATGGTGTTATTTTTGAGTACTGGATCGATTATGTAAAATTGGTCTTAGCAAAGGCTTGTGTAATATATAATTATATCAGACATTGTATATGAATATTAACAACTATACACCTTTTTAGATATGTATTATAGGTAATTTTACAATAGCGTAGCACGTAACATAATGTGGCGTATGTTTTGATATTATAAGGTTCATCAAAATGTTGGTAGACAGTGAAGTGACAAATTCTGATTCCGATACACTTTTAAATGATATTGAAATGAACCTGATGATTTTGGGCTTATATTAGAACACGACAAACGCTATCGATTGACATTTAATCATATTATGATATTTAGTTTGTGATGATGATTATCTTAACTATTCTCTTCAGACAATAGTATCATGAATGAACTAAAAATTTAAAATTCCAAATATAAAACCTCTATATTTAGTTAGAAATAAATTGTGGGAGAAATCGTCTACGAGACAATTTATCATTTCATGGGCTATCGGTACCATTCTTAAGCTGTAGAGTGAATCATCACATCGCTTAAAGTTGTGTTTAAGGTTGTATTAGTCCATGACTAGGAGTACCTACTGCTTGTGTCAAGGGGTCCAGGATTTTTACAATCTAAGTGTTCTTTACTTGTTAGGGATATTTGATCATTTTTGAAATATAAGGACTTTTGAGCATGAACGATGATGAGCACGTTGACAGTCAAAACACACACACACACACACACACACACACACACACACACACACACACACAAGAATTTTTGTACTTATATAGTCTCGCGATATTTACTTCAACTCCCATTGGTCTAGATGAATATCCTAATTGGTCTAGTTGAGTATCAAAAGATTTCATGAGCTTTTCAAAGATTTCATTCGATCACATTGTGTCCTCCGTGGTTCAACCCTGTGTATCATCCCATTTGTGGAAATAAAACCAATGCAACAACTATTTGTTTTGTCGCTGTATATTCTTCTTTTTATAATTTGTAGACCACATAATCTCACGTGTCTAATAAGATAGTGTCGATAGTTCGTTTTCTCTGTAATGTGGCAAGTATATTATTATTATATGCATTTAAGTGACATTATAGTTATGTACTTATTAGAGGGATCGTCATATTATTTCAATATGGTGTTCTATAAATTTAATTATTCCAGTGTAAAATTATCAACATTATTTTGTCATACAATAGACAATTACATATGAGAAGGTAAGTAGTATACAAAAAACAAAATATAATTTAATTTACAGTAAAATGGAAATTTTAACTTTGGAATAACAAATTAAATATAATTGTGTCATGTTTCGAGAATTGACGGCCGCCATGGTCGAATGCTCAGATTGCTGGGTATTGGCCAAGAGGTCCCGGGTTCGAATCCTGGCAAGGGCAAACTTTGTGGTGACCACACAAATGTTTGTTTCCTAGTCATGGTTGTGTATATGTTTATGTAGTATATTTTCAACATTTATATACATAATTATATTAAAAATATGTCCGTCATCTAGTATCCATAACACAAGTGCTTGGGCTACTTACTTTGGGCTAGATGATAGGTGTAAGTGTAAAAATATTTATTTTTTTATTATTTATATTATTTGTTTGAGACGTAGAATTTCCCAGAGAAATACTATAATAAAAATAAATATGTCTGTATTAATTGTATGTGTGTTTATGTATGTAGAGTCAACCGGAAGTCAGGTTAATACAATATGTTAAAGTTTCAGAATAGACAGATCTTTATGTCAGAAAAATTAAGGTTGACAATCGATTGGAGTGTAGTCTGTCGTTCTGTTGTTCGTACGTATGCGTGCGTATTAGTCACAAAAGTGTATCTTAAATAATGATTGACTAAATAAAAATTAAAATCTATATAATATAAACGAATATGTATTTTATCGATACTTTCGCAGATTATTAACCGGATACAACATGAGCAATTTATTAGCTATTTATTGTGAAGATGAGTAAAGCGCATGGTGTTCGCAAAATATATAGTTAGAAGGTTAATTTTATGTACTTAGGACGAATATTTTTAAACAACAAGCAAACACTTATGTATACTAGGTACTTAAATGTCATTTTTACAAAGGTCTAGCGACTTGTAACAACTTTTTGTTAGAAAACTTTCGTCGACATTTTTATTTCGATTACTATACGTGGCTTAACGTCGGTCGATCATTTCTAAATAGAAAGCTATTTGTAGCCTATGCATATCCCGATGAGGCAGAAAGTAGCGGGGCGACGAGTGGTAGTGTCTTTATAACATTATTTATTTAAAAATAAAACCTACTTATAATTCGTCTCGTCGTCAACGTTGACCTCTCGACCAATCATATCACAGGAAACCATAAAGTCAATAATTGTTTGCAACATGATTGGTTTTCTTATTGCTGGTAGACTATTAATTGATTTTATCACAACTCAGCTCCGCTACGAACTTAATGAACACCACAAGTCTTTATCAAGTTGGTACTTAAAATTTTCAGCCGCTTATAACACGGCATTATTACATTTATTTTTTTTAATTGTTTTATTTTTTATTTTTTAAAAATATTAGCGGTTTACAGTTCTATATGGAAACATACTTGTTTCTTTTGAGTTTCTTGACCGAATTAGAACCGTGCCCCCATTTTTATTAATTAACTTAGTTTATTTAATGAATTTATTCTTTAAGTTTTTAGTGAAATTACCCAATTTTAATATTTAATTTTGTTCTAATTGTAATTAATTATACTATTTTTTGTGAGAAAGACAAGTGAAAAGGCAACAGAGTAAATGAATATGTGGTTACCGAACTTGTTTTTTTAATTTTTATGTACCTACCAACTACCTCTAGGTATCCATGAAAAAATGTTTATTGTATAAATTTTACCAAGTTGAAATAAAAATCAAACAATTATTTTATTTAGGTCCATGCTCATGCTCTTACATCGCTCGCCTAGGAGCGTAAAAACCAATGTAGAATGTTTCAGACAGCCCTGTAGACCTAGCACGAAACGTGGACAAAATCTCTCCACCACTTGACAGTGTTTTGTCTCAGGATTAAGTGGGAGTTAGAGCGAGAGGAAAATATTTTCTTTTCCCTGAGGAGATTTTGTCCACGTCCCGTGGTCGGGGGCAGGGGTGTTGTGAATTCGACTAAAGCGGGGAACGGCATACCCAATGTCAGGCCTACGCCTGAAAATCTTAAGCAGTAGTGGATTAAATTATTTTTCATCCCGCCATCTCGGAAAAAGCGTTTTTGCTCTTCGATATCTGAGTGCAAAAGCCGTTTTTATCCTCTAGAGGTTAAAGTAAATTTGAATTTAGAACATCGTGTGCAATGAGTTTGTGAATTCAAAACATCATTATACATATTTATTTCTACCTCCATGGTGCCGAAATTATCACGCAACCTATTTTAATTTGTTAAAAACTCAAGACTCGGAACCTTCTTGGTGTACTGTTTTTGTAATTTGCTTTGCGCGCGCCATTTTCTCTTCACGTCATAAATTTGTTAAAACCTAGGAGTAAACGTAGTGTATTATATACTCTTTGCCTAGGAGTTCCGTGACGGTCAATCAGCTTGGCGTCAATCTTGCTTTAAACATTTTGATCGTCTACAACGCTTGCTGGATTCTTGAGTCAAGCATTTAAAAGCTTTTTAGGTCTGTTTGATTTGTTTACGCTAGCAACGGAACAAAACATACAGAAAATCAACGTGCTTGACTCAAGCTGATTGACCGTCTCGGAACTCCATTAGGGACGGTAATTTTTATTAGAGACTTACAGGTGTGTCTGGATGAATGTTGCGGGTGTGGCTGGGTGGATGGGTGGCTGTTGGAGGTGTGTCTGGGTGAATGGGTGTTTCGAGGGTGTGTCTGGGTGAATGGGTTTTTGTGGGTGTGTCTTAATGGATGGGTGAGTATTTTGGGTGTTTCTGGGTGATTAGGTGTTTTGTGGGTGTGTCTGGGTGATTGAGTGTTTTTTGGGTGTTTTGTAGGTGTTTCTGGGTGAATGGGTGTTTCTGGGTGAATGGGTGTTTCTGGTTGAATGGGTGTTTTGTGGGTATTTCTGGGTGAATGAGTGTTTTGTCTGTGTTTCTGGGTGAATGGGTGTTTTTTTGGTGTTTCTGGGTAAATGGGTGTTTTGTGGGTGTTTCTGGGGAATGGGTGTTTTTTGGGTGTGTCTGAGTGGATGGGTGTGAATGTTGTGGGTGTTTCTGGGTGGGTGTTGAGAGTGTGTTTGGGTTAATGGGAGGGTGTTGTGGAAGTTTCTGGGTGAAAACAGAAACTGTTGTGATTGTATTTTTTTTTGTATTTTGCAATTTCCTCGTTGGGGGGGATGAAAAGTTACGTGTTGCACTCGAGTGCAAAGATTTTTCACCTTGTGCTCTTTTGATTCCCTCGCTATCGCGCAGGATTCTAATTTTTGAATCACTCGCTACGCTCGTGATTCAATTTTAGAATCCTTCGCTAGCTCGATCATCAAAATTGAGCACGCGGTTAAAAAACCACTTTGCACTCACGTACAACAAATAACTATTCAAAGATTTTGGGGTTAGAAAAAGAATTTCGAAAAATTATGATCTTGAGGCGGGAATCATAATTTTTCGAAATTCTTTTTCTAACCCCAAAATCTTTGTACTAATTTTTCTAACATTTATATAATGTTAAAATTAAAATCGAATAGTAAATAACTATTCTTTCCAAATCACCCTTTCCGTTCATCGGTCTCTAAAGATGTTTCTTTCATGATAAACAAATAGCTTTTAAACCTAAAGACCTAAGCGATTTTTAATATAAGTAGACAAATAAGCCAACATCTTCCGCTGCAATTATTATTATCAAAATTATTGTAACCGGGCTTATCAATTTAAGCATAGGGTAAGGTATTTCAGAGCGGCCATGCTGCCTAAAGCGGCTACTTGTATATACGAGTGTATACTTACAATCATTTTTATTACCGATATTCACTCTTGGCCAGTAAAGTTCCTATAAGAATCTGTCTCAAAATATCGGGCATCTGTCCGGAATGCAGAGGACGCGGGTTCGATTCCCGCATCAAGACTATAATTTTTGGAACTTTTCCTAACCACTTCTTTGCCGTGTGGTGACGGCAGAGCAGTCACCACCCCCTCCGTGGGTGTCGTACCTACAAGGCGACTAAGGGTAAAGACAGCGATGAGTGGGCAGCAGCATTCCTCTCACACCACCTAGCAATATACTGCGATTTATGTGCCCGCTATATGGTAATAGACTCGCCACAATTTAAATATGGGACCTAACTTATTTGACGAAAAGTGGGTGTTAATTCACCTCTGCATACCCTCCGGATATAGGCGTGATTTATGTAGATATGTATGTATGTACAAATTTCTTTGTATGAAAATAATTTTATAGTACACTGGCGTAGCCGTAGTAGTAAGAGTAGAGTAGTAGCGTTAGACAGCATGCCCGCTTTGGGGCACCTTCCTCTACTATAGCGAAATGTCACACTGTCGCGAAGCGTTGAACTAAGCAAGGGCTGTCCCCAATCAGTCGCCGAAAACTGATGTGGAACGGGAAGCGAAGCGTCCGACGAATGGTGACTTAGCCGGATTAAGTCGGCTTTGTACAGGTTTCCGGCTCGCTCACGGTTGATGAGACATCTAGTTTTAGGAAATTAGACGCCACTGGACCTACAGCGCGCTCGACCTGCGATTGCGCAAACTAAGCAATGTTCGCTAAGGCCACTTATTGGATAGGTGACCACAAATATCTGCCGTGTGGTGACGGCAAAGCAGAATACAATTGTCACCGTCCCCATCTCTTCCGGGGGTGTCGTACAAGTAGGTAGGCACCTACTGCGATTTATGTGCCCGATATATGTATAGGCCACCTATAACATGGGACCTGGCTTGGTTGGCGGGAAGTGATGGGTGTTAATTCACCTCTACCTTCGCCTTCGGGGGTGTTAGGCGTGATTTATGTATTTATGACCATAAATAATGTCTATAGTTCCTCCGTGCTTCAAAAGGCACGTTAAGCTGTTGGTCGCGGCTACATCTGATGTGATGGGTGCCCGTGTAGAGATGCCGATGAACGTATAGAGCGATTGGGATGACAAAATTCCAATCCATACTGCTGAAGGTTTTAGGTATGCTGTTGTTGGTAAATCCGTAATTTCGCCTGACGCGTCTTGTTGTGATGCGTCAGAACGGTTTGGGTTTCATACATTTTACGGCCGCACTCAGAGACGCCATTTAACTTTAATGAGTAGGTACCTAATGTAAAAAACATTTACCTAATAATAGCGACTAGTTTTGAATAGTCATTTTTTGAAATTAAGTACTCATTAACGTTAATTGGCGTTTCTGAGTGCCGCAGTTAGTATAGTATGATTTCATTTAATTAATCCGGCTTTACCCTCCATCTATGTTATGGGAGATTAAATTTACACCCTAATGCCGTATTCGACTTTTACGAAACGTAATATATGTATGTATTTACAAACATAGGTATATTATATAAATCACGCCTATATCCCCGAAGGGGTAGGCAGAGGTGAATTACCACCTACGTATGTATGTAATTCACATCAGAAATAGGAAGTAAGTAATAAAGGATAGCTTAGCTTCTGCCACATGTAAGGGATTAGCTCATTGTTATCAGTTATAGCACATGTCATTACAATTACATATTCTCTCTTACCGGGTAAACAAATTAATCTTTATCTTTTCTCCTTTGTGATAGGTACTTGCCTAAATATAATCTGGCATTAGATTAAATTTAAATAACAGCGTAGCGTTACGGGAAAAAATACCTCAAGAAGGTTGTTTTTACATTAACATCATCTTTATGATTTAGTAATTTTGATACTGTCACAGCGCTTATTATTACATAATGCACCCTTACTCTAAAACGAGAGATAATATGAGTACATAATTAATCGAGGAACGTCGTTTTGTGACGACAAAAATGTCACCACCTATATAAAAAGTATATATTACAATTACATTACTATGTAAAAAATTTACCTATACTGTAGAATGGATGGACTATGTCGATTGACTGACTAACAGAGATAGCGATTGGGATGACAACACCCAATCCACACTCAAGGTTTTGGCGTTCCGCATAATCGAATTTAAATTAATAGTGACGGCGTTATGCGGGAACAGCCAGCCAGGCAAACATTTTGCTAGTCTATCTATCTTATCCTTTAGGCAAAGGAAAAAGTTTCCCGAAAGCTCCGACGTGGCCTTATTCACAGGAATGAAACAGTTTTTTTCAATCCCTTATAAAATTATAGTTCGGTAAATTACCTGTAACCCAGTCAATATAAAATGCCCCACTTAAAAAAAATAAACAGTTCGAAAAATCAAACTAGTTAATAAAATAAACTTATACTAGCTAACCCGGAAAACGTTATTTTGCCCTTATCACCTAGGGGTATAAAAAATAGCCAACGACCTATTCTCAGATCTACCAAATAGATATAAAAAATTTTATAAAAATCGGTCAAACCGCTTCGGAGGAGTTCGATAACAAACACTGTAACGCGAGATTTTTATTCCAGGAGACTTTTTGGTCACTGCAAAAATTTTTGGAATTCGTTCAGACCATCAAACTGAACAAATTTCACTATGGGAGCAACTCCAAATTCACGAAAAAAATTACAGCTGTTTCATACATTTGGGTAAGTAGGTATTATCATTTTGTATGAAACAGCTGTTATTTTTTTCGTGAATTTGAAGTTGCTCCCATAGTGAAATTTGTTCAGTTTGATGGTCTGAACGAATTCCAAAAATTTTTGCAGTGACCAAAAAGTCTCCTGGTATAATAGATTATAACAAAGACGAAACGCAATAAGTAGCGTAAGGCAGCCTAAACCGAACGACTCTCCAGAGAAACATAATTTGAATTTCTGTAAGTAGACAGGTAGAACCAAGGGTGGCATAATGTGGGAACTTGTATTTGTATCAGGCCCCTGAAGCGAGCAGATAATAAGCTTACGGTAGGTAATTACATCATGTCTTCAAATTATTTTATGAAAGTGCACGTTTTAGGCACTATACCCAATTTGGGCCACCTTCCCTATCTGTTGCTTTTTACCATACATACATACATACATAAATCACGCCCATATCCCCGAAGGGGTAGGCAGAGGTGAATTCTCACCCGCGTTTCGCCAATTATGTTTAGTCCCATGTAATAGGTGGCGAGCCTATTGCCATTTATCGGGCACAAAAGTCGCAGTACATTGTCAGGACGGTAGTATAAGAGGACCGCTGCTGCCCATTCCTCATCACTGATTTATCCTTAGTCGCCTTGTACGACACCCACGGGAGAGATTTGGGATGGTGACAATTGTATTCTACTCTGCCGTCACCACACGGCTACTGCTTTTTACCGATTGTTGACAATTATTAATCATTAATTTAAATAAAAATTGTTTCAACTATCGATGACAGAACGCGCTCCGAGACAATTTCTTATTTATTACGTGTCACAATAAAGTACCTACACGACCACTACATATTTATTTGATACGTCGTTGCCTGCCACTCGCCCTTACAGCAGGCGACTGAGGGCCGTGTCATTAAGCCTTACAACGTTGGTAGAGTACTATTACACACTTTCAATTCATTCACCGATACGGTGGTTTATTAGTTACTGGGCGATTTTATACGTGATATTGTACAAAGCTGTGCCACAAACTATTCAGTGTCAGTGCGCGATCGTCGTCTACAAATGTCCATAAACAGTTGCCTATAAATTTCTTTACAATATTTAGTTTAATCTACACATCAATTTAATTTGTGTTTGAGGGAAATGGATGAAGCTTTCGCGCACGTTGGGGGAGGTGATAAAAAACACAAAAACGGCTTAGTGCCTCCTGATGGCGGATGGGGGTATATGATAGCTCTAGGCGTCGGGTTTACATTTGTAAGTATGTTTTATTGGTTTCTGAATTAACTGTTATACATGCCCCTGATGTTTAAATATTATGGTGGAAAAAGAAGAACTAGAAAAAAAAATTGCAATTGTATCTTGCCTGGGCGCGTACATCGTAGGTACGGTCCTATTCGGCGAATACATTATTTTTAAATTATTATTGTCTAACGGACACAATATTTTATATTCTTCAGGGTTCCTTCATTTGTCTTTGAATATTATATTTATATAATATTATATTATGTTTGTTTATTCTTGTCGAATTATTTTAAAGTAATAAATGATAGAATACATTTTGAAGTCCAAATTGTTTAGGATTTTTTTTGTATCAAATTTTCCTGAACCCAGGCAATAAAATAGGTACCTATTGTAATATTATATTTATTTATCATTACATTAACAGATTTTATATTAGGTATTCTAGTACTCCAGTTATAGTTCCTTAACGTAAGAAACAAAAACATATTTTTACATTTTCGCAAGACCGAGATATTTGTTGGGTTTTGTTACTGCAAGTCTAGGACAATAATAATTTACCTATCCAGCTGAAAGATCGGTTGGAGAAAAAAGCACGAACTCCGAACATGTGTTTTACTTATATTTCTTGTAAATGTAAAACGTAACTAATCAAACATGACATCTTCAAAAACAATACAATCATAAAAATAATGTAAAGGTATTGGTAAAATGAAAAATACCCATTAACTAGAAATCGATTTATAATGTGTTGTTGCGCCGCATGTAACATTCTATTTTTCACTATGAATGCAAGAAAAAATCCAATATGTACAACATTAAACAGTTTATTTTATTAAAAAATTAATCTACAATTTGTAAATAAACTTTTGTTTTCCGACGACAGTTTGGCAACTTATTTTGGTTTTCTATAAGTAATGTTGAGTTCTTTTTGGGGTAAATGTGGAAGATACACCGTTCGAATATTCTGAATACAGAATCAGCTAGTTGAGAGAAAAGCATTCTGCTATGTTTTCTTTTTTTATAAACAGTGCCAAATAAATCGAGTTGTGTTTTATTTTACTTATAAATAAAGACTTTTTCGGTGGCGCCTTGGTAACGAAAAAAAATGATTAAGAAATAACTTAATCCCCTACTCTGCCACGCTATAAAACTGAGTTTTTGAGCCAGATAATTGAAAAAAATATTATTAATTTTGAAACACAACAAAATATAAACAACCATGACTGCAGAATAAATGTCTGTGTTCACCACAAACATTTGCACCTAGCAGAATTAGAACCCGGGACCTCTTGCCCGATAGCCAGCGATCTGACCATATGACCAAATCAATAATTAATTTATAAATTAAATGTAATACTTGTATACAATTGATAGCTATATTCGCGAGTTATATGTTAAACGGCGCGCCGAGTCAACATCTTGTTAACTGGCAAACAATTAAAATAAATTACAACTGATGTGTCAATTTGTAAATGGTGCTCCCAGTATATTTTATTTATCTTGTGCTTAATAAGTTTGTTTTGAATTAAAATCGTACATAATTATATTAATATAAAATGGGATATTTATTGCTAGAATGCAGTGTCAAGCAGAAAATGTGTAGACAAAAAAATGCAATTGGAAATAGTACGGGCGTATACGTATACGTATTAGGTCAATAGACCTTCCTAATATGTATCTTATCCTGTGAATATATATATTTTTATCATTTAATGTTAAAAGGCATGCAATAAATAATAGATACCTACATAAATTCACAAAAGCAAATGCAATTATATCATATTTTAAAATGTACTACGATGCTATGCCCTTTTCAGTTGTCTCTTTTGATTATTGTTTTTTTTACTATTTGATTTTAATTTCAACATTATATAAATGTTAGAAAAATAAGTTCAAAGATTTAGGTGTTTAGAAAAAGTTCGAAAAATTATGGTCTTGATGCGGGAATCGAACCCGCATCCACTGCAAACACTGCGTGCAGTGGACGCGGGTTAGATTCCCGCATGGAGACATAATTTTTCGAACTTTTTCTAACCACCAAAATCTTTATTGTTTTGTTTATTAATTCTTTTTTGTATCTATAAGAACTATTTAACTTGATTATACCAAACCTTACTATGTAATAGTACAGTCCTACATGTTACACATACAGTTTTTACAATATATCGAAAAACTATTAAAATTGTACAATGTTTACTGGATAAAAAAATGTTATCGCTTTTTGTACCACAATTCACAGCTTCGCAATCCTCTTAAATTTTTAAATACACCTTTCTTATTTTCAAATGTATATCGTGGATGAAGAACACTATCGTATTGTATACGTAAATATGAATCCAATATAATAATGGGCAATAAGCAGCAGCAGCTCAGCAGCGGATCAGCATATTTATCTGTCATTCGCCGCGTAAGTTTTAAAATATCACATTGTTGAATTAATTATCTGTATTAAAATAACTACGAAATTTTCTAATTTTGAATTTGTTGTTGAAATCTAGTTTTACTTGTTTTTAGTTTTTTGCTTTTTATAAATAAAGTAATGCTAGTTTTTTTAAGTATTATGGTTTTTGCTTCCTCGAGTACCTATGAGACCAATAGGAGATGCGAATATGCATAATATTCAAAGGCGAGAATGACAAAAAGGTCCTTTTTGGTTATATTGTTATGTCGGAAGTCGACGGATAAATTGGAAGGGGAAAACCTAGGCGGATCCATCATAAATTGTTGAGAATGGATGGAGAAATATGGATAATATTGCATAGACTTTACTATTTAAATAAAATATTCGAGCTTGATAATAAGAAAAGACTTTCATTTATTTCGTAGTATTTTTCAGACAGAACAAGAAACAATTAAAAAACACTGACAACTCAAATCAAAGAATATTGTCTATTATAAACACCGAAGAGTTCTTAACATCCTCCACACCACACAAAAAAACCAAAATATCTAATTTTATGTAAAAAAGAACAATAATACTATTTCATCTACCAAGTACACACTAACAAACTTAAACACAGTTACTTAAACAAATGAATAAAATATATCCAAATAATTTCAACAATGCATAAGTAAAAAAACCAAAATAAATAAATGAAGTGTGTAAAATTAATGTGTGTAGGTGCCTTAAATTTATGTAGTGTATAAGGGCCCTAATAAATAATCTTCTCGCTTCTCATACTCTTCCTACTGCGCCGTGAATTATTGATAAATCTAAATATCCACGCCACCGACCTTACTATTTTTGAGTATTTTGAAAAATATGTAAAGCGCGAAAAGACACTAGATGTCAAATTGACATTATTATTAGCAGTTGAAATTTTTAGTTCACGATTTTCCTCGTCTATGTCAACATCATAGTTGGAGTTCGGCCACTGCTCCTGCTTCATAAGCAACCATGTTGGGCCTTCTACCAACCGCGATAGATAGAGCTGTTTGGCGTCGCAGCCTCTGGAAGTTAAGTCTGCCCAATTCTGTGTCCCTAGAATATGCCACCAATCGTTAATATTCGTGTTGAGTCGTATTTCTTTTACTCGATTGCCTACGTACGTATTCCATGGCAACTGTCTCTTGATCCAACATAGCACAACACTGGAGTCAGTCCAACAACGTTCAATACAAGGCATTCCTAGATCCTTCCTAGCTCCTTATAATAGCCTAGAACCAATTAACGCTGCCAACAGCTCGAGCCTGGGAATGCTTATATTACCAATAGGTGCTATTCGTGATTTTGCCGATACCAACCGTAATGCGATTTTAGCGTCTGCCTCAGACCTAAGAAAAACACATGCCGCATAACCGTACTTGCTCGCGTCGCAAAACATATGCAGCGCTAATTTACAACTGTTTATAGAACAAATAGTCAATCTCCGTGGAATTTTGCAATCGTTTAAAAATTTTAGTGTCCGAGACCAACTTAAAAATCTGTTGTGATATTCTACTGGCAGTTGTTTATCCCACGGTAGTGACTGTCGCCAAGCCTCCTGTAAAATTAAGCTCGGCACTAGTGCAACGGGGCACGCAAAACCGATGGGATCGAAAATTCGCTGGGCAATCGATAACAAACTCCGTTTTGTTACTGTAGTGAGCTCGTCGGGTGGCGGTATTGCACTCAAATTACACCTCAAACTATCATCTAACGTAGACCACTGCAAACCTAGTACCGAAATATTGGCATCAAGCTTTTGGTTAGGAAGTGGAGCTATTCACCCACTGTCTTAGATCAAAGTTTTTCTGCGCCATAACCTGCCTCGCCTCGGACTCGAACGATATAGCTTCCTGTTCGGTGTCTAAGCTAGTGATGCAGTTGTCAACGTAAAAAGATTGAGATAATAGCCGGGCTGAAGAGCTCATGCCTCCCGTGTTATAGTGTTAAGGTGATGCTGTATAGTGGCTGACAACAAAAATGGACTGCACGTCAACCCAAAAACCACTCTACAGTGTCTAAAGGTAATAATTTCGCCCTTATTATTCCACCATAGAAACCTTAACATATCTCTATCAGCTGGAGTAATTGATATTTGTAAAAATGCTTTGCAAATGTCGGACGTGATACCTATGGCATATTTTCGAAAACCATTTAAAAGTGTAGGTATCTTATTTAACAAGTTGACACCCTTTTCAAAACATAAATTTAATGACTTGCCATGAGCGCCTTTGGCCGATGCGTCGAACATAGGCCTTATGCGAGTAGTGAGACTAGACTCCTTTATGACCGGCCTATGTGGCAAATAATGTGACCGCTCATGACCCAATTCTGGTACCGTCACTTGCTCGATAATTCCCAGTTTCTCCCATTCCGCAAATACATTGTTGTAATCATTATAGACACCTGTTGCGTTTAATTTCTTTGTAGCGGACTCCAAACGTTTGACGGCTACTTCATAATTATTGGAAAGATCATCATGGCCTAGGTACTTCATAATTATTGGAAAGATCATCATCGATTCTCCCGATTGACCGTCACTGTTTGCTCGAAGTTGACGATCGCATCTTCTTCAGTCTGCAGTCTCGTTTTGTTTTCGATTGGGTCTTTTATACCTATTGTCTCCAGAGACCAAAAATCAGTGACATCGAAGCTGCAAAACATATTAATATTAGTTGCTGTATTTGTCGAGGTACTTGTAATAGGCACTCCTCCTTGCAACGCCCATCCCAATTTGGTATGAATCGCAACTAAAGACACCTGTAATTTTATAACGTTACCTGACAAAACTACACCTGAAAAATCTACCCCAATCAACAAACCTATATTATCATCACAAAGCTGTTTACTGTCGGAAAGTGTAATGTTGTGTTTGGTGAGTATATTGGTAAGGTAATTGTTACATATATTATATTTCGGGATATTTTTACAAATGCATTGCTGACCTATGGCTGACATATTAAAATAAAATGTTTTATCAAAACTTTCTATATCAAAATTATATACATAATATTCTTTACTATTTAATTCAACACCGCCGAATAAATAATGGGTTAAGATTTGCTTACCAACTACAGGAATGTTCAGTTTAGACGCAATGTCTTCTCGAATATATGAACGTTGGGACCCGCTGTCAAACATAGCTCGCACCAACATTTGTTTGTCATCGCGGATTATTCTTACCACACCTGTTTGAAGAAATGTTACATCGGAATGATATTTGGGCATAGCAGATAAGTTAGTCGCAAGCGCTGGCTTGGGCTTCGCTGTATCATCTTGACTCTTTCCAGTACATAATATTATGGTATGACGTCTGCTGCAAACCAAACACTAAACAAAAGCTCTACACACCTTCGCATGGTGGCCTTTCTTCAAACAAATGGTACGCCTTTTGTTTCCTCAGGTGTTCTCGACGTTCATCTATGGACATCTTCTGTACCTTGAAACACTCCAAGCTGTTGTGTGTATCTCTTTCACACCATACACAACGAGGTTTACCTTTGACGTTAGTTAAAAGACATCCCGCAGTCGGCTCTCTGTTACCACTATCAATCGTATCGGACGGTAATGTCGCCTCCACTTCTGTCAAGCCAAAGGATTTTGTTGCCATTGTGATACGCTGCTCGCTCTCCACCTCTCGTTTTAAGAATAACAACGAAGAACCTAGTTCGTCTTTCATTTGAAGTGGTTTCGCTCTTTCCCACGTTCGTAGTATGTCAAGCGGTAAGGCGGATTCTACCATCGGAAGTAGGAACGCTGAATATTTGTCCTTCATCACACCTAATGATTCTAAAGAGCGTAAGTACGCATTCAATTTGTCGTATAAACTCGCTAACTCAATGTTTCCGACTTTTTCTTTATGTAGAATCAAAGCAAGCAGTTCACGAACATACAATTGCTTAAGTAGCTCATCTGTCGCATATCGGGATTTCAACTCGGTAATACAATGCGCGTAGCACTGACCTGATGGCGGGAAACTATCAACAAAGGACTTCACCTCTGTATCTGGGGTCATGGCCTGTATCAAATATCGAAATTTGTCCGTATCATCTAAATTTGGATCAGCGTCAATTTTTTGAAATTGGCCGCAAAACGACAACCAGTGTTTAATGTCCCCGTCAAACTTTTTAAGCTCGATAGCCGGCAGTCTAAAATTGCGCTGTACTTTACCATCGTAGTTTTGAATATGCGGTTTTATATCTACAGGCGAATTAAATTTTGTTTCTAATTGTAGCCAGTTTTCTTTATATTTCATGGCGTCATTAATTTCTCTTTCTAAAATATTATCAGTACAATCTACATCTAGTATTAGCTGACATATATCTTTGTCTAAGGTTTGCATGTTTGTATAAATACCTTGGATCACCTTATATTTGCCTGTAGCTACGAGTAAATCTTCCTTCAAAGTCTCGAATTCTTTGACATTTTTTGTAAAGACGGATCGCAAAATTTTCCTTTCTTTCTTCTTCTTCTCTAACTCCATTTTTTATTTCCTAATCACGGTCGACACAATGTTGAGAATGGATGAAGAAATATATGGATAATATTGCATAGACTTTACTATTTAAATAAAATATTCGAGCTTGATAATAAGAAAAGACTTTCATTTATTTCGTAGTATTTTTCAGACAGAACAAGAAACAATTAAAAAACACTGACAACTCATATAAAAGCATATTGTCTATTATAAACACCGAAGAGTTCTTAACATAAATCATAATCAAATTGAAAGCTTATAAAAAAAAGCAAAGGGTCGAGAGACCGATGGATAAGCAGATTGACTGAGATGACAATATTCCAGCCTTGTTATATGAAGAATCTGACTTGTCATGTGTTATTTGGGGTCATGCGTTTATCCCCAATTCTTATACTGGTCAAGAGTTTCCCTGTTTGACATAAAAAAAAAACTTTTTCATCCCACCATCTCGGAAAAAGCGTTTTTGCTCTTCGATATCTGAGTGCAAAAGCCGTTTTTATCCTCTAGAGGTTAAAGTAAATTTGAATTTAGAACATCGTGTGCAATGAGTTTCAAAACTCAGACTCGGAACCTTCTTGGTGTACTTTTTTTGCAATTTGCTTTGCGCGCGCCATTTTCTTTTCACGTCTTAAATTTGTTAAAACCTTGGAGTTCTGTGACGGTCAATCAGCTTGGCGTCAATCTTGCTTTAAACATTTTGATCGTCTACAACGCTTGCTGGATGCTTGAGTCAAGCATTTAAAAGCTTTTTAGGTCTGTTTGATTTGTTTACGCTGGCAACGGAACAAAAACATACAGAAAATCAACGTGCTTGACTCAAGCTGATTGACCGTCTCGGAACTCCATTAGGGACGGTAATTTTTATTAGGGACTTACAGGTGTGTCTGGATGAATGTTGCGGGTGTGGCTGGGTGGGTGGGTGGCAGTTGGAGGTGTGTCTGGGTGAATGGGTGTTTTGTTGGTGTGTCTAGGTGAATGGGTTTTTGTGGATGTGTCTGAATGGATGAGTGAGTATTGTGGGTGTTTCTGGGTGATTGGGTGTTTTTTTGGGTGTGATTAGGTGTTTTGTGGGTGTTTCTGGGTGATTGAGTGTTTTTTGAGTGTGATTGGGTGTTTTGTAGGTGTTTCTGGGTAAATGGGTGTTTTGTGGGTGTTTCTGGGTTAATCGGTGTTTTGTGGGTGTTTCTGGGTGAATGGGTGTTTTGTGGGTTTTGGGTGAATGGGTGTTTTGTGGGTGTTTCTGGGTGAATGAGTGTTTTTTGGGTGTGTCTGAGTGGATGGGTGTGAATGTTGTGGGTGTTTCTGGGTGGGTGTTGAGAGTGTGTTTGGGTTAATGGGAGGGTGTTGTGGAAGTTTCTGGGTGAAAACAGAAACTGTTGTGATTGTATTTTTTTTTGTATTTTGCAATTTCCTCGTTGGGGGGGATGAAAAGTTACGTGTTGCACTCGAGTGCAAAGATTTTTCACCTTGTGCTCTTTTGATTCCCTCGCTATCGCTCAGGATTCTAATTTTTGAATCACTCGCTACGCTCGTGATTCAATTTTAGAATCCTTCGCTAGCTTGGTCATCAAAATTGAGCACGCGGTTAAAAAACAACTTTGCACTCACGTACAACAAATAACTATTGCTCTCTTGAAAGTACACCAACCAACAATGTAGCCATTTTTTGTTAGTTGGTTGCTAACTGCCGCACTCAGAGACGTCAAATAACGTTAATGAGTACTTAACGTCAAAAAATGACAATTCTAAAATAGTCGCTATTCTTGCCGGGTCTATGGTCTAGATTTGAATGAAATTTTTTGACATTAAATACTCATTAAAGTTAATTGACGTCTCTGAGTGCGGCAGTAAGACAAATTACTTATTGGTTTTCATAGCTTGGTCTTTGGGGATGTTCGTTTCCCATGCTAGGTAGGTACGGTCAGTTCGACATAAGTAGCTTTTAACTGTAGAGAGTACTAAATATATAAAAATAACTTCAGATAAAATTACCAATACCAATTTTTTCCGATAAAATCAATGCATTCGATATTTTGTTAAAAATGTATTTTCGTATTATTTGAGAGGCCCCACGGGGCGGACTAAGTAGCGTCCGTTGTAATTTGACCTGTAAAGCATTAGATGCAAGGAATATTTTATTTAATATGATGCATATTTTATCGTTCGTGGTTTAGCTGGAAGGAGGTATTATTATACTGAATAAATTTGTGCCACACGATTATATCCCGATTAAGAAACTAAATCAAGCTTAAATTTGGATTTATCGTATACCTACATGCTTTAAGCTCGGGTTGTTGTAAAATTTTGCGCAGATAAACTGGTGACTTAAATGTCATTTTTTTAAAAAAATCTATCTTATAAAATCTTAGTATCAAAATGCAATTAAAAACATTTTTGAAAGAGTTTGTTTCTACGTATTATGTGAAACTGTCTCGACTATTTCGTTACTGACTTAACCGCAACTTGAACAAGAGATCGCGTTGGTTGACACTGTACTATAATTTGGATGATAATAATAATGCGATGAAAATAATAGAAGATACAGAAAATAGAGTAAATATAATCCCGAAAAGAAAGCACAATCGCAAAGAAAAGATCGAGAGAGATTTTTTGCAAACAAACACATATAGTACGAGTGTTAAAAACGGAACTTTTATCTGAAACATATGCACATACCTCCCTTTATAATAAATTACCAAATACTTAGTTAAGGTACTAAAGCTTCATGTATTTTGAATAGGCGGTTTTTCTAAAGCGTAGGTTGTAGTTGTTGTGAATGTTGCATATCGAAATAGTATAAGTTTTCACTGAGGAGGCTGAAGTTCTAAAGTACAGTACCTAATTGTTTTTCTTGCGAAACTTTTCCTATTGTCTAATAGCGTTGTCTGAATGTTACAGCATTATCTATAGCTTCTATGTTCCTCTCATATCATTAAAAGAAAAAAAAAAGTATATTTTATACTATTTTTTTAAAAACTGTTTAGAACAGGATTACGTAACCCTTACTTAGCAGGTTCATATCTCGTTAATTTTTGGATAAGGTTTATGATTGTTTAAGTTTATATATGTTATTCTAAGAGAAAAGGCTTTTATGATTTGTTTAATGGCGTAATAAAAGTTAAACGCTTCTGACACCAGGCTTGTAATGTTTGTAAATACTACTTATTACATCATGACTTTAATTCTCCTACAGGGGTAGGCAGAGATCACTTTCCATTTGCTACAGTCCTTACTTATTTGATATGTTCATAAATTCTTTCGCTTCCTAGCCAGCATGGGGAGCGACATATAACGTCAAAAACCGATTAAATTTCTTCACTTACTTTCACTATTTCCCAGATGTTCGGCTTTGGATCATCCAATGCATTCGGTATTCTGTTCAACAACTTCTTCATGGAACAAGATGGTGCGAGTGGGCTGCCTCTGGTCATAGGGGTATACAATGGAGCACTATCAATAGCAGGTATGGTGAATGTTCGCTTTAAGACCACTCCTACTGTGAGTGAAACAAATATGAAGTTATTACCTAATAGATAGATCATATTTTTACATACATACATACATAAATCACGCCTATATCCCCGAAGGGGTAGGCAGAGGTGAACTAGCACCCTCGTTTAGCCAATTATGTTAGGTCCCATGTAATAGGTGGCGAGCCTATTGCCATTTATCGGGCACATAAATCGCAGTACTTTGCTAGGTGGTAGGTATAAGAGGAACGCTGCTGCCCATTCCTCATCACTGATTTATCCTTAGTCGCCTTGTACGACACCCACGGGAGAGATTTGGAGTAGTGACAATTGTATTCTACTCTGCCGTCACCACACGGCCACACGGCCTAACATTTATATAATGTTCAAATTTGGCCGTTTGTTGTTTGTGCCCGATAAATGGCAATAGGTTCGCCACCTATTACATGGGACTTGACATGATTGGCGAAACGTGGGCGCTAGTTCACATCTGCCTGCCCCTTCGGGGATACGGGCGTGATTTATGTTTGTATGTATGTCAAATTAAAATTAAAATAACTTACCTATTTTTCCACTACGTCCCATCCTTTTCTGATTTTGCACTCCATCAGTGGTCATAAAGTTATCGTCTTATTTTCAATAATTAACTTCTATTTAATAATAACTTCAAGGTCTATCTGTAAGGTTAATGGCACAATATCAAGTCGGAAATGGACTGTAATTATTAAAGATCGTCTTACCCTATATTATAAAAACAAAGACGATAATATTAAAAGACTGTTATAACGCTTTTTAAAGAGTCTATGTCAAGAATGGCTCAACCAAATATTACTAAAACACTTCTATCCCGTAGTCCTATAAAAGAATGGCAATAACTTAATTGTGATTATTTAATATTTTAATATTGCTGAACTGGGAGAAAAAAAAATATTGTTCTATGACGTAACAGATCCTATGGGAATCATTGTGAATGAAGTATAGGAAAAATAATACATACATACATAAATCACGCCTATATCCCCAAAGGGGTAGGCAGAGGTGAACTAGCACCCGCGTTTCGCCAAATATGCTAGGTCCCATGTAATAGGTGGCGAGCCTATTGCCATTTATCGGGCACAAAAGTCGCAGTACTTTGCTAGGTGGTAGGTATAAGAGGAACGCTGCTGGCCATTCCTCATCACTGATTTATCCTTAGTCGCCTTGTACGACCCCCACGGGAGAGATTTGGGGTGGTGACAATTGTATTATACTCTGCCGTCACCACACGGCTAATAATGCAGTGTGTAATTGTTGTTTTGACCATTTGAGGGTGGGTCACTAAAGATCTGTAGTCTCGGGATGTACGTTAACCCTTTATAAAAGCCAGCCAATGACTATGAAGGCTTAAGTAATAATAGAGTTTCTTACCGAACACGATATCCTAACGAGTAGATTAGTTTTTGCTTTTTCCTCGTCTCGGAGGATGTTGCGGTTGCTTGGCAACTATGTAAAATATCAGAGGTGACGGTTGTTAAGCAACGTGTAAAATAACAGTTTGTCTTTTTATTATATTTTATGCAGCGCAAATACATTTTCCTTTTTTATGTGCTGATTTATTTTATTTCACTTATTTTAATTAAATAGTAAATCGGGATCATTAGGACCGCAACAATGGCACCTGATCCCCAACAAGTGGCGACCGATGCAGAGATAGAAACTGCGGAAAAAACGACGGGCAATGCAGCGACTCGCATTAACTTTTGCTGTGAATAAGGTAAAATTTTCACAGCAAAAGTTAAGCAAAAGTCTGCTGAAAAACCGCATATTGAGAGTTTACTTAGTAATCTTACTACTGCTGGGCTGGAATTAAAAGAGAGTGATAAGCGTTTGGAGAAAACTTTGTCCGCCGCCAATCTTCCTGAAGACGAAATGATGGACCTTTTGGACTTCGAAAACGCCTTAGATCGCCAAATAGAGTGCCAGCGTTTGGAAAATGAATTAAAGGAATTATTAAAAGTATGTGCCAAAACCCAAACTTCTTTACAAAAGGCTGGAGTTTTAAAAAGTAAATTTAGTTTGCCAGCTATTGAATTGAACCCGCCAAAGGGGCCGGAACTAATAGCAGCGTGTGTTGCATCAACTCAAGAGCAAAAACAGCTTTTGGAGCTCGAAGCCTACGAACAAAAGCAGATTGAAGTTGAAGTGCATAATAATGGTATGGGTGAGAAGAGTACCCATAATAGTCCTTCTATCATCACTCAGACCATGAACAGCTCACATATCGCGGAGCTGTGGGACTTAGATACTATTGATATAAAAAATCCCACACAAGTGAAATATATCGAAGTATGTGAAAGATGAGTAATGAGACACGATTTAGTAACGGTAAATAAGGATGGGGGTTATGAAGTACGCTTGCCATGGAGAGTCGATAAAAATATATTGAATAATACGGAATTGGCCATAAAGCGTCTCCATTCTACAATTTGGTGTACATCTAACTTTGTCATTTTCAAATCATTGATAATTTCATAAGGAATTGATTTTTCTTCTATGAGATCCATTGGCATTTACTAGCACTTGCTAGTCCGTGGTGGGGAGGCTGGTGGAAGCGCATGATACGCATGGTCAAGGAACTTTTTGTTTTTGTTTTTATTTTTACACTCTATTCTGTATTCTGTTTTATACTAATTGTAATTACGGCTTAATTGTAAAGTTTTTAATGTTGAATTTAAAATATTTAAGTAAGATTAAATTTTTTGTCAAACTGCTAAAGTTCTTTAAATTGTTTCATTATTTTTTAAGAATATTTGTTTATTTTAATTATAATTTGCTTTTTCCTCGTCTCGGAGGATGTTGTGGTTGCTTGGCAACCATGTAAAATATCAGAGGTGACGGTTGCTAAGCAACGTGTAAAATAACAGTTTGTCTTTTTATTATATTTTATTCAGCGCAAATACATTTTCCTTTTTTATGTGCTGATTTATTTTATTTCACTTATTTTAATTAAATAGTAAATCGGGATCATTAGGACCGCAACAATGGCACCTGATCCCCAACACTTTTGGTATTTTAGTTTGTATTTTGTTCTAATTGTAGTTAACTAAATAGTAGATCTAGTATCTAGTGTATCGCTGGACATCAAAGAGCTGACGATGATAAATATATTGGACTATAAACACAAGTGATTTACGAGTGTTTTTTCAAAGAAGGTGAAAACGCGTCTTGAAAATAAATATGCTCTACGGATGGGTAACCGAAAAAAATGTTGGTATATTACCAAGAGTTCCACCGTGCATGCCATCAGATCTTTCATTAATAACACACCTAAAATATTGTTAGATTCTTGAGCCGTATGGTAACATAGTGGTTACTTTTAAAAAGATAGTTGGAAGAGAATCCCCCAAGAATGTAGCGCAATCTCAGTGAAATGAAATGATCGCTGTTGTCTCTGTGTTAAACATATTTATATCTGATCTTACTTACTTACTTCGTGCTAGTGACGAATGAATGTAATAAAATTAACGAAAGGACCTTATCGAGTGTGATAGTGATTGGGATAATGACTTTTTTGGTAGTTGTATGCTTTTCACCATTCGGGTGCTTATTGGTATACCTACAACGGGCAATCATTTATTTACGACTTTTACTGCACTCACAGACGTCAATTAAAGTAAAGGGTACTTAATGTAAAAAATAAAAATTCAAAACTATAGGTCATTAAATATAAAATACAAAAGCATTTAACAGTTTTTTTGTCTATAATTGATTATGTACTTTAGATTTAGAACACACGTTTTTAAGTTCAATTCGTAGTAGAGACATATCAAGGCTGTTTACATTTTGTCTCAAGCCCAAGTGAATGGGGTATAGGCGCTATTCTTGCCGGGTCTAGATTTAAATATTTTTTTTGTCATTAAGTACTCATTAAAGTTAATTGAAACCGCCTCCGTAGTACAGTGGTTCGCCCACCGGAATTAAGATCCAGAGGTCCCGGGTTCGATCTCCAGTATTTGTACTCGGTTTGGTTGGTGGTAAGACTTCTTTCAAGTCCGCCTGGCTAGCTACCACCATCTAATCAAAATCTGTGGTTGAGGGTTCCAGATGAAGCTTGATTCCATCTTCGGTCCTTATTGTCACTTACAATCAGGTGACATGAAGGCAAGAGCTTCCTTGTTTAGCATAAAAAATTACATCTTTGAGTGCGGCAAGTTGGGTTCTTTGCTCTTAGGCCAGCATTAATGTCTATTGAGTATTTTAAATTAATCAGGAACACAATGTTGGATCAAATATCAAAGATAGAACTGTCCTTAATTGTTAGGCGGAGAATTTAATCCCGCTAAGGAATTATGATTGGATAAAGAGACCGAGTCAGTAACCCGGTTTTTGTTAATAAGCTTATTCAGAATTCTGATGTGACTAGTTGCTGAGTTTCATGCTAATTTTTATAAAACAACATTTGACTATGACAGTTCGTAGCAGTAATATAACAGAACCGAAGAGTTATTATGAACTAGAACAAAAAACACAAAGATAAATAAATCCATCAATTACAGGCATCAGCCGATTTAGAATAATTAAATTAATGTTTTTTTCTTACTGAAATAAATGTATTCAGAGCTATAAAATAATACCACTAACAAAAAACACAATATGAGTAAGAAATATTTATTTATTCGTTATTATTTCTAAATATTATTAAAAAAAATTACCTTTATGGACATGAACATGAAATAGATTTATTGAGCAGTATAGTTTTTTTATTCTGTGTAAAGAGATTTAATAAATGATGCAGGTATCATCATCACCAACTATTTAATGTCCCCACTGCTGGGACACTGGCCTTCCCCATGGATGGAAGAATATAGGGACAGTTGGGCTTTTTAGGGGAATTGTATGTGGATACAATTCATATTAATTAAATAAAATAAATTTAGCATTTGCATTTTGTTTCATAGTGTTATGGCTTACAAACTTTCACAACGATGTAAGCGATGGCATGTAACGTTAGACGTCGTTATCAGGGCGTATGGGGTGAAATTAAAACCAGCGTTATTTCCGTAACCTGATCTCGTTGCCTCATACGGAAGCAGCCATCACCGACTATTGTTCTGTTGACACTTACAAAATATTTTATACTGCGATTCTAATGGTTTAATATTAATGATAGACATCTTGTAAAATAAACGTTTTAATGTTTATATATGTTACTGGAAATGTATGATATCGTATTAGGAAATGTATAAAAATAATGCTTTCTATAATAAAACACGTTGTTTTATTTGTACATCTTCTCTCCTCTCTCTCCTCTCGTACAGGAGGCTTACCACCATCTTTTTAAAAGCGATTGTTATTCCTGTCCTTTGAGTGTAGGTTCCTAAACTGCATCGTTTTAATTCGTACCATCATCTTCTTAAAACGTGTCGCTTAAAAAATCGCTTGAATGAACGAAAGATGCCGCTGGTCTGCATTTGGTCTGTTACAGAGTGAAAGAAACAGCGCTATATAAAAATGACATATAGCTGTCTCAGTTTACTGATGCCGAAGTGCGTTCAAAAACTTTTGCGTATTTTCTTACCGGTAAAAACCGTATTTCTTGAAGAGTCATTTAAACATTTGAAAAAATATACTTTATTGTGTGGAAATTAAGTAATATATATATATTATGTATCATGTATTAACAAAAATATATAAAAAGATATTATTATTTCAATATATATTATTTTTGATAAAATAAATTGAATACGGAATAGTGACTTTGTAAGATGTTCACACCAAATGTTTATCTTGTTTGACGTTGTCATTTTTATGTGTTGACACCGTTGGCACATGAAATTGAGTCGAGTGAGACCCGCGGTGTTTAAAATTAGATTTTTAAGTTTTTCAACTAAATCAAAATAAACCTGACAAAATGTCGTAAGTTATAAGATATTTATCATATTATTCTTAGGCTTAAATCTAATAATTGCTTAAATTATGCCATAAAATATTTATGTAAGCCATGACAAATAAGAAGTTTTCTTTCAAGTGGTCTTTCTATCTATACCATTTTTAGTTTGGGGCCTCGTCGCAGAGTCAGTTATACCCAGTAAGAAGCACTTTGGAAGCACTTAGATCAAAATATGTAGATCACTCCCGACGGGTATCACAAAACCTCGCAAGCGATAGAGTTTTCGAAAAGGATGTGGAGTAACATTAGAGAGAAATTAAATGCATACGATGAGGCTTCCAAAGACTCGAAAGGTCAGTGCAAGGCAAGTAAAGTACTAACTGCCGCACTCAGAGACGGCAATTGACGATGATGAGTACCTACTTAATGTCAAAAAATGACAATTCAAAACTAGTCGCTATTCTTGCCGGGTTTAGGGTCTAGATTTCTTTGAAATTTTTTGACATTAGGTATTCATTAAAGTTATTTGACGTCTCTGAGTGCGGCAGTAAGTGTTACATTGAGTTTCGCCAGAGTTCGCTAGCGAGCTCTGTATAACCGTAATAAAATAGTATTGTATTACTATTTTATAACGGTTGCGAGAGCACAAAGGAAACTTACAACCAACAAAAGCTTCGTAAATTTCACCAACCAAGGATCAACATTAGGGAGCTCGCTAGCGCAGTGGCATAGCGCGCTTGGCCTGCGATTGCGTAAAAGCAATGTCGCTAAGGCCAGTCATTGGATGGGTGACCAAAAATTTATTATCTCGAGTTCTTCCGGGCTTCGAAAGACACGTTAAGCCGTTGGCCCCGGCTGCATATGCAGTCGTTAATACCCACCAACCCGCACTTGACCAGCGTGGTGGGTTATGGGCCAATCTCACTATATTTTTCCATCCATAGGGAAGGCCCGTGCCCCAGTAGTGGGGACATTAAAAGGCTGTTTATGATGATGATGGCTCAACATCGAAATCGAATCACAAACCGTACTCAATTTCAGGTTCGGCTCCGGACTGGACTCTTCTGATGGACTCGTATGAAAAACACTATAAAATACCAAATGACGTAGTAGCGGTTTCAAGATCTAGACCGGATATATTAGGTACTTTACTCGAGACTACTCAAGCGTGTACTTCCAGTCGAACTGACCGTATCATGGGAAACGAACATCCCAAAGACCATCAAACCAATAAGTACTTTGATTTAACAACTTGTGTTGGTTGGAAGTGACGTAGATGAAAACTTTTGGGTACGAAATGTCCATAGGTGAAAAAGACTGTTGGTCAAACGTAAAAAGGTAAATCGTCCTGTCGGCGAACAGTCCAATGATGAACCGGCCGTCGGAAAACCGGAGCGGAATCTGTTAAATATGTTAAGTGAATTTATAATTAAAATTAAAAATATCAATGTCAAGCCATTATACCTACTATAACAAAACTATTTTATAGAAATTTAGCATTAAGTAATATTTTTAGGGTAACTGGCCCTTTTAGTATAGACAAACATTAAGGGTGTCCCATACGGTGATAAAAAATATAACCCTGCCTTTATTTATATAAACAATGTAACTGTGATTATTAAATGACTGATCTATAAGAACAATGATGGAGAGAAAAGACTAACACCCATATGTATAGTCGGTTCTTCGAGATTTCCTCCACTCGGCCTTAGCAGAGAACACCTCAAGTAAGTTTTGACATAACTTCTTCCTTGAGGTTGAGTCGAGCGGAGGAAATCTCGAGGAACCAACTGTACTTAAGAGTGTTACAAGTATCATCACTTTTTATTTGATTGATTATTAAAAGTTAATTACTTTGAAGAAAACAATTTTTATTCCTGTAAATTTTTTGAAATAAAAACTCGATTCTACCTAAAAGGCTTTTTATTATATGTATTTTCATACATACATACATAAATCACGCCTATATCCCCGGGGTAGGCAGAGGTGAATTACCACACACTTTTCGCCAAATAAGTTAGGTCCCATGTAATAGGTGGCTAGCCTATTGCCATATATCGGGCACATAAATCGCAGTATATTGCTAGATGGTAAAAGAGGAATGCTGCTGCCCATTACTCATAACTGTCTTTACCTACCCTTAGTCGCTGTACAGGAATTGAGATTGTAAAGATGCAAATAAAAAGCTAGTAATTTAATGACTATCGTGCGTGTAATATGGTATTAGAAAAGTGAATGAATGGTACAAAGAAAAGGGCGGACATAATATGTGAGGTCACCCCCACACATGTGAACAATTACTAATTCAATTAGTTTAATCTTAAGCTAATCCCCTACCTAAACTCAACAGCAATTATGCAAAAGCAACTATTTAAAACCAATAATATTCTTTTGGAGAAAAATGTAAATTATCATAATATTATGTATTTTAATGGTTCTGAACAGTCGTATTCTACGATACCCACGGGAGAGAGGGGGGTGGTGACAATTGTGTGCTGCTCTGCCGTCACCACACGGCTACATGTATCTGAGAATACCTAAATGTACCTAATTAAGGAATTTATTCTTGTAGTAGGAAATCTTATCAACAATTTAATTATTTAATAAAATAGATGAAAAATTGGTACTGCGATTTATGTGCCCGATATATGGCAATAGGCTCGCCACCTGTTACATGGGACCGAACATAATTGGCGAAAAGTGGGTGTTAATTCACCTCTGCCTAACCCTTCGGGGATATGGGCGTGATTTATGTATGTCTGTATGAAATGAAACACATTCTGACAAAAAGCCGCGTGGTGATGGCAGAGTAGAATACAATAGCCACCACCCCAAATCTGTCCCGCGGGTGTCGTACAAGGCGACTAAGTATAAATCTGTGATGAGGAATGGCCATCCTATATATCTCTTATACCATCAAGCAATGTACTGCGACTTTTATGCCCGATAAATAGCAATACGCTCGCGACCTATTACATGGGACCTAAACATAATTAGCGAAACGATGGTGCTAGTTCACCTCTGCCTACCCCTTCGGGGATATAGGCGTGATTTGTGTATGTATGTATGTATGTTAACACAATCTGTAGAAATAAATTTTTCAGTGTAGTGCAATTCGGAAATTCAGAACACGAGGCTTTGTACACAATAAAATAATATATTTACGAAACGAACTAATAAATAAATCACTCACAATAATATCTATTTTTCACTAACTCACTATCTACACTGTATTTGAGACCTAATCCTAAGCCACTTATCACAGTGACTTAAAGCGTGGTTAAAACGCTGCACCACTACCTGCACTTGTGCGGTTTGCCTTTTGGCAACTTCCGGGGCATCCAAACGATGACCTTTCGCCATTATTCGCGACCATTTCGTCTCACGGCATCAGAGAACTTCGATGGGTATGTTTTGGAAAGGCAAACATCATATTCTTTGGGCTTTGGATCTGTCTGCGATCATGAAAATTATAACGACAAGGTAGCAGGCATTCAGCGCCATGAAACTCTTCACCATCATCTGCTTCTTCTAGATCATCATGATCGTAATTTAGTATTACATTCCTCCCTCGAAAGTACGTTCATTACGATCCGGGATCTCGGGTTTCAATTTATCTGATATTTTTCGATGTCTAGGTGAAACTGATTCATTACCAGCAGTGACCAAACGAGCCTTATACGTCGCATAGACTTCTGGGAGTTTCTCAGGCAGTATGTTTTCGACTTGGAGGCTGAATAAACCGCCGTGCTTATGTCGTTTTCCTTTCAAACAGTCTTCTCCATTACCAAAAACTGTGCATTCTTTGAATGTGGAAGAATGTGGAAGGAAGAGAAAACGCTACTAGGAGCTTTATCGTGGAGTGCGAGAACCGAAAAGAGATTCTTGGTTTATAGCTGGAACATACCAAACATCTTGTAGGGTTACATACTGGTGATACTGGATTGTTTCCCTTCGAAAACTCTTCACATTATTTTTTCACTTCTCAAACACTGATAATTGTTAGTATAAAGATGTTTAATTAATACTTAATGAGCCTCAACATAATTAATTCAATAAAAACAACAAAATTCACTTCAAATTGCACGTTTTACCTACACATTCCTTGTAGAAGACATTTTTAGGTTCCAGAAATGTAACTTTTATTTGATTGTTTAGAATGACAGATCAGCGTGTCAGGTTATGCTATTTACGAAGGTCATGGTATGAATTCTCCATATAAATTGAACGAATGATATAGAGTTTACGTTTCAACTCTAAGCTCAATCGCTGTCAAAAGCGGACGTCAAAACAATGTCACGTAGATAGCGTCGTAGTACGAATTAGCGATTCTACTGAGTTTAGGTCCTAAACTTGATCGCGTTAAGAGATGGTGGTAAGCCTCCTGGCTTCTTTTTGTAATACAGTAGTTGGTTAGGTTACAGTGTAAGTTGGTTAGATTAGGTTAGAACAAACCAAGATGCTAGTAAGTTATGCTTTTATAGAAAATTTACAATCTAATAGTTCCCTCGCCCCGCTATCCCCGCGTACCCATTGATATTTTAAATGCTTTACATTTCCGACTGCTGTTTTGGCAATGTATACATTTCCTAGGAAACGTATCTAATATAATTTATTTCATACATTTCCGGTAACATATATTTTACTCAAGAATCTTTTTTTTATATTACACTAGCTGACCAAAATGTTGTTTTGATCTTATCACCTAATTGTGTAAAATATAGTCTACGACATAATCTCAGTCCTACATATAATATTTTATTACAATTTCATAGAAATCGGTCGGTCGGTCAAGCCATTTCTGGAGGAGTTCAATAACAAACACTGTGATACGAGATTTTTATATATTTGGAAAATAACGCCTATTCATCCCTGATAGGGTAATGTAAGCAGCCATTTCGCCGACTATGTTAGATCTCGTGTAATTATATTGAGGGCGAGCCTATTGCCATCTATCAGATACGTAAATCGTAGTAGTAGTTGGCCGTGTGGTGACGGCAGAGTAGAATACAATTGTCACCACCCCAAACCTCTCCCGTGGGTGTTGTAGAAGGCGACTAAGGATAAATCAGTGATGAGGAATGGGCAGCAGCATTCCTCTTATACCTACCAACTAGCAAAGTACTGCGACTTTTGTGCCCGATAAATGGCAATGGGCTCGCCACCTATTACATGGGACCTAGCCTAATTGGCGAAGCGTGGGTGCTAGTTCAGCGGCATCAGTGCGGGATATTGGCGTGAATTATGTATGTATGTATGTAAATCGTAGTATAAGGCAGATGAATGAAAATTGCACGTGGCAGAGATCAGAATGTTGAGATGGATGTGCGAAGTGACAAAAATTGATAAGTTAAGGAATGAGTGTAAAAGTAACGCTAGTGTCAAAAAGGTTGAAAGGGAGCCGCTTAGCTTGGTATGGACATGTTATGAGACGGGATGCCATGGATGTGATTGAAAAAGTTATGGACATTTAATGTTGTTGGATGTCGAAGTAGAGGAAGACCATTGAATAGATGGATGGATTGTGTGAGGTGATGGATATGGATGAGATGACGAGTGACAGAAGGGAGTGGAGAAAGAAGACATACTACGCCGACCCCAAATAGGATGGGACAAGGGCAGGGTGATGATGATGATGTATGAAGCGGGATCAGTTTACTAAAGAGCTTACTTAAAAAAGAGCTTTTTATACGTTCATACACATTTGTTTTGTTATTTTAGTTTGTAGTATTATTTATTGGTGGAAACTTTAAATTGGTGCATGAACTGTTTTTAATTGTGCTATTTATGATATATAAAGAACTGCAGCACATAGCCTTATGCTTAGGTTAGATAGCACATAAATGTATCTTAGTTATAGTAGTATCTTATTCACAGTTACGATGGGGCTGACATATACTTATGTACAAAAGCCTCTTAAACAATAAACAGAAAGAAAAAATATTTATGTTCCAGGGTTTCTCGGCGGTATCGCGTTGAAGAGGTACTCTTTCCGGCAAGTCGGTCTCGTGGGCGCTGGACTATTCGTCTTGGGCGATGTCTTGACGATATTCGTCCAGAGAACCTATCAGCTAGTGTTCACGTTTGGAGTAATTAGAGGTAAGGTCGCTTAATCTATTGATCGCTTAAAATAAATTCTGAGTAGCGGGTCGCCTCGGCTTCATGCCAGATAATTGTTGCGAACTTGATTGTGTATTTATTCACCAACTTGTTCTAGTACTGCCAGATAAGATATAGATAATTGACAGCCGGTTTGGTTCGAATCCAGGTAGGGGTAAATTTTCGTGATGAACACGGACTTGTTCTGTTCTCGTGTCACGGTTATTTATATACTTATGAAGTAAGTATATTACAAATTTATATTATTGTCCGTCAGATAGTATCCATAACACATGTGTAATTATGCTACTTTTCTACTTATGCTGTTAGATGATTTATGATGACTGTGATTATAAAATGACCCGATTTTACTAGACCAAACTTCTCACCAATAATTGTCACCAACCCTACCCGTCTCGCGGGTGTAGTAGGTACAAGGTTACTAAGAGTTATGTATAACTAGGAATGGCTACAAGCATTCCTGTTGCATTATCTAGGAATCAATATACCTACGGCGATAAAAGTTCTCGGTGAATGGCTATAGGCTCGCCCCCTACTACAGAGTACCTGACATTCATAATTAATCACATCACCCCGGAAATGTGTATCATGAACAACACCGGAAAGATAGTGTATTAATGAATGTATAGAAAAGCCATGGAAAGGACTATGTCAAGAGACCGATGATAACTTTAGCTTAGGTTTTACAGCCGGACACCTGTCTGATAACAACCCTCTTTGGGTATGCTATTGTTGGTGGTTTACATTCCACGGTGCTACTATTGCTTATTGGCCTAAAATTTGTCAATTTCCCTTAGTCCACTTCTATCCCACCCTTGTAGTAAGTATAGGCACATTCTAAGTCATATTTTCGCTCCCAGGCCAGAATACTATTTGTATGCACGATTCGATTACTAATTGTATGCACAATAATCGTAATTTACCTACTTAGATTTTATATTGAGTTTTATTTGTGACATAATATTATTGAGTCGACAAATAACAATGATGCAGACATTAAGAGAGGCGATTTTATGTTAAACATTGAAAATCTGAGGAGAGTAACAGGTTTTATCATTATTCCTATATCTTATCTTAAGGATTCGCCAAACATCTCTAATTCTAGGGTTAACATGGTGTTAATAATTGTTTTCATTGGAGTTACAATGAAATTCAAGGTCAAGTCTCATGTTAATTATTATACGGGCACTTCTGATAATCTGCTAAGGCATGCCAACTGTATCTAGATTATATGACAGGGTTTACTTGTCTTAATCAAATACTGGTAAACAGCTCTTCATTACGTATGTTCTAGATGTGTAAGTAACCAACTGGTTATTAAATGTACAAAAGTATGTAACTGTTAAATTATAAATAACTGTTAAATTATAAATTCTTCAAACCCAGGTGATACAAAAGAAATAGATTTTTCTGGAACCACGTATCGGAATACAAATAGATCATGTGCGGCAGCTGTAAATTGTCTCCTTCAGGATTATATAGACCAAATCCCCATCCACTATGCAGTCGTTCATACCCACTTGCTTTTCACTTTCTTCTTACATGTTCCTTGAAATCTACACTTGCGCAGATTTCTTCTTGCATCGGTATGGTTATTATCACTGAGTTATATTCACAATTCCAACTCTAATGTATTGCCTAACATTACAATTATTCGTTTACAGGCGCCGGCTTCGGAGTAATGATACCGGTCAGTTTTACTGCATTCAATTGTTATTTCACAAAAAAGAGAACCACAATGATGAGTGCCAATCAGACCATGAGCAGCATGGCGTCTATCACATTTCCAATACTGGTGACGCATCTTTTGTCAGAATACGGGTTTCGATGGACCCTTGCGTTGATAATGGCAGTGGATCTGCATCTTGTCTTTGCGATGATGGTAATGCATCCAGTGGACTGGCATTTGGTGAAAGCGGAAGAGAATGAAGTCGGAACGGGTCAGTTAATGTTTTGTTGTGATACTTGTTCAAATATTGCTTAATCATCTTTGAAAATACTAAGATTCTAACCTAGTTTCAATTTATTGTTGTACAGTCATTAAAAAGCTTTAGAACATTGATGTGCTTCAATTGCTTTGCCATATTTCAAATAAATTGCGCAAAATTGATACGGATTTGGGAGTTATGGTTAACCTACTGCATTTTAAAGTTAAATGAAAACGTCCTGTCGTAATTAATTAATATAATCTATTCGATTTTAATTTTAACATTATATAAATGTTAGAAAAATTAGTACAAAGATTTTGGGGTTTAGAAACAGAATATCGAAAAAATATGCGATTCTCGCATCAAGACCATAATTTTTCGAAATTCTGTTTGTAACTGGAGGTTATAATCTTTGTTGTTTTGAATATATGTATTAATAATTTAAATGAGAAATTATAGCAAGGTCTATACAATTCGTGTCTTCATTTTCCTAACGAAAGCTGCCATTTTTGATGTTATCTACTTGTGCTTATGTGATGTCTTGTGTAATTTCAGAGCTAACTGCAAAATATGAAGTAAAAAAATTGAAAATGGAAAATTTTGATGAATCTGTCGTAAAAATGTTGCCAGGTGACACCCAGACTGATGTTGAGGTCGTAGAAAATAAACGACACGAATCTCTTCAAAAGAGCGTAATGTGCGTATCTATCAAGTTGCGTCAACAAGATTTTCATTTTACCTTATTTTTAAATAAGCCTTTTAAATACAAGACAGTCTCAACTTAAAATAAGTCGAATTATTTTCTTGCTAAAATAAATCTTAATACGGTTTTTGAACACACAATGTTTTTAAATCAGTTATAACTGTGGCATTTTTGTATTAAATATGCGATATATCTGATAATGATCTTAATTTTAGCAAAATCATTTATGAAAACATCAACCTCGACCTATTAAAAGACCCTCGGTTTGTCAGCACTTTGGTTGGAATAGCATTTGCTTTTGTATCGGACGTTACATATCTAGCCATGGAGCCTATGCTATTGTTTTCGTATGGATTCACAAAGGTAATTATAATTTATTTCTCATTTATTTGTTCGCATGCATTGCACATGAAGCTGAAATCAATAAAAACAGCAGTGGAAGGGTGGGTAAGACGGCTATGTCATGTACAAATTTTAATCTTGAAATCTGTTTGATTATACAGCGTGTCCCTCGATAAAGTGCAATCCTGCAAGGGGGTTAAACTAGTTCATAAATTATTGACAAAAAACATAGAAAATAAAATTAGAAAAAAAATTGCAATTTTTATTAATTTATTAAGATATTTATTACCATCTATGGATCCTTTGTACAAAAAACTCGATGCTTAAAAAAGTAAAATAAAAACAATAATCATGTAAAATATTTTGTGCTCATGATAAAATAACAAATAACCCACAAAACACTGGATATCGGCTCATAAATTATATTTTTTGTACAAAACAATAAAAGAGTGCTTTTTAAGATAATTTTTTCTTAATTACCATTTAATTTTATGAGTTATTATTATTCTCAATCATATTCTCAATCACGCCTACCCCTTCGGGGATATAGGCGTGATTTATGTATGAATGTATATTAGCTTTCAAATAAAAAAAATCTAGACTCTTAACTTAAATAACAACCTGGATACACATTTTTAAAGTTGACTATGATTAGTCACGTAATAGACCCCTTTTTGCTATTGTTGTCGCTGGGCTTTTTCTGTTTTTTGCCTAATAGAGATAAAGGGGCTGGGGGGGGGGGGGGTTTCACTCCTCATGCTTATAAACTTTTGTGCCCGATAAATGCAAATAGGCTCGCCACATATTACATGGGACTTGACATAGTTGGCGAAACGTGGGCGCTAGTTCACCTCTGCCTACCCCTTCGGGGATATAGGCGTGATTTATGGATGTATGCATCTTTCCCCCGAATGACGTCCATGTCCCGTGCTACGGGGGCAGGAATTAAAAAAGAATTGTACTCCTGCTGCGCAGGGAGTAATGTGACATTTTATGAGCATACATACATACATAAATCACGCTTATATCCCCGAAGGGGAAGGCAGAGGTGAACTAGCACTCACGTTTCGCCAACTATGTCAAGTATTAGGTGGGGCGAGCCTATTGCCATTTATTGGGGACAAAAGATCATGAGCATGAGGAGTGAAAAACCCCTCTCTGCCCCTTTATCTCTATTGGGTCTATTACGTGACTAATCATAGTCAACTTTAAAAATGTGTATCCAGGTTGTTATTTGCGATAAGAGTATAGAATTTTTTTTATTTGAAAGCTAATATGATTGAAAATAATAATAAATCATATAATTAAATGGTAATATAGTCATTATTTTAATAAACTTAAGTTTTATTGAAAGAAATAGCTTAAAAAAGTGCATTTTTTGTACAAAAAATATAATTTATGACCCCATAACCAGTGTTTGTCGGTTATTTGTTATTTTATCATGAACACAAAGTATTTGACATAAATAGGACCACTACTTTTTTAAGAATCGAGATTTTTGTACAAAGGGTCCATATATAGTAATAAATATCTTAATAAATTAATAAAAGATGAAATGTTTTTCAAAAATTTTTTCTTTTTTTTTTGTCGATAATTTATGATCTAGTTTCACCCCTTGCAGGATTGCACTTTATCGAGGGACACACTGTATTTTATTGCTGTTACTGTAAACGGCTAATATATTATTATACAAAAAACAAGAGCAATCACAGTTTGACTTACGTTTATTGTTTATTTAATTATTGTTTTCTGTTTCTTTTCAGATACAAGTAGCGACTTGTGTCATGGTTGGCGCCTCGGCAGATCTCTTAGCAAGAATACTCTTAGCTGTATTTACGTGCTTTTACACTGTGGATAGTAAAAAGCTATTCTTTCTGGGTACCTGCGCTACAGTAGTACTACGAATAGGTACGAATCTAATTCTATAAATCACGTAGATACATGGAAAGTAATATATATATATATAGATTTAATATATATATTCAACGTGCTTTTTTTTACGATCCGTGAGTTTCAGCATCATTAACACAAACTCAATCTTAATTTTTATGTCATTTTAATTTTTCAGCTCTGGTGTTGTCTGATGACTTGTGGTATGTGTTTGCGATAACAGCTATATCTGGCCTCATCAGATGTACTGTACAAGTACTCTTTCCACTAGTGCTGGCGATGGCTGCTCCAAATAATTTCCCAGGAGCCCTGGGACTGCATATACTCTTTTCTGGGTCGCTGATGCTATTGGCGGATCCTTTGATAGGTAAGTTACATTATGAAATTCAGCAATTACACAATGATTTCTAAATTTCTGGAAAGACTAGACTAGCTAAAAATCTGTAGATGTTGAACAAGGTAAGCTGGAGTGAAAAGATACTATTTATTTATTCATTATAACACATTTAAACTAATAGAAATAGAATGATAATTACATTGAGTTTATAAAGGATTAACCTAAATATTGTATCTGCTGTGATCCCAAGTTATGTAGAATCGTATACAATGTATATTTTAACACTAAATATACAAAGATTTTGGGGTTAGAAAAAGAATTTCGAAAAATTATGATCTTGAGGAGGGAATCGAACCCGCGTCCGCTGCTATCCGGGCAGGTGCCTGACCGCTCGGCCACCCAAGACACTAATTAACTTGCCGAAATTCTTCTAACCTTTACACTTCACGTTGTAAGCCAACGGGTACCCTCGCAATGTAGAAATAAATTTCAAACATACCAAAGCAGATATTTTTACAAATACCGTACATACATACATACATAATTCACGCCAATATCCCCGAAGGGGTAGGCAGAGGTGAACTAGCACCCACGCTTCGCCAATTAGGTCCCATGTAATAGGTGGCGAGCCTATTGCCATTTATCGGGCACAAAAGTCGCAGTACTTTGCTAGTTGGTAGGTATAAGAGGAATGCTGCTGCCCATTCCTCATCACTGATTTATCCTTAGTCGCCTTCTACGACACCCACGGGAGAGGTTTGGGGTGGTGACAATTGTATTCAACTCTGCCGTCACCACACAAATACCGTGCGTTCGGTTAAGCTTGGGTTTGCCTTATAAACTATTCGATTTTAATTTTAACATTATATAAATGTTAGAAAAATTAGTACAAAGATTTTGGGGTTAGAAAAAGAATTTCGAAAAATTATGATCTTGAGGTTGATCTTGAGATCATAATTTTTCGAAATTTGTTTTCTAACCCCAAAATCTTTGTACTAATTTTTCTAACATTTATATAATGTTAAAATTAAAATCGAATACTAAATATACATTCATAATACATAATTATGTAATATTTCAGGACTGCTATACCATGCCACCGGCAGTTACATGTTCTGTTTCTTCGCGATGAGTTTTTGCTGTCTGGTATGTGTTGTTCTATGGACTATTGAATATTTAATTTACAGAAGAAAATAGGTATTGAATTATTAGACGTGCATAATGTTAACTAATCTTTATTATCCATACTATTGATAAAGTGTATAATATCTGTATTCGATCGTGTATGTAACGATAATATTTTGTTATTAAAAATGCCCAGTATTAAGTAATTGTGTCCACAAGCATATTTTTATTATTTTTTAAGAGATTTAACGCTACACTTCAAAATCTAATCGACTGCCGTAGCACTGTTTAAAAGATTTTAAAAGTTGTATACTCAAGCCACTATAGCGTGCAACAATCTTGATGTGCCTTTTAATAAAAAACAATAAATTAAAAATGTGCAATTCTTATCTATTTTTTTAAAGTCGCTAATCGTTTTTATTTTCCAAATTGGAAGATGTTTCTTAAAATACATCTTTCATAATTTAAATGCAATCCTTATAAAGAAGCATATCAAAATTGTTTACGTTTTGGCTCTCTGTATAATAATGATATTATGTAGATAAGTTGGGCAATACATGTAAAATTTTAAAGTGTTAGTGGCAAAACCTTCCTGAAATATAGAAAAAAATATATAAATTTCGATTATTTTCGTATTTTGTTAGTGTTTCGCTCAAATTGAAATCTTTAAGATAATTCATATATAGCTCTGTTTTGTAAATGTATTGACCGATCGTATCGGTAATTTACTTAGCAACAATCTCATTAAATATTACCGAGGATTTATTAAAAATTAGAATATATTATCTCTTTATTTGACTGGTTAAATTTATAAAATAATAATGTACATATCATGATTATCTACGATTAGTGATCCAGTGTTGGCCTTGATTGAGGATTACTTTTGCACTTCCTAATAATAAATAATTTTAATGTAAAGACTATGCAATTTTTTGTATTAGAAATAATAAATTGGATCATAATTTTATGAAATAGGTAATTAAAGTTTATATTAAGGTATAAATAAAAATAAGTTATGCAATGTTCACTTGTTTTATTCATAAGAACACACCTTACTTTAAATATTACTTCAATGTACTTGAAACAAATAGTTCTTATCACTTTGCATTAGCTCTTAACAGGGTATATGGGTAAAAAAACTGGTGAGATGTTAAAATTCCATTACCATAAAGTATCTTTTTAGGAGTAACATAATTATTATTTATAAATAAATTATCAAAAGAAACCGATTTCATTGCTCATCATAGAAATTTTTAGGAGTAATGACGAATAATTAATTATGCCTAGTCATAGTATAATGAGTAAGATTCGAGATAAATAGTCGTTTCAAGTTAAGCGGTAGATGGTACTCGGTTTCTTGGTTCGATCTTGATCCTGAAGCCATCTGTCCTCTTCAAAATAATGTCGGCTTGCAGAGTGAATTCGTCTTCAGGTACTACGGAAGTTGTCTTGAAATTCCGAAGGATTGTTGCAAGCAGAACCTTCAGTTTTAGCATGGCGTACTTGCGTCCTAAATAAAAACAATATTGTTAAAGCCCTTTCATACCAATATTGTATCTATATGTTTCATCTATTTTTATTTGAAAACCTTTATGTGTAGAAATAAGTAAATTTTAATTCTAGAATGGTGTTCTTAGTTAGCGTTTCTTGAGAAGATAATTTTTATACCTGCTATTTTTTTCAGATTTATAAAAACAAAGCGCCCAATAGTGGTCGTTTCCTCTATTGTTACATCATGACCCTCGTACGCTATGATAATTCGGAAACTACATCAACTCAGTAACTTTTCATATTGTTCAATATCTTACCGACACAACTCCTGGGGCCAGCGCTGAAGGGAATGAAGCTGTAGTAATGACGGTTCTGAGTATTCTCAGGTAAGAAGTTGTCTGGGTTGTAGACATTTGGGTTCTTGTAGTGTTGCGGGTTGCGGTGTACCTTGTATGTACCCACGACGACCGTTGACCCAGCTGGCAGCGTGTAGTTATTAGTCACTGGATAAGGGAGAGCAAGGTAATTAAGAAAATTATCTCATGGGTTACGGCAATACCATACAACAGAAGTATGGAAACAGTTTGATATATTCCCAATATATAAATAAATTCTGCTAACAATATTATAAGGAGAGTTCTTTACGGAATAAACATTTTCTCAGGAAATTACTTAAAGTAAAGAAAACAGATAACACAAAAATTTTTTGTGTAATATTTTATATCCCCTTTCAATAATATGATTCTACTCTTACCAATCTTAACATCTCTGTTCAACTTCCTAGCGATGATGGGCACTGGTGGGTACATTCTCAAAGTTTCCAGAATAACCCTCTCCAAGTACTTCATGCGAAGAGTGTCAGCGAAGGTGACGGGCCTGTCAGAGTCTCCGAAGATCTCGTACAACTCATCGTATACTCTAGCCTGGATGTTTTGATGGACTCCGAGGAGGCACAAAACGAAGCTAGAACCAGCAGCTGTCGTGTCATGACCCTGGATGAATAAAAGCAAACGCGTAAATAAGGACTTGTGACAGTAATAAGAACATTAATATTTCAAAAATATCAAGTTATAACAATAAGTTATTTTGATTTTGGTGGTTAACCAACAATATTACCTCAAACATAATAGTGTCAACTTGTTCCTTGATTTCATGATCAGTGATATTGTTACTACCATTTTGAGCGGACTCAATCATCAAGTCCAAGAAAGCAAGACGTTTCTTTTCACCTAAAATAAAAATAACATGATTTAGAAGTCATTTTCATTTTATGAATTACTTGCATCACAGCTATTGTTACCAATATCATCATCATTATCAAGGTCGTCGCCGATTCCCTTGAAAACGTTGTCGGACAATGTCTTTGAATCTTCAGATTGGCCAGTACTTTCGTTAGAACGGGTCAGTTCTTCAATAGTGGGGGGAATAATGCCTTTGGCTTTGTTTTCCTGGTAAGTCTTTTTCTTCTCTCTGATAACCTAAACGAAAGTATATATTAAAACTTTTGGCATTCAGTATTGTTTATGTAGTTGTAACGTTTAGTGATGTGTTTTGCATACCTTGCTGGTAAGGCCGTGGATGATACTTAGCAGTTTACCTTGTTCCTTAAAGAACTTGCTGATTCTGAAAAAGGCATCAAACCTCAACCAGATTTTGTAATGTCTCTGGTGTATAATGTCACACATCCTGCAAAATAATAAAAATATTGGTTGATATCGTTTATATCCTAATTCAATAAGTACCTAGAGAATATTTATAAAGTATGTTTCTTGACGAGTATTCTTACTTCATTACGGCCATAGCATAATCGAAACCAGATTCATCTTGAGTTTTCTTTGTAATACCCATAGCAGTTTCTGAAATAACAAATCAGTTTTCTTTTTTTTAATAGATACTTAAATAAGCGACACCATCAGGAGAGGTAAGGAATGGTCCAAAACTGTATTCTGTTCTGCAGTTAAGTAAGATAACAATTTTATATCTACAATAAAGACATTGTGTATAATTTTTATGTCAGTGCACTTCTTTCATTTTTTATAATCATTTGCATAGTAATGTACAGCAAGTCATATTGTAGGTGCCAATTTATTCAATAATGATGAAGCAAAAATAATTCGATTGTCATTAAGATCAACAAGGTATATTTAAAATTCATCGAGGAATTATGTGCGCCTGTGCGCATAAATTATATTTTATATTTTGTGTAGTATTATATACTTACCAAGTAAAATGTCAACTGTGACACCGCTCATGTAGTCATGGACATCGAAGACTTTTCCTATTTCGGGTCTCATTTTTTCTACAACACTTTTGCTGTTCTGGTTGAAAACCCCTACAAAGGACTTCAGAATGTTGATGTGGAAAGTTGGGGCGATAATTTTTCTGTGCGACCTCCATTTCTCACCTATTGAAAAAAAATGTTCAAGGTTTGATTTATTTTCTGACACTTTAAGGTGAACTGATAAAATATTATTCTCTCCTACAAGTATGGTAAGTACTATTTTCTTCATATCATACCTAAATTACGTATACTTACCCATATTTTACTTCAAAGTTTCCACGTTTACATAAGGTCCTAAATTCACTCAATCTCGAGAGAGATTGAAAAATAAATTCGTCTTTGAAGTCAAAGTAGGTACTACTGAGTCGAAACTTACCAGTACTGATAAGGAGACCTTCACCGAGCCAAGGCTTGAAGAATCTGTATTCGTTGGATTTGTCAATGTGCTCTTGGCTGTTCAGGATGATTTCTATATCATCGGGGTTGGTAAGGAAAACGATGAGCTTGTTGCCCATCCATACGCGAGCTACGTTAACGTACTTATTCGCGTATTCCAAACCCAATTTCATAATATCTAAAAAACATAGATAGAAGAAATTACACTTTTAACTACACTTTAATTTAACTTTAATAGTAATCTTAAATGCTAAATGACAATAAAATTTATTTGGTTAAAATACAATTATCACCACCCATTTCTTCTGTGGGTTATTGTTTTTTATAACACCCGCTTGAGAGATTGGGTGACAAATTTATTATAAAATAACGCTCTGCCGTTAGCTTAGATATAAAGTTCTTGTATTATTTGATTTGTATTTGAACATAAAAGTTATAAATTTTAAGAAAATTATTAAAATGAAAGATAGGTCTCTTTTTTTCTTTGAAAATTTCTTATTTAGGAAACGCTTCTAAATATTAATCTAAATATATTTTTTAACTAAATAAATATATTTACATTAGTATTTAATGGCATAACGCGCTTGGCCTGCAATTTATTCAGACAATAGGTACAGTTAATAGTAGTAACATAATAATAATTGTAAAAACAGAACACAGAATAATCAAAATTAAAATTAGAATAAAAAAACTAAGCAATGAAGGATAATTTATTATTTCGAGTTCCGAAGGAAGAAAAAGCCGTTGGTCCCGGCTGTATCTACATTCGTTAATACCCACCAACCCGCATAGGGCCAGCGCGTGGTGGGTTATGGCCCAATCTCGCTATATTCTTCCATCCATAGGGAAAGCCCGTGCCGTGCCCCAGCAGTGGGGCATTAAAGAGCTGGTGATGATGATAATGATAAAACGAAGTTTTTAATGTTAAAGTTCTGGAGACAAAATATATTCACCCAAAGGATTATTTACCCGTATTAAGTTATTTTAAGAACCTAGTATCTAGATAGACAAACCTGGCATAGGCTTCAAAATGCTACTAACAAATATTGTATCAATAATTCTTCTTCTCTCTGCCCTGTTCCCAGTCAGTCGGCGCAATATGTTTCGTCTTCCATTCGTATCGATCAGACGTCATCAAGCCATCCACTCCCTTTTGATTCATATCATCCATCACACCGTAAAGGTGCTAGTGATGCATGAAAGTATAGAAAAAAGACGGAACAACATTCCAGTCCATACTACTCAAGGTTTTAGCTTAGCTTTTAAACCCGGTCGCCTGCCTGACACCAAACCTCTTTGGGTATACTGTTGTTGGTGGTTTGCCCTCCACCATTCGGGTGCCCCAAGGTGCTTATTGGTCTCCACCGGGCAATCTCCTATTGGCGACTATTACGACACTCATGGGATGAATCGGGGCTGGCCTATTCTACGTTATTTGTTCGCTCCCAGACCAGCATGGAAATACTGTATCAATAATTGATATTAATAAATAAATAAATAATATTTACCACTGGGTTTCTTTCCGAGGGTCTCGTGTGCGTTACCGATGATGGGTATCGCTCCGGGCCCTGGCAGCTTGTTGCCCAATTTGAAGAACTTCGTTTGTTGCTGCCATCTGTGGTAAATCCAAAGTGCTGTCACCACGAACACTAGGGGGTAGAAGACTAGACGTGCGGTACTTATGTGATACCCCGAGGTTTCCTCCAACACCACCGACATTTTGCTGTAAGGATAGTTTGCACAATTACAACGCTTTGAACAGTAACTTAATATGATTTATCCACTAAAAATTTCCTTTATTTAAATACCGAATTCAAAAAAAATGTGCTGTACCTATAACTTACAAAAATAGGACGTTTTATTGATAATTTTGTAGAAATTCTTTATAAAAAATTGATTTTTATTTTACAATGTGTGTGTTATATTTTGACTTACCAGTTTAATTTGACGTTACTTAATACTAATTAAACGAGACTAGTTATACACTGGTGTTTGTATTTATAAATTAAGTTCACTTACACGTTCGTTAATTTGTACTTTTCAGCAGGTTGGAGAGTGGAGGTATGACTGGCTGCTTTGCATATTGTTCATTTTTATTGCGGTGACCTACGACATCATGTTAATTTTATTAAAATTTTATAATTTGTATATTGTTATGTCTATGGGTGTCCAAAATATCGGTTAGGATGGTTCAGTATGATTTTAATTATACATTTGATTCAACTAATTAGATAGATAAATCCTGTATGTCCAACATATGCCAATTTCTACTATTTAATGTGCCCTCAGTTATCTTATCAGCCACTCAAGCCTTATTTAGTGGCGATCAACCAAAATTTTTAATTTATTAGCTATGATTGGAATACAAACATCCTTTATTCTTGTACAATACACTTATGATATGGAAATAGATGGAATTAGGTTTACTTTTCCAAGGATTTTCTGACCTTTTGTAAGTATTCATCATAATTTAAACTCAAGCTTCTATTAGGCCTGTTTTCGCTAAGAATAAATCGGTTGGCTTAGAGTTTTTAATAATTAATTATGATATGTAGTTAACAAAAAACAACATCATTTATTTTATTGTGTGAAGCAATGATATTATATTTAAATAATATCATTGGTAAAACGCCTATTTCTATTAAATTTGTGTAAGTTAGACACAAAGGTTATAGTTTTATCCCATTTTCCAAAATTTGAAAAATAATAAAAAAAAGAAAAATGTCTTTAATATTCTAAATTAGCCTATTAGATCCCGCTGCTGGGCAAAGGCTTCGTCTAATAGGGTAAAAAGAAAATCTATATTTAAGTAGTTTAGTTAGTTTTTAAGCTTTCTTTGGAAGTTTCTTGTTAAAACTGATTTGGAAGGCTGCAGATTGGTTTTATTTCTTCTAAAGCCTTTGTCAAGTGCAGTTAAACGATGAAAGCTACATTTAAATGAATCGTTCTGATGGATGTGAGTTATGGGTGACCGTTAATTTACTATTAAAAATACTGAAACTAGCCAAAAAAGAAATCTTCTGCCTATTTTGGCTAGGTATAAGTGTACTATGTAACTATTAAGTTAAGTACGTTTGGAAATTAGATTTGGTTTCCCTGACTAGTACACAATTATAAATGAAACATTCTGCAATTTGGGAATGTAATTTTATTGTCAACGAAAGGCAAATTGATCGTGTAACTAGTATAGTAATTACAACATCGTATCAATCTATTTAATATTAACATATTAGTTAAAATTAGATACTCTCTTCCTTGGCTCAATTCTGATTCTGAAACCATCGGCCCTTTTTAATATGATATCTGCAATGAGGGTGAATTCCTTTTCAGGTACATCCGAAATCGTTCTGTAGTTCCTTAAAATTGTAGATAGCAGCACTTTAAGCTTAATCATGGCGTATTTACGACCTGTAAATAAAAATTACATTGATAACTATTCTTAAGATTTTCCGAGCAATCCGTGTGGTTTTATTAGAAACTATTAAGTATTCAAAAACGGAATGTGTAAACCAAAGTTTTGATTAAGAGACGGACAAAAACAACAATAAACCAATTTATTTCTTCATGAAAATCTTTTTAAACTATAATGGACTGACCTACGCAGCTCCTGGGACCTGCACTGAAGGGGATAAAGCTGTAGTAATGACGGTTCTGTGTGTTCTCTGGCAAGAAATTATCTGGATTGAAAACTTCAGGATTCTTGTAGTATTTTGGGCTGCGTTGGATTTTATACATGGATATTACGACGGTAGCTCCTGCTGGTATAATATAATTGTTTGTTGCTGAAATATTCATAAATAACAATTAATTGCAAGAAGTTTAGTAGTCGTCTTAGGTATCAATACTCCGAAATAAAATCACCTTGATGTTAATAATATAAACAAATCACCGAAAAAATAAAATAATTAAAAAGGCTTGAGGTGATTCCGTACAAATTTCTCAAAAATAGATAAAATATAATATTTTTAAATACTTACAAATTTTAACATCATGTTTCAATTCTCTCGCTATCACAGGGACTGGCGGATACATCCGTAAAGTTTCCAGGATAACTCTTTCCAAATACTTCATACGGATGGTATCACCAAAAGTGGCTTGTCTGTCTGAGTCACCAAATATCTCATAAAGTTCTTCATAAACCTTGTCTTGGATATCTTGATGCAGACCCAACATGCATAATACAAAGCTGGAGCCAGCAGCCGTGGTGTCATGGCCCTTTGAAAAACAATGTTTACTTAACACCTTAAAATAAGTTTGCCTATAAAATTATTTCGCTGTCTTATCTTACTTCAAACATTATAGTGTCGACTTCTTCCTTTATTTCATGGTCAGTTATATTATTTGTGCCATTCTGAGCGGATTCAATTATCAAATCCAAGAAGGCCAAACGTTTCTTTTCTCCTGTAACAAAAATATTTTTTTATTCATTCACCACATTGTCCTTATCCATATAACACATGTCCTTACCCACTCATATTATTCTCTACCTTTAACTAGAATTTGTTAGAATGTCCTTAAACTATCGTCCAGCGGGCCTAGCACGGGGACGTGGACAATTCTCTCTCCACCACTTCACAGTGTTTTGTCTCGGGATTTAGTGGGAGTTAGAGCGAGAGGAAAACATTTTCTTTCTCCCGAAGGAGATGTGTCCTCGTCCCGTGCTACGGGGGCTGGTTGACTGAATGTATACCATTCAGTCAACCAGAATGAAGTCGCCCGAATGGTGGAAGTCAATCACATTACATAATTTTTCTAAACCCTTCTGACTTAATTTGCTTTGTAACAATTAAACCAGATATTATCTGTCCATACTCACCTACATCATTTTCGTCAATAAAATCTAAGTCGTCACGGTATCCTTTGAATACGTTGTCCGCAATAGTTGATGTATCGCCATCGGTGTTTGTGCTATTATCAACAGGCGCTTGAGTCAACTCCTCTAATGTAGGCGGTACTATACCTTTAGCTTTGTTTAACAGGTAAGTTTCCTTTTTACTATTTATAACCTACAAATATCGAAAATTTCTTGTATTATAATTACTATTATGTTTATTTCTAATTAATATAATAATTTATATTGATACCTTAGTGGTTAATCCGTGAATAATGCTCAACAGTTGAGTTTGTTTTTTGAAAAATGATGTGAATTTGAATATAGCATCTAATCTTAACCAGAATTTGTAATGTCTTTTGTGAATTATGTCACACATTCTGTAATAAAAACAACAAAAATTAATAACATAAACAGATTAAGATGTTATGTAATTAAAGCATTGGCTAAGGGCGTTTATTATATAGGTGACCAAAAATGTATCTCAAGTGCTTCCGTGTTTCAGGAGGCACATCTGTACCTATAAACGTTGCTCCCGCCTGTATCTGTAGTCTGTAAACACGTACTGGGCCAGCGTAGGGGGTTATATTATGACTCTTTCGACCTATATTTTTCCGTACTCAGGGAAGGCCTATGCTACAGCACAGTGGATAATAAAGAGCTGACGATGTGAATTAATTTATGTAAAATTGCACATGAACGATGAAACATATCTTATGAAAATAATTCTAGTAATAATAGTAAATATTTTATAAATATTAGAAAGCTTACTTCATTACAGCCATGGCATAGTCAAATCCTGAATCATCTTGAGTTTTCCTAGTAATTCCCATAGCAGTTTCTGAAAGAAATCACGCCAATGAATAAACAGTATTCACACAATGGAATGGATTATTTACACGCTACATCAAATTATATGCATGCATACATTCATATTAATGCGTGCAATATGTGGATCAGTCACACATTCTTTTATTTTTAGTAGCATACAATTATTTTTGGAATGCATGTATTGGTTCCGATAGGTGTCATATTATCATAACGTAATTGTTCATCAATGAAACTTGCCAAGTAAAATGTCGACAGTTACGCCGCTCATGTGGTCGTGGACATCAAATGTTTTACCAATTTCTGGTCTCATTTTCTCCACGACATTTTTGCTATTTTGATTGAATACATCGATGAAAGATTTGAGAATGTTGATGTGGAAAGTTGGAGCAATCATTTTTCTATGAGAATACCATTTTGATCCTAGAAATTAAAACATATTTAGTTGATTGCTAAGTAGTTGTATAGTAAGATTATAAGACCAATTGAAATAAAACATCTCTTGCGGATTTAACTGTGGTATACGTGAGTTAAATCCGTAAAAGTTATTATCAAATGAGAATATTATTATAAGAACTTTACCTGAACTTATCAGCAGCCCTTCTCCAAGCCATGGCTTAAAGAAATTATATTCCGAAGATTTATCGATGTGAACGTGACTGTTTAATATTACTTCTACATCAGTTGCATCATTCAGAAACACCACCAGCTTCGGGCCTAACCAACCTCGTATTACGTCACCATATTTATCTGCATAGTCTAAGGCGATTTTGGTGATGTCTATAAATTAAGTAAGATAAATTCTTTATTCTTTATTGCACACATAAAAACAGTAAAAGAAAATACATTTATAAAAACATGTACAAAGGCGAGCTTATCTCTAAAAGAGATCATTATATAAATGTTAGTTGTACGAGGCGTTGTGAGTGATTTCCTCTCCTTAAGAGGACTTCTACTTAAGAGACGTCTTGCTTGTCGACTTCTGTTGTTATTCGTGTACTAGCGACGATGGCTTGAGAACCAAAGGGAAGCTTAGGGATTTACACAGCATTTCTTAACATCGAACAATCGTAGAGTTCGTAGTTGTTAATTCATTAATTAGTCGCACATTCAATAAAGAAATTTTGTCACATTGACAGATAAATAGCACCTGAAGAATGCCATAAGCAAGCATAAATCACGTCTAATTATTGATCAATGTGTAAGTTTTATGTAATGGATAGGTGATTAGCTTCCTTGTGGGACACCGTAGGTTTATAGGGGGTATAGAAGCTGCTGACAACTGCATTCGGCTCTAACGTCACCACTGATCGCGCAATAGTAATATGCTACAAAAGAAGAACGGTTTTTCTGCTTGTATGTCTAAATAAAGCGGGAACAAGATTCGCTGCAATCAAGCATAAATTACTAGAACTGTACTTTTGGATTTCCGACAAAAGGATCTCTAAATTGAAAAACCATTTAGTATTCAAAGCTGTCAACAACTGATATTGCACCATGAACATCTATGAAAGTTAATAAGCCAGATGTGACGTCAAGTTTTTACATACATTTATACAAGTAATGATATTATTGTAATATTCATGTTTTGGTAAGAAAAATTACGCGTATGTGTGATGTGATGCTATGCAGTAGGTAGTGTATTTACTGAAAAAGGTTGTAAATTAATTTCTATAATTTTAAGAATATTCGTATATTCAAAAGGGAAGGCTGTGACCAGCATGGCCAGTAATGTTGAAGATGATTTATGTACATAACCCACGCCTATTTATCCCCGAAGGGGTGGGTAGGCAGAAGTGTATTTACACCGACAATTCGTGAACTATGTTAGATCCTATGTAATAGGGGGCGAGCATTTTGGACGCTACTGCACATTCCCCGTTACTGTTTCATTTAATCTTTGCACGATACCCGCGGGAGGTATTGGGGGTGGTGACAATTTTATTCTGCTTTGCCGTCACCACATGGATTGCTTATGAAGTAGTGGAAATATCCACTCGACGTAGACTAATGTTCTACGAAGTATTTTCGTGATGCATGGTCACGGTACGGCAATCCACATTACGTATACGTGTAAACTTATTATGATTCTATACGTAATTATCGCTAACCTTAAACATTATTTAACCTTAAACGTGAGATTTTCTATTCGATTTTGGCCTTGAAAAACAATATAATTAAATAATGCAATTATTTATAAATTGCCATTATATTTTTGTTTTAACGTCATTTTATTTGAAATCGTTAATTTATATAAAGCAAGCCAAATATAAACGTGCGATATATCTTCTTCGTGCCCTGTTCCCAGTCTATCTGGGGTCGGCGCAGTATGTTTCCTCTTCCATTCATATGTCAGATGTCATCATGCCATCCACTCCCTTTTGATTCATATCATCCATCCCACCGTAAAGGTGCTAGTGATGAATAAATGTATAGAAAAGAGACGGAACGGACCATCTCGAGAGACCCATGAACGGAGAGAGTGATTAGAATGACAACATTCCAATCCATACTGCTCAAGGTTTTGGCTTAGGTTTTATAGCCGGCCGCCTGCCTGACACCAAGCCTCTTTGGGTACGCTGTTGTTGGTGGTTTGCCCTCCACCATTCGGGTGCCCCAAGGTGCTTATTGGTCTACACCAGGCAATCTCCCTTAGTCGACTTTTACGACACCCATGGGATGAGTTGGGGTTGGCCTATTCTACGTTTTTTGTTCGCTCCCAGGCCAGCATAGAAGGCACGCAAATAAACGCGCGGTATATGTTCGTTATAAATCAAGAATTATTTAAAGTTGTCATATTGTCATGTTATATATATTTGCTATATTTGTCAGTGACAGCCATCGGTCCTTGTCTAGGTAGGATCCGCTCCACTAGAGGAACAAATGGTTACCGCCGAGGAACAAAAGCCTGGCCACCATCACTTAAGATCTCTTGAACATTGTTTAGGCCGGGATAGAAAAAAACGCCCACAATGAGGTCTATAACTATAGCCAATATACCGAAGGGGCAGGCAGAGGAGAATGAACATCCACGTTTCGCCAGTTATGTTAGGTCCCATGTAATAGGTGGCAAGCCTATTGCCATCTATCGGGCACGTAAATCGCAGTACATTGCTAGGTGGTATAAAAGGAACGCTGCTGTCCATTCCTATTTACTGTTTAAGCCCTTAGTCGCCTTGTACGACGACTATGCCGTCACCTCACGTCACTGGAAAAAGGTGGGCTTGCAGTGGAGATACATGAGCAATATTAAAATAGACAGTAAATAGATAATAGACAAATGTGAGACAAAGAATATATTAAATATATTTATATTTTTATTATATTAAATATATTTATATTTAAAATATTTTTTTTTTACACTCACACCTATCATCTAGCCCAAAGTAAGTAGCCTAAGCACTTGTGTTATGGATACTAGATGACAGACATATTTTAAATATAATTATGTATATAAATGTTGAAAATATACTACATAAACATTTACACAACCATGACTCGGGAACAAACATTTATGGTCATCACAAAGTTTGCCCCTACCAGGATTCGAACCCGGGACCTCTTGGCCAATACCCAGCGATCTGAGCATTCGACCAAGGTGGCCGTCAAAAGAAAAAAGAAATTCATTCTTTCTCTAACTAGGTCAAATAGATCTTACCAGATGGTGATTTGCCCAGACCGAGAAGAGCGTTACCGAAAATAGGTAGGGCCCATGGTCCTGGTATCAAATTGCCCAGCTTATATAGCCTCGATGCCCTCTGTCTTCTATGAAGGATTATCAAGACGGAGGTGATTAAGATGAGAATGTAGAAAACGAGACGACCTCCGATGAGCTGGTAACCCTCAATTTTGTCAACACTTTGCGTCATGTTGCCGACAAACTTGTATTGGAGTTTGACTGCTGAAAATATCAATAAAGGATGCATTAACATTTTCCCAACCCTTCCCTACACTTCTTTCAAAGTCCACTCATTGGGCATACTTCTCAAATGAATGAAAGAAGTAAGGGAAAATAGCAGGCCTAGCACAGGACGTAGACAAAATGTCTCTCCACCAATTGACATTGTTTTGTCTCGGAATTTAGTGGGAGTAAGAGCGAGAAGAAAATATTTTCTTTTCCCTGAGTAGATTTTCTCCACGTCCCGTGCCACGGGGAAGATGAACAACTGCAGGTAGAGTGGGGACTAACGTCTTATCTATGCCAGGAAATCCGCTGCGCCACGAAGTTCTTCTTAAAGATAATGTCTGTTTATTCCCTTGTGGGTAGACCGTAGTATTTTAATGTCCTTATTTTATATCTTTTCTTCGAATTTTTAAATTTCTGACGTGTTTTAAGATAAAAATAATTATGACTTTCATAAAACTTGAATTTAAAATCTTATACGTCACGTGCAAGCAAATAAAATATCATTTTAAAATATTACCTGCATAAAATTGGTTTGCAACAAGTATAGAGGCTTTTATAAATGAAATAAGATCTAATCACATCACTGGCTTATAAAATATGGAACAATAAAGATGCACATCCGTCTATAAGACTGTGTTGGTAACAATGAGGATACTCCAGTTTAATTTTACGAGAAATCAAGGCAACCTTCGATTTATGCCGTATTCAGATGATTATTACGAAGTATTTAAGGGGATTAATCTATGCAACTGCGTGTAATGAATACATAATTACAGATACCATGCGTAGTCTAATTTAGTTCCTGAGTATGCAATTTTTACTTCTTCTTCCCGCCTCAAGATCATAATTTTTCGAAATTCTTTTTCTAACCACCAAAATCTTTGTACTAATTTTTCTTACATTTATATGTTAAAATATAATGTTAAAATTAAAATCGAACATGCACTTTTTCTTTTGGTTGGACTCCCTATATCATGTTGCTCTAAGTTGCAGCTTCTGCGCTTGTGTTAAAGATAAGATTAGGGTGGGAGACGGATAAATTTGACAGGATCACTACTAAGAAGTTACTAAAGGCTTTTTTGATTGATAAAGATTATTACAATTTGCCCGAGGTTAAGGTAATTAACAACCCACTCGTGAGCTACGTTTTTTAATTTTTGCTGTGCCCTATCATGGTCTATGTTTTGATACCTTATTAATCTCCTTATTATGTAGTCTGACCTATTTAAAAACATAGTGTGGTAACAAATGTTCCGAGTTTGTATTTGAGTATTGTAATCACACCATACATAGTAACCGAACTTTTGTTTTGATTTTTAAGAAGTAATAATTAAATTCATTTGTCATGTTCTCCTGTAATAACAATCTGTAGTATCCCAACCAAAAAAAGGCACAATATTAAATGCTACTGATTCTGAGCGCTTAGTTAATTATAAAGATGACTAGATAAAGGTCACCTTTAACAACAACAGGCTGAAATTTCTCGCAATTGTTTACACCATTCGAGTACTTAGAATTAACATGTTAGTACGTCACCAAGTCGTTGTCATTTAAATAACATGTTCTGCATAATATTCTCCCTTTCGTAAATAACTATTTCATAATTACAAAATACAAAATAAAAGTGTATTTATAATTAATCAGTTAGGTATTTGTTAGGTATTCTCAATAGTTTGTTTATTTACTGAATTTAAATACAAAGTATATTGAGTTTTAAATGAGTGCTTTCCTAATTAGTAAATCAGTTTTTATTATTTTAGATACATACGTAGGGAAAGAGGGCCCAAACCGGGCATAGAGTGGTAGTGTTTTGTCGTGTAAAAGATCACTTTTATATAAAAGTCCCTATTCATCCTTGACGGGGTATGCAATGGTTATTAACGCCACAATTTTGTCATCTATATTAGGTCCCATGTAATACGTGGCGAGCCCACTGCCATATATTGGGCTCGTAAATCCCAGTAGTATATTCCTAGGTGGTATCACAAAAACACTGCTGCCCATTTCTTAATACAGTGTTATCCCCTAGTCGACTTGTACAAGAGACCTCACAGACAGAGCCAACCATCAACAACAGTATACTCAAAAGGGGTTGGTATCAGGCAAGCGACTTATTTTCAGGACTAAACTTCATGAATTTCAGAATAATAAAGACATGAATTTCGTAGTAGAATAATAAAGACTGGCCGTGTGGTGACGGCAGAGTAGAATACAATTGTCACCACCCCAAACCTCTCCCGTGGGTGTCGTAGAAGGCGACTAAGGATAAATCAGTGATGAGGAATGGGCAGCAGCATTCCTCTTATACCTACCAACTAGCAAAGTACTGCGACTTTTGTGCCCGATAAATGGCAATAGGCTCGCCACCTATTACATGGGACCTAGCCTAATTGGCGAAGCGTGGGTGCTAGTTCACCTCTGCCTACCCCTTCGGGGATATTGGCGTGAATTATGTATGTATGTATGTAATTTCGTAGTCTATGCGCCTGATTATCTGATACAGACAATAAATTTTATTAGTCGCCAGAACATTTGCTATTGGTATAATAGTAGGAGTTCTTGAGCAGTGTGTTCATAATCTTGGACTAACTCTTTTATCGTTAGAAAATAAAATCCTCATCAATTTTTTTAGTAACCGTAAATGTTGAATGATAAAAGCACCTACTATATCTAGCTACTCTGTACTGTACGTATTGTTTGAGTACCTATTAGAACATATCAGCATCTACTGAGTTCATGTCACGAGGCTTCAGGGGAGGCCCAGGAGAAGAGCAACATCAGGAAATCCAAATAAATAAATACGCATGGAAAATATTTTTTTCATCCCACCATCTCGGAAAAAGCGATTTTGCTCTTCGATATCTGAGTGCAAAAGCCGTTTTTATCCTCTAGAGGTTAAAGTAAATTTGAATTTAGAACATCGTGTGCAATGAGTTTGTGAATTCAAAACATCACATTTCTACCTCCATGGTGCCGAAATTGTCATGCAACCTATTTTAATTTGTTAAAAACTCAGACTCGGAACTTTCTTGGTGCACTTTTTTTGTAATTTGCTTTGCGCGCGCCATTTTCTTTTCACGTCACAAATGCTTGCTGGACGCTTGAGTCAAGCATTTAAAAGCTATTTAGGTCTGTTTGATTTGTTTACGCTAGCAACGGAACAAAAACATACAGAAAATCAACGTGCTTGACTCAAGCTGATTGACCGTCTCGGAACTCCATTAGGGACGGTAAACTTTTATTAGGGACTTACAGGTGGATGAATGTTGCGGGTGTGGCTGGGTGGATGGGTGGCTGTTGGAGGTGTGTCTGGGTGAATGGGTGTTTTGAGGGTGTGTCTAGGTGAATGGGTGTTTTGTTGGTGTGTCTGGGTGAATGGGTTTTTGTGGGTGTGTCTGAATGGATGGGTGAGTATTGTGGGTGTTTCTGGGTGATTGGGTTTTTTTGGGTGTGATTAGGTGTTTTGTGGGTGTTTCTGGGTGATTGAGTGTTTTGTGGGTGTTTCTGGGTGATTGAGTGTTTTTTTGGTGTGATTGGGTGTTTTGTAGGTGTTTCTGGGTGAATGGGTGTTTTGTGGGTGTTTCTGGGTGAATGGGTGTTTTGTGGGTGTTTCTGGGTAAATGGGTGTTTTGTGGGTGTTTCTGGGTGAATGGGTGTTTTGTGGATGTTTCTGGGTGAATGGGTGTTTTGTGGGTGTTTCTGGGTGAATGGGTGTTTTGTGGGTGTTTCTGGGTGAATGAGTGTTTTGTGTGTGTTTCTGGGTGTTTTTTGGGTGTTTCTAGGTAAATGGGTGTTTTGTGGGTGTTTCTGGGTGAATGGGTGTTTTGTGGGTTTTTCTGGGTGAATGAGTGTTTTGTGGTTGTTTCTTGGCGAATGGGTGTTTTTTGTGTGTGTCTGAGTGGATGGGTGTGAATGTTGTGGGTGTTTCTGGGTGGGTGGGTGTTGAGAGTGTGTTTGGGTTAATGGAAGGGTGTTGTGGAAGTTTCTGGGTGAAAACAGAAACTGTTGTGATTGTATTTTTTTATTTTTATTTTGCAATTTCCTCGTTGGGGGGGATGAAAAGTTACGTGTTGCACTCGAGTGCAAAGATTTTTCACCTTGTGCTCTTTTGATTCCCTCGCTATCGCTCAGGATTCTAATTTTTGAATCACTCGCTACGCTCGTGATTCAATTTTAGAATCCTTCGCTAGCTCGGTCATCAAAATTGAGCACGCGGTTAAAAAACAACTTTGCACTCACGTACAACAAATAACTATTTATATATTTATTTTGACTCGTTTTTCCTACTCCGTCCATGTTGCCCGCCCTTCCTTTACTTGAAATAAAACTTCATTTTCCTTTATTTTTTTCCGATTTTCATTTATCAATGATGTATGTATCACTTGTAAATATAATGATCGAAGTTGGTAAAATGAATAAATAAATTGAATTGAACTATCAGAAATACTTAACAATACAAACATTCACGGAAGTATAGAAGTTTAGCTGATATAAACGTATTACTCATAACGAAGATATCAAAGATCATACTAGACACGAGTGTAAACAATAAAACTTATCTGAAGCAGACACATTGTAACAATTTCCTGTCTCATGTTGATCGGTGAGAGTTATTCGTACTACAAGTAGACTAATATTAAATTATTCCGATCTGTCACCCTGCTCTGAACAAAATTTCGTGTCTAGAGAGCAATCTAATTGCAAGATAAGCTAATAAACCGTTACAGTTCATTGTCTAAACGTTAAGGATGCAGTGCAGGTTTGTCTTCTCAATAAGATGGAGCCAGATAAAGTGCTGGAGTTGGTAGCAATCGTGAAAAAGGTCAACGATGAAAATTTGTACCAATTCAAACATTATAAGAATCATCTTCACTTTAAACGACAGGTTTGTGTGATTTCATTTGACAATTTACATTTTGATCTCCTTTATTCTTATTTCTGTAGGTATAAAATGCATGTTGGAATATTATTTATTAAATTATCAAAAATCAGTAATACTAGTATAAAATAAAATCGTGACTAATCAAAGAAATGAATAAATAAATTAATTTAATTAACCATTAAATTAAAATTTAATTCTTAACAAAGCAATGAGACACATTTTTGGAGATATAGTAAATTGGAGAAAGTTGCAATTAAACTAAAATGCAATGTAAATTTTGTGTAGAATTCCACCATAACTATTCAAACCTTTATTTTTATACGTTTAGTTTAAATAATTTAATTAACTTTAATGTGTGACAATTAACATTCTACATGTGGTGTGTAGCATTTTATAATAGATTTCTATTTTATTTTCGATGAAATGCCCTTTATTTCTTGCAATAAGTTCTTACACTGAATATCAAATCTCCTTAAATATTACATAAAATGTACTTTAGAGCGTGTATGTGCGACCCGGACGTTTATTATTCGCGAGAAAATGATGGTTTTTTAAAAATTATTTTTGCATTTTTAGAATTATGAAAATCTAATGTAGGTAAGTACTTATGTCATTTTAAGCAACGTCATTTCCGATCATAAAATAAGTGAATATCCTCCATTAGCAATGACCTGTACATAAGAACATCCTCTATCAATAATTTTGGATCGGTAGGACGTTAGGCAATAATTGATTACCTAACGAAAGCTAATCGTAAATTTATGGACAAGGAAACGGTAATTAGATCTAAACAGGTCGTCAATATTGGTCTAATTCAGTTTGATGGCAGGTTTAAATTGTAAAAGGACGCACTTTTCTTTAGCAGTTAAAACGTGTGAAAGGACTGTTTGAACAATATAACATGTCACTTTACTGATATACCACCTATATGTGTCATACGAGAAATGGGATAAGTATATCTATGCAGTTAATTATCATTATCGTGATCCTTTTTAATGTCCCCACTTAAGAATGTCTTATGTGTGATCTAAGATGGAATGCGGATTGATGTAGCGGGACGAAACGCTTAAGTAGCCTGCCGTAGAACAAGGGAACTTAAAGTAGAGGATACTGTATTATATTTTTGGTCACTCATCCAATGACCGACCATAGGTAACATTATTTAGTTTACAATTGCAGGTTGAGCACGCTAAGCTACAGCCATCGCGCTCCAATTATTATCAAATACATTATCATAACTAATATCAAATTTAAAACTACAGACATCCGTGCCGTAGGTACTTACATACACTTCATCTTCTTGCTAGTTTTCTTTTTGCTGTTTCAGTCAAATCATATAACAATGTGTTTTTCAGTGAAGCTTGACTTAGATGTAAATAAATATCATGAATCGTCGACACCTATCTTGATATCTAAAATTAAATATTTTCCCTAGACAGTGTCGCAACACAATTTTCGCGGAACTCTTGTCGGCTTTAATCTCTTTGTGTGTAGTCTGCAATTAAGAGATACTTTCTATACTATCCTGGGAGTACTCCTTTATTCTAGAGCTATGCCCTGGAATCGAGGACGTAAATAACTCTAGCACCGAGGACACTTAATGTGCTGAAAATAATTATGGAAGCAATGATATAGGAATTATATGAATAGAATGAGAAAAATGATTGTATGAAAATAACTAATTAGAATACACTGCGCTGTATCAAGATAACCTGGAAACAGAGCGGGAAGATCATGATATATCTACGCCATGCAATATTGCAATATTGTGTCTCTGGCACTCAATATTGTGTTAAGCCGTTGCATTGTGGATGGTAGTAGACGTGGCTGGTGCAATAAACATTTACAATTGTTAATCTACAGATTGCTCTCGATTATTGTTTATATTTATAATATCATAAATGTTTGGGTAATAAAAGTGAAAGTCTACTACACGAGGAATACCTACTATCTCTATGAAATTATATCTTTGCATTTTGATTCTATTAATACTTTATTAATCTCGTGTAAAACGAGATTAACAAAGCAATAAATAAGATAACATTGTTTATAATCTTACATTGACATCATTAATTCCTATTATATACTTGTCGGTGGAAAATAATGATGTCATATAAAATTTCGTTTAAATAAATTTAATATTATGTGAAATTTTTTTCTTATCTATTATTATTGCTTTACTTTCGCTTTTAAATATTAATTTGATTTATTCTACAGTGTTCACTTGGGTGAAATAAAGTGGAAATATGATGTCTTACTTTTTTGCAGGTGGAAAACATTAAAAACATAATTTATTATTCCAGGCATTCATATCCTTCGGTACGTTTATGTTGACTATGAGTAGCGGAGCCACCTTGGGATTCTCGGCGATTCTCATACCACAACTGGAGCAAGAAGGAAATGGGAAGTACTCCACGGAAATAGTGTCATGGGTTGGTACGTATAGGAAAACTTGCGTGTCATATGCATGTAATAGTATAGAAAATAGTATAAGGGTAAAAGGCCCAAAGCCCCAATATTTCCGTCAGCCATTTTAACTGCTTCCCCCTTGAGGCGGCACGTGGACAGTCAAGAGTAGGCACTTTAGGCAACATGCCCAGTTTGGGCCACCTTCCTCGACGTCCTTACAGATAAAATAGACTTTTAACACATGCTCAATTTCTCGCAGTTTTTTAATGATTTTATTTTTAACTTCACTACATTTTATTATTGCGGCAAAAGAATCAATATTGGCAAAAACTCATATTGGCACAAACTCTTTTTTTTTCGTTATATTTTTTTCTTTATAATTTACGTTTTCAAAGTAAAACTCGATTTTACTTTGAAAACGTAAATTATAAGACATTATTTGAAACTCTATTTTTATTCATTTCAGCGTCTATACCTTCCTTAGCGCTGGTTCTTGGAAATATTATATCAGGATATTTTATGGATAAATTTGGACGAAGAAAAGCGCAACTGAGTTTAGCATCACTTTTTATGTGTGGATGGATAGTGATTGCACTATCAAATGATATCCTAACTTTTATACTCATTGGAAGATTCATTACCGGCTTATGCCAAGGATGGCTCGGCGCTCTTGGCCCAATATTTGTCGCTGAAATCAGTTCACCAAATCATAGAGGATTATTCTTAGGCGCATTATCATTCGCAATATCAGCGGGAGTATTCATGTCACATTTACTTGGAACATTTCTTCAATGGAAAACTTGCGCTATGTTTTGTGGAGCCCTTTCTGTAATTGGATTCGCAATTATATATCAGGCGCCCGAATCTCCATCGTGGTTTGCATCGAAGAATCGCATTGATGATTGTGTAAAATCTTTTTATTGGTATAGAGGCACAAATAAAGAAATGACAGCAGAATTAGACGGGCTACTTTTAAAAGCAATGAATACAGATAAGTCCCAGGGGAAATATCAAACGTTAACAAAAAATATGAAAAGGCCTGAATTTTGGAAGCCTTTATTTATTATGATTATATTTTTTGTTGTATCGCAACTAACTGGAGTCAACGTTATTTGTGCATATACTACCTTTATGGTAAATGGATTGATAGCAACATCAAAAATCTCCGATACGTACATTACTATGTTAAGTATCGATGTTATTAGATGTGTCTCATTGGTGGTTGCTTGTATTTTGTTGAAAACGTCAGGCCGAAGACCTTTAGCCATGTTTAGCGGAATATTTACATTCTCTTCACTTATATCTTTAGCTTTATATTTATATTTAGTAGAAATAGGCTCTATAAAATACTTGTCGTCCATTGTAACTCTAGGATTATTTGGAACTTATATATTTTTTTCAAACTTGGGAATATCTTCCCTGCCGTGGAATATGGTAGGGGAAGTTTTTGCAAATGAGACCAAAGGCTTAGGCTCAGCAATAAGTGTTATGACAACCTCGGTAGCATATTTTGTTATATTGAAAATGGCACCATTTATGTTAAAAAGCATAGGACCACATGGCACTTATTTATTTTTTGGTATGTCAACACTACTTGGTACTGTATTTTTATATTTTTGTCTTCCAGAAACTAAAGGTAAGACATTGCTAGAAATTGAAGATAATTTTAGACGTGGCAATTAACTTGTCACTAAAGAACATAAACTCGAATAGTATCTTGAACCGTGATGATAATACATACATACATAAATCACGCCTATATTCCCTAAGGGGTAGGCAGAGGTGAATTAACACCATTTATCGCCAATTTAGCTAGGTCCCGTGTAATAGGTGGCGAGCCTATTGCCATCTATCGGGCACATCAATCGCAATATATTGCTAGATGGTACAAGAGGAATGTTGCTGCCCATTACTCATTGGTGTCTTTACCCTTAGTCGCCTTGTACGACACCCACGGGATAGATGGGGGTGGTGACAATGTTGTATTCTACTCTGCCGTCACCACACGGCTCTAGTGATGATAAAAGTAATTGTTTAATAATATTAGTATTATAAGTAATTATTTTTAAATCAAAGTAAAGTTAATCTTGTACATAAATTAAGATGTTTTATGAATCTATAATTATTTTCTCTATTACATCGTATTTGTTACGAATAATTACTTTGTGTTACACAGTAGTATATTGTAACGGTAGAGTAGAGACAAAGGGTGGTTCTTATGCACCCCCGATTACAAAAACAGGTCTATTTCACGGTCCGTTTACCTTGCAAGTGGCACGCGTCCTTAAGCAAATATAAAATAAAAAAATACAGCAAATATCTTCCTGTTGTGACACATGTATCTTGGCCATTTCTCCAGCACACGTCCTAAGAGGATCCGAATCCATATGCCAAGAGTTTTTTCTACTCAGTTCCCACGTTGGTACGCGACATGTTTTTGTCGAGAAGAAAAAACTACCAGGAAAACATCTGGAGAGTGGAGCTCGGTTATTTTCGGAGGACCCAACGTGTTTATGAAGTTAAGTGTGAGGAAGTTGTTAATGAAAGTGTGCATCAAGTTTTTCAGTATGGTTGTCTTGCTTGTCTGCAGTGATAGTTGGTGTACGTGCCTAGGTTATACTTAAAAATATTGTAAATGCGTACTATACGGCGCATTTGGCATGTGCCTTTTAACAATTTTCTTGATAAATCAAAGACTTGTTAACTTGTGTATTTAATATACATGGAGCACTCATGAAATTTTATATATTTTGTGTTGTACTAGGAGGCTGTATAAATTTTTGTTAGGATTCCTACAAAATTACAAAAAGGGGCCTGAAATATATGAAGAATTATAGCTTAATACCGGAGTCATATCTGCGCCTACCACTATCCGGGTGGCTGCCTAAGCCTTTATAACTTTGGATTTTACTGGATTTTGGTTGGATTTTATTTTTAATTATTGTTTAAAATTAATAAAAATAAAACCCAAGCTTAACTGGATCCACAGTAATTGTAAAAGGACCAGCTTTGGATTACAGCAATTTATTTTTACATTGCTAAGGGTACTTGTAGGCAGGGCTAGAAACCGGTACAGCTATATTTTTTCTATGGAACCCTAACAGTAATCGGAAAGGTATTTTACTTGCTGCTTTTTTTTATTTATAAGTTGAAGACAATTTTAATGTATATGAAGATGATCAAGATCTATTTATATTTTGATATATAAAAATACCAGTTCCAAATTTGGTTTTTGACTTATAAATAAAGTTCAATGGCAAAAGCATGCAAATACTTACTGGTTATTTTGTGAGATATTTAATTTAATTTTAACATGAAAGTTATAATCAACTTTAAAAGAATCAGACCAAACACTAATAAAAAAATCGGTGCCACATTTCCTACCATGTAGTAATTTTTTTTGCGTTAGGTCACTTTTATAATTAATGTACGATATTAATAGGTCTTTTGTATTTGAGTAATGAATACTTTACCTTATGTTTCTTTTAGTTAATTTGAAATGTAAAATTATGCTAATATCATTTTTTATTCTTCAAGCTGTAGGTGACATTAGCTAACAATCGAATCTCATCAGCATACCAACTGGCATAGAATTCAGTTCTTTAGGATTTGGGTAATGTATGCACGCCACAAAAGCCAATCGGGAAATCCTTGGAGTGCATCGATATTGGCTCCATTTGAATGTCAAACAGTTCCTGCTCTTTTGTTTGTGTGTTCCACTTATATCATATCTGTTGGCCACTGGAACGAACATTTTAATAATTCAGTGCGCGCCACGTGGCTAAACGGAAACCGCACACGTGCTATCAATTAGAAATGGAACGTAGAAAAAACTCGCCTAGAATGTTATTCAAACGTGCCCCTTTGAAGTAGGCGGAGTTGCAACCTTTACAATGATAGAAAGCGAATGTTTTAACCCTACTCTTGTGTTGTTGTGAGTTGTAGTAATATAATGCGCGATAAATCGTCAATTTATTTTAGATAAAATTGATAGCTGTAACATTTGCGCTTGCATAATGAATCCAGTAGAATTGACAAGCTATTAGAAAAAAAGAGGCGAAGAAAATTTTGAAAAATTATGCGGTTTTGTTCAGGTCTTCGTAAATTTTCGGATCTCATTTCTTTGTTATAATATCCAAACAAGTTAAAATAAAAATCAAATAATAAGTAGACAAGCTAATAAATATGTGATGCAGCAGATCTTCGATATTCGGTTGTTTTTTTAGTTTGTATTATTAATTATTAGTATCATCTCATGTCAATCATATTTTGGTATTTTGGTGTGTGAAAAGTAAATGAATAATCCAACTCACAGTATAACAGTCCAAAGCTTATATTTTTGGTTCTTCAGTAGAGGAATAACATATACACACACAAATACACAATTTACATTAAAAAAGAATTTACAATTAATATTTAAGAGAAAACAACGTGCACTTCGCGTCGTGGTGTAATTTCGAGCTAGTTGATTCGTTGCTAGGCAACGCGATGCGGCGCGGGGTGCACGTCAGTTACATAAATAGGTTGTATAGGTGATTATTTATTTTATGTGTAATATATAGATACAATGATAAATAGTTTAATAATATATGTAATTATTATAAATAAACTAAATAAATGTAGAAGAGTAGCCTACATCATATTATTATATAATAATGGAAATGGACCGATATTAAATAGCTTGGTTTTGTTTATTTTGTAATAATAGGTATATTCTTTTCATAAATGTAATTTTTGTTATTCATTTCATGAAATTTACATAATGTTTGTTTGCAGCGGAATACAATTATTGTACTATTTAATAAAAATATTAAATAATAATGATTATAATAATTTTAATATCTTAAATTACATAATGAGAATATTCTGTAAAGGAGGTAAAGGATGTGATAGCGAGAGGAGTAAATGAGAAATTGGTGAAGGATAGAAAGGCCAGGAAGAAGAAGACATAATAAGAATATTAAATATGTCAAGAGAATCAAACAAGTATGGACACTAACTTGGAGGTGAAAACTACTCATTTACATAAAACGTTAGCAACATTTTGATACAATTAGTTTAAATAGTTAATACCCATGTGCGTGGAGGCGGAAATATTTGAATAATTCAACCATTATTGCAGCAGGGAGGAAGCAAGGTTGGTGTAATATGCCAAATGTTATAATGACATGTGCAGTGCGCATTATGCTCCCGTGATTCCGGTGTTTCGTTTCCCCGGGGGATGAAATAAATTTATTAAGTATTTAAGTCCACACGTGTTTTAAAAATTTCATTTTTGTGAAGTTTAGTTTGTTTCATATGCACATTTGATTACCTATTATATTTGATAAAAAATGTCTCATCGAGTTATCAGATCGGTGAAGGTCGATCTTCCACGGCTCTTAGACTATTTTAAACGATTGTGGGTGCGTGAATCAGCCTAAAAGAAACAAGCAACCGATCAAGTTAAAACATTTTTAGTTAAATAATGCTGAGAACATACAAGAAAAAAAATCGATTTCGATCCTGTTAATTAACAGGAAACACATATGTTTCGAATTGGCAGTAAGATGAAATAGAATTTAACTAATTACAGTCAAACAAAAGCATATGCCACCGTGACTTTCGTTTACGGATCAACAAACTTATCGAAGTAGCCGCGAAGTGTGCAACTCAAAATGTAAAACCTGGAAATCGCAGAAATTTTACGGGAATTTGAACCTTGTTGTCGAGACGAAACGACATTGGCGCTATGCTCGAAACGAACGTTAACTTTGTAAAGCTTTAGTTAAAAGACTGTTGCTGTATAATCTGTGTAAGTTACCAGATGTTGCACACCGTATGTCGTCTGTGGTGGTCGGAGCAACAGACGCAATTTCACTGTCTCTTATCAAGCAATCTGGCTGATTTGATAAAACAAAAAGTTTACCTAAAGGCAGCCAAATAAATGAACCGGCCCCATTTGTGTATGGCTTTTACAGAGCAACTTGATTCGTTTGGAGATTTGTTTTCGGACACAATCATTATTTTTCATCTACAAAGAAACGAATTTTGTAATTGTTTTGAATTTATTACCACAGCTGAGTATAATAGAAAATAGTACAAAGATTTTGGTGGTTAGAAAAAGAATTTCGAAAAATTATGGTCTTGATGCGGGAATCGAGCCTGCGTCCGCTGCTCGCAGCGTAAAATCTTTGTACTAATTTTTCTGTTAAAATAAAATCGAATAGTTTATAATGAAAATTCCAAATTATTTAAAGTTATCAGTTCACGTCAGACAGAATTGGGAATGGGCGCATGTGTAAATACAAGAAAAGAGACAAAACTTTGTTAATTATTTGAGCAAACGGCTGGAGGTACCAGTTTTTTACCGCCACCACTATGAAAGATTAATAAATTCGCCTCCTAAGCTCTGCACACTTGGATTTTGAACGCGAAACTGCATAGAAAAAGTGTTTATTCACTTTTGTACGTTAGTTTTGGTGCTCCCTTAAGGCCAAGTCCATTTTTTGCTGGTTCCCATGAACCCTGTGACAATGGCTTCGACCTTACTGAAAGGCCGAGGAGATCCGCGCAAGAATAAATATTATATGACAATAGGGTAGCTTCTTTGACTTTGCCTCGGGTATATGGCTTTATGTGTCTTGATACTTTACTGTTTTACGTGAAAGTAATTAACAGATTACGGCACTCATCATTAGCTCTTTAAATACTGCTGGGGCATAGGTCTTCCCTAAGGATCGAGAGCCTTAAAAAGGAGCAAAAACCTGGTCACCCTTTCGCACTATTCTTATCATTGTATTTTAAATATATGTTGTATTTTCGAAACAGTAGATAATTACAAAAAATTGGTTTAAAAATTATTGAAAAAATGTTGCTGATTATTATTTTTTCAAAATCATTTTAATTTCTTTTTCTTTGTAATAATTATTCTAGAATTTATGTAAAGTTCAAACAAAAATTACCTGCAGTCAATCCATTATAACAAATCACTTATCGTTAATGCTATTTTATTTCCATTTAATATACAATTAAACATATTATTAAACTAATAAAGTTTGTAAGGACTTAATATTTAGAATAATCATATTTAAATATTTTGCAAATACTTTTCAGTTCTATAATCTGTACCTATATCAAGTATTAAGATAAGTTAGTCGTCGTACAATCTCGGGACAACAAAGGTATAGCGGCCCGTAACGGACTTTTTTCCTTGCGTCGATCAAGACTTCTTCCTTATGGTAGGTTTTGTCATGCTAAGGAGTCTTTAGAATTCCCACGCATCAGCTAACCTGATTTCTTATCCCGCATGTAATATGCAATACCACGTGCATCAGTCTCTTGATTGCCTGAGCTTTAGTGCTTAAAACCGAAATTGTGGGACTTTAGTTACACCTTCTAGTTAACTGAATTAATGCTTTAAGGTTCGTGACCACATTAATAAGAAATACCATAAATAATTATTAATAATAATTAAATAATAGAGTAGTGAGTAGTAGTCGAGTGAAGAGTAATTTTTTAAACTTTGTTGATATCTATGTGATTTACGTGCGCGATAGATGGCAATAGATAGCTCATCTCCGATTATTATTAATTGGCGAAATGGGAGTGTTGATTGACCTCCGCCAATTTATCCTCTTCGGCGATAATCTTTACCTTCCCTTAGTAAGGTATTATTGTAAAATAACCAAACCAGTGGTTATCGTTCGTGGGTCGCGTAAACAATATTCAATACAGATTCTTGAAAACATGAGCATTTTAAAATTATCTTCTCAACCCCATTATGTCTGCTTTCCCAAATTGTAGAGCGCTTTAAGTGGGGTAATAATCTAAGAAAGATATGGTCAATAAACGGTAAAAACCCTTGAGACTTCTCAAAATAAACAATCATTCTTTAAAAGTGCACTTGTTGCTATTGTGGAGTGCCTACGAAAACTGGTCTAACTGCCGCACTCAGAGACGTCAAATAACGTTAATGAGTACTTAACGTCAAAAATGACAATTCAAAACCAGTCGCTATTCTTGCCGGGTCTATGGTCTTGATTTGAATGAACATTTTTGACATTAAATACTCATTAAAATTAATTGACGTCTCTGAGTGCGGCAGTAAGCTTCCGAACTAACCAATCCGTTCGAGTTTCTAAAACTTTAAAGTGAGGGAAGAGAGATTGGGTTGACCCAAATTAATTGATTTCATTTACCGCGGTGAAAGGAAAAAGCAGAATACACGAAGAAGCAGAATACAGGAAGAACAGGAAACACCTGTTCTTCCTCCCACTTTTAGCTCCCGTAGATGTCGTGAGCTGCGGCTTCCCGCGATTTGTACCAGATCTTCGGGCTACCTTATGGGGGTACCCTACCTACCTACCTTACCTACCTACCAACGCTACGCCTACTGAGGCACAGCGGTCATTCGCAATATGCCCTGCGCATTGCCGCTTAAGGTCTGCAACTCTTCGGGCTATGCCGTTGACCTTAGTTCTCTTATCATTTCTAATATGATCACGCATGTATATAGAATAGTTCATTATTTACCAAGGCCGACAAAACAAAGAATGCCTCAGATCGCAAGTAATTGACAAATTATGCCAACTGAGGCCTTCTTTTTATCGCCCGAGGTAAAATTTATAGTTTTATGTCATCCCCTCACCAGGAAGTGGGATTTTCAGTACACGTATGGGACGGAAAAGTCCACTTTATGGTTAGGTGTGACATAAATATATTTAGGGACCAGTAGTACTGTTGTTTTCATAATCATCATAAATGATATGAAAGATAACATTCCAACAACACGTGTTCATCGCATCGAAAAGTTTAATCACCTGAAACAGCGCCTGACGAATGGAGCGTAAAATATTTAAATGGAAGCGGGAGTAGCGTGCTATAGCGTAAAATATGGCGATATTTTTGATGACGAAAAAAATTAACCCCGACAAGGAATTATTAAAATTCTTACCCCGGAAACGTGGGAGCGTGCGGAACGGTGCAAGAAATAGGTGCGCTGGTGTTTACTAACATTTACGTGGTTGGCATTCTTCTGTGCCATCTGGCACCACAAATGACATGCTGTCAATTACCGCCAAAATAATTTATTGATTAAACGTAACATGCACAAAAATCTACGGTTTGTTGTATAGTATCTATATTTAAAACTATTGTAGGTATTTTTATTTCTTTAACAATTTTACTATTCTGTTTGACTGTATTGTAACGTTCCAAAAGAAGAGTAATTTTAAGGGTCCAGTGGATACCATGTACTTGATAGGAGGTTGAATGGGCACTTTTGTGCAGGTAAGATCCAATTATGGAGGTCCAATGAGCACCGAACCCATAAAACAGTATACTTCAGCAAGAATAGATTTAATTCTAAAAACATATCACCTTGGCCAATGCATTGAGGCTACCATGATCTTAGGTCTTAACGGCAGGCAGACCAAAGTTGGTTTACTGCCTAAAACGGCTACGAAATCAGGAACTGGGTTTATCACCCAGTTATTTCATTACCATTTATTACAGGTAATAACAATATGAGAATGGACCTCCAAATTACTAAAATGTCTGCAGTCAATTTTCAACAAATTGTGAGGTTAGACAGAAAACAGGAATGAGTATTGATTTTATAAGTAAATAATATATTTCTTTAATTTTTTTATTTAATATACCTACTTTTAAATTTTTTATACTAACTCCTAACCGGTGCAGACTTAGCTAATCACCATAATGTTATAATATATACCATACCTGGTGCCATCCCCACAAACTTTTGTATGCCATAGTCTTGAATAGAAAAAGAGCGGCGCATAAAATCAACGTGAAATGCGTTCCCGAAATCCTGTGATCACCCGTTAGCGCCGACTCCCTTGGTTCGGGACTTATTCGTCAGGGAGTAACGGCAGCACATTAAAATCACAATGGGATATCGCCTTACCGTTAACGGTTAGACGGCCGGGCTCTACAGTCCTGGTTAGAATGAGATTTAATTCGGGTTTAAATTATTTTCGGCTTTAATAGGTATATCCGTTACTATGCTAATATGTTTCTAGGTACGTTTATATGTGCTAAATGTGGCTATGTAACAGTATTATTAAATTATTGATTTCCTATATTTATGACCTCTAACCTAATTTTAATTCATCAAGATTACCACGGTTTCTTTGTGTGAGTATTTTGTCTCTTTTTTTTTTGTGTACATAAATAAATAAATAATAATAAAATAAATAAGATTTCTGTAGTTTGTTGCTAACTAACATGACGTCACATAATATAAGTCACGCTGTTTCAAGTTGTATAATAGAGTCAATGATGTATGTAGTCTTCCTAGGTAAAACATTTAGAGTTGTCTTTTAAAACCAAAAACATGAACCATAACATATTAAAATCATTATTTTTAGAGTGACGAAATAAATCCAGAAGTTATTTAATCTTGATTACACTTAAATTAATAATGGTGTAATCAAAATAATAATGGTCTGACATACAATATAAATTTAAGTTTATATTATTTCATTATTTCCCTAATAATTTATTATTTTTAAACTGTTGATTAATCTCTAACTGACAAGAGTTGCATAAGCCGGGCCTGTACAGCGGCTAAATTAAAGAGATTTAAGTAGGTCATTCACTGTCAAATAATTGGTCCGAATTACCATAAAGGGTCTTTGTCTAAATGGGGTTGAAATTAGGGGAATGTGTTCTAATAGTTTGATCCTAATCATTGTCATTAACAATCCTTAAGAAAAATTACGAAGTTTCTAAAAATGTGTGCCTAATCTCAGAAAAAATATTGGAATATTCCACTGTATTTACGTTTGCGTAGATTTTTTCAATAAAACAGACAGTTATAATGTACGTTATTTATTTCTGTATTTATTATTAACATGTCATCATCTTTATTTTTACAATAAAATATTAAATTATTATAAACTAACATCACAATATGATTATACTACAAGGCACTATATATTAGTAGGTATTATAACTACACGACTTTGTATAATAGGTAGGTGCCCTGTGACTTGGCAAAGTTACATTATTTTATTTTGCTCATAAATAAAGTCATTTTGTCACTTAAAATTAGATTACATGACAAGAGGCTAGTATGTGAATAGTCATAATTATTGCCAGGTGAAGTGTCCATTATACTAAATAATCCATAGGTTAATACATCTATGATTTAATCGATACATTAATCAAATAAAAGTTGATCTACTCAATTATTTGGTCAGTTATATAAATAGTATGAACTCGCCTCGTATAGGGGCAATAAAGTGCACGAGCTTCATTATTCCACTGACCGTTACGGAACACCTTGCGCCCGCGCCGACAACCGACTTTGGCACTCACAGCTGTACATTTCATTACATACATAATTACAACTTAATAAAACTATAATTACCTACAGGAATTACAATAACATCGTTAGGTATTTTTCTTAGACAAAGGTCGAGATTGTCTCGTCTTTTCCTGCCACCATTTCAGAGTCTCTTCAAATTGCTCTCTATCTTCAGGAGTCACTTGAATGTCTGGAAGCTCTTTCTTTAATTCCATATCACTATAGTCCACATACTTAGGTTCATCGTCTTTGAACTTATACTGGTTTTGTCCTAAAATTATATCTGGCTTAATCACTTGCAATGGTATATCATTTTCTCCGCTATATCCAAGGTGAATTTGGTGATGCAAGGAGTCGGAGTACTTAACTTCAAAATCACTTTCATGAACCGGCATGTCAGTCTCATTCAAGTAAGATTGTTCAGGAATCACCGTGAACTGTTCGGCAGAGTTCGGGAAAGCGAAATGGCCTTCTAACAAATGCACGTTCACTTCATCCTGTCCCAGGAGATCTGATGATGGAGTCAACGGCTGCCCAACGCCTTCTTCTTCGTCATACAAATGAGGAGTGGACACAAGTTGGAACGTTTCATGTGCAGGTAGCTCCATGTACTGATGCTGAGGTATTTGCTGCAAAGTTCCATCTAAATCATCCTCATCCATGTCGTCGTCATCGAGTGCTGGGGAGTTCATCGAAAAGTAGCTTCTTTCATGACTGTTGTCCCTGGGTGACGAAGACGCAGGTGAAGGGAATGATTCCATTGACGGCCGGCCGGAGTTCTCTTTGTCTGTGTGACCTATATTCAACAGTGTTTCCAAATTTCTTATGTACTCGACAGCCATACGCAAGGTTTCCACTTTGCTAAGTTTCTTATTTGGTCCTCTGTTCGAGTTGGCGCTTTCGAATGCAGAAGCCACCTCCTCGGGTATGTGTCGCCGTAGGGCGGCGAAACCGTCGTTAACTTGCCGCACCCGGTTTCTTTCGCGCGCATTTCTCCGTGCGACGGCGAGAGGAGCCGGCGACCGCCCGCTGTCTTCTGTGCTGTTCTCTCGAACTCTCGGCTTCTTGGCGACGGTGGCAATGCTGGCTGGGTCCACTGCGCGCACTAACGAACTCACGGAAACAGTTGCTGGGGGTTGAACCTTCGCCTTCTTGCGCACTATAATGATTTCTCGCCTAACGGTCTGCTGGGCCTCATTGTTCGAGATGTTCACGCTATTATTCACGGTCTCCTGGAGCACCTGAGGCGAATTGCGGAAAACAACGACGCCAATGGAACTCATTTCGGCGCGATGAGTTGCCGTTTTAACATGTTCCGACTGTTTGCGCTTTGATTGGTTGCGGGGTTGAGATGATTCGGTCACGTACTACGGAGTAACTGTAGTTGGTTGTCGGGTTAATAGTTTAGATGGCGTCAGGGCGCCGGCCGCGACTGGAATGGCGCGTGCCACCGCGGACGCACCTGGGGTGGCTCGCGGGCCGCGGGGGGATCTACAGGGGTACTTACTAGTTGCACACATGCTCTTTCAAAGGGGCGGATTGGGGAAGCGTTCTCGATCACAATAACATACCCCACCACTACCGATACAGTTTATAGTTTACGACTTCTCTAAGGTGAATTCAGCTTGTGGACCCGTAAAGGCCAAGATCACATGCGTAACATAACTGTAGTTATTTGACATTTTGTTCTCGGTCATATTTGCTATGAAAATTTGTCCGTCGTTTATTATACATAACGGTGTAGCTACTTAGTTCGCTTGGGATAATTAGGGGGTTAATAAGTGTAAGTAATTAAAAATATGTATTTGTTTATTATTAAAAATATTTACCTACCTATTCACCTAGTTATGAGAAAGATTTTTTTTAATAGGTATTATTATTGTATGAATGAATATAGTATTTTTTTGATGTAGGTAACCGTTTTATGAAATCGACTCCGTAACTGTACTATACCTGATGGTTTTTAAAACATTACTAAAATATTGTAAGTTCTAATGATAATCATTTTGACGATACATTAAACTTGGTTGCATATAAAGGGTTCTCCGTTGTATGCTGTTTTCTGTACATTATATTAAGCTCATTTCGATTGCAATAACGGAGCTAAGCCGCTGCATTTTGTGAATGGAATTTGAAAGCGGACGCCATTAGGGTTGGAAGCTTACGGGTAGCGGAATGTGAACCTTTTTTATTTTTTAAGAAAGACTAATTAACATTGTTAACTATTATTTTAATTTTCATTTGAACAGTATATAAATGTTAGAAAAATTATCACAAAAGTGGTTAGAAAAGTGGTTAAAAACTTTCTTGGTTGGCGGAGTGGTTTAGGTATCGTGGTATAGAATGCAGAGGACGCGGGTTTGATTCCCGCATCAAGACTATAATTTTTCAACTTTTTCTAACAAGAAATTTCTTACTGATTGCTTAATTAGAATCAGTGTTCATAGATTTACTTAAGAAGTCAAATTATTATCTAGTAATCACACAATAAACATAAAAGTTAATTAAAAATTATTAATTCAGATCATTAATATTATAAAACTTCTACGCTATAAATTAATTATTGAAATATGTGTTTAACTGTGATACATTGAATATTTGGCTTAGAATATATTTTAAACACCTGAACGTTAATTTTTTTCATTTAATTTATGACGGTTGGTTTGGTTGAATGGTCTGTACGCTGGCTATCGGTCAAGAGGTCCTGGGTTTGAATACTAGTAGAGACCAATGTTTGTGATTAACAAAGACATTTGTTCACGAAACATGGATGTTTCTGTAGGATACAAATGTTTTATTTTAATAGTTACAAAATTTTAGCCCCGAAAGGGTGGGCAGGGGTGTATTAACACCCACGTTTCGATAACTATGTTAGGTCCCATGTAATGATAGGTGGGGAGCCTATTGCCCTCTATCGTAAATCCCAGTATATTGCTAGGTGATAAAGGAACGCTGCTGCCCATTCCTCATCGATGTCTTTACCTTTAACATACCATTAGTCCAGACTAATGGTACCCAGGTATGTTATATATTATTGGGGGTGGTGACAATTGTCTTCTGCTCTGCCGTCTCCACGCGGCACATTTTTTACACCTAAATACATTTAAAGTAATTAATAAACTACTAAGCCTAAGCCTAACTAAGCCATCTATGCTGGCCTGGGAGCGAACAAATAACGTAGAATATGCCAGCCCCAACTCATCCCATGGGTGTCATAAAAGTCGACTAAGGGAGATTGCCCGGTTTAGACCAATAAGCACCTTGGGGCACCCGAATGGTAGAGGGCAAACCATCAATAACAGCGTACCCAAATAGGATGTAAAACCTGAACCAAAACCTTGAGCAGTATGGATTGGAATGTTGTCATTCTAATCACTCTCTCCGTTCATGGGTCTCTCGACATGGTCCGTTCCGTCTCTTTTCTATACATTCATTCATCACTAGCACCTTTACGGTGGGATGGATGATATGAATCAAAAGGAAGTGGATGGCTTGATGACGTCTGACATATGAATGGAAGAGGAAACATACTGCGCCGACCCCAGATAGACTGGGAACATGGCAGGAAGAAGAAGAAGAATTAACTAGGAAATCGCAACTACCTAGATCAGTATTCCTAAGTTGTGTTAGTTGGCAAAGGTAAAACATTTTTTATTCTAACAACATCAGTTAATAGCTAATAGACACATGGTCGGTCAGAAGCATTATCTGTGGTAATATCTATCTCCTACGCTTGTGTGCGAGCTGCCTACGACAGCTGCTTGCCTGCCCTTTTAACTTTTGTAATGGCACGCGCCAGTCCTATTGTGCCCATCACAAAATTGACAATCCGAATTATGCACTCGTAATAACCTTTATCAGTTGACAATAACAACTATTTTGGTTTAGCTCGATACCAATTTTATTTTGTTGAATTTTCGTTTTTGTGATAGGATTTTCTGTGTTGGTGTGATCGAGATTCGTAGTTAATTGTAAATGGGATAATTTTGTGGATAACAATTGTGAGTAATCAACTATTCAAATTAAGGGAACCGATGCATTTAAATAGCTTTTGGCACAATTACTGTGTAGGGACAAAGAATTTAAATGGCGTAGGTTTTGAGTACAGTTGGATACAGTTAAATTCGTCGAAAAAATACCTATGTAAAATTCAAATATAAACGAAGTGTCTACTAAGCTCACATTTAAAGTAATTAAACCTTCAACTCATATACCAAAGTCATGAAAAGTGCAACTTTTGCAAAGACTTAAGAAAGTTTGCTCTTCTCTATTCACGGGTGACTTACGAAGATCCTGCGGCTCTGCCTGGCTCTCTTCTCCCTGTATTGTTCAGCAAGGGATCGTCCTTACATTTTTTCCTAGAAAGTTCGTGCATTCGGTTAAGATTGTGCTTGCTTTTAATTATTATTTTGATTTTTATTACAATATATTTTTTATTATCAATGAAAAAAAAATACAAAGAAAAAGAAGTCCGAAAAATGAATTTGTAGTTTACTACATATTCCAGTTATTGTTAAACCTACGCAGTTCTCATTTTCTGTTTCAGTGGCATGAATTGTGTCAAAGTCAAAATACTATTGAACCATATATGATTGTTACGTTTACATTAGCAGAATGGGCCTTTGAGGTTTTTCGAGAGTCCCTCTTGGACGCTTTGCGATTGCGACACAGATTCACTCCACCTTCCCCTCAGATTCCCACATGGCCTGGCTAAATTTAGCTCTGCATAACCTGACGCCATATAGGCCACATGTTCACAAGATGGTGTACCTCACCTTACTGAGCGGATTGAAAAAACGCGACATCTTGCATTACAGGATACACTTTTAAGCACAAATGCTGTCGTTAGTATGAGCACTGCTTAAATGCCCAATAATCCTGTAGTGTTTTGTTTCACCATCGTTCGGTTGAATGTTTCATTCGTCCAACAGGGACGGTAATTTATATTTTATTAGATCTTTTTACATCAATATATGGTTCCATTTTTTATTATTATTTCACGATAGCTTAGAGTAGATTATAATTGTCACCATTCCAAATCTCTCGCGGGCGTCTCACAAGGCGGCTATGGGTTAAACATTGATGCAGCGTTCCTATCCTATATACCACCCAGCAATATTTAGATGCACGATATATAGCAATATGCTCGCCCCATATTACAAGAGACTAAAATAATTGACGAATAGTTGGTGATAATAAATACACATCTACCTACCCCTTTGGTGATATATAGGCGTATGAATGTATTATTTCATTCTAAGGGATGGAAAGTAGAATGTGGTGTAACATGATGAGACGACGACATAGTTGAATGAGGAAGAAACTAGAGAAAAATCTTGTTGCTATCAGACGAAAAATCTCTACCTACTAAATGGAAAGGTCGCAATCATCGTTTTTTTTTTAAATAATGTTATACAAAAATAGACATACAAGTGTACAATATTAGATAAACCTGTATATCATTCAACGTCGATCAATTAAAATTAGGAAAATAATTTTAAGATATCGTGCCGAAACGACGCCTTTGGGACGAAGGCTTTCTTATGAGGACCGCTTTGCCTGCTCGAAGGCTTAAGGCGTTTGTTTTCCGATCATTCATAAAACTAAGTACAATTTTATATCACAGATAATAAATGAGCATTATTTTAATTTGGATGTGAAAAGGATTGAGAAGCTATAAATTTTATTACACAAAGTGATAACAATCTTAGCCCCGTAAACAAAGTCCAATTTTTTTTTTTTTATATGTTGTAAATTTATTATATAACTGGGTTCGTACGTTTTTATTTTTACGATAAAAGTAGTAAGCATCGAAATATCTTTATTTTGTCTTAATATCTTCCTCGACCATTACATATTTTATAATTTAACTAAACTGAATAATTTAAAATAAATGGATGTGTTGTGAAGATGTACTGAATGAAGGAGTACTGTATATAATAATAATAATAATAATAAGCCTTTTTATTTCCAAAAACCTTACCTTTAAGGTTTTTGGAGTACTGTATATAAAAAGACCAAAATATTCTCGTTTTGTAAAGTATTAGAGGAGTTAAAACGTTATTGCTCGAGACAAGAATTCAAAAAGGAAATGTAGACAATTCCATTTATCGGGCACAAAAGTCGCAGTAGGTACATAGCTAGATGGTATAAGAGGAACGCTGCTGCCCATTCCTCATCACTGATTTATCCTTAGTCGCCTTGTACGACACCCACGGGAGAGATTTGGGGTGGTGACAATTGTATTCTACTCTGCCGTCACCACACGGCTGGGATAAATAGGCGTCATTTATTTATATAAAACATTTAAACTATTCCAACTCCAATTGGGTGAATGGCAAACAAAATGAAAAGAGTCCACCCAACACAAAAATCGCTCCTGCCAATGCAAACACACTAGTCATCGTCTAGACGAGGCACAATATGACTAACCTGTGCATTCAAACCGTCACCAAAACAGCTGTGTTTTCAATGGGGCGACCTTCCTTCTAAGACCTATCTCAATGCAGGTTGCCTTGAAATAGCTAGCCCATTGAATCCGCGCCGTCTTACTCGGAATTATTAGAAAACGCACAAAGAAGAACCTTCAACTTGAAAATCAAATAAGAAAGGTCAGCTCATAAAGGGTTAGGATCGCTTCTAGGTGACTAGGCTAAAATGTAGAATGCAGAGGGGCCGTGCTGCCCTCCGTTCGTAATGCTGTGATTGCGCATGGTAACTAGAATTATGTTATTTTTTATTGTGTAGTAATTGAGTAATAGGGGTACCTAATAAGTCGTAACAGTGGTAGTCCTTTGAATGCGTGACGTCATGTTCTAGATTATAGGCAATAGCCTCGCCACCTATTAAATGGGACCTAACATAATTTGCGAAATGTGGGTGTTATTTCACCTCTGCCTACCCCTTCGGGGATATGAGGGTTCAGAGGCGTGATTTTATGTATGTATGTATGTTCTAGAACAGACTGTTTTCTAATTGTCTCCAAGGTTAAGAACTAAAATGGATATTAGGGATAAACAGAATCTTCATAAACAGAACATGTTAAATGACAAACCAACATGATTTGTCATTCAATATGTTCTGTTTATATTTTCGTAGATCTAGGCAAAGGTAATGCAATGTTCGCTAGGCCAGTCATTGGATGGGTGACCAAAAAATTATTATCTCGAGTTCCTCCGTGCTTCGGAAGGCACGTTAAGCTGGTGGTCCAGGCTGTGCAGTCGTACCCACCAAACCGAACTGGGCCAGCGTGGTGGGCTATGGCCCAATCTCCCTATATTCTTCCATCCATAGAGAAGGCCCGTGCCCCAGCAGTGGGGACATTAAAGGGCTGGTGATGATGATGATGATGATGAGGCAAAGGTAGCGCCACTTGTCCCGCGATATTTCTTAGGTTCAATTATTAACATCGATGGTTTTGTTTTCGCGATTCATCTTTTCGTGTCTGTGAATTTATTTAATGATAAAAACAGTTTTTTGAAAAATTATGAGACCTAGAGAGCGAGAGAGAATTTACGTAACATTTATGAGACGATAACTCCCAGCATTCCATGGATACACCATAGTGTGTCAGAGAGGGAAGTCAGTACCAGAGCCTGGGACTCGTGTTCAAAGGTTCATCATTATTTAAGAAACCAACAATAATTTTATTTTGTTTAGATATAATAAATATCTCACATCTTCGAAAACAGGAAACATTAAAGCGTACTTTTAAAAAGATACATTATGTTGCAATCTCCAACGATACGATAGATTTTCGGGAAAGTATTAGAAAATATTACTTTTAAATGTACTAAATGAAGTAACATCTTACATCAATAACTGAATTACTTTTCAGAGATCTCTCATTTCTTAAGAAACGAGACATACTGCCGCACTCAGAGACGTCAATTAACTTTAATGAGTATTTAATGTCAAAAATTTTCATTCAAATCAAGACCATAGACCCGGTTAAATAGCGACTAGTTTTGAATTGTCATTTTTTGACGTTAAGTACTCATTAACGTTATTTGACGTCTCTGAGTGCGGCAGTTAAACAAGTTAGCATAAAATAAAGAATATTAATAATGCACATTAATCTTAGCAAAAGACATTCAAGTCGCCTGTTTACCTCTTCGACCCTAGCGTTTACTTTCAGTTTTTTTCACACACCACGATCGCTAATTCGTTAATATTCCGAGTAGCAACATTCATTTGAGCCGCGCAGACTGCAAAAAATTATCCGATACGCGAGAGCAATGCACGCTTTCAAATCGGCAGCGGTCCACACAATGTCCTCTGAGACTCATTGTTTCACACCCAGACGTGGGGCTGAGGAGCAACTCGCTTTTCGGGACCTTCAAACTGCATTCGTTTTCAATGAACTCTGCCAACTTCTTATTAAACAACCAACTTATTATAAGCACTCCGCGATATTGCAAACAGTCAAATTTCGACTCTACTCTACAGGTCTTAAGGGATAGTAAACTGAGTACAAAGCTCCCTGTAACTTTGTGCAAGGTACAAGATCAAGTCCTCGGTGAGCTATTCCGTTCAATTATTTGGCCTCGTTTCTATAGTGTAACCGTTACATGCTGAGTATAAGCCTTTTTGTCTGGAAATAAAAGCAGTATCGTGTTTTTAAGCATTTATAATGTTTATGTTAGTGTGTGAATATTATTTTATTAAAATATTGCTTCTAAATGTTAGTGTATGAGATTGAGTATAGAGGAGTTTTAATACTTTTATTTGATAGCCACTGCCGTATCGCTCGATAGTTTCTATAGCGAGTATCGGTTGTGTCAACTCTAAGCCTATGGGGATCCTAGTGCCGATGCTAATGCCTTCTCCTATTTATATTTACAAACAACCCTTTGGCGCCTTATACGACGCGGTGTTGGCTGGTGATATTATAAGTCGTAAATGTCGTATATGCTTACGAGACCAATAACTTGGAATGTGCAAGAACCGATTCACCCCAGAGGTGTCGTAGAAATCGATCAAGGGAGATTTACTGGTGTAACCAATAAGTGCATTGGCGCACCCGAAAGGTAATAATCCACCAACAACAGCATACCCAAACTGGGTTGGTATCACAGATATATCAATTTAAGTCTGTGGTTGGTATCATACTATTGTAAAACCTAAACCAAAATATTAAGGATTAGATTTTGTGGTAAGGATTGGATGTTGTCATCCCAATCACTCTCACCTTTCATCGGTATATCGACATGGTCGATGGATGATTATGAATGAAAAGGGAGTGGATGACTAGGTGACAGAAACATTGAATAACCAAGGATGGAGATAGGACAGGAAGGTGATGATGATGATAATTAGTTATATGAGTACATAAGTAGAGTTGTAATTAATTATGCATATTCTCTTTATGAAAACAGTACCGAAACATCCGCTGTATGGGATAGCAACGTTCACTTGTAAGATAAAAAAGCCCATAAAATAAATTTTTAGATAGTTTTGATAACATCTTTTGCTATTATTATTACCTATACTGCTTTGAGTTAACCTGAGCAAAAAAATATCAGAGGCGGCAGATGTTTGAACCCGCGCCGCCCGACTCACACAAACGCGAAGCAACCTTCCCTTTTCCACAGTATTTTTTCGATAGGGTAGAGAGGGACGGACTATGTGAATAGGGGTTGCTACGAGGGTTTTGCCACGTGACCTCTTCCCTGTAGCGCGCCCACACACACATACAAGAGACCCATTTTATTGATCTTGGGAAAAAATCTCAACTATTAATGTCATTGTACTGTGTGATGTGGCTACTTAGGTATTTCTGTTTTATTCTAATCAGCTTGTTATAAATTATAATAATTATGGAAATGTAAATTAAGTGTAGTAGTAGTAGTAGTGCCGTGTGGTGACGGCAGAGTAGAATACAATTGTCACCACCCCAAATCTCTCCCGTGGGTGTCGTACGAGGCGACTAAGGATAAATGTGATGAGTGATGAGGAATGGGCAGCAGCGTTCCTCTTATACCACCTAGCAATGTACTGCGACACTTTTGTGCCCGATATGTGGCAATAGGCTCGCCACCTATTACATGGGACCTAACATAATTGGCGAAACGTGGGTGCTAGTTCAACTCTGCCTACCCCTTCGGGGATATAGGCGTGATTTATGTATGTATGTATGTATGTAAATTAAGTGTAAATAATTAAGAAAATAGGTCACATACATAATTCAGATTTGGAATAAATACATAAAAAATACGACAGGAGGAGTACCTATTGTCACCCACATTATTCCTATGTTATGAGGCCAATAATTATTACCCACCCTATAGTAGGGACTAAAAGGAGAGTTGGGTGAGGTTACAATTAATAAAAACTAAAATGGATAAAATTATTCACATCTTATCTAGTACAAAGTTAGAAGATTTATTAATTTATAAGTATAATATAAACAAACGTGAACTAATGTCGGAATTCATCAATTTCAGTGGGTGTTCTAGATTTGTAAACAATTTTATATTATAAAGTGAAATATTTTTCAATTATGTATGTTATTTGTAAAGGCTACGGACCATTTATTATTCTTTAATAAAAAAACAGTTCCATCGAAATCATTAATCTACGCCCGTAGGTATTATACGCGCGCGCCGCGCACGTATAGGTAGGTATAGAAAGCTGTTGATAGGTTCCTAGTACAACATACTGTCCGCAAGGCAAATTGTGTATTTTTAAAAATATATTTCCCGTATTTCATACCCGACTTCGAAGTTCCCTTCTATATTTAAGCTGTTCTTATTTATTACATTTTTTTATAATTATATAGGGTAGATATTTTTTTTTAATTGTCGATGTGTCTTAACAAAGGCAAACATACAATTATTTTACCTATCATAAGGGAGGTCAAAAATCAACCATAATTTTATCCTTTTGAACGTCACTACTGAATCGTGTAAGCGGTTTCAACGTAGAGGGTTATCGATTATGATCGCTGCCTACGCTCCGTCAGCCTGATTTTTCGCTTCCGAAATTTCTAAAACACGATATTTAACCGCGAGCGATTTTATCCGATGAACAGATAAAATAATTACGGTTTCGAACTGTCTCTCATTTGTGAAACACAATAGCTGACAATATTAAGACCTCCCACGGGACAAAGTGCCTAAGCGTCATTTAAATAAGTTATAATTTTCATCATTATCACTGTCATCATTCTTGGATGGTTCGCGTAAAAAAGCAATTTCTGAATACGTGCCATCAGTGACGGATTCAATGTCGGCCCGCACGCTCGGAATCCATCATTCACAAAACGACATACTAACGTAAAAACCTACATTTCCGAGTCAATAATCGGAGTTGTTTGTTTTTCTAACAGGAAATCTATACAGTTTAGTAAAAATCTTTGGTAAAAAACAAAAGAGCGTGTGGGTGGCGGCTGACGACAGTTTAAGTAGTGGTAACCCGATACGTTAGTCCACTAGTTTGTTTTTCTTCCGTACTCGAAATTGTCGGGAGCTGATGAGATGATGATATTATTTTGCCGAACACCCTTATTGGCCGTTTACGAGTGTTTACGTCGGCAGTCCTAATGTTTACGGAAGCAGTGTCTTATATCCACTTAACGGTACACCGACTTTTTTCTTTCATAAATTGAGAATTCGGGTTTTTTCTCAAATAGGTATCATCATCGGTCTGTGAATATAATAATATAAGTACAATTTGCCATTATAGTTAGTGTTTTGTGAAGCACGAAGTAACTCGAGATAGCATATTACTATAGTAAAAAAAGAGAAATAAAATAGAGCACAGTAATTAGAAAAAAAGATGCATAATACGCTTTTATTTTTTTCTCTAAAATATTTTCGCATTCGGTAAAATATAATAATAGAAATTTTTACCTCTAATTTAAAAGTATTATTATTTAATATTGAAGTTACTATGTTTATCTTCCTTGACTTCAATCTTGAATATATTATCTGCTACATTTTCCGTTTCAATCATAAAATTTTTACTCCCTTCCGACTTTTATAGTCAACAGTACGTCAAAGTTGACAATAATATAAGATTTTTTCAATCGACTTTGTGCTTTCCTTCACACAAGTTAGTCTGTTTTGTACAGCAGACTCAGTCAGTCCGTGCTGTTGACTATACATAGATACGTCCTTTTAACCATCGGGAGCAGCATTCATAGTTAAATATGACAAGTTAATTATTTCTTTCTCTACCATTTGTGACGGCACATATAAAACAGCGTCTAATAGCTATTTTTTTGTACAGATTGAATAACAAACGCACGCTTCCAAGCATCAATGTTTATATGCTGTGGCTTATTATTTTGTCTCGGCCACATTAACCATAAAAAGAGCCGATAACAGGACTACTGCCCCCGAACCACGGCACGGGGACACATCTCTTTCGGGGGAAAGAAAATCTTTTCCTCTCGTTCTAACTCGCACTAAATCCCGAGACAAAACACTGTCTCAAGAGAGACTTGTCCACGTCCCCGTGCTAGGCCCGCTGGACGCGGCTTTGATTTACGAGATATAAAGTTTTGGGACCTTTTTAGCGTCGCAATTAAAATATTTAACGAACCTCCTCAGTGGGTGGTGGGCGACAGTTCTCACGAGGCTATTAAATATAATTTTATTAGCTTCTCTACAATTTAAGGGAGCGGTGACGGCCTTCAAATTTATTGTTGCGGATTCGGCGTGCTTTGACATGTTTTACGGCGATTCAGTTTGGAACAGTGGCGCTTGGCAATTTTTTCTTTGACATTTTATCTAGGAGTGTAATCTGGAAACCAAATTGTGTACATTCGTAGGCAAAGTTAATACTACACGTATTGATGAATATTGAAAAATGAAAAAGAGGTCATAGATATAACAATGAAAAAGAGGTCAGAGAATGATGTCCAGACTCGAACCCGCGTCTTCTCGAGAGTTATCTTACCTATAAATATCTAATAATAACATACATTTGTGAATTAACCACCAAATTGTCTATTTGGATTTCAGTTAGTTAATACCAGTGGTTCCTTTCTGCCTAACTACGTTCAATTGTTCTAAGTTAATGCCAAACAAGCACTGTCTAATGTCAAGACTAATTAAACGTCAAATTGTTTTGCTCCATGTCCCTTAATCAATTCAAACGGTTCCAAAATATTAAATTTGTCATGTTGTGATCGTAAAATAAGTCATCGTAATTTAATGTATCATGGCAATTAATTGCTAGCGATTCAACGAACCCTTTAGGGCTCCGTTCCTACATGTCAACATTCATAACAGCACGATACTATCAACTCTGCGCATGCGCACCAGAGCTAAAATAAAATTCTATTATAAACGATTTGTAAAATGCCTTGTCAGCGTGACACGGTGCCCTCAGTGAAATAAAACTTTTTTATCCAACAAAGGCTTTAATAGTATTGTCCCGTGGACAGTATCGTGATGAAATGTCTCTGTGGTTGTCTCAGCATGTGGCTGGCAGATAGCCCACTGTTTGGTAGTCACCACCCGATTATAGCAGTCTCGTATTAACATAATAATATTTTCTTGGGCCAACCCTTTGAAACAGTAGTTTTTTCTTCTTACGGTCTTACTTATCATCTAGCCCAAATTATGCAGCTTAACCACTTGTGTTAAGGAAACTATAGACATACATACATACATAAATCACGCCTATATCCCCGAAGGGGTAGGCAGAGGTGAACTAGCACCCACGTTTCGCCAATTTTGTTAGGTCCAGGTCCCATGTAATAGATGGCGAGCCTATTGCCCTTTATTCTTGCCGGGTCTATTGTCTAGAATTTGAATGAAATTTTTAAATATTATATTTAAAAAATTTTATTAAAATTTTTTTATATTTTATTAAATATAATTGCCGTCTCTGAGTGCAGCAGTTAGATGTTTCAGAAGGCACACCTTCCTTGGGCCGTTTCCCTACTGCAGACTATCCAAGATATTATAGTAATTACGCACGTCATCAGTAACTCTTCGACGTTCGGTCGTAATAATAAAGCCACAAGACCCCGTTGTGAATTAGTTTTTTTTGGTCTTAAGGATGCGATATATTGATGGAATCATTTAATTAATTTCCCTCGCCGTGAAAGAAGGGCACTACTCACTCACTATTTAATACTTCGACTCCATAAAGCAGGAGCGTAAAGGCTTGTTTGTATTGCCCTGCCCACACAATAATTTACTTTAAATGTAACTACTTAACACATTTAACGATTGACCGATCAAATGATCGTACTATAGCCTAATTGGATTATATTTTAACTTTAAATATATTTCGTTAAATTAGATATAGGTAAGACCCTGGCCAATTGAAATCTAGTAGGTATGTATATGGGAAAATAATTATCCCTTTCAACCTAAAATATAATATTCATAATCACATACTATGTCAGGGCGATAAGATACATAATGAAAATTATGTAAGCATGAGACATAGATTATGTTCGTCAAAGAGCTAATTTCAGGTAGTCAAATAGTCAAATAATCATCAAATAACTGTTACGTTATTTGATGACGAGTGATAAAAGACTCTGCTAATGAACCTTGGTTCAGGATCGAGTCCTGGTAAGGGCAACCATGACCGCCGAAACACGATAAAGCCATTTATCATATCGTGCATAAGCGCTTTGAACTGTCAAAGACTGCCCTAGTCGATTTGAATTTTGTAGTAAGGTAGGGATTGATTGAAGAGGTTTGGCAGTTTGTAGTGGTTTGATGTGCTATTGACTATACAATATATTTATCAATAAGTATATTTATCTTTAGTTACACCTTCGCTTTGGATACTTGTTTAAGAAACTGTAAAAATTGTGTATGTTTGTGTTTAAATAAATAAGTTTTTGACAGTTGAAAGCGATAAATGGCTATATCATATCGTGTTTCGGTGGCCATGCTAGCCGGGCTGGCCCCGGTACGCCTAGTTGGAACACAGCCTTAGCCGCCAGGCCGACACCCATTACGTTATCTATTGCAATAATTTCCGAGGCGTTAAAACGTGCCGGGCCTGCGAGCGCATCGGGAACAATTTAATTGAATAAAATTAGCCAATAAACTTTGTTCGAGGGCTGCCACAATGGCATACCGCGCGGCAGACCGTAAACCCGGCTTATTTACGTAGGTGTCTCTGGGAATCCGCATTAAGTACTGTCGACGCACCCATACAATATGCCCGTACTTACCTGTGGTAATAGTTCGCGTGGCCCATTGTCAGAGATTTGTTTGCCACGGGTCAGAGTTTAACATTGTGTTCCGATTTAAATAGCCGCCTTTTAAAATTCCTTGAGAACAATAAGATAGTAGATAGATAAATTAATAAATAAGTATTTCTTACATTTACACCTAATATCTAGCCCAAAGTATAAGTACTTGTGTTATGGATAGACTTGCGAATAAATATCTGTGTTCATCACCAACATTTGCACCTTACTACAGTACTACTGTAGTATTGAACCTCGGGTGCCCTCGGCGGATAGCTAGCGATCTGGCAATTTGCCGCCGTCATAACCAGGATGTCGGCAAGACTGCCAAGAAAGATGGTCAGTAACCAACAACTAATTTTATTAACAGAATTTATTAATGATAATCAGTGGAGCGAAAGCAGTGTGTAAGTATGTGATCTCTGCCTACACCTGTGGTAGAAAGCCGTATAATGTCTTTCATAATTATGACAATAAAAAACCAATAGAAATTAAGTGTGTCGATATTTAAAGCAAATCCAGATTTGTTACAATAGATTTGGCTTTATCTTGGCTAATGTTTTTTATATTAGAATAGATAAATAGGTATGAAAAACATGTAACAAAAAATAATGAAAGTTCTTTTTACGTAAAAAGTAATTGAAGCCTCGCACTCTCGTCTTCGCTTTTAGTTATTGAGAGAGAAAAGTGTAGAAAATCTTGCAAGAAAACAACAAAAGCAAAACGTGCATCTAAAAAGTGGTCCCAACAGTTTGGCCGTTCAGTTATGCAACGCCATAATAATAAAGCATCCCAAGCAGCGTGCGCCAAAAAAGCGACATGAAATTTTAATATCATAAATTAATATTGATACAGAAGTCCATCACTATAATGAGCTGGCTCGGAAATAGTCGGGCCGGCCGCGTCGCCGGTTGAATGTCAAGCGGCCCCTGCACGCGCCACCGAATTGATAGACGTCTCAACCACCTCAAGTGCCCCTAATAAGAGGATTCCTCACACCACTTTACTCGGAACCGGGGACGTTATCGGAAAAAATCGTGCCCGCGCATTTTTTACCCAACACGTATTTACTGCGACAAGAACCGCTTCTTTGCCCGTCAATTTTTTAAGTCGACTGCAAAGCCCGATACACTAATTAAATAATAAGAAATCTCAGTTTGTAATCGGTGGTTGTAAGGAGTTTAGCTATTTGCAACTGCTCCGGTGACAAATGTTGGTCGGCAGCCGCTTTGTCGGCGTCGCAGTAATGAGACACCACGCCACGGAGAGACAAATTTCGATCATAAATTTCACCGCGATGCGTCGATCTGCATCGTTAATTTACTAAACTGGATATCGATATCGTAATTCATTCACAACTTTATTATGTCATTTATACGACTAAAGGACTCGCGCCTGGGAGGATGTTTTAAAAACTTTTTCATGTAATTAATCCATCTCCTTACGGCTTACATTCTTACTCCTTAAATTTTGTGAAATACAGACACAATTTTGTCGGTAAATTAAAATTCTGGGTAAACATTGCAGCTCGTTATTCGATAATCGCCTAATTAAGGATCCCGTTACGCCATCTATTTTGATGTAACACGGAATCTGACAATCAAAATTATGGATTGTGACGATAAACACAAGCTGCGTTTGCTCGTGCAACAACAGTGCAATCGTCTTCATTGCTGGGGGCAAAGGCACTTAATTCTTAACGAGTGTTCCTGAAACCTCAATTAGCTTGGATGCTGACATATTGAGACAGCAGCACGCTACACACGTGGCCCGCAACCGGCAATCCTTTATGCAAATACCAACAATATCTGACCACTACAAAGTTAATATAGTTATCATGCTAACAGAGTGGGCGGAGGTACACTCAGAGGCACTACGAGTTATCCAAAACCCAACTTTCTCCAATCAAATTCAAACCTTAGTCTTCTCGAATTGAAGTTCGAAATGGATTAAGTATTCTTTTCGTTTGTGGTCTGGTGTCTACTGTACGCTGCCAAAGGGTCCCGGACGTGTGCGTTCAGTTCATTTTTGCTCCTTAACATTTCGGTGTCGATATTTGCTGAGGCTAATCGGAGACTAAAATGTTAGGGACTTGTTAACAAGTTCACAGCGGCTCATTATTTACTAAACACGCCGCGATAAGAAGCTAAACAAGGGCGAAGGTATTCTTTAACGATTTGCCAAAAAAGACCGAGAGTTTTTTACGTTTCACCTGTGAAGCCAATATCGCTAGTTTCTACCGCCCGTGTTCAAATAACGCCTATCGAGCCGAGATCTAAGGAAGCGGAGAGTTATGGCATATTTAAAAAAATTATTGCTCCCGCAAAACAAGGGACATTGATAATACTAGTACCGGCAGATAAGATTCTGTTTCGATGATGATTGGCCGCATTTTTTTCACTATACTGCATCAAGATTTGAATTAACTGTTTATCATTATTTAAATCTACAAATTAATTTAAAATTCTCAAAACTCGGTTGCCGTAACAAAATAATTGAATAATAAAATAGTAAGGTTACCAGATTATTAAGTAACTTATACTATTATTAATATAGGAAAGTCTTAAATAATAGATATTGTTATCAAATAACTGAAACATTGCAATCTACGAATAAATTTTATTAGTCCAATACATTCCCCAAACAAAATTAAGCGTCATTCGTTCTACAACAATAACAGATGACACTGCTCTATTTATTTATTAAGTAGATATAATATTATTATAATCAAATCTAGAAAATAAATATATTCCCAATATTATAAAAGGTTTATAGTCAAAGGAAGAACGAATTGAATCAATTACTAATAAGATTGCAGATAAAGCCAAAAACAAAAAAGAAATGCTTATAATTATTTCGCTATGATTAGATGAAAATAAAAACATAGCAATGTAAAGAGCAATAATATTACCTAATGAAGACATTGTTATGACGATCATGTTGCTGTTTTAAATATCTAACGAGCTATAATGAATTGTATTTCAATGTTGATTGCACTTTTAATGTTATTAGTTGCATAGGAATCGGTGATTGTCATAATTGCCATTTTAATAATTGCTATTTTATTTTGGCTTTGTGTTACGGGGCGAATGTGTATTTTTTTCTGATCAAAATTATGAATGGAATTTCCTGTTTAATATTTTGCTAATTTATGTGAGTGGTAGTGGTAGAGTCAGCATAAACGTTGCAACGAGTCTAAAACAATTTACTTTTAATGATAAATAAATATGTACACCATCAAGCCTATTTATTTTAAATTGGTTTAATACCTATTGTGTCTAGATCTGTGAGTGCTGCACGTTAGTACTGACATAATTTTTTAAATTATTTTCTTATTTTATGTGGTACATTCAATACAATGTGGAAGATTTTGTTCTGCTGATACCGGGATTGATATATAATTATTATTTCCAGAATTACATCATTACGTATTTGAAAATTTACTAGTTGTAATGTTTATATAGTTATTAATACATATATCGCTCAAAAATAATATGCGTCGAATTCTTTGTCTCTCTTGTAATCAGGAATTTAATTAAAGCGTATCGTAGCATATTCAATCAAGCACAACGGTGTTCATCGGAGTATCTGTTACTAATTCTCCACAGTAATACGATCTTTTTGCTCACCGTGAAATGAAGCAAGCTTTGACGTCTTAATCCAATCAGGCGATATTAGTTATTAGGATAAGGCTCACTGTCTTATTGGAAACGCTCTTTAGTGAATACGATTAATATAATATTATTAGCTTTAAATCTTAATTTTCCTCCAGTTTTCTATTCTATTCATATGAGTCAAACGTCGTTGAATCATCCATCATCATCATCATCATCTTGCTGTCCAGCTACAATTTTTTTTGGGGTCTGCGCAGTATATTTCCTTTTCAATTTATATCAGTCAAACGTCATCAGGTAATCCACTTTCCTTTGATTCAGATCATCCATCACGATGGCGAATAGGGGACAGCATTTCTCTGATACATCAAGATATACCTACAAAGATTAAAGTGTTTGGTCTTAGATTAAATGTGGCCGTGTGGTGACGGCAGAGTAGAATACAATTGTCACCACCCCAAATCTGTCCCGTGGGTGTCGTACAAAGCGACTAAGGATAAATCAGTCATGAGGAATGGGCAGCAGCATTTCTCTCTTACCACCTAGCAAATTAGCAATACTACTGCTACTATTTGCCCGATAAATGGCAATAGGCTCGCAACATGGGACTTGTCATAGTTGGCGAAACGTGGGTGCTATTTCACCTCTGCTTAAACCCTTCGGGGATATAGGCGTGATTTATGTATGTATATTTTTTGGTCACCCATCCAAAGTACGGGATAGCGAAAATTGCTTAATTTACGCAATCGAAGAACGAACGCGCTTCGGGGATATTGGCTATTTATTTATTTATTATGCAATTATTTAATGTAGATTTTCTGATTTATTAAACAGCTAATAAGAAGCAAAGCGAAGTGAAGCTATAATTTTTCTAACAATGCATAAAGTTTGTACGTAAACAGCACGCCTTACGATATGTTCAATGTTGTTTTTCTTGTTTTTCACAATTACAAGCATATTGATGGCTTTCGAACGCATGTTCTGGACATTAACATTCGTAAAATTGAGGTAGGTCGCAAATAAATTATAGCTATTAGCGATATACCAATATTTTTAGCCATTGGAATGTTGTGCTAAGCTATTTAGCGGTTTGATTAATTCAATGTATAAATAATTAGTGGTTCGCATTGTTTTTTTGCACTATGAAGTGGAATATATCATTTGGAATATATCAATTTAGATTGTAATAGACACATAAAATTATACCATACTGACCTAGTGAGTCTACTAGATCGACCGAACTTTCCATTATTAAACGAACTTGCAATGTTTCACTTATCGCCGCACACAGAGACGTCAATTAACGTTAATGAATAGGTAGGTACTTAATGTCAAAAATGACGATTAAAAACTAGTCGCTATGGTCTAGATTTAAATGATTTTTTTGACATTAAGTACTCATTAAAGTTAATTGACGTCTCCGAGTGCGGCAGATAGTCCCTTTAACTATTAATAACACTGGTTGTGGTTTACAATGGACCAAAATTAAATGTAGACAAATCATCTGTTGAAAAAAGTTACCGAACATATCGATAGATATATTGTATAAGTAGGTAGCTTTTATTAAGTGTTTGTATAATTTAAAATAGTAATTGTTTTATTTATCTATCGCATGAATTTTCTATCTCGTCATGTATACCCTATGATCCAGCCATTCTTAAGACAAAGTTAAATGACGTTATTAGAGTGCGTCAAGAAAACAAATGAAATCCATAACACAATTGATTTAATGTTAACACCTCATCCCGTCTATATAATTTTGTTTCCGTGCCGCTTTTTCATATTAACCTTGTCCAAGGGTCGCGTTGATAGGATCCATTTCCCATAACGACATCATAGATGACCAGACAGATGAGTGCGGACCATATACAAGAGCTATTATTAATACATATCTTTTTTCTAACACTCGTTATCTGGCAAGAACCCTTTCAATCGATCCATTCTATTGTTTTTGAAGCGTTTTTTACATTGATATCAATATTTTTTACGATGGGTGCAGCGATAAAACAGTGATTTGTTCGGAACAAATATCAAACGAGATGCCTCGAGCCTTTTATGATCCGTTTATCATTCGCCGGCCACATTTCTTTTGTATGTAAATATTTTATTATTACAAAATGGGCTTCAATGAGTTGCTTGAGTGAGCTGCGGAGAGAACAGCTTAGTCTGCGCTTACGGAAGCTAGGCAATGCTTGCGATGGCACGCTATAGATGAAGATCAGCACAATTTAAAATATTTCCTTTTTAAAAACAGCCATTAATGCATTATACATTAATTCCATTTAAACGATTCTTACTTACCATGCCTCTACATTTTATTGACAGACATTTTTAGACAGGAAATCAGGAAGTTTTTGACGCAGATTCCAGTTGAAATTCGCAATCAGCTCGGTTTTGTATGATTTTTATTTTAATAATTGTGCTACCATAAAGGGTAGTGTAAGTGTGGTAATCTAAGTGGGCGATAAATTAATTCTAGTAAGTATTTAATAGAAATTTTATGAACGATTTTCTCTATTGCTTGGTTGGAATTTTCAATATTCATCTTAACGTTCGCGGATAACATTGTACTTTTTGCACCGACGGTCTTAGCCCAACTCAAGTAAATTAAGAAGTCGGCAACACTCAATAAAAACATCAAACGTCGAATAATCGAATAACCTCTTTAGCGGCAATAAGCTTAAATAATTTAATATAACTTAGGATTTAAACTCAACAAATTGTTGAGACGCAATAGAAAGTGGATTCATCAGGATTATTGCACGAGAGGTGACGCTAAACATTTTTAAATGGGAACGTTATCGGATTTGGCAAATCACATTTGCATGCTTTGTGTATACCGACTTCAGGGTATCGACAATGCCGGATTATGTACTAAGTAGAACATAAAATATTGCCCAATTGGCTGTGGCGAATTTAAAAGTGTCACACGGTAAATTGTGATAATTTCTTTCGCATAATAAAATTGGCGTTTCAAGCATTTTTACGAGGAAGCTCGTGGCGTGACGTTTTTTATAAGATTGTATTTTGATATTTTGTACCGCTATCTTCTTGAACATCGTTACCTTAAATAAACGACAAAAATGGTCCAAAACCCGGAGTGTAGCGCTTGGTGCGTCAAAATTTTTATTAAGTTAATACATTCATCATCACCCCTTAAAAAAGTTTAAAGTAAAAATTTTAGACCAATTATTATTAAGTTTCATTGCCGTGTGGCGACGGCTGAGCAGAATACGATTTTCATCTTCCCAGTCTAGGGTAAAAACAGTGATGAAGAATGGGCAGCAGCGTTTCTGTTTCACCTAACAATATACTGCGATTTACTAGTTTAGGGACATACTTGGCGAAATGTGAGCGAAAATTCACCTCTGTCTATCCCTTCGGTGGTATGTATCAAATATGTCTAAGTAAGACATTTACTTTTCCACGAGTAAAATGTGATTGACACAATCAATTTTAAAGCTAAATTCGTTCTTAAGTTAGCGTGACCACGTGACGTGAAACAGGGATTTATTTTTATATAGAAAGTTAGAAAGAAATGTTTGAAAAAAAAACCGCCTTGGATTCCAAGCAAAAAGAACGTCTGACTACCAAAGATTAGTTGGTATCCCTAAAGCATTAATAAAATCAATTTCAATTTCAATTCTACCATTCCTATTTGGTCTCAAGGTTGCCCTTTGGCCCCGGATCTGTTTATATTGAATAATCCCCAGTTAATGCTCCCGTCAGTGATTCTCATTAATTTTAATAAAGCTCTTAATCGATACATCCAAGCCAAGGTATCGATTTGAATTTTACATCGATATCGATTACTGTTTCGATGATTGATATTGGTACGGTGTAATTTACTTGGGGTTTGTAGAGTGAATTAATAGAGATGTTTGTTTTAGTGTTGGCAGCGTAGCCGCAGGCGTCCGGCCCATTCCGATCTATAATGAGGTGTCGGTTTTAGGAGCTCAATTGATGTAAGGCCCTTTACTCACTATAAGCGGGATATTATTAATAAAACTACTAAGATGTATCAAACTCAAACTAATTTTGCAAGGAGCATTTTCTCGGATATTATAACAATGACATGATTAAGCTTCACTACAACGTTCTTATTAAATTCATCTCATCACAAATATCTAATTTAGATCAAATATTTGAAGTGCCTTTTGATAACGTAGAATATACTCGGCATTGTAGCATTGATTCAGTTTTTCTTGAATTACAAAAAAGTAGGAGAGATATTATTTTGCATAACGTTTTTTTTATAAATATATTTGTGTAAATATAAATTTACACAATATTCAAAACCTACATACAAAAACCTACATCAATCACGCCTATATCCCTGAAGGAGTAGGGAGAGATGAAATAACACCCACGTTTCGCCAAATGTCAAGTCCCATTCAATAAATAGGTGGCGAACCTGTTGCCTACACGCCACGTAATCGCAGTATATTGCTAGGTGGTATAAATACTGCTGCCTATTACTCAGCAGAGCAGAATACAATTGTCACCACCCCCATCTCTCCCGTGGGTGTCGTACAAGGCGACTAAGGCTAAAGACAGCAATGAGTAATGGGCAGCAGCATTTCTCTCTTACCACCTAGCAACAAAATAAACACAGTAAAATAAACTTGTACTGCGCTTTATGTGCCCGATATATGGCAATAGGCTCGCCACCTGTTACATGGGACCGTACATAATTGGCGAAAACTGGGAGTTAATTCACCTCTGCCTACCCCTTCGGGGATATAGGCGTGATTTATGTATGTGTGTATTACTCATCGCTGTCTTTACCCACGGCAGAGATGGTGGTAGTGACAATTGTATTCTACTCTGCCTGATGGCAGGCACACGGCACACCTTTAAAACACTTACTATAGTTTTTCTATTACGATTTAAATCTGCTTCATGGTACCGCGTCCCATCATTGTATTCTCCGCCTTATTTCAGTAGTCCGCTTCTGAATTATTCTTGAGATGGGACGTCGATAAATAAATATTTATATTGTGTTAATGACAAAGAGAGTTTCCGACTGAGATTTTAATAGATACATGTAGTCTTGTCGCCTGAAGCTAATACGATTCGTGTTACGTTCAAATGGAATTTGTTATAACAACAGGTCATCTCGTTCGGTTTAATGCTTTGCTATGTCTTAGGAGACTGATAATAATTATTTATTTTATATTTAATTTAGAAAATTTGGAAATAGTGGTAGGGATAATAGGGCCTAGTAGGAGTTTATTTACTATTCAATTTATAAAGGTATAAATAATGGTAGGTATAATAGGCGGTAGTGCCTACCAGGAGTTTCCGTTCGTATGACGTGATAAATGTAATGTTGAAACTAATTATTTGCAAATTTATTGAAGCAATAGTATAAGTACCATAGGATTAGACATAATGTATTTTGCTGTGATAATAAAAAAACTTAATGCATTGGATACCGTAGTGCCTAAATGTGTTAATTTTTGTTTGTATCTTTTGAAGGTAACTGTAGTTTTTATGAGCAATGAAGATTATTTAAACCGAAATTCAAATAAAATTAAGTTTTAGTCATTTTATACCTAAAACTCCCCAAAGTCATTGACCGCAAAAATGGCTTTTCTTTGTTACTTACCGTTACGAGTGTTTACCGCCCAATATTTGTAGACAGTAGTTATCGACAACCTTGACTCGATTATAATCGGCGACATTACATCGCGTCGCTTTAACTCGATATAAAGTGTGCTTAATTGTGGTTCGAGGGCCGGATTGTCCCGCAATTTGATGATAAATTCTACAGCCTATAATGCTATGCGAACACCGTCACGGTATTTACGAATTAATTGACGATAATCATGGAAATGACAGACCGATGCATCGAGTGCGCCTCCCGATGTAATGCGGAATATATCGCTTATTAAATACAAAAAGGTTACAACGCAAAAACACAAATGTTGTGTGTTCTAAATTTAAGATCTTAAGGCTGATGTTTGCAATGAAATTATTGGGGGTACGTTTTTGAGTTGTCGCTTTTTTATTTAGAAAGGGACTTGTGTTTTTGGTGTTTGTTTTACATATACATACATATATTGGTAGTGGCCGTTTAACCTACTAACAGTTCTCATAAAACAGAAGCTGAGTGCACACCATCATACACTTTATAAAGTCAGTATACCTATGAAAGCAGTGACAGTAAAACTTAGTGGTATGCTAAATTTCATTTCCAAAGATTCTAAGAGGATCGCACGGTAAGCATATCTGCATTGAAGCGGAGAAAACTACATCTATTTATTATCCTTACTAAAATAAACCTAGATTTACTAAATCGATTGATAACAAAATCATAATAATTTGGTAATAAAAAAGGTATTTTCTCAAAACGCTTTTTTATCTAGAAAATTCATATTTTTGCTATGAGGTGCAACGTCCCTCTCGTTCAAACCGGCGCACTTGTGACACCACGATGTTTCTATAGTAATTAATAAATTTGATCCCACAGCTGGACTATCCTCTTAAGAACTATAAATAAACTGACGATTTGAACTTTATCTTCCTTCTTCTGTTAAAACTCAACTAATTTTTGTATTGCGATTTTCTGCTACCCGCCCCAAATAGCTCTGTTAACTTATGGATCAAGTGAATAACTCGTTTTATATTTACTTCAGTGTCTATAAAGTCATTCAAAAATAAGTGTAGCCAACACGAGACCAGCCTTTACAAAGTGACCAAATATCTCCAATCAATTGTCAACCTCAACTTATTTGGAGTAAAGCACAAAATCGATTGTGAAAATGCGACACATTGTGGCAACATACAGGGTCAGTGTTGTACACAAAAACATAACAGGAACAAATTAATTAAAGGCTGTCACTTTCTAGACGCATTTTTCTAGGACCTACTACGTGCAATGAACAACAGACCAAGCCATATTAAGCCAATTGAAACTTAACATGTCTGACGTAAGGCTTAAAGTTGTTTGTGACATTTCGACAGTTGATGTGCCGCAGCATTCCTCGCTATGCAGGCACGTGGCTTAGCTTACAAGCGTGTTGGAAAATACAGGGTGTGAATGACTGCCTGACAATTAAAGCTGGCTTTACAATGTTGCCCACTTACAACGTCGAATCGACGAGCAGCGAATTTCTGCAAAACATGTGGATTTATAATAATACAGTTTAAACGTAATTGGATGATGAGTTAACGACACATTTTCAGCGTGCCGTTTTAAATTACGCACCTATTTTTCGACTTCTGGTTATGGAGACGCACGTCTTCATACGTGTCTAATTAGTGAGTATGATTACAAGGAAGTGCCTACTACGGGGGCATTATAATTTTTTTAGCAACTGCTCTTCCACAAAATCATATGGTCATTTAAGTGCTGCTATGTAAAAATACAACGTGAAATCTACAAGCATAATTAGAAAGCAGAGCTGTGATCCTGGTGCGCGATCTGTTTGATAACGTGTCCGGTGGATGGCAATAGGAACGCCACCTGAACGTAATCTTTCGAAATGTGGTTCGGGAATACGCAGGCAGGGAAAAGCAGCTAGTGAAATATTTATAATTGTCGCAGGCATATCATAGGATTCGGAATTTCGTAATCTGGCATTTTAGAAAATATCGTAGCAATAGCCAGGCAGATAAATAGCTGTACCGTGAAACGCTGACAATTTCTATAACAATTATAATCTATAACTGTTATATGATATACTATTCAGCGTAAGCACGATCCGCTCGATCCGCTGTTAATGGTCACGAGTGAAATAACCTAGGATGGGTTGGGACAGCAGAGGGCCTTTTTTTTTAACATTCATATATAACTAACGTTCAAATGAAAAAAGAAATTATAGACCTGGTGATGGAAAATTAAATGGCAGTAAGCAAAAGTTTAAAAATGTAAAGAAAACGTAGGTATTTGAACTGAATATTAATATAATTACCTATAGAAAATTTTAAGGACTTACAAAATAAAATTGAAGTAAGCTACAGCGTTTGTATTATCTACACATAAAAGAGTCATAATATATTCGTTCCTTCACTTTCCCTAAGTGAAAAAGAGAAATAAAAAACTTTATCCCCACAAAATGGTCATCATGAAGTATACACACGTGTGATCAACAACTGTATTAATGATCTTGCATATTATAAAATTCCCAGCACTAGTTTGTAGAAATGTATTACTCTGACTCGTAACCAACGACTGCCCGTATAAAACAGGAACAAAAAACCGTGATCAAATTGTAGTAAATATATTACGTCCCAGCGCACGAGACTCTCACTTAAACCTTTACTCTATTAAAATTTCCATAACATGCACTCAAACCATGAATTAATCTAAAAGCTTGCTCTCTCAAAGCTATCTCGCATGCATCACTACGATCTGCTAAAACTCCTAGCTGCTGTGAAAAAAAACTTTAATAATTCCAATTAACCCTAATAATAGGCTTCGGGCATAGTGGAGAGGCAGTGCGATTAAAAAGACAAATTCCTGAACCACTAGACTACAATAGCAGGTTGCGAGCATTCCGTCCGTCCGAAGGCTCGATTTTATTAATAGTCTCACGACCGGTAGCCACCGCGGTCGCCATACTGAGCGAAAGATATGATTAACACAAAGGCGATACATAATAAGCGATATTGGGACCAGTTCGAGAGCTATGGACATAATATGTAACCGCAGCAGGTTTCCGATCATGCCTACCCAATATAAGGTTACGTTCGATTGGCGACAACGCGCGCGTTTGCGTTTGCCTCTCTCGCTATATCCTTTGGATCTACAGCGGTAACGTAAACGCTCGCCGCGAATGTTAATGAGACTTGCTAGTGGATATTGTTTGCTGAACTTGTTGGGTGTATTTCGCCTTTTTACGGACTTACTATTGGTATATGGTATAATTAACGATGCCGAGTACAGATGCCGACTTACCGACCGCGCACGTGATGTACGCTGCGTTAGCTTATTAGTAGTAAAAATAAATGTTGTAGAGAGTTTTTTCATTTTGCTTTTTAGTAGGAAACTTAGGATTAATGAAAATAATGGACTATATTCCTTAATAAATTAATTAGTCATCAAACAAATACGTTTACACATAATATTTTTACGTCTTAAGCTACTCCATCCTTCATGAACTAATATCCTTGTTCGGAGAAGAATGAGCAAGAAACTCAGCAAATAATATTATCATCTCCAAAGTAATTTCTTATTTATAAAAACTGCTCCTTTGTTTACATAAACATTGAAAATAATATCTACATAAACGTATAAAAAACACTGAAACCTAAATGTGGTGTGCATTACAAAGACATTACCCTTACCAGGATTCGTAGCTGGGACCTCTAGGCCGATGGCCTAGATAGATCGGATCATTCGACTGAACCGGGATTCATAGTTAGGAGCTTATCCAAGCTTATTCAGTTATTTTTATAGAGATTTCATTGGTATGCTAGAAGTGTTAGATTTTTTTTTAATTTATGACGGCAGAGTAGAATACAATTGTCACCACCCCAAATCTCTCTCGTGGGTGTCGTACAAGGCGACTAAGGATAAATCAGTGATGAGGAATGGGCAGCAGCGTTCCTCTTATACCTACCACCTAGCAATATACTGCGACTTTTGTGCCCGATAAATGGCAATAGGTGGCGAACCTAATACATGGGACCTGACATAATTGGCGAAACGTGAGTGCTAGTTCAACTCTGCCTTCGGGGATATAGGCGTGATTTTTGTATGTATGTATTATTTAAGCACGCCTAACCATCCCCGTCATTCCAATCACTTTCTCTGTTCATTCACACTTTTCTATTCATTCATTCATCACTGTCATCTCACATTCATCCGGTGTTTTATAGATGGGGGTGGTTACAATTGTATTATGCTCTGCCGTCACTACACGGCCCCAACACAATAAAGTATACATGTTTATTTTTCTGTATATATTTTTAATTTGACTACAGAATCATCACTTAGGTCTAAAATAAACATGAGACAAGAGTCGTGCAACAAAAAGTTTATTTGTTTTACATGAGTCGCCAATAAATAATTCCCTCGTGACAACACACTATTTGTAAAATTGTACTTAGCTTTGAATAGTTGAGACAAGAAACTATTAAAATTATAGTATTTAAGTGGCTTCTTATCTGCGCACGTCTCAGCCTGAGTTTGACGACAGCCTTACATTGTAAGCTTGCCCTAATATGGCGCTAAGAAAAATGCATTTTGGTTTAATGAGACCTTTTTGTTACGAATACATATTTTGCTATTCACACCTTGGCATGTGCCAGGTAAATGTTACTTGTTTCTCATGCAGAAATGATCTAAGATTATTTTAGTTGGTAGGTATGGTTTAGTCGATTTTTTAATTAAATTTATTTTGTTGGCCACACTACTTCTATACGTATCTTTCTATTCTATTTTACTATATAGCCCAAGAAAATAAATAGTTTAACTGCCGCACTCAGAGACGTCAAATAACTTTAATGAGTACTAAACGTCAAAAAATGACAATTCAAAACTAGTCGGTATTCTTGCTAGGTCTATGGTCTATTGACTAAACTATTCAGATTTGAATGAAAATGTTTGACATTAAATCCTCATTAAAGTTAATTGACGTCTCTGAGTGTGGCAGTTAGTCACGCATCAAATAACCGGCCTAAGCGAACATTGGTTAGTTTACATAATCGAGATTAGGTACCTTTCGATTCCAATCGTCATAAGTTCATCTACAATAATATAGGGTAGGTTTAAAATAAATAAAGAAAAATACTTTTTAAGTATTTAAAACAAGTCAATAGCAAGCAAAGGGCAAATACCATTGTTGTGCTAGTCCCTCGAAAGACAATCTAACCGCGCACATGCATCCCGTTAATGATGAGTATCCGCCAATTAAACTGCGGGACGGTGACAAAAACTAGACCGGGAGCCTTCGGAGGCGCTACCGAACTTAATTGGCTGTGGTTATTGAGTGTGGTTAATGCGCGTCGATGCAATGGTGATCAGCGAATGTATCGAAGGTTAGCACGGGCTCGCTGCACGTCTCCAAGGCCTCTCAACACGCCTGCAGTATACAGCACGCCAGATAAGTCTGCGCGCGATGGGTGGCGCTGCTCGCTCACTTTAGCACTCCTCGACAAACAAAATAGCAGGCGGAGTTTTAGTTCCAATTTTGACCACGCGCAGATATCTGGCGCGCGCATCTAAGAGTGACCTACAAAAAATACGATTTTGAATAGGCTTGCGCGGGAACAAACTCGCGTGTTTCGAAATTTATTTGTCTAAAATCTGTGAAGAGGAATGGGCAGCAGCATTTCTCTTATACCACCTAGCAATGTACTGACTTTTGTGCCCGAAAAATAACAATAAGCTCGCCACCACCACATACATGGGACTTGACATAGTTGGCGAGACGTGGGTGCTAGTTCACCTCTGCCTACATATAGGCGTGATTTATGTATATATTTAAATACATATATAGCATTTTGCCAATTTAATGTCATATATGGTCTTCTTTTACCCTGCTCAAATTATTCATGCTCGAATCACAGCATTTTACAATTTTGCTTAGTATTCTATATGATGGAGATTTATTGCGATGGTGATAGTGTCAACGCATTCTACTATGGCATAATTTAAAAAAACATCTATCTTTGCTATGTTACTACATTTAATAATCTTCAGCCTGCTCACGTAGCTTTAAGACAATCGTATTAATAGACAATTAAAGTAAATGCCGAAAATCAATATTTAAAGTTAAATAAATACAATAAACAATTAAACAATGTAAGGCATCATGACTTGCATAAAATGGTCCACTTCATTACAAACTTCGTCTTTGGTTTTAAAAAGATCACTGACCCGATTGAAATTATGTAGGGTTTCAATGACCTTCTACGCACGCTGCTACGAGGCGTTTCATTGAGAAATGTTCATTACCAATATCAATTAGCTATGCTGGTTAGAACAAACTCAGGAAAAAAATCTGTGCCAATATTTGAAAGAAGAATGGACATAACATTTTTAGTGTGTTCAGTGAAAAAAAATAATTAAAATAAGATGCACATAAACGTATGCACTATACAACAAGACTGAAATTAGGTACCTACCAGAATTATAATTGTTTTAAAAAATGTGATTTGCTATAATTAACCTGTACCTACTATAATTGTCGTCAAACTCGTGTACTGTTTTTCTTCTTTCTTCTTTTTTCTTTTTTGTTCCATTGATTCTTCCATTACTTTGTTTTTGTGAAGTAATGCTACTTTTTATGTCTTATAATGTAAACACCATAGCCTCAAGAATTTGGCACATGCTATGTTCACATTGATTGGGTTGCCGTCTTGTAAGATATATATATATATTCTTAATGTTCCTTATCATGTAACGACTTCAACCTGTTTGTGAACTTATTTAAATAAATAAATAAATAGGATTTAGGGATCAGTTGATTAAGCAAAAAATAAAATAAAATTTATTATTTGGTCAACTCATTCCGCGCGATCAGTTTGGAGCGCGATTAGTTGTCTAAAGAACAAGACAAGTTAGATAATTAAAATATAGTAAATGTCGGTATTTAAATTTCTACACTATTGTCAATTATATAGGACATATTATAGTATTTCTGGCGCGACGAAAGAAACTTACTGCACCAGCGATGACACGCGCCGCGCAAAAACTGACGGCCTACGATGCCACTGAAATTTTAATTGTGTACTTACTGGGTCCATTTTTGGTCATACTTTGGTACTACTTTAACTGCCGCACTCAGAGACGTCAAATAACGTTAATGAGTACATAACGTCAAAAATTGACAATTCAAAACTAGTCGCTATTCTTGCGGGGTCTATGGTCTAGATTTGAATGAAAAATTTTGACATGAAATACTCATTAAAGTTAATTGAAGTCTCTTTGTCTTAATTGGTCTATATAAGGTCAATATTCATTTTATCTTCATTCTATGCTTGTACACAGACTACTGTAGTTCGTTTAATGTTACAAGTATGTTGTAATTGACTTGAATAGAAGTGTAAGAAGTATATAGAAGTATTATTAATACTAAGAAAAAAAGAATAATTTTTATTAACGTCAATGTTTCATGCTTATATATAAATACATAGTTACGGTGTTGCATTTTCGATCGACGAGCTCGATAGCGCAGTGGCACAGCGCGCTTGGCCTGAGATTGCGTAAACTAAGCAATTTCGCTAAGGCCGCTCATTGGATGGGTGACCAAAAATTTATTATCTCGAGTTCCTCCGTGCTTCGGAAGGCACGTTAAGAAATTGGATTATGGCTTGATTGGGTTATGGCCCAATCTCCCTATATTCTTCCATCCATAGGGAAGGCCCGCGCCCCAGCAGTGGGGACATTAAAGGGCTGGTGATGATGATGATGATGATGGTGTTGCATTTTAAATTTAATAATTACAGATTTCTGGCTAATTACAGATCCAAGAAGTCGCAGGTTCGAATCCAGGCAATAGCAAATGTTTGTGTTATGAACACGAACACATGTTTTCGGTCATGGTTGCTTATGATTTTCAGAATGTATTTATCTCCATTCGTCAGTCTCTCAACGTGGTGGTTCTTTCCATAAATTATCTATACATTCATTCATCATCATCACCTTTCTGATGTTATGGATATTTGATCAAAAGGTGTTGATGATAATCATAAAGTTTATGTGAATGGAACAGAAAACATGCTGCGGGGTCGGACCCCAGGTAACTTGGGAGCAGGGCATAAAGATGTTTATTCGATATGAATTTTCAAGTATTATTCAACCAGTAGTAGAACTTAGTCACCTCTATACGCTGCTTAAGTTGCATCTTGTTTCTACTAAAGTTTTATTATGGTTGATTTTTTGAGAATTGTTACCTACATAAAGACAATGCTTAATTGAGCGTTTATAATCCATTTCCTATATTGTCCTCAATTGTGGGCAATATAATTAAATCTCCCGCTTTGTAGTACATCAAAATTGTACATTTGGCCGTTGTATTATTCGTGGACGGGGACAAATGTCAAGAATTTCCTCTCTATTCACTATCGGTACTCGAACTCGAAATGAATATACAAATTAATATTCCGTTCTATTCCCGGTTCGCGAAGAATTCTGGTTTCAGCAACAAACGTTGGATTGACTCGGGTTTTTTCGTTTGTTTTGGCTGTGGCACGTATTTCATTTATTTCTTAATAAGCAATGCGAGTGTCCCTTGGCTCAGCTAGTTAATTAAAGACCAGTAAAAAGCGGCCCCAGCCCGCTAGATATCTGCATAGGTACTTGTGTTTTAATCGCGAATATTTATAGGCCACCGATTTTATTTCGTTGAATGGCTTAATGTTGATTAAAAGATTATTTTAATGCGAGAAATACTTTAATTGAACTACTGGCTGTTAAGGGACACCGCCTCCTCGTTATATTGTAAATACCTAATTATAACGGAGTTAACGATTACGAGAAGATTTCGATGACAAATAAATTAATGAAAGTTTTTATATAGAATTCCATAAAAATTATAAACGCGAAAGCTTAAGCGTGTCTTGTTCGAATATTTGTTTTTTTTACGATAAATTGGAGAACGTATATAGCTGGTGACATCTTATTAAGTGATCATATTCTTCAAGTGAACTTGAAAATATAAAAAGATGGAATTTTAAGTTTAATTTTTATTTTCTTTCTTTTTAACATAATAAAGTTTCTCACACATTGCTGTTTATTAGTTCAAAACTTACACTAGCGGTACAGAATCAGTATTAACTAACAACAAAATCAGTAGAAACAAATGCCTTTAGTTTTATTAGCCAGTGAAAAATTACCGATTTTCATAATCATGGTCGTTAAATAAAAATTTCAAACAAACTAAAAAATCCCGGCAAGTTTGACGGAGAGAAACACTTTTATTTTCATCGAAACACAAATCAATGAAATAATAATAAAAAAGTAATTGTTTTCCACGTACCGATTATACTAATAACTGTAGAAGTTCGCGTTTTTAAGGTCGCCAAATGTGTGGGTTATTTTTTGTCACGTTTTCGGTACTCGGGCGCAACTTACTGATGGCTTGTTTATCAAGTATTTCGGATGAGTAAAAAGAAGAATCTCCTGCAAGCGAACTGTCCATTCAAGAATTTCATGACAAGCAATTAAATGGACAAGCCACGTATAAACAGCAACACGTTATGCTACACTTTTCACAGTAAAAACATACGGAAATATCGATTTTATGCGAAGCACATAGCGCATACAATTGGATACGTTGACCTTCAAGATCGATGCTTACCCATTAAACGATTTAAGGCAAGCGTAAGTAATTCTACCATCGCACTTTTGAAATACCGTCCCACGGATTCCATAATTGTTTCGTATGAATTTGAACAATAAACATTTGAAATAAAACAAATTATTTTTTATTTACATAACCAGCATGTATTATTTTAGGTGTTTAATATTATGTAAATCAAAGTTTCAATTATTTTACAGCGGTCGCAGGGAGACTTGTACATCAAAACTTAGGCCCGGTTTTTTGATGCATAGTTAATTTAACCAATTGTTAAAAATTGTTACTAACGTTCAAAATAATATTGGTCTGATATTTAACCATCAGTAACAATTTTTAATAATACACCGCCCTTACCCTATAATAATAATCTTTTTTATGCTAGACAGGGAAGCTCTTGCCCTTCATCTCACGGATGGTAAGTGACTATAAGGGCCGAAGATGGAATCGAGCTTCACCTGGAACCCTCAACCACAGAGGGACTGGCTATCTTATCACAATTGTTGGAACACAATAATGCTGTTAACATTATTATGGTGACATTATTTGATAAGACGGTGGCAGCTAGCCAGGCGGACTTGAAAGAAGCCCTACCTCCTCCCACTACCACATTTGGATGGACCTCCCTGGGGTGAACCACTACAACACGGAGGTGGCTTAAAGCGGTTTTTTTAGCCATATGAATTGACTTAATCTTGAATTTAATTTAAAAAGTACAGTATTTTTTGCCCTATAAATAATAAGGTTACCTCTGTTGCCCTGCTGGCTCTGTTCGACTTATGTTCGTGAGATTTTTTTGTAAGGAAAACCGTAGGAAAACAAGTTTTCTCTGCGTAATTGACGCAAATGGCTTAAAGTGTTAATTCAGTGACCGGTGAAATTTCCATCAATAAAATAATAGTGCCGCATAAATAGGGACCGTTGTGTACAATCAAGCATTACCATATTTTTATTACACTACTTTCCTGAATAATATTGCCTCGCCGCGTGTGATACTAAAAATACGAAACATAAATAACAATATCAACGAGCCACAATATATCACGGCATTGTGGTGAACTTTATCCAGGATTATAGTAATGCGCTTTAATTTTAATATCTAACAATGAAAAATATTCGTTGACATTGGTGTATTTGTTGTTCATTGGCTTCGTATGAGAGCCTATCATATTCTTGGTCATTAGTTTTTGTGGCGTGTATAATTGCTGCATTTATCACGTGTGCAATCACGAGCTTTGGATCGCGGGGAAAATATTTCATTCATTAAGGCAAGTGCACAAGGAATGTCGCGAACTTGGTTTACGAGGAATTTCACTGAAAAGGTGATATTGCTGGCAACATTTTAATATCTTCGTCATAAAGGTACGACATCTCCATTTTAAGGTTGAAAGTGTGTAATAAATTAAATGAAATCTGTCAATCAATCAGACTTTGCTATCCGATCTTGAAGATGTACTACCCCAATTCCACGGACTGCTAGTAAATAACATTTAACTTTGGTAATAAATAATTCAAAAATAAAATTAGGAAAAACCCCTTAGCTTCTTCTTCACACAATATTTTATACATATATAAATCACGCCTAATGCACGCCACGGGATAAGCAGAGGTGAATTAAACATCCACTTTTCGCCACTTTCCCATTTTAAATAATTACCAACATTTTAAAAACACATTATAAATTTACTTTTTAAGCGTATTCTACAGCAACTCCAGCACTGATTTTACTTGATCATAATGGCCTAAATCTCTGGAACATTTTAAAATTTTAACGAACTGCGCCAAACTAAAGTGCATAGAGAAGGCTCAAAAAAAATTCTAAATTTTCTGAGCTATGAGATTCTTCATAAATTGGACTCATAAAATATAACGCTATACAAAATTATATTCTTTAATTCCAGGGAAAATCACTAACATGAACTGTCCTTAATGTATGCTAAGTAAATTCTGTAACAGTCGCAAGTATCGATTCCCGAAATCCAATACAAAAAGTGATCAGTGAAGAATTATCACACGTGCGATGACAGCTGTTCACATCACAGATGCAGGTGGAACCAAGAATCCGGCGTCACGAAGTTTCCAGATGCCGATCAAAATATTCGGTTGTTATCATCAGTTTTGAAGCATCGGCTTTAGTTGTTTGATCTATCATGTTCCATGCTCCATAATCCACATAGCAGAATCTCAAAAAATTATGATTTTCGTTGTCTAGGATAAGTTAATAAATGACGAACTACCTAATTGGCTATGCCATAAGAGTTGTCTCAATTATATTTTATAGTGTATAAAAAGTCCACAAATTAAGTATCCCAATTCTATCTAAAATTAATAAGCAACTTATGATGTGAACTCATTGCAGGACAATAAAATGTTGAATTTATCTGAAATTGCTTTTGTTGTTACCATCTACCGTCTACAATCAGAAATCCAACGCAAACGTTTTTTTTTATGATAATTGAATTTTTAAGGTTAGGACAGCGACGAAAAAGTGCTTTGTAATTATTATTATTATTTTATAAATCTGTTGGGAGTAACTAAGCTCTCTTTCACACTTTACATTTAATAATTATAATAATTATTATGTAGAGTATACAGTCAAATGAACTTTTGTTTTTGGGAAACAGATAAAAGTTTATGGATGTTAATATCCATGTGTTTCTACAAAAATAACACGCTATTTAGCTCCAAAAAACCATTTGCCACCCCAGACGCTGGTAAGCAATAATTTCCGACGTGATGTCCGTTATTAAAGCTTAAAGTTCACAGATTATATGTTTCACATCTAATTGATACGTGAATTCATTACGCTCTTTGTTATACCACTGTGAATTTCAGGGTACAGTATTTAGGAAACCGGGAAAGACCGTGCTAGGTACATATATTTCGGTAATCTTTTTGATTACTTGTGTAAAGGCACAATTATTAAGTACATTCTACAGTGTGATTATTACACAACATTAATTTTACCACAGTTTATTCGCTCTCCCAGTGCAATTGGGTTAGGGGAAGGTGGCGGGCTACTGCCTAAAGCGAACACTCTCTCGTATAAACAATCGTTTAAAAAAAGGATATATACTGGCCAACCTGCTCTTTTAAGGAGGCAAAAAGGAACTAATAGTTCTCACCAACCAAGCCTGACGTATATTGTTCTCAATGTATTGTAATTTGTATTTAGTTCTACATACTTTCAGCCCAACTTTCTTTGTCCTTCCGATATTTTACTTAGCGAAAAGATTTTTTCAAGCTTATAAATCATCTTAGGTTAGCGCCAACAAGGTTAGCGCCATCAATGAACGCGATTGGCATGAAGCCTGCCCGCTTATAGTTTTGGATTTATGCTGAATTGGTAGTCCAGAGCGGACCGCAAGTAGACTGTAACGTTATTGTAGAATTTTACAACGACTTGTAAACATAAATAAGAAGAAAAAACGAATTACTGCTCCACTACAAATAAAACCCAGTCTGCCATCATATAATCCTTGACACAGAGAAACAGGACCCGCGCCACTGTTCCTGATTATTATCTCAGAGCTTCTTACTTCACTTTTATTGACAATAAAATGACCCCAGATTGAGGGTAATGAAAATGTAAGTCCGTTTCACAATTCGTTCTTGCCCAGAAAGAATTAATTTTCTCGTAATAAAACTGTGTAACTGTGCAGTTAACCAAATTCAATTATCACAAAGCACGGGGAGCGATCGCCAGCTCATGGAAATGATCATAAGAATAGGGGGACATGGTATAATTATATTCTTACGTTTTGGGCAGATTAAATAGTTCTAATTGAATAGTCCTGTAGCGACTTACCTACTAAGAAAAAGTAATTAATAGTTATTTTAATACGCATTGATGTTCAGAGGACAATTTTGATAAAGTTTTCAAGAAAACCCGATTATTTGATTTGACGTGATTATTTCAAAATTTTAATCGCTGGAAACGTATTCGTATTACCATAAAGAATATTTTGCAGTCTATCGGTTGCCTGATACCAAAATTCATTGAGTATTCAGTTTTAGGTGATATGCCCTCCACCATTGGAGTACCCTAAGGTTTTTATTGATAAACCAGGCAATCTCCATTAGTTGACCTTTACAATGCTTCTGTTGAGAGACAGGGTTGCCAGCCCTGTCTATCACCAGAGACCTTATACCTTATTTTCACTCTCGACATACTTATTAGCTTTTTGTTTCATTGATATTTAATTAGGATAGGTTCCTATTGTCCTAAGTGTGCGATATATTTCTGTTAATAATACAAGTTCGTTTGGTTGGATGGACCTTCTAAATAAATATAGAAATATGAAAAGAAATGTATACAAAATATGTAAAGAAAAGCATACACCATTTATTATCCTATATTTATTACACAATAAAAAATAGATACAAATGAATGTCTTCTAGTAAAAAAACAAAAGGAAAAATAAAAAAATCACCACAAAACCGTAAAATTAACAAAAAATATCATAATAAATGGCTATATTTTTTACATTTGTAATTCCTACTCGTAACTCTTAAAGTTTTCTCGATTCGTGGGCACAAAACTCTAAACAATCTTTAAATTGTTCGCAATTTCATTCACCGACTCGTACAATGGCAGATTGTGACTGCAAATGGCTATATAATAGACTTCGCCGCTGCACTTGCAAACAATTCAATGTGGGCTTATAAAATACATACATACATAAATCACGCCTATATCCCCGAAGGGGTAGGCAGAGGTGAACTAGCACCCACGTTTCGCCAGTTATGTTAGGTCCCATGTAATAGGCGGCGAGCCTATTGCCATTTATCGGGCACAAAGTCGCAGTAGGTACATAGCTAGATGGTATAAGAGGAACGCTGCTGCCCATTCCTCATCACTGATTTATCCTTAGTCGTCTTGTACGACACCCACGGGAGAGATTTGGTTTGGGGACAATTATATTCTACTTTGCTGTCACCACACGGCTTATAAAATACCATTTAATACTACAAGAGCAGCGGCAAATTCTGCTGTTAGTTACACGCTATTGTTGATAATTAAAACGATTATTTCGCGAGATACGTGGGCGAGTGTGTAATTAATTTTGTTATTAGTTCGGGCGCGTGTCGAAGTGATCTCTGTGATACCATGTGAAGATGTACAGCCATCAGCACAGCCGCATAAACACAATCATTCGATTTTATCAATCAATTTTGCACTTAATGTTTGGCATGTTAAGGTTGAACATCAATTAGAGTTGTTTGACAGCTTTCAATAGTCTGTTGTTGACTGTATCTGCGTGGGTGCTTCATCGAGCCGGTTTTAACTTCTCAATTCACACACCCATAGATGGTATATCGTTCTGCCCTAGGTTAAATTATGAAGAAATGCGCAAGTCCAAAGTATGTTGTCATGTCTGACTTATGTTGTTACATCGACATGATTATTACATGGAATAAATCTTCTAAGCTTTCTTGACAGACTCTTTGTGCAATTTTTTTGCCAGTGCAATTTGTACATTTATTGGTTTTTTTTGTAAGTGAAACCAACCTTTTTCGAGATTTTTTTTAACTCTAAGCAAACTGAAATAAGAATTTGAGCATAATGTGTCAATTTAAAATGAACACCCCCCGTTTCATTTTACTAAATATTATGACGTTGTTTATATGTTGGAAAGACGCAGAAGTTGTTTGTATGTTAATTACTTTACGGACGACTTCAAGTAGAAGTGAAGTCAAGATAGCGTCCATTATCCTACAGTAATCAACAATATTCAATAAGGCTAAAATATCGTTTTAATAATACGATTTACAAACACTTAAAGGTCAAAAACTTTGATGGAAAAAAGATGGGTGTTTAATTAAGCGGAGTAAATGTACAAAATTAAGAAATATTTCAATGAGCGCTCCATCCCTAATTACCCGCTTGGATACAACAGTAACATGAACTAGTAATTACAGCTTTACACTGTTCGTCTTAAATCTGCCATTTCAACATCATAGAAAAGATTATCCCTGTTCGACACGGTTTGATTTGTCGATGATTTATTGCACCATGAGAAACTGCGGTGCGTATTAGCGCACAGATAATTATTGGTTTAAGGAAAGCGAGCGGCCGCTTTTAAAATTAATGGATGTGTGAATTAAACCCGGTGTGCGGAGTGGCAATGAAGATAACGCCGGGGTGGACGCAGCCCGATAAAATTGTGACGGCGCTTCTGAGCCCGGATAAGGTTAATTACTGTGATAAAGTACACAGAGCAGCTAGCCTTCGAGATGCTTCGATTGGGGACGTAAGGGATTAGGCGTTTGGAGGTTAGCAATGCATACCTACATACTTTACGTCTATTTATCCCCCAAGGGACAGAAAGAGGTGATGGTGGTGAATCGCCCACGTTTCACTAACTATGTTAGGTCCCATTTAATAATAGGTGGCGAGTCTATTGCCATCCAGCGGGTACATAAGTCGCAGTATGTTGCTAGGTAATATAGGAAGAACGCTGCTGCCCATTACTCATCGCTGCTTAATCCTTAGTCGCCTTGTAGGTTTTATTTGGTCTCTTTTATTAGCCTGTTATATCCTACTGGGCAAAAGCCTCCCCTGCAACCCTCCATCTCGATCCCGAGCCAATTCTGTGAATGTTTTGCAGTATGCCGCCAGATCGGCTCTCCACCTCTTTCTAGGTCAACACGCTGAGGTGTCCACCATGTGGTGACCTTTCCTGGACGCATTGGGCATACAAGAACCGCCTAGTCCCATTTGAGCTTCGCAGTTGTAGTTCCCACATCGTAACCTATGAAAGTTAAAAAGCGTGTGAGGAATAGTATTGTAATAGTTCTCAATACTCAATTGCTTATTGCAATCCATAATGTACAGTTTAGGATCTTAATGTATCATAATGTACAGTTAGTTCAATAATTGGGGTGAGTAAGTACTACATGGAACTATTCGACATTTAGGTAAAAAATACCTCATCAATCTTGCCTTCATTAACGGCTTCCGAAGCACAGATTGCGAGCGAACTGAGAAACGGCTGCGCCGGCGCCGCCCACTTTTCGCGCGCAAAATGCGTTCGTACCGACGCCCACTACACCCACGCGACACGTTGATTTTTTCCATTTCCTAGTTAACGAAAATGAGACCGCTGATTGATAGTCTTTGCTCCAAATGAATCGTTCAAATCGCCATTTTTTTACAGAGATACCTTTTCATAATTGTAGGCGAATTTGATTGATGGATCGCGCGAAAATCGGGCTTGCAATTAAAGTGACATTAATATTATTACCCGTGTGTGCTTCCATGCTTGCCTGAGAGCGAAAAAATAACGTAGAATTGGTAACGTAGAATTAGCAATAATTATCTTGGGGCCCCGAATGGTGGAGGGCAAACCACCAACAACAGCATACCCAAAGAGGTGGTTGGTGTCAGGCAGGCGGCATGCTGTAAAATGGAAGAGAAGAGGGAGAGAGAAGAGAAATGAATGGAAGAGGAAATGGAAGAGGATTATACTGCGCCGATCCCAGATACACTGGAAACAGGGCCGGGAGAAGTGCTATGTTGCCGATTAGCCGTGTGGTGACGTCAGAGCAGAAAACAATCGTCACGACCCCTATCTCTTCCGCAGATGTGGTACAAGGTGAATAAGACAGCGATTGATAATGGGCAGTAGCGTTCCTCTTATACCACCTAGAAATATACTGCGGTTTGCGTGCCCATTAGGTCTACTAATAGTAGATTATACACCAATCGCAAGATCGCAAGTACTTGACGCCCGAGCTGAAGGCGAGAGAGGTTTTCTTTTTTATCGTCCGAGGTAAGATCATAGTTTTATGTCACCCCCTGACCAGGAACTGGGATATTCCGTACGCGTAGCGGGCGGAAAAGTCCACTTTATGTATGTGTCTTTAAGTGTGAAAAAATAATTGGCGGAACGTGGGCGTTAATTCGGTTCGGTGCCCATTCGACCTCCTAAAAATTCCACCTCTACGTACACCATTGGGAATAAAATATAGGCGTGATTTATTTATGTATGCAATTAAAGTGACATTAATATTTTTACAACAGAATCGACGAAGTAGATTAAGTCGATTCTTGGAACGGTTTTCAGTTTGGACGGAAATGATGTGTAAAGCGAGCTGCAATTGAGTTTCCGCTGTTTATCTCGGGACAATGCGCCGGCTCATACAGTGGCCTGCATAATCTTGGCTCCTTCCCACGGTTGCTGTCAATGTAAATAAATACGAATATGTTGTTATAATAAGGTTAGCCGCATTGCGTTTATGATAACTTTATTTATATAATAGAGATCTGAGAATGCCGTGTGGTGACGGCAGAGTAGAATACAATTTTCACCACCCCAAATCTCTCCCGTGGGTGTCGTACAAGGCGACTAAGGATAAATCAGTGATGAGGAATGGGCAGCAGTGTTCCTCTTATACCATCTAGCTATGGACCTACTGCGACTTTTGTGCCCGATAAATGGCAATAGGCTCGCCACCTATTACATGGGACCTAACATAACTGGCGAGACGTGGGTGCTAGTTCACCTTTGCCTACCCCTTCGGGGATATAGGCGTGATTTATGTATGTATGTAGATCTGAGTTCTTGTTATGACTTACAAACCCCCGAATATTGAAAGTTTGAGTCCTGCTTAATATTTATTTACTGTCAAAATTGAAGTTTTTTCATACAGGACAAGTATTGTCTACTTCACTATGTAAGCAGTGCTCAAAATTTGAGTAGCGTTTCCATGTTCGTGAGTCAGGGTTGTAAAATAGACGAAAAACGTGTGCTGGCAAGGATTCTATTTTTCTGCCGTGAAATACAGCCTCACAAGTTCCGAAAGAGAATCGTGTTAATAATTTTATTACGCAGCTAATCAACTTATAACTTATACAAAAGTATGTTCTCTCAAGAGATTTGAATTCGTTATTTGTTTTCATTTCCGTAGTGTTTAGTGTATGGCTGTCACGTTTTAGTGGAATATGTTTGGGTACAAATTGATTATTACATAGGTGATTATTACACACCCCGCTTTCCAGTAAATGGAAGAATTTAGGGAGAATACCATTAACCCACCACGTTGACCGGGGCAGATTGGTTGATGTGCCTTCTGAAGAATAGAGTAACTTGAGATATTTGTCTGTGTGATGTTTGTCTTAGAGTTCCAGTCTGACCAGTCTTAGCGAACATTGCATAATTTACGCAATCGCACTTCAAGTGCGCTAGGTCACTGCACCACCAAGTTCCTCATGAACATGATGATGATTAAAATCAACGCAGCACCATCGAAATTTCACTCCTCATGTCGTACTAATCGCTGTACGAACTTAATTAAACATTCTATTGCAGCTGTCTAAGGATAAATCAGTGATGAGGAATGGGCAGCAGCGTTCCTCTTATACCACCTAGCAATAGTACTGCGACTTTTGTGCTCGATAAATGGCAATAGGTCGTCACCTAGTAGGTACATAGGTTGCTAACATGGTTGGCAAAACGTGGGTGCTAGTTCACCTCTGCCTGCCCCTTTGGGGATATAGGCGTGATTTATGTAAGAATGTATTGCAACTGTCAAAATAAGAAAAGAAATTGTATCCGTTAAAAATTAAAAACAATTTCGTGTTTTTTGAGCTTGCCTTGCGCTGAATTGCTATACCCGAAGTAAACTACCTCGCTAAATTCCAGTGCATGTGACATTTATTGACTAAATAAATCTTCTCTTAATAACTTAATCTGGCGTGATGGTCCCCGCAGAGCTACCGCGCCACAAATTGGAATAAAGCCCCATAGAATACAATTGATAAGCAAATTAAATAAACCATCATTATAACACCGTTTTATAGTGAAATAAAGTAGCCAGTGCAATTTATTTGGGATTACTAGACAAATTTATATTTATTGACGATTGATTCTCAAATTTGATGTCTGTAATGGTACAGTACGTTTCGTTTGGGCTTTGTGCTTCTTGGGAATTGAATTAGAGTACGTAGAGAATATCATGCGCATCTAAGGGTTCTTGCACAATGGAACTTTTGGCGTTTAGGATTACATACATTATATATTTGCAATGCAATTCTTGTGTGAAATTGTCTTCATACAAACATAGAGTAAAATTTTTATTTTTTTACTTAGGTATGTTAAAAGCAAAATAAACTTTGAGCCGTAACAAAAATTACTCCTCTGGTTTGCTCTTGGTCTGGTTATGTCATGGCCGTAGAAGACTCGTAGTAAGCACATTTTGTTTGTCCACCACGTCGATTTAATTTTTGCTGAATCTAAATATTTTTTATTTCAAACAAAAGGATGGCTACTACGTAACTAGGGTGCTTGAGATTTATTTTCGAGAGCTAACGCCTTTAGCTTTCGGCATTTTTGCCATCCGGTGCGGTGTGTAATTATTGCCCTCAGTATTCAATTAAAGACAATTATTAAATCTGTACAATAAATTGTCCTTGTTGTCCGTACTTTACGACTTTGATCTGATCAACACGGTAGCCTTGTATTCTATATCGTGAGGAGCTCGATACCGCAGTGGCTGGTCGCCCGGCTTGCGATTGCGTAAATTAAGCAATGATCGCCAAGGCCGGTCATTGGATGGGAACCCATTACATTTTATTTCGAGTTCCTTCGTGCTTCGATGGCGCATTAAGTCGTTGCCCTGCGCTGCGTCTGCATATGTATAAATAAATCACGCGAAGGAATAGATTTCGCTAATTATGTATAAGGTCGTGAGCAAATATAATAATACACACATACATATATAAATCACGCCTATATCCCCGAAGGGGTAGGCAGAGGTGAACTACCACCCACGTTTCGCCAAATATGTCAAGTCCCATGTAATAGGCGGCGGGCCTATTGCCATTTATAGGGCACAAAAGTCGCAGTACATTGGTAGCCTAGGTGGTATAAGAGGAACGCTGCTGCCTGCTCCTAATCATATTCAGATTTATCCTTAGTCGTCTTGTACGACACCCACGGGAAAGATTTTGGGTGGTGACAATTGTATTCTACTTTGCCGTCACCACGCGGCTAGCGGCTAATATAATAATACGAGTAATTACCATATATCGGGCATGTAAATCGAAGTATATACAACGCAAGTACTCTGCGGCCTATTCCTCGTAAAAATATTTAGAAATTGGCTACAATTAATCTAATTATAAACATGTGCCATGAATATAATATATGTCGAGGAATCCCATTAAGAAACAAATATTATTATACAAAATGTATTATTGTTCTTGAAGCTATTTCATAACATCAACACAAAATTAATCTTTGATGAAATGAAATTTCATTTCGCATCTACCAGTACTAAGCCCGCTTTATTTCTTGCTTTAAATGCTTCAATTTTTCTTTACCCCCATGAATCTCCGTAGCAATTCAAAACAAACAAGACAGAAATGACATACACGTATTCCACCCACGAAGAACAGGCCTGGGGCGACAGGGAGTTTTACAGTTAATATAAAATATATGCTCTGATTACGGGGACACAGGCAGTGGTATCCATTACCGTCTTCCCTTGACGCTTGGATACATGCCTTCAGCGAAAACTGTCTGGGAACTGAACGCTCTAGGTTTAACAGGGACTAACTATTGGCCGTGTGACTGTCATTTAGCGATTGCTATCAACGCCCCATTACTCTGATTTTATTGATTTTCTGTTTGATCTATGCAAGTCTGAACTACTAGTTACATTATAAGTGCTGTGTTTGTTATTGAGAATTAATTAGTAGGAAATTTTAAAATATAATAATTAAAAACTATTTCCATCTAATTTAAATAGTTCTTTTTGTAGACTAATGAAAAACGAGCAAACCCTAACATTATTAATCCTTAACAGTTTCACATGCATTACATGGGATCGAACTTAATTGGCGAAAAGTGGGTGCTTCATTCACCTCTGCATGCCCCTTGGGGGTTATAGGCGTGATTTATGATTTATATATTTGACGGCCGCTTTGGTCGAATGCTCAGATCGCTGGGTATTGTCCAAGAGGTCCCGGGTTCGAATCCTGGTAGGGGCAATCTTTGTGATGACCACAAATGTTTGTTTCCGAGTCATGGTTGTGTATATGTTTATGTAGTATATTTTCAACATTTATATACAAAATAATATTAAAAATATGTCCGTCATCTAGTATCCATAACACAAGTGCTTAGGCTACTTACTTTGGGCTAGATGATAGGTGTAAAAAAAAAATATGTATGGATGTATGTCACGGCACAATGCTTGTACATATATTGTGTTGACACAATTTATGCAAGTCTGTCTTACAGGTAATCATGCATCCCCGGTCTCCCCTACCACGTTAGTTCGAAAGCATTTCAACGGCAAGACGCTGGACGGATACTCGACCAAGTTTTTGTAATTCTGTCGGTACTATACCGGAGACTTTTGGCTAATGAGCGGATAGAAAGCCCATTATTCAGGCCTTGGTCTCTTAAAACGGGACTGTTGTAAGTGGAAGATATTTTGTGTCCAAGAAAAAATTAATTAAGTAAAGCATATACAATACGGTACGTGCTTTGTCAGCCCTTTAAATAATATAGCAATTTAACCGTAAGTGTGGATGAGAGGTTGTTGTAAGCGAATTTTTTGCTATTAATTATTATAATGTTGCCTACTACAATGTTGCTGTACAATTATATGGCTGTAGCAAACGCCTTATTGGAGAAATAAACCAGGATTTTACCTTTGTAGTTCAAGTTACAATTTCAGCATATAAGAAAATCTAAACTATTCGATTTTAATTTCAACATTATATAAATGTTAGAAAAATTTGTACAAAGATTTTGGTGGTTAGAAAAAGAATTTTGAAAAAATATGGGCTTTATTCCTTTTCTAACCACCAAAATCTTTGTCAGAAAATCTAATTTAGTGTTTTCCGTGTACTGATAGTGCAGAATACAATTGCAGTAGCTTATACAATTGTCACCACCCCCATCTCTATCGCGGGTGTCGTACTAGGCGACTGAGGGTTAAGACAGCAATTAGTAATGGGCAGTAGCGTTCATCTTATACCACCAAGCAATCTACTGCGATTTACGTGCCGGATAGACGGCAATTGGCTCGGCACATGGAATCTAAAATTGGACCTAACATAACATAACACTTCGGGGACTTGAAGCCAAGATAACCGTGGTATAATATATTATAATGACACAATGGCTTCTTAGTTTTTCACTTTATTTAAATTTATTATTTGAAAATTACTTTTATCAGTATTTCTGTATGCACGCATGACAGGCGTTGCGCTTACCGGGGATATAAAAATGAATGTCAATCTTCAATATTCCCGCAAGCTAAATTATCTGCTCCCGTAACAAGCCTGGTGCAAATTGAAGTCCCGACATAATATGCCCTTGGGTGTATAGAATTAATTATTTGACACAGGAGACTGCATGCTATACCTAGTGTGCCCGTTGTTACAATAATAATGCCCGTTACCTTCCCATAAGTTGTGTAAGTTATCGTCAACGATATGCACTCCATAATCTATTAATAAATTTAACCCATCATGACAAAAGCCAATTTTTAGAATGCCCTTGGTAACTAACCGTAACTAGTAAAAAATATGCAAATCAGATATCAGATTATTTCAGTTACGCAACGATTCGCATTCTAATCAGAAAACTCAATGGGAATCTACATCTGCGCAATCTACTCGCCGCCGCGGTAACCGGTTCGGTGGTGAAGTGCACCCCGTAAAAAATTATGTATGACATAAATCACTCATTATAATGGTACTCATTGTTATTCTATCGTGCACGTGTTACCGAAATGCCGGTGCATAAAACATTATTTGTGTATTTGTGAAAATCACGGGTTGATATTAATAATAATTATTATTTTACGGAGGGAACGGCGCGTGGCCTGCGCGCGCGCACGACAGGTGGTCGTTCAGAGGGCGAGACGAGGAGGGATTGCGTGGAATAACAATGGTCGTCAAATAAATGAGCTCGCGTTTGCGTGTTACGAACGCAAATCTGTTACCAATTGTCTTTTATTAGTGAATCTGCATTATTTGTCTTCAACGCTGGTGAGAGCGAAAAGTCCCGAGGTTTTTAATCTATTGGCCGCGAGGACTTTACAGCATCTACCGGGTTTTTTGGGGAAGGCGAAGACCTTGTCCTCAAGCCTGGCAGTCGAGCACTCCTGGTGTCCAGAGGTGTCAGAGGTGTCGTAAAAGTCGACTAAGGGAGATTGTCCGATGTAGACCAATGGTGGAGGGCAAACCAACAGCAGCATACGTCGGGCAGACGGCTGGCTGTAAAACCTTAATCAAAACCTTGAGCAGTATAGATTGCAATGTTCTTACTCCAATCTCACTCTCCGTTCATTCGGTCTATCGATAATATGGTCCTTTCCGTCTATTTTCTGTACATTTACTCATCACTAGTACCTTTCCGGTGTGATGGGTAATATAAATCAAAAGGGAGTGGATGGCTTGATGACGTCTGACCGATATTTATGGAAGAGGAAACATACTACGACCAAGACTGAAACTGGTAACAGGATAGGAAGAAGAAGAAATCAATCTACATTCATTTAAAAAATTAGAAGAACTGCCAAAGCTTTAGAAATTGAAACCAATTTTTTGTTTTCGATTAGAATCTAATCTCCAGAACAGCTGAAACATCGGCCATAAAACCGAAAATATAACACAATCAAGAGAAGGTCTGAATATAATTATGACAAATATAGCTGAGTACAATTTCTTCGATTGATTATTGGTAATAATTTTGTTTGATGTACAATAGAAAATTGTTTAAGTACCTTGGACAGTTAATGGTAACCTCATGAGCTAATCATTACCAAGGTAATAAATTCCCATTATATGGTAGTATGTTGCTAACGACTGAAGTCGGTTTTTACATTTATAGGACCTAAAACCAATTGATACGCAATTTAATATTCATCTAATGTTCTTACTTCCTAAAATAATACGAGTGGTGACGATTTCATTCTATTCTGTCACCACACTGTTTCGTCACAAAGTACTTACTTTTTCACCTGGCAACGCAGCCAACCTGTAACGATTAAAATCTTGCCCCGTGATAATAATAATAATAATTTAAAAACACCAATTGCATGACCATAGCACCATATCCATAACAATGCACATTGCTATGCATTCAGAGATTTTGAGAGCGTGGGCACCCTAACTGTCATAAACCATTATAAACAGAATTCACGTAACCGGTAGGTTAGGGGTTTACAAAGAGCGGCTATGAAAGGGTAGTAGGAGAGTTAGAGCTCAAGTTAGAATGGTTATTGTGCGTATGCGTCGCGTGTCTGCGAGGGTGAGAGGCAGGTGTGTAGCACCCCTTATTTGAGGGAATTTAAGGCCACAGCACATTACTATACTTATTATTCGATGTAATTTAAGGGTAACCATCATTATTTATCCTGAGTTGGTACTTTTTAAAAAGCATGTAAATTTGTTTATTAATTCCGTATATGTCAAATGTTGCGTGTAAAGGTCAGTATTGAATTTGTCAACATTACTTTTAGTTCTTTAATTGGCAACTGTTTTTAATAAAACTGTTAAGTTTTATTCTAGTGAGTGAAGAAAACATCACATTGGCTTAATTTATTAACACCACTGTATGCATAAGGGAAATATGTGGACGCTTTTCATTTTGTGCAAATATTATATAGCAAAAACGCTTAAATGAGGGATAAATAGGTAATTTCAAGAACAATAAGTAGAACATTTTATTTATATTTTTATATAAAACACTATTTTTAATGTCTTTTTACAAAAAATGATAGTAATATTAATATTTTATGAGATAAGACGATAAAGTGTTTGTCAATGCCAAAAGAATAAAAAAATGTACACATATCAATGATAGAATTCTGTATTATTAGTAAAGGAATAATTGATATTTCTTTAATTTTCTCATAAGTACTTACACTACAATTGAGAAGAATGGCACAGCATTGATCGAAGGCAAATGTACAAAAAATCATTCAAAGTTTTAGTTGGAATAATAAACCGTCTGTGACAATCCTAATATTCAAATCTAATTTTAAACGTGAAAGTGAATAGAGAAATGGGAAGGGGACGGCCTAGGCGGATCTTTCATAATCAAATTGAAAGTCTATTAAAAAAGGGCCAGGTCAAGAGTACCCGGAACCGACGGGCATGCATGAAGAGATTGATGAGATTGGATGAAGCGAAAGAAGTATGTAAGGATCGTAGCAAGTGGAAAGAAGTGATCTCTGCCTACCCCTGTGGGAGAAAGGCGTGACATATGTATGTATGTATGAATGTAATTTTAAACCATCTAATATGAAGCTCTGTCATGTTTATACAGAACAGTATTTATAAATTATTATATTTAAAATAATGTAACTTAATAAACACAGTGACACAATTATTTTACTCAGGTTTATAACAAACATAAATAAAATAAAATTACAACTTTATTTTACGAGGTTCGGGTGGCCACCCTAAAAGTTGACTGATATTTAACGATAGTAAAAGCAACCTACACACGCCGTATGCAAATAAACGTGTTATGTATTTGAATTACAACCCCTGGCTACCAGCACTTAACGATCTGACTGGGTGCACGGATTGAAGCTGGCTTACAATTTTTGACTAGGTACTCAATAGCTAATGTTGTTTAAAGAGGTCCGTGTGTATTTCACCTCTTTTTTACCCCAAATGGCAATGCTCTGTAATACAAAATTATCTACAATATCAAGAACTCTTAAAAAATATTATGAAAATAACGAGGCATTTTTGTACTTTATGGGAATCGCACTTGTTCGAATTGGTTTATATTAAGGGAAACTGGGGAAAATGTATGAACTTGGTAATTTGGTCATTTTATTTAAGTCGAATGTCAAAGATTCAATTATATTACATTTTTAGAAACATGACAGTACCGTTTGATTATAAACTACTAACCTCTACTATACAATGGAGGTCAGTGCCATAAACGAACATTGTCGTAGGAACATAGATACTAAAAAAACATAAATCTTCCCGCTATCATTGTCGAAATTGCTTTCGAGAATTTGTCACTACAAAATGTAGCCGTGAAGAAAAATGGCGAAAAGTATTTGTTGCACGATTCGTATCTCGCGCGTTATGTTTTGACACTTACGTGGGTAAACCTCGATCGCTATCACGGTATCTGATTAAGTTTCGCTAAAATCGCCAATGTTTGCACACTGACCACAGAATAAAGCGCAAGTCGCCGATCATATCGCTTTCAAAGGCGCGCCAATATATGAGCGTTCTATGGATATCTTTTGAGCCATTGTTGACGGTTCCTTTGTTCCTTTGAATGTCTTACTGCCATTCAACTGTAATAGGGCCCCATTCAGGACCTGTCAGTACGGAGATAAATGTTTTTTTTTACTACTGTAAATTATCGCAGATCTGGTTATCAATAAAAGTAGTTTCAGAATTCTCGAAAATAAAAAGGATTTCTTGTAACCAAATAATTGTTGTGCTAAAGCTAGTGTTTCTATATTTTTTTCGGTTGCCAGTTTTCTCACACTGTTAAAAAAACACATTGCATACTATCCAGATAAGAGTTAAACGCAGTACAAATGTTTCTGTCATTTGCAATCGAGCCTTCTAGAAGGATACCGGCAATATCAACTGTAAAGATCATTAAGGGCAAATGTCTTATTAATCCAATAAATGATTACCCAATCAAAATTAAATGTCACATACCATACAAGATAGGACAGAAATTGCATCGCATTCATTTACCTATAAAATACGACATGCGATTAAAATTTTTCTATATATTGGAAAATCAACCCAATGCTTACTTATTTATGGTAGCAGTTTGATTATTTTAGTTGGCAACTAAGTTTTGAATAGGGCTTATAAAATCAAAATTAATTTTTTTCTCACGCAGTTGAGAAACTAATGACTTATTATAGCTAGATATAGGAATTTTCCGATGACAGCTCCAGCGCGGGCACGAACGAAGTGCCTGCGTTGTAAATTAGATAAACTCCACCTATGAAATTATCATGAAATAAGGAGGCACTTAAAACCGCGCGTAGCTCATTCCCACGAAGGCAATATGATTTTCACTTAGCGCATAGTTCATGAACCCTGCCATGAATAATAGACAGTATTTTTGCAAAGTAATTGACACAGCGCGGCTCTACGCTCGAATATTACTTATGATATAGTTAAAACGATTAATCTGCCGCGGTAGGTGGTAAAATTCTACAGGAATAATGAGACGAACTCCTACGAGGTGCTCCACCGCTTGCGTGCCAATTATTGACGTAATTATTTTGAAAATATGACCGTCCTTTTTTGTTATTTAACACTGCGGAGTGGCTATAATTTTTGATCACAGCCGCGCGCGCCATTTATTCAAGCGCAGCAAGGCAGAGATTGTCAATTGACTCTTTATACAGAAGGATGCGCTGCACGCATTAATAAAACGCACGCCGCCCTTTTAAAATACGTCTCAATGACGAATTTCTTCTACGAGTGAAGGTGCTTCATACATTTGGACATAACTTCACAGATTTAAACAAAATAATCCATCATCATTTCATTATTATTTAACTATTTTTAGAAAAACCTACTGGAATATTGTGGCATAGGTATAACGTATAGGTTAACATGACTTCAGAAAAGTGAAGCCTATAAAAGGTTCTCAGATAATAATATAGCTACATCGGTAACAATTATAAGCAAAGAATAAAGCCTAAAATGTTCCATTATTCAGATAATTACTAATCCTACTGGCAATACGTGTAAAGTATTTATAGGCTCTGTCATGTCAATCCAGAACGAATTGGTAACGATCAAAATTTGCAACAGGAAGCAAAGTTTTACATTTTGGATGGCGTTATGAGCGTAGAATATTTTTCACTGTACTCCATAAAACATCAACGTTACGCATTGCCCTTAAAAACATAATTTGTTTCACGACAAAATGCACTTTCGTACCTGCACAGAAATCTTAGAATCCAACCAAACCAAACCGAAGTCTGCTTAATTAGCGCCAAAGCCAAGCTGATGAGCGAGGTCGAAAGTGGAAATTAAAATGTTGTATTCATGTATTATCCCGGCATTAAATACAGCCCAGGCGCACGGGTAATGAGATTGTAAAATAATCTTCGGTTTCGTTAGCGGGTCGCCTCCTCTCACGTCGCAGAGGTATTATCGTCAACGGGCGACATCTGAAAAGTGGCTCCTGATTATGGCGCGTTCACATGAACGCCGAACTATTAGTCACCCGGAAAGAAATCCATTTATTTCGATTATCAATTAGTCCTTAACACCTAGACGACCGATAAGCGAGCGCGTTAAACACTCTTAATTAAGAGACAATTAAATTGACAAAGTTCCTCGTTAACGAAGCTGCAATGTAGCGGAAAATGTAAGGTCTTTTGATTAATTTTTCTATTTTGAATTAGTGCCACCTGTGTTGCCGAGGAATATCTTTATTAGCGTCTCTCCTCCATTGTGATTGACGCCAAGATCGCACTTTAATCCGTCCTTTGCCAAAGGTATTGGGATTTTTACGCTTGAAAATGCAATTTAAATCAATTAATTTATACATTGGAAAGGGAGATACGCGTGAAACAAGAAGTAAATAGTGCTAATCCGATCAAGGATTGACGCAGAATGTGGGCGAATAAGACGCGGTCGGTGGTTCTTAGACCCCGAGACATTGACACAATTTTATGCTTTACATCGAATGTAGTATTAAAATAGCATTCCAGTAATACAGTAGTCACAAGAATCTTGATGTAACTAATTGTAAACGATGTATTTTTTTTATTTTTTATTAATACACAAGACTGATTACTATATAACAAATATAAGTCATTTACATATGTTAGGTTACATATAATATGTGTATTCCTTCTTAGGTGGTAAAACATAAACAAATAGCATGTATGTACGTTCGACAGATTCATTATTCTCATGCCTAGTAATAACTTTGATGCTCAATAGATGGCACTAGCGAATAACTCACTTTAAAATATCCATCCCAATCATTGATATATCTTTGTATTATTAATTCTAAACTGAAAAAATAACACAGTTTCATTTAACATAATTATTTATATTAAATTAAACTAATTGCATTTAATATCTCTGTACTTCGTCCAAATGCGTAGATGTAACTGTGAACGCACTGTAGTAAGGGAATTTAAAAAAAAACTTGGTTAATAGAAAACGAATTGGGTTTGAAAAACAACTTCACGGAGTTGTTTTTGGTTGTACGGCGAAGATTTGATTGTTGGGAGAACAAAGTTAAAAACAAAGGAAAGAAACTATTATTGTTGGTGGTTTTCGAAGCGAAAGCAGTAATAAATCAGGCATCAAAGCAAAAGCTATAGTTTATGACGTCATGCTGTCATTTCGAACTAAAGGTACCTAAACTATTAGCGACAGCTTTGAACGAATGATCACCCAATGATTTTGTATGAATTTGGCACAAAATCCGTGTCGCCTAAAAAGTCAGGATGGCTGCTATAGCCGTAAGCAGTGCATTGCAATATACCTATCATCAGCAATCGAGTTAGGCGGTAGGCCCCCAGGTCGTACTTTCATTTAAGGATTATTTATATTCTATAGTGACTGATAGACTAAGTACTGTTGTGATATGGTGAACTACGCAATTGATTGTAATATACATTTGATTTCACAATTTGTAGTTTTATTAAAATTAATATTAAATAGTATGTATTCTTATACATACATTTACAATTACATTACATAACATTTACAAAAGAAAATGACACAACTCAAAAAATACTTCGAAACATTGTGTTTCAATATGGCATTGAGACTTATTTTTGCAAGAAAAGCCTTTTTTATTTGTGTTTGTCTTATTGTTTGAGAAGCGATATAGCAACAATAACGACTGTTGCCCTGAAATATTTTTTGATATTCAAATTATTTACTTGAAGATTTCATAAGAAGACAATAATAAACGTCCAATTTGTGATGGTTTGGTTGAATAACTATTTTGTTTCTCCTTGTGAATACCTATGTATTATTTTTTACAATTAATTCTATTTATTATGTGTAATTCGGTTTGTTAATAAATATACAATCTACCCAACTAACCGGACATAGAACCTAAGCCGAAAATCTTTGACAAGTTATGAATTGCCAGATCCTTTCCATCACTTTTCCATAAGTTAATTCATCACCAACATCTTTCCAGTGTGATGGATGATATGAATCAAAAAACCGTGAATGGTAGCCGTCTGATAGATTTTTAGAAACATACTGTGCTGACCCCAATAAACTAGGCATAGGGCAGGAATTTGATATGTGTTATTTACATTTACATGGATGGTCGACTAAGAAAAAGTGTTGCTTTATTTTTAATAGTCAAGTCACAGGACCATGTGAACGGACCTAGATCTAACATAGTCTGACGCAAGTTGACGGACGGGATAAATATGCGCAGCCACGACCAGAAAATTAATTTAATTTTTTATTTTATTTTAGATTAGGGTTTGTGTGTGATTAGTTTAAGTGATTGTTGTCGTTTTATTGCAAGTGGAAATATGCAGCCTCGGAGTGTTTCCAATTTAAATTATTTTTTATAATTTGTTATACACGAAATCTCCAGCCCTGTAATTCAAGAATGCTGAAAGAATTCTTCCAGTGATATGACATGTGATTAATTAAGTAATGTTTTCACGCCCTGTATTATCAATTCAAATCTGTAACAAATTATTTAATAGATATACGATGTTATATAATTTTAAGCACTGGCGAAAACATAACTCAATTGGTTCATAGGGTTTCAGGTTTCGTGAAACATAAGTCAGAGAAATTTTACACAAAAAATTTGCAAGGAATCTGCAAAATCTTTGATTGACTGCTATTTAAGATGGCTGCAGACAAAACAAGGAGTCCGAAACGGAAGCTAAGTTGGATATTGACCCTTTAGACCCCTGCCCAAACACAATGAGGGCCAACAAAAATAGACCGCGAGGAACGCGCCGACGCATCTGCCGGCCACTATCGAATAAATCTACTAAAATAATATTTTTATTTTGATTACGCATGCACGGGTTAGGCAGATGTTGGTACTACGTACAGGTAGAATGGCCAACACACTTTTGACTGAAGAGACTACACAAAGAAGACTTGTGGTCTCATGTTCTTCAAATTTCAATTTTAAACTAGTCACAACAAAGTTATTGCACGAACGATATAATAATAGGAATCAGAGACCTATAGCAAATTAAATTGACACATACTTTACTGCAAAACTGCGATTGCCATGATAAAATACCGTACTCTAAGATGAGATTCTAAATGGTACAATATTTTATTATTATATTATTACCTACTTTAATATCAAAAATTACAGATAAAGGAGTAAAAGATATTTTAAATAAAAAAAATACTGGATGACAAGGACTACTTAAATATTAAGTAGTTATTATAAAGAAACATTTATAATAATTATACTACACACAAATATCAAAAACAAAATCGAATGTCCATGATCATTCACACAAACACTTGTTCGTAGCAGAGTTGAAAGCCTAGGATTTCTAGGCAGACAAACCGATCGTCAAATACAGCAATAAAAATTCATTTTAATAACAGTAGCCACTCGAAGTTACCAGAGACACATAACAATAATAACATGCCTATTAAAAAGGGCGACAAACCAAATAAAATTGTCAAGCTAGCTCTACGACATTCACAGCAGTGTGTCAGACATTTTAAGGGCTGATTCAAGTCGCCAGTCACTGACCAATACGTTATGTATCTAATGGGGTATATTATCGTCAACTTATTGACCGAACTACAAGGTGTGAAGTGGTTTACCGTCTTGTCTGTTATTACATTGTTACTGATATGGAACGCCGAGATATTTCAGATACCCGGGGCGAAGATGATGGCGTTGCCGGGCGGGCCCGTGTGGAATATTTTTTGTAAGTATGGTAATTTACGGTAATTTTTAGAGTACATTTTAATATTCTATGAGGAATTTATTTGTATGCTCCGTTTTACATTTTCCATTACAATATTTCACTCAGTTCTGTTGAAGATGTTATAAATGTTCAATAACAGAATAAGTAATCCAATTCGCAAATAGAATGAACAGATTTTATTTTCATTATTGAATTTATTAAGCGATTCAGATTTTATATGAACTACAATTATAACTCTCACTAAACCATTCAAGTGTGCATTCAATACATAATATAATAGCATTTTGTATGGTAAATGTTTTCCATTTGCTTTGTGTTCATACTAGAACCGTGCTATTTTTTCGCGACACGGAAAGCAGAATATACTACTTTAAAACAATATTTGAAAACTCAGACAAATTGTTTCTCGCCATGGTTATATTTCAAAAACTAATTTATCTTTAACCGAAAGCGACGAACAACTATTTTTATCACCTTTTTTGAAACGATTTGGTACACCGACTCGTACAAAAGATCACCGCCTACTGACCAAAATGGACTATTTCGCAATTGGTCGTGCAATAAAAGGAACTAATAAATAAAATTAGTGTCGTTTGAGAGTAAGCAAAAGAAGCCGCTAGAGGCGGGCTTGAAATGGGTACCGCAACAAGTGATGCGTGATAACAATCTTAAGGACAGACTGGGTAGGTAACTAAAGATCGGGGCAGTATGGTGTACCAGAGTACATGTTTATTATTTGAATTTCATTTAAGCACTAGCTGACCCAACAGACGTTGTCCTGTCTTAGCTATAAATATTCAATTTGAGCTGGAAAAATAATGGTAAAGCAATACTTTTGATGTCACTTACGTTACTTCAAAACCTGTACTTTCAGTGTTTTAACTATAGGACGATATAATATAATTTGGAATGAATACTGTTTAAATATTTCGTTTAAACTTTCGTTTTTCTACTTTTCTGACGTAAACAGTAAGGTAGATTGAGATAAAATAAAACTTGTAGTATTTTAACCGCTGATACAAATACTTTATTAATTCTCTAATATTGAAGTAGACTTTTATTTTGTTTTCCTTTCTGCTTCAATATTTTTAAATATCCTTATTTTCTATATTCTAAATTTACAGTTCAACGGAAAAGAAAATCTTTGTACTGCAATTTCCGACATAGTTGGTAACATTAATTTTATATAAATATAACAATTCATAGGAATAAATTACTAAGGACACCTGCGGGCCTAGCACGGGGACGTGGACAAGTCTCTCTCCACGACTTGACAGTGTTTTGTCTCAGGATTTAGTTTGAGTTAGAGCGAGAGGAAAATATTTTCTTTCCCCCGAAGGAGATGTGTCCACGTCCCGTGCTACGGGGGCAGTGGAACTATTAAAAAGCCTTACAGACTCCTAACATCAATAATATGAAACTAAATTGAAATGAAGAATGCTTGGATAAGACTTCAACGCGTTCAACTTCTATTTTTTTTTAGTTTTAACTTAATTTTCATCAATCTGTTAATAATTAAATTTCTTATTTAGACAATAGATAGTTGAATTATTATTTTAATTGACGACTAAATGGATAAAAGAAACCTTTTTCTGTTTGGCTGAAATTGTTAAATACGGAAAAATACTGTGTTTAGTGTATAGTTATGAAATAATGAAATTACCTTTCTATTGTTATGAAATAACGTGAAAACAATAGAAAGGTCTTAATGGGAACATATTGATTCATTTTTAATGTGTGTATAATTTTATGAAAGAATTTTATGCCAATTACAATTTAGTCGAACCTTTTATTGTAAACTTTGGCTATAAAGATCCTATACTGGAATAGTGCGTTTATTTCAACGGCTAAACATTGTAACATAAAGCAGCTTTCAGAATGTCCGCCTCGTTAAACGTTTCGTGCCATACGGAGCGTGTGATTAGAGATATTGTGATATACATACCCCTATGATATTAATACCACTGATTATGGTTTTTATACCATTTATTACGGGTAATTTCTGTTCGTGGTCGTCGTGACTTTTTTCTTCACTTTGTTAGAACGTAAAATTAGTTTTCTTTACACTTTGAATAATTTGTTGCGTAAATTAAAGATTTCGCATTCCCACTGAGTCGTTAACATGGTTGCTTTCATTAAAATTTATAGGTTTTAGTGTACTTTAAATAAATATGCTTAGTTTTAGTGGCACATACTTAATTTTATACTATCGTAAAATCTCAGCATGGTTCAATAATATGAAAAGTTTAATTACGTATTAATTAATAATATTTTATACGTTTCAACGACTTCAAATTATTTAAGCGTAGAAAATAAAATTATATGCGTATAATTTTACATCGTATTTTGATTCAATCGCTATATAAAGTTGAGATTTATGACATAATAAAGTAGAATTTGTGTGTGCACAAAATGGGTCAATATATGACCCGATTTTATTAAAACGAGCTAAAGAAGGTTGGTATAAATCTTTAACGCTTCGACACATTTTGACCACACGTCAGGATATGATCCGTATAAAATATCCCTTATTGTTGTCCCTTTACAAAGTGCTACAATGGACAGCCGTCTAACATATAAATTTTTGTGTGAACAAAGGCGCCAAAGTGACAACGTCTCAGAGCATAACGTCGTCGCCGTGATATGAAAATATATCGATCCGCTATCGAAGTAAATCAATAAAGATGATTTACATCATCTCCGGTACGTAGCATTGCTACTGCGCCGTCCAAAGAGACACAATATAAAAAGGCTTCCGCTCAATTTCCCTCGAAACGTCAAATGTGTGTTTTGGAATGGATTTTAAAATGCAACGACTTTTTGTGTGTAGTGAGTATTCGAAAGGATTATCTTATGCAAAACAGATGGCAGCGATCGTCTCTCATCTTGGTAAACTGAACGCAAACTTTTAAGTCTCTATACCTTTTTGCATCGGTTTGCTGTTATCGTTCCTAGTAGTACGATGAATACCTAAATCTAGCAATTATTGGTTGGCGAGTTCTTATCTCCCAATATTCTTCCATCCATAGGGATGGCGCGTGCCCCAGCAGTGGGGACATTAAAGGGCTGGTGATGATGATGACGATGTTCTTATAATAGAAAAAATACCCACCAAAACATAAATTGACTCCCGCGTTTGCAGTTTCGAAACGCAAAAGTTTCCGTTACGCTCCAAAACAGATATCAGTGGGGATACAATGGCAACTATTTGATTGCTTCATTATGCGAATCGGACTCTGTTCATTGTATATCATTTCGCATGTTATATCTGGTCGTATCCTAATTTAATCATCCTGAAGATTGGACCACCGGGGAAAGCGATGTAACGGGTGGCCGGGGCGATTCCTGATTGAACTTCGAAGACGGTCCTCTTGAGGAGTGATTTATTCAGAGGGATTTGGATTTGATTTGTTTATTAATCTAATATGCCATTGGTTCTTTTTTTCTATTACTTCAAAATTTCCATACAAAATTGCACAGTTCGAATTGTATTTCCTTAGGAATTGTTTTAACAGTAGAATTTGTAAATAAATCAATGTAATAAAACAATATATTTTTTGCTTAAACTAAAAATTACCTGGGGACTTTGTTGCAATATTTTTATAGGACAGGGAAATAAAACCAAACATTTAATTTTTTTTAAATGGAATTATGTATTATTTTTACAAATATTTTTATGGCTATTATTATTGCCTGCATCTAACGACTGACTCCAAGGATATCGCCATTAAGCTATAATACATATACAAGTCAATAAGTAAACATTTCAAAAGATAACATAATATTACTATCGTCTCATTGCGGGCATTGACAATGTTTACTTGCAAAGCTATTTTTTTTTTTTTTTACTGCATTTATAATAATTTCGACTTCAATCTGTGTAGTGAATTGTTATCTACTAACACTTCTAAAGCTCGTATAAAACAAACCGATACATTTGTTTGTAAAAAATGTTGACTTACAAAAACCAATGGCTAAATTACGCAGTGACAGTAAGTAATACAGCTCCAGTTTTCTAGAACAGATCTCCATGACCCAATCATTTTCATGTTAAAAGTGAAAGGAAAAAAGGTACAAAGAAAAGGAAAAAAGGTACAAAGAAAAGGAAAAAAGGTACAAAGGGAGAAAAAGAGAAAAAAATAATATTTCAGTTCAGATTTTTTTTGTTATTATTATAAAACTCCGCTATATCCCTCCATTTAGACTAGAATCTACAAGATCAACCTGTATAATAATATGTTCAGATTTACTCCATCGCCAATATTGGAAACATCGAGACGCATGCAGTTTGATTCGTTTGATGCGAGCAGAAAGGCCGATTCTAATCCGCCGAGATTTCATTCTCTTCATCTGAAGCAATTTGCTTGATGTCTTATTTTCTACGCGGTGGTCCGATTGACTAGTCCACTGCAACATGTTGTGACGTTCCAAAACAAACACCTTTGATGAATTGAGATCCCTCAAATCTGTATAGGTTATTTTAAATTCAAAATTGAGAATTGAAAATAGTATTGAAAGCTGATATTTTACTATCAGCTGTTTTGTTCTGGTGAGAAAACTTTAACTACCCTCATAAGAGCAGACCTGTGAGAGTAATGGAAATTCTCCTATAAAAAATAAACACTAGAGCCTGAGAAAACAAGCCAACTTTGAACTTATAAATAATCTAAAAAAATGATAAGTCGGCGAAACTAGAGTTCAACCACTTAATTTATCGGAACATCATAATTATCTTGAAATTTACTTGTATAAAGCCTTTAGTACATCGCTAATTTTATCGACAAATACAAATGAACGGTGAAGTTAATATTATAAATCGGGTTTTACTCTAAAAACCAAAACAACGGAAAATTTGTTATATAAATATCTATTTGGAAATATCATAAAATTTTAGGCGGGGAGAGGGTCAATCAATTTTATATTGGTTGGTTGATTGACAACCTCCCTACTCCCAGCGTCTGTCCGATGCTGGGTTTGGTAAATGGTTTAGGGAGGAGCGCAGGTCGCGAAGATCCCCTAAGCAAGGCCAGTGGACTATCCTTCACGAGGTTGCCGCCCGTTATTGGCTAAATGCCCTATGCAATTAGTATAACAGAAACCTCTGGCCGTACCTCAAAAACCCTTAACCCAACCCTATCCTAACATCCTCTCCAAACTTCCACGCCGAACAGTGGCGGCGCAAAACCACATCCAGGCCCACATAGCCTTGGGGCACTAAATCCCCCCAAAAAGTTGTACCACACGCACCAAGGGCAGGTAGTGTGAGTTTACATCCCCGCCCAAACAACTAAGATGGAAGCACAAAGGAAGAAGTATTTACCCCAGGAGGGTACCACTGGTAGTGGAGAATCCCTCACCGAGTCTAACTCGGTCTGTCCCACGTATTCTGGGGGGGACACCTTGTGCTCTATGGACATGTCGGGCCTCGCAGAGGCCATACCATCGACCATTGACACAGCAACTGTGTCTAAATGGTCCGTAGTATGCCACAAACGCCCCTTGAAAAAGGGTTTAAAGCAGGTGGCTAATAAACAGCCGAAGGGCCAACCGGAACGCAGTCGCCCCAACAGGCGCGCGAGAAGGAAGGCCCTTCGGCAAGAACAGACAAAAAAACTGAAAAACGTGGCAGCTAACGCAGCAGCGGAAACGCAGCGCGAACCTGTACCGTCCACCTCAAAGGAGGCGATGCCAGTACAGGAGGCTAAAGAGCCACCGACCCTACCACCACCACCACCCAGTCAGACGAAAAGGAGACGAACACCGAGAGGTTCTCGCGGTAAGAGTTTCGCTGCGACTCCAAAAAAGGAGAAAGCTACTCCTGAAAAGGAGAATCCCGCTCCTGAAAAGGAGAAACCTGGCAGCGGTATTGGTCAGAACGAGCGCGCTTCCTCGAAGCGAGCTCGTCTGAACGAGACCCGCTCCCCCAGGGGGGAAGCTAAACGCGCGAAAACTGACGCGAATCCGAAGCGGACGGTGAGCTACGCAGACGCGAGTAATTCGCATCTGAGGGTGGCGGTTATCACCGTCCCGCCGAGGGACCTCTCGCAGGAGCAGGCAGACCAGCTGAGGGAAGCCATCGATGATGGTATCCTGGAGGCTGTGCTGTCTCCGTCGTCTCCCGGCGCGCAAGCTCCATCTTTCCGCGGGCGCCCCTTCTTGTTAGACGGAGTGCTAGCGATGTGGTGTGAGGACGCGAACGCACTCAGCTGGCTGGAGAAGGCTGTGAAAAAGATAGCCTCACCAATACCAAATACCACTCTGGCTGTGATTAAGCAGTCAGAACTTAAAAAGAAGCTCAAGGCAGGGCTTCTCCTTCACACCCGCATCACCGATGCGGAGACACTGCAAAGAGTCATTTGTGCCCAAAACCCGTGGTACAAAGTGGACTCTTGGCAGTGTTACAACATGACGGTGGATGAATCTCTGGAGGAAGGCTCCAAGGAAAAGGTGGTACACCTAATCCTGGGAATCCCTGAAGACCAGAGACAAGCCATCGTCAACAGAGACCGCCGTGTAGCCCACATGTCAGGAAGTGAGTACATACGCTTCTTCTCTTCGGAAGAAGAGGAGAAGGCGAAGGCCAATCAACAACCTGCAGTGGCGAGTGAGCCTTCGGAGAAGACCTCAACTCCGGAGCCGTCCACCTCTGCTCCCCAACAGGGTTTGAGCGAGACTGAGACGAACTCGACACTGCGGTTTGGGGATGAAACTAGCGACGAAGATGGCATCCTTCTTAGTCCCTAGTTTCATCAAAACCATACAAACCAACCTTCAGCACAAACAGATAGCGGCGGCGACTTTACGCAGAGTGCTGGAGGCCGACACCAAGACCGTCGCCCTAATCCAGGAACCCTGGATCAGAAACAACAGAATCTGCGGTCTAAACAACATCGGTGGTAAGTTACTGCTAGACACAACTGTTGATAAACCAAGAACCTGCATTTTTATGCCTAAAAACATTGCAGGCACCTTGCTTAACCAATTCTGTTCTAGAGACGTCACTGCGGTGAAAATCCTCACAGAAAATCAAACCGCCCTGGTGCTAGCCTCAGTGTACATGCCGAGCGATGGCGAACTCCCCCCGAGAGAACTAGCCAAGCTGGTGCAACACTGCGAAGCACATGACTGGGCCCTGATCATCTCTGCAGACTGCAACGCTCATCACTCTCTGTGGGGAAGTAAGGAAACAAACAAAAGGGGTGAGTTACTAACTGAATATTTATTCCAAACAAACCTGAACATCATGAACAGAGGTAGGGAACCTACGTTTGTAAGCTCAAGGTATCAAACTATCATAGATATAACTCTGGCAACACACGCGGCGGCAAATCTTATAGAGGGATGGCACGTGTCGAACGAACCATCGTTCGCGGATCACCGCCGCGTCTGTTTCCAAATACAATATAAGCCAACAGACCCTGTTCCATATCGAAACCCCCGTAAAACAGATATAACAAGGTACATAAACATATTAACCGAAACACTAGATAACACAGTCCCTACTAACGAAATACTTAATAGAGATAATATAGAAACTCACGTACAACACCTAACTAAAACTCTTTTAAAAAGCTACGAAACGGCATGTCCTGTCCTGGTACCTAAACGCATAGACAAAAGTCGCTGGTGGGGGCCAGAACTAGAGCGGTTGCGCAAGGAGCTCAGGACACTTTTTAACAGAGCAAAAAATACCAGGAACGATGATGACTGGGATAAATATAAATTAGCACAAAAGCACTACAAGAAACGTATCAGATTCCGAAGTACGGAGGCATGGCGCAATTTCTGTAGTAGCATAAACTCAACAAACCAAGCCGCAAGAATAAAGAAAATCCTTTCAAAAGATGAACCCAACCTTTTGGGCTCGCTCAAGAAAGGAGACGGTACTTATACAAACACGGACAACGAAACTAGCGCAGTACTGCTGGAAACACATTTTCCAAATTGCAAAATCACATCAGATCTGGGATGGACTGATGAGAACAGCAGTACACCAACAACTCAAGACTGGGATGTCGCAAACAAGATAGTGACTGCAGATGGAATAGAATGGGCCCTAAAAAGCTTCAAACCGTTCAAGTCCGCAGGGCTAGACGAGATATTCCCCGCACTGCTACAATGGCAGTCTAAACAGATCACAAAATTTTTATTACCAATCTACAGGGCCTGCATAGCCTTTAAATATATACCGAAAGGATGGAGGGAAGCGAAAGTAGTCTTTCTACCGAAACCAGGTAAGGAGGACTACACTCACGCCAAATCCTTCAGGCCCATCAGTCTTACCTCGTTCCTTCTGAAAACGCTGGAAAGATTGGTAGATCGCCACCTAAGGGATGGAGTACTCAAAGAAAAACCACTACACCCTCAACAACATGCCTATAGGAAAGGCAGATCAACAGAGTCGGCACTACACATGGTGGTACATAAAATAGAATCGGCTATCACAAACAAAGCTTCAACATTAGCTACCTTTATAGATATAGAAGGAGCTTTTGACAAAACTATGCACAACAGCATAAACCACGCCCTTCAGAGACTTAAAGTAGAGCCAGCCGTAAGGTTATGGATAACTGAACTGGTCAGTAAAAGGGCGGTCCAGGTAGTGGTGAATACTACCACAAGGGCAAAGGTAGTTAAAGGGTGCCCCCAGGGAGGGGTCCTATCACCACTTCTGTGGAACATAGTAGTGGACAGCCTTATAAGGACGCTAAATGAGAGAGGATACACTACTATTGGTTATGCAGATGACCTAGCAATACTGATAAATGGGAAAGCAGAGAACATACTATGCAGAGTAATGCGTTCCGCCCTTCAGATTGTTGAACATTGGTGTGACGAGCATCAGCTGTCAGTAAATCCGAAGAAAACAGAACTTATCCTTTTCACCAACAAAAGGAAGTTACCAGAACTCAATCTACCAAAACTATTTAACACCAAACTCGCCCTATCAACACAAGTGAAATATCTGGGCATCATTCTTGATAATAAATTGAATTGGGCGAGTCATATCGAGGCAAAAACAAAGAGGGCTTGTATAGCATTTTGTCAGTGCAGAAGACTAGTTGGTAAAAAATGGGGTTTAACCCCTAAAATATCTCTCTGGCTGTACAAATCAGTTATCAGACCTTCTATGACCTACGGATCGGTTGTATGGTGGCCCAGAACGCAACTTACCACGGTAAAAGCAAAACTCCAGAGTCTACAACGCTTAGCAAGCGTAGCTACCACTGGATGCATGAGAACCACCCCATCAGCCGCACTAGAGTATCTCTTGAGCCTGACACCTCTAGATCTTGTAATACAGGAGGAGGCAAAGGCAGCAGCCTTAAGGCTTAGAGCTAACGGGCTATGGAAACAAAATATAGAAACAACACACACAAAAATTCTGCAATGGACCCTGAAGGAAATACCACTCCTAGAGGCACCCATAGACAGAACACCGTGTAAACATGTCTTCGATCGAAGGTACAATATCCAACTCATCGCAGAACCAGGAGATGTCTCTGGCATCAATGAAGTTAGGATATACACAGACGGCTCTAAAACCACATATGGCACTGGAGCTGGTGTCTTCTCGAACGACTTAAATATAAAAATATCAACAACACTGGACAAACTAAACTCAATCTTCCAAGCAGAATGCATTGGCATCACCAAAGCGGCACAGGCGGTTGCAGCCAGAGATGTCAGAGACCTAAACGTCAAAATAATCTCAGACAGTGCTTCCGTTCTACAAGCCCTACAAAGAAACACGATAACATCTATCCTGATACTGGAGTGCCACAATGCACTCCAATCCATTGCGAGTACGAACGGAGTAACTCTTCAATGGATCAAAGGACACAGCAACTCATTGGGAAATGACGTAGCCGATGAACTGGCCAAAAAGGGATCGAAAGGGACAGTATAAGGACCGGAACCATTGCTACCCATACCTCAGGCCCAGATAAAAACATGGCTGCGCACCAAAACTGAGGAAACCCATTTTAGAGAATGGATAAACAGTGACGGGTGTAAGCAAACAAAGAATGCAGTTCCGGTGGCATCAAAAAGATTTGCTCGCAACCTCATAAACTTAAACAGGGACAAACTCCGAAAGGTGATAGGCATAATAACTGGCCATTGCTCCCTAAACAAGCACCTTTTTACCATTGGGGTGACGGACAGCCCTCTATGCAGAGGATGCATGGAGGCAGAAGAAACGCCACAGCACGTGCTTATAGAATGCAGGAGCGTGGCAGATGAACGGGCAAGGCTCCTCCAATCCCCAGTATCGGTCCCGGAAGCTTGCAGCAGTCTGAAAAGACTGCTGGGTTTTTGGGATAGTCTGGGATGGTTGGAGTAGCAATAATAGGGAGACACGTACAATGGCCCAATCAGGGGGCTAAGTGCGGATAAAGCCCAGTTAAACTAAACTAAACTAAACTAAAATCATAAAATTAGCATATTTTTTGATACAACTTAACGACTTTGACGACCAACTCAACTGCATTTCAATCAACACGCCGAAGGAGGTATTTTTATAGCAATTTATTGAAAATCTAGATATGGACATGTGTATCTCAGATATGAAATTTTAATAACACAGACTATAAACTATAAATGACGTAATCAGCCATTTAACAGTACTTAAACAGGCCAGGCAGGGGGTAATACTTCATAAGCAATTGCCTCCAAGCAAAAACGGCTTGATAACGCCACGCGCCGCGAGTAGTGGTGATTGATAAAAACGTATCACGGAATAATTGAAGAGGGATTATTAAATTCGCATTTTACATAATTTAAAATTGATTATAACAATTTGCATTATTTATGAGGCATTTATGAGTCCAGGTTGAATTGTCATTTTTGGCTTAAATGCTTGCTGTAAAAATGGTGCTGAGCTACTTACTGTCTACTGTAGTTATTGCATTATAAGTTTCAATCTGCAAAAATAGATACCGACTAAATATAATGAAAAATGTCTTACAATATTTTGATACCAATGTTAGTTTAATATTTTGTTGTTATCTTTGAAATATTATTTTGCGTTAAGAAAGTCATACACTTTTTCAAATATTTACTGAATAAGCCAGTTTGTAGCTTTTAGCTCTTTAAAATTTGAATTCTCCTTAACCTATGTGTTGATAAATAGATAGTGTATAGTATCTTAGCCGTGTGTTGTGTGGTGTAGTGTGTAGTGTGGTGACGGCAGAGTAGAATACAATTGTCACCATCCCAAATATCTCCCGTGGGTGTCGTACAAGGCGACTAAGGATAAATCAGTGATGAGGAATGGGCAGCAGCGTTCCTCTTATACTACCGTCCTGACAGTGTACTGCGACTTTTGTGCCCGATAAATGGCAATAGGCTCGCCACCTATTACATGGGACTTAACATAATTGGCGAAACGCGGGTGAGAATTCACCTCTGCCTACCCCTTCGGGGATATGGGCGTGATTTATGTATGTATGTATAGTATCTTTGGCTTGATATTCCAACTTTACTTTTACTTTTTTTCTTCCTTCTATTTTCAAATTTCTTTACTTCTATATAGTAAGCTCTCAGGCTTTTAAGTCTGCAATATTTGATCTAAAGGGAAAAAAGTTCATTTTGTGACCTGCTTAAAATAAAACCGCCATTTAACTCCAATCGATTTGAGTCCGTTGTATATTTTGAAAATAAAATTCAGTTAATAATAACAGAACATCTCAATCTCAGCGCATCGTTTGCAATGTCGGCACCAAACGTTCTTTTCGAGTGAAGTCCAGCATAATATGCTTTTGGATTATTCCGTAACGCGATCCCGCTACTATCACGCACGGACCATTCGACGCGTTGCTTACATAAAAAATATACGCACTTCAAAAGCGCAACTCTTACAAAGAGTATATTAGTAATGTGCCATGAAGATCTGTAACAGTACACTGTCTAACAGGCATAACAATGGGGTATCGTTTCCTCGAAGTCACAAGTCCGAAGTTAAGTCACCGTCCGATATCCTTGAGAGTCGGTTAAATTTAGCGTTAGTGATCCCATCTATACGGAACAATGTCCCTTTTGTAACCTTCGAAAGTAAAAGCTGTAAAGAAAGTAATCCGGTGTTCATTCGCAAATGTTCCCTTTCAATGACTTCAGCAGGGATCAAGCCTAGAATTGTGCAAGAACAGCCATTGACACGCCAACTTATCGAAATCATTGTATCACAGAGGCCCAATATAATGATATAGGCTTCTGTGATACAAATATTCCTGAATACTAATCCATTTTTCTATTCTTCTTCCGCGGTTGGTGTAAGCAAAATTCGCAATGAAGAATGCAGTCATTAGGACTAGGTACTTACTTTTCATTATACTTTCATTATTAGCAACAGACATTTATACATAAAAATAAAACAACCTTTGTAAAACCATTGTTACAAATGTAAAATGCAGTATGTTAAATGGAAAATCTATTGGGTGTAGGTACCTCAAAAGTAAATCTTGATACGTAATATTATTATAATATTTTCTTATTTTATCACGAAAAAATTAAAAAACATTTCCTTTTATTAATTATTTTCAATTTTTTTTATAGTTAAGTCGTTATTCTGCTTTTTAGTCAACTAATCCCATGGGATGAGTTGCCTTATCTAAATACTACGAAGATGCAATTATCCATATTTCTGTGTATAAAGATTGATTGCGGTGATTAACCGCCACTGATAGCAAAGACGCGCAGATAAATCCGCCATTGATGCATCGTTGTAATGAATTGAAATGTTACTTGTTTGATGCTCTGTTATTTGTAATTGTTCCAAGGTTTTGCCACAGTGATATCGATACATTTACATTTTATGATGGAAAGGTATTCAGCGAGGGAATCCTGTGAGATTCCATTGCCAGTCGACCAGGAACAGATTCTTATTGGTCCCGATAAAAACTGCACTGCACTCACATCGATGGGTGCACGAGAAATCTTTGAATGGCATTGCATTCTGACTATACGTGTGATGTAACAGACACATAGACCATTATGTTTATTAGAGCTGACATTGATTGAAATCTATTAAAAAGTAAATTATAAACAAAAGATAATTTTTTTCTATTACTCATTTTTTTTCTTATAATATATTTCGAAAACGGACTTTATGAATTTAGTATAAAACATATTATTTAATTGCTTAAATAAATTTGAAAGAACAAAATATTGAAATTATATGAAGAAATTGTCATCAATATCGTTTTTCTTCCTTTTTAGACATATAACGTATTATTTATTACAAAGAAACGTAGCTAACATATAGGTAACGTATGTTGTAATAATACTTAAAAGAAACGTTAAAAAAAAACAAAAATTATATTGAATAATGTGGTCTTCTATGCTGGCCAGGGAGCGAACAAATAACTTAGAATAGGCCAGCCCCGTCTCATCCCACGGGTGTCGTAAAAGTCGACTAAGGGAGATAGCCCAGTGTAAACCTTGAGCAGTATGGATTGGAATGTTGTCATTCCAATCACTCTCTCCGTTCATCGGTCTCTCGACATGGTCCGTTCCGTCTCTTTTTAAACATTCATTCATCACTAGCACCTGTACGGTGTGATGGATGATATGAATCAAAAGGGAGTGGATGGCTTGATGACGTCTGACCGATATGAATGGAAGAGGAAACATACTGCGCCGACCCCAGATAGACTGAGAACAGGGCAGGAAGAAGACTTTTCCATGCCATGTCTACTTTCAAAGTGACCGTATTACGTCATAAAAATGACACGTAAGCGCACGTATGCCGCTTATACGATGACATCGCTGTAAGTCGGCAAAAAGTTGCAAGACACCTCACACAGGCAGCGGCGCTCGGCTCCATCAGATAGTAGTCTCACGCAATGCTCCATTCATCTCGAGCATTTATCGGTGCGAAGCGGATGCTGCCCATCACTACTGAATTAAAATCTCGATCCGTGGAAAACTAGTGTACCACCGACGAGTCCATTAAAACTCTACAATTACTTCTAACGCTACACACGTCACTTCTATTGAACCATTTCCACTCCACCGCTTTTTATATTCAATTTCAATCGTTACTGCCACTTTATGGTTTTAAACTCCTACTTACGTTTTAAACCCACACTTGGGGCTTATTAAAACTAATTTCTTTTAATTTATACGTCTTAATTAGACATGGGACTTGTATGACACGTCCAATAGTGGACCCTCTAATCAACGCGATCGTGTCTACTCAGATAGTTTATCTACGGACAAGCTTTCTAAAAGATAAACGTCAAATTTTAGATTATAAAGTAATACTGGGTAAGTTATAAAAACGTGATTTTATTATACCATCAATCTTGTACGGCGTGTTCCTGTGGCCTGTATCGGAGTCGTGTGAGTTCCGATTTATTAATTTTTTAAGAGCAATGCTCGGTCGCAGAAAAAGAGACTTTGGTGGTACTTTTTGTGACGTCAGGTTCGTTCGAGACGTTTTCTTGGATATTACCAACAAGAAATAGCTTTTTCTGACATTGTCAGTGCCTACTAATTTACATTAAATTACTTTATAATTAATTTTTAAACTTCAGATTTTTTTTGTTCCTCTATTATTATTAAAACGTTATTGAAAGTTAGAATACAGACGATTAATCCAAAATAAATATATTTCTTAATAGACAATTTTTTTCGAACTTTTGTACACAAATCTCATATTATGAAGTTATCACTAAAGATTCTACGATGTTTTTATGATAATTGGTAAGGTTAAATCATTGACTTTTAAATAGGAAATTGTCCTTTGATAAGGAGTGGCTAAACTAAGTTACTAGTATTTAGTATAAACATTGCCAAGAAAAAAAAATAACAATATGTAACTTGTTGCAGTAGCATTTGTCAAAGTTAAGTTTAAAAGCCCTTACTGCTAGTTAGTTGAAAAATAGTACACCTATGTTGAGATTTTTTTTCAATCTACTATGTCGCCCGTTTAATACAATAAAGACGCAACTCATAAAATACCTAGAAAACATTGTGTGTATTTATAACAGTAAGACTTCCTGTTACAGGAACGAAATTTTGAGTTGTTTCTCTTTTGTATTAACGAAGCGATATATAATATAACTAAAAAATATTCTCACGATCCCAAGGCCAAAGGTTGTTTTAATATACATATAAATATTTTGACAGCGTCGGTCCCCGAATTTGTATCGCGACATCTCGTTTTAATGTCGGATATGCCATGTCTTAGCGATGCCGATCTTTATATCTTATCTCCATTGTGTAGCGATTGTACGGGTACAGGGTCTTTTCGGATAGCTTTGAGTAGGAAACGATTTTACAGTGGAGACAGTATAATAAACTGATTCTTAATAGTCGTACGACTTTATCTAGAAACTAAAAGACCTTTTTACTACGGGAAATCTTTTGATAAGTCTCAATATTTTCTCAACATCGAAATGATTATATAGATTGGAAAGTATAGTGTATTCCTGGGTACAAATGTTTTGGACTGCTTACCTTTAGTCGTGAATAATCCGTCCGACCAACATTGAGAGACCATAATACGTCCTGGCGATGAATTTTAATATTATTAATATCAGGTAGGCAGTGATCTGAACATTCGACGTAACTAGTCCTGAGTGGTAATAGTTAAAATTATCGTATCATATCGTAATATTCACTGTACAAACAACAATTTAGGCAAAATAAGCTTCCACAAAGTTACGAATTGTTTCAGTCAATTGTGCACATTACTCCGAATATATGTTAAAGGTTGAAAATCAAACTGTAAATTTTAAGGTAACCTGATGTAATGTTATGAAACCCAAACAATTTTTTCAAATCAAATTTCAAAAATCATCTCCGTAACGAAAGTGAAATGTTGCTGACGTTTCAATAATGGGTAGATTTGTTTGTATTTCTTTGAAGGGTTACATGTTCTGACGTAACTTTAGACCTTTTTTCCGGAGTTCACCGAAGGGTCAGGTCCGTTGACATCCGTACAAATATTAACTTGTTTAGATTCCTACGGTTCTCGCTACTGGTCTCGGTGGCTCCAAATAGGGATGTGTCTATCTCCTTTATGGTATGTCATCAGTCATCATTTTTGGATAGGCAATGAAAAAAAATTACAAATGCCAACATCCTTATGAGGTCTAAAAAACCTGAAAAAATGTTTCTTCAAATATTTTGGAATATATTAAGGGTCAAATTTCTAAGTAAAATCTTGTAAAAATTATTTCTTTTTCAAACAATAATTATTAATCAAAAAGTATCGATAGGTCTTATAGTCCCACTGCTGTCATGAAATGCTGTTAAGCACGCAGGTAAAATTTAATGCACAAAAAATCCCAATGCAATGGGTCAAAGGGTAGGTAACGCGACGGACCCTTACTCTAATTGAAAATGTTACCTACCCGTTATATTTCTTTTTTACACTTTGAGAATATTGTATGAAGACAATACAACAGCCTGGTATTAAATATCCGACATAACCTTTTCGTTTGAATATAGGTATGGTCCACTATTTACGATAATACTCCGTTCTCGGTCTTTCCACATGGTCCTTTCTATCACATTTCTATACCTTGATTCATCATTAGGAAAATAATTGGTTAAATATTGATGCCGACACATCAGAAGTGAAAAACACTGTGAAAATCACTTATAAAAAGCTTTAATAACTCAACAAGTCTTTTTTAAACTTGGAACGCAGTGTTGATATCAGCGCAACAATGTTTCAGTAACTCTACCCCGGGTGATCCTGTACCGAAGATTTGATATACTGTTAGCTGTCATAAGGGGGAAACCTTCACATTCCTCCGCTTGCCACGCGACTGTGGACCTTTTACAAAAACTAAATGTCATTGCGCAAGCTTATAATAAGGCCCATTCACACGACACACTGCGCGTTTTTTCAACGTCATCCACGGGTAGACGTGCAATTTCGTACAAAAAACAGGCAAAATCAATAATAGCTCCGTGCACGTGTTGCCGATGGATTATAGATTATGTTTTGGAAGATTTTCTCAGCGCAAGGAGGTCGAGTCAGGTATGAGGACGAGACGAGAGAACAGTAATGTTATGGAGCGGTTTATCGATATCAATACTATAAAACCTAGACGTATGTATTTATTTGAAATACACAATTACACACTCGAATGAGAGTAGGTATAATAATTATATATTCATTCAATAGATAAAATAAACTACTGTAAACTACTGTAAATTGTATTAAATAAGTTAATAAAGATAACTGTTATCAATTTCATAATTATTTATATTAGGAAAAACAGAAACACTTTCTTAGAAACATTGTGAAAATTTGAAAATATAAATCAACGCACCACTCCACTGTAGCTTTTATTCCGTTGGAGCTTTGAGAATCACAAAGAAATTCTATACAATTATAACGGCCAAAATTGTAACTGTCTTCCCAAAAACTTAGACCTCGTTTCTTTTAAGAAGATTTTACAAAAGCAGGTAATTTTTTAGAGAATCGGTGTCTTTTGCGAGTTGATAAAAAAACTTAACAGTTACTTTGCGATAGGAGCATTGATAAGCTCTCTTATACTCTAATAAATAGGTCAGCTCTGTTTAGGTCGAAATTCATGTTATTATGCTTTCGGCGAGACGTGGTTATGGAAAATTTATTGTTTTGGTATCAATGTATATGTCATCAATTTCTATGACTGGTGAATTTCGAAGCCGTATTAAGGGTAATACTATTTCATTATCACGCTTAAATCATAGGTGATTACTGAAAAATAAAAGCGGCAGATAACTTTGTAAGTTAATAGCTTTTTTATCATAACAACAATTCCGTCTTGCCAAGAGCTCTCTGATTATTCTGGAATTAAGCAAGAACACTTTAGTGTAACGTTACAAGAAACACTTCCGCGGCATAAATAATTAAATCCTGCATTATAACAAGCGAACAATCTCTTTCGCGCAAAGAAAACAATGAGAATTCCGACGAACACGCAAAAGTGCGTGTACTTAGTCAAAAATATGAGCTTTTAACAAGAGCAAATTACGTCCACTCAAAAACAATCCTTAAACGCTGCTCCCAAGAATCTTTTACGGCACCGCGCACTTGCAAGAAAATTATTTTCATTTGGAGCATTTCAGTTTTTTAATCGCCTGGTACCAGTATCATTAGTTTCTTTTACGTTTGATTGGAGAATTTCATTCGTTTTGAATTTGAAATGGCCGTAAATGATTATATAAAATGCACTTTAATTTTAAAACATTATCCGAAGTAACTTTTGTCTGCGTTTATTATAACATCACATTTTGGTTTTTAGTTTATAGGTACAATTTTATTTTGAGATTGAAGCATCAGTGCGTATTTTATTACGTAAAACTAAAGCAGAGGTCTTTCTTTTGCTTAACATAATTTTGATGCTTTTATAAATATTAGCAAGAGTTTAGTTTCAGGACTTCCCTATCGATGGAAGAATAAAGGGAGAATGGGCCATAACTCAACTTTCTCTTTTCCTTGGCCCTTTTTTTTCTAATTATTCCATGCATAGACCTGTGACCGTACCATCAAGTATTAGTGCGATCCAAACGCCGGTGACAAAACGCGACGCCGCTCTACTAGGCTTTTAGCGTTGTCTCACTTTAACAATGGGAATTGAGTCGCGTTTAGAGTTGGTGGTAAGGCCCCTGTATCTCATCAGTGTGGATATTAAAGGGTGAGTGATGATTAAAATCTGTCAACAACTAAAATATTTGGTTCGTGTGGCCACTCAAACAAAAATGCCCTAGTACAGCTCACTGTTATATTAATTACGGGAAGTTTCATAAACGTCACATTCGCCCAAGGATAACTTTAACAACGAAGGCTTGCCGCAGCACCGGATCGCTTTTTCCTGTGTAAGTTTTTGCCCATTCTCCTACTTTACGACCAGTATTACCGTCCATCGTAGTATTAACCCCTGAAGTATGCGAAATATTTTAAATGGCTTACTTTTGCCTATAATTTTGTTTTGAGGATTAAAACACTATGGTGAGCTTAACAGAAAATGAACCGAGTGCAATTATGCTTTATTTTTAATACGCGTTAATGTACATTGTTAGCGGTCGTGAAATAAAATTACGAAATTGTCCTCTGTAGGTATTAATATACAGTATGATTAAATCGTTCACATTTAATGAATGTATTCCAATATTTTTGTTTAATAGTAAAATTACAAAAAAATATATTTTTGTTTACTTTAACATTTTTTTTTGTTCGTGTTCATGTAACAAAATTAGGTACGATATTTCGTATATGAATAAATTACACAGAATAATTACATTTATATATAGCCTTAATAATCTTCTTAAATAATTGAATATATTGCTCAAGATGTAATAAAATTATGGCATATTTTCAATATAGGAAATAATGTTGAAATGAATTGTTAGTACTATTAACAGTAACTATATTATATTAGAAATTCTAACAACTGTAACACTCTGAGATTGAATAATTTGAGCAGTCCCAGCAGTACACCTAGGCTAGTAATCAGTAAAGGACCTCTACTCAACTCAGGAGGCGCTAAAAAACTTCTTGGTCACACGTCGGTAAAAGTAGTTCAGTTTCCAAGATCGATAACAGGTATATGTATTGTATTGTACTGTACTTAATACGAATTACAGTAATTGTATTTTGCTCTCGAAATCAATGTCAAAATACACGACGTTTTACATTGAATGGGCCCGTGAGAACATCGTCACAAGAAAATCACGTGCGTTTTTTTACGATTCCCGGGAACAATTAAGAGTGTGCCCAATTCTGATGTAGTAAACAAAAAAATGTTTCGTGTCAGATCGCGTGTGTCGCATCGATGTCAGCGGCGGCGGCGCGGCCGCAGCCCCGAATAACAATAATTGTGAATGAATTGTAATGGCGATCGCGAGGCTTAATTGATGCGTGTTGGACCTGTCTCGTAGTGATGTGACCATTGTCGATATCGAGTAATACTCAACAAGAAGTAGAAAGTGTTTATGTATAAATGTAATTGCGGTTTCGTAAATTAAAAGTATTATTGGCATTCCGTTTTTCTCCAACGGATGGTGTACAACTTGACTGAGAGTTAATAAGGAATAGACAACAGCGTTCTTGCTACCTACCTACCTAGCAATACATGGCTGATAGATGGCATTTTGTGTATTCTATGAATAATATATTATATGGTAAAATTTACGCTTAAAATATCATATTATCCAATATGCTACAAACTGTAAAGAGCATATAAAAAAAGATAATACGTTTATTTTAGTCGGAATTTCTATATTTAACTATATATTTTTTGAGTCTGACAACATTAGTTTTTAGTAAAGCATTGTTATAACCGATTGTTTATTTTATTTTCATACATTCATATTTTTCAAATCATTACATGTTAATTATAACCGAAAAATACCCAAAGCACGTCACTAGGGCAAGCCAATTGCAGTTTCATTGATCGTCATCAGTTTTACATTTCGGTTTGAGCGGCACCCGTATTTTCTTGTATTATCTGATTGTGAATGTTTTATCAAGAAATAAGCCCATCAACTCTGTGAACAATGTAAGCTGGAAGTCATAATGTTGATCTTTTTCTTAATCAAGGCAACGAATCAAATTGCTTATGAGTAAAATTAAATACACTGTTTTATATTATGTATGTATCGCACATAATTATCACTTGTTCAGCGAGCCATCAGTTACTTGAATGGCATCGGCGCAACATAGTAAAAAATGGTGGAAATAAATAAATAATTATGTATATAAATGTTGAAAATATACTACATAAACATATACACAACCATGACTCGGAAACAAACATTAGTGGTCACCACAAAGTTTGCCCCTACCAGGATTCGAACCCGGGACCTCTTGGCCAATACCCAGCAATCTGAGCATTCGACCAAGGCGGCCGCCGAAATATCTCAGTATACAATCAATATAAATAAAATATTTTCTACACTCACCAGACCGACAGACAACCATAATCTCCAACCCTTATTAATGTCCCCACTGCTGGGACAAAGGCATATGGATTGAAAAGTAGAGGGAGAATGGGCCAAAGCTGGCCTCACTTTCCCAGTGCGGATTCGTAGATATAAACAACAGCAGACGCAGCAGGGTCCAAGGCCTTAACTTGCCTGATGATAGAGTAACCCGAGATCATATATTTTTGGTCACCCATCTAATGTTTGGCCTTATCGACCATTGTTTAGTTTACGCAATAGCAGGCCAAGCGCGTTAAGCCACAGTGCTAACTCTCTTCTGTCTGCTGCCATAGAATTCTATAGAATCGAATTACATTGCAAATTTGAATTACATCCTACACCTTACTAACCAATTAGGTATGTATTACTATTGCTATCAACCTCCAATGCTAACATATAAACCATATTCAATAAACCTCACTTGACTCTTATTAACATAAAAGCTTTCCTAGAAACCACCGGATTCATTGATCGTGCGGTAGGCAAAATTAATTGCAGCTAAATTGCCGGGAGCAAGACAATTGGCACACGCACACAATCCTTGATACCCAATCGGAAGTGACTACGAATTGAAGAGGCAATTCCGTACATAATGGGCCTCGGAGATGGTCAATCAGCTTCACATCAATCACGTAGATGTTAGGTTGCTTCAAACATTTTGATCGTCTGCAACGCTTGCTTGATGCTAGAGTCAAATTTATGAGCTTGATACGTGCTTGATGTAATTTTAAATATGTGTACAGTCTGTCGTCAAGCCTCTTAGGCGTTTCAATCACACTGTTTAGCAAGCACAGCAGAAAATCTACGTGTTCGACGCGAAGCGATTGACCGTCTCCGAGGCCCATAAAGTTTGAACTCGAAACAGTTGCATCATCGAAGCGGCGTGTCATCGCCCGCGAGCCAGCGGATGTAGTTAACCGACCCTTGATTAGTCAAGATGATGTTAAACGGCAGCACGACCAAGTTCAAACAATTAACTGTATAGAAGTGTCCGACTCTAATGAATGATACAGACTTGCTCCGTTTCATTACACAAACACCGTGACAAAATGCTCCTCACAAATTGAGATTAATTCACTAGGTACTAATTGTAACAATGAAAGTCGAAGCCGGTCAGGCGAATGCGTGCCTTAAGAGTCTTCGCAATAGAACCAAAATTGGCGATAGGTTTTCCGTCTGGTCGTGCCCGTTGCCCAACAAAACCGTTTAACCTCCAGCAATCCATGTCCTGGAGCTATTTATAGAACCGTCGAGTGTCTATGATTAAACTATTTGTAAAGTGCCTTCTATTTTTAGCAGGGATTTCTTTGTCGCGTATTGTGAACATGGTCACAAAAGATACAAAACGTCATTATTCCTTCTTTTGTGTCTGCACAAATTATTGGTTTTGCCGATTTTCAAGTGCGTAAGCAACACTGGAGATTCTATCTCATTAAACGAAATGCACTGCCGACAGGCATGATTTTGTTCCTTGTACCTACTTCTAATTATCGTTTACATTGTAACCGCTTTTAATGCTATGCTAAAAATCTTCAATCCACGTCTTGTTCGTAATTACGGTGCACGATTTAGATTTCTTTACAAAGTTTGTTTTAATTATTGGTGACAGCAGAACCGAATAAAACAATGCCCTGCAGGGCTGAGTTATGAAGCAGGATATTGAGTCGCCTTACAGGTTTATGTGATTGGAGTCTGGCTACTGTGTTTTGGAAGAAACATAAATGTTGGAACAAATAAAAAGAGTACAAACATTTCTAGACTTGCATCGAAATTTCTAAAGGGTTTAAAAAAAAACACATGTCAGTCATACATTCAATTCTTTTACAAGGAAAACTGATTCTTCTGCAGAGAATAATATGTATTAAAATTTAAAATCCTAAATAGATATTAATAAAAGTCATGGTTATAGTTTTCTCTTATATTTTAGCGACCATTTAAAATAAAACAACTTTAGACTCGCATATTCTGCATATTTGATATTTAACCCAGACAGTGTTTATGACAGCTTTTATTCGAGGATTGATTAACTATCTCTAATTTTTTAGCCACTTTGAGCATGGTGGGACGAAGGCCCCTATGCCTATATCTGTCTTATTTTGGAAGTTTGTCTCAAGACAGTAAAAAAAATTGATAAAGAGAAAGAAGTATGAATAGATGGTAAGTGGAAAGAAGTGATCTCTGTGCCTACCCATGTGTGAGAAAGGCGTGACATAATATGTACCTCTAGTACCCATGTCAGGTAGGTAGGTAAATATACTTTTCATTGATTCCTAAACATCAACTAGCACCAGAATTTTATGAATAAATGCCGCCAAATATCAGTTTTTAGGCACTCTATCTGAGACCACAGCTTTATGGTTGATTATATTTTATCGTGATCGCCGTATGTTATAAGAAGTTTCCTATGTTATTGATACGTTCAAAATCGAAGCTCGCCCACGCTTAGTCAATATTGACTTGAGATAAGTGCCAACGACGGCGGCCAAGGTGGTGTTACTTAGAAATTTGTAGCGATAACAACTCTTTACATTTGATTATTCCATAGAACGGTGGATAAGTGACGCTTTGAGCCGCTTTGTAAGGTTTGTCGTCAGTACGGCGGAAGGTGGGCATCGGACAGTTATTTGAATACGATTATTATATCGAATTAGGTTTGAACTATTTTCGTAGCCCGGTTCTTACGGACGTTAATTCTTATTAACTTACTTTAACTTGTTATTAAATACGAATTGGTGTATTAATCCTCAAAGAGATCGCTTTGGAAGTTCACAACTTCGACAACTTCGTCCTTATTAAGCTAAAAGCCTAGGCCATCTTACTGACCTAGGTATAATCGAATTTGGATTCTATCATCTAGTCAGAACAGTTTAGAACAGTACAATTTAGTTTAGCCCAACTGCTGGGGCACGGGCCTTTCCTATGGATGGAAGAATATAGGGAGATATTATACCATATTGCCGGGATACCATATTATATTATTTTATAGTTACTATTAATAATATAGTTTTAAGTAATTTTGTTGACAAAGTGATTCATGCTACTTTAAATAAATAAAGATTAATATTACTGTATTACATAATTTATTTAATAGCAAATCGTCATAAACATTTAACAAATGTACCTACAGAGCCAAAAAATGCTTTAAACATTCTAATGTCTAGACTGGACCATTCCATTACCTAGTAGCCTTTTGAACACATAAGTATTAATTATAACCGCATTCTACTTTGTGTAAATAAATATTTGTCATTCCACATATAAAAAAAATTAAGCCTACAGTTTTGTTTTATTTAAACCGTCATTACAGGGGATTATTCCAATTATCTTCTTGAACAAAACAACCGAAATGCAGAAATATTTTATTGATGAAACAAAAAAACAATATTACGACTCAGTGTAAGTGGTATCATTCAGTCATAATATTACTCTTGTTTACCTTAAAGACCCCGTAGGAAACGTGTAATCAGCGTGTGATTTGCTAAGTCTTGTTTGTTTTGTTTGTAATAAATCTGGAGCACATTTCCAAGCCAGTTGTTCGGAGCCAAGTTATCACCCCAATTTGGTTAAAGTAATTGTCGCGGAGAAATTGCAGACAATTATACGACGATGTCCCTTTGTCAAATAGTTGCTTTAGAAATAATCTGCAAACACGTTTAACGGTCGGTAATGAATGATTATTGTATGACAAAAATGTAGTCCGAGGTAGGTACTTATTGTATTATAAAAGGTGTTCCACTTGTCACGCGACAAAACCTATTCATTCACAATTTACATCCGTGGTGATAGAATGCGAAACGACTTAGACGCAGGGCTGTGTTTGTCGAATCTGGACTTTACTACCGATGCGTACGGATCAAAATGGTTAGTTACGACTGTTTTCACGTTGGTCAGTAAAAAGAGAGACGTAGTGATATCAAAGCAAACATAACGCCTCCGTCAGCTACTCCCCCTGGCGAAGAAACAATACTGGTGAATAAATGGTCAACTCGACACCACAATGGTAAGAAAAGATAAAAGTAAGAATTACACGGAAATTTTGAGGCGTGAACCATTGTCGAGGGAGCCCTTGGTTGTTCACTAGATAACAATTTGCTGGTCGAGTGTCATTTATTGTGTTAGCTATTATAAATAAACATTACAATGAGGCTACCAGATGTGTTAAGAGCTTTTGATGTTGCGCGTGCCCAAGCCTTTGGAGAAGAATGTGTCTAAAAAAATCTCATCGCAAATGTCCTACTGGTGGAGTTGTATTAATCTTGAGAGAAGTGTCGTTTTTCGCTGTCCCCTTCGGGGATTAATAGTCGAGATTTTTGTTTGTGCATATAATAATTAAGGTTCTTTCTTCTAGATTTCACAAAACAACAATAACCAATTAAACATGGCTTCATTTACGCAATCGTAGGAACAAATCAAGCCACCCATCTCTTTAACGATTTCCTAATTTGGATCTTATATAAACTATAAGAGTTCTTTTACCTTACTCAATACTCAATATCTTTATTGCAAACCATATTGTACAATGAGGTGGTAGTATAAAATATCATTATATCATATCATTATCTATTTTATCCTATAATAATAAATAGTATCTTATTCTAGAGTGTTTTTTGTATACGGTATTAAATATTAATGGATTGGATGGTGATACGTTTAAGCGAATGTTAAAATATTGTTAATTATTAATATTTTTATATCATTCATGAATATTTTGATCACAAATCTGTTTGATTGTACCTAATCGTTAATAATCATGTGTCATTGTATGGTAAGATGACTATTTTTATAACATTGCACGCCTGTTAAAGTAAACTTTTGATACTTAATTTATATTAAACAACATGTTGTAACACATTGTTCAGCAATAAATTTATTCTATTCTAGTCAATTATAAATTATATAGAACTGGAGCCATCGATGTTAAGGCGTATAGTATTTTTAGATTGCAATTTAATTCTACGGCCCATTGTGGGAGTCACGACTGTCCCTCCATCAAGTAGAACAATAATAAAAGTTTCTTTATGTAATCCCAAAGCTGTTATAAAAAAGTGGTGTCCACATACACTTATAGCACTTTCTCGGCGCCTACTTTTGTGACGAATGAATAGCCGACCTAGGATTTATAATTTAAAATGAGTGTCACAATTGAAAGGTTTAAATTACAAATGTACTGGGTAAGCGAAATCGTGGAATTTTTTAACACAGTATGTGTTAAGGAACCGATGCCCGTTCTCATTTAAAACAATCAATCGTGCTATAGATGTTTTTTACGAATTAAATTTGTAGTCTTGAGTCTCGCTTTAAGTTGTTGTTATAAATATTGATTTTAAAAAGAAAATGATGACTTTGGTACTTATTTCTATCTTGTTTGTATTGTCCTGTTTTTCCTTTTCTCACTTGTTTAATACTTTTGCAGTCATAATGCAAACGATTTGAGACTCGATTTGACTCTTAGCATTCCATGGAATCACCTTGCGGGCACCGGGTCTATAGTGTGGCCAGAAGGGGATGTCAGTGGGGTAGCGCTTGGGACTTGTGACCTAAATCTTAACGCCATATACCTTCCCGTACAAGGCGACTAGGCATTTGGTATTTGATTTAATTATAATATTATATTATAATAATATATTGATAATATTATATTGATTTTTCTGTTTTTTTATTTTTATTTTGATTGTCTGATAAATGTTTGAGATCTTTATTTGGACCATGATGTTCAAATAAAAATCAAATCTTAAAAAATGTTCGAAAAAACGTTTTACTGAGCAAAAGAGGTCTCTATCATTTTTTCAGTCATTATAAGCTTGATTTTTTTTGAATGATGAAGCGGGATGAACATCAGCTTTTCCGGTACCTTTATCACGTAGAAGTAGCTGGGTGTAACTGTAATCATAATCGAACTAAGTACTCACATACACTAACCTAATAACTGCTTATTTTACGTTTACCATAAATAGTATACAACCAGTTCGTCTTATTTAAAGCAATCTGACAATGAAGGTTGCGGCGGCGCGGCGTAACAAATTCTTTCCGGCCCCTTTCGTACAATGCCAACTAATCACTTCAGACGGCATAAATTGGAACTACAACTTCCCGATGCATTTTGACATTTGCACGCCACTTTTGTTTACCACTAGCGACACTACCAACTGACCGGACAAGTTGGTGGCGTTATACCGCTTAAATTGTGATCTAAGGAAGTAACACTGCGCAGTAAAGGCACCATTCAGTTATAAATTATTTACGACGGCCAATATACGAAAACAGCCGCGTATACAGTGCAAATTGCCATATCAAATCTTTTACAGCCGCGCTTAAAACGTGTAACGACTCAGTAGCAAAGCGGCTAAGATAATAATTGCAATTAAATAAAGCAATTACTATTATAAAACAACTGATATACGTATTGTATCAAAAAGTACGTAACAAAGAAACCGGGAACTCTCCAATGGTTCCGAACACAAAACAAGACGGTGGCTTAATGAAAACATTGGTCCGAGTAATGAAGACGCAACTTCCTCATTAACTCGCTCCAATCTTCGGAGGCTTGTTGTTATTAATTTATAGAAAGTCATCGCTGGTCCATTAGGCGGGCCCATATCGATCGGTGTGATGATATTTCGAACCATTAGAGACTGCTCCTTGCTTTGTGTGTGATTGCCCTAATAATCTCTGGATGCTTGTTAGCGTTGATCGGTGAACATTATTCCGATTGATTCTTGTGTCGGCCGACGATGATATCGTTAGATTTATAGCTTTCACAAGTTTTAATGGTACAATTATGGCCACAATGGTTATCATAGATATAGCAGTAGTTTACTAAGTCGTCTGAGTGGGACACGCCGATTTGAATTAGCATAACTAAGCTAATTTTGAGACTTTAAAACATGATTGCATACAAATAAAGTGTCTTCGTAAGCGACTGTTTGCAAGTTTAATTGCTATAAGAAATGAATGAATGAATGTGCATATCTACCAGCAGTTAGAAGTTCTAAACATGCATCAAAGTTACATATTAGACTGACAGGTGTTTTTAATTTTAAATAACTAAGCAAACACGTTAGTACCTCATTGATAAAAAGAAAATCAACTATAAAACATACCGTGTAGTGACGGCACAGCAAAATACAACTGTCACCACCCCAATCCCTCCCGTGGGTGTCGTACACATAGACGGCGGCAATGGGTAAAGAAAGACAGCGATGAGTACGTCATTCTCATTCCTCTATCCGGATTCGAATTCGGGAACTCTTACAGATAGCCATGCAGTGCATCTAAATATTCGACGAGGCTGACCGGGACGTCAGATGAATACAAGCAATATGCTTAAGAGAACAAGCTAAACCCGAATGAACATGAATGGCAAGTTTGTTGAAATATTAGGACAATAATCGTTCGTTTCAGAATCAATGTCCAAAAAGTCATCAAAGTTCAACTTAGCCTAGGCCGTTCAAATATACATATATAGTAATCTGTTACATTACCTTCTTTAATGATACAGAACGGTACAACATGAATCGCCATGTTCAAGACGATTTTAATGAAGGCTTTCATTCAAACAACATTCTATTTAGGGATATAGTAAACAAGAATAGGAAGTCACTATTTAATGTCACCAAGGTTATCACACATTTATCGACAGAATCTTCACTATCTCGGTGGGAATCTCACAGATTAATTCTCTAACACCTCATTAACGGTGAACGATGCTTCGTTTACGAACTAAATGCAAATCCCCCAGAGATGTGGCCAAGCTTTCGTGTTTAGTTCGATTTCTTTCGACTAATCAACATCTATAACGTACGCCGCCGCTCCAATGGCATTTTGACCAAATAAATTTGAGAGCGAGCTATTAATTCGGCAGCTTTGTTGGCCCAAGTTGTATATTTTACTTGTTGAGCGGGACGTGAATCACATTTTACCGGACCAACATCTTAATTAGGGTCTATACCTCTTATAGTATAAAATATTACGCAGCATAATTTTACTCGAAGCTTCTCAGGTGCGGTGTATTAATTCCGTAGTCCGATTTTAATTGTTTTAATATGTAACAGTCACAGACGTGTTGTTCCAATTATTATAACGATATTTAAACGGGCGCAGGTATTGGATATTCAAATGATCCGGTACTCTTCACTTATTTATCAGATGTTATTCGCGTATATTTATACGGTGGCTCGAGATTATAAGCGGGAATTATGAGGCCGTTAACAAATCAATGACACGTTTCCAATTAAGTAGCCGGGCTTATAATAAAGGTAAAGCGTTCGCACCCCCAATGATTATCATGAAATGAAATCTTGGACATGCGGTGAGCCGTTATGACTGTACGTGATATCAAGCTGCCTACGTATTAAAACGGTGCAAATTTTTAAATTAAAAACTTTAAATACTAGCTTGGGAACAGCGGATCCAATTTACGCGATGTGGTTGTTAAATATTTAAAAAGTGTGTTGTTTAAAAGTGATCTAGATTAGCATGGTGGCTGCATGCGCGTATGGCGACGAAGCCTTAGGAGTTAACAAAAAGATTATCACGCATTACACATGTTTACGGCGTGCTGTTGTAAGTAGGTAACAATCGTTAATTACTTACCTACATGTCTAGGTAAAGGTTTATGTTTTGTGGAGTATTTTGTGTACGACGGAGTTTCGACGGACTTCTACTGCAATTTAAGGTCGAAAAGTATTGGCATATTTTTACATACATAAATCACGCCTATATTCCCGAAGGGGTAGCAGTGGTGAACTAGCACCTACGTTTCGCCAGTTATGATAGGTCCCAGGTAATAGGTGGCGAGACTATTGCCATTTATTGGGTACAAAAGTCGCAGTAGGTACATTGCTAGGTGGTATAAGAGGAACTCCGCCGCCCATTCCTCATCACTGATTTATCCTTAGTCGCCTTGTACGACACCCACGGGAGAGATTTGGGGTAGTGACAATTGTATTCTATTCTACCGTCACCACACGGCAGTGGTGTCGCAAGCAGGATGAGCGACGAGCGAAACATGGGGGCTAGTTCACCTCTGCCTACCCCTTTGGGAATATGTATATGTATAGTATGTATGTATAGTATATAACGTGATTTATGTATGTATGTAAATACGTAACAACCTCAGTTACTCATTTACACGCGGCTTAGCACTAGTTTGCCACAACTTCGGCTTAAACAATTTAGGACCAATCTTAATGTGAAGTTTTTATATACGTTCCCTACATTACTATTCATAACATGGTCCTTCGGCTCGCTCGTGTAATAATAATGGACATAATAACCTTTAATACGTTTTATGGGTTGATTGAAGACTTAAAATTTAAATAATATATCTTCTAATTTCTATAGAAATGTAATAATAGCTATTAGGTAGGTGTTGTAATGCACATGCATGGATAGATTTTTGAAAGTGTCTGATTTTTTAATATATTAAAAATTACTACTACCTATTAAAGAGAATTAAAGTATTTGATAGCCAACCAATCAATCTCGAATTCAATGGATCTTAAAGCAGTGGCAATGCCCTTCTGCACCAATGACAAATAAGCTAGTGCAAATATTATAATTTTTTTTCAATTATAGTACGTAAGTATGCATATTAAAAATATAATTTTAACGTAAGTATATTATGAACTCAGGTGATACCTGATGAAATGCGATACAACTTGTAAACGATTCTTTTTCGTTTTAATAAAAACAAGACACGACACGATAAGTAAGTATCAAAAACAAATATGTTTTTAGTTAGTTAATGGTCATAAAAGTGTATTCACTTTTCATAGCTGTGTTTGTGATGTAAATACTATAGATATATTAAGGGCGTCACCATGAACACTTACAGATGGTTTAAACGAAGACTTTAATTGTATATTTTTATTTTTTTATTATTGTTTTATTATATTTATTATCATACAAAGTTGCAGGAATTATCATCCAGATTTCATCATTTCACCGATATGTTAGATCATATCTTACAGGGGGCTAGCCTATTGCCATCAACCTTCTTTATATATACATAGAAGAGTGCCCGCTTTACCCATTATGCTCGTTTTGCTTACCCTCCCCCTCTATAACAAACAATAATTGTAAAAGAATCCACAACAGCATTATTGGATTACTTGGATTGAAACAAATGTCTCCAAACTCCGGATTACAATAAATGTATTACTAAATTTTTTTAAAGTAATCATAGCCCTGCAACAATATTATTATCAGGTATATAAGTTTTTGAAGCCCAGACCACCTCTACCAATTCTACAAATAAGTTTATGAGTTATATTGTGAAAAATCAAGAAAGTGAAAGCCAAAAAATATCACAATCAAATACACGTCATAAGAAATACGACCATTAATTATTTTTTAATTTTCAGACAAACAAATTATGAAATTAACAGTTTTCATCCAACCATTTTGTGTAGTATCCCGAATTTCCGTACATATCCATTTGCACCGAAAAGGATTTCAAAACTGGCCTAGGGTAAAATTTAATCTCTTTTATAGCACGAGACGCCCTAAAACGAAACGTTGGAGCAAATTAAGTTTTCAAACCAAATTTTTATGGCTGCAACACCATAAATTTTGTACAAATTTCGCGGTGTGTTGAATTCTGGGTCATATATTTTTATGTTATAGTTTTTGATGTGGTTTTGGCGTACGTAACGCGGCTGATCAAAGGCGGCACCTGTACCCCCCTCGACGTTAAGCAAATAACAAAAAAATACCGTTTAACTATTACTATAAATATTAACAACGCCATTTTTAAACGGTAACCTTTAGGTTAGGGTAACAACTGTTTTGTGATTTCGGATAGTTTCCAAAAGTGTTGAAAAGTTTTTGTGTGAGACTATTCAATTACGAAACACAAAAGGCATATCAAAATTTCATAAATTTTGATCATTCTATTCACCATGTTGCTGTCTTACGTGGCGACTAAGATAACAAAAGTACATCCGAAAATTAGTAACAACGTCCTACGTGCAGGTGAATTGAGACCATTTACTGGTCAGGTAGTAAACAAAATAAATAGTTAAATAATTTTGTTATTATATGTGTGTGTGGCCGTGTGGTGACGGCAGAGCAGAATACAATTGTCACCACCCCAAATCTCTCCCGTGGGTGTCGTACAAGCCGACTAAGGATAAAACAGTGATGAGGAATGGGCAGCAGCGTTCCTCTTATACCTACCACCTAGCAATATACTGCGATTTTTGTGCCCGATAAATGGCAATAGGCTCGCCACCGTATTACATGGGACCTGACATAATTGGCAAAACGTGGGTGCTAGTTCACCTCTGCCTAGCCCTTCGGGGATATAGGCATGATTTATGTATGTATGTATGTTATTATACTACATAAGAAACTTATATTAGAAAGAAGAAATATTACATTACAGAGGTAAGCGACTTTAACGAAGACTTATATCTTCCCAGAAAGGTAGAAGTCTATGATAAATCATAATAGGGACAATTGCGTCCATTGCGTGAGCCTACTAGGTACTGTAAATACTGCCTCTGTATCACGGAGTAACTCACCTGTCCAGCGCTCATAGTTGCGCAAATCCACATCCATAAAATGCTGTTAGTTCACGATAGTTTACGTACAACTTGTGGTCGCCCGCGGCCTCGCTCGCGTTATTGTCGGCTATTATATAGCCTTCCTCGATTAATGGACTATCCAACACAAAAAGAATTTTTAAATTTGAATCAGTAGTTCTTGAGATTAGCGCGTTCAACCAACCAACCAATCAAACAAATGCTTCAGCTCTACAGGGCGTCCCACGGCCATGCCACACAGAGGGAAAGTATATTAAATATTGAACGTAGGATATTTTACTAAAAGAAGACATCGTCATTATTAATAATAAGTAGAACTGCATTCACAGATTTTTTTAAAATCACCTACCTCAACCGGGAATCGAACCCGCCAAATGTGATAGAAAAATTACATGTATTTTATAATAGCGTTTGAAAGGGCAACTCATAAGCAGTCTTTTTTCCTAAAAAACCTAGCATATTAAATGAAACTAAGATCATAAAATTTTTCATTTTATTTAAAAAAAATAATTTATCAAATGCTCAAAATGTGATCCGTTTTCCTTTTGATAATTTCTCTCCCTATCGATTTACTTATTTTTGCATGGTGGATGTTTGAAATAATACGTCTAAGTTCATTTTGTAACTCCTGCAGACTGTTGTACCGGTTCCTGTAAACTAAATCTTTTACATAACCCCATAAAAAAAATCAAGTGGGGTTAGATCTGGGGATCTCGGCGGCCATCTAATTTGTCCAAAAGTGCCGATCCAGGAAGGAAAAATTGATCTAGATTCATTTAATATGCTAGGTTATTTAGGAAAAAATAATGCTTATGAGTAGCCCTTTCAAACGCTATTATAAAATACAAGTAATTTTTCTATCACAACTGGCGGGTTCGATTCCCGGTTGAGGTAGGCGATTTAAAAAAAATCTGTGAATGCAGTTTTACTTATTATTAAAAATAAAACGATGTCTTCTTTTAGTAAAATATCCTACGTTCAATATTTAATATACTTTCCCTCCGTGTGGCATGGCCGTGGGGCGCCCTGTATAATAATAGTATCGATATAGATTTGTTTCCTTGACTCAATATAAGATGGTCACCCTAGTATCAGACTGTGCGCCGTGTCAATTCTAACAATTTATCTTGCCAAATCTATAAGGCAGGGCTGCACCATGCCTGCCCACGAAATTAATCAACACGCCCATTTTTGAAGCCTGTTTGTTTTAATCGATATATTTGCTCATCTATCCCGTTAACAGCCGGCCGCTGATTAAGATTTTATTCATGAGGCATCAGTTTTCGCGGAATGCTTTTATGTATGCTTTATAAATATTTTTTGCCTATAACGTAGATATTACAAGGACGGTTATTGATTTATACGAGGCAAAAGATGTTTAAGCTTGTTTGTTTAAGCCGTGTGGTGACGGCAGAATAGAATACAGTTGTCACCTCCCCAAATCTCTCCCGTGGATGTCGTACATGGCGACTAAGAATAAATCAGTGATGAGGAATGGGCAGCAGCGTTCCTCTTATACCACCAAGAAATAGCAATGTACTGCGACTTTTGTGCCCGATAAATGGCTATAGGCTCGCCACCTATTACATGGGACCTAACATAATTGGCGAAACGTGGGTGCTAGTTCACCTTTGCCTACCCCTTCGGGGATATAGGCGTGATTTATGTATGTATATAAAAGATGTTTATTTGAGTAAACATATAATTTTGTTTTCCAGTGTGATTTTTCTTTGATTGTTGAGTGCGTATTGATATGCAAAATTTCATGTACAAAAATCTATATAGTTTTCTAATTTTAGCATGAAAATATAACTAGCATAGCGTCCAACACATACCGTGATGGACTAATCCCATCGAATCCCAAACAATTTATCAAATAAATTTTAATCTCCTGATGCTAGTACCGGCTCATAGCAGCAGCACGTTATGAGTGAAATATACAAATCATAAATGACGACGCAGCTACAACTCATACTAAAATCTAAATTTACCTTGGAGGAATCGCACCTAGGAAAAAATAGCTATCATTTTTAATTGTGTCAAAGTGTTGCGATGAACCACCGAAGTAGCTGAATTTTACAACTTACTGCGGCAGTTATCACAAAAAATCTGCCCCTTAACGTCGTTTAGCTATAAACAATAAACAAAATATGGCGCTTATAGACAGCTGTCGCTGACCACAAGGACAAAAAGTGTCCTGATACGATCAGGTCGAATTACATTTGGCCACGGGCCATGTAGCGGCGGTCGAAAAAATTCGCCAGAAAAAGTGTGTGAAAAAAAAAAAGATATCTCCGGGCACCGCTGTGCTGTGCGATACTTGTGTTTCCCGAACATCTAGTAATGTTTGCGTAAAACTAAGCAAATAGGCATGTATGTTTCGGTCCTTTGGTACTTCGCCGCCGTGGTCAGTCCGCATTGTGTACGGACGGAATCGCATAAATAAAATTTACTTATGTTGGACAGTCGTGAAGCAGTATACGTACAGCGTGTTCCAGCCAGCGAAAGTAAGAAGTAGAAGGGGCCTTATGGTTAGAATACGTAATTGAGAAGATTCAAAACGTAAATCCAAACTAAAAAGTTAACTTAAAATTTTTACTTATAAAGTACTTACTGTCATTTATTTTGTAGCTATGGTCCCACACAGCATTCAGTATTAAAGTTCAGTATTAGTAATTCAGTATTAAATATCAAATGCAAAATTTTAAGAAGGAAAACTTAAATATTTCTGGGTCTGCAATAGTTTCAATTGCGAATATTGCGATCTTTACATTCGAATTGCTTTTACCGACAAAGGATGAAAATATCTAATCTAAGCACCCTGTGATCCAAGATACAGTTCGTCAGACACTTTATATATTTCAACGGTCACCAGCCCGTCTTGGGGAATCTTCTTTTCGCTATAGCATAATACGATTCTAATTTCGCCACCGCATTCGACCCGCGAACAAAGCCCGTTTCTCTACGGCTTTTAAACTTCAATAGGAACATATTTAGATGATATTTTTTCATTCGGCCTTTGCACTGTTCTGTTATTTGCCTTTTGTCGAGTTGTGGGCGCGACAAAGACCGCAAACATACCCTGCTGAGCGGCCGACAGATTTTTTGCCGGCATTTCGTATTTTATTCCGTTTATTAAGTCTCGGTGCGCAGAAAAAGTTGGTGCATCTAATATGAAAAAATGTAATAGAAGATGCGTCGTGATATATCGCTTCGTGGGTAGGTGCCCTATTATTCTGTGCTCTTTGTGGTAAGTCCTTTCATGACGCTCTGATGGTCAGTGGCCATGGTCTCGTCAGGTAAGTTTGTATCAAAGTTTGTGGATAGTTTTTTCAGTTACCACATTAAATTTAAGTTTTACTGAATATTTTGCTGGGATGCATTATATCGTTTCCATATTTCAAGGAGGTAATGTTATCCCGAAATATGAAAATCCTCATGTATTTTAAGCAACACGTTCTTAGTTTGTAACACACGTGTTTTATTGCTAACAACGTTTACTTATCGGCGCCTTCCCATTCTGCAAGTTTGACTGCCGCACTCAGAGACGTCAAGTAACGATAATAAGTACTTAATATCAAAAATGACAATTCAAATTATCCTTAATAATTTTTTTGATTCTTGTTTCAATAACTGCCCTTGTACAGTCAACAAGACGACTACCACAAACTGTCAAATTACTTCCACCGATTTTGACCTTAAAGAGTTATACTTGAAAACTAAAAATTAGGAAAATTTTAGATCGACTGTATGATTCGGACAAGTTAGTATTTTCCTTACTCCAATTAATTTTTTACCATAAAGTGTTAAACAGATTGGGAAAATTTGAGATTGACTGAATGATTTGGACAAGTGTTTGAATATCGAAGTCTCCTGTTACCAAGGCCTGTTACTAAGGCGAAACCTGAAAATAGGCCTCGTCCCACAGCCGGGGAGGCTTTCGGCCGACTGCAGGGGCGTGCACAAAACATTCCGGAACACGTGTGGGTTTCGCACAATGCCAGTTTGCATTTCCGCCCGCCATGCACTCACTTCCTTTACTCCGATTTTACTTTTATTTGAACGCTTTTATTGCGTACTGGACTGCTTTGTGCACTGCCATTGTGCGGGGACATTCAGCCACATAACGCATCGCAGGTTTCGATTTCGTTAATGATATCGAAAGATCGAAATCGAGACTGAAATCGAAAGGAAGTAATGAGGCACTCGAACAAAGATCTTTACTACGATTCCAGGAACCGTGAATCATGAGTCAATTCTCTAATCGGGAACATCGAAATGGTGTTTAGGGTGAATTTAACACTCCTAATCTCTCCGAGCTACGTCAAGATAACCAAAACAACCGCCATGAGAGCTTTTCTCGCTAAATTTATTTGCACTCCCATCCACATCTCGGATTTAAAACAAAAAGTTTCACCGTTCTCAGCAAGAAATAATATGGAGCAAAAAATCCAAAGTAAGTAGATCAGATAGTACCAAAGGTTGTTTGGGTGTTGGAAGATAAATTGTTTTTGCAGTAAATAGAAGTGCCTCGGCTTTTTTTGCACTGCCTTCTTGCTATCGACGTAAGGACGAAATTCCCTAACACGTTGTCTCAAGAAAGACGGGCGATGTATTCCTTCTGGTTATGCCCTGATTATTTTTATCTTTTAGTTATCTGTAATAGTGTCAAAACGTATGTCCGGATCTCCACGGGGTACAGGAAGGTGTGACTGCTGGAGGTCCGGTGCCCACACAAGGTGACATCTTACTTTACTGACAAATTGACGTTAACTGATGCACCCAGGAGGTTTAATTGTTCGTAGAAATTCGCTATGAAGAAAGAAGATCGTAATGATTGGTGTGGTGACCGCACAATACTGTTCGCGTGATCGGAAGTCGTCCATATAATGGGTTCTAGCGTAATTTTATGTTTAACTGCGCATCCAAAATCATTTAAAGTTGCGTTTCTCAAATTACGTCACCGGTCGTAGAGTGATTATTTTATGTGTCAAAATTGAGGTTGCCCTATTTTACTATATCAATAATTGCTCATGTATTTCTGATAAATATATAGGTACATATAAGTAAGCTTACGTCTGCAACGTGTGTATTATATGCGGATATAAACTAATGAGATTGTATATTTCTACTTCTTAATCGAGTCATTAAAATGAATGATTTCATCCTTTCTATGTATTTGCAGTAGTAGGATTAATGAGAACTTGTTTGCTCGGTTTTAGATAAAGCAGGTATCATTTCAAATAGTAATACTGGATACCTCTTAGATTTCAGATAAAGCAATGAAACAAAATGCAACTTAATAAGAATTATGTAACATTTCGTAATATTATTGACAGTGCGAGGTAGTGGAATCTAGTAAAAGAACTAACAATATTTAGCCATTAGGCTTTTTAATAAAAGTTCGTAATGCTCTAAAAATGATGATTTATACGTGACGTGTACATGACGTATCTTTCGTGAAATACTACGGATGACACGTTAAGCCAATAGTCAATCGTTAATACCCACCGCACTAGGCCAACGTGGGGGTTATAGCCCATTCTCAGCTATATTCTTCCATTATAAGGAAGCCCTGTGCCCCAGCAACGGGGATATTAAAGAGCTGGTGATGATGATGATGATGAATGTTGTACAAATAAGATAATTTTATAAAATATCTACAGCGGATTGTAGACTGAGAGTTGATCAAATCGCGTAAGTGATAAAGGAATGGTTAGGTAAATTATAATAATCTAAAATCACTCTGATTATAAATTAACGTATTTGGGCTGATCTTTTAAAAGCATTAAGATCGCTCGATAATTAGCCGTCCTACTAAAGCAGGTAATTGTTATTAAGAAGTAGTTCTGATGTTAATCAGAATTATTTCTTAATAATAATTGCCTATTTAACCCGTGGTCGCTTTCCTAGCGTATTATCAACAGCTGAGTGACATTGCGTGAAATGTACTATCGCTAGCTTGATCCTGTACGCAAAGCTCCTTGCGATATTAGAAGATAATCCGATTCGAATAACTATCACCCTTATACCAATTACACGAAAGATCAAACCGACCGCAAACGTTACTTTGTAAACACATAATGCGTGTAATCAGCCCTTGATTGGTTTGAATTAATCGCGGAGCATGCGTGACCGCTACCATTGAAGTCAGTGTTCCGAACGAGCCCTTATGAGATATCTTCCCGGACTGTGAAGAGGATTGAAAGTAATTGCATAATTAAAACTCATATAAGCGAGCGTGAAAGCTTTCGCTCTTGCGTGGAGTCCTGTTCAGTGTTGTTGGGCAATTTGAAAACAGGACTTGTCTAAAGGGCACTTAATAGTGGCAGTGGGCTCAACTTTTTCTTACGCTTATAGCAATAAATCCATTAAAGTAGCGGTGAGCGGCGTCCGTTCAATTCGTCGCCGTCATTAGATCGATCTTGGCATCGGCTACCACCAGAATACGTCCGATGCTTCATCCGAGCGGTAATTACCTATTATTGAAAATAGTGTCGCTGTAATTTGTTTTTTGTAGTTGATTGTTTTAGTTCTACAAATAGACGGCGCTGCTAAATAATTACTATGGCTATTTTATTTTATTCTAATTGTCCTAATATACTTAATTCAATTATCAATTCTTTTTCGTCAATATAGTTAAGATAAGATATCCAACGCAACTTTTCGTCAACTATGTTAAGTTGTTATGGGTGAGCCTATTGCCATCTACGAGGCATAAAAAAAACGCTGCTCTACATTCATCATCACTGTTTTATCCTTCGTCGCCTTGTGCGACACCCACGGGAGAGATTTGGGGTTGTGTCAATTGCATTCTGCTCTACTATCACCAAAGGAAATCCGATGGCTTAAAGAAATCTACGTCAAGAAATCTAACTGCACAATACTACCCGCCGTAAACGCATTTAGCCATTTACATTCTACACCAAACTGGGTTGTGGGTTGTCCTCTTCCGCAATTGGTTCCGTGACGATCAAACGGCTCTCTGATTGTTTCATTCGTTATGCGACTACCGCCCATTAAGCTACGGCTTCTGATTGCTCTCTTCACCTGATTATTTATGGTTTACCTTCTATCTTACACTCACCATGACGACAATTATAAGCATTGCAATTGGCTATGGTACGATAATTAAGTCTTTGATATTGTCATGTCGTTGTTTTTTAAAGATAGAGTACCTAATCATAAACTTTATATCTGTAACCAACTGATATTATGAATGATAATATTCAGAGTTATGTTACTTTTTGGACGACAAGCTCTAAGGTGCAGTGGCTAGAATGCTTTTCCTACGATTACCTAAACTAAGCAATGTTCGCTAAGGATCCTCATTGGATCAGATTGGATTGGATTTGATTTGGGTGGGGCGAAATAACTTTTCGTAAATTGTTCCGTTTTTCGGAAAACATTCTTACTTCTTCAATTGACAAGGTGATGTTGAGAGTTATATTATGACCAATACTCCCTACAATCTTTTGATAAATGGGAAAGGCCCATATTTTATATTATACCGAAAAACAGACAATACACACAGCTTTATTTCGATTATGCAAAATAACTAATAAAAGCGAAATAAAACTTTTACTCCAAATATGATTGCCAAAAGGAAAACAAACACAACTAAAGTAAGCCACAGTAAGCGGTTTTTGATAATTTATTATCCTTTTTTTAAATATTATGATTGCACACAATTGAGATGTCGATGTTGGGTACGTTATCGTGCACAAGATACTTACTTGCAAGCTTGTTTGAGATTGCGCGGATATCGCGTGAGGGGCCATCGTAAATTCTGATCCAATTACCCAAAGTACCAGATGATTCTGATACAGGAACTACGCATTAGGCGCTTTGTGTTTTCATCAAACCGCGTAATTGACGATTTGTCTAAATATCCAGCTCTAAGTAGATATCTCTCGGTAGATTTCGCATTTGACTCAATAATTTTCCAAATTAAATCATTACAAGTGATCGATCATGTATTGGCTGCCAACATAAATATCTGTTACTCCAGGTACAGTCGTTAGCACTTCAAGTTACCACAATGTAAACATTTTTCAATCAACTTTGGGTCTTACGAGTAAGAATTTAAGGATGACAATTTGAAGATATTTAAAAGTTTTGTCTGACGCACGGTAGACTGCGTACAAGTAGAATTAGAATCAAATTAAAGGAAATGAAATGCATAATTATAGTTATAAGGATTAATACTTTTTAGAATTTCAAGTACCTAGTTAATTAAGTAATTTCATAAATCTAAATACAAAGGTAGTTCTTTCTTTATGGCACCGCGTTTTGCACACTGTGTGCGTTCAATATCCGTCGGAATCTAATTTAAAGTAATTTACGAATGCTATAAATACTAAGTAAGGTAATAAAAAACCGTAAATAAAACGAGATCAGTGCAATGACTCAATTTTAGATCCGTGTACCATACTTGATGATTTGCTTAGTCAAATAGAAAATTGGTGAGAAAATTGATGCGGTCTAGCTGAATTCGAAAAAGCATTGACCTTATTATAATTATTGCTACGATTGGTGTAACTGACATTGAAAATCGTCTTGAGTCATTTCGCTGACTAATAGCGAAATATGGTTTTCTAGGAAATCCATTAAGCGTGAAATTGTATTATTTAGATGAATAAAAATCGTAATCAATAAAAAAATTCGTGTGCGAAACCATAAGATAGGGCCATTCGCTTCTTAAATATGAACAAAAGAAGTCACAACTCAAAACTCATTTAATTATTTCATAGCAAAAGTCAGTTTAATGTCACTATGTTTAGAACTCAGAGTGAGTCTTAAGTATTTTTGGAGTTACGTCGTTTTAGTATTTGAAAAACCAATTTGGTTCCTAAGAATTTTTTATTTTTCCGTCCTATATAAAACAAGGAATCAGTTTTATTCTCATGGAACCTCGTCGATGCAGATAACGTTATCTATATTTGAAAAGAAAAGATATATGAAACTCGATTCGAAATTAGTACACTATTATACTGAGAGTTATCTATGGCTTCGATAAATGTATCTACCCCTTTATCAAATTAGAAATCCAAATTGACATTAATAAATTGAAATGAGCAACTATGAGCCGACGCTTTTTAAGAAGAACCATTAACAAATTGCTTCTGGACAGATATTTTTGTAATGTTACTTGTTTGTGAATGGCATTATCTTTAGTGATCAATTTATCGGCTCGTTAGCGTCTGATAAATGTGATTCGATTGCCCTATGATTATAAAGCAGTATATCAATATGATAGTTCCGATTTCTACTGAACCCTCTCTGATAGTTTTTTAGTTTCCCATTTATCAGTTAAATAAAACTGTCGATATTGCCGTCTTGTGTTACGTGGTTTCAATTTCTTGTCCCGCTCTGTCCAGGCGTTGGAATATATTTGTTGAATTGGTGCAAGAACAGTCTGATTTTACAAATCGCCTGTTAATTCCATTTAAGGCAGACGGCACAATGTTACCGACTTCATGTAAACCAAATCTTTAAAGCTGGAGGGTAATATAAACGTGCATGTCTCGATTCTTCTGCTTGTATGGCAACGGAAAACCTCACTCGAGTACTGACAGCTTATATGGCAATAATCAATGATTTAATTGAAGACTTATTTGGGTAAGTCATTTTCTTAAATACTATTTACGTTAGTAAGTTAGCATTTAACTGCAGCATAAAAAATAAAGCTCCGATTAAACTGAAAAAAATACGCATCGTGTAAAGAACTATAGGTAGAAAATTTTCAATTATAATTATTTATTGATTTTTAATAAAATAGAAACTCTCACATTTTCGTATTAGTTTGAATTTCACATGGACAATATTTTAGTGTTACAGAAGTAATGTTCCACTGTTGGCACTATACGTGACATGATTCAAATCGGTCGCATAATGGCTTGATCGGCTGCGGTGACAGCCAGGACCACCGGCATCGAGGGTTTTTTGAATAAGCCTTCATTAAGGTGCGACAAGTGGATGACATGCTACTGTTTCCTAGCCGACTCGGATTTACAATTTTATGTTAGTTGCTGGATAGATTTACACACTGATTGGTGATTAAAGCGTGTGTTGGCTCGCAATGTTGTATCTGCGGAAACTGGAATGAAAATCTGCGCGGGAATCCAATTGAGAAAATAAAACAGAACAAAGGATTCGGTGGTTTTCTTTATCTAACTATAAAAATCGTGTCAAGGTGTTTGTTATCGAACTGCGCCGAAATGGTATGACCTATTTTCATGAAATTTTTTGTGTATATCTGAGAATAGGTTGTAGGCTATATATATACCCTTAGGTGATAAGGACAAAACAGTGTTAGCCTGATCAGCTAGTAGTTATATAGAATAGGATATGTTTGGATTATAAAAAGAGAACGCCATTGTATTATTGTATTGTATTATGAACGCAGTTGATATTCCTAAATCAAATTTGATAATATTATTCAGATCGTTTGATTCGAAGACACCTTGACGGTATCTATTTGAAAGATATTTTTGTAATGAGCCAACTAAAGAGTTTATTGAATGTAAATAAGCACAATCTAAGTTGTATTATGATAGGTCAGTTTGATATTGACAGGCGTCGATTCATATGTAATTTTTTCGGCTTGTGATAAGTCTGTGGCACCTGGGCAGGTCATTCAACTTTATTGTTGTGAGTACTTTTGAATATTATCAAGTATCCATTCCGATCGGTCACGCTGGTGCCCATAGAGGCTATAACGACATAACCACTGTTTCCAAATATCATCGGGATATCACTTTAAATGTGGAATATTCGATGCGAGACATTATTTCACGGCTGTACCTATAAGGCTTTATTGGGAACATGTATAAATGATTGTCGCTCGTCCTCGAAGCCGAGATATATCACCGTTGGTAAAGTTTTTGTGATGCGTCGACGGGACGATTTTTATGTGGTTAATTCGATGGGAACCAGTGGCGGTATCGAGCCTAATTATTTGAATAGCACGATACGACATCCCTTTGACCGATGCCGATAACACGCGAGCGCAATGAAATAAGCAGAAACGTTTTTTCGTAGCCATGCAACTTGAATTAAGATTATTACAAGGATTATTAAAGGATTCAATAAATACACCGTGCATTTTTTCACGTTCTAATCTTATTAACGCACTTTCGATAGAACAACTGGCTTTTGTATTTAAGCATGGAAGGATTATTAAAGAGATCCAAATTATTTTTATTTAAGGTCACACGGCAAAGGAAGCAGGCTCAAACGGACTCATTTAAAAATAACTCCCGCAGGTGTTTTGAATGAAATCCTAAGGTACTTTTACTCGCACATCGGAATAATGAAAAAGCCGCTATTTTACAAAAAAAAAGAAGAATTCGACCCATGTAAATATTTGGGTCAAGTGATTAAAAGTTGAATTTTAGTAGGAACCTTTGGGACACCTTTTGATGAGTACCTATAGATACCTTTGCGGTATTATTGTTATTTTTACGAGATACCTCCGAGATGCCTGGGATACTTAGTTGACACGCTACCTGCTACTGAGTTCCAATTCATTAGAGGTCATTACGGAGTTTTATGGCCGCTTCGTAATTTATTATTTAGTCCTCTTGATTAATTATATAAAAGGAATTATTGTTATGTAGGGATAGGTAAGCCGAACTACTTATATATTTATACCCTATTGGTGAAGCACAACTGGGGAAATAGAGAAATAAATCAAAATGGTAAGACGAGTAGGTATATAAAAAAAAGTTGACATTTTGTGGTGAATGATGGTGATGGTGAATGATGAATGAAATGATACCCACCCGTCTTACCTTCTTTTACGGGTATCATTCCACTCATCATCATCCTCATCATCCAACATTAAAAACACTAAAATATACCAATCGTATGCGAGTAGTTACAGTCACCAGCTCGTCAGGTTGCCACAGAATTTTTAGCTTTGACGTCAAGTTAAGGTTATGACAATTATATATATACATAAATCATGCGCCTATATTCCCGAAGAGGTAGGAAGAGGAATGAATTTGAGACAATTATTGATTGGAGATATTTGACTGTTTTGTAAAGTCTGACGTGCTGTTGATTGTACTTGATGAAAAGGCGCCGTTCGACACACCCGCCTCAAAAGTTTCGTGTTTAGCGACACTTCAACTTGTTCGGTATTCAAAAATAGCTTGTGCGCCCGATGTAGGTCACACGCTTATTGGTGGCAACTGAACACTGCCCGCCAAGGGCAAGCGCTTTGAGCGAATGTGCGCACGTAAAATTGATGTTTCAGATTTCCAACTCTGTGTACTCAAGGAGGTATGTAAAAGGAGAGGAGCTCGCTAGCGCAGTGGCATAGCGCGCTTGGCTTTCGATTCGTTAACTAAGCAATGTTCGCTAAGGCCGGTCATTGGATGGGTGACCAAAAATTTATTATCTCGTGCTCCTCCGTGCTTCGGAAGGCACGTTAAGCCGTTGGACCCGGCTGCACCTGCAGTCGCTAATACCCACCAACCCGCACTGGGCCAGCGTGGTGGGTTATGGCCCAATCTCCCTATATTCTTCCATCCATAGGGAAGGCCTGTACCCCAGCAGTGGGAACATTAAAGGGCTGGTGATGATGATGATGATTACATACCTACATACATAAATCACGCCTATATCCACGAAGGAGTAGCTCCCATGTAATAGGTGACGAGCCAATGGCCATTTATCGGGCACAAAAAACGCAGTACATTGCTAGGTTGTATAAGAGGAACGCTGCTGCCCATTACTCATTGCTGTCTTGTACGACACCCACGGAAGAGATTTGGGGTGGTGACAATTGTATTCTACTCTGCCGTCACTACACGGCTCTGTTTGGTTCAACAAAATTGCTTCACATACAAAGCGTGCGGAAACTTTGGCCGCGGCATATTCCTGATTCATTTTGTCAATGTTAATGTCCCCATAAATAATACACATCACTTGTTCCGCCACTACAAGCCTCATTATTAATCATTAAGCCCAATTAATATGACTTTAATTTTCGTCCGTAATTTTTGTCTCACAGTGAAAGTTGTCGGGTAGAAATTATTGATTGATTTCGGACACTTATTATGCAAAATCACATGTTGCAAAGTCGTAAATTAATTAATAATGTCATAATAAAAAGTCACAAAAATAATCCTTGTAAATAAATAAATCAGGCTGGTAAAAAAATAATCATACATTTTGTATTTATGTAAGTAAGAGCGGCTTTACAACTAAATAAATTTGTAACAAGTGGCCATTGCAGACGTTATAGAAGGCTTCGTATTAGTTTGGTAAGTTAGGTTAATAAACTATTTAAATTTTAATAAATACCTTCACGGAAGTTTGACAACAAGGTAGATTTTTTATGATGAGATGCTGTTTAATTTAGTGATAAATATAATTCTATCCTTTTAAAAACTCTTAAAACTGAAATTTATATCAAAAATAAAAAATAAAAAGTTGCTAATTTATAATTACATTTTTAGCCAATTTTTTTCTGCTTGTTGCACGTGCTTTTTGAAATGTGAGGTAATTTTTACAGGAGTCATAATTCCAAATATTAGCAGAAGTCAAGGACGCTGGTAGCTTTAGTGTCTAATATAATAATTACCTATGTTATTAAAACACCTGAAATTAAGCAACATCAAGGACTGTTATTTTCGATTAAACTTACGGAAGACAATGCACCAAAAATAATCATCGTTAAAACGGCAAATAATTATGGCTATAATTTTTACAGCGGTAAGTATAAGTAAATAAAAAACCCAACGCAAAATAGCTTACGAATTCCGCAAGGTAAAAATTACTAGGGTTTTATTTTCAAACCACATCTTTCATACAGTAGTCAATCAGTGGTTTTATAGTTATAGTTCATTTAATAATTATAAAGGTAAGGACCATACCCGGCGACCGGTTCCGACACTGACATTTCTAGACAACCTGTATTCTTAGTGTTAAGAGTTTTCATAAACTTAATTCGCTCTCGAATTAATATTGTCATTATACCTACGACAATATACAACAATCAACTTATTAATGCAAATGGAACTCATTTTTACAATTTTAAAACTTAATTATTTTGCGTAAGTACGACACGGGAAAGAGTTTATTTAAAAAATATTTGAAGCTAGCAAGAGGATATCTACTCAATAAATATTATAATTATGCGTTAGTTTTCCTGTCACGCAACTCCGCCCTTACAAATTACGTTTAAAAATATGTCTTTTCGATTATAAACACAATTTTGATAATAATTTAAAATCATTTGAAAAGTCATAAATCTATAAAGTCCGTATACTTAAAAGTTTTTAAGAAAATAATTACCGATAAATCGACAGATTTATTTCAAATAAGATTATTTAAGATTATCTGTTACATTTTTTGGTTTACACATTTGGTTTATATTTCCCGAATAGTCTAGATGGAAGTATTATATAGGTACAATATCTCGTAAACAACATCTCGAAATTACTAGGAAAATCTAAATTGGTCCATTGTAATTGAGTGTTACAGGTGAGTTTGGGTATAAACAATCGGTTCTGCGCAAGTGGGCATAGCGCAGCTGCGCGCGCAGTCGCGTGCCCGAGCCGCACGAGCGGAGCCGAGACCGCGCGAGCGCTGCCGACGCCTGCGCGCCGCCGATAGGCTCGATCTGATTGATGCTTGCCGACGATGACCGGTAATTTTGATGCATAGGTTAAGTTTGTGCCTTATCAATATGTTTCAGAATTATAAAAAATGATTTAAGAAGTATAAGGAACTCATATTTTTATTTAATAAATATTTATGTAACAGGGTTCGATATTCTTTTAGTAAGATACTTAAGTGCGTAAATGGGACTTGAATGTTGTTATTTATTTGAAAGCTCTTTGATTCCATACCATATACCTACGGCAGAAAAGAGGAACTTTGGTGTTAGTTATTTTTGTTCAAATTTTTTAATATCTCTCTCCATGTTCATCCTTTCCTCTATCCCACATGCCGAGTAACATTAATTTGCTATCGTAACGACAAAAATAATTATTCTAATAATAGCACTCATAAAAACGCCTGGTCAATTTTGTGTAAGTTAATCAACGACCATCGGGAGATAAAGACAAAGAGGATGAAAATAAAAGGATGTCTAAGTAAAAAACTGGATCCGAGCGAACGAACGGTACAGTCGACTAACCCACTCAATTAGACAGACAACATAATGATGTGCAATTTGGTGCAAAACGGATGCGTCGCATAGTAGCCAACAATTAATATGAGAGAATTAATGAGGGCGAGGAGCGACAAAACGATTCGCGAATATACAGGTGCGCTGTTTCCGCGCCATCTAGTTCATCCCGTTCCATAGAGCAACTAGTTCAAACAATTAATAGCTCCCGACGGAAATATCCACCCATAATGGCTCCGGCTTCCCTTCCATTATCAAAAATTACTATTGCGATTTGATGTGGATGGGCGGGAGCGAACGTGATCCATTTGCAACGAATTGTCTTTTTGAAATTAAATGCAACACAAATGTATGCTCAGGCCCCCCATTTTGTAGTTATTATTTTGCGTTCGCAAAACGTAACTTGAGTTGGGGCACGTGTGAGAATGCTTTTTTGTTATTTTAATTTCGCGACGTCCTGTGCCTTTATTGCTCTTGAACCAAGTTTTGCACATGCTTGCTCTATATACTGTAATTATCAAGCAAGCTTTGTGTGGCTAAATAACAGCGGAGGTAATCTTCAAAAGCAAGGTAGGCAGTTGTAATTTTTGGCTAATAAGATTAAACTGGTGAATTGCAATTTATTTTAGGGTCGATTTATTGGAGCTTTTACGGACCAAATGGTGAAATGTGTGTGTCTCATAATAATTCATAGATTACAAATGGGACTTCCTTTTTGATCTTTGTAAGCTTCATACTATCTTGAAACAAAAACAGTCTCTCTCAGTCAGATTGACTGAACGACGAACGACTGACCCAAATATGTGTAATCCCGAACCTCTGAACCAATATTCCCTTTCCAATCCTTTGTTCTCTGTTACTATAACAACCGTGCGGACCATTCGGCATTATTATGCAGTCCAAAATTCACAATTGGTTTTGAAATAAATATAATAATACTGCCTAACTACATTAAAACGTATTCTTATTTATGCATGCATTTCAGGTTGAATACGCCTATGTATAATATGTATGAACGAATATTAATTTATGGGCTCGAAAGAATAAAGATATTGTTGTCGTTTCCATTTCTAAATTTTTAAGGCATTGCCTTTATAAGTTGTACCTACTATCCCACTAGGTTACAAAATAGGTTTAACATTTCATACTTCAACCTTTTATGGAATATTTAACCATGATAGACTTCGAGGGCTTAATTTAGTTGCTATCTTCTAGTTATGTTCTCTATGTTTATTTTACATCTTCTATGAGCTCAATTAAGTCATCAAGTCGGAAGATTTTAAATGATTGCCGAACTTACGGTTTCATAGTTTCTTCTATATCTCCCATGAAGAACATATTATTGGCACAGCAATTGGACGTAGATCTCTCTGCTGGTCCATATATTCTATCATCCATATCTCAGCATCGGGAACATTAAAGGTCTGGTAATGACGATGATGATAAACCTTTTTTCCGAGATCAGTCGTTATAGTAAAGTTTTGTTTATTTTTTATGGAACTTAAGTGCGTAAATGGGACTTGAATGAACGTATTAGTTTTCAAAGTACCTAAATTTACATCTATCTATCTGTACCTAGTTACATCTATCTTATCTTATATTATTAAGAATTAAGGATATCACGGCAAACGGCCCAGCCGTACAGATGTCAACAACTATGAGAATGTAGAATTGATTTTGAACCCACTATTTGTTCTTGTCATGGTGGTCAAGGTGATCTGGATCATGGATATGGGCGGAATTGATTCGGGATCGATCGCTCAAGATGGAGGGCTGCGGGGAGGCCTTTGCCCAGCAGTGGGGTCTTACAGGACAATTAAAAAGGAATTGTTTTTGTAAATTAAAGTCTCAGTTTACATCTTGTTGAAGCTGAGAATCTTTTAGAGAGTAAGATTAAATACTGGTAATTAATCTTTAAAAAATCTAGTCTGGCGTAGCTGTTGCCAATATATTATTATTCAAATTAGAGATCTTCGCAAACATGCCAATTCCTGTCAAATACCTATAGTAAAAAATGTTATTTTATCGACCAATAAATAGAAAAAGTGTCATCATCATCATCCTCCTGCCCTGTTTAAGTTCATCTGGAGTCGTCGTAGTATGCTATCTTTCCTCTTCCATTCATTTCGACCAGACGTCATTGAGACATCCGCTCTCATTTAATTCATATCTCACGCCGCACCGGAAAGATGCCATGAATGAATGTGTAGAAAAGTTACGATAGTAGTGTACACAAATAATTTTCTCAATCATTATTTATAATAGAGTTTCATTCAATTACACCACAATATCATATTTTGATTCGCATTTATATTTTACGTTACTGTACCAAGGCAATCAGGCATCAAATATCTTGCTGTCAATTAGGATTCAGGTTTAACAGGACATAAGTAAAGATAAGGTAAAGTAAGGAAAGATATTTTATATTTTATAACGTATTTATTTACATACTCAACACTATGGTTGACGCTGGAAGTTTTGTAATCACTACTAATAATTACTTCAATAAACATCTTATAATATTAGGAATCTGTCTTAGGGTGCTAACAATATCTATTTACACTAGAAGTCTTTGTCTCAAGATTTTAAAATTATATTTTACAATCATTGAACTCCTCAAAAGTCATACCAGAATTTAGGTAACAGTCTGTGATCAAGTCTTATTATCATTCTCTAACATTAAACTTACGACTAATGACTAGATAACATTTTATAAACTATTTTATTTAACACTTAACAATATCTTACTGGAAGTTAATGTTCCTACGCAAGGCTAAATTAAGGCACAGCGTTGTTGGAAATCACTTAAATTGTTACTAAATGCTCATTCAGTCAGTAATCGTGGAACAAATGTTCAGTTCAGTCTTTGTTGGCAATTTCATCGATGTGTGAAATGCGGTTTAAGGATTTTCGTTCGATGTTCGGTCGGCGGAATGCATCGATGAGGTCGTTACAGTCCACCATTATCCCCTCTCATTAGGAATATACTGATTGCGCTTAATTAGAGGTTCTCTCGGAGTCCATCGCGGTGCGTCGTTCAGGTTCCTCTCAAGAAATACTTGTTTTTTTCACAAGTTGCTCAATGGCTGCACTTCGATTGCCGTTATGCACGGACCCTGAGAAAACAAGATAAATCTTAATTAATATCATTTTCGTAATCAAACAAGTTTTTCCAAAAATAAACTCCTTGAAATATTTCAGAACCCCGATAAGAAACCTTTTGCGGAATTATAATAAGCGTGTTAACACCTAAAAGGTTGTGTGACGCGTATCGTTTCCCATACAACTGAGCACGCATTAACAGATGTTTACTCAGAGCTTAGCAAATATTGTAACACGTGTGCTTCGCTAGATGCCCTTCTATTTCCTCTTGAGATTTCGTCTTCCGGCAAAATAAATTTATTAAGTCAGGTATTGCCCCTTATCTTTTTTGTGGTACAAAATATTAATTTACTTTTTAGTTAAGTGGCTACTGGCTTGCGAAACCATCGATTTCGCCCATATGGCGCATCAAGGGCTCCAATTGACCGGATGCTTATGTTTACGAACTTTAAGGAAACAAAAACCGGTTTCCATTTAGTTCACCTATTAGAAGCTATGTCGAAGAAAACATATTATTAGAAATAACCACTTTTTAGTGCCAATCTTCTGGCTACATACGGGGCAAACCACGAGATTGTTAGAAAATAATTGCCGTTCGGCTTTTCACGCAAATAAGAGGGAGGAATGCGGGTCCCTACTATTATTAAGTTGAGAAAAATAAAACCTGACTATGATAAAAAAACTGCCTAGACACGTTTAGAAGCATCATATTTTAAGATTTGCTTTGTTGGAGACAACCTATTGTGTCGTTCTAATTCAACAATGAGAAGATAAAGTCTATTCGATGGTTCAATGCACAACCATAAAGGTATTTATGTGTTTGCTTTTTGCCTGCACGATGGAAGGCCGTGAAGTTCCATTCAAGTTGTGCAATATAAAAGTTTATAAAGTCGGTGGGGAGGCAGCCGTGACTGATAGGATAGCAAAAAAGTTAAGATCACCGAATCCTTGGTACTACCTGTATTTTTGAAGCTCGATCGAATATTTTATACCAGAATTGAAATAAAGATTACCTACAAAGTGCCCAATAACAAAAAAACAACTTTGATAAGGACACGTGAACTTGGGCTTTACAATCAAGTATGTCGCGACAGAGTCAACACTATGATAAGAATTTATCAAAGTTCTGAGGATTATGCCATCAAACATATTTTAAGGTTTCATTCACGAAATATCTTATCACCACACCAAAATTTGAATTATATCTGACATTGAAGATAAATAAAGTAAACATTTTTTTTTAAATGCTTACCTTGTGATCATTGTTGTTGCCACCAGGATATGACATCGAGAAGCTCTTCATCCTCTGGGCTCATTGGTTCATAAGAATCGTAGGCATCATGTGAGCTGGGGCCAGCAGAGCTTTCTGATACTAGCGATGGTGCCGGTGAATGCGATTCTTCGGACATAGGTGGAGTTTGAGGTCCTACATTATTAATTAAGGTCATCTGGGCTTCTGAGCATCCTTCTTCACTTTCTTCGAGTAACCTTTTCAAACTCTTAATGTATTCCACTGCTAGTCTTAAAGTGTCCACTTTGCTTAACTTCCGTGACGAGCCCCTACCTCCAGCCAGAGCCGCGCTAACAGCTGACGGGATGTGCTGACGGAGTGCCGCAAATCCATTGTTGACTTGCTTCACTCTGTTCCGCTCCCTGGCGTTTCTTCTAGCCACAGAGGCTGGCTGAGCAGGATAGGGCTGATGAAGGTAAGATTTTTTTTTGCACCTGTTGGGGTCAACAGGCGCGGGCGCGAGCCTACGTGTCGCAGGCGCTTGCAGATGCGCCAGCTTTTGGTCGAGATTTGGATAAGCGTGTATGGCTGCCATTGGCATCGCGAGCGTAAACTTGTCGAGTCTGTCGAGAGAGCACGTGTGCGTGCCGCGCGGAGGTCGCCGGTGGATTGGCGGAGGTGGCGCGCACCCCCGACGCTAAGTACCGAGCTCGGCGGCGGGCGGCGGGCGGCGGGGAGGGCGGGGCGGAGGGGCGCGTGCCGTGCGCGCGCGCCGCACGGGCCGGCCGCCGGCCGCCGCCGCCGCAGCTCGCTGCACCGGCCGACGCGCGAGCGCTGCCTGCCGCGCCACCGGCTCGCTACTTGTTGCACTCCGATCAAAATACGCCGGCGCTTATTATGCCATATACGCCGGCGCTTATTATGCCATAGAGCAGTAAGCTCGCGCCGCTATTGTTGCACGTCGTTGCGCGTAATTATCCCGTCGATTACCTTGTTCGGAAGACGGGATCTGTTCGCGTCGTCTATTTAGAAGTCGTTAAGGAATATAGGCGCTGTAAACGTATCGGCGACGATATTGTTTTATTAATAGGCCAGAGCTTTTGTTTGCCTTAATAAGCTACAGAATCTTTTTTGAAAAATATTTCATTGTTCACATTAATGTGATATTTCTTGTTTCATTTATTCTCTATCAGGCATGATCGAGACAGTAATTTTTAGTTTTCGTAATTGAACTTATCAACTTAGTTAATTAACTACCAATAGTGTACACACATAAATGCAATAGAAGTAAAAAAAATATGTTTAAAGCTAATTAGGTGCTTCCTATAAATTATTATAATAATTTATAGCTTATGATAACTTCCATCAACTAAATTTTTCATATAAAGATAAAAACAAAATTTACTGGGCTTGTTGTCCGTTCTTTTCAGAACAACCTCCCGGTAGTTTTCCAATCTTTAAAGATTTTTGTATTTTTGTAGGGATTTCTTCAATAAATTATGATTTGATTATAATTTACATTTTTTATTTAAACTAATTTGTAATTATTAGATATTTTAGTAAATCTAAAAAGAAAGTTCTGTTTACATTGTTGTAACCAACTCTATGTGACTTGTTTGTGAAATGTTTGGAAGTCATTACTAAAAGCATTATAACTTTCTAGTTTTGTGATTACAAACCTTTTTAAACGAAAAACGGTATAGCCCTTATTAAAGTAGGAATAAATATAGGTACCTACTACTACCCTTATGTTAAAATAGCCTATGCTAATTCTTATTGACTGACATGACAGTATTTTTGTAACGCGTTGTACTATGTATATTCATAGAGATTTGGTGTCCTATTTTGATTATTTTGTCAACAAGTCTTACCACAGGTCAGGCGTAATTTATATATAAAAAGATATTTGTTGTTTATCATCACCAGCCTATTATTGTCCCCACTGCTGGGGCACGGGCCTTCCCAATGGATGGAAGAATATAGGGAGATTGGGCCATAACCCACAACGCTGGCCCGGTGCGGGTTGGTGGGAATTAAAGATTGCAGATGCAGCCGGAACCAAAGGCTTAACGTGCCTTCCAAAGCACGAAGGAACTTGAGATAAAAAATTTTTGGTTTTATTGTTTTATTATTATTTTATTTAAATTGCTTAGTTTACGCAATCACAGGTCAAGCGCACAATGCCACTGCGCTAGCGAACTCCTCTCTCCAATGTCTTGAATTAAAATTAAATCTCAATTCAAGCCTCTCCTTGGTTACAATTACTTCTAAATATATTCTCACGGCCCTCGCCGACGGAGGTGGCGTCAGGTTATGGCAGGTGCGTGTAGCTCCGGCGTGCGCCACAACCTCCGCTGTTGTTTTAACAAAAATGTGACAAATCTAGCAGATATTCCAAAAAATATTAAAAAAATCTGATTTTGGCGATGTTAGGCTTACAATAAATTATTGGGATGTTATAGAAACGCTCGCGTTAATGTCGGTTGTTATATAGCCTTCCTCAATAAATGGACTACCCAACACAAAAATATTTTTTCAATTTAAACCAGTAGTTTCTGAGATTAGCGCGTTCAACCAATCAAACAAACAAACAAACTCTTCAGCGTTATAATATTGTGAGTATATAATATTAAGTAAAGATGATTGGGATGATATAGAATTATTTTCAGATTAATTCACCATACAGCAGAGCTGAACACAATTGTCACCACCCGATTTCTAATCTTTTCCGCGGATGTCGTGCAAGGCGACTAAGGGCTTAATAAAAGTGATAAGGAACGGGCAGCAGCGTTCTTGTCATAATATACTGTAATTTACGTTCCCGATAGAGGACCATAAGCTTGCTATTATATTTACATAGGCATAACATGGCTATTAGTGGGGTATAGGTATAGTATAGATGTTAATTTACTTTTACCTTTTTTACCTCTGTACCACTTCAGGGATAAATGACCGTAATTTGTATACAGGTAATTTACAAAGAACTTGTGACTGAAAAATTATAATTAATATTTAAAATTGAAAATTGAGGTTCAGTATCTACTTATAATATCTACGCATTTTGGTAGATATTCAACTTCTGTTCCAATTCCAATAGATTTTTTTTATATTAAATATGCTTAACATATCGAAATAAAAAAGAGATTAATTAAATTTTAACAGTGACAGTAATCAGGCATAAAAAAATGGCCTTATACATACCAAGTCACAACTGAAGTTACCTGCCTATGATATCTTGCTTCAGTTCAGATAATATGACAGCATCATATCTTTATCCATTAAATAATTTTATTTTAGAGACCTATTAAAATAGTCCCACCGCTTAATAGATTAAAAAAGAAAATGTCATCCAATCGAACATAGTGTGCGTCAGATTATGTAGCAGGTGTAGATTCTTGTGCAATGAACTTCCAAGTTGTTTTTCAGTTATCTCTTATTATTTACATACCTAATTAATATGAAGTCAAAACATAAAAATTAGGTATATCAATTAATTTAACAACAGAATGTTTAGTTAGTTAGTTAATGTTAGTTAACAAGTTAAATTTTACTAGTTTATTTTTATGAGTTTTGCTGTTTGTTTTAAGTTATAATTATTTAAGTACATTCATGTCGTACTATGTTATGTTGTTAATATATCTTATATTAGATTAAAATTACCCAGATTCTAAATTAATCTGGAAGGCAGGTGTGACATATGAAACCTGGGATGTGCGTTTGTAAAGTATCTATGATTCAATTTAAAGCACTAATAATATTCATTAGGTATTTAATGTTCGAAAGATGCTATACCTACTAGGTTAAAATGCATTAATTAAAAGTAGGTTACCATGATAAATTTATAAATTTTATTATTTAAGATAATGAAACATGAATGATGATAATGAATCATTAGCTTCTCAGTTATGAATTAGGCCACAATTCAGACCTAATTTTGACATTTCGCCATAGTATGCATTCACGCCATAATCATTGCAGTTAAGCTTATCAATTCTACAGTGACGTTCAAAGAAAGAGGTCAGAACAATTTCGAAATAACCGGATGTAATTCCTGGTTGGCCGAGTAGTAAAGACATTCTTTATTATAAAATAATAAAAACATAAAAAAACACATAAAGCCCGTATTGCTGAGGACGCGGGTTCGATTCCCTCATCAGGATAATAATTTTTCGAACTTTTTCTGACGAACTCTTTCTCTTTATAACAAATGCTTTTACCAATTATATTATTATGGCTAGTGGTCGCCCGCGGCTTCGCTCGTGTTAATGTCGGTTGTTAAATAACCTATAGCCTTCCTCAATAAATGGACTATCCAACACAAAATAATTTTTTTCAATTTTAACCAGTAGTTTCTAAGATTAGGGCGTTTAACCAGCCAACCAAACAAACTCTTCGGTTTTATAATATTAGTATAGATGTTTAAATAGGTACTAGATCAAGAGAGAACATTGTAGCTCAGTTAATCATAGGTAAGCCTCATGTGATAAATTCGCATATTGTAAAATTTGTGTGTGGTGACGGCAGAGTAGAATACAATTGTCACCACCCCAAACCTCTCCCGTGGGTGTCGCACAAGGCGACTAAGGATAAATCAGTGATGAGGAATGGGCAGCAGCGTTCCTCTTATACCACCTAGCAATGTACCTACTGTGACTATTGTGCCCGATAAATTGCAATAGGCTCGCCACCTATTACATGGGACCTAACATAATTGGCGAAACGCGAGTGCTAGTTTACCTCTGCCTACCCCTTCGGGGACATAGGCGTGATTTATGTATGTATGTAAAATTTGTAAACTCATAAGTTCTTAAAGGCATGTCTTCTTACCAACTTCAGTCCTGAGACTAATATCATGTGTAACTGCAATCGAAACCATTTAAAAATAGGTAAACTTAAATTTTACATAATTGTTGCCAATGCTGCCATCTGTAATATAGCTACAACCTCTGACAGAGAACTAGATAACAACATTCGACCCACCCCAATTTTTTTTACATTTACAGACACAGATGTCGCTACTATCGTCAGATGTTACTTAAGGGTAGCATTGCGAGAAACCACCCCTATTGGGTTAACTTTAACTTCCGGCCGACTTACTAGATGGCGCTTCAGCTAAATAAATAAAAAATAGCGTAACCTTATTCGTATCATCATACAATACAAAATTACATTTTAATAAAATGATAATTATTATTGCTATCACGAAAAAGAATTCTCATAAATACGCGGTCGCGAATTACAAATAACAATCAGTAATTATCGGCTGAACATCCGATAATTACTGATTGTTATTTGTAATCGATCGACCTTCGATTCCAAGAAAGCTCTAAAGCTTCGTACCGAATCAAACGGTAGCAAACAACCAATTAGCGAGACTTACAGTAGGTAGTGCCTCAATGTTCCGTGCCTAACACATGAGAACATTAATTAAAAATATAATAAACTTCACCACAGATTGCTTATTATCTGACGGTCGATTATGCTCTTAAGTGCTACCGATACAATCGATGTCCGATTTTACGAGCGAGTCGATTCATGAGACGTGGAACGAACTCTTAAAAACTTCAGCCTTCAAACTTGTATCCACGCTGCAATAACTAATCTTATTAGATTTATTTTGACTGAAGTTTTACCCGACAGAAAAATATTTAACCTTAATTTATTCAACTCTTATGAGACTATCAAATTGCAATGAAGTATCTCTGTCTCAGATCAATATTTATAACACGATAATGAATAATTAAATTACTAATCAATGTGCTCCAGTTACTTTAATGGACGTCAATATCTCCCGCTCTTCCGAGACAGCAATAAAATCTCAATCAAGACAATGTGTAATTCAATTTTTGATTGATAATTTAATTGGACTACAATGGTTCTGACTTAATGGAACGAGAAAGGGGCGAAGCTGCGTTTTTTCGCACAAGAGACGCTATCAGCAGCCCCCTTTGTAATTATACTGTCACACAATGAATTTATTATCATTTTTAATAACCGCATCGGTTTCTCGAATTACCCCGGAGTGCGCTCAGAAAAGCACCATAAAAATTATGTACACTAACAGAGACCACAGGACGAGAGGTATTCGTGTAAATAGTTATTTAATACGCTGGTTAATAAATTTTCTACGGCCCGCTATATTTATAAGCGTGGTAGTTTTAGCCGGAGTTACAAGCAATACAGATGGTAATACCATGCCCGCCGACACAGACAGATTCCGATTGTCATCGGTACAAACATTGTCCGACGCTTTCTTCGCGCAAATAACACTTGGTTGGCGGCAATAACTCCTCTTCTTGGGCCTAGCGGCCTATCATTTACGAAATAACAATCGCAAATAAAAAGCGACGCGTTTCTCCTGGTCACGGTGGCTGTGGGTACAAACATCTTGGTTGGGTGTATAATTTCGCGTTCGCTGACACGTTGGCTGTGCGCGCTAGCCATGCCACAATATATCACGTGCTCGCGTTGCCCGCCACACTGTATAATTCGTGTAATTTATAGGATACCTTCGACTAGTAGCAAGCGGTCCGACACGGCTAATAGCGCGTAACCACGCGACAGGCGCATTCGCGTACACTCGCCTCTAGTAACCAACATTACTATGGCATTTTTTCCAAGTTACCCATTTAGATGTAATTAGGTACACACAGGACATGCTAAATTGAATATTAAATTAGACTTAGTATGTACATCTAATATCAGTTTTATTCTTATAAGACAATTTTTTTTGTTTAGATATAGAAATTTTAAAGGTTGAAATTACTTGCCTACAATCATCAGCGTTAATCGAAAATATCTACTTATCCTAAAGAGAAACTTAGTAAATGCTAAATCTTTACCCTTTTCAGCCATTGCAATTTTTAATTTCACCTTAATATTTAACATTAGATTTGGTTGCCAGTCTTATTAGAAATCCATATTCTAACTGGTATCAACCAAAGTTTCGATTTTTAACAAATATCTTTAGAAGTTACATACTTACATGCTTAGCTGTCATATTCGCCATTGGGCAAAATAACCGTTAACAATTAATAACCATGTATGGCAGAATCATACATTTCATTTCGTTTTAGGTCAGAACGATCATCATCAATTCTATTTAGGTAATGTTACTATTTAAGTAATGTACTGCTGAGGGACAATCCTTCCCTCTAGATGGAATAATGACCTTGGTGTGGGTGAGCGACCAACAAGACAGCCTGGACCGAAAACGTGCATAGGTGACAGTTAAAACTCATGACAGTTAAATGATTTATTGCAACTTATTTGTGACGAAAACTAACTTCAGGCATAGTTCAACTTTGATAGACGATTTTGAAGAGAGAGATATTATAAAATTAACTCTCATATTCACTTGTAAGAAAAATCACATTACGTGCACGTTAAATGGCGAAACATGGGTGATATTCACTCATGCATACCTCTTCTGGGGGTCTTATATGGGGATATATAGTTAGACTTATGTATCTCACAAAACATGACATCAAAAAATAAACTTAAATACATGCCATATCATGAAAATCATGTTCCGTAGAGTCACTAGCTACTAATTCGAGCGTGTCGTTGTTTTACTCCATAGCAAACACTAGCCTCGGGGCTATGGGTATCAGAGATGAGAATTTGATTAAATTGCCGCTTGATGGCTGGCTGTTATGTCCTAAGCTTGCGCTTTTAGACCGGCTCGTAGCTAAGTAAATTAATGTTTGCATTATAAGGGCTATATTACCTTTGCGTTTATAGGTTCAGTTGCTTAGTAGACCAGGTTTTGAGCAATCTAATCTTTCTTGTAGCATTATTTTATATCTATTGGCAACGGTACTTATGCTGTATGTGTGCTTGATGTAAAGCTTTACGCTTTCTCGTATTACGAACTCGAAGACCGGTCTCATAATACTACCTCCAATGATCTACCGTACCGAAACAATTATTGCCTAAGTATACTCAATGCGAAATGGTGTACCTCTTATCTCCATAACAGTAAAATTACTCCTATTTATGTTCAAATAACCTGCAAACATTAAAATGTTTAATTTATCTTGATTTGTGTTATTTTTTTTCTAGAAAGAAAATTATATAGCCTGGTTTTATATTTGCCCCTTTAAACGGCTTCTGCGGTAGCCAGATTTAAATTAGGTTTCAAGTATTTGTTTTCAATTAGGCAGCAATTCAGAGAAGCTTGTGGTAGGTACATAAATTTAAACATAACAACTTTACCCATTAAGGTTAATCACTCGACTGCACAAGATATGTTCCCATCCAAAGCTTAAAGCGGCGTAAGTACCTAGAATTTTATTTATTTCCATAGCGAGAGGTTCGCGATGGCCCTTTTGTTTTTTGTTCGGTTCACTAACACCCCGGCCATTACTCATTTATCAAACAAATAGCGTAGCTTCATCAAGCGAATATCTCGTCGATCTCAAACTTGGATCGTGTTTAATATTAATTATTGTATTTATTCAGAGGTGCCGATTGAGCGAATGTTTGTTGACTATTTATGTGAACAGGCTGGTGTAAGTAAGGTTACACAAATATAAACACAGTCCGAAGGTCTTACATTGCGAACAATTTATCGCTGTACAAGAAACGATGCATCACGTAGACGTTTAGAGATGTAATTACACACATCTATCAAATATTTATGTTTAATGAAGATGAACCATGCTGGGACCACAATTATAGAATAGTCACCACCCCTGATCTGTCCTGTGGGTGTCGTACAAGGCAACTTACGGTTAAAGCAGTGATAACGATGACGCATGGGCAGCGGTGCGGTGTTCTTATTTTACACGCTAGCATACTGCGATTTGTGTGCTCGATAGATGGCAATAGGCTCACCTAATATTACACAAGACTTTTATGCGCAGTGTGTTAATTCACATCTACTTACTCCTTACGAGATCAAATGACGTGAATTATGGATGTATTGATGAAAATTTGCTATGGAAAACTTTAAGCATCTGCTATAAGGCGTGACGTTAACTAAACGCGTTATTTAAATAAAAAAAATTGTAATTGTAAATTCTCTCCCATATTAATTCTCTTATAATGTAGAAACTAAGACAAAATACTCGTAATTATGTTAATAATCATACGTTTTAGTCAATGTAGCTTATTTTAGTAAAACAAAAGCACAGAAGAAATAGCCAACATTTCGTTAGATTATAGTTATTATTCTGGTAATAAAGCAACAACTCAATTTAGTACTCAACAAACAGCAGCAATACTTACTGAATATAAAACAATTAAATAATTACCAGTTAATTCTGTTGAATAAAATAGGATTTAATCGTTGATTCAGCAGACCACACAATTTTTGTAGGCAAGTTTATATGAGGTGTAATTGGAATGAGTGAATGAGGATTTATGTACTGCACGATGACTGCAGAGCAGAATACAATTGTCACCACTCCCAATCTTTCGCACAAGACGAGTAAGGGTTAAGACAGAATGGGAAGCAGCTTTCAATATATTGCGGTTTATGTGTTCGATAGATGGCAATAGGCTCAACAGCTATTAGATTGGACCTAACATAATTGGTAAAATGTGGGTGTTACCACTACTTACCCCTTCAGGGATAAATAAATGTTATTTATGTATGTATGTGAAGTCCATAGCTTAAAAAAAGATCCTGTAAGAATATCATTGCCCCATCTAGCAAACACTATGCTTGCCGACACACGATCTTCACTCAAGTACCCGTGTACCCTAACGGTCGTAGGTTCACTGCCTAAACTGTTTGCTAGTTCGCTTAGCTATCTCGGGAACCTAGGTTTTCTGAGGAATAACTTCGTACCAGATGCATCACTCTCCGAAGCCAACTAATAAGGTGAAAATTTCTATCTCATTTTACACAACCTTGAAAATAAGCTGCATTTAGCTCAGATCAACTATAGTATGATGAACTCTGTTCAATTTACTAAGCCCGCCTAATTTAAGAGCATCATAATATAACAATGTTGTTTACTAAACAAGGCCTAATCGCCACTTACCCACTTAAAGTCCAAATCAAACAGCTCGAAGGAATGATAAATAATTACTTCACGACATAAGCAGGCAGTTTGCCAAATTGATTTCCTGTACGTAACTTTGTGCCTGATTAAATTCGGAGATTTCAAAATTAGAGGGCGCAAAACAATTATGCTCATTTAATGTGTTACTCTAATTGTGGTTTGGAGGAATTGCCGCCGGCGGATAAGGCTTCAGTTTGCATTTAAGGTAGGGCTGTCGCAAAATGTATTTGAATGTGAAAAGGTATGTTTTACGACTGATGACTAACAGGCATCATTAATGTGCTGCTGATTGTCTGTAGTGTAGTACTTGTGATAACGTAATTTTCAGAAAACTAATAACGTAGGTACTTTTTTAGGTAGGTACTTTTTATTTTTAAAAACATCATCATCAAAGGTATTGCATCATAATATAAAATTGACACTATTTTTCCTTTTTAAAAGGAACACTAATTATTACCAGACTTTGTCAGATTCACGTAAAATATTAAATTGTGTCTGAGTTAGACTTAACTCTAACTTTTTTCTGCCAGGCAAAACTGGCAACCCTACATTTGATGACCACGTGCGTTTAATCACGGTCAATGACAGTCACAATTAATATTTTCCAAGGAACATTTCTATCATCATCGGATACCCACAGCTTGTATTTATCTGTCCCAATTCATTTACTTTTCTTGCTCCAACATTTAATTTGGCTCAAAGCATCAAGGGATTTGACTCTCATACTCCACTTTGCTAATAATTTGTCTCATTACGGCACTGGATATTTTCATGTATTGTGAGAAATGTGTGTTATTAATTTTTAATTGCCACTGCGGTGACCTTTTTGCTCTTAGCTACTAAGTACTTCACGTTGCCATATCTGAAACAAAAAGTAGTAATTTATTTTACTGGTTCTTGAATTTCCTGATGCCATTTAATGAAAAGTCGATAGTCTTATAGGTAACTCATTGTTTGACTTCTTGTAAACATTGTCCGAAAAAGTCTTATTAGACTTATATACATACATAAATCACGCCTATATCCCTGAAGGGGTAGGCAGAGGTGAGCTAGTACCGACGTTTCGCCAAATATGTCAGGTCCCATGTAATAGGTGGCGAGCCTATTGCCATTTATTGGGCACAAAAGTCGCAGTACATTGCTAGGTGGTATAAGAGGAACGCTGCTGCCCATTCCTCATCACTGATTGATTTATCTTTAGTCGCCTTGTACGACACCCACGGGAGAGATTTGGGTTGGTGACAATTGTATTCTACTCTGTCGTCACCACACGGCTACATACTGTGCTTAATAACAATGGCAAGTAAGATGCGTATACTACCTAGATCCGTGTTAGTTAGCTAACTTATTCCATTTACCTTAATGTGGCATAAATCACATACATAAAAAAATAATTTATAAGTTTCTAGTCAGATTCTGCTTTCGGTGATAGACTAGACACATTCTAATGGAAATGTACTAGATAGTACCTAACGTCAGGTAATTGGGAACTTGGGCTGACATTATAAGAATATTCAATCTTGCTCATTTGAAATACTGCTAAGTAGACTTATTCACAGGGACTACACATTAAAGTCTTCATTTAGACTGCATTAGTGCCGAACTTATTCACTCAAAATGTACAACTGATTGGCAAAGTCAATATTATCAATATATTACAGGGTTCTTCAGAAATCTACTCGCTAAAGTTGCATAGCGTGCTACACAAAGCTGATTATCGTCTAAGCGCTAAGCTATATCCCGTTACAGGCGTCTCTAGCCTATTGTTGCGTCGTGACGCCCCATTGGCGAGCGAACGAATCGCGTGCACACCATCCTCCAATCACAGCGGAGAAAGGTAGCTAGTCGTAGATTTGTGAACGCGTGTAGGTATTACGGAAAATGGTGGGCGGGATATTGTATTTGGTGCAGTGAAAGTGCTATGTGCGCGCTTGCGTTCGAAGGTGAACTGTAAAACAAAAGCCGACAACAAACTGAGGGATTGCATGACTGTTCCACTGCCAGTATTTAAGCTGTACTTACTAGTCTTACTACTGTTCTTAAGCGTATGTTTATTTGAGCTATATTTACTGACCTTAAGCTTAATTATGTTACCTGTTAAGCCCCGATGTGTCATTTTAATGAAAAAAAGGGAGGAGCTCGGTGGCGCAGTGGCTTAACGCGCTTGGCCTACGAGTATGTAAAGTAAGCATTATTCGCTAAGGACGGTCAATAGATAAATGACCGAAAACATATTCGAGCTCCTCCGTCCTTCGGAAGGCACGTTAAGTCGTTGGTCCCGGCTGCCTTTGCTTACGTTAATACCCACCAAGACGCAAGGACCAGCCTGATGTGGTACGCCCACATACATACATACATAAATCACGCCTATATCCCCGAAGGGGTAGGCAGAGGTGAACAAGCACCCGCGTTTCGCCAATTATGTTAGGTCCCATGTAATAGGTGGCGAGCCTATTGCCATTTATCGGGCACAAAAGTCGCAGTACTTTGCTAGGTGATAGGTATTAGAGGAACGCTGCTGCCCATTCCTCATCACTGATTTATCCTTAGTCGCCTTGTACGACACCCACGGGAGAGATTTGGGGTGGTGACAATTGTATTCTACTCTGCCGTCACCACACGGCCAATGTCCGTTATGGCCCATTCTCCCTATATTCTTCCATTCATAGAAAAGGCATGTGTTCCAGCAGTGGGAACTTTAAAAGGTTGGTTAACGATGATGATGAATGAAAAAAAAAGTATTTTGTTTAGTAGTACAGAATTACAGTTATTTTGGTGATTAACAAAAAAATTACGCAACTTGTCGGGTGTACGCCTCGGGCTTGGTTCAAGGTCACTAGGAACCGCGGATGCGGATAAACCTGTCCATTTGGTATTGAGAATTCAAAGAGTTGTCCCCGAAACCGATGAGTTCAATGGAACCGGCACGTGTTAATGAAGAGGTGGCTAAAAATAATACATATTTTGGTATACCTACCAAAATATCTACAGTTATGTAGAAGAAGCGGTTAAGCGAGAATTCCAGGATTTTTGAACGTTTTGTTGTGCCGTGTCGTACAAGGCAACTAAGGGTCTTTACCCTTAGTCGTAGCAATGAGTAATGGGCAGCAGCGTTCGTCTTAGATCCTAAAAACGTACTGCGATTAACGTGCCCGATAGATGGCAATAGACTAGAATAGCCACCTATTAGTTACTAAAATAATGCCTATTCCCTAACTTTTTTTGATAGTTGAAAGTGATGATCACCGAACTATTTTGGTATCCATTACTAATTTACTATAATGCTATTGTGACACTTGTCCTGTGATAACAGCAATGTATTAGAAAATAGTTTGGTGATAATCACTTTCAACTGTCAAAAAAAGTTCGCCTATTATAATAGGTGTCTATTCTGGTTAATTATTAACGAAACGTGGGTGTTATTTCATCTCTGCATTCCCCTTCGGAGAAAACAAATAGGCGTGATTTCTGTGTGTATGTATCAAAGTGGCTAAGCATTTTTAACCGACGAAAAAACGGAAGAGTTTACTCAATTCGTACCCGTATGTTTTTTTTATTACAAAATATGCTATGTTATTGAGCCTAAATAGGCACTGCAACTAGTAGACATTTGATATCGTCTCAAAAGTAATAAATACGCAATGAGAATAAATTAAATTAGAATCTTATTAGTTATCCCATTTAAGTTAAGCGTGGGATATTGTTTTCTAATTGGAAATAGTATTTGAGTCAGAATTTATTCTTGTTATAATGCAGTCATTAGAAAGTAAAATACGTAATTACATAATTAATGATTAGCATTTCCTGTTATTCTTGCACCTATTCCCCGTTTCCATTTCCGTATTTTTTTATACTATCACCCTGGGTTGTCTGGAAGAGATTGCTTTATAGAAATAAGGCCGCCTATTGTTTCAATGTTTCTTATTTTTGTATGTGTGCAATAACGAATATTTTATTATCATTATTACAATTTCCAAAGTAATATCTTATGTGATTTAATGATATAGTCGACTATCAAGTGGCTTACTCCGCTCCTCGTCTTTTCTATCGTCTTTCATCCATCTCACTATTCTCTTCTATGCTGTACGCAATTTTTGTCAATGCAATGAAAACTAAAAAAAAAAATTTAACTTCACAGTGCTGCCTAACCCGTTGTCGTGCTCATTGTACATCTTCGCGATTAATAAATAATAAAGTAAAAATATACAAATTGTGCTATTATTTTAATTTACTCCCTCCGTATTCCGCAATTCCCGAAACCTTTATGGTGAAACGTAAATATTAATTTAAGGTGCCGACGGCGCTTACTGTGAGAGCGTGAGGGTGCATTTTCGCTTAGAAGTGTAACTATTGGCTCGGCGGCCACAGTACAATTATTCAAGGTGTTAAGCAGATGTAATCTGTTGAATTGAGGGGCCTCCCCCAATTTGCTAAATCTGGTAACAGTCATTTAAGTGACACGCCTCGTAATACGGCGGAGGTAATTTTGAGCGTCTAACTAATGCTAAAAAGATACCGCAGACTGCGCTTCGCTGAAGTAATAAGAAATGCATTGGCCACCAAAATAATTAGGTAGGTACCGTTGACAGCACGGTAATTTGAGCAAAACTGACAATTTATTTCAGTCAATTTACAATGCTTCTAAATAAATGGGAGTCGATGCAGCGTGTCTGTCGTCATACTGATTAGAATCTGGTTTTTTAGGGGTCTACGTGCCTGACTTCAGCTATCCTACTTACTCATAACCGTGAGAAAGACAGAGTCAATAATAATATGCACAGGTCCATCAAACCCTTCCAGTCGTCTCAATAATAAGCGTGGAGAGTTTTCGTCTTTCGAATAGCAAAATTGAGTTATTTAATTAAATAAAGTTATAACTTGACGCGTTGCTGACTGTACCATGCGCTAAGTACCGAGTGATGATGGCAATTTTACATTGTGTTTGACTATTATCAATTTCTCAAGGGGATAAAAAAATTGCGATTGTAAAGTTTTCGGTGATGGAACATAGTTTTTATGTGCTTTATTATAAATTTCTTAAATTATCTTTTGCAACGAGATAAAGCTTCTTTGTTGACTTTTTGCAATCATTCGACATCAACGCATTACGAGTTACGCACAAATAGTGGTATTAATGGAGCACACATTTTTTATTGCATTTTCCCTTCGACAGTAGCTATTTCCTGATAGTTTATTCATTATAATTTACGTGTGCATTTATGAGTAATCAGTATACCGATTAAACGCAAACGTTAGAGGAAGCTAACACATTTGTACTCTAAAAAAATTATGCAGAACAGTAGCGTCTTTGTGGTTTGTCGTGATCGTCGATCTTCGTGGTTTGTCGTGATCGTCGATCTTCGTGGTTTGTCGTGGTCGTCGATCTTCGTGGTTTGTCGTGATCGTCGATCTTCGTGGTTTGTCGTGATCGTCGATCTTCGTGGTTTGTCGTGATCGTCGATCTTCGCGTTTTGTCACTATCTGCAATGTGAATACTTACACGAGTCCGAAAACTGCCAAATTATTAAAGTTTATTTATAATTTTAGCCTTTCAAGTTCATGTAGACTTATTTCATACACAAATCACGCATTTTATTTCCATGCTATGTGAAATCAATAAATGTATTTAAAAATTAGTAATTTTCTTAAAAACCTCTCTTGTTTTTTGATAATTCGAATCCTGAAACTGAAAAATCTACTCAGAGAGTGTAAATTTGTGGATACTGTCTCCGAAAATATCAATTACGCTAGTCTTTGATATTACATTGTATTGCAGTTATACATTGTATTAACATATTTGATATTACCGACTTCGTATTAACTAGCCAGGGGGCAAGACTATAAACCACCTACCCACGGGCATGTATAAACTGCGTTTAGTATATAGGTGCTTAAGAAAGCTATGAATGACAAAGCCGTTAGTCTGTGTTAGTTAACAGTTACCCTTAATAGGGCTCTTAAAGAATACATATAGGCATATTGGGTCATAATACACCACGCTGGCCCAGTGCGGTTTGGTGGGTATTAACGACTGCAGATGCAGCCGGGACCACCAGCTTAACGTGCCTTCCGAAGCACGGAGGAACTCGAGATAAGAAATTTATGGTCACCCATCCAATGACCAGCCTTGGTGAAATTGCTTAGTTTACGCAATCCCAGGGCCAAGCACGCTATGCCACTGCGCTAGCGAGCACCTTTGTCATCATCATCATCACCAGCCCTTTAATGTCCCCACTGCTGGGGCACGGGCCTTCCCTATGAATGGAAGAATATAAGGAGATTGGGCCATAACCCACCACGCTGGCCAGTGTGGGTTGGTGGGTACTAACGACTGCAGATGCAGCCGGGACCATCGGCTTAACGTACCTTCCGAAGCACGGAGGAATTCGAGATAATACATTTTTGGTCACCCATCAAACGACCGGCCTTTGCGAAATTGCTTAGTTTACGCAATCGCAGACCAAGCACGCTATGCCACTGCGCTAGCGAGCTCCTTTGTACCATGAATAAACTTCAGTAATGAAACTTAAAAATTAATTCGCTACTGTAAACGCGGCTTAAGACGCACGCGCCGTTCGCGTGTCGCGTGCGCCACGGACTTCCTGACACACGACATGCGCGTGCCAGTCATATTTTTCGAATCAATTTTGTATTTTACTACAAACATGTTAAGATTAAAAATCAACTTGTAAAATTTGAGAGCTGGAGTGTTGTCTTATATCGAGCAGACTATGAAAAGATAGCACAATTATTGTCTTAAATAAAAAAGGGAGGAGCTCTATTTAAAATCTAAGCGATTAATAAAGCAATATCACAGACATATTATCCTCTTTGATCAGCTATTTTAATATTCATAATAATATGTTCTTAAACTAACTAGTATTACAATTACACGAAAACGATATATTCTGATGTAGGTGCATAAGCAATATAATATTTTTTTTCCTTTTTTACTCAGAAATATCCAAAGCAGTGTAAACACAATCTTAATATTTCATAACACAATGACTTACTTTTTGTACGGCCGTCATCACAATGACTACTAAGAAAAAGTTTTCATTCAAAACTACATATTCATATTCGACTCACAGTCCCATCGGCTCCCAAATACGCCAATGGACTAGATGCCGAGACTTTTACTTTTCTCGAAAAAAAAGGGGGTCCATCACGTAGTAATAATTTCCCGCTCATTATGGTGAACGTGCTATAATCTGTGGCGAGTGGCGCCAGAACTTTATTGTTTTCGTCGCTTGGTGGCAACACTTAAAATTTTATTGGCGTTCATACGTGCTTAGGTTGGTAATAATGGTTGTTCCCGTTTAAATTTATCATGGCTGCAGTTGCAAACGACATTTATGATAACGCACAAAAAATATAGATACTTATGCATATTATATTTAACACGTTTTCTACTTCTGTTTTGTATGCGAGCGGCGGCAAAAATTTTTAGTAGGCCATACACCACTTATACAAAATCGTGGTGTCATACCGAGGGAAATTATAATACAGCCTGCGTCTTAACGATCACGATCGCTTATCTCAATAAAGTTTATAAGTAATTACCGAAATTGATACAGCGTAATTAGACCGTCATTATGGAGCTCAATAAAATTCACAGCGGGAGTAATTTCAGAACGGCAACAATGGGTGCCATTGTCAATCACTAACGTTTAACGATGACGTGACGTCATTCATTCATCTTTTGCAATAAAAATTGGTAGGTTCAGAAAAAGTTAATCGAATCTCATTACTGTGGAGTACAATCTTGCGCAGATCAAGTTTAATATCCAATGTTGCTGAGAATGTATACGTCTTATTATGACTACCTATACTCCAGACAGCCATTATAAAGAGTTTGAAAATGTAAACAATTGCTTCCCTATGGCAGTAGGCAAGGGCTGGGTGACCGAAAATATATTATCTCGAGTTCATCAATGCTCGTTAAACCATTGGTCCCGGCTGCATCTGCAATCATGGCCAACGTGGTCGCGGTTTACCGATTCTCCGTATATTCTTCCATCTATAGGCAAGGCCTGTGCCCTAGCAGTAAGTACATTAAAGGAATGACGATATATGGGTCTTAATAAACCTCTGTCAACCCGTCATCAATACAATAATCTAAATGTATATGTATAGCTGTAGAAAGACGGCCCCCATCTACACATGGCTAACAGTTACTCAGCGTCAAAGCAAAGATTAAATTAATCAGTATTCCAAGATTTGAAAGTCCCCTAAATAAAAATGTTGGCACCAACGTCACCGTCTTTATTTTTGTTAAAATACAGATGAAGACATCGACTTACTAAAAAGTGAGTTAGGATCTGTCTTATGCATATACATCGTTATTCGAGTTGAACGGCATAAAATTTTTAATTTTTCCCATCAAATTCGACTCGCTTCCGATACAATATTAATAACTGGACTCTAGGTCTTCCAATTTGTTCAACGGGAGGTCTTCGAAAAAGCGCGCAGTGAACCACATAACAATACAAAATCGATGAGATGCCAACTAATTAAAATGATGTCACAGCGGGGTGTCCATCTAGAAGTGATGAATAAATAACGCGTTTCCCTTACTTTACAAATGACCGGGTTATATTTAAAAGCGATTTGCCGGATTCGAGCGACGCCACGTGAGATCTGTCAGCGGGAGCTTTGTAACTGTAAAGGGTGTATTCGAATATTGACTGTGAGGCCGCATTCAGACTACAGGCACTACATCGCTATACATACATATAGAAATCACACCTATTTATTCGCGAAGGAGTAGGTGAATTAACACCTATGTCACGCCCCTCGTTAGGTCCCTCGTAAAAGCCTATTGCCATCTAACGGGTACGTAAATCGCAGTACTTTGTTAGGTGCTTACCAAATACTTAGGTTACAAAGGTAAATTTAAATACACATTCCTAAACTCATATTCTCCTGTGCCAATGAATTTGAAATCCGGAATATTATTCTGCTCATCAAAATGAAACGAATGCTTCTAAATGCTGAACAAATATGCGATTTGCTGGTACTAATACCGTGAGGTTAGGTTTGTGTGGTGAACAATTAGTAACCATTTGCAGTCGATACCTGTGTTAATTATTTAGAAAAAGAGTATGAAATTGTAAACTGTTAATTAAAATTAGGGCCCGGAAGACGACTTTGTGCATAGGACATTTGCCTTTTTACGGGGAATTGCAATACGGATGTTTTTTTTCAACTAGTTCTTACGCGTGTCTTGCTAGAACGAGTATAATGTTTTATACTATTATATAATGAATTTTATACTGAAAATATAGCGCCAATTATTGTAATGAAATAAGCAACTTTTACAAGCGCCAATGACCGGAGAAAAAATGATTTGGAATTTAAAGTTTAAACGCATCGATTTTCTAGAGCACCATAATGCGTAAGTAGCCGTGATAATTGGAAATAACTCATAAAAGAGGTAGACCTTTCGTTGGCACCGAGCCCGTATCCAGCCTAGTGTCCCAATGAAGCGATGTGCTCTGTGCCCATTATGTACCTAATAGAAAACTTAATAGACAAACCAATTTTGTGTCGTAAAATTTTAACTATATTTCGTAAAATAGATAACTAACTGATGCTGAGCAGCTCTTAAACAGGATTATAATGTAAGGTGTATTTTCAGTACTTGGTTAACGTTGCGGAATAAGGATGCAACGATACCGCTGTCTCGGAAAATGAGGACTACCCATCGCAAGTGTAAAGTTCTTTACTTAATAAAGAAGCAAGTTTAGTACGCCGGCCGTACAAGCAAAATACTCGATCCCAAAAAAATTCGCTGTTGGAATTTAAATAAGGCGTCAATTAGAAGCGAGCTAACGCAAGTACTGACATTCTTTTGATAATTTTATCGCGTGACGTTAAACCTTTTACGTTTATTGCTCAATATTGCTGAGCCGGTGGCAATTTTTGTGTATAATTTATAAAACAATAAACGAAGATTTTTAATGTCGTTTCGCTAATGAAGCCATGCCCTTAGAGGCCTTAATTCTTTTGATACGTGACATTATGCGAATAAAGTATATTATTCCCGTGTATGAATTAATTGTAATAATGGGAATTCATGACCACCACCCGTTTGTAACGGATACAACGGAAGATTGAGAGAAGTAAATGTACTGATACAAAGAAAATAAAGTCAGAAATTTTTCGGAAGAATTGTTATTTGTCCTGATAAAAAAAAAATATATTTGAATTGAGTCCCGCCAATTCAGCTATTAATTTTTTTTTATTTTTGCAACCAAGTGATCATTAGAAATTATAATAATAAATATTAACCAAGAAATTATAAATGTAACACTCTTATGATGATAAAATTATTTCAAATCATTATGTATGATCCGTCATAATTAATAGACTCATACTATGCTGGATTGGAGAAAGTAACATCATACATACATACATCATGCCTATATCCCCGAAGGCAGAGGTGAACTAGCACCCACGTTTCGCCGATTATGTTAGGTCCCATGTAATAGGTGGCGAGCCTATTGCCATTGGAGAAAGTTTATTTGAGTATAACCTGAAGACAATGAGCGTTTTGTTTTTTTAGATATAAATACTGATTGTGTTCTTGTTCTAGAACCATTGTTGTTAAAATTAAATTTTTCATAATGTAAGTTGCTCAGATTTCCGCACTGTGACACAAAATCTGCATGCGCTGTGACGTCACAATGGCTGTGTGTGGCACAAGGTAAAAACTCACTTTTGAAACGTGAAACAATAAATCAAAGTACAAAAACACGCGTTAGCGAGGTCCGTTGTTTACACGTATGCGCTCACATTGTCGCCGGACTTAAGGACGCTTTATTCTTAAGGGGAAGATGAGATGACCAATTTTTTTCACATGATTAAGACAATCTATTTGTACCATAATAGCCAATCTGTTTTATAGATGAAAGTTAATTCAGTTTTTTTTTGTCAATTCGAACAGAACAACTATTAGTTTATTTTTATTAAGAATTTACTTTTATTTTAATTATTATTGTGTAGTATTAATTAAACAAAAGTGCGCTTATGTATATGTGTATGTTGAGACCATCTGTAATGAGAGCTGCACGATATTTAATTTAAGAATCTTATAACATAAAACCTGTGTGCAAAACATATATATGAATTTAGTATCGTCTTTTATCAGAAGACTACTAGTTATTCATTTTAGTTTGCGTTATATTTATGCCTATGTAATCCATGGTAACCACTTATTTAACTATACGTTTTTGTTTTGTAGACTTCACAACTCGCAATTTACTGCTGTAAAGTAGATATTTATTCCAAAACTATGTTGCCACAATTTCACCCCACTGCGTTCCCATAAAATCGTCTTCACCTCAGAAACGTGTAAGGGCTACAGAGCAATTAAGATTGTAATAAAATGCACAATAAAATCGAGAGCATCTGGCTCTTAAGAGGTCTGAGTTATAATAAATACTTCTCTTTCCTCATTACCCTACCGCCGAAACTGACGACACGCCGCGTCGCCAACAAAAACGCCAAATGACATACGCCACGAATTCACTTAGCGAAATTGAGAAATAAAGATAATGTTTTTTGTCGGCTAAAAAGTGCTCTAATTGATATTTCATTCAACGCTCCCGCTCTTTGGGTGGCGGGACATAAAAATATATGCAATGAATGTGACGCCGCCAGTACAGCGGGCTCTGCCTTTAGTAAACTTTACATGTGCGCGGTGATGTACACACGACGCTTCATAATTGGACGCAGTTAAACTGAACAGAGCCATTCCAAACTAAAATGGTTAAAATTTGGCTAAAATATAGGATCAATGGGTCATAGCCCACCATGCTGGCCCATTGTCACTGTTAGGTATTCCGGACTTGAACCCGGGACCTCTTGACCAATAGGCCTATTCACTGCCAGTCTCTTTAACGGTTATAAATATAGCGAGGAATGGGCAGCAGCATTCCTGTTATATCGCAACGCAGTATTACGATTAACATTCCCGATAGATGGCAATATGCTTGCTCCTTTAACCTAATATTGTTCCAATGTGGACGTTTTACATCTCTGCCTATTTGCTCGGATTCCCCGTGATTATAATAATAATATGTATTGTTGTAGTATTTATTTATTAGGTGTGTAGTGACAGCAGAGCAGAATACATTTTCACTATCCTATAGGTGTCTTATTAGGAGAAGGGAGTTCTCTATGAGTGTTAGTGTCTGATCCCAAATAATTATAAATAAGGAATAATTTAATTAATTATTTAATAATTTGGGAACAGGGTATGCTGACGGTGTGGCAGTTTTGTATCAAACTCTTAATTCTTCGATACATTCTATTTTTGAATGAAACGTTAAGATTCATGTCACGTCAATTCATATCACAGACACACGTAACGCGTCATGGGACATCATAACAAGCAGATGTTACACAATAACATGCCCAATTAAAAATAATAACATGATTGAATCACACAAAAACCCTTTCGGCCAGAACAATTGATTCGATGTCTTATTTGAAATCTTTCAAATTACACGTTTCATTGGCCTCCGTGTTGTTTTTTGAGCTAATTAAGTTTGTTCTAGCTGCGTGTGGGATCCCAATAACTAATACCCGGCCGGCTAAATTACTCGTGTCGTGACACCAATCATTAATAATTCAAATTTTCGTTTACTTTTACTATGAAATGGTACAAATTAAAAGCTATTTGGTTACCGTCATTTTTTACTGTTTCAAGATAATCGAATACCATTCATAGAGTAAAAATCTGTACCAACCAACCCTTTCGCTCTTTTTGTGTAGTTTAATTCTTGTAGGGTCACTGATTGGATCGGTTTAACAGTGACAAAATACTGGGTACACTGTGCCTTTGTCAGGAAGTTCGACCTGTCTTTATATCGAGATGGGTCTCACGATATTTAACCTCTTGTCATTATTAAGACATCACTTACCCGGTGGCTGGGGAGATCTTTTTATACGATAAAATTTTGTCATTTATATGTTTGAATACGGGATTGGATCCAAGCAATGACTTGTCATGATTACGGAGCAGTACTACGTCGACATTTTTGTCACCAATATTTTAAAAAAGAACGTTCTAACTAACATTGTTAATGACAATTTTACAGTTCGACAAGCAATTTTTGAAGTTATTCCAAAGGTTTGTCCCACAAACTTAACAAATAGTTGTTTAATCGGTCATGAACGGGTCTTGTCTACGATACAGTCAGTGAAGGAAATCTTAATTAGGATACCGCCCTTAATTAAATTGTAACGTCTCAGCGAATATATCGAATAACCAATCTTCTAATGCGGCTATGGTTGAGCAGTTACAGCGTATTGTTTTTTCAATAGAGCTGATATTCGCTTGTTTTTTTCGGGACAAGTACTTTTTTATTTGGTTTTTGGTCTCGGCAGTAGCGCGTTTCTATCTGGGCCGTGTCGGTGGTCGCACAAGCAGGTAGGCGACTCGAATTTTGAACTTACAGCGCGACTTTTATGGCGGACCGCGGAAGTAGTAAATGTTGAAATTTTAACAGTCCCCGTTTATTCAAACGTTAGGGATTACTTCAGTTAAAATGTAATCGACGGCTATTAAACAGAGTTTAGCAAATTGCACGAATAAGTAATAATTTCATAAACGAGGTTGTCGTTATATTTATTTCGATTTAATTAAATGCTATAAAGATAAGAATTTGGGTGGTTTCTCTGATTATATTTATCAGAAAGAGGTATTTAATGCAATTGTTGTTAATGACAAAACCATCTTTAAGTATTTATTAGTCATGGTGCCTTACCAATAAATTACTTTAATCTTAGAATAAACCATATTGAATGAATGTTTTGTTTTGAACCTCATATTAGTACACATATACATACCCCCATAATATAAATCACGCCTGTATCCCCGAAGGGGTAGGCAGAGGTGAACTAGCACCCACGTTTCGCCAATTATGTTAGGTCCCATGTAATAGATGGCGAGCCTATTGCCATTTATCGGGCACAAAAGTCGCAGTTATTGCTAGGTGGTATAAGAGGAACGCTGCTGCCCATTCCTCATCGCTGATTTATCCTTAGTCGCCTTATACGACACCCACGGGAGAGAATTGGGGTGGTGACAATTGTATTCTACTCTGCCGTCACCACACGGCACTCACGACTCATATTAGTACCTACTTAATATTAATCTTTAGTTCTCAAATTATTTTTACTCATATTATTATGCACATAATGTTTTCCTTAAAATTATCGCTGGATGTTTTATCGAGTTCTACTGTGGAACAAGATTTTTTTACAAACTTTGACGCCGAATTTTTTTTTTCTCTATTTAGTTACAATGTTGAAAAAACCAAATATATTAACATTGACACTATATTCGCTCAGAACTCCCATTTGATGATGTTATTACAATAGAACGAGAAATTGGCCACAGTAAATGGTAAACTGTGCTTCGTTCACGCAATCTCTGGACAGAGTCTGGCAAGCTCAAATCGAGGTTGAATAGTGACTTAATTATTTCATTCATATCTATATTATTGACTTACAATTGCTTATTAATAAAAATCATAATGCGTAATTGCGCCAGTTAAATTAATATTTGATGCAATAAAAAATAATCACTCCAATATTCTCTTTTCACCTCAACACCGTTTATTAGCCTAACACAAAAATAAGTCATTAAATTGATGAGCGGCAATACTTCTTAACAAAAAACTTGATGATCTCGAAGAAAAGATCCACGATTGTGTTTAATTAAAGACTTTTCATGCTATAAGGGTTTAATCTAATAACATATTCGATAAAAAATATAATTATGATAGAAAAAAACAGAAGCTCCCCTAATGATAAGAGGCTGAATTGGTAATTTTATATTTTAAAGTAGTAGTAATTAAATAATATTTAATAATATTAAAATAGTACCTAAAGACTTAAGCCGATCTAGTAGCTAAAATAACACTTCGAACAATGATGTAATTTAGAAAAGAATAAACAAATACAAAAACCTATACAGGCGTTAACTTAAAAAGCATGTTTAATTAAGGCATAAAATAATACTTGTGTATTGCCGTGTAGTGCCGGCAGAGTAGAATACAATATTGTCACCACCCCAAATCTCTCCCGTGGGTGTCGTACAAGGCGATTAAGGTTAAACTAACCAAAACTAAAACAGTGATGAGGAATGGGCAGCAGTGTTCCTCTTATTCCTAGTAATGAACTGCGATTTTTGTGCCCGATAAATGGCGATAGGCTCGCCACCTATTTATTACATGGGACCTAACATAGTTGGCAAAACGTGGGTGTTTATTCACATGGACCAACCCCATCGGGGATATAAGCGTGTATTTTGTATGTATGAAAAAAAATATACAAAAGTGTCAATTCTGGGCTTCCATGCCATGGCACAAGACAAGTCGCGTGCGCGAGAATATAGAAATATGGGAACGGGTATTTAGAGCTTTTAACTTAATAAAATATTCATGGGTTCTACTTTTGTATTGACTCGTGTTGATTTACATACTCACCCCTACCCTTTTTGCATAAATTTTGCTTTTATAGGTACAAGATGCTTCACTGCCATTCATATTGTCATCAAGTTGTCTCGCAGATCAGGTGTGAAAATACTTTAACAATAACTCCTTGTCAATAAATAATTACCATTTAATACTACAATAAATAAGTTTACCTTGGGGCTAAAGATCTTACACCAGAAACGCTTTTGGTAATTTGTTTCGATTAATAATTTATAAAATATGTTTATTCTCGGAGGAATCTTTGTGTCATTTACAAGTTGCATTTTTGAACTACGATCAATTCTAATACTTCAAAATTACTGTTTTTAAAAAAGGTTTACGAAATTTTATTATTATTTAAGGTTTCTCTTTTTAAAAATCTTTATGTAAATAAGACATTGTCAGATAATAATGACGACGGTTTAGTCGAATGATCAGAACGCTGGCTATTGGCTAAAAGGTCCTGGAGTCGAATCTTGGTATGAGCTAATATTGTGATAACCACAGACATTTGTTCTCGAGTCATTATATGTATATAAATGTGAGAAAAATTATTACACAGAAAATTAGGTCATAAAAATATAGCAAAATTATTGTCCTGACGCGGAAATAGTTTGGTAATTTTCCGATAATGTGACCTCTTTTCTATGTAACACTGATCACTTTCTAAAGACAAATTACCTACATTACTAGGAGTTGTTTATCGAAGGGCGTTACCGAAATGGCCAAAGTCACGATCAGACTGCCAACCGTAACGTAGCAGGTTAACAATGACATATAGCTTCAGAGTGTGGCTCTTGGACGGAGGCGAAATCTTATTCTGTGGCTAATTTACTCAGCACGCGGTCGGTCGTGCTGAGCTTTTGTCAATACAGACATCATTAATCAAGGTCAAATTACGGCACCCCGTTTTATTTAGATTCGATTCGCATTCATGCGATGAGAAATTTTATACTGTTTCCAGTTTTTTCTGTGTATTTTATCGATCCAAAGACGTGTTGATAGATGACCATGATAAATTAGCCGATATTAATTATTGATGGTACCGCGTCGTAATACGATGTCATACGCCGTAGCCTGACACTTACTTTTAATTATATCAATTGTAAAAAAATATTGCTTTTAAATATTTATAGAGGCTGAAAACAAATGAAATGCTAATTCGAATTGAACTACGTGCGTTTTTACCGGCTTGATGAATTGTAAAATGCTCCTTGTAAAAGGTAGGTGCTAGAAAAACTAATTTGCCATATATATACTTCGACTCAGCCTTAAGCGTGACAAAACCTCAAGCAGAACTGTAACACTTGTATGCACACCTTCGGGTTTAGCATTAAAATATATTCTGGGTTTTTGTGTCACCCATTCCATGCGGCCTCGCGCGACGCAGCGTGATCCCTCCGCTATTATAAATGAGTTACTTATACACAACCTATGCTGTCCTGGTACAGAACAAGTTGCTAAACATGTTGGAAGCTGCAGTATTAAACATGGCTATAGACTTCGGGGTGGGATTACTCGCGCCTCGAATACTAATGAGTACTGCGAACTATTTTAGAATATATCATTAAGAAACAGGTCACATCATGTAAAATGCAGTAGTTCTGATATTCGTTTAATACTTTGTTGGAATTAAAAGTGCGTATCACAGGACAGAGATGGAAATATTATGACGGGGATGTGTGAACGAGATTTCCGATCGTAAGGGCAGGTGTATCGGTACATCTGCGCGTACGCACTGACCGGCACGTGCTTCTCACTGCTTCAAAGTGTCTAACCGCGGCTTAATTTGGGCTATTGTCATTAGATAACCCTTAGGTTTAAAAAAACTTGCATTTACATCAAAATTACCTACAAGTATCTACTCCAAGGGTTAAAATGTAATAATTCTATTTGTAAGCAATGTTACATTAACGTTATTTATTTTATTTTATTTTTTATTATTTTGATTCTGTCTCCGCATTTATGTTTGTGATCATAGTATAATAATAGTAGTAATAATCTTCGTCCGATATAAATCTCAGCTCGTAGCAAGGGCCAACCCGAAAATCGTACAAGATAAATTGTCCTCCATACGTCAATCTTGGGCAATAATTGAAAAGTAAAGTCGTGTTCAGTTTTTTCGGCATCATTAACAACACAGTGTGGTCGGCACGAGCGGTCGCCAATTTTATAAGCAATTTTGGCAACAGGAAGCCTGCGTGCGACAGGCCGATTTCAATAATAAATCGATACCCCCACAATTCATCTTTGGACAGCGTTTGTTCCGAGCTCTAGTCTGAAATTATCGACGTCGCTTCAAAATGTCTGGGGCGTGGAGCAACGGTTTCTCGGACCTGGGTGAATTTTTAAGCGGTAGCTGGAATCAGCGTTTGGATGGTTATTTCGCACTCATCCGGCTACAAATGATCGGGAGTGAGTTGTCCACTTTAAGTTGGATCCAATCAAGATTCAGTAGTTGCGCATTTGCAAACATACTCGTATTATAATAATTGATTATCTCTCTTTCAATTCTTTCGCCAATCGCCTGGGAGCGAAAAAAAAACGTAGACGATACAATCCTGAGGCGTTACTCTGAAAGTTTATTTCGTTCGATCGAGTCTTTGCGTCTTTGTCGCTCTTATTTTAACTCGCAGTGGCGTGAGAAAGACGGATAGATGTGAGTTAATCGTTCGGAGTTTCAGAGTAGACCTCCTGATCCCTCCTCAGGAGTGTCATAAAGATCGACTACGGTGTATTACCAATAAGCACCTAGGGACACTAATAGTGGGGGACAGGCGCTGCAATATCTAAGCCTAACCCTGGAGCAATATGAATTAAGGGGAAGGTATTGGTATATTTCTGGAAGATTACAAACATGATTCTCGTGCAGAGTAAGTATCACAAGTAGCTGGTCACTTTAGTACCCTGTCATACCAAGGACATCATCTGTGCAGTATCAATAGTAGCCACCATATTGTATAAATTAGTTTTGTGACAAGGTGCCTATTAAACTTTTCATCAGCTTGTAATGCTGAACGCACACACAAGTTGAGTATTACGGAAGATTGTGTCGCGTCCCAATAAAATCAGGCCAAATTTAATTATTGGTATTAACGTAACGTGTACACCAGCTGTTCATCGGTAGACCGAGTTGCTTTAAGTGAATTTCTTGTTAAATAGCCATTGTCATGTAATATTATCGGCATCGTTACAATAAAACACCGTATGATATATTATTATGCTAATGTCCCCAGTGAAGCCATATATTTGAGATGTAGGCAATTTAATCTTTTACTTTGTAGCCTTCATAAGAGATAATTTTATTTATTTCCTCAGTTACTTGATATATCACCGCACAGGTTCTAAAAAAAGGAATTCTTTGTAGGCATTGAAATTAAGTTAGGTGCGTAGGTACGCAAAAAATGTTAAAAACACTATAATCTCAAATTGAAATAATCTTTTCTAACAGGACTTTGTGCGCATAAAAAATATATATTAAAAAAATCGGGTTAACGCCTGGAATGAGCGGCGGCTTGTTAAAAAGCTATTAATTTTAGACGATTCCAATAAAAGTTTTAACACCTTTTTCTTGAACGTATCATTAGGGTTGTTATTGCATTCCGCCGCCTGATCAGTATCGATTGAGACAAAAATGGGCTCGCTTTTGTATTAATACGAAATAAGTGGTCATTATCGACGTTTTACATTTTGTTTTAAGCTCGGTTAGTGTCACTTACAATGTTACCTGGTAGATAAATATTATAATAATATGAGTTTGGCAGCTTAAGAATATTAACTGCAAATTGAGAACTAAATATAGTTCGCGTTTTAGAGTACACATTTATTGATATCCTGCTACTTAGGAATAAAGTGATTCCATTCATACTTTAAGAATATTTTGGTGGTTGAAGTAACTCTGCTCTGGCGTGTGGTGACGGCAGAGCAGAATATAATTGTCACCACCCCCCTATTTCTCCCGCGAGTTTTGTATGAGGCGACTAAGGGTTAAAATGAGTAATTGACAGCAGCGTTTTTTTTATACCACCTAGCAATATACTGCGATTTACGTACCCCATAGATGGCAATAAGCTCGCCTATTAATATTTTGGTACCTAACATAATTGACGAAACCTGGGTGTTATTTCACGTCTGCCTACTCCTTCAGGGATGAATAGGTGTGATTTCTGTATGTATGTAATTACTGGCTGTGTGCTAGTGGCAGCCGATCAGGACATCATTTTTCGAAAATTTTCTACTCTTTTTTTGTTATAATTGAATATGAATTTGGAATTCAATGGAATACTTTTAATTTATTTTTTTGGCATAATTATCATCAAGCACAATTTGAAGTTTCGTTTTGTTAATTTGTTTTTAGCGAGGAATGTCCTCGTTTCCTACAGTTGTCTACCTCCGTCCATTCAACATGCAAATTCCCCGTTTTAAACAACAATAAGTTTGCGTACAGCGAAGCAATATATCTGATGCGAGCGCATCTCCAAATCGTTTACAGAGATTTTCAGTACCCTCCGATCACACAAACGGAAAGCCGAAAAGTTATTATTGGGGGACTTAATAAAGACAACCTTCGGTTCATTAAGGGCGACTTAAATTTTATCTGTGCAGTTTTATGTTAACCACCGGGAGCCGAACGATCCAGGCACATCCGATACCGAACGTACTAATTGGGACTCTGTACCAACTAATTAGAATAACATGTGGTCGAATCGACCCGCCCTGGTTCTTTCGGGGCACAGGCAGCGGCGAGAGTGTTGCGATTTAATTAATTTGATTGAACTGGCCATCTCCGACTCGGGTGCTAACTAGATTGCGATAATAAATTTGCGCTCTTCTGTTGTTTTAGTGTTTGTGCCGTGTTTGTTACAGTGTGAGATCGCTTGGTCATTTTTTTTGGGAGACTGATTTTTATGAAAAAAAGTTAGGTGTAACGTGTAATTGCAACTAATTGATAGACACAACGACAAAATAATATAAACAACGACCAAAAAGACCTAGATTCATTGAGTATTGCACATTCAATACACTAGTGACGCAACTCAGAAAGATACTAGAAAAATTGTGTGTTCTATATTTATGACAATAAGACTTACATTGTGTTGCCGGAATGCTATTTTAGTTGTGTGACCTCTTTTGTATTTAATATTAGGTATTATTTTAGCTATTTTCACATTCTTCCGTTGTTCATCACCCCGTCCTTGAAACATTTTGCTATTATTAAAAAATTCACTGAATTGTTAGTTATAAAAAGATTTTTTATAAAAAAAACTTGCAATTAAAAACATATTTACAAGGCAAAGCCACAGTCTGATAACTTAAATTAATATTACATTGATTAAAAGCGTTTTTCGCGTGTCCGCAGGTTTGTGTGGCCAAAATAATTAATGTAATGTGTTTACTGAACAGTAAAACAAGGAGCGTTTTGCATTATTGAAGGTAATATAAAATTCATTGGCCATACAAACGACTCTCAAGTAAAAGGTTCTGAGGATTGTCTTTACACGTAAACGAACGCCCTCTTTATGGTGGTTATGTCTAACGTGAGCGATCTTTAAGCGAATGCGAAGCGGGTCGATGCGACCCGATTGCAACAAACTCTCGAAGTAGCCTGCGTGACTAAATAAACATACACACAGTGCGACGCAATTTGAGGCAAACATGATCTTTTTTTGCTCGATACTTTCGTAGCAACAGAATGCTGTGTGGTACTGGAGTACCTAAATATTTCTAACATTCACACCTATTATATTTATATATATTATTGTATATTATATTATTTTTTTATTATATATTATTATAACAAAAGCGCTTTTGTTATTAGACTAGATTATGAACACATTTAATTAAATAATAATTATAGATATTAATGTAAATATGTGCCGTGTGGTGACGGCAGAGTAGAATGCAATTGTCACCACCCCAAATCTCTCACGTGGGTGTCGTACAAGGCGACTAAGGATAAATCAGTGATGAGGAATGGGCAGCAGCGTTCCTCATATACCACCTAGCAATGTACTGACTGCATTGTTGTAAATGGCAATAGGCTCGCCACCTTTTACATAGGACCTTACGTTACGGAAACGTGGGTGCTAGTTCACCTCTGCCTACCCCTTCGGGGATATAGGCGTGATTTATATATGTATGTATGTAATGAAAATATACTTCATACACAACCATGACTAAAGAACTAATGCCCGTGTTTCTTCACATTTCCGGTCACCGTGGGTTTGGTAGCCAGGTTGGTTCGGTATCTGACTATTCGACCAAACAGTAGTCACCAAACAGGTCGTCAAATGTTCGCATCGCATTCGAAACACTGATGAGAAATGGGCAGCAGCTTTTCTGTCATACCATCTATCTATAAACAGCAAATTACGTACCTGATAAAAGATGGCAATAGGTCATGACCTAAATATTCATAATATTCATCGAGTTTCATTGCTTGCAATCAAAACGTTCGCTGTTCGACGAGCATTCACAGACTTATAATAAAAATTCGTAGCATGAAACAGTATGACAATTGCCATGCTCACTGCGTACAGCGGGGGGTGACTTATCACGTATTTATATTAAGTACTCCGTGGTCTGAATGAAAACTCGCAGTTTTAGTTTCGTGTGAAATAAATAACTGGCAACCATCATTACTACGTCCGAAATCCCGAGTGTGCACATCAGGAAGACAGCGTGTAATTATGAGTGTAATGAGCCGGATTTTTGCAATAGGGAATGAGCTTTTTGGACACAAGAAGGTTATGTCACGCGACGTTCGGCGGCAATTACCTGTCAGTGAAAATTATGGTGTTAATACAATTTTGGAATTTTTACATTCGCATTTTGGTGTACCTTTAAACAAATAAACACAAATTATAATAAGTTAATGTTTCTCTTACCTTCGAAACCCTGTCATCTAACCCAAAGTAATCCGTTGCAAAGCTGCACCTGTAGTCGTTAATACCCACCGATCCGAACTGGGCCAGCGTGGTGGGTTATGGCCCTTTCTCCCTATAATGCCCCCCCCCTGCTTGGGACATTAAAGGGCTGGTGATGATGGTATAGTATGGTGGTATTTATGGTATTAAGAATATACTCCATAAGCATTTAAGTATCTATGACTCGAGAACAAATCAGTGCTCTTTTGCCTGTATCAGTATCCTAAACCGAAACCTCTGAGCTGATTATCAGCACTTCAGTCAAATAAAATTCATACCTGAAATTAATATACTTAGAGCCTGTTTCACAATCGACAAGTCCTAAGTAGCTTACTTCGCAGATCATTTGACAGTTGTAATATGAATTATATGTCAATTGAACTGCCAAGTAAGCTACTTCGAACTTACTTGTCGATTGTGAAACAGGTCTTTAGCAAATTTTGTAAACGATTCTCACCTCTCGATTGTTCCATAAACTTAAAAAAGTTTATTTTTATTTTTGTAAAGTAACAAAGACCTCTACGCTTTAAGCTCTCTTGTAATTGTAATTGGATCTTATTTCTTAAGCCACATCTTAAATGTAGTTGTATTTTTATGGTAATGTATTGAAATACCCTATGAGCTATCAATACCCACATGCCGCGTCCTACAATATAGCAGTAGCGAAACACTGAATAAAATATAATATAATAGCTCGCCGCTGCGTTATGTCTTGTTCATCATTGGAACACAATATTACATTTTAATCTTCACCGGGAACATATTTGTCAGTACAGGATTAAAACAAAACTAGTGCACGGTACAAGTGCAATGTCACTGGTGACCTATAGATACTTTTAACGTATTTTTTCTCCACTTGTGCGTTAGCCTAGTTATTTATCTTCAGCCGTAAATTAAAACTGGTTCATTAACGTTCATAACTTTTAATTTATTCCTCGTTTGTACGTGTAGATGCAAATATTATTTGTGTCTACATATGAAGTGCGACTGTATAATAGAAAAGATTCTATCGTATGCTTTTTATGAAATACACCTCCTCATAAATTGGAACAGGGAGGCATCGCGGCCATATTTGCTAGTTAAGATAACATCGGCATGTCATTTCGTTCTTGCCACCGCGTACTCATTAAGTTAAATGATAACTGGTACGCTATTGGCTACTGTTAATAATTCTAAGGCCCATTACATATACCTATTGAATTTATGTACAATAATTATTGTCCTACCTCCTAGCAAAGTGCTGCGACTTTTGTGCCCGATAAATGGCAATAGGCTCGCCATCTATTACATGGGACCGAGCATAATTGGCGAAGCGTGGGTGCTAGTTCACCTCTGCCTACCTCTTCGGGGGTATAGGCGTGAAATATGTATGTATGTATTATTGTCATCATAATTTCTGGCTTCTCTTATTATTTTAGAATCGATATTCCAATTTACAACTTCGACAGTAAACAGAACACTTTGATGTTTTTATGCTTTATGAGCATTACGGAGTGCATTAATAAAACAATTTATTGTAACATAATTGGGCCTTTATCTGGTTGGAACATTGTCGGGCACACGAATGTACTTTGTTGTAACACGCACCGTTCTGGCTGCTCGATTTGAGGCGCTTGATACAAACATTGTAGTTATAAATATTGACTCGATTACACCGCAATTTACCGGAGATGGAAAAGAGGATCTATAAATATTTATTGTTCCAACATTCGCATGAGCAAAATTATACAGTTGATCGGGAAAGTTTTTACCATAAAGGTAGCTACAATGGTGCATCTCGCTACTGCTGTAAACACCGTTTACACTAGCTATTTTATCGTAAAAACGTCATCCCGCCGCGACTCTTTGCTGTGTGCGAGCAATAAATTTGGTACAAACGTGACACTTCAAATGTTAGTGCACGTGAGTGTTTCGGAATTCGTGCTATTAATCATTGTACGTCATCTTTTATTTTGAATTTTATTATGATTGCGTAAGAGCTTGTTTCGGACTACGATAGCCTAGACAAGTCGCTAATCTGTTCGACCGAATAGAATAAAATGTAGGAAACTGATGTATTGCTGAGAAAAAACCATGGCGCCGTGGCAAATGTAACTGCCGCACTCAGAGACGTCAATTAACTTTAATGAGTATTTAGTGTCAAAAAATTTCATATCATATTTTCATATCGGAATAGCGACTAGTTTTGAATTTTCATTTTTTGACGTTAAGTACTCATTAACGTTATTTGACGTCTTTGAATGCGGCAGTAATAGCAGTTTCCAAAATATTACGTTTGTTCGATAGAAAGGTTGTATCGTTTGACGCTTGGCTAGACACCTTGGATAGTTACAGTGGTGAATTACTTTCATGCTGGTCTTATCATAATCATCATCACCAGCCCTTTCAATGTCCCCACTGCTGGGGCACGGGCCTATGGATAGAAGAGCTGGTCTGAGAGCAAAATAATAACATAGAATGTGCCAGCCCCAACTCACCCCAGGGTGTCATAAAAGCAGACTAACTGCCGCACTCAGTGACGTCTATTAACTTTAATGCGTTCTTAATGTGAAAAAAAAACCGGCAAGAATAGCGACTAGTTTTGAATTGAATTGGATTGAATTGTCATTTTTTGACATTAAGTAATCACTAACGTTAACTGACGTCTCTGAGTGCGGTAGTAAGGGAGTTAGGTCGGTGTATACCAATAATCACGTTGGGCACTCTGAATGGTGAAGGAAAAACCCATCTTCGTACCCAAAAAGCCAGACAATAGGCTACCTGTAAAATTAAAAAACCAAAACCTTGAGCAGTACAAATTGGAATGTTGTTATTCCAATCATTATTTCGAACGGGGTAAACAGTGTTAAGTACAAACGCTTAAAAACCGCATTATTTACTACCGTTTGCTTTCTAAATCAAGATCAAATATCATGAATATTAAACATATTTTGTGATAAAGGTGCCATATTATTTCTTATTTTCTTTCTTTGCCTTTCTTTACATAATTAGTAATAAGATTAACTGGAAACAAGGCATGAACACTATAAGAGGAACATTGATGCGTTATTCCATTTTCGGTATTTCAGACATAATATGTAATTATTTCATATTTACTAACAGTTCTTTAACATAAGGTTCTCTTATTTGCACGAGCACTACACATCTATACTAATATTATAAAGCTGAAGAGTTTGTTTGTTCGTATGTATGGTTAAATGCACTAATCTCGGGAACTACTGACTCAAATTGAAAAATTGATTTTGTATAACCGACATTAAAGCGAGCGAAGCCGCGGGCGTCCACTAGTTTGAAATAAAACAACTTTTACGGATAACGTTCTTTAACAATCAATACTCGTGTTCATAACACAATCACTTAAAACTATATCTCTGATTGAGTAATTAGGTCACGTGGTGAGGTCGACTCAGAATCTGATTGTGCTGTCACACCAAGTAACAACTCGACCGACCGCCCGATCGGTATCACCTTAATCATCAATGTCATGTTATATTTTTCAAAATTCCATACCACATTGATTAACTATGATAAGTGTGTCTTATATCGAATTTCCTGTCCAAAAACCTACGCTGCATCAAACATTGAAAAAATAATCTCAATCAGCCAGAAATGGTGTCGAAACAAATATCTAGCTCCGATTAATAAATGTTTATTGCCCACGCGATGCCTTTGCCTTTAATCAGTTGTTAGCAGGAGGGCTGCGCCCACCCAAAGGTGTGGACATCTTTAAATAAATCGAATTATACAATAACCAACAATCGCGTTCATCAAAAACAGTCTCCAACACTCCTATTACAATACCAATAGGCACTAAAATCCAACAACGTCAGCGTTAAAGGTGAAAAATCAAACTGACCATCGATTAATAAAAGACGTAGTAGTTCACTCGTGTTGAAACAGCATAGCCGATATTTGTTTTCGAATCGTTTCACGACGCCGCGTTTCGGAATATGATAAAAACAAATAATTTATAAGCACTCTTTTGAAATATATTTGACTGGAAATTATAGCGGTTCCGTAAGCTTTCGTATCTCATAGCGTGTACGCGGAACATATATTACGAGAGAGTTCACATGTTTTGATTGGTTATTTTTAAGTAACGACAAGGGTCGTGACTGAGGAATAAATGTGTTATTTCTTAAGCAGTAGTGACAACGTAAGCTCTGAAAGTTTTTAATATGTACGCGGAACAATGTGATTTAAGGCCGGTGTACACACGTGACAAATACAACGGGTAGCTTATACTGCGTCTACTGTTTGCTGTTGCCTTATAAGGGTGCTTGTGTTTTTTTCTTTGTACAAAGACCGAAGCGACAAACGTTAATCATTTTTATCGGGTCCTCGGCGCGTACGCACTGGATTCACGCGGAGTCAGGAATTCGTACGATTATTTATTGTGATTTAAAACAAATGAGATCAAAGTTCCCGCTGCGCTGTTATTTATGGAGATTTGATAAGGTATTCGGTGTGGATGGAGTAGGATTTTTTCACACAGTTATATCCATACAATTGGTGTCTTAGTTGACCTTTATCTAGTAGTACAGAGTATATTTTTCCGTATTATTATCACCAGCCGTTTTATGTCCCCACTGTTGGGGCACAGGCCTTCTCTATCGATGGAAGAGTATAGTAATGATGGTCCATGACCCACCAAGTTAGCCCAGTCCGGATTGATGGGTTATAAAAAATGTACCGCAAACTATTACCTTTTTAATTGATTAATTTACTCACCAAATTACACACTGACTGGTGCGTGCTCATAAAAGTATTTAGGGATTAGGTATTTGTAGTATGTACTTATAATTAAGTGCTGAGCACACTGTGTGTGTGTGTGTGTGTGGTATCGACATAGCTATATACAGTTTTCACCACCTCCTTTCATTTCCCCTGGGTGTCGTCCTTGAAGGTAACCAAACCTAATTCTAGACCAATTATGGTATTTTAATACAAACTGATACAGTTTAAAATTCGCTCTAACTACATAGAACTCATTCGCAATTTAAATATTCTTCCACTATACTATACTATACTAGAGACTAAGGGCCGGTATTTCAATAGCAGCTTATCTTGAATTGATCCTGGATTTATAATAAGTACGACCTATGTGTATTTCAATGTAGGATTAAAATTAAACGGCACTTAAACTCCACCTTAACTAGCCTTAATCTAAGCGGAGGATTTCTGTCGCTTAAGTTCCGATCCAGGATTGTCATCTGGTTACTTTAGAAAAGTTGCTTCATGATAATTTATTTTTGACCCACAAAAAGCAACACGCTGGTTAGGAAATTATGGCTAGTTGAGATAATATTGTACCTATGTAGATAAGTACGTGAAATAATAAAATACCATCCTAAACAGCATTTTTAGTTTGTGTTATGTACCAATTTGTTTTTTATGTATTTTATAGTAACATTTTAGAAAGAGGGGTAAAACCAAGGATACACACCTCTATAGTACAAGTACCCAAGGCTGAAAGCCAGAGCGCCGTTTAAAAGAACCTTTATTAAAAAAAAGTCAATGTCAATGCCGCGAATTTGTCTTGCTGCTAGGTATTATTTATTATTTTTGTTTAGAATCGTTTTAGAATGGATAAAAAACGATGCGCCAACTTCAGTGAAATAGAGTTTTTTTTTTTAAATTCTCTCTATATTTTAGGGAAGGCAAAGGGCCTTCTACCCCATACAGCCAAGTCTTTAGTGTATATTTTATCTGTAGTCTTATGAAATAATGAGTGGGTGAAATGTATGAATGAAATGAATTTTACGTTAAAATATGGGTGTCACACATTTTAACGTATCTAGGGAGAGCTTGGCGCGAATTGAATGTTAACAGAGTTCATGATGGTGACTGATGAAATGGATAAAACCACTTTTTATAGTGATCTTCACCACAACATCAAACACATCATAAGACTTGTTTTCAATGATTCTGCATAAATGCACATCAACATGGATGCTTGTGCATCAAAATAACACCACTTTCACTGCACAAAATCCACTCTGAACCAATTTCGGAATTATTGAAAAAAAATCTGACTGACACCACGAAACGCGCCAAACACTCTCAGTGCAATAGAGATAAATAGTTTGCACATGTGTCCAAAGATTATATAATACACTTGCATGTGTCATGTATCAGTCAATGTCACCAAATGACAACTAAAATCATAGGCAAATGACTTATTTTGTTTGTTATGTTGCAATATTGCAATTAATCTTAGATTAGTTAAGGTGAGGAAGATCCGGATTGAAACACGGTACTGTCGTTCAAAAGTGAAACTTAGCTTAAATGTAGGACTTAACTTAAGCATTAAGATAAGGTAATATTGAAATACCGGCCCTAAACCTTTTTAGGCTTGATTTTGCTTAAATACCTTCCTTAGGGCCGGTATTTCAATATTACCTTATCTTAGGGCCGGTATTTCAATATTACCTTATCTTAATGCTTAAGTTAAGTCCTACATTTAAGCTAAGTTTCACTTTTGAACGACAGTACCGTATTTCAATCCGGATCTTTCTCACCTTAACTAATCTAAGATTAATTGCAATATTGCAACATAACAAACAAAATAAGTCATTTGCCTATGATTTTAGTTGTCATTTGGTGACATTGACTGATACATGACACATGTGCAAACTATTTATCTCTATTGCACTGATTGCCGCACTCAGAGACGTCAAATAACGTTAATGAGTACTTAACGTCAAAAAATGACAATTCAAAACTAGTCGCTATTCTTGCCGGGTCTATGGTCTAGATTTGAATGAAAACTTTTGACATTAAATACTCATTAAAGTTAATTGACGTCTCTGAGTGCGGCAGTGAGTGTTGGCGCGTTTCATGGTGTCAGTCAGATTTTTTTTCAATAATTCCAAAATTGGTTCAGAGTTGATTTTGTGCAGTGAAAGTGGTGTTATTTTGATGCACAAGCATCCGTATTGATGTGAAATTATGCAGAATCATTGAAAACAAGTCTTATGATATGTTTGATGTTGTGGTGAAGATCACTATAAAAAGTGGTTTTATCCATTTCATCAGTCACCATCATGAACTCTGTTACCATGCATTTCGCACCAAGCAGTTTAAAAAAAAAAATTAAAAAAAAATCTCTATTGCACTGAAGTTGGCGCATCGTTTTTTATCCATTCTAAAACGATTCTAAACAAAAAATAATGTATAATACCTAGCAGCAAGACAAATTCGCAGCATTGACATTGACTTTTTTTAATAAAGGTTCTTTTAAACGGCGCTCTGGCTTTCAGCCTTGGGTACTTGTACTATAGAGGTGTGTATCCTTGGTTTTAGCCCTCTTTCTAAAATGTTACTATAAAATACATAAAAAACAAATTGGTACATAACACAAACTAAAAATGCTGTTTAGGATGGTATTTTATTAATTCGCGTACTTATCTACATAGATACAATATTATCTTAACTAGCCATAATTTCCTAACCAGCGTGTTGCTTTTTGTGGGTCAAAAATAAATTATCATGAAGCAACTTTTCTAAAATAACCAGATGACAATCCTGGATCGGAACTTAAGCGACAGAAATCCTCCGCTTGGATTAAGGCTAGTTAAGGTGGAGTTTAAGTGCCGTTTAATTTTAATCCTACTTTGAAATACACATAGGTCGTACTTATTATAAATCCAGGATCAATTCAAGATAAGTTGCTATTGAAATACCGGCCCTTAATGCTTAAGTTAAGTCCTACATTTAAGCTAAGTTTCACTTTTGAACGACAGTACCGTATTTCAATCCGGATCTTCCTCACCTTAACTAATCTAAGATTAATTGCAATATTGCAACATAACAAACAAAATAAGTCATTTGCCTATGATTTTAGTTGTCATTTGGTGACATTGACTGATACATGACACATGTGCAAACTATTTATCTCTATTGTATTGATGTGAAATTATGCAGAATCATTGAAAACAAGTCTTATGATATGTTTGATGTTGTGGTGAAGATCACTATAAAAAGTGGTTTTATCCATTTCATCAGTCACCATCATGAACTCTGTTACCATGCATTTCGCACCAAGCAGTTTTAAAAAAAAAATTAAAAAAAAAATCTCTATTGCACTGAAGTTGGCGCATCGTTTTTTATCCATTCTAAAACGATTCTAAACAAAAAATAATTTATAATACCTAGCAGCAAGACAAATTCGCGGCATTGACATTGACTTTTTTTAATAAAGGTTCTTTTAAACGGCGCTCTGGCTTTCAGCCTTGGGTACTTGTACTATAGAGGTGTGTATCCTTGGTTTTAGCCCTCTTTCTAAAATGTTACTATAAAATACATAAAAAACAAATTGGTACATAACACAAACTAAAAATGATGTTTAGGATGGTATTTTATTAATTCGCGTACTTATCTACATAGATACAATATTATCTTAACTAGCCATAATTTCCTAACCAGCGTGTTGCTTTTTGTGGGTCAAAAATAAATTATCATGAAGCAACTTTTCTAAAGTAACCAGATGACAATCCTGGATCGGAACTTAAGCGACAGAAATCCTCCGCTTAGATTAAGGCTAGTTAAGGTGGAGTTTAAGTGCCGTTTAATTTTAATCCTACTTTGAAATACACATAGGTCGTACTTATTATAAATCCAGGATCAATTCAAGATAAGTTGCTATTGAAATACCGGCCCTTAGCAGTCCAAAAATCTTATGCACCAAATCTCAAAAACTACTTTTTGAGCAACTATAATGCTTTAATAGCCTTATAGTTGCTCCCAAATCTCTCCCGTGGGTGTCGTACAAGGCGACTAAGGATAAATCAATGATGAGGAATGGGCAGCAGCGTTCATCTAATACTACCTAGCAATAGCAATGTACTGCGACTTTTGTGCCCGATATATGGCAATAGGCTCGCCACCTATACATGGGACCTAACATGATTGGCGAAACGTGGGTGTTAGTTCACCTCTGCCTACCCCTTCGGGGATATAGGCGTGATTTATGTATGTATGTAGTTGCTCCTTCAACTAGTCAGAAAAAATAGAATTATAGAAGTTTAAACTGTAAAGGTTGAACGTTGAACTGTAAAATTGGGTCTATGCGTCCAAATCTAGTATAATTAAATGTCTCAACACACCGCACACCTTATTAACATATTCTTACCCTACTATCAAAATGACATCTTCGAGAAACAAGTAAATTTGCTACTAAAAATGTCGTGCCCATTAAATCTCGAGATAACCTACCCCTAGAACTACATCCAATTATTAATAAAAGAAATAAATTCAGGACAAAAAATTATACCCAGCATTGCTGGCCGCTTACGATTAAAACGTTATGTTGATTAAACAAAAATAGTATGCAAATTGTTATATTCATTTTATTTTTGTTTTGGTCCGAAGTCTCTATAAAACGCGATAACGCCGAGGCGTGAACGGAGCCGGTGACAGTTAACCCTTTATAGGGCAACGCATGATGCATTTTTTCGATGTTTATAAACCGTATTACAAATCGCTAAGGTTGAAATTGTGGTGGCAACTATTTTACCCTGTAAAGGGTTAGCAAAGTTTCGCTGGCCGTAGACAGTAGCTTGTTAAATGCTGAGTGACCGTTGCCTGTCTCGGCTCTTGCGTTGAGCGAGAACAATTTGCAAGGATTTGCGTACTGGCACCGAATTTAAAATTCCTATCGGTGTCTAGGAGTGCGGTTTCTGTTGAGGGCGAGCTTGCTGCGTCGAATGTCACGACTGTTTAATCACTAATATTTTATTTTGATGTAGGTACCAGGTAATCGAAATGTAAAAAAAATAATATGATGCTGTCTTAGAAACATACATAATAATCTGTGTGCGTTGGTAAAAAGTTAAAGCCGCGACTTTTTAATAAGTAATGAAAAACGATTAAGCCCGGCGATGTATACTCTAAAAAAATCGTTTTATTACTTTAAAATTATGTAAAAACAATGCAACGGGATTGATATAGGGGATCAGTAATCGGCCTTTATCCATTGAAATCGAGTGGCTGTCGAAAAACGTTATTTCACGAATACCGCACTAAATTGTTGCACTCAATCAGTGAGTAGAATAAGCAATTACCGTGTGCGCACACGGCTTTTTCAATATTACATAGTAGGGAGGTTGACAACAAGATTCGACGCAATAGGAATTCCACGGGCCCGGTCCAACTGAATATTGTTAGCGCGACAGCGGGTTATTTGCATGCGCTCGTTAACGCATTGCTAGTTGAATGACATGCGTCTGCGCCGTTGATTGTCCGCGGGAGTGAGGTGGCCGCGGGAAATTTGACGTGTGTATCTCGTACATACTTCCATCCATGTATACATGCAGTGTCAATTTGGTGATTCGCGAAATTTTTCGTTAATTAAGAAATAAGTATCCGCTGTCGACCCGAGCGAAATACCGTAACTAATTAATTTATTGGTACTGAGTAATAGGCTCGCTAGCGCGGTGATATGGCGCGGTCGGCCTTCGAAGGCCTGTGCCTTAGCAGTGGGGACATTTAAAAAAAGGCTGGTGATTATGATGGCTAATAGGCGTATACCGATGAGCTATATAAGTACAATAACAATATAATATATATCTCATATAAGAACTAGCTTGCCTGAAGATTTGGCCATGAAAAAATTGGAACCTTATTTACCTTACTCGCGCTGATTCTTTGTCGTTGTTATACTTACTGTCGCACTCAGAAACGTCAAAAAATGACAATTCAAAACTAGTCGCTATTCTTACCGAGTCTATGGTCTAGATTTGAATGAAAATTTTTGACATTAAATACTCATTAATGTTAATTGACGTCTCTGAGTGCGGCATTTAAACAGATTACGTACACAATTTGTATTTTAAACATAGGTATTTTTTCTCATTTAGGTTTATAACAATAATATTATTGAATTCTTCATTAAAAAATCGAAAGCTTGATTATGTGAAGCATAGACTTAAACTAACCAGATACTGAAACTCTTTAAGTCTATGCTTCTATTATAAATACAGTTTCTAAACTGAGCGAGGTGTCAGTAGCTTTCCTGTAACGTTGAGCTCTGATGTTTCCTTACAGCTACTATTTCTAATATTAACATAAACACATAACTCCTTGTCGGTACCTATAGGTACTCATTCAACAAGATCTCTCGAATTTCAAATGTTATAATATTGTCATGTAATTAGTTATAAGTTTGAATAAAGATATTAGATTGGTTATGAAGACAATGTTGTGAAGCACGAACACACATTCTGGTTCATTTAAAGAGATATTTAACATTTTTAGTGTTTTAAGAAATATTTATTCTAATGTTAAATTGGTAATGGTTAGTCCCCAAACAAACTCTGGCTATCTACAAAACGCCATATAGATTAACTCCTTTAAAACTATATGAAATCTCCGATGAAATCCGGACATGCCAACACTGTCCAATCATGTGCTTGATTGAAAGACTATAAAAGTCATTTACTGCTCGTTATCCACGCTTGCGAACCATCGGCATTATCCGTAGCAGTAGCCATAAACATTTCATTGCCCAAGTGATACCCTTTTGTTTTAGCACATCTGCTGCAGCGGACCCACCAAAAATTCGATTTAACAGCGAATATGTCATGAGAACAATGAACCCTTGCGCTCGCGCAGATCATAATAAACAACACAATACTACGGCTTTCCCACGCCTACAAAACGCTACAGATATTTTAATTTATCTTTCCATGGGACTTTTGCTTTATAATTCATTGAATTCCAATGCCTAAGATCGAGTGGCGGAAGTAAATCATCTACAGCCCTTTAATGCCACTGCTGGTACACAGGCGTTGCGTATGGATAGAAGAATATAGGGAGAATAGGCTATAATACAGTACGCTTGCCCAGTGCGGATTATTGGATAATAACGACTGTAGATGTAACCGGGACGTAACGTGCCTTCCGAAGCACGGAAACCTTGAAATCGAGATTATATATTTTTGGTCTAAGCGTCCTTATAGCGAACAGTGCTGGTTTAGGCAATCCGTGTGGCTGGCAAATAAATTTTGCACACAAATTCTATTGAATATCATAAAAATAAAATTATAAATTTTATTATAAACAGTGTAAACTAAAAAAATTATAAACAGTCTTAACGAGTAGCTAGCCAGTACAATACCATTATATTCCGCAAGTTCGTATACGCGCATTAAAAAATACGTTGAATCTAGTTTCGTGAATCGGAAATCATCATTATATATTGGTTCTTTCTGCGTCTATAGTCGGTAGCACCCTCTAGCATATACTATTTGATACGTATTGATTATATAATTTGACACATTGGCTAATATCGTTGAGAAGTAAAGAGAGCCTCCCAGATTATGTAAGATGCGGGTTCAGTCCCATAAAAACCCACAGTTTTCTGACCTATTTCCTTTTTTAAATCCATCTATTGTCCCACTGACTATTTTCACTGGCAGTCTACGGTATAAAATTCGTATAATCTCTGATAATTTCTAATGAGCCAGAGCAGTCCCATTACGAAATTACGTCGGAATTCAGACAATAGATTACTCGAATCTCTCTCGGAGCACAACGAGAAACAATTTTCATGAGGAAGAAATCAATTACCCCAGTTAAATAGTGGTGAAAGGTTAATGTAACCATTTTACGGTCCAGTTTAATCGCCAACTTTATAGTGCTCTAAATTAAATGAAGATACGATCGTGCTTTTCGCTACGTACAGTACGGAGGGCTCGGGTCCATATTGGTTCGTTAAAGCCTCTAAACTGTTTTATCGATCTATTATTGATCTCAGGCAGACGGCAGCTCTAGGAGTTTTTTGCGCATCCACGCCAATTATCTAACTCTAAATACACTCGGCCAGGGATCGCTTAAGCTAAGCAATTACCGTCATGACCGGTCATTGGTGACCATTAATTTGTTTTCTTGAGTTCCCATGTGGTTCAGAAGGCACGTTAAGCGTTAGCTCCACTTAAATTTTACAACCGGCCGCCTGCTTGACACCAACCCTCTTTGGGTGTTCTGTTGTTGGTGGTTTTTCCTCTTCTATTCGGGCTTATTGGTCTACGCTGGACAAAAATAACAAATATTATGCAAATAATAAAATACACTAACAGAAAGAATTTCACACAGAAAAAAGAGGCATCAGCAAGAATGAACAATTACCTACTTCTCCTATAGATCAGAAATTCAGAGGGTAGTTTTGGAATTAATTTCCTAATCCTCATTGGACCGCCTACAAAGGCCTACGATACGAAATTACACACTCATAGGTTCTACTGCGTGTTTGTTTGTTTTTATGGTACCCGGCGCCACGGGACCGGCGTTAAAACTAACAGAATTGGTCACAGACGGCATAGGAGCCGATGTGGGGTTTATTGGGCGACAAAAAGTATTGGAAAATACCAATAAAAGTAACCTCTTTGCCTTCCGGTAATTCAGTCTTAATTAGTGGAACAAGTTTGGATAGCAAACGGTTGACTTTTTAATCTAGTCTGAATTAGTAGGTACTAATTTAAATTTTTTAACAATTTAATTTAATTTCAATGTCATAAGTCCAATAATTTAATTAATCACTACAGGGCACTATTATAGAATTATTATTATGCTATTTATCATCTTCATCATCACCAGCCCATTAATGTCCCCACAGCTGGGGCACGGGCCTTCCCTGTGGATGGAAGAATGAAGGCAACTTGGGCCATAACCCACCACGCTGGCCCAGTGTCTGCAGATGCTTCGCTGAGACTGGCCAGTTCCATAAGATATATGCCAAGAAGGTTAGTTAACACGGATACGATTACGTCACGCCTTATGCCACTGCGCAAGCGAGCTCCTCTTTTTGTAATTAATAACTAATTATTTATTTTATAATTTCTATAATGTTATATAAGTCTAGAATTTATTATTAATGATGGGAATAAATTAATTGATGATGAGAATCAATGAGTTTAATTTAAAATAGCGACTTGCTAAACAAACAAAAGACGGCCAATTTCTCAACAGGCACAGGTGACACGACTGGAATGACGCGCGACGTCGACGCAACGTCACTGTCACTTCGACTAACGTCGACATATGAATAAGTGTGTGTTGATTGGAATTTTAATGGGAGTTAATGGGCGGGACAATGATGAAATCGTCGCCGGCGGAGATTGTATCTCACTGGGAGATAAGATTCAGATCGTCGGCCGTTTCAAAGGCAAATTATAGACAGTCCCGTCGATGGACTACTGCCCTTATGGATAAGCTACCGGCGTTACTGACGTAGATCTCTATTGATGATTGGCTAACGTGCCCACAATTAAGATTGTAAATTTAATAATTAACTAGCGCACTGGACAGACCTGGTTCTGTCAAGAGTTTTCTGACTGAGCTTGTTCGTCTACGCGCAAATGAAGTGACGAAGATTTCAACAGGAAGTGACGAACATTTTAACAGGCCTATAGAAATCTAGTCTATCTAGACAAAAAATAACTTATAAAACGACGTTAACCACAAACAAAAGTAGTCCAAAACGGGTATACGGCCTAAGGCAAGTGTTCTCGTGTACCTATGTAACTGTACGCCAATACGCAAGGCAAACGGTGGGAACCTTAGTTCCTTCCTGCCTCATTAAGTGAGCCTGATTTTATGAGGTTGGCGACAATACCCATTTTTTAAATTATTTGATATACGTGAGTGTCTCTTTTATTGAGTATATACCCGCTATGGGCCACCGTCCCCTATTTTTTGTACAATATTAATTTTCAGTGTTCGGGATCGCTCTTAGAAATGACAGAAAGTACTTATTAAACTGTTATAGAGTTTGGTACACAGACAGAGAGTACTTGACAAACCCCACACTTGGATAGTCTACTGAAACATTCTCTCGATTAGTCAAAGGAAGTAATCAAGCACGCTTAGTGAATTCCGGCAAATCAGAGCTAATAATGATATTGCGTGGGAATGTGTGATGTTTACGGATATAACTATTAAACCCTTGATGGCCGGTGTTTAGGTCGCGTTGGGGTGACACCTTTGTGTGACTAATGTCGCCGTGGCTGACACTTCCGTGCTGGCGCTATCAAACTGGCAAATCATCATGCAATGTGACATAATCGTGAGAACTTTTACTATTTAAGTATAGTTGATTTAGTATTATATACCAAAATAATTAATATTATGAATGTAGAGTCGTGATGTGACAGTAGAGCAGAATACGACTGTCGCCATCTCTATTCTCTTCCGCGGGTACCTATCATGCAAATCGATTACGGATGAAAAGTGATAAGAAATAGACAGCAACGTTCTTGCAACCACTTAGCAATATACTGCGAATAGTGTGAAGATGGGAAAAGGCTCGCCCCCTAATCCACGGGACGGGATAGTAGGCGAAATGTAGTTGTTAATACAACTCTGCCTGTCTCTTCGGGGATGGATGGGGTTATTTATGAATGTATGTATGTAATTTAAATAATTTTGCAAAAAAAATATTGCTTCATTCAGGGCCATGTAATGGGATTGAACATAGTGGCGGATAGGATTATGTAATTGTAAAAATTCATAAATTAAAATAGCCATACCCGAGCCAAGGAGAAGTGAAAATAGTGTGAGAAAGGTTTCTCATACTATTCTCACAATAACGCCGAAGAAGCAGCGCCACTGTTATCAGCTAAATTTATATTTGCTTGGAAGATATTTACGTTCGTTTAATCTGGAGGTGAGTATAAATAATTCTTTAGCAATAAATTAGCAAAACGGTCGGCCGTAAACTTTTTAGGGCTTCTGTCCTTCGGCGGGGATATTTATTGAGTATTCAAACTGTAATAAAGCATTTCAATGTAATACCAACGTTTGATGTGAAGAATAAGTACTTGACGAATGGTGTGAACTTTTTGTGTTCGTTACTGACCTTACACCTCTCAATGTTTAGGGTCGAGCACAACATAATGGCATCCTGCAATGTGTAATTTAGACGTGGTGTGTGAATAAAGCTTTAAAAAGCTAAGTTTTGCAGGAAAAGTCAAATTAGTGTTCACAAATGCCAGTAATGTAAGTGTCTTCCTGTTCATAAATATTATAAGTAAGTCTCATCCTAATATTTTATATGGTAATTTTTGAAACGATTGAATTAATTTAATTTTGAATGAATATTATTCAATGAATAAATATCATAAATACAAGCAACTATAACAATCTAATGAGAGCAATTTTTGATTGATTCCATAATCAGGTGTCGTAGTAGCCTCAGAGTTTTGTGAATCAGGTAAGGACTGGCAAGTATTTGCTTCCGTCATATCTTGCAATACAGCGAATAATGTATCTAGTGAAACATAGTGCACTTTTTATCATATCAGACTCTATCACTATAAGGGACAGAGAGATTTTTAAGCCTATATCGATATACAAGCGCAGAGTATTCTGTTCTCTAGGAAGATCGATGTCAGTCAGTCTGATGGTCATAATACATAAATACATAAATTACGCTATTTCCCGAAAAGGTAGGCGGAGGTAACCGCGCAAAATTTTAGAGCAGTATGACACATTATATTATTTATGCCACTTATTCCATGTCAGTTGGAAGCAGGAATATTGCATTAAGAGGCAATTCAAAAAACAATTGTTCATCACATCGTGTGTTCTAAATTAAGACTTAATGTTGCAGGAATTAAATTTGAAGTTGATCTTTCTTTCTAATATTACATAGGTATTTAGTATTTCTTCCTTTTTTATTAATCTTTAAATATAAACACCATTATTCTGTCTAGTCTGTCTAGATATAAAAAACCGATTTATGTAATGTATTCTAATTGGTTCCATTAAGGCACATTTTGTAATCAGATTTGAATCTGGTGATTTGTCATAAGTAACTGTATCTTTTGAAATATTCATAGTCAGTATGAGCGATGCTCCGCCGGCGTCATATCGATGCACTGTCAACACTCTGTCAATATTGGAGACATGGATCCCGCGTGATACGATCTTGGTCGTTTTGAAGACCTACGGGGGGTTGTGTTTGTAATTTGTTTCACAGAATGGATCAATTTCAAAGGAGTTTTCTTCGAATGGCGAGGACATATCGCCTAAGACGTTCTGGGCGATATGTGCGTTGGCCGTTGGTGCCTTTACCAATCGGCTATTATATAAGATTAATAATGTATGATATTTAAACCTAAAACTCATGTTTGATATAATATTCATTATTGCGTTGGGTTACTTCTCTTTACGAAAATCTAATACAAATATACGACCATCTTGGATGTATGTTATTTAGGTTTTATAGCTTCCCTTCTTGTACATTTGATATAATATATCCTAAGGTCTAGTATTATTATCACTGGTGGTAAAATATTAGGCCAATATATTTTTTTTTATATAAAACAGTACGTACGTTTTCATGTCAATAGTTCTTAAAGCCACAAATAAATAAGCACGCATTAAAAAAAACATTAAAAACTCTGATTTGAGGGAGACTTCGATCAAACTCTAAAAACTGTAATAACCCTAAATATATTTGTACACCTTAATGAAGACCAACGTGAAGCTATTCAAAAAAGCATTTAAAAATAATAATAACGCAAATCCAAATTTATGACTTAGTCACACATATTTTATGGGACCAAAACTGTATGCCAGAAAGCCATGGATTGAACTATTAAATGCATAAAGCTTGAATTATAGTTACATTACATGTAGGTCAAAAATGTTTTAAAATGTTATATTAAGATTACATGGTATTATTATAAGGCTTTAAGTTGATAAACGTGACCAATAGGTAACATACAGAAGACAATGAAGACTATGATTTCCAAGAGATGGGATAGACTAAAAAGACACACTCTAAGCAGGATAGAAAGACGATAATAACAAAATTAAATTAGAGTGTAATTAGACATGTTTCCGTTTTGAGTAGTGCCAAGCAACCAACAAATTTTGACCTGCTTCTTAAATCTAGCATAGCAGACTTTGTCAATTCCACTAAAGATTCTTCACATCAATAGATTCTCACGCCTGTTTATAATGGCCCAACAACTATGATAGCTGTGGCTACATTCAGTGGAACAGACGCTATTGCCACAGGTTGAAGTAAACTGTACTTTTATATATTTATAGCATGCGCGGAGACTATAGCCAGAGATTAATTAATTGCACTCATAAGATTGTTAATAAGTTTTGTGCAGGCATGTAATTATGTAAGATTTTCAAGATTGCTAAGTTAATAAGGTTTGATAAGACTTGATGGCATGAAAATCCATTATTTTTTAAATGTTGCCCAGCAAGAGAGTCATTAAGTTTATGATATTTAAATACTTACTACTATAATGTGATACGCTATTACGCGTTCTAAAAATAGAGATCGAGGTGTGTTTTGAACTTTAAAGGATATGCGGATTTTTATTGATTGAGAGAAACAACAGATAGCTTTGAAACAGGTTCCACGGTTGATTCCAATAACCTATCATCAGTAAAACATGGTATCACTAGAGCTTAGTTATGGTAATTAACATAGATGTTGTTTAGAAACTATCGAGTAATCATCTCTTAATGTAATGGACTTTACGTCAGGTTTGGTCGACTGCTTAGATTGCTAGCTATTAGCCAAGAGGTCCTGGGTTCGAAACCTGTCAACAGTAAATGTTTGGGTCATGAACACAGATGGTTATGTTATAAATTTTAAATATTTATACACAATTATTATAATTTATATACAGTCATTAGATGGGTGACCAAAAATTTATTATTTCGAGTTCCTCCGTGCTTCACGTGAAGGCACGTTAAGCCGTTGGTTCCGGCTCCATCTGTTAGAAACTATTATTTTCTACACCATCTGCATTTGTCAATACCCACCAACCTCCACTGGGCCAGCGTGGTGGGTTATGGCCCAATCTCTCTACATTCTTCCATCCATAGGGAGGGACCGTGCCCCAGCAGCGGGGACATTAAAGGGCTGGTGATGATGATGATGATGATTTTTGGTCACCCATCCCATTGTTTAGTTTACACAATCGAAAGCCATCGATCTCCAGTGAAGTTGCTTAAATGTAAACTGAAAGAAAAAAAATAATTGCAGAGTGTTACTAAGTAAACTGGCAAGTTTTATATTCTTAAAATTTGCTTTTGTATGACGTATAATTAGGACCGTTTAATTATTTATAGCATAACATTTACTCGTCCAGTAGCTTACACTTTTGTTACAGTGTGGGCTAAACGGCAATGTGCTTACTCATTTTTTTCGAATCAGTTAATGTGACTTACGTGACGTACTATTAAACTGACAAAATAAAATGTCATATATTTTCTGACCATTCTCTTAGATCGAAATCTTCAGTGCCAATCAATATTAAACATTAATTACAGCTGAAATGTATCAATTTATATTATGAATGTTCAAAAAAATAATATATATATATATATATATAATAATATAATATATATATATATAATATATATATATAATAATATATAATAATATATATATATTTGCTTTTAGAGCGAGCTAAGCCATTGTGCTTTGCGCGCTGCCTGTTCGATCTTTTCACCACAACACATCTATACATTCATTCATCATTAGCACCTTTACCCTGTGATGAATGATATGAATCAAAATGGAGTGGATGGCTTGAAGACGTCTGACCTGTATGAATGGAAGAGGAAATATACTGCGCCGACCCCAGATAGACTGGGAACAGGGTAGCGAGAAAAAAAGGCAATTAAAATAGACTATTTGTGCACTATACTTTAACCCCGATAGTGTCGTGATAGCTTTATTGAAAATCCAGGCGCCACAGCCTCGCGTATCGCAAATCGTGTGTCAGCGCGATGAACCATAAAAGATGATCGGACAACGATACTTGTTAATCTAAACGGACACGATCAATATACACAATTAACACTTTATCGGGACATTGAGGCATTACAAACGTTTAGCCATTTTCACCGTCAGGTAATTTGTTATTTTATGAAAGCTTATCGTAATTTAATCACAAAGGGACCGTAATCAATATTAATTTACGGCTGAAAATTGAGCAATGATAAATAAAATTATCAATATGACATTTTTATTTCAACAATATTTAAAATAATGTTTCGATTAATAAATGTTTAGAAGCGTAGTTAAAATTACAATCCGATATGAGAAAATGTAAGTTATTATTATAAATTGAATTGCACATTTTAGAAGTTCTATTCTAAGCAAAGTATTTCGATAAAGATAATTTAAATCTAGATGTCAATTAGGTCAAGACCACAATTAAAGTTAGACGTCAAATATCATTTGTAGTACTTATAATATAAATTTTGGAAAATGTACTACAAAGAAAAAGAGTAATTTTTCTTTAGAAAAGAACAATAATTTTTCGAACTTTTTCGAACCTTTTTTGTAAGACGTCAAGTCCCAATCTGGTACACAATACATCAAAGGACTTAGTAATGAGTTGTAAGAACATTCATTAAAGTTGAAATTGCATTTTTGGCCTGTAAAGGCTCAATCGAATCAAACATACGATAATAAGCAATGTTCCTAACAACATAATTATGCCAAGGAGCGTACCTAATACACCTTAAGTCGGCATATTTGATTGGGAGCATACGAAATCAATAATTGCACTTGTCGACTTAATAACTGACGACACTGTGGGTTATGGACAGGTGATCACTTTATAAAACTTCGCGTCACTATCTAAAATTCACGTTACATAAACAAACATGCAACTGAATCGAACTGTGCCTAGAAATCATTAATATTTAAAGCTAAATATCTGCTTTTTGGCCGTGTGGTGACGGCAGAGTAGAATACAATTGTCACCACCCTAAATCTCTCCCGTGGGTGTCGTACAAGGCGACTAAGGATCAATCAGTGATGAGGAATGGGCAGCAGCGTTCGTCTTATACCTACCACCTAGAAAAGTACTGCGATTTTTGTGCCCGATAAATGGCAATAGGCTCGCCACCTATTACATGGGACCAAGCAGAATTGGCGAAGCGTTGGTGCTAGTTCACCTCTGCCTACCCCTTCGGGGATATAGGCGTGAATTATGTATGTATGTATGTAAATATCTGATTCTGGGCAATCTCGCTTCGTGGTTGGCCGCCCTATATCCCTGCGGCTTGGAGTGTGACCAAGAGCCATTTTTAATGTCATAAAAAGAAAATTATCAATAACATTAACTAACTCGATTCGCCTCATGATCGGCTAATGAATTATCACTTCCAATTCGATGGCCATTTTATAGATAGAATAGCAAAAGGAATTAAGACAAAAGCAGTGCCGTAAAATGTTTATGACCCAAGTCACGCTATCGGCAAAAGGCCTCTTGATTAGAGAGCCTCTGCGGTGGCGAGTTGCGCAGGACCAGTCAACTAATTTAATGTCTCACGCGAGGATTGTAAAACTAAGCTGATTGGCGAGCTAGATAAATGCAGTGTAATGAAGAGCAGAAGGAGATGTGCACGGTTATTAGAATAACAACAAACACAGCCCTGTCAATTGAAACGGTAATTAGAAAAGGACAGGGTTTACTTTTCTAAGTAGCGCGGGCCTACTAAGACGATTTAATTTGTAGGTGTTATCTTATATTAATTATTACTTTTGCTTTTTGGACGTTTTGTTGCGTCCGTTTTAGTTGTTACAACCTGTGGCCGTTGTGGTGAACCTGTTATTATAACTGTCCTGAATCATTGTTAATGTGACAGCTTCCGTTTCGGATCTATGTACCGTTCAGTGAACTGTTTTGGGCTTTGTTACAATTATATTTTCAGTTATGCTCATTGAAAGCGTACTACCAGAATTATAATTGCGGTCTTTCTTATGGTTGATACATAATTTTATGAAATAAGATCTCTGACTCTGACGCGTTTAGAATGAACTTCAGGGGTCAGCGCTTCGTTCGCAAATCGTGTCATGGGTGGGTTTTGGAGACCCATTATCATAGACTGAGGCATACTGCGCACTCACCTATTCTCCCTTGGACACGAGGATTTTCTATGACTAGATTCATAAATGTATTGTAATTGTTACCGATGCTGAGCTTAGATATAATAAATATTGTATAAACGAACTTTGATTCACAATCTTGTATAGTCTTTCCAGCAAACCTATTCGCAAATTCTTTTGTTTCATTCACCCTATAGAACATATCTGTATTTCGTTGTACCTAGGTAGTTAGCAAATTGGTGCAGAGTTAATTGTCGGAATAATTTAAAATCTCTGTGGCGCTTAATGGCATTTCTCTGTTTGTGTCTAAATATTTCACTCCACGGGAATTAATTGAGACTTAATGCGTTTAAAAGGGAACAATTCGGACTATTTATGAAATAAACCTTTTTAAACTATTGAGACATTAAGAAATAGCAAAATACTGCTAGCAGTCATTAAATAGTGACTTAATAGAACACTAGTACATTCTTTAAGGGCTGAGAACAGTAATTTATTCTATATTTCAGATACTTAGATGAATAAAGTCTTTTCTAAAAAATACCCTTTGTAACCTAATATTTATTTACTTAGATTCCTGAATTTCCTCTGCTTGAAGCAGAATACCTCGGCTTGCCCTCTATTACACGGGACCTAATATAAGCTGGCGAAATCGAAGCGTGATTTTATGTATGTATATTTTAATGACAATATGGTTAATTTATAATACGGATGAATTCTCTTTCCAAAAAATTAAATTAAATATTTCCTTAGCTCATTCAATAAGATTTGACAGCTAGCATGTAATTTACTGCTGCGAATGGCAGTTACACAGCGTTTATATCTCAACATAACACATCTTCTTGAACCAAAAGACAACAGCTATTAAGCTGAAATACGGCTTTTAGTCTACTTTTAACCGAGCCGGCTCTCATCAGCCTGGCTTACAATTAAACGTTCCGAAAACCGAATTGGATTACGCATTAAGGTTTCTTATGGGAGACATAAAATTGTTTCGGCTTCGTTACGCCGACCGCTGGATGAATAAAGACGTGATTAAATATAACTCCCGCCCTTAAACTGTATCAAACACACACAGTTATGAACATCAATAGAGGAAACAATTACCCTGGTGTAACATACAACATTAAGTTCCCTAGTTTACGATGCGTTATTTTCAATTAAAAGTTTTATTGACTTAAGAAGTGTTCGTTAAGAATGACTTACTCTGAATGTGAGGATTAATTTATTGTGAGGAGAAATGTAACAGGCCAGTCTTACGAAAGTGAAGAGTCCAACTCTTTCGTTTAGGTTATGTTATCCTTTTGAGTCGTACTGTTTGGGGACTAATATAGTTGGCGAAATGTTGATGTTAATTCAATTTGAAATATACTGGAGTTGGAATTTATGAATGGTTTTTTTTTTACTTTCATGGTGGTTATTATTAAATTTGAAACTAAAAGAAGCAATAGCAAAATTAAAATTTAAGACAACCAATTCACATAAAAAACAATATTTTTGTATTGCGATTGTTGTGAGGTCAGAGCATAACATAAGAAGGTGTGTTTTTTAATTAGGTACGCGAGTTTATTCTGGTATTTATATCACTGTTGCTGCCAATTGTTTTACATTGTTTCTTCATATAAAAGTGACTCTTTAGAATTTAGAAATATTGCCAAAGACAAAGCCGGTGTTGCAGTGGCAGTGGCAGATTGTTTATTATTTCACTTTTTTATTTAAACATTTTATAAATATTAGAAAAAACATTATACAGATAATAGAGGCAAATTTTTGTTTAATATATTTTTTGATCTTTTTGATTGCATTGGCTTTTCGGGTACACCAATAAGGGGCGCGTTCGCCTCGTCTTACTCAAAGGAATTGAATTTGTAAACAATAACTCAAACAGCCGGTATCATTTCATCAATCGTAACACGCTATTAACTTGGCGTTAAAAATAGAAGTTCGATTGTTCTTTGTTTTAGTGCCGGAGAACGAAGGCCTGAGTTCCAGACGGACACCAATAAACTTAACCGATATTCTGTGTATTTGCCGTACAAAAACATGCCTTATTACAGGGCCCCTAATACTCATTAAAGTTACAGTTAGCCCCCTTAATAGTTAATCCCCGTAGGGGTAGACATAGGTGAACTAACCCACGTTTCCCCAAATAGGTTAGGTCCCATGTAATGGGTGGCAAGCCTTTTGCCATTTATCGGGCACAAAAGTCGCAGTACATTGCTAGGTGGCATAAGAGAAACGCTGCTGCCCATTACTCATTGCTGTCTTACTGCAGTCAAATAACGGTAATGAGTACTTAACGTCAAAGAATGACAATTCAAAACTAGTCGCTATTCTTGCCGGGTATATGGTCTAGATTTGAATAAAAAATTTTGACATTAAATACTCTCTCTCTCTGAGTGCGGCAGTTAACCCTTAGTCGCCTTGTACGACACCCGCGGGAGAGATGGTGGTGGTGACAATTGTATTCTGCTCTAAAGCAGTACTATTTTTAGAGTAGGCCGATGATGACCTTGACCTGCGATTGTGTAAATTAAGCAATGTTTGCTAATGTCGGTTATTGGATGGGTGATCAAAATAAATTGTCTCGAGTTCCTCTGTCATGTTGCTACGCGATGAACGAATTGAGTGGAATGAAAACATTCCAATCCATACCACTCAACGTGTTTGACTTAAGTTTTACAGCCAGTCGCCTGCCTGACACCAACCCTCTTAGGATAATAAATGCATATTAAAGAGAAAATATTTTGTGCAGCTTATCTTAGTTTGAGAGATGAGCTCGAATATAAAATACAATATTGACTTTTGTCCTGATTAACATTATTCTGAGAAGTGTCAATACTTTATCACCTTGGTCCCAGCCTATTATTATTTGGCTCCGTCCGGCCAATCTTGGGTCTTATTGGACTCAGACGGAAAAGAATGATGGACGATCCAATTCGGATTTTAACCCCGATCGACTTTTTTTCGCTGGCTTCCTGTTCGGAGAGGGATTGCAATACCACTACTATTGGTTTATGATAGTACGAAGATGGTGATAACAGTAATAAAAAGCTGCCAGAACCAATTCGAGAAAGTGTGTTAGTGAGAAAATAATATGAATATAGATAATTTTCATTCCTCACATCAAGGGTGAGGTTACTGGAAAAGATTGATAATTAGTCACCGAATTTTATTTTTATTTTCTTTTATTTAAATTTGTTTGTGCAATAACATTTTATTATTTAATAATTACTTAATTGAATTAGGCTTTGATGAAGAATCTATTTGTGTGAAAATCGAACCTATTTTTCATTTCAGTAATTTAATGAAAAATATGTTAGGTTTTAAGTTAATTAATTTTGTTAGATTTATTCATTTCGGAATCTTGTCATAATGGTCTTAATCAATTTAATTTATGTCGTTAGTATAGTTAATATACTTAGTTGTTATTATTGACATACGAAAAAAAGACTAATCATAATAAAATCAGACTATGGAGTATGAAATGAAGTACCTACGCCCTTTTAATAGTGCAATAATTAATAGTATAATTTAATTCCTATCCCCTTTTTAATAAAAACTCAACCATTCTTATAACACCGTTTGAACTGTTGAACGTCGTTTTGAATAAGCTGGCTAAAAATAGGTTGGGGAAAAAAAATTCTTCGCATTTTATATGAAAACTTAGGGCATTTTTTCAAAGATTATTTACCTACATTTAATAACAGTATAATAATTATTATTTATATGTTCTTTAACTTGGACTCGTAGTAGAGGCGGTGTATTGTTTTACTTGTGTCGTTTTAGTACGGAACCAATATAAATCAGGTGCCGTCGACGGATGCAGGTGGAGGGCCATAGGGTAGGTACCGTTCACTCCATTGAAACCTTAAATCAAGTCTGGCATTGTCTGAAATACTGTTACGTAATTGTCACTCAATGATAAGTGAAATCTTTCAAAATGCCCAGTTATCCTTAATTTATACTGTACATTTTATTTAGTTTTCTTTTTTGAGGGGTAGTGTCTAAAGTTCGAGACAATTTTGTGTAATTGGATATGGTATTGACTCTGATATCCGCGTCATGGTCATCTCATTCCCACCTCAATATTATAAATTTTTCGAACTTTTTCTAAACACAATTTTCTTTGTACTTATCTCGTTACAGTTAGAAATATTGGTCCCATTATAGCAGCAATGTTTAGATAGTTTCTAGATAGTATGCATTTATCACGTATAGATGAGATGAGCTTTCCGATTCTATAGAGTTAACAATTCCAGCTTTATTCCAGGTTGAAATTTAAAAAAGCACTTCGGTATAGCTCAATATTCTAATATATTAATAAAATAATCACTTTAAATATAAAATACGATCAGTTTTTGATAGACATGACTTTTAACTGTTGTTTCGATAGTTTTTCGTTTGTTTATTTTGCGGATAACACATAAAGTTTCATGACCCAACCAATCCCCTTTAATTCATGTCATCAATCAGACCGGAAAGGTGCTAGTGATGAATGAATGTTCAATGTTACACCGATAACTTCCCGGAATCAACTTAAAGGCCATTTAAAGACTAGTCTACGAAATCCAAGCTCGCATATCAAGCCACGTCATTTAAGTATAATCAAGAGCTAAGAGTCACGTTAATTTTATTCACATTTTGATTCAGTGGCTAATGGACGCGCAAATGAGGGGCTTAATTTTCGCATAGTTGCTCGCATCTCGATATAATCCGATGTCGGCCGTCAGATCATGTCACAATAATTGCAGTGCAATAATTATCAGCGGTATAATAATCGATATCATGTTAATTTATTACGCTGTGTCCAAATAAGGCCGGACGCAGGTGAAGGAATCGGACGTTGCCCAGCCCGCCCCGTTAAGGAATCATTGTGTTTACAAGGAAACAAACTCTGAAAAAATAAACATTTCAATGTAAACAATAGTATTGGACGCAAGACTTACAAAGAACAGTTGTGAAAAAGCAACAGCGAAACGCTTTAATCGGTTGGGTTTACCGATTGCATTAATTTGTACCCTTCAAATATTTTCAGCATTTAAATAAGTGTAATTATTATATTACACCATCCCGTCGCTGGCTATAGGCCAAAAGGTCCCAGGTTCGAATCCTGGTAGGCAAATGCTTGTGATGGACAGAGACATTTGTTTCCGAATAATGGATGTTTATTATTAATTGTACTTTTATCATTTTAAATTTTGTTCCTCATCTTTTAACGATAAAAAATACTAATGCTACTTACTGTAGGCTAGGTAAGTGTAAGAAAAAAATATTTATTTTTGAATTTCTCTCGACATCTAAATTTGTTAGTATTTTTATGAAGATGATCTTTTTGCCTGTAAAATAACTGAGGATATCCGGGCAATGTCCTTAAACTGTTACACAATACATTAAAATTAAAGGTTGCCATAAAAATCTTGGCACGTATATTAAGTAGAGCTAGCAATCAAATTGTCAATCGCAATAAAACTTTCTTAGTCATAAACCGCATGTAATGATTATTGCATTTTAATTAAAACGTAAACAAAGTTGCAGCCTTTCAACAAATTATATAATAGCCCATTGCACTTACTGTTATGACTACTTATGGCCAAGTACTGCTTCAAATAAACGGTTGATATTTATATTTCTTGAACCTTTTGTGTGTTTATACGCATTTGATTGCAGTATTTATATTTTGTATTAACATAATAAAATGTGACAGTTATAAATACATTTCATAGCACGTGCATTGCAATAAGCGATCGAATTAAGTTTAATTACCTCGAACGGTACTACGCCTATACGACATCACTAGTTTTTGAAGTCTTTACTTATTTATAGATCTCACTTTACAAAAAGTAGCAATGCATAATTTTATAAAATCGATAATTTTATTCATTAATACAATAATTCAAAATCATTTAAAACAATTAATATTTTTAAAACCCTTAGCAGACTTCAGCAAATGGTTATGTAGATTCAGATTTCATTGTTAAATAACTTATATAACTTTCAATTCTAATGTTATATATGTTTAGAGAAGATACATGTTTAAATGCCTCTGGTTCAGGGGGCCTTGATAGGTAGACAGTAAGCTATTACGGATAAATAATCATAATAATTTTTATCTAAGAATATATTTATTTCAAAAAAAAGTGGTCAGTAAAATCATATCACACGTACCCCTACCAAGATTCGAACGAGGGTCTTCTTTGTCAATGATTTGGTATACAGAAGACCCCATTTTCGGAAGGGTGACCATTAATTCTGTCTGCCATTACATAATCTATTATCGAATCATAAGCAACCCCACAGTTGGATCTAATGTTAATTTAAACACCCATAAGCAAACATATTCCACTAATGACAAATAGATGAACTATTTTGTAATTATTAATACGGGTTCCTCACTCGCGGCGATTTCTGCCTTCATCAATCAAGGGTAGCCACTATGTGGTGGCGGCATCTCTCTTCAATGGCAAGAATTAGAAAAGGATGACTGACGGAATGATTGAATAGTTCAGCTTAGGCCTCGTTCACACGGTTGCCTTGAGGGGTTGTTCAGATGCGTAATCAATTTACTTCAGCGATAGTGGGGCCATGTTGAGGTAGTAATAAAACATAATGCTAAGGTACAGCAAAATGTTTATTTATAGAATTTATGTTACATGAAAATAAATTTACATTTGGTTTTTATCTGTACAATATAAATTTTGGAAAAATCTTTACTAAACAGATGATGTCACAAAATTTTTAAACCAGATTTTCTGTCCTTTTTCTGGGTTCTTCTTACAATGTTATGATTGATGAATAAAACCCAAGAATACGTTACCTCTTTTTAATTTATGTTACCTACGTTATTTAGTTAGTTATGTTGCGTTATTTGCATTTTTATTAAATAACTTCAATGAATTTATTAAATTTAAAACGGAGCGGTGAGTAAGGCAGTATTAGCAAGAGGCAAGTTGGGAAGTAGTGCCGGTGATATGAAAGTTGAGAAGTAACAGGTTAGAGTTTCGAGAAGGGTACAGGAAACCAATCCATAAAGGGTATGTCCTCCCTACACCGAGAACCAAAGTCCCAGAACCGAGATGTTCAGAATTGCTTGCTATTTTTTAGTGGGATATTATGAACTAGAAATGGAATTCCCCCTGCCTCCTTAGGCGTAAGGGAACAATGCCCTGCCACATTGGGCCACCTTCCCTTACGTCACGTAGGGAGAAGGAAAATTTAATTAAAATCAATAGATGATCAACTCAATTGACAGAGTGGGGTGCATTCAAAATCACAAAAATCTATATTTTGTAGATACCTAGCTTACGGGCCGTAAGTACCAGACCAGACCGAATGCGGATCGTTGTTTTTCAATACATTCAGTGCTACATGCATTGGACAGAACTTGTGAGATAAAAACTTAAGAAAATGCCGATTCGACATCCCGTTACAGTGATTAATGTCGCGTAGATGCGCTGCAGAAGCGTAAATTAAAACATAAAATTAGCGATCGGCAGATAGGGACTCCTGTTTCATTAAAAAGTAATGAAAACTTCCACGGAATATTAATTGATCGAGTTATAAAATGGAAGCAGTAAAAATATATTACTGCGCGTAGGACAACTGGTTTAAGAAGATAACTAACCAAGAACATCAAATTAGAAATGAAATTCCTCAACAAATGATACACGTAATCATCTTGGGGAAGTAAGATTTCATCATCAAAGTCACATCATCAACAGTCCTTTAAATGTCCCAGCGCTTTAGCGTAAATTCCGAAGTACGGATCATCTCTAGTTACTATTACTTTGATTATAGGTATAAGTTTTAGCATAAATTATATAAAATTACATACATACATATACATACATACATAAGTCACGCCTATATCCCCGAAGGGGTAGGCAGAGGTGAAACTAGCACCCACTTTTCGCCAATTACGTTAGGTCCCATGTAATAGGTGGCGAGCCTATTGCCATTTATCGGGCACAAAAGTCGCAGTACACTGCTATTGCTAGGTGGTATAAGAGGAACGCTGCTGCCCATTCCTCATCACTGATTTATCCTTAGTCGCCTTGTACGACACCCACGGGAGAGATTTGAGGTGGTGACAATTGTATTCTATTCTGCCGTCACCACACGGCAAATTATATATATAAAATTATATAGTAAAATTATAAAATTATATATAATTAGTATAGTATAGTATAGTATAGTATAGTACCTAATGCGGGAACTGCAATCCAGGCGGCTGACTATACCACACGGTCAATCAGGACGTTAATATATTTCTGGTCACCTTTCCAATAATCGTCCTCAGCGGATATCAATTAGTATTCACAATCGCCGGTTGGGCTCACTAGCTATCAGTAGTTTTACTAAAAAAAACACACGGGTACGAATTAAGTAACCGCCTCCGTTTTTTCGTCGGTTAAAAAATAATTTCACGACGAGAAGATTACACGCAATATTCGCGAATAATTTTTACACAAAAACTATTACGTAGAAAAGACTATTAAGTAGGAAAGGAGACAGTTGTCAATCATAATCATCGACAAACTAAATAACATAGGTAGGCGATCAGTCAACGGCTCGAAACCTTTATTAAGATAAGTAGACATTCTGAATATATACAAACAGATAATTGCAGTCCAAAGGAACAGTAATACAAGCGTGCTATTATTTTACGTATCCCACTTGACATCCAACCAATGCAAACAAAGTCATCCAATTTTTATTTAATTTACTACTTGGAAGTTAATTACAAAATTACTCAACTTGACACGCATCATTTTGAATACTTATAAGTATGTAGAAATTTTGCCCTGGGTGACAATTTTAAATATTCCAAGCAAACTCAAAGCTGCTATTACAATGTGTTTACTATTATTACAATGTACTTACAAGTTATAAAATTTCCTTTTTGCTTACATGGTATTCGTATTAATAATATATATTATTACTAAGCCTGTTTACGATCGAAGAGCACTCATATTCAAACATTTACAATTATTATTGCTTGAAGCAAAAGAAGATAATATTGCTTTCTCATTATTATTTTATTCAGATCACGATCATATGAGAATAAAGAGATAATATTATAAATGCCTCAAAATATTATTTTAATATTTGTTATTATTTATTATTGTTATTATTCATATTATTATATTTGTTATTAACAAGTAACTAATTAAGTATACTCGTAACTGTCATACTCGTAAAAATCTGACGAATTTTTTTTTAACAGTAATTTCATTGATTTATCGTGTACGTTTATTTATTTAATTTTTGATGATCTGAAACTGAATTAAAAGTCGCGAATATAAATAAAAGCGTTTAAAATAAAAGAGTCCTATTGTCAGTTTCGAAGCTACTTGGCATAGTGTAGGTGTTTTTTTTTTAATTTTGAGAGAAAATGATTTATACGGACTCCCGCTATTTTTGTTTATAAAGTGATCGCGGCACACAAAGCGCTGAGATCGGTATCAGGTAACATAAATGCGTTCAGCATGACGCGAGAAGTTTGACACATAACACACCAGATAACATCTTGAAACAGCTAATGTTTTAAACAAACTCTTTTATGTGGGCTAACTTAATTTTGTGAGAATAAAAGAGATACCACTTAGTTTTGATATATCGATGTGAAATATCCGTTTGTTTTTTTTTCTTGTAAGAAAAACAGACGGTGTTTACTGTTAGAATAGAGGTCCCTATTAGTGAGTCGACCTCTAAAAAAAATAAAGTATTTGGCTAATAGTTAAATATAAAAGACAACAGAACTCAGATTACATGAGTAATTTGAGTCAGTCAGATCAGTGCTTTGTCACAGTGTGTGGTTCCGCAATGGAATTTGCGCTTATGAATGAATATGTTAAATTAAAAATCATTAGACTGTATAATCGGAGATTCGTGGATAACGTGATATATCTGCACGTGTGTCTGCAGTGTGAGATGTGTTTCTTCTGGAGAATCAATATGGCACAAAATAATACTACTCTATCGTCAGTATCACATCAAAATACACGACCTCTATTAAAAAGTGACAAATAAGAGCGCATTATTTACCACGTTCAAATAGTACAACGCTGAATGTCGGCTTGACTCTTGACAGCTACTCTTCTAATGTCTATTCTGTTTAATATCTTTAATCTTCGTTTATGAGCAAATACTATGACCAAGAGCTTTAGTGTTCACCACAGCGGGCAAAAACAGGTGCGTCTGAATACCAACTATCGTGGAAACACGTTGCAAAACTCTTACTCTCGACAAAGTGGCTTAATAACTGACGCCACCACCAATTACTTTTTTTTTCACAGAGAACGTATTACTCCCAATAATTGTCAATTTATTCCTGACTCTATCAAAATTTTATAAACAAACGTACACTGTATTCTGCTTCTACTACGAACACTAATTCCAATCGTTATAAAATACATAAATTAAATATAAATTAATATTGGGTAAGGAAGTGAGATACAATGCCTTTGTAAGCCAAAAATCCGGTTTTCTGATTTTTGTCGCTTCGGATTAGTTTAATTAATGATCCTATAACGAGCTATGCCATATTGGTGAAAATTATAAAAAGTGCACTAAAATATTCCGTATCTCAATTGTTACTTACGAGATCGCATACATAGATATAGCTCAGTTCATTTATTCCTGCCACTCCAGATCCCAGCTTTTTTGAGAATATAACAGATTTAGTGACGGAATGTTCTGTTTGATGTGCTTAAACAAATAATTAATGAATCCATCTTGCAACAGTCTCAATCGAATCCCCTTATGTACATTTGTTAACAGATACCTAACTTACCACATAGAAAAAGAGATCAAGAAAATTTTAAATAATTGATGCAGGACTTGATAATATAATTTATCTGATCTCCTTTCTTTGCATGTAATTTTACTATCAAGTATATTATAACGTTCAAATAAAAAACACATTAATTTAAGGCTCCTCTTTTTCTTGCATCATTTTTTCAATTATGGAATTGAAAGGAAAACGCACTGCAATTATTCATTGCACAGCATTTGATAGTATTGTAACTTTATCAATTCAACAGTTTCAGTGCACACATCAATTCCAACCGAATCAATTTAAAACAAAGTACACGCTACCTCTCAATCAGCACATAGATATCTAATAGGAGTAATAATAAAATACCTTTGCGCCAGCACGGTCATCAAGCAACAATAAAACTCGGTCCTAAGCGAGTTCCCTTAAGAACGCCTTACCTGCATACGTTAGGATTCCACGCGGCACTTAAGCCTGTCTCACCTACAGACCCGTTGCCCGTATTCTATTTGAAACATAAAAAAATAGACACTGGATAATGTTAGGATCTAGTCTTGGGCTAAGATAATGCGTAGAGTGGTTACTAAGTAAATAATTTTCGCCTCGTAGATTTTGTTGCGTGGCGGTCATGATTAAAATAGACTTTTTGGCATGGCGGTAGAAATGTAACTGTTGATGCCGTGATATATGTTATCAAGCGTAATATTTTACGATTGTTGATATCAAAGCAAAATAATGAATAAAAATTTTGCAGAATTATTTTCCTGATGATTTTTTGCGGTATAATATTTTTTCTGGCTGATATGCAGTATTTAAATAATAATCAAACAAGGATTTTTGATAAGTTTCTTTGTTTCTCTCTATGGTCTCTATGGTCTTGATGCGGGATGGGAAAAGAAATAATTTTTCGAAATTCTTTTTCTAACCACCAAAATCTTTGTACTAATTTTTCTAACATTTATATAATGTTAAAATTAAAATCGAATAGTACACTAGTCAAGATAAACTGTATTATATTTGTGTTAACACTTGTAACTAATCAAATTAATCATTCTTAATAAGGCAAAAACAATAATAAGAAATTAAACCATGTCTATGATACATTTTCTAAGAAAGGACATTTGCTAACACTCGGACACTTTCAGTGTCGTCTAACATAAATAGGTAAATAAGTTTCAGCGGTTTCTCTGTTGTAAAAGTTTATTAGTGGCCAGATGTATGCCACAAACCAGTCGGAGCAGCTGATTCTTAGACGTCTATTAGTGGTGCCAGCATCTACATGCAAATTGTTTTCTTACCGCAACGAGTCTTAAGGTATTAGGATTAAAAATGTGACACGTGTTTGGAAAGAGACAAACAACTTTCAATAAATTCAAGATAAGAACACTTCTTGAACTTTTTCTTTGAAAAAATCCCTCCAGATTTCTGTGTGTAGTAAGAAAATTGTTGTTTTAAGGCGTCGTACAGTGTGTCATAAAAGTTGTTTTGTTTTCTGCAATATGCGCAATTATATGCATCCGTTTGACGCATTCAAATTGGAGCTTTTTGTATTACAAGTATGTATCTAAACAACTTGGACTATCATTAACTCCTTATAGAAGGATGATGTTGTTTTTCTGAGGCTCAAAGTAATGTGCAGGTATGATGTCGCTTCGCAGGACACGACTACAATTAGCTCGTCTGCTAAAGGAATTGCACCTGTTAAAACTTTAATAATTGCGCTAAGCTAATTGTTAGCCCGACTAGTTTTGTAGTAACTAATTAATGCAGTTCCGACATGATGCTATTCAAATAGATAGGATGCTGGTTTTTTATCGGAAATATATAACGATTGGTGACTTTGATAGTAGGAATGGCATTTGCGGCAGTAAATTTTTGGGAAAGCTTATTTTAAGAAAATAATTGTAATATCACCACGAGCACTTTCATGTCCCCAATAATGGGGTACAGGCCTGCCTTAAGGATTAGATATAGAATATAGAGAGATTAAGCCATAACTCATCACCATGGCCCAGTGGGTTCATCGATATCAACGACCGTAGATACAGACCTTTTGAAACACGAACGAACTTGAAATAATGTATTTTTGTCACCCGTCAAATGACCGGTATAAATAAGCGATGCTTGAAAATTTTACCACCCTTCAACACTGTTCTCCTTTATTAATAATAATAATTATAGAATTCAAATGTCATCCATTAAAAAAAAATTAATAGCCCAATAATACGAATGAATGAATGGATCGTCCTTCGTGAAGGCCGCGCGCTCAGTGGGTGTGAGTGACCTGTCAAGCGAGCGTGCGCGCGCGCCGCGTGCGTCGCCTGCGCCGCCATGCGCCAAGTTAATTACCACCACCAATAAGTCGCTCCGTCAACATACTTATTTTTAATTTATGAATTGTTCGCGAATTCTTCTGCATCAAAAAGAGATCAGTATCGGATTTTTCGAGCCCCAGCAAAAAGATGACCTTGATCAAAATGCCAAGATTAATTCCAACTAGGCGTTTTATAACTAGAACCTGCAACGGCACGGGTTCTTCTGGCTAATGCCTTTTTCGGTATGATGCCGGTTGGTATTCTACACTTTTTGCTAAAACAAAAATCCTAGGACGGCACCGAATTCCTGCACCTTATATTGCAATGACAACGTTTAATAGTCGATCGAAAAAATTATCGGATGGTACTTAAGGCTTGCAAACTTGTCCAATGTTTTTCTTAATCAATGTTTATTGGTCTGTTTTTACCATCGTAAAGCACTAAATACTTGAAATAGTTATATAGCAAAATCAGCACGGTAATTGGGATGTCAATTAAAATATTTGATACGTACTGGAAAGGCGAAAATACCATCCTTCATTTTAAGTAATGCTCGCATAAAAGAAAAAACGTGTAAGTAGGTACGATGTTCTGTGGCCAGCCTTTGATTGGTCGTCGAACTTGTCAATGTGGGAGATCAAAGCCGGCCGCTGGCCCTTGGCCCAGCATATCGCCCGTAAAATCTTTGTCATTCGCGCTTGAGCCGACGGGGAGCGACGTCCCGGTGAAACAAGCGCCGCCGCTGTTGGCAATTAACGTAACCAAAGATCATCAATAAACATCTTTATCATTTCATCGCGACTGACATCGCCTGTGCTTAAACAACTAGGGACCTGCATATTATAACTTTTGAATATTCAGTCACGCACGTCTTTCAACACGCTCCGACCGCAAGGTCCCATGTTGCACTTTTGCTCGTTTTGCACAGCTCCCGAGGTATACGTGTCGGTTATAACAAGTTCAAATTGAACTATGACGCACTCACATACGTGAAGCGATCACAGATTCAATAATACGGGTGCACAGTTAAGACGGTTGAAAGCTAAGTTTTAATGATCAAGTGCTGTATTTTAAAGCGTGCTCGACCAATTATGACCATTTAAACGAATGGACTGCACGTATGACGAACCAGAGACGGTACAAACGAAGCTAGCCGTCAAGCCATCTACGGTAATCCGCTGTTCGATCAATGTCGGCCTTTTGATATTGTTTTTCTTTGAAATTTAGAAGCAATTCGAAGGTACTGCTTTAATACGGCGAGCGGCAAAATCGTCCGATTACGATAACGATATCGCATAATCCTGTTTGTGTAGGTACCACTAAATATTTATGGGTGAGCTTAACGAAGCCTATGATTGCAGATGACATTTATACGTGAGCATAGCAGCCTGTGGGCTAATAATCTTTTAGATAGAGACCGTCTTGCTTCCTTCATTTAGAAACTGGAAATTATTCATAGTTCGTTTATCGCGTACGAACAAGATCGTGGGTAGCGGGCGAGAGGATCGATTGCGTGGTAAGATTCGAAATTCGAGTTGCGTCTGAGACTCACGTAAGGGACTCATGCGCAGATACAAAGAGATACGCGATGCTGATCATGCGCATTGATAAATTGATCACTTATAATGTATATCAGTTACTATGCGTGTGCCGTGAGAGAATATTATTCTGTTCCACTGAAATGGGACAGTTTGTATGTAATAATTCCGAATAACTCAATACGCATCCAAGCGGTTAGACCTTCTGTCAGTTCAGCATCTTCAGATAGCGACTATCTAACTGATAAAATCAAATAAGGAACAGAGTTTGCAATAATTTAACGGTTATGTAATTTATTACGAGGAGGAATTATCAGAGGTCGTGAAATAACGACTAAATAGAATACAGAAAGTACCCCGACTAGATTAGACAGCAGGTTACAGTATTCATCACCCTCTTTCACATTCCATGAGTGATGTAAGTGCATATCACTGGCGTTCCTGGCACGGTTGCGAGCAATATATATAATAAGAACATCAGTAGGTATGACAAAAGTCATACTGCACGAAATTCAGTATGGCAAAGCTAATACTGCATGACAGTTAATATGGCGATATTCGCGAAACTCCATCATCATTTCAGCCATGAGACGCCCACTGTTGGGCATAGGCTTATCTTTACCTCTAAATGAGCAGACAGAACTGAACAGAACTGCGTTGACACCAACATTTTACCCTATGTTAGGTTCCATGTAGTAGGAGTCAGGTCAATTGCCATCTACAGGACACGTTAATTGCGGTATTATTGGCTGCTGTGCGAGAAACGCTGGTACTGATCTCATAAAATTACTGTTTACTTGTGTTATTGTGGTAGGTGTGACTGTAAAAAAAATGTTTTGTCTAGGAAATATACTCACAGAATTAACATTTTAGCTGTCCACAAAAAATAGCAAAAATGTGCTGTGGAATATTAAAAGAGAATGTATGTAAGAATAATTTCTGAGAATCTCACGCGTTTTATTTCATTTCATGGTGTTTAGCCACGAGGTAGCCCGCAGCCCAGGTTCCTCCTCCCATTGTGTTGGACAATGCGCTGTAACTCCTCGCTAACGAGATCTAACCTAGGGCTAAGGCACAAGCGACGAGCGGCTTATAAAAATGTAAGAGTGAGTCCTATATATTTTTTCCCCTGTGGTGAGGGCATATCAGAATACAATCGTCATTGCCCCTAATCACTTCTGCGGCTGTCGTTCAAGGCAAACAAGTTAAAAACAGTGATGAAGAATGGCTCAGTGTGGGCTTATACCACCTAACAATAGCAATATATTGCGAACTATTGGTCATATAGATGGCAATAGCCATTATTTTAGATAGCATATTATGCCCTTTATTAAATGGGACATAGTGTAGTTTGCGAAATGTGACAATACTAATATTTTTTTATGATAATTATGTTTGCAAATACTATGTGCACGGTGTTACTACATATAAGTTTTTGGACGTGTTTTGGTTAAGAACCGTTAAATGTGTCACTTATTTGTTAATAATTTTATTCTCATCCGATCACGAAATGGACTCAACTTCAGTGATCGGATGAGAGCCGTTGTATTCAACTTGCATAAGTCGCCTTATAACGGAAGATATTAAATGAGGAGAGACAATTGTATTCTACTCAGTCTTCACAATACACCAAACACTTCTTGACCAAAACACGCTTTAAAAACTTTTTCTGATGACACCGTATAATCGTGTCATAGCAACTCAACACTATCGACTGTAACTTGCACCACAGCTCCTTGCCCGCAGCGTACTCACATTTGTAAAAACCATAATAAGCGCCCGCTTTTGGCATATTGCATTGACACACGATAAATATTTGTAAGATTGTGCTGCGGCGAGATTGCGCGATCACTGCGCTTGTAGCCCAAGGGCTCGGACACGCATGGGGCTAGACACCAGACGGTAGGCTACGGGCTTCCTGCAACTATCCACCGGATATTACATATCCGCTGACCGTTTTCCGCGGACCGCTTTTGATTGAACTAAATGGGATTGAGAAACTTAAGGTTCTTATGAATTCGCAATAGTAGGTGAAGACGTTGGTGGGAGAATGCAGCAGAAGGTGACACACAAGTGTGCTCACTACCTAAAACAACATGGGAATGAGAAACTTAAGGTTCTTGTGAATTTGCATGAGTAGGTGAAGAAGGTAGGCGGAGGTGACCCAAAACGCGCACACCGCCTAATACCAAAAAGGGGTGGTGTCAGGCAGACGGCTAGCTGTAAACCCTCCTAAATTTTCAGCAATATGGATTGGAATGCTGGATTGGAATGTTGTCAATCGCTCTCTCCATTTAGCAAGCATGGCCTTTCCATCTCTTTTCTAGTCATTCATTAATCTCTAGGAGCATTCCATGAATGGTGGTAAAATTAAACCTTCTATTGCCCTTATCCCGTTAAAATTGGAGTTGGTGCAGTAGGTATGTATTTTCTTCCATTCTCTTCTGTTAGCTGTCATCTCCTTGTTCACTCCATTTACATTCATGTAATTTCTGACGCAATCCATTCATTTTTACTACAGTCGTCTTCCGTTTCCTCACCACCCCACCCCTCAAATTCATTTTATCACTCTTTTGTATTGCGTGAGTTGTGTATGTATGTATGTGTATCCGTTATATGTTCTACCCAATAAATATTAACCGTAACTCAATGCCATATCATTAAAAGAGGTCTTACTACAAATTTAATTTGAATTTTAATTCGTACAAATAAATTGTAAATAGGATTAAATACCAACTTGGTCCCACGAAAAGGAGCAAAACACAAAAACCATTAACACGTGTGCGCTTAATAATCGATGAGTCCGTAAATTAATACTTTCATTTCTTTTTTAAGCTTTGTTAATTCAAGACGCGGAATGCACAGCGCCACCCTTAAAAAGCCTAATTTAATTTAACAGGTAGGCAGTTACTTTAATAATAGGCTAACCCCTAAATTACATAGTGCGTTAATAGCTCGCAAGCTATCAGCAATTCTTCATTTTTGCTACTGCTTTTTTTTGGCGTCTCATAAAAAATAGGGCCGCGCCCCGAATCTGGCTACTCCTTCCGTTAAATAAACGTTTGATCTGCGGAGGTACAGATATTTATTGCGGGGAAAAAAATATGTTCCGCTACAAAAAAAAACACGATTCCCTGGCTGAATTAAGGGGTGAATATTATAAATATTAGTTCTGCTTCCGAAAATGCTAGAAGTAAGTAGTAAGTACGTGTAAGAGACGAAAATCTTAGCATTCCATGGATTCCGTGCGGGTACCGGGTCCATAGTGGTGCAGGTAGGGAAGTCAGTGGTAGCGCTTTTAGGTTCAAGAGGCCTCTTGACAACGAGTCAACACTCTCCTTCGGCAACTAAGCTTCCCTCTCTGCTGATGTAGCAACTCAACCATATGACACAAAACCGTGAGTTTTAATGGGAGCGTTGAGGTTTATATTGTTATCTATAGGTACATAGTAGTACAAATATGCTTATGTTTGCTATCAGTCATTATGAGACACTGGATGTTGTGGAACTGGATGTATGAGATTGAACCATTTCGTGGGAAAGAAGAAGGCGATTTTATCATTTTGTATATTTTTATTATTCATTTTGCTTATTGAGGTACCTACCATAACTGTCGCAGCCACACAATATAAAATTAAGAAAAAATCACTACAGCACTATGATAAATGGTATATCAGGACTGCCGTCAAGAAAAATAATTACTAAGCATTGTTTAGTACTAAAAATAGTTGAGTACTCTTTGGTAGTGCGTATTCATTGGTCGCTTTACCCTGCATTTCTTAATTTGCTTTCACTGGCATACCTCTCCCTGCACTATAAAAGTAACAAACCAGCATTATTTTTCGAAAAATTATAGAGCGCTCGATCTCTTAGATATCTACGATCGGTAGCGTCATTAAATTAGAATGACTCCGCAGAAAGGGAATATTATTAAAAAACATGAGAGTTGTGATCAGGAAGCAGCTACGATGAGCACGTACACTCTGTGGAGTAGGTAAACTGCGATCTTGTTATTGTATTCCCAGTCAGTGTGTAATGATTTGGATTGGTGGACTTTAATGCGTTTGAAATAAGGGCGAGAGTGGGTATCAGCGTAACGGTAGTTGTCATAATTCTTGGACGAAGGTCGGCGAAATTACAGGGGTGGCAAGGAAAACTTAGCACTCCTTAGGTGTTAAAATTGCCATAATTTGAAAGCCGCACTGCGCCCCGCCTACAAAGCCTGCCGACTTTTTGCCCGGTCAAAAATTTTGAAACAATATTTTTTTAATGCTCTCTTCACCGCAACCCATACTCAAAATTGGATGATCAAATCTTTTGCTCGATCGATCGTGTGAAAATAATTTGAGAGCACCGTTCGATATGGTCAATATTTGATTCAGTGTTCACCCACCCGAACCACATTACGCAATCTTTTTTGAAATGAAGAATATCAATAACAATTATGGATTATTACAACATGTGGAGCATAGGGATTACACTTACTTATTACGGAATGTTTTTTATTTATTTACCAATATCGTCAATTTAGTTTAATTAATTTTTTTAATACAAAGTTATTTGTGGTTAGAAAAAGAATTTCGAAAAATTATGGCCGTGATGCGGGAATCGAACCCGCTAAAATCTTCTTTCTAACCACTAAAATCTTTGTACTAATTTTTCTAACATTTATATAATGTTGAAATAAAATCGAATAGTTTATAAAGCAAACCCAAGCTTAACCAAACGCACGGTATTTGTAAAAATATCTGCTTTGGAATGTTTGAAATTTATTTCTACATTGCGAGGGTACCCGTTGGCTTACAACGTGAAGTGTAAAGGTTAGAAGAATTTCGGAAAGTTAATTAGTGTCTTGGTTGGCCGAGCGGTCAGGCATCTGCCCGGACAGCAGCGGACGCGGGTTCGATTCCCGCATCAAGACCATAATTTTTCGAAATTCTTTTTCTGACCACTAAAATCTTTGTACTAATTTTTCTAACATTTATATAATGTTGAAATTAAAATCGAATAGTTGATTTTTTTAAATTTATTACATAGAAATTTAAACAAAAAATAAACATGTTGATTTTAATTCTGAGATGTTAGATCTGATATAAAGTAAACAACCAATTTTTCACCCATACTTACATCATGACTTGCATTTCACGGTCAAGATAGTAATGATAAATTGATTACTTTTTGAGTTCAAACGCCATCTCACTCTAATTATAATTACCAATATAATATTATAACAATGACGTCAAAAAATATAATGAACTACATACTAAAACAACTATTGTGAATGTGTACGTAAGAGCTACTTCTTTTTGTAAAACATGTATTACCCCCATAGAGCATTTAGTTTGAAAAGATTCCATAAACATTCCTTAATTACATTTAAAACCGAAAAATCATATATTATTATTTTCTAGTCATCCTTTTAAGAGTATCTATCACAGTGGGAAAAGTAGATCCTCAACTTTTATTAATCAATAACTAGCCAGCATGATAAAGGTAATATACTTTTATTGTTTTTAGGACCTCGTAGAAGAATTTAATATTCAATATATGTCTTAAAAACTTGAAGGGATTACAGTCTAGCTTTCTAGTATTGTAATTAAATAGCCCGGATATTGGTTTCTTATAACATTTAGATAAAAAATATATCATACAAAAACTTGTACCAAAATCACAAAGGAGTGCTGGCCTAACAACATAAAATAAAAATAACGCCTCTGTATCTGAATGCATAAGTTAAATTAAGTTTACTACGATCGATTCGACTCGGTTTAATATCGAATAATGGATAATCGAGCTCGTTTCACTCTTTACAATTGGGGCTAATCATTGATGAGGTTGATGGATTTATCACGAAATGTTTTTTTTTCAGTGTTGCATTTGTTTTTTGATATTTTTTCTTCATTTCATATGCTTTTAAATTATTTAGATTTTTGCATTTTATGTTAATGAAAATATAAATAAGCGTAAAAATATTATAATATAGTAAATAATATTAAGCCTGAATTTCGCTAAATGTATGGTCATCTACGATTTTCGGCATGACATACATTAGTAAAGTTGTTTCATAATTCATGTAGCTTAGATTAGTGCTTATTATATGTAGCTTAGATTAGTGCTTTGATATTTCGTTGTTAATTTATTAGCTCTTTTAATATTATATTATAACGACTTATTTTTTTTAGCATTATTTTCATATAAATTTTACAGTTAAGTAGTTATTGTAGCACATTTGCGAGCCCTTTTTGAAAGACATCACAGTATATTAATCATGCTTTCATGAGATTTTACGCGCTTTTGATCTGATTCGAAAAAAAAATGATGCGGTCATCTTTGTCTACCCGGCCGACCATTTCACGGTGATTTCAACTTTTCGTGCAAGTAGCAAAATATTTCATAAGTTCTCTCCTATGTTGATGATCGAAATTAGTTACATACATTCAGAAGTTAACCATTCGTGAAATTGGGCGTGTTTGCGGTGCGTCTGCGCAGACAAGTGTGGCGACAACAACCACGTTTACTTTGTTGTCCGTTACGGCAAATTGTGCAAAAAGGGTTCTACCTGAAGTTTGGTCAGTCACAGAAAAAGAAACCTTCAGAAACAGGGGCATTAAGGTCGAATCCGGATTGCGGCTTCATTTGGCGACGGTCTCGCTACATTACACAATATTCACAATAGGACCTCGTTCGTTCGATCTGCTTCAAGTGGAGTACTTTTTTCTATGTATCGAAGTCAACAAGACGCTCCTAAGGGTCTCGGCAAACTTCTAAACAATTGTTGCGTCACGGTCAATAAGGCACGACGCGTTTTTGTCAGGCTTTTTTCCTTGGGGTCTCATAAACCCCGTTATCAGCCCAATGGGTAATTTTCCCTACACTTCAGAAAAGGGTGCGACTGTTGGGGGACGGATTACGTTTAATGCTAATTCGGATCCGTCGATTCCGGTTAAACTGATTTGTAAGGCTTATTATACTCAGTATGTGAATTATTTACTCGATTTCATTACATCTAATAGTATAATGCTCACCACCCCCGCCTCACTCGTGGTTAACGTAAGAGGCAAATTAGTGTTCTATGAATATAGACGAATATAAACCAACCAGGGTTCTTTGATCATTTGAATATACCTACTGCGATTAACTCAAGCATGACTCGCCGTGTGGTGACGGCAGAGCAGAGTACAATTGTCACCACCCCAAATCTCTCGCGCGGGTGTCGTACAAGGCGACTAAGGGTTAAAACAGTGATGAAGGGGCAGCGGCGTTCCTTTTATACTCACTTAGCAATGTACTGCGACTTTCGTGCCCGATAAATGGCAATAGGGGACCTAACATAATTGGCGAAACGTGGGTGTTAATTCACCTCTGCTTATTCAATCGGGGATATAGGTGTGATTTATGTATATAGTAATATTGCTTTAATTGCTGCAGCCCGTTCTACGTTACTGTTTTATTCCTTAATAGTCTTGTACGACACCCGCGGGAGCTATTTTTTTATACTTAAACTTAATATTCTAACTAAGTTACGAAGTAGAATGATAAGCAAAATTTTAATTAATTCGCGAACTATCTAAAAATAAAACAGCGTGAAATTGATGAAAAGATTTTTTTGCTCACCCCAAATGTTTCCTGTTTTAACGCCTATTGTGTAATGTTCAAAGATTGGTTAGCTACAATTTTTTTTCTTTTACTTTTTTTTGTAGCTGACGAATGGAGGATGGGATTTGGTACCAAATGTATCTAGTGAGAAATTGCGCAATTCGTTGAATTGAATGCTTATTCACAAAACCTTTATTGGAAATTCGTCAATATCACGCCCCAGTTAAAATGTCCACATAACAAATAAACGACAGGGACACTTCAAATTTATACGCGTGCTTAGCGGTACAATCACGTCGCTAAGTTCCTCAAAAGAGCTCGTGCCATTAGAAAGATTTATATGCTACACAAAACTGACCGTAAACTCATTTCCGACTTTACAAATTCACACTAAATGCCCAATACCTGGGAAATAAATGGCATACCAATTATTCAATGACGCAGTGGTCCGGAAGTATTCGAGTATCTTTATTGAATTTAAACAAATATGAAACGAAAACGACTCAGCTCAGCAAAGAGGATTACATCGAAATCCTGTTTTTGTTTGTTTTCTTTTCCGTAATTCTATTGTAAATTTTAAGGTTCGCTCAAGAAAAAAGTGTTACATTTTGTACAAAACATAAATTATGGACACGGTGGCTTAACAATTTCCAAACGGCTTTGTACTAAGTTTTACAACCGTGTAGTGAAGGTTTAATTGTGTTCTAGTTAGACAATACGACTACACTTTAAATTACATTACCTTTGCTAAGACAAGCTCTAAAGAAAAAAAATGTGGTTAGAAAAAGTTCCAGAAAAAATTTAATTATAAAAATCAACTGTCATAGATAGACAATGGTGTTCTTTTTACAAACGAAACGGTCCAAAAAGCCGTGTCAGAACCAAGTAATCGCAGTTTCACCAATCCCGATGTTTGTCCCCGAATTAAGAACAGATAGAAACGGCGTCGTCAACAAGAAAGAAAAAAAAACTAAATCAAAACGACCAAAAAGTTACACCCTTGCGATTGGAATTATCACTTTTCGGTTCATTTGTCAACTGGCTTTGACTAAGATAATTAAGTTGTACGATATTTGAGCCAACTTAAGGTGTCGGCTCCTGTATCTCCGGCGTCATAGTTATCAAATATAACGCTATGAATGATTACCTGCGGCGTGCGTGAGAAAAGATAATGATTGCTAGGGCTACTTAAGAAGGAATCACATTTTTCCCATAAAACATATCCAGTTCTCCATTACATTAAAATGGGCCAATAAAACCTGTTCGCTGTGGTACTATGATTACGAATGTCAAATGATTGTTAACGATTTGTTGATAATGTTCCACTTCTACCTCTTTGTCGGTCTGAGCAAGAACTATCTAGAGCATTTACGTAACTAGGGCCATCTTTTTTAACGACACCTTAAGGAGACACTCTAATCAGTTTCATTTAATTAGTATAGTGGAATCAATCTACCTTCCAATTAATAAGTTGAAAGTGATATCGGTGTTTTTAGAAGTGAATGGTGGGCAGCAGAAGCGAACGATCGATCGTGACGAGCGATCATGTAGATTTGTAAATAAAAATTAAAATTTGTATATTAATTTGAACTGGGACTACATAAAGAGATTTCACTCCCGTGTATTTAAATGTCCGGCATTATTCTTTCTTACATGGGGATCACAGACGCTGTTAAGTTTATTTCAAATTTATTAAATAGTGGTCATGTAAATATTATGAAAATAAATTTGCATCACTGGACAGTAAAAAAACCGGCCCATGAAACGACTAATTTGAAAACTGTCTTTATTTTTCTTATATTTACTATACAAAATAAAAAGTTGATAAGGCATATCGACTTATATGTGATTTTGAACAAACATCATTTTATTTTTTATTTTCGTAAAGCTAGATCCATTTTGATTTTTGTTAGGCATTCGTTATCTTTCGTCTCAGAGTATTTTTTCTTATCTAGTAAAACCGAAAATGGTTATTTAACACATATTTAGCGCACATACAATCAACAAAATCTCAATAGCGTCTATCTATATAAAAAAATCGCCGTTAGATCTAGTGGTCAGTCCCTTCATTCGCCGACCGGATTTCCACCTGACTGGGGTCTCGCTAAATTATCCCCAACCCATTGTCCGAAGAGCGTCTTTTGCAGCCACATCAAAGATGCGCCGACAATGAACTCGGATTTAACGTTAGCGGAGCGAAGGCTCGTGCCTCTAATCCCTATTGATATAACGGGACGAAGGGAACAGAGTGCACCTTACTTCTTTTTATTGATTCCAAAGACCCTTATAAAATAGTACACCGTTATTGTTTGCCCTTTGATATTTGGAGAACGGTACTGCCTTTAGAATGTTACAGTTTCTGACATAACTGTATCAAATCCTCGCGCTTCCGAAACACAAGGGGCTTTGAGTTCAAGGTGAGAGGAAGCAATACATTACTTGCTATCGACGTTTATGTTATTGAATTACTTTCGGGATTGATTCGGCTCGCGGAAGGTTCGCATCTGCTGTGCATTTGTGTTTTTTCGGTCGACAGTTGTAGATCACTAGATGTGGGCGCTTAATTACAGGGCACGTTCAAAGATAATGTAATATAATCCTCATTGCCAACAATCGCAAGTGCAAGGTGGTGAGGCGCTCGCAGTGTACGCGAAAAAGGTGCTTTGATTTGGAATCGAAAAGGTGACTCCAGGTGTAAACATGGCGGCACGTTCCCCGCTAACCTTTCTAATGGACTAGTGAGTGGCGATGTCTCGCCGTATTTGGGTAGATACGAACTATATCTCTGATTGAGAGCAGATGTTCCAAGAAGGGTTGCTGTGAATGAAATTATGATTGTTGCCACGGTTTCTATACTTGCACTGTTTTGAAAGGACAAGGTGTACTTGCTTTTGTGCGCGGCATGTGCTACGCTGACTTGATAAGAAATATTAATATTATTAAATTTTATGAGCTTTTGCTTGGTACTTTTCGGTTTGTGAACGTACTACTGCTGTTTGGCAAATTCAGATAAAAAATTATGAACATGATCTTATTAATTGCAATTTTCACTTATTTACTGCAGATTAAAGAAATAAAATATAAATTTTTCTAATAGACATCTCGCCATGTTAATTCCCTTCTGTCTACCCTTTCGGGGATAAATAAATCGTAATTTATGTATGTACGATTTAAGTATCTCTGATAACACCAACGTTGCCGGCACCAAAATAAAATAACGCTCAAAGAATTCGTAAAATTATGTCACATACCTTAACACATTATCAATATTGTTCGAAATTTCCTGACATACATTTCTTTGTACCTACTTAAAAGTACAAAAGGAATAAGTCTGCGGGTTACTGAACCCCCAAACATTAGAATAGCTCTGCAATTCATTTGCCTTGAATTCGAAAACACGAGTCAATTGTATTATTCAGCATATGGATTTCAATCTGCCAATATCACATTGTCGGCGAATATCAAGGGCTTGACGGCCAATGACAGATGACATATCGTTGCACAATGCGAAAGGGGTCGAATGCATAGCGATGCAATTCATAGGGGTATCGGTCAAATGTTTGCAACCGAACACTCGAACCCTTTTAGAGCACGTGTGCGAATCGCGTTTTGTGTGAGGGGTACTTTACATCCTTTTATTGTTGCTGACTGATTGATTGTGGTTGTGTTGCTAATTGTGGATCGTTCATAGATTTTGCTCACAGATACAATAAAATTTGGCATGGCAGTATTTCGATTTTGTCTTTAGTTTACTTATCTACTAATCGGGCAAGTTTTGTATTATATAGAACACATTACATGGAAACTAATTGGCAAATCGTCTGTGTTATTTTACACGTGAATAGTTCTGGAATAAATAGGCGTCTTTAAGAATGTTGCTCAGTCTGTTTAGTCATAAATTATGGTAAAAATACCCCAAATTCATTCCATCTACGCAGACTTAACACAACAGAGCGAAATCGTTGTCAAATCACAACGGTGCGAGCGAAAGGACCAAAACAAACATGGCTCTGCGAAGAAAAAAAATCCTCCTAAACAAATATTGCAGTTTGCCCACTGGCGCCTGTAATTTAAAACTCTAAAGACTCATTTGACTGACCACTCGAAGTGTGCCCCTCTGTATTATTACATAAAAGCATTAAACAACTTTAAATACTATTGTACAGGCATGATGAATGAATGATAATAGCAATTTGTATGTCGTAGTTTTATGTTTTCTGTCAACAATCTCTGAGAATATAATTTCGCGCTTACATTTCCATTAACCAGAGACAAGTTTAATTTTCACAGACATAAATATGTAGGTGCCTATTAACAGTTTAATTGACATTGAGACAAATTGTAATGTTTCAAGGTGACGAAATTAAATAGATGCGTGTTGTGAATAATGGTTTGAGAAAGACACTTTCTGTGCTAATTACGGTCTTGAAATCATTTTGTATTATGTCGTTATTATATTAAATTCTGAAATAAGTATCTCCTGCGTAGCCACAAGCGCAAATATTTATGTATTTTCTACGTAGTGTCGTATCTATAGCCGTCGGTAAAATACTAATTGAATGCCTTAAGAATAATGTCTAACTATAGCTATTATACATTGGTAAACTTTCAAGGGATTCCCTATCTATTTTGAAAATTAATTTGGAATTCGTCAGTCTATTAAGTCAAGCCCCTTATGGGAATCAAGACTTCGTTCCCGGTGATAGAATAAAGAAAAACAGACTATAATAAAAATATAATAGAGCTGCCGTCACCACACGGCTATTTGTTAAATTAATTATTATTTAATCTAAAATAAAAAAAAATAGTTACATTCTAACATAATAAATGTTTTCGTTGAATTTTCACATGTCCAACATTTGTCTCCTAAAGCAAAAAGATCGAGTTCATCAGATGTTTTAAGGAGATTGAAGTCTCAATCAACCCGAGTAAGAGACGAACATTTATCACAAAAACCAAACAGAGACCGCTTCCGGAACCAAAACTAAAACAATCGACATGCACTTAAAAAATATCGACCCTCAAGAAGCCAAATAATTTGTTATTCAGGATTAAGGAGACACACGGCCCGTTAGAATGTCTAGTAACTGCCTACGCCACAGATTACAATATCATCGTTCGGCCGAATCATTCAGACAGTTCACAGTCATACCATTCATTCCCAATTTTCTTTCACTCCATGTCCTCCATGTTAATTTAATAACTCATTAATTATTTATATTGTCTTCCGCCATTATACCAATTTGTGAAATTACTTATATTGACAAATAAATTAAAATAAAATAATATTAATGGTTAGAAAAAGTTTGAAAAAATATAGTCCTGGTGCAGCATTGGTCAATAGAGCTAATTATAAAAACACTAAACTCTAAAAAATATAAACATTTTTATCGTTCTAAAAAATACAAACATTTTTAATCGCTCTAAAAATATAAACATTTTTAATCGCTCTAAAAATATAAACATTTTTAATCGCTCTAAAAATATAAACATTTTTAATAGTCGTCACTCAGTATGTATGTGAAATTAAATCCACCTCAATAGTTAAAGGTTAATTATCTAATCATCTGTCTACGCTATACAACAATACGTAAATGGTAGAGAACTCTCTCAGTTAAAATACAAATTAAAACAAGTAAATATTTTAATAATAACACTATCTTGTCGTTCGTATAATTTTATGTTTATTTTTATTAAGTTAATATAACATTCAATAATATATATTTTATAAGCTTTTATTTTAGTGTAATTCAGGCCTACAAAAATTGGGCACACAAGTAATTGGTTATCATTGTTCGAGGTGGATAGCACTGCATACATTCGATGTTGCGGCGGTCCGTGTGTCCCCGTCCAAGTATGCGATATAAATGCTATCAGCGGCGATCTCGATCAAATCGCATTGGAAATATAAGACCAGGTACAAATTACTGGGACGGGACCTCATCACTTCATAGATGGTGGTCGATGATAACCAGCGTCACTATAAAGACATAATTTAGTCAGCGCTGAACAAAAAGCGCGACAGAACTAGATGAACGACGCTGCTGCCGCGTTTTAATTAGGGATTGCGGCTGGGACGTCCCGCGGAAGGTGTCCCGATTGGCTTGTTCTGTAAACGATACATGGGTCTTGGCTGTGTTCGTATAAAAACAAACATGACCCAATAAAGCATTGACACGTTTTCTAAAAACGTTATACTAACATTCTGGCTAATTTAGAAAAAAAACTTGGAAAAAATCTGAGTTTAAATTGTTCTTATTTTATACCCTTACTTTGTACCTATAATGAACATAACTACTAGGATACATTCAGCTTATAATATAACCAGAGTAGACGTGACTCAATCCAGGGGTGTCCTAAAAGTCGACTAAAGAGACCAGTATTTTGTATCTTAAAAGTCCTCTGAACGGTGCAGAGCAAACCATCAACAGCGTTATACCAAAGGAATTGGTATCAGTCAAAGCTACATCCTTGAAAATTATGTATTGTAATGTAGTCATCCAAACTATTCATTCCGTTCATCGTTCTCTCGATATGTTCCACTCCACTTTTCTGTACATTTATTCATATTTAACACCTTTTATAATGTGACGGACGATATGAATTATAAGGCAGTGGACTGCTCGATAAAGTCAGACCGATATGATTGGATGATTAAATATATATAATGCTGCGTCGACGTCCGTTAATCTAGAAATAGAGTAGAAAGATAATCAACAATTACCCACAGAAATTGTTTCTATTCTTAACTTAATTATAATGATAAATTTAGTGTTGGTCTGCACATTCGCTAACTCCTGAACTTTTTTTTATCGAGAGTATGCTGCTCTTGTTTGGCCTTATTTATGTAGTCGTTAAGTCTAGTATTTATTTGACTCCATTATTATTTATCTACTATCGAAAATTCTAATTTATAGACCCCTAAACTAACCAAAACCAACAATTCTTTAAAAAGTTGAGTCTAATCATTCGCTCAAATGTGATCCCCCATCACTATGCAGGCAGGCCTATTGGTGCAGACAGGTTTTATGGAGCCCCCGCCTTACAGTTCAACTAAGCAATTCATATTTGCGAAATGCATATAATTACTTATAGAAATATCTCGAAAGTATTGTCGGCAAGTAAAAGCTTTCATATAATGCAGTTTTATTAGGCTAATGAACCGTCTCCACTTCCTGCGCGTGGCTATTCAGGACTATTCGCGAAACCCGGATACGTCTTTGTTCGGGACCGAATGCGAAAGGGTTGACCTATTCATCGGCTTTCGGCAATTTTACGCTTTATGGACAATTCCGATGCTAGCGTTAGGTGTTGAGTATGAAATTGATTCAGGTATTCACCAGCTCAGCAATAGACTTCCTTTGCGATTAGCCATGACCGATTTTGCCTCTAAGTAAGATGTTATGTATATAAAATTTAGAAGGAATGGTAGCAAATTTTTTTTGAGTAAATTCTAGACGGATAATGATTTTGCCAATATTAAAAATATTCATTACCAACAATTCAATATTACTTTAAAGTTTTTGAAGATGGTCTTCAAATAATATCATTTAAATCGAGCTACTAACATAAGATTTTTCTGTGTTTTATACACGGAATATTTTTAAGTCATAATAATATATTATGGTAGAGTGATATTTTCAGGGACATTTTACACAAATTTAGACACTCATTCATGAGATTTTTGATGGGTTTTGATGGGCAGTTCCTAGGAGATGCACTGTTCATCAAATCTACAAGAGGGATAAGCATTTGTTTTGTTAACTTTAATTGTGTCAGCTTGCATGCCGTGGCTGCCTATAATTTAACGAACACTTAGCTTAATACTATTACTTGTATGCTAGAAGCTGTTAATTAGTGTGATATTATTGGCTATCCCAAATAAATATAAAAGCAAATAAATAAACTCGACTTGTCTAGGACACTTTAAATATAAATAATTTATCCATGCTTAATTGCATACGTTTCGTCAGGACTTACATACATACATAAATCACGCCTATATCCCCGAAGGGGTAGGCAGAGGTGAACTAGCACCCACGTTTCGCCAAATATGTCAGGTCCCATGTAATAGGTGGCGAGCCTATTGCCATTTATCGGGCACAAAAGTCGCAGTACATTTCTGGGTGGTATAAGAGGAACGCTGCTGCCCATTCTTCATCAATGATTTATCCTTAGTCGCCTTGTACGACACCCACGGGCGAGTTTTGGGGTGGTGACAATTGTATTCTACTCTGCCGTCACCACACGGCTTTAATCGTACTTACCATATAATAGTAACGACATACATGAATAAATTTTAATACATGGCCCTGTGAAATAAAAGTAATTAAACATTTATTGATATGTAAATATTGATAGCGGTGTAAAGGACCACAGGGTAACGAACGACAGTGAAAACTGCGTAGGCGAAATGCTTATCGATAAATTAAGTCAAGTGCTCCTACGCCCGTACAAAACTTTAAATGATGACATCTACCAATCCCGTTGCCGATCGCAAAACTTTCAAGACTCCTTGTTTATGCTGCAATATTCGTAATGAGTATTGAGTCCTTTGCCAGGGGTAAAATGAAATAAGAACCTAACGTACAAACAATAGAAGTCCAAATCGTTCGCTAGAGCTTAAGAAGGTTCTCCCTTTGAGGACGGCTCTTGTAAATCTATCTTTGATAGCAATCTTGATGTACGGACGGATGCAAAACGGGATAGCCTCAACCGCGGTTTGATTTAAGGAAATGTTGTAACACTGACAAAACGGAGTAAGTATCGCATTAGCCATCGAGCGATCTACGTTCCGTTTCGCTTATCCACGTTTCATCGCTAACGTTTGGTTCGATTTCTCGGACATCATGTAGATCGACTTAAATGTTTCGAATACATGACGACGATTCCCTTACGATTTGAATACGAAGATAGATACAAATCTAATTCACCAGTTTTGGGGTTTGACGCGTATTTTATCACAGTTTTACGTAATTTTAGGTCAGTGTGATACCCATGGGGGTTCGTTTCTCTATAAATCTTAAGACTATGACTAAGAACGCCGGAAAAAAAATTATGAGGGTCCATTATAAATAAGGTCTAAATCTCACCAGGCGGTTTCGACAGTATTTGAGAACTCAAACACAGTTTTTTTAATTTATTTGCATAATTATATTAATTGTACTTAATTCTGATTATCTTATTTAAATATATTGCATGCATAAACAGGCGTGATTTATGTATGAATGTAAATCACGCCTATTTAACCCCAAAGGGGTAAGTAGAGGTGTATTAACACGGTGTATTACAATTGTAGCAGCGTTTCTGGTTCGCCCTAAAGAAAATTATTTTGATTAAAGTTCCCGGTGAATAGCAATAGGCTCGCTCATTCAGATTCCATTTAATAGAGATATTACATGGGATCTGAAGTATACAGGCGAAATGTGGGTACACCTCTGCCTAACCCTTAGGGAAATCTTAATTTATGTCTGTAAGTAAAGGTGCATGCGTCATGAAATGGTCCAATAAAAATTAGTTTCAATTGCGGCACGTGCGCCGATGTCTTACCATAACACATCCAAAATGCATCCATATGAAATTTTGGCACGTTCGTTAAGGACGGAGCCTGTCGGCAGATGTTGTTTTTGGTCATTAGCAGTAAAAAATAATTAATACCCTTCGTTTGTGTACAAAATTGATTATCGAGGCTTCTGAAGTCAGCCGTCAGTTCCGCCCACGTGAACTCTGAAAATTATAACTATGTGCGCTCTAATATAAAAGGTCTTGCATCTCTTTTCCATACAACCGAAATCTGGTAGGTTAGAACGAGACGCGTTTTAGGAAGTAAGCGTTGTTTCCACTCTTCGCGAGCACAATTTGATTGATGAACAGAGAAAACGCCTCGAGTGAGTTAATCACGCCTAAATTTAATTTAGAATGCACACGAAAAGCCGACGGCCGTGTTTTGTTTGTTTTTGAAGCATTTTTTAATTTGGCCGAGATTCAATATGATTTTTCGCTTGGCGCATGGCGGAGATAATGGCTGGTGGAACAGTAATACTGTGTATTATAGTGTACCTACATAATATAACAGAACATAATAATATAAAACATAACGTAATAAAAGTATTAATTCCATGTGAATGAGTGCGAGTGAATGATCTCTAGGGCGTATTAATATAAATAAGTATGTGCTAGTTCACCTCTGCCTGATTTGATTAGCAAATAGATTTTGTTAAAATGCATGCAAATTTATGGGCAGCAGCGCGTTCTTCTTATACCACCTAGCAATGTACTGTGACTTTTGTACCCAATAAATGACTATAGGCTCGCCAACTATTACATAGGACCTAACATAATTGGCCAAACGTGGGTGCTAATTCAGCTCTGCCTACCCCATCAGGGATATAGCCGTGATTTATGGATGTATATAAGTATGTGTCACAACTATATAAAAATAATTACTTTTAAAGATACTGTAGTATTTATACGGGCCATGGTGGCTATGTCAGTTGCACATATTTAGTAGTTTTAAAAATAAGCGACATATGTGAAAATCATTGAACTCATAATCGATTTGCAAAGGTATTTTACAAATTCTAAAGTTGTAAAAACTCAAGACTATAGTGACAGACATATATTGCTAAGTGGTATAAGATGAATGTTCCTGCCCACTCGGCGCTGTCTTAACCCTTAACAGAAGACTACATCATATTCATAAAGAAAACAACGACAAAAACCACCACATAGCGTATTACTTGTATCTATTAGATAACAGTTAAGTAATGGGATTTCAGCACCCATAAGACCCATCTAAACAATCAGCTGTACTTTTATAAGTGCTTATGACAAAACCAAAGGCTTAACTTAAGATAATCGTTTATTTTTAAACGTTTTACAACAGTGTCTAACTTAGGGGTATTCGAAGAAGCTTATAGGGAAAAAATATGTTTTTTGTCAACTTTACCCCGCTATTAAGTTCGCGTCAAACGTTTTGTGGATAGTTTTAGATAAACGGTCGCCATTAGGTCCATTTAATTTTAATGCCATAGAGATTCCGAGCTATAAACATAATGCTTTTAAGTAGGTAACCACCAATATTATTGGGGTTAAGAACAAAGAAATATGTAGAGACTGTTGAAAATATTTATTATTCGAAATTCTTTTTCTAACCCCAAAATCTTTGTACATTAGTAATTATTCGATTTTAATTTTAACATTATATAAATGTTAGAAAAATTAGTACAAAGATTTTGGGGTTAGAAGCAGCGGACGCGGGTTCGATTCCCGCCTCAAGATCATAATTTTTCGAAATTCTTTTTCTAACCCCAAAATCTTTGTACATTAGTAATTATTAAAAAGCTTCTGAAAATGAATAAGGTTATCATTATTTTGGTTACAAATTAATAAATAAAGGTGGATCTAAAATAGTCACAATGTTAAATAATATATTAATTTATGTAAAATTTATTAATACGTATGTAAATATGTATGCGTCACAATGCGCAAAATGTTAATTGTCTTCGTTTAAAAACATTTTTATTTCTATTGTAAAAAAACATGCAAATACTACAAAAATGTAAAACGTTTAGCTGCCTTTTTAAAATGCAAACATTTAGTGTTCGTTTCATGTAAGTAATGTCGTCGTTTACATTTACGTTCATGTAAATTCTTTAGTTGATTGAAAATTCACAAATGTGTCTTAACTCCACTCCATAATGTCTATGGGCGTATAATAGTCATCGCTCATCATTCAAAGATTAAGAATAAATAAATAGATAATAAAGCAAATTGAAATTCTACCCAAACGATCAACTTAATGACTATGATCTGTAATGACACCGGACTCTTTTGAATTGGAGCGCCATTTAAGGTTAAACAAATAGCGCTCTTTACAGCGACAATAAAATATCGATTATTGCTCATTGATAATTGTGTGGATAATTCGTAATTTTAATAATACCTGCTTTCTTTGATTGATTTTTTGATTGAAAATCTGAACGTAGTCACTTTAGTTAGGCTACAAGCTTAATAGTTACTGCTGTTGTTTTTTTTGACATTGTTGACAAAATAATGTTTTTGTTTTAAAATTCTCCCTATATTTTAGGGAAGGCAAAGGGTCTAGCCCATACAGCCAAGTCTTTAGTGTATATTGTATCTGTAGTCTTATGAAATAATGAGTGGGTGAAAAGTATGACTGAAATGAAGTTTACGTTAAAATATGGGTGCCACATATTTTAACGCATCTAGGGAGTGCTTGGCGCGAATTGAATGGTAACAGAGTTAATGATGGTGTTTGATGAAATGGATAAAACCACTTTTTATAGTGATTTTCACCATAACATCAAACACATCATGTGACTTATTTTCGATGATTCTGCATAATTGCACATCAACACGGATGCTTGTGCATCAAAATAACACCACTTTCACTGCACAAAATCCACTCTGTAACAATTTTTGAATTAGTGAAAATAAATCTGACTGACACCACGAAACGCGCCAAACACTCGACAAAATAATGTTTTTTTGATTTTCATAGTCTGATTGACATACATATGTTTTCCCTCTGAAATGTTCTTGAGTTATTGATCAAAGTTAGACAGCCACCATATTTGAAACTGATAGCATTTTCAAGAGCATTATCTCCCCGGTTAAAACCCAGTTAAAACCAATATTTTGTGTTTTTGACAAAGCACGTTGCGTCGTTAAGATAAATTGGCCCTGCCAATTATTTTGCCCACGGTACTTGCTCCACATTTTATCAAATAGGCAGATGTGTTCACTTGTTATCTCAATTTGCGTGGGTGGAAGTCGCGTGAAGGAGTTGCCAATGAACTGATCTCAAAGCCTCCATTGTTGGTAACCCCTGCACTGCTATATATGGCACGCGTTAACATCCATTTCCTTGTTGACACTTCATAATTTGTACCGTCAGCGTAATATTCGCACTTATAAATTTTATAATAAGGATTAATCCGCTTAAATTAAACAGCATAGCGATATCAATTACCTTCCACCATGAATACCCTCATAAATAATGCCTTAAGAAAGAAAGGAATTCACATAGGTATACAACAACCTATTTGTACAGCACTGCATTATTTCACCCAAAGATTTTTACATTATAAGCACATATTCGACGTTCAATATAAAAACCTCCACATTATTGGAAATCTCATTCACGCCACAGCGTATATTCATATTCTGACCTAGAACTATTGGTATGTGAATTTTTTGATAAATGAATCGAGTCACACATTAATGAGATCACGAAGTAATTATTGCCGTATCAGCTAATGGTGTGCCCAGGTAAGGGTTGAAGACCGCCAGCCGAGAGCCACCCTCCGCGACTAACAAAATTACACACTCATTAGTTCTAACCTGATTTTTATTTGTTTTTAATTTTTTTCTCTCGGGCCTGCAATAACTTTGTGGCGCCGACACAGTCCAGAAAGAGGTCGCATGGCGTGTTATTTTCAAAAATCGAATCAGTCACACTAACGCTGTCAATAATCAACAATTCTTTCTGCTTTTTTCTTTCCTCTGGATTTATTATGACTACCAAACGACTTGCACTTATTAGCCTATTATATCCAAGATAAAAAAAGTGTTTTAATATTTTACCACAATCTATAGATACCACTATGTTAGCGCCGAGATTTCAATATCTCCATGTAAAGTACCCACAACAGGTCCATTCAAGAATCACTTATGCCATAAATTGATTGCATCCGAGCCTTGAGCGAGTGCGTCTTATATTTAATTTTGGCGCTACGGTGGTGTTCCTCGAGACCTTTTGCCCTGTAACTTTGTTTCGCCGTATTCTTAGCCTGGACTGGTGGACTGAGAAGTATATTTAAAAATAAATAGGTAATTATGTTAATAGCTATAGCCTAAGCAAAACTAAAGTAAAACCTAAGGGTCCCAGGTTTTTATTGTAACATTTTCTGACTAAATGTCTACTTTTATAGGTCGGAACGTATTCGCAAATAAAAGAATAGCGCTGGTAAGGGTCCTTGCATTTTATAATATCAATTTCAATTAAAAAAAGCATACATAATTATTCTCTGATATAGTTATACCATATTATTATCTGCACGTAACGTAGTCAACCAGAAAGGCACCACAGCATCTGACACCGATTTATTTATTCTCATAGCGTAATAAACCCTTAAAGTTGCAGATTTTTTTTATTGTTAGCAAAATTGCAGAACCATTTTGTGATAGGATTGTATTTTGCCTAACAATATCTATATAATATACAATTCTGTGTATTAATAAAACATTAAAAGGCTACTAAAGCTGACACCTCACTATGGATACGAGTGGCACATCCTTTAGTAGATAATAAGTCCGGCTGCTAATAATTAATAATCGAGCAGTGTTGCTCGTGACCACCGAAGGGGGTCGTGACCGCGGTGTTTCTGACCCTCGAGATTGAGATATCAAAATTCGCGATTCAGTCTCACGGTGATGCGCACGATTGTTTTATAGTTATCATTAGTATTAGTATGGCCTTTGGCGCCGTCTCGCGGAAAGTGAAATGGCAACAGTGTCTCAGATCTGAATCGTTATTTTGTTTGCGTATTCGATTTTTAAACGTTTTGTTTTCATTGTGTGGCTATACGAATGTCTTTTTCGAGTTATCATGATACGGAATTTAATGGTGCATTTACGTTAAATTAAATGAGGTACATACATAATAATATATCTCGCCCATCAAGTCCCGAAGGGATAGGAAGAGGTGTATTACCCACATTTCGCCAATTATGCGCGAGCCTATTGCCATCTATCGGGCACGTTAATCGCAATATATTGCCAGGTGGTATAGCCGGAACGCTGCTGCTCATAGTTCATCTCTGTTGTAACTTGGAGTCGACTTGTACAACACCCGCGGGATAATTCTTTTAACAAAAAAAAATTGTTTGAAAAAATTGGAAAAATTATAGTCTTGACGCGGGAACCAAACCCGCGTCCTAGACAATCCGGGCAGATGCCTATACCACTCAGGCAACTAAGAATTTATTGATTATTTTCCAAAGTTTATATGATGTTCAAATAAACATCTAAAATAATAATTCATTACGTTACTATTATTATCTATGCGTTAAGCCCGATATTATACTTAACTATTGACTAAATAAAACTGGCGTTATCATTTTGTCTAATCTGAGCTGACCTAGAATTATCGTTGTTCAAATCAGGGTTTTTAAAATTTAACATTTACTTAGTAGGTACGGGACATTTGTGCAGTATATTTTAGGGTATTAAAAGTTACATCGCAAGGAGTTGAACATTGCCAACCGGTATAGCGCATAAAATAATTATCAGATTGCACTTATAGAAAATTATATAGACTACTGTGAATATTTCATGGTACAACAAACATGCTTGAAATTTTATTGCAATGGGCACTGGTTTCATAAACATCTTGCTCGATGCTCTTATTGCACACTCGACGCTCCCTTATCGCGCATCTACGTAATGGTAAGTGCAACTAAACTGCTAATTGTTTTTGTTCGGCGAGAGCAAATTGTTATATCCGTTGCGTAAAGCGCACGAGGGGCAGGACGGGATAGAGTCTGATCTGATTCATATTTCAGTGCGCTAACTGATTCATCACGTCACAACCCACAACCTTAAGCGTTTGTGTGTGTAGCGTTCGGATTGGTCGCCTTGTCAAGCCGATTATTTAAGCATTTAAAAATTACATGTACAGAATTAGGGGAGAGGCGAGTAAGAAAGATCCAGTAGACAAGACCAATAATTACTAGAATGAATAATAATTAATGAATAAATATTAGATTGTTTTAACTTTAAGAGCCGGTTTTTTGATGCACAGTTAACTCAACCGATTGTTGCAAATTGTAAATATCAGACTATTAGTAACATTTTTTGACAATTGTTTGAGTTAACTATGCATCAAAAAACCGGCACTTACTACCGCACTCAGAGACGTCAAATAATGTTAATAAGTACCTAATGTCAAAAAATGACAATTCAAAACTAGTCGCTATTCTTGCCGGGTCTATGGTCTAGATTTGAATGAAAATTTTTGACATTCAATACTCATTGAAGTTAATTGACGTCTCTGAGTGCGGCAGTTAGTGCCTTATTGGCGATTGGAGGTGGAGACAATTGTATTTGCTGTGGTTGTACACGGCTTGTCTTCCTACATCATTTGATTTACAGAGACCAGATTTACTGAATTCATCCTTTCATTAGTTTATTTTATATATAAATAAAGTAAAATTAAAAAGTTAAGGGTACATATTTGTTAAAAGCAATAGACATCTCATACTTGGAAGTCGCCACTGTCGCTCTCATAAACGAGCTTTCAGCTTATTAATGTGGCCAAATGTTTCATTGAAATGTCCGAGTAAAAGAGCAACCCAGTCGTTAAAACATTCAACAAATAAGCCGAGATCAGCCAAGCAAGGTTCTGGTGAAATTTCAAGACGCTCACCCCAATAAATACAATGGCGACTGTATCTGTGACATTCTCATCTTCATTAGTGACCGTTAATGCTTTATTGATCGCTACTTCTGGTAACTGTCCAGCTACAGCGACACGGCTTAAAATTTACAGTCGTGATAACTGATTGCGAATTATTGCACGAAATGGATTGCGATAGGCATCGTTTTTAATTCCGTGTGTCTTTATGTGTAGCCCTTTATCGTTTTATATTCCCACTACCGGTTAAAGATCATCAGATTAACGTAGTGTCAAGTTTGCTTCAGGAAGTTATCGGTCATTTGTGCTAGGTACAACTTAATCTTAACTCTTATTATTGGTGAGGCAACTTGGTGGTTGTGGGTTTATTCTCACAAAACGATTTTTTTTACAAAGTCTATAATGTAACTAGGAATTGAACGTTATTTTATTTGTGTTTTGTGGCACTTTTAACAATAAAAATTTAACAATTTTTATAGTTCTTATAATACGAATATGTAATTGAGTTTGCTGTGTATATTTCTGAACGCACCAGTAGTTAGACTTAGCGTAAAGATAATGCAATGTTTGCCTTTGCCCCGGGCTGGGATTGAGCCATTTAATTTCATAAATTGAATCTAGATAGCACCCACTCCGCCTCTCGACGGTGCCTTATGGGTTTATTCAACGACGACGTTGTTCACGGCTTAAAATGAAAGCTCACGCTCAACTAACACTTTAATCAGATATATAAAATCAGCGCTCTAATTAGTATTTTAATATCTGGCCTTGTTGAAAAAAAAAATCGGTAAATTTTTAAAGATGAAAGGTAAAACGGGAGTATTGTTAGCATTCTATGGATTCACCGTGCGGGTGCCGGGTTCATAGTGTGGCAGAGAGGGAAGTTAGGATAGGGCTCAGGACTTATGTGAGGGACCCAGATGACCCAGATACAGAGAGCTATTGTATGCAGTCAACTGTAAATGTGATTATAATAAACAAATAATGACATACAAATACTAATTTGTTTAAGGTACATTCTTGAGCATTAATAAGCTAAACCTTGACATAAAAAAAAACAGTATCTAACAAACAGCAACAAAAGTGATACCTTGAAAACAACAGCTGCATTTGAGAGTTACTAATAAAAATTTACGAATTCAATTGAAGCTCCTTTTTAAAATTCACCAATCCATTACGCTGACGTTTATCGGCAACGAAACGTATACGTGAGCTTGTTCTACGCGTTAGTATAAGGGTTTTTACTTTTATTTGCATGTTATTCGCATTTGATTTGATTTGTTTATTGAGTTGTATAACAGAGTTTATTAGATGGTTAGGACGTGCTTGTTCAACCTTTCATCCGTCGATCACAAATCCTTGTGATGAAAAATGTATCAGAGTGTAAAAATCACGAATGGCCATAAATGGTTGTATAAAATCTTAAACTGTCTGTAAATGTAAAATTGTGATGGTTGTTAACTAACAAGAGAGGTGAGGTGGGCTATAAGTTACAGAGCATACTCCTTATTAAAAAAATTACAATCATTCTGAGAAATTGAATGGTCCGGATCTGGACATAATATTTCGTAAATTATAATGTTACGTGTAGGTATAAAAATAAACGAATTTTTATTTTTATAGATGCTTTTCGGTTTAATGTTAGAGGTAAAGTACAATTCAAAATTAGTATAATGCGTGGGCCAATCACGATCGCCGACCAATCTAGATGTTCCGTTTCATGCAGTACGCGACATGCCCCCAGCCTTGGAAGCTGCAAGATTGATTCCAATTGCTGCGAAGATTATTCTTGAAATAAAGGACATATTTTCGAAAAAGCTCTCCTGACGGTGCCAGCTGCTGTGCGAATGTCGGCTATTCTTGAAACTCCATCATTGCCCGGAACAGTGTTAATGATGCGCCCCAAACTCCATTTCAAAGGTGGCAGATGATCATCCTTTAATAATACAAGAGTGCCGGGTTGTAATGAATCGCCATTCTCCTTCCATTTGCATCTGGTTTGCAACTCTGAGACGTACTCCTTCGCCCATCTAGTCCAAAAGTGATGACGGATCAGCTCCACTCTCTTGTATCTATCATGAATATTGCAAGGATCATTTCTCATGTCTTGATATACTGGCGCTGTAAGGGAACGACCGACTAGGAAGTGTGCAGGACTTAAAGGTAAAAGGTCTTGAGGGTCTGCGGACATAGGTGAAAGTGGCCGTGAATTAAGGATCGCTTCTACTTGTGTTAATACTGTAGTAAACTCCTCAAAGGTTAAATGCGCATTCCCTACGACTCGCAACAAATGATGCTTACACGATTTTACTCCAGCCTCCCACAGACCACCAAAATGAGGCGTATATGGTGGAATGAAATTAAACTTTATCGATTGCGTAATAGCGTAATTAGATATATCTTGTGAGCAATTTGATATAAATTTCGAAAATTCTTTTATGGCCCCAACAAAATTTCGACCATTATCTGAATAAATTTCAGCTGGTTTTCCACGCCTTGAAATGAAACGTTTGAAGGCTAAAATGTATGATGCTGAAGAAAGGTCGCTTACAAGTTCCAAATGTATCGCACGTGACACGAAGCATACAAATAAACAAATATATGATTTGCAAGTTTTCGCACCTCTGCCTTTACGATTAAGAGTGAGCACCGGTCCTGCGTAATCCACGCCACAATACAAGAATGGGTAAGTAGGAGTCAAACGTTCTTTGGGCAAGTTACCCATAATTGGGTTAAGTGTTTTACCTAAAAACCTCTTACAAATAATACAATCGTGTACTATTTTTCTTACTACGCTCCTACCACCTATTGGCCACCATTGATCTCGAACACTGTAGAGGAGTGCCTGAGGTGCCGCATGAAATAAGTTTATATGCTTGTGTTTCATCAATAGGATAGTAAAATGGTGCTTAGAAGAAAGCAGAATTGGGTGTCTCTTACTATACTCAAATTCTTCAGAGTTACTAATACGACCACCGACCCGCAGTAATTTTAAATCGGTATCTATAAATAAATTTAATTTAAATAGACTTGGCTTATGCTTTAATGATAACCCCTTTGAGAAAATTTGATATTCCTCACTAAATGATTCTATTTGTGACAGTCTGGCCAAGCGCATCTCAGAATGTCTAAGCTCGCTAATTGTGAGTTCACCATTAATTTTATTTGTATTGGACGAACGAATATTATTGATAAAACGTAGCACATATGCGAACGTACGTAACAAACGTTGGAATTGGGAAAACCGTGAGAATGTAATTATGTTAAGCTCAGTATTCTGTTCAGTATGAAACACACGAACTACACCAGGCCTAAGTTCAGGCAAGTCGTTACTAAGCTGTAGTTCAGTAGAAGTTAACCCATTACAAACGAACTCGGCGCTGCGCAGAAATGTCGGACCGTTCCACCATAGGTTTGAAGAAGCCAAGTCAAGCACGCCCATACCGCGCGAAACCAGGTCTGCAGGGTTATCTTTGCCGCTTACATGTCGCCACGATAAACCTTTTGTGTGGTCATGTATTTCAACGACCCTGTTTTGAACGAACGTTTTTAATAGATTAGGTGCCATTCGTAACCATCCTAATACTATCGTTGAATCTGTCCAGAATACAACATGAGCAAATTCACATCGCAATGATTCTCTCACCTTCGCGTAAAGACGCGCGCCTAACAAAGCACCGCATAACTCTAGCCTCGGTATGCTAACAGGTTTTAACGGCGCCACCTTCCCTTTTGAACAAAGTAATTGATTTATTACAGATTTATAACCATTTGTTTCGATAATAGATCGTACATAGATACATGTTCCATACGCTGTTTGAGAGGCATCCGAGAATATGTGCAGCTCGAGACGTGTGTAATTATTTGCAATAACATGCCGCGGAATTCTTATATTCTCGAGTGCAGATATACTGTCAGCAAATCGGTTCCAGTCAGCGGTGACGTCGCGCGGAAGCGCGTCGTCCCAATCTAATCTATGTAGCCACAGTTTCTGTAGCAATACTTTCGCTATAATAATTGCGGGACTCAATAAACCCAAAGGGTCAAATATTTGCGAAATATGCGATAATATAGTGCGCTTTGTAATTTTACAGTCGTTATTAAACTTTGTTTCATAATATAATTCATCAGATAAATAATTCCATCCTAAACCTAAAGTTCTATTCTTGTGATTATTATTCATGTTCAGGTTTTTTGTATCACTACAATATTGAATGGATTGGCCGCATTCAAAATTGAATATCCATTTCCTTAATGGAAAGCATCCCGCCTTTAAAGTATTTGATATTTTTTCGCATAATTCGTTTAATTTATTTTTGTCGTCCAATCCAGTCACTAGGTCATCAACATAAAAATCTTCTGCAATCACTCTCATGACGTCACCATCCTCGCAATCCATAGACAGCTGTTTCAGACATCTTACAGCTAGAAAAGGTGCCGAAGCCGTGCCATATGTAATAGTGTTTAGCCTATAAAAGTCTATAGACTGGGTCGGATCGTCACGCCACAGAATTAATTGCAAATCGCGCTGACTTTCTGTTACTAACACCTGCCTATACATTTTCTCGATGTCTGCACACGCTATATATCTGTGCTGTCGCATTCTAAGTAGGATAGCCAGCAGATCACCTTGTATCGGAGGGCCTACGAGTTGCAGGTCATTAAAGGACCGCCCTGAACTTGAACATGCACTAGCGTCGAATACCACACGTAGTTTAGTGGAGGAACTGTGCTCGCGCATTACCCCATGGTGGGCAAGTATATAATTTGGTGTTCCATATGCATCAACACGCGTCATATGGCCCAAATTTATATATTCATGTATAAAATCGGAGTATAGTTTTTTATACTGAATATTATTTTGCAGACGTTTCTCTAAAGATAAAAATCGCTTTAGAGCTTGAGGATATGATTCGCCTAAGTCATGTGGTGATGATTTCAAAGGAATACATACACAAAATCTCCCATCTTTGTCGCGCCGTGTAGTTTTGATGAAAATATTTTCGCATTCCTTTTCTTCATCAGTTAATATCTCACATGGCTTTGTTAATTCCTCAAGTTCCCAAAATTGCCGCAGTTGAGTATCAATGTTCTGAGACAAATTACATTGTACATGTCCTGTAGTACCGCGCGTACTAACGCCCACGGGACCCGAAATTATCCAACCTAATCGTGTATTTTGAAGGAATGGGCCGTGGGACAATCGCATTCTACCATCACTCAATAAATCCCAAAACTTATCAGCGCCTATTAGAATATCGATGTTATGAGGTTCATAAAAGGATGGATCCGCCAATTGAATATAATCGGGAATCCTAATTTTCGAATGTTGTATAGGTATACCCGGTGTAGTAGATGAAATGTTCGACAGCACATGACACTGCATGCGCGTTACGTATGAACCGGTGGAGGCTTTGATTTCGATTTCACAAATTTGTAAAGATTGTGTTATCGAATTACCAACACCACGTATTTCTTGTGTGGACTGTATCATAGGTAGTTGTAATAATTTGCATAAAGAACTAGTAATAAAACAACGTTCGCTTCCCGAGTCTAAAAGTGCGCGCGCTTTATGATAATAATTTTGTATATCGCTCACTTCAACTATAGCAGTTGATAACAAAATCGGTTGTACGCCAGAGTAGTGGGAGCATACGTCACTGTGCGTATTTGAATAGGTGGGACAAGGCGACCGCGCTGTCGAAAGGGACGAGTGCATGACTAAAACCTGTTTGTTGTTTTCGCAGTCGCGCGGTAGTAATGACGTGCCTAGTTGAACATCTCTGTGCAACAAAGAATTATGTTTTTGGTTACATTGTTTACAGGGACCGAATCTACACACGTTAACGTTATGTCCCGAGCGCAAACAATTCTCGCACAATTTATTATCTGTAACAAACTTAAGTTTTGTGTCCAAATTAGTGCTTAAAAACTGTTGACATGTAAATAATCGATGATACCCGTCATTGCAAAATGAACATGATTTCTTAAAGTGAGTCTGTGGCTTATTGGTGGAAACATTACAATGAACCTTGGTGATATATTGTTGTGATTGTTTTTTATTCTCAGTTTTGACGTTGCTATAAGAGTGGGAAGCTTGGTTTGCTTGTAGTGTCTCCAGCATATCCGCTCTGTCTTTTAAAAACGATAGAAGTTCATCTACCTTCAGCGGAGATTTGGAATTGTTCGATTGTTTTAAAATCGTGTTTTTATACTGCTCCCATTCTCGTTCGGAATTTTTATCTAATTTGGACACAACTAAGTATATAATGAGTGTATCCCAGCTGTCTACTGGTTCACCCAAGTTTTTAAAGACCGGAGATTCTTTAAAATATTATCAATAAGGTTACGCAATGAATTTGTTTCACCTTTAGTAAGAGTTGGAATGTTAAACAATGCTTTTACGTGGTTGTGCACCAATAGGCGATAATTATTATAACGATTCAACAATAACTCCCATGCAATCAAGTAGTTATCAGCACAAAATTCTAATGAGTCTATTACTAGTGCTGCACTGCCTATCAGAGAAGATTTTAAATAGTGAAACTTTTGAATATTACCTATTTGATTCGAATCATGTACTAGAGAGGAAAATGTATCTCTGAACTGCAACCAATGCTCACTTGTACCGTCAAAGGTATAGTAGGTAATTTAACAGAATCGCTTGAATTCGTTTTGGAACCTGAAGCAATGCCTTCCTCTTTTAGTAGACATTCAGCTCGAGCCAATGTGCTGTAATAACAATCCTCAAATTGTTCGCGTTGTATTAATTGTTCTTCAAGATCGATTTCAAGAACTGATTCTTCGATTTTGCTTTGAAGATCGCTAAATTCAGCAAACAGTTTCGAGCCACCCTTGATACGTAATTTCAAATCTTCTTTTGAGTGACAGAGACAAAACACTTTCGGTTTGTAAAGCATTTACGAAATTAGAGAATCTTGTGAACCGTCCCTTAATTATGCCCCGTTTTTTGACTAAATCACGAATAAGCAAATTTGTGCCTTCGTCGCTCGTTACGGTTATTTTTAAAGGCGACTTTGAACGGGATCTACCACTGTTTTCCGATTCGCTTGACATTATGGTAGTTTGTGAAAGTCGGAGTATTCAAATTTGGTAATATGATAGATGATGCTAGCAAACGGCACCGTCTAAAGCAAATAGGTACTCTCCGCGTATCAATCACAAATTGCAAGTAATTTACCACAATACTAAACACAAGCTAAGCTAGGCAAGGAGATAACTAGGAAAGGATGAGAGCTAGTGGTCGTACCTTATTACGCTGTATTCTTGGCTTGATCTATAGCTTCATATCCTTGTTCTCTCAGTCATCCACTTCTTTTGGTCCTGGATTTTGATTTTGGTATTTGAAGCAACGCAGATTCAGATCCGGCTCGAAGGACCATATGTTACGTGTAGGTATAAAAATAAACGAATTTTTATTTTTATAGATGCTTTTCGGTTTAATGTTAGAGGTAAAGTACAATTCAAAATTAGTATAATGCGTGGGCCAATCACGATCGCCGACCAATCTAGATGTTCCGTTTCATGCAGTACGCGACATATAATATATCTTTGATTTCCATATCTTTGTAGTACCTATTGTTATAATCAAAATGATGATACCAAGAACTGGTATAACATGCAGCACTACGTACAATGTACACAATAAATTACGCCTCTCCCCTAAGCGATAGGAAGAGATGATTTTCCCACCTTATGTTGCATACATACATAAACCACGCCTATATCCCCGAAGGGGTAGGCAGAGGTGAACTAGCACCCACGTTTCGCCAAATATGTCAGGTCCCATGTAATAGGTGGCGAGCCTATTGCCATTTATCGGGCACAAAAGTCGCAGTACATTGCTGGGTGGTATAAGAGGAACGCTGCTGCCCATTCCTCATCAATGATTTATCCTTAGTCGCCTTGTACGACACCCACGGGAGAGTTTTGGGGTGGTGACAATTGTATTCTACTCTGCCGTCACCACACGGCTTACCTTATGTTGCGTCTTATTTAATAGGGGGTGACCCTATTGCTGTTTACCAGGAACGTTATCCGCCGTTATTTGGCATAAACTAACCGTTATATTACCTATATAAGATCTGCGAAAAGTAAGGATTTACTCGCAGTTATTCATTAAAGACGCAATTATTCCACAGCTGTTTTGTACATCCTTCGCTTCAATCAAAAAGAGTTCAACGCGTCCTAATTCTTGGACAAAGTTTCTTTAATAAAGTCCCCTTTGTTTTGAATTGAAGAAGTGATTTCAGAATTGAAGCAATTGTTAATTTATCAAAATTATTAATAATAAATTATTGTGACGCAAATATTACTTATTTTTATTGAAATAATTTATTTCATTTAAATCTATTGACAAAGGAATATATGTGGGGAAATTTCTAAAAATTGTGTCCTGACACTAAACCTTTTTGTAACATTTATATAAATGTTCAAATATATATATTTTTTTACATTTTTAACATGTTAAGGAGGACGAGCCTGTTGGCTTTTAGCGGGCACGCTTCTCCCATTCCTCGTTATATTTATAGTTACCTTTATTACCTAATATGACACCAACGAGGCAGATTGAGAGTGGTGACAGTTGTATTCTAATTTGACCAAAAAGCGATACAAACCTATAAAAAAATTTGTGTGTCTAGTATTCCGATGCGATGAAAATGCTTCAACACAAACATTTACAAAATATAAGAACTAGATCAAAGATTACAATAATATGTGGTAGATTTCAATCGACAAACTATCAGTGTTTACCTGAAGGTGATGCTAAAAACTTAGTTTTAATTAAAATTTAAGGACAATGTTAAGGTATCAACAGCTACATTTGAACACAAGTTAACTCGCTCAGTCCGTTCATTGAGATCTATATCGAACCTCGTCCCAGATATATCGACTTCCCAGCTTAAATTTCATCGCCTTAAAAGTATATACGGTAAAGTTCATTTTAGCGAACCGAGAATTTCGCAGAAATTATTTAACTGTTTGTATACATGTTGGAATAATCTCTATTGGATCAAACACTAAGTTTTACGATAATTATACCAGTTCGATATGGACGCGGACCTTTACGTTAAGCTCTTATCATAAAACACTTCATTAAAAAACGTAGACTAAAGTTAACTTAAAGGTCTAAAGTTAAACTCAGCACAACACAATATTATTGTTCAACAGCAAGTCGACATGATTTTTTATAATACATAACTGGACATAAATTTTAACCTTTCATCGAATGGTAACATTACAGGATGACCTAATCATGCAATGCTATCAGTTCCTCGGAGATATCCGGCAATCGTATTTAGTGTTAAGTCTTCCATGTTGGCCTGGGAGCGAAAAAATAACGTAGAATTGGCCAGTCCTGACTCATCTCATTGGTGTCGTAAAAATTGACCAAGGGAAATTGCCCGGTGTAGACCAATAGCCCTGTGTAGACCAATAGCCATCTACTCCAAAAAGGAAGTGGATAGCTTGACGACGTCTGACCAATATAAATGATAGAGGAAGTAGAGGAAACATACTGCGCAGTCCCAGATAGCCTGGGAACAGGACAGGGATAAGAAGATCAAATGTTGTATTTTGGTCTTTGCGAATATTGTTTACTCAACAATAGACCGAGAGCCATCGAAATCTTCCTAGCTTAAAAATTTAATATGGTTCTTTCTGAAAGTTCTTCTTTTTCAATATAAAATGAAATGACTTATATTTTCCGAAGACACTTTGCTGTTGGCATAAAGAAAGAAAGTAGGTTATACAAGTTTTATGAAGCTTATTTCGAAGAAGATTCAAATAACGTTCGCAGCCAGGACAAGCGCCAATGAGCTCGCATCTTCATCAACTCGTACTAAATTAAAACATTATTATTTTACAAGTCGTTACATTTAACGTTCTTTGAACCAATTACATACCTCGGGGGAAAGCACCCGGAAAGAATTGAATCGCGTTATTGCTCAAGCAGCTGTCATACGATTTGCGAGGTTAATTAAAAGGAATCTGACGACAATATTGATATTTTGCACTGATGGGTATACATACAAGAGAAATGGGCACTAAAAATTCAAGGAGCATGCGCGGAACCGTTGTCCCCGCCCAGCGCGCAGCTGTGTCCTCAGCCTGGGCGCACTAAGCCTCTATTAGGTCCTCGCGCATAAACGCGACGTCGACCCATAAAAATGGCCGATCGCGAGCGTCAATTTATTCTTGAAATTAACCTGTCGCAAGCACTTACGGCGCCTGCAACAGGCCACTTTTAAATGAATCGTGGCAATTTTGAAATGTCCATCGTAATTAGACTTTTTGATGATACGGTGGCTATCAAATTTTCCGTTCCGTTTGCGGGTGAGTCAACAAGCCGAACGGGCCACTTGGAGTGTTGGTGATTTTTGCGAATCCTTTATCGCTGGGCTAAAACACTATGAAGTAGCCATTTTAGAAGTTATACGCACCTATTAAATATTAATAAAATATAAAAACGTCCAATTGCTTACAAAATGATGGTGACTGCCACAATAAATGTACGAATTCCAGAAAGTCACTAAAGATTCGTTTATATAATTTAATACGCATACTCGTTACGTACTGACACTAAATTAACAGAAATCAAGAAGTATTTTGAGGGACAGTTTATTGAAAATTTAATTTCTGGCACGGCCACTGGTCTGGTTGAGCTAGCAGAGCCAATGAGTTAATCGCCCTTAGATTTTAATTAAAATAAGAAATAATTTAATTTCATTAACAGTTACACTACCTAGTACAATAAAATATATCAAATATTAAGTGCTTCTTTGATCATTATTTTCAACCTAGAAATTTTATTAAACATCGACCCTGCTAAAAGCTGCCGACATAATTTATTTAAAACTTTATTTCATACTGAGTAATTGCCACGTCTCAACTGATTGATCCTTGAGTGATTGAGCCTACACACATCACAATCAACAATTATAGAACAGCATCACTTATTTGTTTTAGCAAATTTAATTCCCTTTTAACAGTCAATAAAACTGCCAAGCACGGTTAATTGTTATATGAAGAAGCAACAGACGAATAGGCATTTAGCTGCGCTGTGAGTAACCTATAAATATTAGCGAGATTACAAAAAGTCATGATCATGGCTTTTTGTCAATAAATTTCCCATGAACAGGTTTGATGTTTATAACTTTTTCTTTTTCTAATTCCTAGAAATAGTATTGGGAGTAGGCCATTTACTGGTCGACTCCCGCGCAGATGCTCGTGACACCTGCCTATGCGCAATTTACACTCCCTCATACTCTTTGATTAGTGATTTTTTTTAACTAATCGTAAAATATAGTGTTTATTGTTTATAAATCTTAATAATGAATAAAATAATTACTTCACAATTTCGTATAACTTTCTATATTAAACATTAGAGCATAGAACATAAGACTTAAATAGACATTTTGATTATGTAGTATCCAGTTTTTACATAAAATACGCCTATTTATCCTCGAAAGGTAAGGTAAGGTAAGGAAATTAGGTATATTGGTGAGTGGTAGGTATAGGAGCAACACTGCTGCCCATTGCTCATCGCTGTCTTAACCCTTGCTCCCCTTGTACGGCACAAGCTGGAGAATTAAATTATTTTTAGAAAAATTAATCTAATAGATTACAAGTAGTGTGAAATCATTATTTCCTACAGATTCTTTTTTACGGTAAATCTAATTAATTCACATTAGGCAGATGCGTGCCTTTCACTTCTATATTTTTGAAATGTCAACGTAATTCTTTTGATTTCGACGCAGATGGATAATTATTGAATTATTTATTGGTGTGTAACTATTAATGTTATAATTTACAAGCCAACATGTAACATTAATAATTAATTATGAGTACTTTAATTTTTGGTGTAAGCGCCGACAACGAGCACTTTTATAGGATATACATAAAATACTTGGAGAGTACTTTTCTTGGTTAGTAAAATATTTTTTTCGTGATATTGTTTGTTAATCAATGGAGTGCACGCATATCGATTTTTTATTAAGATTAGCATTAAGTAATAAATAACATTTAATTTAATTATCTTATTTTTGTTTAACAATAAATGAAATAAGATTACATTAATGGTTACTTAGTCCTACGCCTATCATCTAGCCCCAAAGTAAGTTGCTTAAAAGCTACTTTCATAGAAACTAAATATCATACATACATAAATCACGCCTACGAAGGGGTAGGCAGAGGTAAACTAGCACCCACGTTTCGCCAATTATTGTTAGGTCTCATGTAATAGGTGGCGAACGTATTGCCTATTTATATTATGGGGCACAAAAGTCGCAGTACATTGCTATTGCCAGGTGGTATAAGAGGAACGCTGCTGCCCACTCCTCATCATTGATTTATCCTTAGTCGCCTTGTACGACACCCACGGCAGAGATTTGGGGTGGTGACAATTGTATTCTACTCTGCCGTCACCAAACTAAATATCGGACGTAATAATTTTGTACAACATAATTATGAAAAATCCTTACACAAATATTCTCGTCATTCGAACCTGGAAGCTAGCTAGAACTTTAAATAAATTGATCTAGTATAACCAAAAACAAAAATTGGTAATGAGAGTCCACCTCCAATTTTTTAAAGTCATTTCAATGTCCACAAATATGGCAACAATTTATATTTTCAATGCAAGCAATTAGTACCAAATAAAACTTCAACATGGCCTATGTTTATTCATCTCATAAGTTACAAAAGCATTTTTAAACAGAGTAAATATGATTATAACAGCAAAAAAATACCAAACAATGGTACACAATTAACATTAAAATAATTAGTTGCAGTATCGATACACGTCAATACAAAAGACAGGTCCAACGGCAATTATCACAGGGCTTCCTCTAGAAAAAATGTTTGCGCGCTAAAAATAAAACATATAATAAGAAGGCGACTCCACGGCATCGGCAGTCCGCCGCGTAGTTTTCAGTGGTCGTCCACAGAAGCAGGTGCAGGCCGCACACTTCTTTCATTAAAATTAATACCAATGTCGCGTGTTCACATTCTTACTCGATAACGCCTCGCCGTAATTAAGGTATGGCTTAAAACGAGTGAACCCGTCTCTCGGCACACGCCTGCCACGCGACCGCCTCAACGGTACTCCGCGAATTGGTTTATTGGCGAGAACATCGAATCAAGTTCCGATCGATGCGAAATATCGATGGCATTTGAAGTGAATGTCACTGCTCTGGCGATTGTTCAGTGTCGGGGTCTTACAGAATCATGCTATGGTAAATTTTCATGTATAATATAAATTGCAGCTCAAAAAAAAATGTTTTTTGAAAATGTTAAAATATACAAAACTTAGAACTTACCAGCTGACTCGGCAAACGTTGTTTGCTATTATAACCTAGGGGTATAAAATAGATATAAAATAGGTATAAAATAGAAAATAGCCTAACGACCTATTCTCAGACCTACCAAGTATACACAAAAAAATCATTACAATTGGTGAAGCCGTTTCGGAGGAGTTTTTTAACAAACACTCTGGCACGAAATCTTTATATATTAGATAATCTAATTACAATACACCAAAAATTAAAATTAAAAAATGGTGTAAGGTTTCTTGAGGATTACACTGCAAACTAAGCAAACATAGCTAAATGGGACCTAACATAATTTGCAAAATTGGTTTCGTAATTTATGTATGGGACTCGTGTTGGGCAGTGCATGGCGTAGGTACTAAGTGGCGATGATACTCATTCCTCTCCAAACAAACGCTTAGCTTAATTTTTTTTCTTAAATGACTCAAGGATATAAACCAATAAAAATAGGTAAAGCAACAATACTAATTATATATATTTATGCGTGTCTTATCGCAACAGTTAACGAGGTGCAGTAAAACTATAAAAGGCAAATGGGAGCAGTTTGTCAAGGATCCAGCCGAATTTACTCAGCAAGAGTTATTTATAGCGCCTCCAATATTTGTCTAAGGGTTGTTTGAAATACGACGCACTATTAGACGACAACAATACTCGTTAATAGACTTATTTCAGCTAATTTGTTTGAGAAGAGCGAGACGGCAAAGATCGCTCTTGGGACCACTCATCCTAAGGAAATAATACGCATCCATTCTTTATGATGATATAATTTGCCGTGTGGTGACGGTAGAGTAGAATACAATCGTCACCACCCCAAATCTCTCCCGTGGGTGTCGTACAAGGCGACTAAGGGATAAATCAGTGATGAGGAATGGGCAGCAGCGTTCCTCTTATACCACCTAGCAATAGCAATGTACTGCGACTTTTGTGCCCGATAAATGACAATAGGTTCGCCACCTATTACATGGGACCTAACATAATTGGCGAAACGTGGGTGCTAGTTCACCTCTGCCTACCCCTTCGGGGATATAGGCGTGACTTATGTATGTATGTATGTATAATTTGTCAACAAATTTTAAATTTTCAGTGCCAGTCATTTGATGACAACGAAACAAATTTTAATTTTGTGTGATTTTAACTATGGGCGTATTCATTTTTAGAATGCTATTTTATAATACAACATGACAACTACTCAAATATAACAAACGTCACGAGCTTACAAATAAGTTTTTTGTAGGCAGCATTAAAGACTAGGAGAAGATCAAAATAAGAACAATTTCATTATGGCAACTCATCCCATTTTGGCAGTGAATATTTTTGGGATAGTGTACATGATCCCTATAATTTTCATATGAAAACTTACGTTCATCCTCATTTGACAGATGCAAATATAGAGATAACGATACAGAAGTACCCGTCCCATTGTATTATGAAATTACAAAAAATAAGAACTAAACCACAACTACCAAACAAGGCGGTAAAAAGCGCTACCACCGGGCATTGAATTTCTAAAACTGCACATTCATCAAGTACCGCAAACAAACGTTATTATCTCGAAATTTGAATGTCGATCAGAGGCATCGCAGATTGGTCACAATGCGAAATCGAATCACGGCGAGCGTATCTAAAGCACAATCGGTGTCGGGGTGTCGTGTCGTGTCGGATGCGTCCGACGGGTGACGTCACAATGTCCGCGACGACGGGCGACGAAGCGACAATCGTCTTCAGTCCGGCACCGACTATGACCTGGGAACAGCAAGATCAGTGCGCGATAAAGTCTTAAGCAATTTACGTAAAAACTTTGGTGGGTTGTAAATGGTCAATCGAGAGCACACAGGATTAGGTGTTGTAAAAACAATTGTGTTCAAGTGTTCAATATGTCAACACGTCTTACACAATTATAAAGGAAAATATTGAATAATAGAAAACAAACTAAAATTATATAACTATAAGCTATTAAAGACTTTCTATTTGCTGTACCAACTCTATAATAAACCAAAGTTCTAAGTATTCTGAATTCAATCTTCTTAGACATTAGAGTGAAATCTGAATAATGCGTTTGATTCCGGAGTCAGTACTGATACTACGTGCAGATAGCCACGGCGACTGTTCTACAAGCGTCCGTGACAACATTGCGTCTCTTGAATAACATCTAAAACTTAAAGTACGGTTGTCCTTTTATTTTATTAAGTTATTGCCAATTTGTCAAGGTGAGATATTACCAATACAAACGCAAATTATATAAGCACAGTTAAACATATCTCACAGTGTTTTAAAAGATACATCACCATAATTTTCTTGTGATTGTTTCTTTCCATTTGGCGTTGGTGCAGTGCTTTTTTCTGTGCCTGTGAATGTTTAAAATTTTATTATCAACATGGAATGGTCTGTGCCTTAGTAGTAGCGATATTTATTAGGGTGAGGACAAACGAGCCTAAATTTGTGAGTCGTGAGTCGCAGTTGCAGGTCTGCTGCATCTGGTTTGATATAAAAGTCAAACTCATTTGCGTCACCATGTGAATCAAATAGGACTTTTCAATAAAACCGAATGCAGCAGAATGTCTGAGGCCGAAATTCTGCTCGTTTAGCCTTACCCTAAAGAACTGCTAATCATTTCTTACACAATCCACCCATATCTTCTGCTGTCTTCGTGTTCATCATTTTTTTCAGTCATATGTGTTGGGTTTTTCATTGATTCAAGGTTTATTTTGTACCTACAATATTTTCCCTTTCCGAATCAATTAACAGACATCCGAGCTCCACGATCAAGAACACTAAAAGGAAACCGCAAATCACTGAACCAATATATTACGACCTCGTTGGTCGGAATGCGCATTATGGGCCTACGTCAATACCGGCCAGGTTCGAGGTGAAATATAAAACATTCCCTTTATTAATACTTAATACGATAACCCTTTGACGCCTCGATGAATAGAAGTCACTCAACAAGTCGTTAATCAAGTGATATTGGATACGAATCAGGTAGTCCCATTGTGTGATAGGTGTCGGCGTGCTTTACGAATATGATTAATAGAAGTGTGATCTTTAAGTGTAGCAACAATGCGGCCGCGATTGTGGAATTCTCAATGAAACATGGCGTAGCTACCAGAAGTGTGTTACACGTGGGCATTATAATATAAGCATTATTTAAAGGCGTTTTATACTGCACAAGCACCTAAGTCGTACACTTTCGGATATGGAAGGATTCGGTGTAAATAAACACAATAAAATTGTGTTGAAATGGCTTATGTTTGAAATTATAGTTGGTGTTAATTAAATACAAGATCACACATTTTACACGATTAAAACAAAGGAAAAAAGCTAGTATTACGGCCTAGGCTAGTCATGTCTTATTTTCATAATCATCATTTCGTTTTCATTTTCATGTTTCATTTCATGATTCATTTTCATAATGTAAGGAGTTCTATAACAGTGCGAATAGAGGTTACAATCGTTTATATTGGTGGGTATATTTGCAGCTGCTACCAACAGTCTAAATTGCCTTTCAAAGAATGGAGGAACTTGAGATAGTACATTTTTGGTCACCCATCCAAAACTAGACTAGTCTTTGCGACAACATTGTTTAGTTTATTTACACAATCGGAGACCAAGCGCCCTAGCCACGCCATTAAGCTCCATTTAGATAAACTTAATAGTACAAATGCTTCTCAATTTTCCCACAATTATACGAGCATTACATTGCACCCCATTGATTCCACTTTTACCAGTCTCCCATTTGGTTTAATAGAACAATTTCTATATAATTATTGTTTGACAGTTGTTATTTATACATTGGGCTATGGACAGATAAATACAATTGTCAATTTGTTAAGGATTATCCGATTTCGTTTATTGTTTTCATTTGGTACATCAAAATTCCTACACCACCACAATGTACTCGAATTCCGTTTACCTGTTACATGCGAGCATACATACATACATACATAAATCACGCCTATATCCCCGAAGAGGTAGGCAGAGGTGAACTAGCACCCACGTTTCGCCAGTTATGATAGGTCCCATGTAATAGGTGGCGAGCCCATTGCCATTTATCGGGTACAAAAGTCGCAGTAGGTACATTGCTAGGTGGTATAAGAGGAACGCTGCTGCCCATTCCTCATGACTGATTTATCCTTAGTCGCCTTGTACGACACCCACGGCAAAGATTTGGGGTTACATGCGAGTCAATGTAAATATTCACTCTTAACGTGAGTCAAAACGTAAAAGATCCTTTTATGCTTATTATGAGACTTACTGCCGCACTCAGAGACGTTTTTTGAAAATTTTCATTTAAATTTAGGCCTAAGACCTGACAAGAATAGAGACTAGTTTTGAATTGTCATTTTTTGACATTAAGTACTCACTATCGTTATTTGACGTCTCTGAGTGCGGCAGTTATACCTGTATAGAAACTCAAAAAAAACCTAAATGATTAATTTCCCTAATTATCATTTCGTTTTATAATACCGAATAGACAGGAGAGTTTATATGGTGTCACGACATCAAAATATCATCCCCTATTCCCAGCGGAAATTGAGTGACATTTACGTCCAAACAATTACTCGGTGCAAATAAAACAATTACCGAAAACAAATGACGGTTAGACAGTATAACAACGTGGGATACTGGGGTGCTGATGGGAAGAGTATCATCTGCGGTCACGATTGAATGGTACGGGGTATCTGTGAAAGCGCATGACCGACACGTTTGCTTATATCAACATAACAATCCTATAGAAGAAGAACGACATTCAATTGCAACTATTTCGTTTCCATAAAATTTGTTATATTTTTATTTAGTCACAGTGCACTCTAACGCGCGCATTATGAATACATTCACTGTGAACTGTATTATATTTATTAGAGGAACTAAGTCCGAATTTTTGCGACTGGTGTATTTTTTCTGAATTTATTGTTGTAATATTTTCAAAGCAAAATATCATATTAAAATAATGGTCATTGTGATTACTTTTTTTTTTCCTATTTATGTTCATTATTTTTTCCATAAACAACCCTTAAGTTAGATAGTGACGACACATATCAAACTAATGTGCCTTAACAATGCTCTCATCAATAAGTCTTGTCGAATTCGTTCTGCTCTAAAATGAACAAATAGTTGATGGCGTGGGTGGTACGGGCTACATTTATTTAGCCGCAACAATGGCTCAAACTTGTCTTCTTTGAACTTCACTAAACGCTATAAATTGACTTATAACAAGTTACTTATTGTCGAAGAAACATATCGACATCATTAATGGCCATTGAGGACTGTCTCTTGCGATTAACCTTTCTATTCTTGTTTCATTCTAGAATTATTGCTTTAAAGATGAGCTATTCTTCAATAATTTATAGATAAAAGCTTTTATCCTGAATACAGATAGATTTAATATAGCTTTATACAATAACTATTTTCTCTTTACTTTAACAATTTCACTGTTTTGTATTACCATTTCAAAATCCTTTAAATGACAATAGGCTCGCCCGCCACCTATTACATGGGACCTAACGTAATTGGCGATACGTGGGTGACGTATATAGTTCACCTCTACCTACCCCTTCGGGGATATAGGCGTGATTTATGTATGTATGTACGTGTTTCAAAACCTATATCTGTAGCAAATGAAACAACAATAAAATTAAAAAATAATCAATTAGCTATCGTTATTTTCACATTTCAAATCATGAGTCAATATTAAATACATATTATTAGAAAAACACATTATTTATTGTAATAATATTATGTATTTAAAATTGATTCATCATCACTGACTTTAAAGTTATTTCAGTGTGTATTGTTATAGTAGGGAGAATAAAAAATACATCTGGAATTACATTCACCCCTCCGTACACACACGATCATACGTATTATTAATTAAACGCTTGAGTCACAGACACGAGGTAACTTTATTTGAAAGGCAACAGATTTCACATACTCTATGGTAGGATATTGTCGATACAACATAGACAAAATAACACCCCCACTTATCGCAATATTCGCCAAACAATTATATACAAAATTATTCTATAGAAACTATGCCTAGAAGCAACATAAATCTATAATGTTTGGCCGAACATAAACTTTTAGTTAAAATGTCAGCCGGCATATCAGCTGTTGGCAAATACAGTACTTTAACTATTTTGTCTTTTACTAGATCACGACAAAAATGATATTTAATATCAATATGCTTTGAACGTTTGTGAAAGACTGGATTTGCACACAGCTTTTGTGCACCCTGGTTATCATTGAATATGCTAATTATGTACTTCTTATTGGTTATTTCATATTGTAATACTTTTAGATATAATGCTTCTCTACATGCCTCAGATAGACTAATATACTCTGATTCAGTGCTAGAGAGGGCTACACATTTCTGTTTTTTACATTCCCATGATATTACACCATCAGATAATAAAAAACACATCCCAGTATATGATCTCCTATCTATAGAGTTAGAGGCCCAATCTGCATCTACATAGCCTGTTATTTCTGAATTACCTTCTTTACAATATTTTATTCCATAACATTTAGTTCGTTTTAGATATTTTAATACTCTCTTAGCATATTCCCAATGTTCCTTTGAATAGCAATTATTAAATTGACTTAAAAAACTTATGGAGTAACTAATATCTGGCCTAGTTAAGACTGACAGGTACATCAAGCTACCAATTAGTTTTTGATAGGGCATATGGCTATCTACACCTACTTGACCTTTATTTATATTTAGTTTGACCTCCATCGGAGTATCAACAGTCTTACAATCACTTAAATGAAATTTGCTCAAAAGTATATTAGTAATCAATATAAATTTCCTGACTCAAAGTTACATATCCTTTATCTTTGTTGAAGGTCACATTCATTCCCAGACATAGTTTAACTTCACCTAAGTCTTTAATACTAAACTTATTAGATAAAATCTGTTTCAAATTCTTAGTTTCAATTTTATCATTTGAAAATATGAAAAAATCGTCGACATAGACTGTTACAATTGTTTTACATTTGTTAATATCCTTTATATACATACATGGCTCTATTTTTGACCTTTTGTAACCATTACTGATCAAACAGTTATCAACCTTTTTGTTCCAAGCTCTAGAGGCCTGCTTAAGTCCATAAATGGCCTTTTTTAGTTTCAATACTTTACTAACTGAATTACTACTATTATAACAATCTGGCATTTTCATATAAATGGTTTCTTTCAAATCACCATTCAGGAACACAGTCTTTACATCTAAATGGTTAACATCAAAACCTAACTTTACAGACGATGCAAATAATAGTCTTAGGGTTGTATGTCTCACCACAGGCGAAAATGTTTCAGTATAGTCTACACCATATTTTTGGGAGAAGCCCTTTGCGACTAGACGAGCACGGTAACGCACATTGTTTTCACTATCATACTTTTTCCGCAAAACCCACTTGCACTGCACTATAGTACCAACTTTTGGTACATCTACGAGTTCCCACGCACATTTTTTTTTCGAATGACTGTAACTCATCCTGCACTGCCGCTAACCACTGTGCTTTCTCAGGACCTTCTAAAGCTTCTTGCAATGATATCTCACCCGTGAATATGTTGTCATCTTCTATACAAGCATTTGCAAATCCATATCTGTCTGGCTGCTGCCTACGACGAGGACCACTTGCTGTGTTAATATTGTTGAGTGGAATGGAGTCTTCACTGTCTGTGGCACCAGACTCAGAGCTATCTAATGTATCATCTTCACAAGGTACGTACAGTTCACTGCTGTCATCTGTGTTCAAGCTCTCTGATTGTTCAAGTGAATCTTCCTGAAGTGTCAAATCTTCTTCCCCCACTGGAACTATATTCACCTCATCTGAACAATTTTCCTGTACCTCTAGAACATTCTCTGTCTCCATTTTCTCCATACTATAACATCTCTACTAGTAGTGATGTTATTAGACTTCGGATTATAAATCCTGTACCCTTTGACTTTATTGGAATAGCCGACAAGGATACATTTTTCAGACTTTTTGTCCCACTTAAGTCTCTTCTGTTTCGGCACATGTACCATGACTGTGTTACCGATTCGGGTGTGTATGGATTCGTTTTTTGATGTACTATTCCTTGCGACAACAAAAAATCATCAAACTTGTTGTTGCAGAATTCTGTCCCATTGTCACTTCTCAAAATCTTTATGCTGCAATTAAGTTGATTCTCAACCTCTGCTCTGTACTGTTGAAAGCATTTCAAGGCCTCATCTTTCGTTTTTAAAAAATAAATATATGTCATACGACTGAAATCATCTATAAACAGCATAAAGTATCTAGACCCACCTATAGATCGGTTTTCCATCGGTCCACAGAAATCTGTATGCACAATATGTAGCAACTTAGTACTTCTGTTACCTTCTTTGGGAAAAGGTAAGCGGTTCTGCTTGCCCTCACAGCATGCGACACAAGATGACTTTGATATATCAGTCTTATTATCGAGTGTCAATCCCTGTACTGCATTTTGCATCTTGTTCAAATACTGGCTGTTGACATGACCTAGACGTCGATGCCAAACTTCACTAGACACCATCACTGCAGCTGATGCACAATATTCAGACGCAGGCATGTTTAATTTATACACCCCATTCAACAGACTCGCTGTAGCTACCAATACTCCTACTTGGTTGAAAATCTGACAACCACCTTTGTTAAATAAAACTTTGTTTCCTTTTAATATAAGTTGACTAACAGACAACAGATTTGTCGTCAACTTCGGCACGCATAATGCACCTTCTACTGTAATGTCGTATTCACAGGCGCTCGTCTTTGTCGTAATCTGCACATCTCCAGTACATAATACAGGTATTTTATCTTTGTTTGCCACGACAATTTCCTTGATCATAAGATCACGCGACACATTTGATAACCATTCTTCGTTTGCGGTAAGATGAACACTTGCCCCGGAGTCAACATACCAATCGTTTTTGCTAAATTCACCATTCAGAAACACGGCGCTAAACGCATTACTGCTTTTACTTTCATTTTTATTTGTATTCGACGAATTTTTATTCGAAAATGTACACTGGTTGCGGTAATGCCCTGTTTGTTTACATTTGTAGCATTACTTTTGGTTTCGACTTTGACATCTGGGCGTTGTTGTCTTTAGTCGCCGCAGTGCTACCAACATCCCGGTTCTTCTTGAAACTCGAAAACGCGCTACTGGAATTGGCGGTATTGTCTCCGCCATTTCCGCTTTCTTCCATGTCCAACAACTTGGTTTTAATGGCGTCCGCTGTCAATGGTATGCCGCAATGTTCAATCGCCATTATCATAGGGGAATATTTTTCTGTTAAACCCGCTAATAAAAGCGATGCAACCCACTCATCATTAATGTTAAAACCTGTACCACTCAATTTTTGGCTCATCATGTGACACAAATCATCGAAACAGATGATTTGTGTCACGTACGAAGTCATTGAAATGCTATTTTCGAGTCGTATGGAAATCAAACTCCTCAGTAAACTGATTCTCCTCGTAAATCCTGAGTCGTCAAACAGGTTCTTCAATTTCTTCCACAGCTCATGGGTCGTTTGTACACTTTTTATGTGCACGTACAGCGACGAATCTATTGTCAGAATCAGTTTCGCTCTGGTTTTCGCGTCACCTGCTGCTCCTATTTCTGCTGGTACAGTCTCCGACTTGATGCAATCAGACATTCCCTCCAGAACTAAGAAATTCTCAGCCGCGAAAGCCCACTCACTGTAGTTCTCTCGTCCTTTCAATTTAGGTACACTGACAAGATAGTTCGTCGACATTTTTACAGCGTTAATTCCAGTTTTTCTCAATCTGCAAATCTATTTCAGTCCAAGAAAATTGCGAGAAAAAAATCTGGGCCCATAACCTATTATTAATTAAACGCTTGAGTCACAGACACGAACTAACTTTATTTGAAAGGCAACAGATTTCACATACTCTATGGTAGGATATTGTCGATACTACAAATCTTACACAAACGCGCTGTAATTGTATTTCAATATTAAATTCATCAATTATGTCCAACCCTCATATAGCCCCATTGTTTCATTTAAGCTACTCCCCTAACGCAACCGCCTGATCTGTCGATTATGAGCGATCATAATAAAAAATATCAGTTATTTACGGAACCCATTAGCACTTCCCCGCAGGTTATATCCGGTACAAAATCACAGGGTTCACCCCAGAGATGACGAAGCGAAGTACATGTACCTTATTACTGCGGTCAATTTAATCTTGTACGCGATAAGTGATAGGATAAAAGCTTTGATTAACAAAACACGTGGACACAAAAAACAAAGTGCTACGTCGTTGTTTTTATTAAATACATCAGTTTATTTTTCAGTCGTCTTGTTATACAATCCATATCGAGTTTTGTTAAATAATGATTATACAAGAAAAGAAGTTTATGGATTTCTCGACAAGCCCCTTTTCATTACTTTTGTATACATTCATTCGTCATTAGCACCTCTCCGGTATGATGTATGATATGAATTTAAAGAGAGTGCATGCAGAACCCGATTATGTCTGACCGATATGAATGGTAGAGAAAACATACTTAGCCTACTGCAAAAACCCTGCAGGGTATTTGATATATTTGGGGACAGGGCGGGAAGATATTGATGACTTGTACTTGGCCCAACGACTTAATTAGCCTTTCGAATTGCGGAGTATCTCGAGTTAATACGTTTTTGGTTACTAATTCTATGAATGATTTTACAAAATATTACTCAGGTTATGAAATGCCAGGCTGAGTACACTCCCCACTTGAGGTTCTCAAAGAACCATACCATACAACGAATTAGATTTAAACACACATAATGCTTTGATACTTGTCATTTGATAATAGCACCAGTCTAGGTCAGAAAAATTTGAAAATTTTACATTTGAGTACCTACCATTAATATTGTAAAGTCAATAATGTCAAGCTCTATTTACCCTTCTGACGTCATGACAGAATAGTCGCCAGAAATTTTAAAAGTGTGTAGTAAATTAAAGGTTTGTGTAAGGGCCTGTTTCACAATCGATAAGTAAGTTCGAAGTAGCTTACTTCACAGATCATTTGACAGTTGCAATATGAAATATATGTCAATTGAACTGCAAAGTAAGTTACTTCGAACTTACTTGTCGATTGTGAAACAGGCCCTTAATATTGATCTCAAGTAATAACGACAAAAAGTTACCAGATATAAAAATGTCGCTCCGATTATAAAATTTTATTACTGCATTTAAATGTTTTAGTATGGTTGGCATCTGATCGATTCACTCAAACACTGATCAAATTGAAAATTAAATTAAGCCTTATTCATTACAACAAGCGAAGCTATAAACTTGATATTATTTAGTTTTAATCAACTACTATGTACTTTTAATTTCAATTGTTAACGACATTATTTAATATAATTAATTTCATTGAATTGCATTTCATTGATTAAAATATACTTTAGTGAATTAAATAAACTTATTTCTATTAGAGTGCAGCCGTGTGGTGGCGGCAGAGTATAATACAACTGTCACCACCCCAAATCTCTCCCGTGGGTGTCGTACAAGGCGACTCAGGATAAATCAATGATTAGGAATGGGCAGCAGCGTTCCTCTTATACCACCTAGCAATAGCAATGTACTGCGACTTTTGTGCCCGATAAATGGCAATAGGCTCGCCACCTATTACATGGGACCTAACATAATTGGCGAAACGTGGGTGCTAGTTCACCTCTGCCTACTCCTTCATGGATATAGGCGTGATTTATGTATGTATGTGTGTATGTATTTCTATTAGTAATTATTATGTCTTTGTCTCGTTTTGAAAGTTTTTTTCTTTAAAAAGAACTCTTGGCATGACCAGCACGTTTGATAAGTTTACCAAATCAGACACATTTATGGAATATTTATTTGTATTGTTATTTTTAAATATATTTTATAAGCTAAATATGTCATCGGTGGGTAGCAACGACTGCAGGTGCAGATGCACTCGGGACCAGCGGCTTAACGTCCTTCCGAAGCACGGAGGAACTCGAGATAATAAAATTTTGGTCACCCATCCAATGACTGGCCTTAGCGAACTTGTTTAGTTTCCGTTTTCCAGAGCGTTAAACCACTGCGCTATCAAGCTTCTCGAATATGTCAGGTTGTACAAAACTATGAAAGTACATATGGAATTACGTGCAAACTAAACAAAAAACAAAGACTTGAAAATATGAAATCATATCTTTTTTTTTTTTCGATAAACAAATATTTATATTAACTAGCTTCAAGTGGATTACTGACCTAATATTGGTATCAGACAAAAATGTAATAGTATGTCCATTCAGCGGCTACTCTCACACGGTGCAGCAATCTAGATGCGCATACCTGCACCCAAAAATATTTTTCTGATCATTAGCATTCGAAAGTATAATAAACTCTGTTACACTAATTCAAACTATTCCATATCTAGTGATAATATGCCGCGTACCTGCAAGGTGCGCCTGAGTTGAATAACTTAAAATCATGATGAATTATATGTCCTCAAAATGTTACTTGGAATAGACCAAACAACTGTTCTAAGGTCCTGATTTTTTAGCAAATAAACAATAATTACTTACTAAATATTTATGACATCAAAACTGGTGAAACTTCAAAATTCATTAAATTAGAATAAAAATAAAATAAAAATATATACTATGCTATTTTAACAACATTTTCAATGTTATAATAAATAATACATAGTTAATTGTTATGTAAATTGTATAAGTATTACACTATTTTACGCCATCATTGGTCAATGACGCAATCTTTGTTGTTATCACGACAGATTTAGGCATATAGTGCTGTTCACTAAAGTATTCTTTCAGTAGCACCAACTCAGTCAATCACTAATACGTACCCTCTTAGAATGTAACCATGGCATGTCTGAACCAGGTAGAAGTACTAAGCAGAGTATAATAAACACCTTATCATACTATTTACATTCAACTTTCATCTGAAGACCTTTATGAGAAAACAACACAATAGCTTATGGTTTCGCTGTTTGTATTATGTCCATGCATATAGAGAGGTCTCTCTTATAGCCTGCCTTCGGTGCGATATTTCATTAGATGGATCGAAAAAAACTACTTTAAAATCTTTAAATAATCACGACATAAGTAAAAAAATTCAAATAACTCTTGCTATTTTCCTAAAGACGTAATTATTAATAAACAGACTTGTTTCACAAGTAACAAGGAAGCTTAAAACCGAAAGTCGACTTCACATTAGCGACAGTGAATGCACTCATACGCTCGACGGCAACGAGTTTCCTTCGGCTCAATAAACTGATAGCACTAAACATACCGATACTTTATTTTTGTTATTACTAAATATTCAGTGGTCAGTAGAAAAAAGTGAGCACGCGTTAAGCACCCCCCCGCGTGCCACACTCCCCCAGCTACGCCAGGTACGGGCCCGCACGTAGAAGGGGAAGGGATGATCGAAAATAATAGGGGAAGAGAATTTTTAAATTTATATTTTTTGCAGCCGGCGCAGGTGATATAACGAGTGCGCGTGCGGCGGCGGTTCACTTGTACACGGAGCTCCGCCACCGCCGCTCGCGCTCCTGACATAAAGCTCCCGCGAAACCTCCCCCAATCGCGCAGTGCTTTTCCGGCCGTCGCGCGGACCGGTCGTGCCCGAACCACTCGCGCAATACGAAACATGCTTCAAGAGCTACAACTCGTTCAAGGTCAGGCGAACTACGTAGTCGTCTCGCCCGGCTACGCTTCAGCCGTGACGAAAGCGCCGACCGACAAGAGGAACGTGCCAATCGCACCTGCCCCTGAAAAAAACTACGTCACGCACGACACGCCGCCCAGTTTACAGTACAGGAAAAAGGTTCACTTCAGAACGAACCCTTACACCGGACCTCAGGCGGCTTCGATCGCGAGGCGCAACGCGCGTGAACGCAATCGTGTCAAGCAGGTCAACGATGGATTTAACGCTCTGCGCCGCCACCTGCCGGCTTCCGTGGTAGCCGCTTTGTCTGGTGGCGCTAGACGAGGATCAGGGAAGAAGCTTAGCAAGGTCGACACTTTGAGGATGGTGGTCGAATATATAAGGTATCTCCAACAATTGTTAGATGAAAGCGACGCCGCATTAGGCATTACTCGCGAACAAGAGAACCGAGAAAACATTCCCAGCAATAGTACGTCCCAACCGATGACTTCTATGGAAATGGACGATGGATTTTTCTATGGCAGCAGTTCCCCTTGTTCGGAAAAGCCTGGTTCCCCGGCGCCTTCGGAATGCTCCTCCGGTGTGTCCTCTGCCTATTCGGCTGTTGACCGATACGAAGTTTCAACGCAACAGCACCTAGGCACGATGGATGAGGATGAACTACTCGACGTCATATCGTGGTGGCAACAGAAATAGCAATAATGTAAGTTTGTAAGATTTTCTATTTTACAATTACGAAAATAGTTTTTTTATTTCAGTTTTTTATCATTGGAAACATCTTATTGGATTTTAATATTCTTTAAGTTAAGAATGCAGAATTCTTTTTCGGTATAATAAAGAGATGTCTGTGTTTATGCAAATGTGAACAACTCAATTATCAGTGCCCATTTAATGTCTGTTTACTGATATTAATTTTCTTTGTCCACAGATCTACAGTTGCTGTAAATTAATTCATAATTGACGAAACCCTCCGAGAACTTGTGCATTATTTATTTGTTTTTTGCATTTATCGCCAATAAGTTCGAAAGACTCTCGTGTATCTAGTCAAACCAGTAGTGCCTTTATCGATTAGTTAGTGTTTTACTTTTAAAAAAGGTTGAAAGCAATTTTGACGACGACATCGTCATTATTGATTGTACATGTACATTCAGCGTCAGAATGATGTGCACTCTCAATTTGTGTACATATTTTTGTTACTGCATATTTTTGATCCTTATTGTACACTGTTACCTGTACGTCACCGAGGCTTTGTGTAAGCGTGTTTGTATTATATAGCGTTATATACCAGTCAAACGTTTTTGTAAATATAGGTTATGACACCTACATTCGTAAGATGTAGAAATAAATTATTTATTGAATTTAAGCGTGGTTACATTATTTTTTCCTGAAAATGAAGGTGATAATGCTACATTTTTTTCACTTCTATGTTTTATGTGAAAAAAATACATCGCGGAGCAGAGAAGCCGAGTCACATGAAGAAAACTGAAAGTCAATTAACTTTTAATGAGTAGGTACTTATTACAAAAAATATCAAATCGAAACAAGACCATAGGGTCGGCAAGAATAGCGACTAGTTTTGAATTGACAGTTTATTGTATTAAGTACTCGCTAACGTTATTTGAAGTTTCTGAATACGGCTGTAACTGTATGCTTTGTGTGTGAGATTTTCAGGTAATTTAAATAATAATGATTCCTTACTTTAGAGTGCATATTTTTAATGTAAAATCAAACTTTATTTAAATCGCAATAATACTTTTTCTCTTTTTGATAATATTAGAATCAAACAACTGGTCGGCTACGGCTGTAAAACCTAAACCTTGAGCAGTATGGATTGCAATGTTGACATTCCAATCACTCTCTCCGCTACTCAGTGACATGATCATTCTAATCACTTTTCTAAGTATACATTTATTCTTTACACCTATCTGGGGTGATGAATAATATTAATCAAAATGGTGTGGATGGCTTGATTGATGACTTTTGGCCGATTTGAATGGATGAGGAAATATGCTGCGCTGACCCGAGAAAACTGGGAACAGGGCTGGAAGATGACGGTGTTTATAATTAAAAGTCATAATAGAAAACTTATGCCGAGATTACAATTGTCACCACCACTGTCTCTCCCGTGGGTGTCGTTTGTCGTACAAGGCGACTAAGGGTTAAGACAGCATTGAGTAATGGGTAGCAGCGTTCCTCTTATGCCACCTGGCAGCATACTGCGAATTACGTGCCCGATGAATGGCAATAGGCTCGACACTGATTTCATGGGACCTAACATAATTGGCGAAACGTGGGTGTTTATACATCTCTGCCTGCCCCTTCGGGGATATAGACATGATTTATGTATGTATGTATCGTATGTGTAATAGAAACTCGAAGTAATCTTTTTTAGCGACCTATCCAATGAGCTTCAGTGAATATTGCTTAGTTTACGAAATTGCAAGCCGAGCTCACTGAGCCGTCGAGGGCAGTAGCGAGCGGGCTCAAAGGTGCTGTTTAGCTAATAAGATAAAATACATACATACATAAATCACACATGTATCCCTGAAGCGGTAGGCAGAGGTGAATTAACACCTACTTTTCGCCAATTAAGTTAGGTCCCATGTAAGAGGTGGTGAGCCTATTGCCATATATCGGGTACATAAATCGCAGTTCATTGCTAGGTGGTGTGAGAGGAATGCTGCTGCCCATTACTCATTGCTGTCTTTACCCTTAGTCACCTTGTACGACACCCATGGGAGAGATAGGGATAGTGACAATTGTATTTTGCTCTGCTGCCACCACACGTCACCACAGGCATGTAAGATAACATACAATAATCTTATCATTACTTAGATAATCCTTAAATAATTGTTTTTATATAAGTTTTAACACTGCTTTTTTTTATATTTAATTTTTTTTTCAAAGTTCAATTCACATCTTATAACGAAAACAGGATAAAAATTATCAGGCATGACTCAACTTGATACGAAATTCCAAGAAAACAAGCACACTCGTGTTTCTATGATTTTGCAAATCAGCTTATAAAAAGTCTGGTCTATTTCATAATAATACCCCGCATCGTGTATTGGGAACTCTCTCGTACGCGTGTACGCAATTTGGGCTGGCTTCGGAGCGACATTCCCGGCTTGCACTAATTTAGCTAACAACGACTTAATAAAAACAATACGTAATTACGGTTATCTGTGGTCGCGTCTGCGGCCCAAAAGAAAAATAATGTGAGTATATCCACCCACATTGGTTATAAATTAATAGAATCTGCCCTCATCCCGTGTCATATAATAACGTTTGATTGGACTCGTGTGAGGTATTTTTTTACTGTTTTTGGGAAAATGCATCCCCGCGATCGTATCTCGCACCGCTAATTCCACATCTGGGCAAAATGATTTATGATTGAGAAAGGGTAATAACAGGATTGACATTTATCAAAGTTGTTTGGCAATGAAATTGTCCCCGTGGTTTTTGTTGGTCTCCGGCTAAGCGGTTTTAGATATTCACCTAGAATGTCGGAGAAAAAATGTCATGGGACAAAAGTCTTTATAATATATAACGACCGTGTCCATAATTTTACTATTTTATATTTTTTGAGATGTTGCTTGTCTGGGTTTTTGATTATGAGTTATATTATAATCATATTACTGATTTAATAACAATGACATTTCAAGTACCTGTTTAATTTGAATTATGTAAATCATTGATTTCCCTCCGTGGTTGAGGGTTCCGGGGAAGCTCGATTCCATCTTCAGCCCTTATCGTCACTTACCATCTGTTGAGATGAAGGGCAAGAGCTTCCCAGTCTAACATAAAGAAATAAATATTCAATTATGTACATATTTATTTTGATTTTTAAGTATCCATTTGTGTCGATATAATAATATTTTAATCTGTGTACAATAAAATAGCCCAATGTTATAATAAAATACATTAGGATTATAGTCTTATGTCGTCTTAATAAAAACAATGATAAAACATAAACCAAACAATAAAAAGTAAAAAATAACTTTATATAAAAGTAAATAGCCTTTTTAACATAAATAAAATAGTCTATTTTTTAGTACAATTAAGTATGACGGCACGTAATGATTTGAACTGCCTTTTCAATAATTTTCTGGGAACCAAAACAAAATTTCGACTAATTTATACGTCCACGTAAATTATATCCGATTCGTTTGTTTCTTTTGACAAATTCACTTGTTATTTTGACTTCACGTGAGATCGGGCAGTAGTAGCACCATCAAAAAAAAGTTATTGTTTTGATAAAAAATGACATGCCAAGAAAATATCTGATAATAGGCGTAGGCGGGGCCGCAACAAAAGAGAATTGGTTAACACTACAATAACACAATACGGGATGAAGATTTGATTCGGGTGTAAAATTGAGTTTTTAAAAATCGGTCTTCCTTTGTTTGTTCGATAGTTTTTTCGTGTGACACCCACCCGACAATAGATTTGTTTGAGTTTGTTTTACAAACGATCGGGCTGTCAAAACCGTTAGTTAAGTAATTTTCTCTTTCCGTTTAATGAACAGTAGCGATGTTATGCGTAATTATTTTGCCGACGAGCTGACTTGCAGTTATACTCAAGTAGTTCTTGGTGTTATTTTCTTAAATATTTCGTAAAACGTGTAAAAAATTAAATAGAATGGTATTAAAAAAACCAAATACTACTCTATTAATTTTCGTAAATTTCAAAAGATGTCTATGAATTACAGACAAAACATTAATCAAGTGTGTGCATATCTCGTAACTTCCTGCGCTCCCGATCATATAAAGGCTGCTTTTAGGCGTTTTATCTTGCTAATGATGTTTTACGATGTACCTCCATTCTGCGTTATCGCGCACGCCGTCGCCTACGGTAGCCGACGCGCATTTCATTCTGACAAGCTCCAAGTTCACCCCCGTTCGTGCTTGGTAATAAGGTTCAAAATTGCTACTAGTGCCGTATCAGTAAAGAGAAGTAGCTTCTTCCCATCGGCTGTACTTCTGCCGCCTCTAATATCGAAAAGGTTACTTAATTAATTGACAGATTGCGGTGGCTACTGATTGAGACCTTTTTTGTGCGACACCCTAGCTCTTTTGTCTGAGACTTTATCTAGTAGATACTGGAATGAATATTGAAATGAGCTGTTAAAACGGGACCATCAAAGTTGAATAAGTATACATTTTCAAGTCACTAAAATTAAAGGCACAGCACTACGCGGTGTGATAATTAACTAAATAAGATTTTATAGTTTTTTACATACATCATGTATATAAAAAGAACTAAGACGTGATCATTCAGTCCAATAATTCCATTTTAATGTTTTCGATGGCTAATTTAATACCTACTTTTTATAATGTCTTATATTTGCACGAGCAGTACACAATTATAAAATATTTGACACGTGTATATTAAAGTGCTTTTATTTGGAATTGCTTACATTTACCGATCATCCGCCGTGTGGTAACGGCAGAGCAGAATACAGTTATCACCGCCCCAATCTCTCCCGCGGGTGTCGTAAAGTTTTGTATGAATTCATTATTACTTGTATTTTGTTTGTTAACTGTCAATTATTAGGTACTACATATCCACTGATATACAGGAATGTTATCATCCACTCTGTAAGTCAATCGAATAAGCTTAATCAAAAAGCGCCCCGAACGCTTATTAAACCTCTATGGCGCTTGGCTTCCATAAACGGTATCTGCTTAGCTAAGTATCGCTCGATCTTAAATAATAATCCAATTGATTTTCGGTGGAACAAAAGCCGGTTACATGGCTGTCGATCGTATTAACGCCCGGCACAATAAACCTCGATTTATTATGGAGCCGTCGCTATAGGCCTAATTACTCAGACATCGGTTGATATACTGTCTACTTATAGCATGTGATGTATGGCCAAGCTCAAAGGATCAGACCGGGCCTCCGGGGCCCAGCTACGATTATAAGATGTTTAGGATAACGACTGCCAACTAGGATACCGGCTAAATTGGTCTTCTTTCAATTAAACACCTCCATGCCTTGTAGCTCTGATCTAGTTAACTGCTGACAGATTCGGACTAATGGTACGGTGAGATCGTGCAGCTTGTTTTTATTATTTTAGTAAAAGTTATTTTTTAAAATTTGTGTTTCTAACAGCCACATTAGTCAATTGGTTAGATCTCTAGATATCGGCCAAGAGATCCCGGGTTCGATGAACACAGATGTCTATATTTTATAATGTATTTTCAATGTTTACAAATCATAATTGAGTTTAAGTTTTATGTAATTATTTTAAATACTTATCCGTCATTTGTTAAAACTGTGTGGGAAATTTAATTAAAATAAATTTTCTGTTTTAAATTTGTATTATTACGTATCTAATTTAATAGTAATTTTAGTAGCGCTATTGTTCAAAATAAAACACATACTAAAGGAATAAATAAGTGTACCAAATAAAATGATAAAGAGCACCCTAGCAGTGAACGGTAATTTCTTTCAAATATAGTGAGATGTTCAAATTTATTGTCCACCAACAATAACACTATCTTAGGAGCCAGGAGCGGGGGGTGGTGACGACAATAATGTGAACAATAATGCACATGATCTAGATTAGTGACACGCATTGTGTCGCCAAAGGGTTGCGCGCATTGTGCTCAGGCGAACGCTGAGCTCGCGCACAATGCTCCGACCGCAATCATTTACATGTCGATTCATGTCAGTTCGATGAATTGCAAAAAAAATATATTTTCGATTGATTTGAAATTGTCACTTTATATTATTCATTTACACGTAAAGGTAATTTAGGAATGTTGCCATGATCATTGTGATTCTTAAAAAATATTATAAATTGGTACCCATTTGAAATAAAACCACTTTTACGGAATCCTGTGTAAATTACTTATTTTTATATAACATTTCACAGTGATTTCAAAGTCTGGACACGCTCGTTAAATAAAACATAATACATTGTAATTTTTCACAACATGTATTTATCATTTGAATTGTATGGCTATATCTAGATCTACCACTATCTCTAATTATTGGTTTCATAATAAAAAAACTAGATAACACTTTTCATCTGTTATGTGTCTTATAGAAGAAGGTTTATCTCTCAGTATACGACAAGAAATTGAGACAAGCAATCTAGAATTTTCCAACGCACAATATCCCCTTTGTCAAGTAATTTATCACGGTTGAGTATAACAAATCACCGAGTGACAAAAAGTTGTGCTTCATCGAAAGTACCATTCGCTCTTTTCCAGTACCAGTCTGCGACACTTCAAGATAAATAATACATCACATTGATGCACCGTGCTCTGGTTTTCGCACACTACAACTTGCCGTGAGAAAGACTTCAATTATCGAAATCTGGAAAAGCAGAAAGAAACAAGATTCCAATTCTATGTCTCAATTGAAGCTTTTCGTTTTGTATGTATTTGACATTATCTTTTTCACTTATAGGTGGCTGTACTAGTACTGGCTAGTTAGCTAGCTGGGCATGTAATGATAGGAGATTAAGAGAATGTGACCATAAGAGTCATGACATTTAATTGGAGAGAGGACGATCCCAGAAGAAATGGATGGATTGTATTAAAGAATATATGAATGGCAAGGGCCAACCAAGATAACTTGGAAATTGTACAGTAATGATGATGATATTTGCCATTCGCAGTGTAATTTTTCTGCAGGAAAGGTAAATAGTTTTTTTTTTGTTTCTTCTAACACATTGAACAACTAGAAGGCGTATCTGGGCCTGAACTTTCAACGACAATTTCGTTGATTCCAGATGCGATTTATTAACGTAACATTACCTTCTCTCATTTTATTCGGCTGATTCTTCCATTTATAGGCTCCTAGGACACAGGCGTTACCTATATGGACGGCAGATGATATAAAGAATAGGACCATAGAACCATAACCCACCACGCAGAGACCGACGGCGTAACGTACCTTCTGAAAAATATAGAAACTTGAAATAACATACTTTTGGTCACTCATTCATTGATCAGCCATTAATAGTCACATTCTATTCAACCACCACATTTCTTTTTATTTTATAAATAAGCAAAGAATGTGTGTATTATTACGATGAAGATATTTTATGACTACTAGCTACTTGAATTTAATTCACAGAAAGTATTGTTACAGGGTTCGTAAATAGCTGCCATGAAATCAGCCGCGAAAATATAATTTTAAGTAAAAAATTAAAGCAATTTCACTCGTAAGGAAAGGTGTCGGTGCAAAGATTCTAATCTCCGTCCAAACTCAACCACAATGGGGAGATAAGATCAAAACTCAGGAAAAAACAACAACGAACAAATTGTTCGAGCTGTATCTCTTAGAATACGAAATATGTTTACAAAACATGTCATCTTCGAGGTATTATTGCAAATAGTGCGTCGTACCGTGAAATTGATTCTAATATTTTTTTAGATAAATAATATTTAGCACAGATCAACAGATATAGTAATAATAAACAACTCATGGAATGCAATAACGTTTATGATACAATATTAAAATTGTTTTCATTTAATAAAAACAAGCAAACAAAACAATATGTATTTTGTAAGTGGGTAATAAAAGCCATATTTTGGAGATAATTTTCAATTAATTCGGCGGGCTTACTTTTATATTACGACGACGCAATGTGTCATTACGGTTTCTGTTTAAAAAATTACTGATATTATATTATATTTGATCGACAACCCTGATACAAGACAAGGTGCGAGCGGCACTTACAATTAGTGGAATAAATACTATAGCCTTTCTTTGTCAAAATGTATTAAGGTCACTAAACATTACGCTTAAAATTAATTTTCTGCTGAAAACAAAACTCTACTCTATCGACTTTGTCTATTAAGATATTGACTCTCGCATTATTTATTGTACAGGGAAAGATGACAAATATCTCCAACAGACATACAACCTTAACATTTTTAACCTAGAGTGACAATGAAACAATGAAAGAGTAATAATAGAAGGAATATCACACATTCCTCCAACCTTTGCAATTACCCAAATACTGGCAGTATTTGGGTAGCCGTGTAATATCTCTACTGCTTCAAATTTACTGACTACAGTCCTTGCGAAGATTCCTCAACCTACCAGACAAAGTCTGAAACATCTAATTAACGATTCTTCTAAAGTATCTTCTTTGGTAAGCTTAAAATAAGAATAATATTATATTCTATCAATGGATGGAAATGTCAAAATTAAAAATTATGATTACGGCGAACAGACATTAACGTATATTTCCCTAATTATTATAAAAGCCGAAGTAGCACGGCTCGAGTTCATTTTTAACTCGAACTTGTGTTTTCCCTACTCAACATTGTACGTTTTTCGGTCAGACAAATTAAAATTCAATGCTCGCATCAAAGGAACTGCAGATGAATATAAAGTATCGTCAGCGGCAATAATCACTTGAAGAATCCACTGCATACGGGCTCCCGGCCGGGTACGAGTTACCGGGGGTGATGTGCTTGCAAGGTGTGACGCCGAACAGGTGACATCTTGTGGCACAAGCCATAGCATAGTCGCCGTACTGTCGTGTGCACAATACTAAGGCTGGTTCACCAACACATAAACAGGCGATTGGTATATAACTGTCGGTTTTTGACATTTTACCGTATGGAAGAACTATCAAAAACTAGCGGTTATCTTTTGATCGCTTGTTTTACGTTTTGGTGAACTTGAGCCTAGGGGTCTGTTTCACAATCGACGGGTAAGTTCTGAATAGCGTACTTGACAGTTCAATTGACATATATTTCATATTACAACTGTCAAATGATCTGCAAAGTAAGCTATCTAGAACTTACTCGTCGATTGTGAAACAGGCCCTAAACAAATTGATTTCTTCAGTAACATGTTCACTTGTATGATCAACTGCACTTTAGACTACCCAAAACTATGTCGACTGTACAATTGTACATAGCTGCCTGGCGGTCAATCATTTTGAATTAGTGGACCTAATGGGTTTTTGCAATAGTCAAAATGGGTCCCAGGTACAAAAGTAGTCTAAATTGCATTTTAAATAATTTACGTAATAATAATAAGGTATAATAAGATATACAATGATTAGATTAAAATGATTGACTGTACGACATTTTTGGCGCGGAGTTAAAAACACTTAAGCAGTGAAAAATAAATCAAAATTTAATACATATTTCATATAAGAACAATACAATAAAATTTTAAATGAAATAGGTAAAACTTTTTGTGCTACTTGTATATTTGCAATAAAGAAAAACATAACACTGTATCAAAATTTAATTGAATTTAAAATATTATTTTAAAATAAATTTTAAATTGAAATCATCGTTCCGCGCGACTGTATGCACTCCTAAAGATTTTTTCAACATCCGGCCCAATATACGGCCAATGTGCGAAAGTAGCACGGCATAATAAAAACTTATCATATTTTCTTTATTAATCTGTTAAGTCCTCATCTTTAAGTCCATTCAACATTCCGATAATAAAGCAGTCATTCCGACAATATCATTAAGAAATCATAATTAATTTGATTGGTGATTGTACTTAATACCACACTTAAAGTATTGCAACCAATTGGGAAAATGGACCGTTAAAATATAGCCCTGGTAAAGTTTATCGTTAATTATTTTGATTTTGACTTTTATTTTATAGAGAATTAGTATAATAATAACCCTGTGGTGGAGGCAGACCAGTTGTCACCACACCACCACTACCTCTCGCACAGGTGTCAGGGGCGATAAATATATTAGAATACACCACCTACCTAAAGTAGCTCGATGGCGCAGTGACTTAGCTCGGCTTGCAATTGTGTAAGTTCTGCTTCAGATGGCCCCTTAAGCCTTAAGTTGGTACTAGCTGGTGGTATTCTCCTGATATTCTTTACTCATTTCAATCATGATTTTCGCCGCATGATTAGGAAAGCGAGGCCAAAGAAGAAGAAGACATTATTAGGCCTTTGATGATGATGATAACAACCAAGATACAAGCTTTTATAACATAGGCGTTTTATCACCAAACAGTAGATATAGTAGGTTTATAAGTTTTGCATGCACAAGATGCATCTAGTAACACTGCAATTTACGTGCCCGGAATATATAAGAGGCTTACGTGGGACCCAACAAAGCTTAGATAAATAACATTTATTAGTGGCATCGAAAATATACTAACCAGCTCTAGAAACGGAAAATAGAAAGCAGGACAACACGCAAGTAAGAACGCACTGTCATTCACTAAGCAAACAAAACACGATCGGCACATGCTCTCTGCGCCTTTGCACAACAATTATTGGCTAAAGCTGCAAATAATTTTGTGTCTCCAAGTATCAATTGATTGTAATCCTTTCAATTGCCACCCGAATCATCATAGGACGGTTACGCAAAAACCCTATCCACCCTTTCCCTTTGTGCAACCCGAAACTTTCGTAGAAATTTGCACAATTGTGTTGGCTGGCGTGCGCTGCACCAGGTGTTATGACTGATAAATGTTTATCATTTCAACAGGCTTCAATTTCGTGTGCTTCAGATGTCTCCTTTGTAGGTTTAAGACTTTCATAATTATCAGCGTAGTATATTTATGATAAATGTTTATCATCCATATATACTTATAAATAACGCCTATTGATTCCTGAAGCGGTAGACAGAGATTTTGTCAACTATGTTAGGTCCCATGTATATTACATGGGCTATTTTCTAGTCTATTGAGCACGCAAATCACAGAACAATATAATAAGTGGTTTATCGGCTGCCTATTCCTCGACGTAGTTTTAACCTTTAATCGCCTTGTACAACATCTACTCTAATTACCTTCTAAGTGAATTAAATCTCGAGAAAGAGATCCGTCAAAGGATCATATTACCGCAATGCTTTAAAACAAAAGCCAGATGATGAAGTCTGGCAGTCAATACGTCGTGGTCTGTTAGCGTCGACCTCATAAAGAATCTTAAATCTTAAAGTCTCAGCGAGTGTTGACTAAAGAGTGTTGGTGTTTTCTTGCTTCAGAGCAAGACCGGAAATTCTAGAAACATTTGGGGGATGCGTATCTTCATCAGTCTGCGTCTATAGGCTGAATGATGATCTTTGGAGATGTAAGTTTCCTAGTACCTACCAACACGCAGCCAACTCGACCGTTGTAGATTTGAGAATGCGTTACTATAAAAGTAGTGATTATTATATAGAATGCGTTATACATAAAGTTCTGTAGAGCCGCTGCCCAAATTCCTTACCAAGCAGTTCTTGGTCCAGCAGTTAATGACACAGCCTTCCCTATTAATTCGTCAGCATTTGAATGACAATGAAACCGGCGTTAAGCAAACAGCCGACAGACGGGTCAAAATATTTTATACCGCGACGTTTACACTGGTGTTAACGAGGCTATCCCCTATAAAAGTTGTGTGTGCACACATAAATCTCCCCACTTCGGTGTGAGAAAGAGACGTCTCAATGCGAACGTATAAATATTGTGTATTAATGAAATATATTTATTGCACTGTAAAATGTAATAGTGCTCTTGGGAGGAACTAAGTCCATGATTTACTGGTTTATAGACGACAACGATGTGAACTTAAAGCACCTACGTAATGTTATGTTGATATCTAATTAATATTGAGAAATGCATTGGGAGAAAAAACGGTATTTTTAAGTTACTTATTGATTTACCGTACGTATTGTTTAGAAATAAGATACAACTGCATTTTATGACCTAGTACTCAAAATATCGATAATTTGGCGGTCGGTTTGGTTAGTATATAGATTTTTTCGAGGAATAGTATTGATCACTAAAATCAAGAATTACTATAAAAACCTCGCTACATGTTTTTTGTTTCATTAGAAAATGTCAGTTGTATTTTTGGTGAGGCTTTTTTTGGTTTTCGCAAATCTATCGGGCTCATCCCTAACCGATATGTTATCGTTTGTGGTCACGTACTAATGAGGGTTCTTCGGTGTAAGGTTGCGATTTTTTAATATTATTGTTAAAGTTGCGTCGTGGACGTTGGCATATCTACTATATGATTAATATCATCATCTAAAACTGAATGTAGATATGAGGGATTATTTGCAAACTGTTTCTTTACAAAGAAAATATACTAAACGAATTCGGCCCAATCAAGTTCTGTTACGTGATCATGCGTAGTGATAAAATAGGTCAATTGACTTATTTTCATGGTAATTAGTTTGTTATAATTAAAACACTGTATAAAGCTTTACAGTTAGATAGACCGACTACAATTTTCAACGGAACTCCAAATTCCAAATTATATTTTGAATGGAAAATAATGATTTATTATTTTTTATTTTTATTTTCAACATTTTAACAATGTTAGAAAAATTATCACAATGAAAGTGGTTATAAAAAGTTCTAAAACATATATTCCCGCATCAAGACTATTTATTATACATATTATATATTTTTCGAACTTTTACTAACCACAAATAGCATGTCATGAATGCAGTAAAACTCCGGCCAGCAGTGCAATCCTATTGCAATCGGTGTGAAGTTGGATGTTGAACTGCATACCAACTGCACATCGACTGCAATCGGTCTAGAGCATACATTTTAGATAATAAGTTTTTTTTTTTAAATTTGAAATAATATTAAAAATTACCAATAACTTTAAATGCAATTGAGCATTATCGGTTTCAGGGGTTTGCAGCATGTGAATTAACGAACCCCAAAATCAAGCTTTCTTCGAGCAGCTTAACGAAATATAAAAAAAACCAATGACATAATTTCACGCGACGAAAGTGTTAAAAAATGATAAAATATAGGTCGTTTACTTAAGTGGCTGATAACCCGCGAGCCTGAGTATTTTTTTTAATTAACACATTAGCTGGTGCCTTAATCTGTGTGGCGCCAGTACTGAGTCCAGCCCTTTGATAAGGCTTTATCAGTCCGGCCCTGAGGGTGGATCGATAGCGGATAATAATGGCGTTGCAAAAAACCCATCGATCCTACTCTAATTAATGGTTTTCTGAGATATATGGTTTGAGAGAACCGACCACCCCATAGATTCACCGTTAGATGCCTACTAATAGGTATTTAATTATGTTATTTATTCATTAATCTTAGCCGTTTATTGTCTTGTCTAGTCCGAGTAGTTCAACCTGACAGTTTTGCGGAAGTCCCGGGTTCAAATCTGAATAGATACCTTTTTTTTAAATGTCTACTTTATTTTTCACAGTTGGGGAAAGGTGGATAATAGGAAGGTTTCATTACTTTAACCATTATCACTCATAGTACATTACTGCTACATTACCCACTACTCTAGGACACAGGTTTTACCTCTATTCAAAAATTTAGGGTGCCTGTGATATAACCGACCACGTTGACGTCTGGTGCATATTGACGAGTGTATGTGTTACCGTACCTTCCTAATCGCGGCTGAACTCGAATAAGAACAAAAAGAACATACATTTCGACTCAACCATCAAATGATAAGCCTTCGCGAACATTGCTCAGTTGACGCAATCGCAGGCCGACACTGTCCTCTTGAGCTCCTTACAGGACCAGGGGGCCTACTGCCTAACTCGATTGCTGATGATAGCTATATAGCAATGCACTGCTTACGGCTATAGCTGCCATCCTGAATTTTTAAGCGGTACGGATTTTGTGCCAAATTCATACAAAATCATTCGGTGATCATTCGTTCAAAGCTATCGCTGATAGTTTAGGTACATTTGGTGCGAAATGACAGCATGACGTCATAAACTATAGCTTTTGCTTTAGCAATCGAGTAAGGCCATAGGCCCCCTGTTATCGAGTACATAAACAACATGTTACAGATATAAATTACACCCTAAATACTACCCGTGCTAATATTATACTCATAATCATAAATATTTACTATGGTGTTATTAAAAAAAATCGAAATTGTCAAATTAGTTTTCTTGCCCCATACAAATAGTACTGTCAGTAAAGCAAAATGTATGAAAAATTGGAAAATTAATTTAGCAATATTGAATTTTTGATATCACCATAGTTTTTATACGACAAAGTTAGCATGTCTAGTGTTCAGGGTGTACGTTATTTCTGTTGCATGTTTTACATAATAACATTTCCTCACGGATATTGCCATGCTGTATATATGTATGTAAATGGTATTAATAATTAGCTGGCCACGTGAGAAACAGTTTCCTACGGCAGCGAACGCCATAAGGCACGTCGATAAATCACACACCAATCACCATGATTTATTGGCCTTAAACGGATCATTATGTCTGAATAACGCACATATTGTTCTACAGGATTCGTATATTTGCATTCCAAGAAACTTTTGGCGGGGTAATGTTGAAAAATAAAATGTTACGCAGTGATTACTTAAACTAAGCAATGTAAGCTAAGGCCGGTCATTGGATGGGTAGCCAAACAATATTGTCTCGTGTCCCTTCATGTTTGGGAGGGCACGTTAAAAAGTTGGTTGCTGAACCCGCAGTTTCTATTACCCACCAATCCGTACTGAACCAACGTGGTTGGTATGGGTACATCAGTCAAGTATATCACTTCAGTACCCTTTTCTTACCAATCGAGAACAGTATTATAGGCACCACAAATTGTATAAATTGTTATTATGATATGATCTTATAGTTTTATTCAAGGTATAATACTGAACGTACCTTATTAGATTAGTAGTAGTACCTTAGAAGATTATATTATCCTCCGATAGAATGAAACTTTAGGAAAAGTGATAAGTCTCGCAGTGACCACATCCGTAAAGAGAGCAAGTCGGAATAAGCCATAAAATTAAATTGAAACATTACTTATTGTTAAGTATGCCAAAATGTTATTATCAAGTGTAGTATTTTAAGTCTTGTTGACCATTTACTAATGTAGGTACATGTACCTAACAATATTTAATAATCAATATTAGCCATATAACTTTTCTAATTTATTAATGCAAATACTAATTAAACCCTTAAGTATGACCACGATTTATGTCTTTCAACTTTCCTTGAAATATTCTTAACGGACCATGAACGTTTTGAAACGAAATGGATAATAATTAAAAATAAAACTCTCCCTGTAATTAGATCGGCAAAAAAATCTCTCCCATATTTCACGGACAGTTATAAACTTGAAATATTAGGATAATTATACAGATGAGAAAAGAAAAAAATAAATAAAGACGAAAATCGCTAGCCTCCGGGCACTGTGAGGAGGGCCACTGTTTAGGTCATATTTGGAGCGTTTTTTGCTAAATGTGCTCCACTCGACTCACAGTGTACAGTCAACAGCAGGTCATACATACATAAATCACGCCTATATCCCCGAAGGGGTAGGCAGAGGTGAACTAGCACCCACGTTTCGCCAAATATGTCAAGTCCCATGTAATAGGTGGCGAGCCTATTGCCATTTATCGGGCACAAAAACAGCAGGTCAGGCTACCAGTATATGTCAAATTTTCTCAATCGACTTATGCATTACGTCAAACAACTTAAGGTTGACAAACGATTGGAGATAAGTGAAATTTGTGTATAGTCTGAAGTGATGTTGTCTGTAATGGTGGTCCAGTGCTGCTTCTTCTCGGTATTCAAAACACGACTATGTAAGAAAAAGTTGGTAATTAAAAAGTTCTGTAAGAAACCTATCTGATTCTGTAAAGAAAAATAAATCAGATTTCTTTTTACAGGAATTCTTGGGACGGCCGTGTGGTGACGGCAGAGTAGAATACGATTGTCAACACCCCAAATCTCTCCAGTGGGTGTCGTACAAGGCGACTAAGGATAAATCAATGATGTGGAATGGGCAGCAGCGTTCCTCTTATACCACCTAGCGATAGCAATGTACTGCGACTTTTGTGCCCAATAAATGGCAATAGGCTCGCCACCTTATTATATGGGACCTAACATGATTGCCGAAACGTGGGTGCTAGTTCACCTCTGCCTACCCCTTTGGGGTTATAGGCGTGATTTATGTATGTATGTATGTATTCTTGGGAAAAAATCTGATTTGTTTCTAATATTTTTTAAAGCCTTTACGTTTAAATAGAAATCAATCAATAAAACCTGTCTGTTACGTCAGTGCATACATACGAATTTCTAAAGAGGTATCTTATATATTGTTATGGTAAGTATTTTTTACCAGGTAATTAAGCACACACAGCTGTATGAGACGGGTGTCGTCCGAGTTCCGAGTTCCTCTAATATTACCTAGCAATAAACTGCGATTTTCGTGCTCGTTAGATGGTTATGGGCTCTGCTTTGGTCGCTGATCTCTGCCCTATTACATGAGACGTAACAAAATTGACAAAACGTGGGTTTAATTCCCTCTGCCTACCTCTTCATGGATAAATATGCGCGAATCATGCAAATTATTTATGCATATTAAACATGACTGTGTTGTCATAAAAATCAATAATGCTCGTAACATACATCGCTTGGTAGTTGCGATAGAATTCTGCTAATGCTCCCATTAATTCTCCAAGATACATGTTTTACTGATCAACTTTTACTAATTTCTATTCCTGATTTTCGAAAACATTGATTTATGGCTTGGGACCACTTACGTAGACTCCAAACGCCGCTTGTTAGTATTCAGGATAGATTTGCATATAATTTGGAGAATTAGAATTTCATATCTTGTGATATACCGAATCGGAACCCAGATGCGTTGCGGATATCGTTCGTGGTTTGATCGATTACCGACAGATTTGACTGGGTTAGTATTACATGTTTTTTACGATTAGAATTAAACATTTTGAAATTATTGACCAAAATATATGTATGAAGTCAAGAATGGTAAATATCCATTTAACCTTCTATATGCATCTTGACAATCTTGGAGTTAGAATTATGGACCTGGACATGGATTTTCGCGGCGCTATCTTTTCAATAATGACTATAATTGTTATCGAGAAGAAAAGTTAAATACACATCTGTTCGCCCCAAAATGTAGGTATCCAATAAACCCGATTCTCAAACATACCCAAATAGAAGTTAGTATAAATAGGGTATCTTCATGGAAACCAAACAGGCATTGTTGGGTTTCAAGTTTGAAGTCGAGTCATTGTAAGCTGATTTGGCAAAAGAAATTCCCAGGCCGTAAATTATTTATAATGCACTAACTGCAGATAACAGTAACCTGCAATATGTTATAAATTAATGGCATGGAATAAAAAAAGCTCTGAAGCCACGTCGGGCGGATACAACCAAGGCAAACAGCGCCGCTCCCACGGCGAGCCTTCAATCTGACAATATTAATAGTAAGGCATATTTAAATTATTTAAAGTGCCACTAATAAACAGCGCTTTGGCACTTACACAACGGGCGGGAACTTAAGACAGACTGAGACGAAACGTTCCAGGAGATTGTGGTGGGAATTGATGGAATATTGTTTGAGGGATTTCAGACCACCCATCACATCGTCATGGCAATATCGCCACCTTTTACACGGGATCTAGCTTGATTGGCGAAAATTGGGTGTTAAATCCCCTCTACCTACCCCATGCGTGATATATGTATGTATGTATGTTTGAGGGATTTCAGACCACCCATCACAGAAGGGGTGCTCGATGGCGGAAGTAGCTAGCGCGCTCGGCATGCGTTTGCGCACACGTTAGGTGATCACAAGTATCTGTATTATATTCACAGGCAGGGCTCATGTCCCAGCAATGGGGACATTAGAGGGCTGATGATGATGATGAATCATACTACACTAGAGACAAGACGTTAAAAATTTATTAAAAATGCTTATTTTTCAGAAAAATAAACGAACTGAACCTTAACCCTCTTATTGACTTATATATACGTTGACTAAAGTTAGCCATGGTTTAAAATTGATGCTAACTTAAATTTTCTTATCGGGCCCAGATAACTTGGGAGCAGAGCAGGAAGATGACGATGGTTCAAAATATATTAATGAAACACCCATCAACTTTATCTAAGAAATTTTTTATTACTTTACTTTATGTTGTATCGGCTCATTCTAAAAATACTGACGATTTCTATGCAATTTATTCAATTTTATGACTGATGACTCAAATTAAGTTAGTCATTGAGAAACTGCAAAGAATATGTCAGTATTATAAGAATGGAGGCTGATTGAACATGAAGTAGGTGTACGTACATAAAATATGCATAAACTTTGACACTACAAAACAATTACCTATACCAGAATTTTACCAGATTCTAAACAGTAATTAATCCAAGTAGATACTGACTAAATTTGACAGTTTCAGTTCACTCCATACTCCATTGCTTGCACAAGCATAAACATAAAGCATAATGCAATACATGGCCCGCTGAAATCATTCCACCGCCGACATTCACGGCGATTCCCGGATTATCGCTACTACGAATGGCTTCTTATTGCCTACCACTGCCGATGATACGAACATACCGAATGGAGAACTTTACTGCACTAATTATTTGTATGATTTTTATTTTAACCGGTTAAGCCGTGTGGTGACGGCAGATTAGAATACAACTGTCACCACCCCCATCTCTCCCGTGGGTGTCGTACAAGGCAACTAAGGGTAAGAAAGCGATGAGTAATGGCCAGCAGCGTTCCTCTCGTACCACCTAGCAATATACTGCAATGTATGTACCCGATATATGGCAATAGGCTCGCAACAAATTAAATGGGACCTAACTTATTTGGCGAAAAATAGGTGTTTAATTCACCTTTGCCTACTCCTTCGGGGATATAGGCGTGATTTATGTAAGTATGTGTAAGTATAATTATACAACATATTTAAAATATTTGCGTGTGTGTGAGCGCCGCGCCTGACATTTGTTGCATACCCCGGATCTTATGACACTTACACTAGGGATAGTGTAGTGTCATAAGAACACTATAGATGCACACCCGCCCGTTTCCTCAGCCCCCGATTCCCCGGAGCTCGCACGCGGACTATATGTATATGTAGCGATGTTTACCGTTTCAGCTACCCGTGTGTCCGCTACCGCCAAGGGCCACTACCAACCGCCCAGGAAGCGCAACTCAACACGCGAATAAGAAATAAATTCCCTGGCAAGCGTAACAAAGCTAAAGTAAAAAGGAAATCTCGCCCCGAAGGCCTGGCTGCAGTGAAGCCGCCGAGATTTATACACGTGCCTTACGCGAGAAACGAGAAAAAATGGGAAGACAAACCATGAGAAATTCACTCGGTTGCAATGCGATACACGCTAAAATGAAAATTAATTTTATGGTATTACTCAGTCAGGATGCGATGGTGGTTGATTTAAGTCTTTATTCATTGTTGCGTTTGGGGCATTATTCATCGGACTACGAAACGTAATGGATTGGTTGTTTCGTAAATAAAGCATCTTGGTAACTATGCTATCAATATATTTTACTGCTAATCAATTGTAAGCGTAAGCGTAGCTATGCAATAAGCGTAGTGTGTGTGTTTTACTGCAGCAAGCTACGTAAACAGTAGAAGCCAATAGCCTAATATTATATAACTTAATATTGAAATAAGCAAAAAAAACGGCTTTGTACGGCAAAGCAGCGCACAAGTTGTTAACACCCCTACCTCCCCTGGGAATACCGTACACGGCGACTAAGGGTAAAAAATATGATGAGGAATCGTCACCAGCATGTCTGGTACACATCCAAGTAATACTGCTATCAACTGGGCCGGTAAATGGTAATAGGCTACTATTACTACTAGGCCCTATTAAATGCTTAACTTAAATTAGTTGGGAAAATGCGGGTGTTAAAACACCTCTGCCTAGCTTTGGAAATAAAAAGGCGTGACTTATGTATTTAATTTGCCGTTAGGCATAGTCAGGCACTTACTGCGTGGGAAAGTAAAATCAAGTAGTCAGAGCTTGTTTGCAGATTGCCCATTATTTCAGTTGAAGGTTACTGGTCTTAAATTTTCACGTGGTCAACAAAACTGTCGGGTAACTAGTACCATACATGGTCTCAATTGAGAGTTCTCGAAAACACGAAAGAAAAAAACAGTGGCTGATTAAAATTTTAAAAATTAAGAACTGCTATCCCAATTTAACCCTTATACAACACACGTAACAGGCACTTCGCAGACAGAACATAAATTAATACCGTAACAACATTTTGATTTATGACCCGGCGAGCAAATTAGATGTCGATAAATCTTCCTCTTAGTTACACTTCCAATTAACAACGTTCCCAGATAAATAAATCGGTAGAAAATCGTACCGCGCACCGATGTTCAGTGACAATGTTTGTGGTGGAAGCGATTTGTCTTACAACTTAGATAAACATCAAACTGTGACTGTTTGGACACCTCCCTTGACCTTATTTATACCGGAGAGTGACCAATAAAGGTAGCTAAAAAACGGACGACGTTATTGCCCTAAGAAAAGTGCAGCTATAAAATGTCGTGTAGATTCTAGATAGCAGCATCGACAACGGGAATGTGTGTCCCTGTGAGAAATGTAGTAGGTCCAACGTTAAATATTTTAAGGATTTCTCTTTTGTCAATTAGTTTATGTAAGCACATTGTTCTTTTTAGTATTTCTCACAACGTATTAAAAGTTATCTGTTAGAACAACATATTATATTGCAAGTACTTATTATGAAATAAATAATAATATTAAATATCTTAATATAGTAAAGAAACTTACAATTATCTAAACTATTACCGCAACGATAAGTAAAATATTAAGTAAACTATTTTAGACTTGATGTATTTTTTTCAATCGTTTCAAATGTTTTTAAATTTACCATCATCCAATCCAATTATTCAAAAAGAGTTAAGAATGTACTTGACTATTTTATTCACAGCATAAATAACACCTTTATCCGTCCATCTCTTGTTACAATACAAATATTTGTTCAAACAATTGTAGATTGACGATAAGTTTTATTCTGAACACGATTTGTACGTGCGCCCGCGCATACGGCTTTGAACTCATTCAGCTCTTTGTGTGGAGGCGTTAATTCTTTTTAGATGATCTCCTTCAGTATCTCCCGGTGTTTCTAATGCATTTGAATCTCTTGACAGCAAAGTTTAAAGAAGAAAGAAAAGCTTTGCTTTATTGTTACTTCGCGTTTTTTGATATGATTACTGTACCTATTCATAGTTCAGGATATGAATTGACTTCTTCAATGATATGAATTATGTTATAAATAGTAAAATCAAATTATTACAAATTAAGGCAAATTGTATTATATACAGAGGAGTGTTTGATTTATAAAAAAAACATTTATGCCTGTTTTCACCGAGACCTTTTACCTAACTTTAAGAGTCCCCAACTTAATTCAAATATCTACCTTCATAGTTGTTTATCAAACAATAATAGAATAATATATTTGCGTAATTAAACGACAACTGATACCTTAAGCTTTGTAACAGCATATTTTAATTTAATTTATATAGCAAATAATTTACCCGTTCTAAATTTAGATGATGTTGGAAAATCGGGCATAAATGTTGCTTTTAAGCAGAAGCAACATAATATTTTCAAGCTATAACCTAAAGGATGTTATTCGCCCTTTTTATGATATTATTTAATAACAAAGCTATTTCAGTCCACAAGCTCCTCGCCCATTGCTAAAGGGAAAAAAATGTCAAAACATTTTAGTAATTAAACGTTCGACACATAAACATTATGTTCTTATTGCGCTTGCGTTATAATAATATTCTAAATCGAACCGACTTTAATGAAAATTAATAAACTGCAAATTGCATTTTTATATTTCATTACACTTCCATATCGTTTACAAGCATTTTGATTAGTGTCTTCATTTGAATGTTAAGTGTTTACTTTCATTTGGCCGCTGCCGGCTAACGCGGGTCTTAATCTTGCTTATTATCTGAACCATTTAAGCATTTAGTCGGCGCCGCTTCAGAAATTCTTGTTCAGTATCGAATATCGGAATCATATGGCTTTATCATGTATTGCAATTTACTGTTATAAAGCTGGTAGTTGCCCGGAGACATAAAATTATTCGTACCAATTAACTGCCGGCCGGTCGGGATGACACCCGAAGATGTCCCTCAGTACCGCCGCAAATGCAAATTGGAACATCGACCGACATGGAGCTGTTAATTCACCACAATATTGATTGCGTATTAAGAATTCAAAAGGGGAGTAGCGGGTACATGAGACGCTAATTGCTATTTAATCTTCATTAATTATTACTCTGTTGTAAAATATTTATATAACCCTTTTTCCGCGTTATTTTATTTGATACTATTTTTAAAGCTCTCTTGAAGCTATAGTCGTTCGGGTATTTAATTAAGTCTTTCGTCACAAGCAACTGGTAGAATTCGATTGTTCGTGCAGAAAAATATTATCGATCTTGAGCTACTCAACGATGCCTGTGCCGAAATTGATCGTGCAGTACCTCTTAGCCGCAGGATACAAAGTAATAAGCAGTTAAACACACAGAAACAGCTTCCAATATATTTACGTAATTGAGAAAAAAATGTTGCGTATGTACTAATGATTGGCAGGCGGGTGCCTAATCGCTGAAAATTTTGGTGGACCGCCGCTATTAGGGTCATTAACAAAGAAGAGAAAGTAAAAAAAGTTGTACGGAAGCCGTTTTCGGATTCGAAACATTTTAATCTGGGTACCGAAGCAAGTCGACACAAACAATACGTTACAAACTAGCAATAGGAAGTAAAGAAATATTATTTTCTATTTCCTGTTTGCCAGTTTTTGGAGTGCAAAGTTTTTGCATTGTGCTACTCTCGCGCATCCGTGGGAGCGACTACCTGACACCCGTGGCGCAGTAATTTCTTATAAATTGACATCGAGTGAGATATCCAGATTCGCGGCTCTTTTCCCGCTGTGAGGCGACCGAGGAGAGGGGGGTGTGGACAATGCAGCACAATAATGCACATGATCTAGATTAGTGACGCGCATTGTGTCGCCAAAGGGTTGCGCGCATTGTGCTCGGACAAACGCTGCGCCCGCGCACAATGCGCCGATGCCCGCAAACATCTCGATGCCGATTCGCACGGGTTCTATGAATTTCTAAAGAAAATAAATATAACTTTTGACAGCCGTCTGTGCATCGATGCTATCGTTTATTTGTCAGGCGGGAATTGAAAACAGTGTGTGAATGGGGAACGTATTTGCAATTCTGGATTGTCATTTTACGCTTACGTCTCCTAGTTCCTGGAAAATGCAACAATGCCCTGATAATGGTAAAAAATGTTTTCACTTAAATTTAACCAATAAGCCAACCGATGCCGCGTCACTTAGGTAACAATGATATATTATTATTTCATTTGTTACATTTCATATTTTTGCTCTCCGTCAAATATAAATATAGATCAGCCTCAACCACCGGTAATTAATTTTTCATAAGTCTGTGTAACCAGCAATCAAACTTTTAGCTAAATTAGTGGCTACAAGGCGACCAGGGAGGAAGGGGTGTAGGAATGCGCGTTTTGAAATATTCTAATAGTTTTTAATAACACCACTTTTGATTAGACAACCTGTAATTAAACTGCTTTGAAAGGGTTGCGCGTCCCTTGTTTTAACTTTCGGGCGTTTGGTAAAGTGCCTAAGAAGACTATATTCATAAGTTACACTAATTATATATCAATCATTAAAAATCTGGTGACTGGATCCCATGAATTTCTAACGGATTCTGCCTGCAAATAATACATACATACATACATAAATCACGCCTATATCCCCGAAAGGGTAGGCAGAGGTGAACTAGCACCCACGTTTCGCCAATTATGTTAGGTCCCATGTAGTAGGTGGCGAGCCTATTGCCATTTATCGGGCACAAAAGTCGCAGTACATTGCTATTGCTAGGTGGTATATGCTAGGAGGAACGCTGCTGCCCATTCCTCATAATTGATTGCAAATAATAGGTTGACACTATTTGTAATAATAATACTACTAAACTAATTGTAATAATCATACTAATATCAATCTTATAATAATAATATGATTTGATGAACATTAATTAAAAAACAATTAAGTAGTAGTAAGCTTATTGTACCTATCCATGTTGTCTGAGATTGTGATTGTTGTGAAAGGACACGGGACACTTTAAAATCTGGGTATAACAGTCCCAGGAACTGTTTAATATTAGTCTGTTACGCGATGGAGCAGCCAATAATAGTGAATCCATGCATTTCAAGGTTCCTTATAAAAAAATGCCTGCATAATTTTGTCAATAAATATGTCAAACAAATAATTCGTAAATGTCAACCTGTCCGCTTGCGTCCACTAAGAGAGAAGTCAAAATATTTTATGGATGCGTATGTTAACACTTTTGTCAATTGATATCACCCACGCAAAACACAAAAGGCACCGATGTAAATCTTACCCTTTATGTGACCGGGCCGACCGACTCACCCCACGAAATATAGATATGAACAAAGCACTAAACGCCATAAAACTTCTATCTACCTCATTCATGGGGGATTAAAAAAAGAGCTACATTTCCAAAAATCCCGGCAACGTTTTTTAGCCCGAACCTGACCGCTGTCAAATTAATTGTACGGTGCGAGCTAAAAAATGGATGAATGGGTTTTAGCGCTGTCTGTGAGGAGCCAACGGGGACATATTCACTCCCGATTTGTCTTACAAACGTAGATTTGATCGGTGACCATTTTTTCGCACCTCATCTTGTTTATGACACTCCATATCTGTCAATCTAGCTTTTTTCCAAACATCTTTACCATTCCTACTTTTGTTGTACTTTTATAGTTTTATTGCACTGCCTCGGTAAGTGTAGATTACGCGGTATCAAAACCCTTTTTCATTCGAATCTTACCCTCCTAAATCACTGCAGGCCCATTCATCACGACAACGACAGTCTCTTGTCTCTTGAAAATAGTTCTGGGCTCAAAGGTACATACAAAATCAAACTCTAACATAAGCTGTGTAGAGATATTATTAAATATCTTGTTACTAATACAGTACTAATGAAATAAACGACTGCGCAAGCATTACCGCGTCGACGTATCTAATTAGATAATACAATTATACAAAATTCCATTCTCGCCTTTGGGTGGTAAAACTTTAAGATAACACCGGCGTACAGACTCAATATATCTGAACAAAAAGAATACTTTCACCGGACCGAATCGAGCGATATTGTTTTATCCAAATACGATATGCCTTAAGAAAAAAGTTAAAAGCAAATTAAATAAAGTAGCGTTTTTCTCAAAGTGCAATGGAAAGGCAAAAAACTGGCGGAAGAGGATGGGACCTTCCAATATTAGTTTTATATCTGCTTGAAAAAAGGCTGACACTCGAGAGGGATTGTCAATCAGAATAACAATAATGGGGGCTTTGAGAATTTAGTTACGAACCCTTTCGGCGGTACACCTGATGCGGAAGCCATTCGCGTATTTCGTATTTCGTGGGAACGACCAGTTGCACTTACATCGTAAATATTGCGGCCCAAATTTCTTGTGCGTGTGAAAAATCAGCGTGAGGCTAAAAGCTATTTTTTTCTCAATTTTGCCCTTAGGACGCAAGCTTCGGGATGACTTTGGATGGGGTTACTTTAAATACGATTGCGATGCGATTTCAAATAAATCACGTACGTTTTGGGACAAAACGTATGGTCAAGGTCAAAATTCGTTTATTTAAATCTGATATGATTACAATACACTTATGAATCGTCAAGACGCTAGCGTCTATCGGTATCTAGATACCGCTAAAACCCATGTGTCCAAGGAAAAAATAGTGATGTAAGGTTGTGAAAGTAATCCTATTATTTGTTGGATAGTTAATTTTTATGTAGGTATTCAAATAATTATAATTATATTAAGTGCCGTTTGGTGACGGCAGAGTAGAATACAATCCCGTGGGTGTCGTACGAGGCGACTAAGGATAAATCAGTGATGTGGAAAGGGCAGCAGCGTTCCTCTTATACCATCTAGCAATGTACTGCGACACTTTTGTGCCCGATATATGGCAATAGGCCCGCCACCTATTACATGGGACCCAACATAATTGGCGAGACGTGGGTGCTAGTTCACCTCTGCCTACCCCTTCGGGGATATAGGCGTGATTTATGTATGTATCAAATAATTATTTATATGTATTCAAATAATTACTAGTAAGTTAGTTAGTACTATCATCATCATCATTCACCCGAGAGACCCCCACTGTTGGGCATAGGCCTAGTCAGTACTATAATTAGTAGTAATTTTCATAAGTGTCATGGGTTAGACACAAACATTCCGCACTCTCCCAGTAGGTTCTCCCAAAGCTCATACATAATTAATTATTATTCTCCTTACATTCTTCCATCCACAAAATAATGTAATGCTTGTACCCAAGCAGTGGGGGCAATCAAAAGCTGGTGATAATATATATTTTTTTAAATAATAAATAATAATATATTTTTTTATACTCACACCTATCATCTAGCCCAAAGTAGGTAGCCTAAGCACTTGTGTTATGGATACTAGATGACGGACATATTTTTAATAATATAATTATGTATATAAATGTTGAAAATATACTACATAAATATATACACAACCATGACTCGGAAACAAACATTTGTAGTCATCACAAAGTTTGCCCCTACCTCGATTCGAACCCGGGACCTCTTGGCCAATACCCAGCAATCTGAGCATTCGACCAAGGTGGCCGTCAAACAAGATCCCATAAACACATAACTCAATGTTTCATAATTTCTGACTTCGTTTTTTTGTACTTATTCTTTCTTTAAGCACTAGTGACTTGTTCCTTTAGTTGCTTTGTTACATACCGATACAATATTATCTTGAAGCTTCGATATTTGCTGTAACTGTCGGTCACGTTCTGAATACTGTCAATAACGAAGAAAGGGTAACAACCTCGTCTAAAGTTATGCCATTTTGCACTCTACACCACGGGTATAAAGTTGAGAGTCGCGCCGCTGTGTCCTTGTTTACGTTTGCACCCGCATACACGAATGCAAAGCCACGCGCCAGTGAATTAAAGATACGATATCTGTATTGCACTTGACTCCTGTGTTCTTCACAATTTACTCGGCATTGAATATTCGAACAACTCAAAGAACTTACGGCGATAAGAAGAAACGAGTCAATGCCATCCACAATTTTGGCTTTGTCGCTAAGCGTCCGCATTCGTATTTATTTGTTTTTTTTTTAACTCTAACACTCTTCGTTAAGCTCTTCTATACTAATTTGTATATCTTGCGTATAGATATTAGGGGAAAAGCGAACACGATGTATAGGTAAAGTAGGTACTATTATTAGTACTGTCACAGCAAAATCCATGATACCGATCGCAACATTGTGTTGTGTTTACATGTCAGTATGTTTCCAACTATAAGCTTTTAATCTTTCTACATAATACATGAAATACTACATTTCAGTTGTTCTGTTTCATTCAAGACAATTTATGTCCTACTAAACAGAGATACCCCCATACAATATTATATTATCAGCAAAGCTAGCGTTCCTCTCATAAATATTAATTTTCTCTGTGCTACGGAAGTGACCTGCTCCCGCGTCACTTAATTCACGATCTACTTTTGATAATTTGATCGCTGTCATAACAGCGGATATTCCCCACTTAAGCTTATTTCACCTAATTGAATCCTAGAGCATTAAGCCTGGCCAACGTATAATCCCTTTTATGGGATTCACGCCGACAGTTTTAAGGATCAACTGTCTCCGTAATATATTAATTTTTTGTCCACCGAATAAATAATATGATGGAGCAAGGTGTGCTCGATTTTTAATAGGAGTCTCAATATGTAACGCGAAACTTTTAAATATTAACTTTAAATTGTATACCTACTTACCTATTTATAGTGTCGTGTTTTTAGATACACCAAAACTTACTTTTTGGGCGAAGATTGTAAAAAATACATTAACTAGGGTCATTAGGCCGCGTGGTGACGGCAGAGTAGAATACAATTGTCACCACCCCAAATCTTTCCCGTGGGTGTCGTACAAGGCGACTAAGGATAAATCTGAATATGATTAGGAATGGGCAGCAGCGTTCCTCTTATACCACCTAGGCTAGCAATGTACTGCGACTTTTGTGCCCGATAAATGGCAACAGGCTCGCCACCTATTGGGCTTGGGGGCCCACATGGGACTTGACATATTTGGCAAAACGTGGGTGCTAGTTCACCTCTGCCTACCCCTTCGGGGATATAGGCGTGATTTATGTATGTATGTATGTATTAATGAATTTTAATTGCTTTACCTGAATCAGAATTAATTTCAAGAAACTGCAGCATTTGTAATACGTACTATTTCTAATATTAAGAATCAATAGAACGTCAGTCACTGCCAATTATTATCTCTAACCGAGTTTCCACCGTAATTTTTTTCTTTTTTGTCTTATTAAATACAGTCAACAGATCGTCAGGTTACTACAAATTGTAAAATTTTCTCAATCAACTTTGTGCTTTCCTTAAAACAAATAGAGATTGACAATCGAATGAAGAAATTTTACACTTTTGGATACCTAGTCCAAAGTGCCGTTGACCGTACATATCGAAGAAAATACACATTTGCTTTAAAAATCTAGAAACCCGCATCTATCGCAATCAAAAAGTCAAGGCATAAAGACGATTGTTCGACGAATGATGCTTGTAGCACAATATTTAATGGTCAAGATTTTAATACCGTGTGGTGACGGCAGAGTAGAATACAAATGTCACCACCCCTATGTCTCCCGTGGGTGCCGTACAAGGCGACTAAGGATAAAACAGTGATGAAAGGGCAGCACATACCACCTAGCAATGTACTGCGATTTAAGTGCCCTATATATTATGGCAATAGGCCCGCCACCTATATATATTACATGGTACCTAGCTTGATTGGCGAAAAGTGGGTGCTAAATTCACCTCTGCCTACCCCCTCGGGAATATAGTCGTGATTTAAGTATGTATGTATGTAAGATTTAAATAATGATTTATGAACTGTAATACTGTAATTTTTTCCTGCTCATGTATGCCTATATAATAATAATTTATAATTTCCCCCTTCTACCTAATGGTGACAATAAAATAAAAACAACCAGTTGGACAGTAAATTTATAATTTCAATTTAGCACAAATTTAATACATTTATAATTTCGATTTTACATAAGCAGTAATTAAAAAAAACCAAGACCAAGGGGTTCGGTTGGAGTCGTTCTGGTCGATAACGAGTGGGACGGGTATACGAATCTAAATGAAATGAATCTATCTATATCTATAGAAGTCTATCTATATCTCCGAGCCTTCAGCCGCCTGGTGGTTAGTAAGGTACTTGACTGTAGAGAAGTGTAGTAGGGAGTAGCAATTCCTCACAGGTCGTCCAGTCCGCAATCAAGACCGCTTTGGACCTCTCAGAGATTGATAACTGGAGTCTCTTTACTGGTACCAATGGACCCTGAAGTTGTGCAATATAAAACGAAACTAAAATTGACATGAACACCAACTAATATACACAGGTTTCGCTGAATTACCACCGACGAACGCTATTGCACACGTTCAAGCCGGCAGCAAGTACCTATGAGGTTAAAAAGAAACGATATTAATAATCAATTTAGATCAAATAATATCGAAAATCGCCAAAAACTCTACTTTGAAATTTTGTCCATACAACTTAAGGTATCCAGAGAATTGTCTGAGCAACGGTTTTTCAACCGACTTTGCCGATCCAAATATATGCAAAATGATGACGAAACACAACAATTACGGCATTGAATTATGTACTTTCGAATTTAGAACAGAGAAAAAATGACAAGACGAGACTTCCTATTATGACATTTCACTATATTTACCTTTCGGGTCAGTGACACAGTATGTATTCCTTTTAATAAAAGCTGTTAATCGGAGAATCACTTGCTTGCTCCGATATAATATTTATAAAATTCTTCTAAAATTTGGAAAATTCCACCAAGATAAGAAGACCATCAAAATTTTACAGCGTCTAGCTATGAATTTTAAAATGGAATGAAATCCACTTCCGAATTTCAAAATAAGCGCTCGTCATTGGCCGTATAGTTTGACAATCGAATCTTGACATTTTTTAAGGGTACTAGGCCGGACTAGGGCAACGATTCTGTATCATACAGCCATGATAACATTGACAAATTGACAATTTCTTCGATCTCTAAAAAATGATTCTAAGGGAATTTTAGGCAACAAATGTGACCACTGAAGACCTAACGGAACCTTAACGCCGAATAAATACTAAATAAAATCCTAACCTGCCAAAATACAAAATTATTGTCTGGAAACCAAGGAAAAAGTAAAGTAATATTTTTTATAACACTTGGGGGTTATATAACCACCCAAACCAAGCAACTCTTGTCTAAACTTTTTCCTTTTTTTTTTTTATAAGTCCCCAATTATGCCGATTTCTCTTTGCAAATCCAAAATTATTATGACAACTAATGTCATTGTCACTGTCAGTCAGTTTGTCAATTTTGACTTTGACGACTTTGACAAGTGACAAAATGACAACGTTACAGAACTCATATAAACCTCTCATATTGTAAAGTACACAACTAGCTTTCTCATTTTACTGTTATTGTCGCTGCCCAATAACGTCAATTGAACCTGAAACTAAAAGTAATCAATGGGCACCGATAGTGAAATATTACACAAAATACACGCTGAGCGCAGCGGTGTTCTAAGTAAATCACGACTTTGTAGTTGCAACTGCTCAAGAGGATCATAGTACATAGAACTGTCAGTATGAATTTAGTCTTCATGCTGGCTTGAAAGTGAAAAAATAACGTAGAATGTGTCAGCCCCGACTCATTCCATGGGTGTCGTGGAAATCGACTAAGGGAGATTGCCCAGTGTAGACCAATGGCCCCAAGGTGCTTCTTGGGGCACCCGAATGGTGAAGCGCAAACCACCAACAACAGCATACCCCAAGGAGGGTTGGTGTCAGTCAGGCGGCCGGCTGTAAAACCTAAGCCAAAACCTTGAGCAGCGTGGATTGGAATGTTGTCATTCCAATCACTTTTTCCGTTCATCGGTCTCTCGACATGGTCACATTCATTCATCACTATCACCTTTCCGGTGTGATGGATGATATGAATCAAAAGGGAGTGGATGGCTTGATGACGTCTGACTGATATGAATGGAAGAGGAAACATACTTCGACGACCCCAGAAAAACTAAAAACAGGACAGAGGGATGACTGTCTGACTGACTGTCAGTATGAATTTAGGGGAAAGAAAGGTAGGGCTCAATATTTCGCATTTGAATGCCGTGCGCCAGTCTGGGGCAGTGTCTTTCCATACAGTAGTATAATAACACTGGTTATGTGCTGATACACTGGTACACTGTCTAATTTTCTCAATCGATTTTGTGCTTTACGTAAAACAAGTTAATGTTGACAACTGATTGGATATATTCTAGCCTAAGGACCTCAGTCAGACCTATCATCTAGCCTAAAGAAAACAGTTTAAGCACATGTGTTATGGAGATGACTTTCTATAAATTCAGTCATTTGCCTAACATTTATTACGTTTCACGTTCGTAATTTCCTTACTGCTTTCTTTACACTATGTAACGTGACATCTTCATTTTGAACTACAGTCAATGGAAGGATGTTGCTTAAAGACATGTTTACAATATTAACATACGTTTCTCTAAAATACAGATATCTCTTAGTACAGATTTCCAGATATCAATGTTATATTGGACTCACGTGAGATTTTATCAAAGAAATTTCCAGCGTATTTCTACTTTTTTGTGCCCGCGATGCTCCTAGAAGGCTCTCTGGTTCAAATATGGGCACTTTAATTATGGTTTCAGTGGATTTAACCAGGTTTTTCTTTATAGCGTTCATCAGTTATAGAAATATTCGTATATCGTTGTGTAATTAAATTTCTCTTAATCATTTACATAATAATAATCCTATTAATTATATAATCTTATTCAACATGAATAGTTTAAAACATAGCATAGCAACGGAAATGGCTCTATAGCTTTGGCTTTATAGGCTTTTTAATAGATTACGAACTCATAAATTTTTTAAATGACACCATTAACAGAGATATCGAATAATTCCTATTGAGTAATTTTTAATCGATATTTTAAATGTAATATTGACATAATTTTCTGCAAACAATAAGATTTACTTCCACTGAGGGTAATCAAACATGTTTAATTAGTATCCTACTCATATCAAATGCTCAAAGCTCTTAAAAAGCATTCGGCAAATATCAAAGTAACAATCGACAAACCTCATACCGCTCGAGTACGTGGTTGAAAACTCACAACCACTCGAAAGTTGTTCACCACAAATCACTGAATCAAATATTAAATACGATTTCTTAAATCGCTACATGATTACAAAAAGTTAACCACAATAAGGCATCGAAAAAGCAATAACACAAGGAAATGTGTACTGAAAAAATGTAGCCAACGCTAAGTGCTAACAATTTGGTGCATTTGAAGCGGAAATCTCAAATTGCACATCTCAAACCTTCCGATTGGCAAAGTTGAACAATTTCGGAGAGGAACTATTACATTTTTTGTTGCGCTTCAAAAACTTTTCAATGAAGACAAAGTTTGTAAAATGCAGAAGCGGTACGTATCGAATGTCTATCTGTAACATAATGTTTGGTTCCCGTTGTAATGGGATATTTCATATTTCGTGGTCAAGTAAGTTCATTTAGAAATAATGTGCTAGTAATCATTGCAGTTAATTGTTTTGCCAGTGGTCGCCAGATGTTTGAGCACGAGTGCTTAGTTCCTGCGAAAGCCTTTTGTGCTACGCAAGCGTTGGTCTTTAGAATCTATTTTGTGCATCCAACGATGGAATATGTTTGCAAAAATTATTTTTCCATTACTCTCCGTCGTTGCTTAGTGTTAAGTTTCAATTGGTTTGTACCCTCATGCAGTCACAAATACTTAGAAAGATAATAATGTCTCCAAATCCAAACATAAGTACATTATTTTCTTTCATTAGCATAATGAATCATGTTGTGATTACAAAAAATCGAATACCCATGCGTTCTTAGCAGGATTTTTGATGTGTTTTACGGCTTGTATGGAAGATATATAGAGCTAAAGATTTTTTATTTTAATTAAGTAAAAATACTTCTTAAAATCTAGTAACAAATACTAAATAAATCGTCCCTGAGACAAGACCGTGTATGTAAGTATTTTAATATTCAACCTTATCGCCAGCCCTTTAATGTTCGCACTGACTGCAGCACAGCCCTTCCCAATGGATGGAAGAATATAGGGACAATGAGCCATCGCCAATCGGATAACAGATTTGTGGGTATTAGCGACTGCAGATGCAGCTGGGAGCAACGGCTTAACGTTCCTTCCGAAGCATAGAGGAACTCCAGATAAAATTGTTTTGGTCACCCATTCAAAGTCCGGTACTAGCGAATTCAATACATTAAATAAACGTTAGGATACAATATTAGTGTGTTAATATATAAAAAATACAATCTAGTTTAATCTGTGAAGTTGTTTCAATTCGAATTTTAACTACAGTAATGAACAAATGTGCTTTCCCGCTCAAAGCGTCATCAGACATGCGCAGACGCAGTACATAGACACGCAACTGATACCCGCCTTCCCTCGCATCTATCACAGCTCCCCGGAGAGGAAGCCGATATCCGACACGTTATTTATGACCCTGTTCGCCGCTAGTTCTCATATCTAAAGAGGCACAAAGCTAATATGCTGCCTTAAAAGGTAATTTAAATAATGCTAATTTATTATGATAATTAGATTAAGTTGCTGTGAAATAAATTTAAATTTCCCCTCGTTTATATTTTTGCCGGGGCATAATTGGACGTAATTGTACAAATACAAAAAACGAGCAATGAAAATCATACAACACTAATATAGTCTGTTCCAATTACATTTAATGGAAATGTAAACAATCTTAATAGGTTTTTTCCTTGTCAATTATTACTTCATAAATTAATTGTATGTTGATAAAAAAAATATTCTAAATTTAAAGAGGTTGATATAATTTAATTTACTTATTTTAACAAGTAATCTTTGAAAAAGCCTTAAAAACATTGTTTACTTCACTCAACACAACTAGTAATACCCTAACTGCCGCGATCAGAGACGTCAATTTACTTTAATGAGTATTTAATGTCAAAAATGTTCATTCAAATCTAGACCATAGACCCGGCAAAAATAGCCACTAGTTTTGAATTGTCATTTTTTGACGTTAAGTACTCATTAACTCATTAATTTGCCGTCTCTGAATGCGGCAGTTAATAACACTTTTTACATCAGCAACTAACATATACATACGAATGAATGTGGGCACCACTCCTCTGACCCTTTCGGAGGTATACAGAATTCACGTCATATAAAATTACATCGTTGATACCAAACAGAATTGGAGAGCCAATAAGAATAATGTTAATGTACCTACTTTAGTAAATAAAATTAACTCCTTCGCCATTACTTATTTAAATCAGATATAATTGGACGGATTTAACAGATTTTGTTAATCTTACTACATGGATGTACACTGAAGCAAGTTATGTAGATATAATAAATCTCGGAACACCGATGCGACAGAGCGGAGGCCATAAAACATTTGCATAAGCGATAGCTCTTACTACATACGACGTTTTCAATTATAAATAATCGTATCTTTATTGGAGAACTGGAAGCTGTATGTGATTTTGTCTGCGTGGGATCTTGATACTACCGTCCCGAAATCAGCGTGGCGTGCGAATCGAAATGCGTTTTAATATTTAGCCGTAATTAATCAGAATCAACATCTTTATTTGCATGTCACAATATCACAGTATAGAGTACATAGCTCTTAAAATCACCATTTTGGTGAGAAAGTAAAAAAACCTTTCTAACATTTATATAATGTTAAAATTAAAATCGAATAGTTTATAAAGCAAACCCAAGCTTAACCGAACGCACGGTATTTGTAAAAATATCTGCTTTGGAATGTTTGAAATTTATTTCTACATTGCGAGGGTACCCGTGGGCTTACAACGTGAAGTGTAAAGGTTAGAAGAATTTCGGCAAGTTAATTGGTGTCTTGGGTGGCCGAGCGGTCAGGCACCTGCACGGATAGCAGCGGACGCGGGTTCGATTCCCGCCTCAAGATCATAATTTTTCGAAATTCTTTTTCTAACCACCAAAATCTTTGTACTAATTTTTCTAACATTTATATAATGTTAAAATTAAAATCGAATTTTATTTATATAATGTGAGTTATATCAACAGTTAAACATTAATTTAGCCGCCATTAACCGCCTTCGTGGTCTAGTGGTTCCACCGGAATTAAGATCCAGAGGTTCCGGGTTAAATCCCCAGGGGGGTACAAAATTTGTACTCAGTTTGATTGGTGGTAGGACTTATTTCAAGACCGCCTACCAAAAAAAAAGCTTAAACACATTACGGATCGTTAAACTATCTCTATCATATCTTCGTTAGATTCGTGGTCAGCCTTAGCAATGTTTTTGATTCAAGTACTTTTCGACACAAAGGCAGAGAAAGTATTGTAGATTACTAATCGTTACGATTAAATGGTTCTATTGAAAGTTTTAACAGATTATAAAATAAAAACAATCGAACATTCTTTTGATATTATCCGGCGAGAGTCTCACAAACAATAGTTACTGTTAACGAAGAAACAATTATGACGAGACTCGACGATCATTTAATATTTCATTCTATCAATGATACTTTTACTCCTGCTACATAGTATGTAGATACAGTTAATAGCATCTAAAATTACCGTAAGGTGTAAAATGTTCTGGAGCGATTTTGTACTTTACGTTAAGCAAGTTCAGGTTGACGTACTCGATAATAATATATTAATTAATTACAATATATTAAGTCACGATTAAAATAAAGTAAGCGTTTCTCATACACATCCACATACAAATTGTATTTAAATTGAAAGGAATGTTGTAAAATTATGTGATAATTTTAAATTTAAGTATAAAATATTATAATTAAAAAAAGAATTCTGCAATTATATTATTATCTTTGTGAATATTCACACAGAAGCTTGTTATGGAGTGCTTGGCGGGCTTACAATGGCGTCAGTCAAATTTTTATTTCAATCATTCAAAAATTGTTTCAGAGTGGACTTTGTGTAGTAAAAGTGGTGTTATTTTGATGCATAACGATCCGTGTTGATGTTCAATTATGAAGAATCATTGAAATAAAAGTGTTGTGCCATGTTTGACGTTGACAATTTTATAGTGGTTTTCACCACCTCATCGGTCACCGTCATGAACTGTTACCATTTGACTCGAGCCAAGCACTCCTTAGATGCGTTAAAATGTGTTACACCCATATTTTAATGTAAAATTCATTTCATGCATTAAGATCATTCATTCATTTCATACATTATTTTCATTCATTCATTTATCATCCATTCAAAATTAAGAAAAGTAAACTAAAGTATACAAAGACAGTTCCTAAAGGACTTGTAACCAGGAACGTTAAGCCAATTTAAAAAAAAAGCTTGTTATCGGAAGCTTTACATATCTACAACAAACTAATTTCCGAGGATCCATTAAACATTTGACCTTCGACTCTTAAGTAATTTTAAATATTACATTGAATGACCGCTGTCTTCCCATTAATAGGGAGTCAGCCTATGGGCCATACAGCCTCTAAACTTCCGAATACCAAACTATTTCCCGCGAAAAGAAAGGCGTAAATTGAAGCATGTACATACTGGAGACCAACTAGCAACTTATATTGCTAGCAGCCAAAGCAAATAAATGTTCCGATAGAACATTTGTATTCATTAGTGTTAAATCTGCTCTTTATCGTTTGCTTTTGGCAAAAATCACGAACGGCGCGACCCTCACGTGCCCCGAGTAATGAGATTAACCGACAAAAGAGATCAATGCGCCAAGCGAAATCGTTTCCAAAATCGAATCGCTTTCCGTTTCGATACGGATTTTTTGTGGCATGCCCAGAAGCGGAAGTGTGTAAAAGAATGGCAAATAAAGTTTTAATGCTCCTCGCAAAAGGTAATCTTTGCAACTGAATCGAGTAACACGCTTCTCTGTGCCCCTAGCCAAGTGGCCAATATATTCGAACGCACAGAAAACAAATGTATGAAACTGACGTATTACAGATAAAACAAAACGGTGTGCTTGGCGCGTTTCGTGGTGTCAGTCAGATTTTTTTTCAATAATTCTAAAATTGGTTCAGAGTGCATTTTGTGCAGTGAAAGTGGTGTTATTTTGATGCACAAGCATCCGTGTTGATGTGCAGTTATGCAGAATCATTGAAAACAAGTCTTATGATGTGTTTGATGTTGTGGTCAAGACCACTTTAAAAAGTGGTTTTGTCCACCTCATCAGGCACCATCATGAACTCTGTTACCATTAAATTCGCTCCAAGCACTCCCTAGATGCGTTAAAATGTGTGACACCCATATTTTAACGTAAAATTCAAATCATTCATACATTTCACTGACTCATTATTTCATGAGACTACAGATAAAATATACACTAAAGACATGGCTGTATGGGCTAGACCCTTTGCCTTCCCTAAAGTATAGGGAGAATTTAAGAAAGAAAACAGAGAGTGTTTGGCGCGTTTCGTGGTGTCAGTCAGATTTATTTTCACTAATTCAAAAATTGTTACAGAGTAGATTTTGTGCAGTGAAAGTGGTGTTATTTTGATGCACAAGCATCCGTGTTGATGTGCAATTATGCAGAATCATTAAAAGTGAGTCTTGTGATGGTTTGATGTTGTGGTGAAAACCACGTAAAAAGTGGTTTTGCTCACTTCATCAGTCACCATCATGAACTCTGTTACCATTCAATTCGCGCCAAGCACTCCCTAGATGCGTTAAAATGTGTGACACCCATATTTTAACGTAATATTCATTTCATTCATAATTTCATCCACTCATTATTTCATGAAACTACAGATAAAATATACACTAAAGACATGGCTGTATGGGCTAGACCCTTTGCCTTCCCTAAAATATAGGGAGAATTTAACCAAAAAAAAAGAAAAGAGAGAAAACAAAACGTCAGATTCATACTTTTGTATTCTATGCGTTCGAATAGATTGGCCACTTGGCTAGGCCCTCTGGATACAGAGGAGGAACTAAACGAGAAAATAAAAGGGCGACACCTCGCAAATGAAGTGTACTTTATTCGCAATTAGCAAGTTAAAACGTGTGTACCAAGGTGCCTAATGTAAGTTTAACTGTTGATAAAACTAGGTTTTCTATCAGTGCCTTCAATAATCGTAAAGTCCAATTTACGCTTTGGCGTGAAAAACGTCCGTGACACACGGTCGCCGCAGAACGTTTGCGTTTTACAGCTGAGCTTTCATTTGCAGTTTTAGTTCAATGAATTAAGCTATTATTCCATAATACATAATTCCTTAAAAATATTACACACACATCCATATAAACATCTTACCTATTTGTAAACGAAGAGACAGGCAGAGATGAAATAATACCCATGTTTCGCCAATTTTGTTATGGTCCAGGTATCGGACACGTAAATCCCAGAATATAACTAGATGGTAGAACAGAAACGCTGCTGCCCATTCCTCATCAGCGTTTTAACCGCTTAGTCGTCTTATACGACATCCGCGGGAGTAATTAAGGATGATAACATTATGTATTCTGCTCTGCCGTCACCACACTGCATGTATTGTATTCATCTGGCAGTATTTTGACGGTTGGTTTCGTCGAACGGTCAGCGGACTATTGGCCAATAATCAGCGATCTCTTGGACCAAGAGGTCGAGGTAGGGTGGCACTACGCTCGTCACTTATTACATGGGACCTAAAATAATTGGCGAAACGTGGGTGTTAATTCATCTCTGACTACCCATTCGAGGATAAATACGCGAGATTTATATAGGTTTGTATATGAGTTAAAAAATTTGCTCTCCAAAGTTTCTATCTGTATGTATTTAGTAAATGTTACCGATTTATTCGATGCGAACTTCTTTGTCCCTTTATCAGTAGTCTTTTTATTCGCACATGTAAATGCATTTAACTCCCACCTCCTTATCGAAGGGAACACCATTAATCTTGTATAACAATGTACCAGAGCGACGCGTGAGCATCGATGGCTTAATCAACCCCGTGGACGCGATATCACTGGCATCTTTTTATTTTGAAGATATATTAATCTTCATGGTATATACTAGGCACATTCCATACTCTTAACTCGGTGATATATTGCGTACACTGTGCCGTAATGAGTAAATTACAATACTTGCAAAATTATCCTTTGATCAAACCGCATTAACTATGAAAAAACAATGACGATAAATCACTATGTGTAACGAATGAAGAATAAAATAATATTTTGAATATACAATAAGATGAGTAATATATAATAAAATAAATAGTAAAACAAGTGCGATTGTAAACGTATTAGTACCAAATGGACGATAAAAAGTACCTAGGTACTTTTACAATGTTTATGTAAAACGTATAAAATATCTTCCCGTTTATATGGCGCTAAATGTATACATCCTACGATTCTACGAATCAACATACATAAATTGCGCCTGTGCATCCCCAAGGGGAGATAGTCTGTATTTTCTTCCATCCGTTGGGTATGCAGATGCAGTGGGTACATCTGTATTAAAATATAACAAAGAGAAATCAATTTTTATCGAATAAAAATAAATCATAGAGGAAAATATTCATATTATTTTATTAAGTACTAAAGTATGTTTCTCTCTGAATAATAAAAAACATATGAATTGTATAAAATTTAAAGTAAACAAACATATATAACGAAATGCTAAAAGCGCTCCGTATTCCCGAATCATTTAATTGCACTTATCACATGGCTTGGCGTAATAAATATATAAACTACAATCAACATTATCTGTGCAAAGCTTATCTCGCAAGGCGCGAGCTGAAGTTACTTCTTAAAGTAACTCTTGAATAAAGCTATCTTTACTCGTAAACAATTCAGAGCACTTAATAAGTTTTCTCAAATTTTTATAAAATATTTTTACATACACATGCAAGCATGCATAATAAATACTCATTAAGTCTGGTACAATTTGTTTTGTCTTATTTCGCTAACACAACTTTTATTGCTAAAGGTACAAATCATGCCATAAATCAAGGTTAGCATGAGGTGCATATATTGTGAATATTGTTTTAATTTTTTTATTAGCCTACAAGATCCCTCTGCTGGGCAAAGGCCTCCCCCGCAGCCCTCCATCACTAATAATATTGTTTAAATTGATTAAACAAATTAACTCTCTCAATGCCTGCTTATGTTATATACCCATGTAAGAGAAGGCAATTGTTCTTTTACCTTACAGCGAGCTCATTAATATTTTTCTTAGTACTCTAAGATGCTGCAGAGAAAATGTTGAGATATCATCATCACGTAACCAGATATCAACATTATTTTGTGCAAAACGTCAATTAAAACATAAGGAAATAAAACAAATCACATAATAAATTATAATGTTTATTTCTTAATAGTACTATATTACTATTATTTACATTTTATTTACATTCTTACTATCAGCCTTCGTACAATAATTGACAACAGCGTTATATTCACCTTCGTCACATAAATACTATAATATACTAAATTAATTCACTTGTATATTGGTAATATTGGTTTGACTAGAAGATTTCTTACTAACAGTTTATGGTGCGATTTACTATTATTTCTGTTGCCACCATGAAATTGTATCGAGAAGGTCTTCCTCCTCCACTGTAGTGACATTCGCAGGATAACTACTGAAAACGTACTCTTTGTTCGAAGAATAAACTGACACACCAGACGAACACTCCGATCCTGTTGGAGACGGCACGGAATCCGAATACGGGGAACTGTCACCGAAAACGCCTTCATCTTCGTAGGCCATGGCATCGTTCACTGTTTTCGCTGTGCTGATTCCCATAGCGGCGTCACTTTCGTCGATTATGTTTTCTAGATACCTTATGTATTCGACGACCATCCTCAGAGTGTCTACCTTGCTGAGTTTCTTGCCCGAACCGCGTCGCGCGCTGCCTGATAAGGCCGCAATGACTGACGCGGGCAGTCTTTTGCGCAGCGCGTTGAATCCATCGTTCACTTGTTTCACGCGATTCCTCTCCCTCGCATTTCTTCTCGCGATCGAAGCGGCCTGTGCGCCAGTATAGGGGTTGCTCTTGTAGCTGTACCTCTTCTGATCCACCTCCATGTCAGCGTATCTTCGTTCTGGTGCTGGCGCGATCGCCACCATTCTCGGAGTGTCGCTCCTTTGATAGTTCGCGATGTGGTAGTTTGGCTGCTGTTGAATGCCTTGAAGCATCTTGACTCGTCTCGATCGTAATGTTGAATGTAAAAACTTAGAACCGTATCTCTCGGCAGCGTTCTAATGAATGATCGCTCCGGGCCCCGACGCCGCGTTTTATGGGCGCACCTTTACGAAAAAAATCTAATAGAGAACCCTTGCTCCCTTTGACTGGTTTTTTTTTACCTGGCGGTCCCAATACGAACAAGAAACGGGCCTCCATACACGTGCCAAAGAATTGATGATTTAAATTTTTGATAAAGAATATCGCTGTGTAATGAAAATAAATATTTAAAGTAATGTTTTAAGTGTAGATTATACATGTTCAAATTAATTTTCCTAAATTAAATGCAACTAAGCACGTCGGTAGGTTAAAGTTTTGGCCTTTTAGAATATTAGCTATGGATTTGAAAATATCATAATATTTAAATATTGGAATTGTCATGAGAGTAGTTCTTATTTCCTATTTTTACTTTAATTGCAGTAAACTATTTAATTGAATGAAATATGGTACTTATTTTCTTAACGTCTCAAAGCAAATATTTATTTTGAGCCAAAAATCGAGAGCTGTGCTTTAATTACTATTTTGCTCTTAAAACTCTGGATTTTAGGAGATTATTCACACATAGAGACATAATTTAAACAAAAATTACGACTATTTACTCTTGAAGGAATAGGATATATGTCATATATATGCCTCTACATCTCGCCAGCTATATGAAGTCCTATGTAACAAAGGGATGATCCTATTGCCTATTATTATCATCCACCGGTTACGCTAATCGCAATATAGCCAGGTGGTATACCAGTAACGCCACTACCCACCCATTCCCCGTTGTATTTATAACCCTTAACCGCCGTGTACGACACCTATTTAAGAGATAGGATGTTGACAATTGTATTCTTCTTTGCCATCATCACATAATGGGTGGGTGCTAGTTCACCTCTGCCTACCCCTTCGGGGATATAGGCGTGATTTATGTATGTATGTATGTATCATCACATAAATAGAGAGGTAGCTAAGCACAAAGGAACCAATCCAGCAAAAAATGTTTATCAGTTTCCGCTAATTATTAAAATGACTAGCTAAATAAGTACAAAAGTAAAGGTATTAATATTGAAGTTTATGATTAAGATTTAAGATTATGATTATTGAAGGTAGAGAACTATGATTGAATCTTTTCGCATGTCTTTGTAATTTTTAATATTTCACAGGGAGATGCACAAGAGGGAGTGCCGTGTGGTGACGGCAGAGTAGAATACAATTGTCACCACCCCAAATCTCTCCCATGGGTGTCGTACAAGGCGACTAAGGATAAATCAATGATGAAGAATGGGCAGCAGCGTTTGTCTAATACCACCTAGCAATAGCAATGTACTGCCACTTTTGTGCCCGATGTTCGGCAATGGGCTCGCCACCGTGGGTGCTAGTTCACCTCTGCCTACCCCTTTGGGGATATAGGCGTGATTTATGTATGTACAGGGAGATGGATTATATACATCTGCCTTATTAAAATGAGTCGCTAACATTGAGGTTCATTTAACGGCGACCATTTATAAATACGTAATAATACAGTTATTGCAGCGAACTATATAATTTTGACAGTTAGGTATTTTATATTACATGTATTACCACAAAACACTAATTATTACTTAAGTTTTGTCGACTAGTAACTTTTCCTGTTATTCTTGGAAGATAATAGTTTTTTTTATCGATCAGCCGCTCAAAGGGGAAAAAATGAACTGCGTTAACAAGTAGGCGCCCCGTCGCATCAGCTGACTTACTGCAAAAGCCTTGAACTTTCATTTAAATTACGCTAGGACAAGTGGGGATCCAACTGGGATGTATAAATACGCAATCCAAAATTTATTACGGTCAGCGTTTAGAGCTGTAAACAATGAACCGATTCATTGTATTTACAACAACAGACAAACGCTGTGTCTAAAGTAATACTTACAACAAACTCACGATATTTTTACCAAGAGCTTTTGTTTGCAATCAAATTTAGAATCTATGTGGTTAGTGGTAGAGTCGAATTTTGAGGCTTTTGGTTCACAGTGCTTGCAGCTTAAGTTCGAGTGCGCTATGGGCGGCATTGCCTTCAGTGAACAACTGAAAAAGTTACATTAATTTAGAATGAAGAGCCCATAGTCCTCTTCTATATTGGACGTCCACCATTGTCACCGGCATTGTGCTGTAAAAAGATTACACAAGGAATGTGGGCCAGGCCATTGAGACAGTGGAAGAATGAATTGTTTAGAGCCTTCAATCATCCATTGAGAGGCGCCAAACGCGATTTTAATAGACTGAGCGTCGCCTCCTAGAAGCAATTCATATTTAATTTTGTCCTTTTGATTCTTTACGGCCTACCTGCCTCTCGTGTCGCATTGTTTAGCCGCTAAACTAACTGCCGCTCAGAGACATCAAATAACGATAGTGAGTACTTAATGACAAAAAATGACAATTCAAAACTAGTCGCTATTCTTGCCGGGTCTATGGTCTAGATTTAATTGATTTTTTTTTACTTTAGGTACTCATTTAAGTTAATTGACGTCTCTGAGTGCGGCAGTATGACTAGTAGAAGTAAGCGATGATCTGTGATTGCATGGTCAAAAGGATATTCCAACAATATTTCTGATTAATAAGTAGATGTAGCTTTAAACGTATTAAAATAGATGGATTACAAATGGATAGATTGCGTGAAAGACGATATGAATGACTAAGTAGTAGATGTTTTACGGCAGTTGACCAAGATTTATAGAAGTATAAAACTAACTGCGCCCGCCCCAGATAACCTAGGAACAGGGCAGACGACATTTCGGTCTGATAAGTTGAAATTATGATAGTAAACATTCCTAGAGAAAATGAAGTATCTCTGTTGCAACAATAATTTAAAATATTATAAAAATATACTAATTAAATTATAAATATTATAAAATATAAATACTATATAAATACTCAAACAGAATTTTCATATCGGTCGTTAGTGGATATAAAATGATTCCCAAGAGTCGTATAACTTCTCACATATTGTGCTCCTCAATAATCTGACCCATCCATCATTTTACGCCGAATCTTTGAACGAAATTCGCAAAGTATAATGAAATAGTGGGAGTGATACACCCAGGCACAAAGCACTACAACAATGTCCCTGCGGGCGTGCTCACAATGCCATAGTCAAATAACATTTAGCCCACACCTTAGAAAATCGCAAATGGAGACATCTAGGGAACACAATGCCCCGTGAAGGAGCGGACGGAACCATATCCAATAATTACAGCTTTTGTAACGTGTATATTTTGCGATTTTAAAACGCAGACAACAATAAACTTGAAGGGAGCTATTGTGGAAATTAGAATTGAAATACGTTTTGATTGAGCATCTCCGTACAGTTGGACGTACGGTAAGGAAGTCGGCGCCTGATTCTATTTGAGGTTAACACTGTACACAGCTTCATGTAGGCATTCGTACTTATATTGTTGTTGTTTGTTATATATTGCGTGGTTAAGATGTTAAATAATAGAAATATGCAAGTAAAAGATATGGACGTATAATTTTATCAAAAGAACAAGATGAAGTGTGCTGACAAAAACATGTCAAACTCAGTTCTAATAAAATACAAACTACTGTCTAAATATTAAATAAGGTTCCATATAAAAAAGCATTTATAACATGTAGGCATTCGTACTTATATACATACGTAAATCGTGTATATCCTTAAAACGGGTAGGCAGCCCCCCCCCCCCCCTGCCCATTGGTCCCTCACATTCACCAACTATGCTAGGTCCCATGAAATAGGTGGCGAACCTGTTTCCATCTGCCGGACACTGAATCGTCTTGTACAACACCTGCGAGACAGATAGGGGGTGGTGACAATGTATTCTACTCTACCGTCACTGGATAGCAATTTAAACTTGGCCGCGAGTAAAAAAAAACAATAATTGGAAACTCAAGGAGCCGCGGTCTTCAGTGGCTCGATAAAGCAGATAAGTAAAATTGTGTCCGCAGTCTTTAACTTGCAAAATTAATGGCTTGTTATCCGTATTTGTTCGTTGTGTACCGATCGAATCTGCATATAAGTGGGTTGTGCACTCGTAATAAACTCATTCGTTGGATTATAGACAAGGAACGATCTCTTGACAGTTCCATTACGCGGCAGAGGCTAGCTAATATATATAAGCGGTTCATTGCAATCCTTGGAGATATAGCCCGGTGGTCCGTCGCAGTGGAAGAGTCTTTGATCGATAAAGTTGTAGTTTTAATTGCTAAACTGGAATTGGTCCGACTCAAAAAGCACCGCGCCACGCGCCCTTGTGGTGCCTGGCTGTGCCTAATTCAGGTGCATGCGCAGGCTTACTCGGAAGTCAGCGTGGTGTAAGACGCTTAGGAAGCAAAATTAAATTGAAAAATTAACATTTTAATGGCCCCGTTTGATAAACAGTTTTTAAAGTGCAATAACTGAAAATGAGATAAAAATAGATTGTCATTAATCGTCATGAAAGAAAATCATCAAGAAGCACAGAGTGGGTCTGTTTATTTACTTGGCAAAAAAAATCATTTCATTTGAAAGATTTAGAAAAATTATAGCATGATATTAATTAATATCTATCAATGCGATATTTACTATGATATTTCAAGATAATTTACTAACAAATGTAACGCATAAGAAAAATATAAAGGCATTATAATATGAAGGCTGACAGTTAATGTTAAAGTTAGCTCACAACAAATCTATTGTTTTATATACACACATACATACATTAAAATGTCACCAAGACGACATCATTTACGTTACAAATCTTTAAGCTTATCACTATTTTATTTATAACATTAAATTTTGACTAACCCTTACTCCAGTAGGACTGTCCAAATTCACATTTTCTGAATACCACAATCACGCTTTTTATTTAACGAACCTTAAGCTATGAATGAATATAACTAATCAGCTCTTTCAGTTGTCACATTCTCAAAATCCTTTCTACCATAAAAAATATTGAACATCATTTATAGTTCGTTTCCTGAACTATCCTTCGCTTTCCCGTGATATTTTTTTCGAACTGAAAGTCGAAGAAAGGGGTCAGTGAGATGCGTAACATGCCAGATGCGTATATGAATGTTATTGCGGATTGTTTGTGCTGTAAAGTGGCGTTTGGCACAAGCCATATAGGCAAAGGATAAGCACACCTTGCCGGCATGTGTGCAATCCTTTCGCATCTGCCGATCTTGCACTGATTTTTATTTATGAATAATATGACGAATTATGTATGGCCCTTTATTTGTGCTAGCACCTTTCCGGATGCGTTTCGACAGCGGATGTTACATATCGCGTAAGGCAGAATATCGCGAAGTTCGCCCCAATTTTTGCTGACTAAGGGTGTCCCGATTTTGGCAGCGGGCACAAGAATGGGTGCTTGGTATAAAAGAATGTGTAAAAACCTGATGATCCCAATTTATTACAAATAGATGAGCGAATTGTTTATTTTCAAGTAACAAAAATACAATAGACTATTGTATTTTTCCTTGAAATCTACGAATTTAAATAATTGATTACCCTTTAATTGTATCGATATATTGTTTTAGTAATAATGATTCATGATTCAAAGGTGGGTATTTTAAGTTATGAAAAGTAAGGAATTGTTTCCTGCCCATTTCAAAAGGATTTTTTTGTACTTTTTATATTACCTTCAGATGTTGGTCTACATGCGAAATCGGTAAATTTACCAACTTCCGCTTGAAATGTAACTAGTATATTAAATATCCGCAGATCACTTACAAACGCCTAGACTAATTGTATAGCAAACTACTTAATTTCATAAATTATGTTGAACTTTATCACACGTTTGAAATACACGACGGTTGTGTTTTTTTTAATTGAAGCCCTTTTTGTTTATTTAGCAATATCTCTTTTCAGTCCTTATAATTATCAAGTTTTCAAGTTTCTTTTTTTTCCATCTATTTATATATTTAATAAGGATATTTATTTATTATAGTTATATAGTTGTACTTAAGTATTTATTATTATGATATTATTATTATATGTATTATTTTATATATAGGTTAGCATTTTCTTTTTTTTCTATTTTTTATGTTATTTTTAACGGTACACGTGTTATCCACGTTTCACAGTTTTTTTTTCTTTCACAGGTGGGCTGGAAGAGATTTCTTTAGAAATAAGCTTCACCTTTTGTACTATTTTATATGAATGTAATCTCCTTTGTGTATTTTTGTGTACAATAAATTATATAAAATAAAAATAAAATAATTGCCACACCACGCTAATATATCACATCAATATTATCAATTGACATAATTTGCATTTCTTTATAGAATGAAATAGAATGTTGGTCAACTATGCGGGTCTTTATATAGGTAATCTAATATAAATCGAGGCTCGAGTCTTTTCGTGCTGTAAGCAATCTCATAAACCGCTCAATCTCGTTTTTTTTGCACTTTGGCCCACATTCGAAGAATAACTGCGCGGTGGCGTGCTCCCTATCAATCGTCCACGGGTATCTATTTAATACAGCTATGCGCATACGCATGACAGTGTACACAGAACGCTCTATTGTTGCGCAACATTCTGTGCCCTTTTGTCACATTAGCTTTTTAATGACCACCCCCTATTGTAATCCATGTTTGTGGTTCAAATACCACTCGAGGTGGCTTGAATGGCCTTCAAGATCCATTGTTCCCTTGCTGCTTATATTTTTTATACTAGCAAGTTAACCTACATCTTCTGTATCCGATTCGTGGCATCTTCATACATACATACACACATAAATCACGCCTATTTAGCCGAAGGGGTAGCACCACGTTTCGGGGCAGAGGTGAACTAGCACCTACGTTTCGCCAATTATGTTAGGTCCCATGTAATAGGTGGCGAGCCCATTGCCGTGGCACAAAAAGTCGCAGTACATTGCTAGGTGGTATAAGAGTAACGCTGCAGCCCATTTCTCATCACTGATTTATCCCTCGTGGCATCTTACTCTTCATTAAAAGCAAAGTACGGCCCAATTAATACGCTATAAACATTCGTTACCCAATTCCCCATGTGGTAAGGTCATGCGGAGCAAACAGTGGTATACCAACGACTTAATTATTAATTAGCTGTTCGACATAAATTATTGTTTGGGCCCTGTCATTAGAGGCTCAGAGTGCGGTGTTTGGGCTATTAAGGGGGTAATTTAGGAGAGCTGATTTTCACTAAAACAGTCCAGTTAAATGACTGTGAAATATTACCCCAATCTCTGACGGGCGATGGGTTGTTGGTTCTCGAAATCCTTGTGTTGTAAAAGCAAATTGAATTTTGTTACAGACTTAACACACCGACGCCCCCTTTCACGTTACTTGAGTTGGAGGGAAGTGTGATTTAATATGTTAACTCTTTTGTTTACTAAGGCGCCTGCCTGAGAGAAACAATGGGAGGCAACGGATGGTAAATATAAATTATGAGATGGTGCTCAATGTCCTATATATCACCATCTCGCAATTTTTATCTAGTTATTTATTTTAGGCCGTGTGGTGGCGGCAGAGTAGATTTCAATTGTCACCACCCCAAATCTCTCCCGTGGGTGTCGTACAAGGCGACTAAGGATAAGTCAGTGATAAGGAATGGACAGCAGCGTTCCTCTTATACCACCTAGCAATGTACTGCGACTTTTGTGCCCGATAAATGGCAATAGGCTCGCCATCTATTACATGGGACGTAACATAATTGGCGAATCGTGGGTGATAGTTCACCTCTGCCTACCCCTTCGGGGATATAGGCGTGATTGTATGTATGTATTTATTTTAGTAATTATAAAAGAAGAAGATATTGAGCCGTTACCTTACACTAAGTTAGAATAAAGGGAAACAGTCTTTTCCTTCTCTAACATCTGAATTGTTATAGAGTTGCGAGTTTCATGTTATATTCAAACACTATGAAATTTTCAAGAATGATCAACTATAATTTTATTGGTTTCTTTGAAAAAAGGTATAGTCAACAGTGCGTCAGGTTTACTTAATTGACGAAAATCACAAATAATAATAACAAAGAAGTGCTTGAAGTAAGTTAGTGCTTTACTTCAAACAAGTTAAAGTTGACAATTGATTGATGACATTTTATGACGTGTGGTCTTGACTGTACGTGATATTTAAATAACGCTTAGTAAGGATAATGAATACGAAACCTATTAAAGTATAAAGTTATACCTACATACACGACTCGCCCTACTTGCTTAACAAGTTTTAATTTTTACATTCGCGAAACGTAAACATAAACAAAAGATAGAGAGAGGCCATTTCGCGAACCAACAAAATTTATTGTTCAAAAATATTAATGTAGCTATGTGCTTGACAGCGTCGATAATCACATACCTATTACGTTTATGTCGCAATAAAGTTATCGCAATCACCATCTTTTTACAATGGCAACACCAATCGCTTTTGCCCGGCCTTATTTGAACAACTTGCCTTGCTTTTACAATGGACGTTACTACTGAAATAGTAGATTGAACTTTCGCATGCTAAACTTACTGCCTACATGCCTACTTTATGGTTATTACAACAATTACAATAACCGCTCGCGGAGCTGCAAGAAAGAAAAAGCTTGAGTAAGGTTCATTTCACTGTTCCAAACTGCGTCTTAGAGCTCGTATAAGGCAATATACATACTGGAATTCTGAAGGACTGACCTCAGACATACACTCAGAGAAATTAATATCGATGTTTTTGGCAATATAGTTCACCTCAAAAAGTTTCAGATACGTATAAATAATTTATAAGTTTGTAGTTTCTTTCTGAAACTGTTGTCAACGGATTAACAAAACTAGACATTAATTTCATATAGGTTGTGATTAAATTGTTATTTGTTATGAATTTTTATTTTAATAGTTTCTAAGGTTTGCCATACACCAACCACTGCATTATATTGTGAGGTCATTGACAGGGCGTTAAATATTACTGTCGAAACATAGATCACAGAAGTTGTAAAACGGTTACACAAATTAAAGCTCACGCCCTATTTATTATCTTACAAAAAGCATAACAACGTAAAACATTAAATAGCTTGAAACATCGCACTGAATAAATAAAATACATACTTTTAAGACATGCCAATTACTTTCCTTCGTAATCAGTTATGGTATAAACCTTTGAGTTTCTTTAATTAGGGAATAATAATTATCTAATTCTCATAAAGCTTTGAAAATTCCAAAATATACGACGTCATAAAAATGTAGACGAAATAATTGCGTACGTTGCTTACAAAGCGTTCTTATTTTACATAAGCCACACATACAGTAACCATTAACTTAAGTATAGTTTAATTTCTATAAAATTAATATAAGCTAACGAAGTTACTGTCGTGCCACTAGAGAGTGTCAAATTTTATAGATGTGTCAACTCATTAGGCATTTGATTACACGGCGATATTAAAACAAATTTTAAAGATGTCATTACGAATTCAAATCCATCGGCAGGGTGGTCCTACGATAGCGGACTAGCTTTTCAGTGAAAAATGATGCGTCCTAAATCGGAATCGTTAAAAGTGGTCAGATTTCCTACTGTTACAGAAGGCGCATAATCACTGACGCACCGTGACAATTTATGGTCAAAGTATATTATGTTTGGGTTCACATGCTGGAATTTTTACCCTTTACCTACTGTTTTTTGTTGCCCACCGCTGCCGTGAGAACTGGGTTAAGAATAGCTTGCAAAATAACTGACAATATCATCGGTTTAATAGTGCACATGGATTGATTGTGTTATGTTTTCGTATTTTTAAATCTTGCTTGTTATGTGTCTGTCTTAATGGCTTTCCGTGCACATGCACGGAAAGCCATTAAGACAGACACCGAACATAGCCAGTTGAGACTCTCTATACATTGAAAAAGTACGACCAGAAGTAGTAGAAGGCGTATATAAAACGGCTCTTATCAAAAGTGAGCGGGCACACAGAGAAACGATGTAATATACGTCACATGTCTGCAGTGTCATCTTCATGATCACAAGACCTTTAATGTTCTCACTGCTGGGGTACAGGCCTTCCCTATCGATGAAATCATATGATGTGCCATAACTCACCATGCTAGCCAGGATTTGCAGGCATAAAAGACCAACGGCATGTGCAGTCCGAAGCATGAAGGAACTCTAGATTTTATAGTTTTGGTCACCGGCCTGAGCGAACATTAATTAGTTAACGCAATCGTGGGTTGAATCAAGGCTCAGTGGCTCTTCTTACATATTGTTTTACAATGTCCCTTAAACCGTAATTATGTTTTTCATAACTTTAATCACGTTTTTGATGAAATAAGCAAAGGTTATAAAAAAAAATAATATACAAAATTTAGCTTAACCGAAATAATCCCACAAATACTCCTGATTATTGTGAATAAAAATTATCTGAAACAAGCACTTCTAATTCTACTGTTGTAATGAAGTCATGCTTATTTTGTTCGACAATGAATGAATCTGAACGCCCATCGGCTGTCTCCCACCCGACATACGACACTTTATGCTGAGCCTTTTTTATACCCTCCACCGTCGTGTGAGCATTAAATGCTCTTACTTGACATTTAATACCCATTATAATAACACAGGAGGTCTTGGAGACGTAAAAATATAAAGCAAAGATTCATTCTTTCGGCGCACTTAAATGAAAAAAGATTTGACTTGTGTCAATGCGTGCAGGCTTATATTTCAATTTCCAGAAACATAATGCCTATTCATATGGCCAGATTTTTTACATACAATAATAATTAATATAGGCAGTTGTAATTAATTATTGAAGTATTTTTTGGAGTATAATATTATAATAATATTCTTATTCATGCTAAGCTAGTCCTTTTTAGGGGTTAAATTCAGAAGGTGAATTACCTATGACGGCGTAAAAAGTAGGTTGCTGATGAGTCTGCAGACGCAAAACATTGACGATCGGTTTGGTCGAATGGTCAGATAGCTGGCTGTTGGCCAAGAGGTCACTAGTTTGAATCCTGGAAGCTCCAAATATTTTCGTAATGAAAACAGGCATTCATTCTCGAGACATGGTTGTGTATATTGATGTAGAAGATTTTCAATATTTATGTAAATTATTATAATTATATTCGTCTGTCATCCAGTTTCCATAATATAATCGCTTTAGCTGATCACGTAGAGCAAAGCATAGCTTAAAAATATCAAAGCTCTTTTCTAATACAGGTTTTATTAAACTTAAAAGAACAGGCTCACACATTGTAATAATAAATAAAAATAAATAGGTAGCAGTAAGTAGTAACAATAAATATTTCTTATTCTTTCTTCTTATTTCTTATAAGCTGTGAATGTAAGAAATATTTATTAAATATTATTACCGCACAGCACACAAAGCATCGTTCCATGCTGGCTTGGGAGCGAAAAATTTAAGTAGAATGATCCCAAGTGAGAAAAATTGCTACCATCAATTTGTTCCAATACATGTCAGACAATGTACAATGTTAATAAATAAACCAACACCTTTATTGACTTTATCCTGCTCAATTATCTGATCGAATTTCGCATGTTGTTAACACATTCGCACCTCTTCATTTAGCTTTCGTTACAAATATGCCAATTTTCGTAATTGGTACAACCGCTGAGGATTGCCAGTTATGCACACGAATAAACTCAAATGATTTACATGTATTCAATAAAAGTCCATTGGTAAACTGTAAGTGGTAACTCCAAAACAATTTTAATAAATCACACTTTTTAGCGTTGGTCTGCGAGTGAACAAATATTGTTAATAATAGATTTCGAATGAAATGCCACAAAAATATTGGTTGATGGAACGTACCATGCTCTATTTATTTTTGCCAAATATAAATCAGTTCGGCTAGTTAATTAAACGGGTAACAATAAAAAATGTGCAGAAGACAAAGATCAATATTGATCGTGCAGTAAACAAATCCTAATGAATTTTAATTAAAGGAGGTTTGACAATGATTCGGACGCAAAACTTTTTCCAGCGCTAAATTCTTTCCATTCCAAACAATTGAATCGACCGGAAAATTGTTCCTTCTTTTGTTGGGGCATTTAATTATTTGAAACAAAAGTCTTGTTAAAAGGAACACCAATTGTAAAAGCTCCGCCGTAAATCAAGAGCAGTTTCTACAAACGATCTTAATTAAGCTCATGAATACAATTGTCAGACGCAATATGCACGATGTACTAATTACATCCAAGTTCGAAATGTATCATCGTCCGCGGGCTTAGTGCATATCTTTTTATTTTATTCTTACGGACTTCCTTCTCGATATGATTCGTATACAATTTTAATTGGGACCAGCTTACATTCTATAACAGGTTCCGGTTAGTAAAAAACAAATTCCTCTGGTAGGAACTTATTTTCATTTTCCCTCAAATTATTTCAAAATATTAATTTATCAACTTCAGTAAAACAGCTGCTTACAGGTTTGTTCATTCCGGGATTTATCGCACAAGTTTTGACTTTAACAAAACCAGAGTATTTGTTAATTCCAGATTAATAAAATATACCGTGCCGTGTGGTGACGGCAGAGTAGAATAAAATTGTCACCACCCCAAATCTCTCCCGTGGGTGTCGTACAAGGCGACTAAGGATAAATCAGTGATGAGGAATGGGCAGCAGCGTTCCTCTTATACCACCTAGCAATGTACCTACTGCGACTTTTGTGCCCGATGAATGGCAATAGGCTCGCCACCTATTACATGGAGAAGCGAAACGTGGGTGCTAGTTCACCTATATATTTTACATACATACGTGATATATGTATGTATGTAAAATATACGTTATAAAACCATACTTTACATATATCACAACAATCAGATGTAGTTACATGCCATGGTACCCTATTTTAAGTCTTAATAAATTTAAATCGGTAAATAAATAATCACAGATATTTAAAAAATATAATGTGTTACTAACTTAGACTTTGGATTCGTTGAAAATTGGGAAAATATTTGTATATATTCCGAAAAAACGAAAAATTAAACTTTATAAAAAATTATTACAATTTCATTATAATTTATTTTTTAATTGAACATTATATAAATGTTAGCTAAACAAAAAAGAATTCCTGGTTACTATCCGGATGAACAATTAAATGAAATACAATCCCATAGATAAGTTACAGTCCAGCAGAAAGTCGATATAATTATGTCATCTCTTTAGCTAAAATCTCTTATCCATAAAATGATGCAAACTCAAACACGTTCATTGTCTCACAATTGATTCTTTCTTCAGTATTGAGGAGGCATGGACTATTATAGAACATAGATTTTTCAAAGACAAACTTGATGCGAGGGAATGCAGTCAGCTTTGGCTATATTTGTTGCCTTAATAAATAGTATTGCTCAATTTAATTTAATATTATTGTAAAATTGAAAATAACATATTTTGTTTACTGGGAGACACGTGATTTATAATGCTATAAATAATACGATAAAAATATTTTGTAATTATTTAAAGATTTCAAGGAACAGGTTTTGAGTATAAATAGAAAAAAGATAACTTACAGAGCGTTTATTGTCCATGATTTTTACTTCTCAATGTGATATGAACCAAGCCTCCGGTTATTTGAATAGCCAATGATGTAGGTATCCATTCAGAGATCATCTTGATAGCTGATGTGAAATTAATACTCTCTTATGATAAAACAAACATTTATTTGCATATCTGGATCAACAGTTTAGCTGATATTGAACTTTATCATAAAACTGGAAGTCAATGAACTTGATCGTTTATATTAATATTTTTAAAAAAATTATTGATAACTTTTAAAAATCTCCTTATTTAACAATCGACCTAATTTAATACACAATACCACGCCACAACAATGTATTTTAATCATGAAGATACTACATAAGCATTCTCAAATATAATAGGCGGATTCAGGGTGTACTGTTTTATTACAGTGTAATTATTTGATGAAATAAAAAAATATGACTCTAATTATGCCATTTGATACAAAACAACTCAACGGATTTAAAACCCGTGTATTATTTATTTTAACATATTTTTTTATCACTACGTTTCAAACAAAGCTATACGTCGCGATAGTAATAAATATATTAACGTAAAAACTACCTGCCGTTTTAATCCATTCTTTTATTTCAAAGGTATAGAAATACGAGTGATAATTTATCCTTAAGACATGGCAATTACACATTACGTAGAAAAACGTAGGGATTGATTGTTTTTTTTTTTTTCAACAGAAAGCGAATTATTGATGTCCAAGCTATCCAAAAATAAATGATCGAAGATGTGACATATAATGACACACTAGTGTTTGTTAATTATTTATTATTTAATTTCAACTTCATAAAAGTAAGTCTTTTATGAGATTTTATTACGTTATGATACAAAAGTAATTCTTTGTTTAAAACTGAAAATTGTTATTCCTTATAGCGCGAGTATCAAAATCTATTGGTCCTAATAGTCGGTAACTGCCGAAATTTTGTTTGTTTGCCAAAACCACTAAGTTGCTTGGATAAGTAATAGCTTAATACCAAGGTGCGTCGACTAAGGTGGCTGGTTTCTCGGCTTCGCTCTGTTTTCGGGATCCGTTTAGCAAATACATGTTATTATCTATTCGAACGCTTAACAAATAACCACAGAGAACAAAAGCATTCACCAAGCCCGTATTTGTTATTCAAACCCGACGATTTAATTGGAGTATCCATTTTATTTGTCTTGTTTTGTCTGTTCGCGCAAGCTTTGAATCTGAGCTGCGGGTTTGGTTTAGAAAAAGCGCGCTTAATCCAAACGTAAGACGGGCCGAGTGAAATCGATGGCCACGAATTAAAAAATATCGAATTTGTACGAAGCACATGTTTGTTTATGTTTATTAAGTAAACGAGCGTTTGATGAGTATTGAAAATTATCTTATTTAGTTTCCTATTACAGCTAACTTTCACGACTATTAGCTTATAAAATTTAGTGATTGACATCATTATTTTAAATTGTATCTCACTTTCGGTTTAAGAAATTTTATACTAATACTCGTTAACTATAAATTCTTTAAGAAAAATTCTTTACGTAAACACTAAAAATCTTCATTCTTGAACTTCATTCTTCATTCTTGAACTGTCTTAAGAAACAAATAGAGCAATTAGAGCCTAGAAAACGCCAAATAGAGCCTAGAAAATAGTGGAGTCTGTGCCACTATTTAGAATGTGTTTAAAAACCAGAAAAAGGCTTATACCGCGTATCTCTTTGAACTGGATTTTTATTGTTACTGCAAAAAAAATCAAGTACTAGATGATATATTATAATGGCGTTCAGTGAAATCACAGGAATGACATCGTAATCTAAACCTTATTACTGAGCAACTTAAAACAGATGTTGCGGTTATTCACAATGAGCCGTCATCATTAACCCAGAACATAAGCTTTTACTAACGCCGTCCCCGGGGCGATACTAAAACTATTTCTCAGCGCAATTAAAAGGGATACAGAAGTTCACGTGGCTAATTATGAGCATTTATATTGTACTGTAACGTCGGGAGGGCCACCCATCTAGTACCGCACGCAGGATCTCAGCGCGGCAACTGTGACGGATTCCGTGCACGCCCCTCATTTGTTATACAAATTTTATACTACCCTCCGAGCGAAAATCCACTGAGACCTCGAAAATTTGCGTGGAAAAGAACAATGGGTGGGTACCTGACGGACGACTTTTATAGAGCCGTCTTTGCCGGCCCCGCCGCTAGTGAAACGGTACGCGGTATTGCTTATAACGGTTGCTCATTTATTTGATGACATTGAAATCAATCTGGTTTACATTAAAATTTTAGTCAGTCAGTATCCCTGAAGGGAGCAGACATGAATTAAACACTTTTCGCTATTTATCACGTGAATTAGGTACCTACAGTCAATGCATAAGTACCTAATTAAGTTAATACAAAATTTCCAATTTTCTTATTTTGCTAAAAAAATTTACGTCAAACACGTTTAGGTTGAAATGTAAAGTTGACTCTACAATTAATTTGAAACGTTATAAACTCTATTACTTCACGATTACATGTTTCAATGTACGACAGTAAATAACATTCCAAAGCGACATCCATTACTTAGATGAAATAACGTGATCAATTACACAACTTTTTTTACAAAAGAGTTTTTTTATTTCACTTAACTGTTCAGTTTCAGCGGGGTTCCACGTGTTGCCACTTTAAGAACTCTTTGCGATAATTAGATAATTTTTAAACACCATTTAAAAGTCTTCCCATTTTTCACTGCCATAAAAATTATTTCTGTATACGAGCTTATAAAACAGCATCAGTACTATACTAGTGGTCGCCCGTTGCTTCGATCGCGTTAATGTCGGTTGTTATATAGCCTATATAGCCTTCCTTAATAAATGGACTATCCAACACAAAAATAATTTTTCAATATTCTGAACCAGTTATTTCTGAGATACCAACCAAACAAATTCGCGTAGCCAACCAACTAAACAAATTCTTCAGCTTTATAATATTAGTTTAGATATAGATAGGTATAGGGGAAGGTAGCCCAAAGTGGTTGTACTGTCATAAGCAGGCAGATACTCTCGTGTATGACGTCATTATTAAAATTGATAATTTTCAGTTGACCTCAATGTCTGGTCTGTCTACAATTCATAAGTGGAAATTGAAATCCCTATCTGACTCCATGGGCATACAAAAAAATCTTACACATGAGAGTGGCCGCTTTCGGCTACTTTCCCTATTATTTTATTTAGCCATGTCCACATTGAAAACAAACATTTTACAATTTCATTACATAGGTACATATGTACCATTTCTCTAATTGGAAAATTTTCCTTTGGCTTTAGCCCCTTTGCCTTATTCTGACATTATTGTCTGTAAATTTGTGATTAACCGCAAACAATAACCAAACCAGGTTACGGTGCCCTTTATAATCAAATAACAATAAACAAAATATATTACCAAAGCTCCGAATGATGCTAAAGCGTTACAACACCAAACCGAATGCCCGATATTTTAAATGCAATTACGCACAGCCCTTTAGGATTCATAAAAACACGATGAACTGAATACTGGCTGCCCGGTGATTGGCTCCGCAAACATTAAAACAACTACCGTCACGAACAATGTTATAATCGCGTGATAGCTGTGAAGAAGTTTCATTAAATTTTCTATCTCCCGGGGACAATGAGCGATTGTACCACAGTATACCCAGAACAGTAATACGTCTTCATACAAACTGGCCTCTGCCCATTATGTGTGATGTCGTACTCGGCGCGGTGTAGGCACGCACTGTAACGCAAACATTGACATAAAATACGGGGGCATAAGATTCATAAGGGTTGTGATCGAGCGTTCTACAATGTAGCACTTTCACTCGCTGCTGGTTCCCACCCGGCACATTCGCGCTCGCAGCCGCCCCTTTAGTTACAACCCTAACGTCAACGTTAGAAGGCTAATAACTCGCCTACTGGTGGCAGATAAACTACTGTTCTGGGTATACTGTGATTTCGAGTGAGTACGGAGGCAACGGGATTGAGACGGCAGGATTGCGGGGCCCGCGGCTGTGGTGGAATGGTACGGCACCTTGATTAAATAAAGCTTCAAGTCAACGTCACGCCGCCGGCCGCCGACGTCCATCTTAGGCACATCGTGTAGCTTCCACACCGTGTCATTCAGGTCTGCTCTTCAAAAACTCGCCAGCGAAATAAAAGTAATCACCCTCGCCATCGATCACAACACTAGTTTATTAAGTCCTTGAAGGGAGTACTATCTCCAATTGTTTTAAAACGTATTCATTATGTTGTTGTATTTGTTGTATGTATATGTTGTATGTATAAATATTGGTGCGAAAATGAATTAGAGCCAAGGAGGAAATTAGTTCCAACTGTCACTTATATAAGAGCAACTTTTGCAATATGATTTATTGTAATCGGATTATAAGGCGTCTACTTGCACTTGAGAACACGGAAAAGATTGCGTTGAAAAGGCTCACCCCGAAAAAATCCAACGTATTTGTGGCCGGTATTTATTTACGCATTTTCGACACAGCGAGAAATTAGCATCGCAAGAAAATGAATTGACAACGCAAAAGGTACCTTGGCATTTTTTACTGGACAACTATAAGTACAGATACCTACTTCGCTAATTAATATTCATTGGTTGTAGCAAGTTGTTCACATTTTTGCCTTATAGGAGAAATGGTTCGGTAGCATCCTTGTGTATCGAGCGGCCATTCGCAGTAATTTGTAATGTGTACGTAGCAATTTGTCCATAAGAAACGACATTTATCAGAAACGTGCAGTAAACTAGGATTCTTTCGCCGCTTCCAGCACAAAATTTACGATTCGATTGTGAAATATCCAATAACTAAAATAGTCTGCCGGCATCGCATATCGTATATTTCAACGCTCTAAGACACGAGGACTACTCGTAAAATAAAATCATCCACGCGAGTTACATGCGTAATGGAATTAATCATCTTGGTTTATGATTGAGGTAATTTATGTCGATTTGAGAATGCACCGAATTATGTTCGTAATTAGGTACTGTTTAATTTGTAGCCACTACTGGAATCTAAACGGACATGAGAAACCATTTCGATGAAGGCTCGCTCACATAGATAATCAGTGACATCAAACACGACGTTATTATCGATGTAATCGTACTGATAATTGTATCATACAAAACCGATGGGTAATATTAGAAAGCCGAACGTTGCGGCGTATTGAATTTGGTTGCTCAGAATTTATAATTAAGACATTTTGTCGGAATCCCAAATAAAACTACTGAACCGTGTTTCGTTCCGGTCAAAATTATGACTTAATAAAACGTAACTTGAACCGTATTTCATGCAGTGATAAAGGGAGAAATGACATCGGCACCGAAATTCTATTAGCCATTTAGATATGGTAGCTAGTTTTCAAATAAAACCACGAGTGGATATGATATTTACTGTAATTGCCACTGCTTAGTCCCGGGCTTATGTTTTAACACCGTTTAAGTTCTTGGTAAGCGTATATTATTTATTTATTGTACACGTGTTTTTATGCGTAATTTACAAACGCTGTTAAAAAGCGAAATTTGAAACCAGCCTTTTTCTACTTGCTGTTGTTAATGTGCCATAGGCTCCTATTTTCTTTTATGCCCAGACACTGCGACAGCTGTTAAAATTATTTGAATTATAAATTGTCGAATAATTTTTACTGCTGTAAACATGTCAAGGGATCAGGTGGTCGTGCCCGTTTAACAACGATGAAATAACTTTGCAATCTATGGGTTCTCTTTGCTGGTCTGTGTTTGGCGTCGAGTTTAAGAGTGGGGCAGATTGAAGAAGAAAAAGAGGGCAGAAAAATTTCAATAAATTTTTATCCTGATCAAACAGATTTTCGAAGAAATTTCCGTAAAGATGAAATCTGTTTGAGATTACTATACTGGACTATGATATTCCAAAGAAAAAAGGTGAGAAAATATTAGAAGAATAACAAATTGTGGCTCACATACTAATTTCGAAATTATTTCTTTTGGTGCGATTACTTTATTTTTTCTCAAATCCATTGCTTAATTATTCATATTTCGCGAGTTACGAAATTCTTTAGACTGTACTCGCACTATCGTGTAAGAGGGGATTTTATTAAATTCACTGTTAAGTCGAGACACAATTTTGACGTCTTACCAAGTTGCACAATGAAGAAACGCCAATGAGTAAAACGAACGCTTAGAATTCAATCCACATAAATCAGTAATCAAACAATAAACTCGGTATGATAAAACGAACACGATCACTGAGCCCATGCCTAATAAATTCAGTGAGGACTGTAGTGAGAAAGAACTCTTGTACGGTAGCCGCCACATTACAACTGCATAAATCTAAGCGAGTGTCATCAGACGCACGGACGAAGCTTGAATGGTGTGCTACTGTTGGTCACCGATCAAAATCCCGCTGGTAAAAGACAATTGAAAGCAAGCGCTGATCCGCTATGGACTCATGTGCGGTCATTCATGTTGCTGACTTTTACCATAGGCATTCTCAAAATAAGTCACTACTTCCACAATGTTTGTAGAAGCCTAACATTTTGTTTTAGGTTTTCAATTGCAATAATAATACTTTTAGTACCTACGTTTCACATTCGCATCTGATTCTATCTAATTAGGTACATAAAAATCTCGTGTCACAGTGTTTGTTAAAAAACTTCTCCGAAACGGCTTGACCAATTGTTATGATTTTTATGGTGTATATTTGGTAGATCTGAGAATAGGTCGGAGGCTATTTTTTATACCCCTAGGTGATAAGGGCAAAACAACATTCGCCGAGTTTGCTAGTCATAATATGAAGTAGCATAATTATTAAGCTCCTGTTGTTGAATAAGATACCGGATAGTTACTAAAACATAAATATAATTATATATATAAACAAAACCTATACATCACTCTACACCTACCTACATTTATAATATTTTCAACATACAGACATTCGCCATACAAATCAAGAAAGAACAGATATAAAACAAAAATTGTAACTTTCTATAAGAAAATAAAATTAGTAGGTCTTTAAAAACCATAACCATTTATGCCGTGTGGTGACGGCAGAGTAGAATACAATTGTCACCACCCCAAATCTCTCCCGTGGGTGTCGTACAAGGCGACTAAGGATAAATAAGTGATGAGGAATGGGCAGCAGCGTTCCTCTTATACCACCTAGCAATAGCAATATACTGCGACTTTTGTGCCCGATAAATGGCAATAGGCTCGCCACCTATTGGTGAAACGTGGGTGCTAGTTCACCCCTTCGGGGATATAGGCGTGATTTATGTATGTATGTAAAAACCATAAAGAATCGATAGGTAATACATGTCATAAAACATTAGCTACTGACCACACTAAGTATATTATTGTAAATAATATTATTTTTCAAGCTTTTAAGGGCAGATAGTAGCGCACCTTCCTCAGGATATGAAGGATGGGCGAGCATTAAGCGAAGACTCGGACTATGGGCCGCATGTCAGCCCCTGTAAACGGACCGTTTTGACAACCACCGATATCACAGTTCAATTATGAAGCCGCTGATCCATTGACTGGGGTAATGCTCTTAAAACTTTATCCGTGTGACTACTCAAAAAGTCGATTCACCTGAACCTTAGTTACAATAAATTTACACTTTGTGACAAGACGAAGAATTCAATCCGCAGGTCTCTTGATTTCTATTGTATTTTTTTATTCTACTGGGTTATTGACGTAGAATAATTACAAGTTAAAGTTAAATCAAAACACTGTATGTTCTAAATTTATACATTAACGTTTAGAAATGCAATTTCATTTGCATATCTTCGGTTTAGAGGCGAAACGTAAAAGAGTCTGTATTATAATTTATGTTAATTAAATCAAGCTTATTTACCGCCGAAAGCTTAGTGATTTCGCCAACTAGTATGTCTTATGTAATAAAAACGAGCCTATTGCCATCTATCGTGCACGTAAATCGTGGTAGATTAGTCTCTGTTGATGAATAACTGATCGTGTTTATTTTTTTATCACTTGACGCCAATTTAGCGGTTTCCAGATCTGTCAAGGAGCTTAAAAAATACAATGGGATTATGCGGCCCTAATGGTCGTCCCAACATGGACATTAATCTCGTCATACAATATTGATGTTTCCACAATTTATGGCCCAAGTTTTAGGAAGAATCTCAAAGTCAAAACAGCTTATTAATGTGTGAAGAAACTCACCTACTCGGGAAACGTATCAGGGAGCGGCATATTTTTATAAATCCCACCGGGTCGTTAGTTGAATGTTTTCGTTCCGTTCGCCGGAATACAATTGAATGTGAACGTCAAAAACATAAGTCATAATTATAATAATACTACAAAGCTACGTTTACTTCAGCCATGGCCCCGATAAAAAGTCCACATTCACAAAGACACTTTGGATTTTTCAAAAAATGCTTCAAATTTAAATGAGATCTTGAGTTTTAAGGATGCGCTTCCATTGTAAAGGCGGCCAGACTTAATCTGTTTAGAATCGGGAGACATTCGCTTCCAAAGCACGTTCCGTGATTGAATGAGATTTAATCTGTTTCCCTTACGGACAGAAATCGCCGACTCTTCATTATTAATCGTTGAATAATTTACTTGCGCATGCGTGCCTATTCTTCAACTGTTTTGTATTATGTCCTTGCTTGTTATTATGTTTTACAAAGTAAATACACACATAAATCACTCCCATTTATCCTTGAAGGGGTGGGCAGAGGTAAATTAACACCCACGTTTCGCCAATTATTTAACATACACACATACATACATAAATCACGCCTATATCCCCGAAGGGGTAGGCAGCGGTGAACTAGCACCCACGTTTCGCCAAATTTGTCAGGTCCCATGTAATAGGTGGCGAGCCTAATGCCATTTATCGGGCACAAAAGTCGCAATACATTGCTGGGTGGTATAAGAGGAACTGAGTGACTGCCCAACAAGTGGGTCTTAAAATGAACATGGATAAGACAAAAATTATGTCAAACTCCCATGTCGTACCCACTACTGTACAGGTTGGGAACTCTACACTGGAAGTTGTTGACGATTATATTTACCTGGGACAAAAAGTCCAACTTGGTAAGTCCAACTTCCAAAAAGAGGTCAATCGACGGATCCAACACGGCTGGGCAGCGTTCGGGAAGCTACGCGGCATATTCTCGGCCCATCTACCGCAGTATTTACAGACAAAGGTCTTCAATGCGTGTGTGTTGCCAGTGATAACTACTGTGATAAACTCCCCAATACACGCTAGTTAAATCCACAGAAGCCTTTTTATTTCATAAAAAAGTTCATATCACGTCGTCCTAGCAATAAACAGTGGCGTCGCGGTTAGGTAACGCGCAGTGAGAACCTATTTTATACGAGTCACAAACGCAGCGTATCCTGATGAGTGATATGCAGACACGGAGTGCGACGCCGACAGACGGGGATGGAGCCGTCACTCAACACCGTTGAATTAATGCTCCTCTATCACCATAAATATTGATAGGCACCGAGACACCCTGTCTGTTTCCAGTGTCCGTGTACCTACTTTGTTTCTGTACATTTCACACGTCAAACGTGAGACACTCTTTGTCTCAATATTACAGCTTCACACCACTGGCTCTTCTTACAAGCAAGCGTATTATAAAAAAACATTGTTTTTATCATACTTTCCAATTCCTTCATACATGTATACGATAATTATGTTAGTTCTCATGTTTTAAACCTTAGTCAGACAGTTGAATTCTGCTCTGTCTTCCAATTTTCCCTACTTTACCCTCTAAAATAATTATAGGACAATATTATCGACGGATCGCTGCTGTGTGTATACGTTTTTGGATGTCAGTCTAGTTGATTATCATTAATATTTAACCGCCTTCGTGCTCTAGTGGTTCGCTCACCGGAATAAAGATCCAGAGGTCCCGGGTTCGATCCCCAGGGGGGTACAACTTTGTGCTTGGTTTGGTTGGCGGTAGGACTTCTTTGAAGTCCGCCTGGCTAGCTACCACCATCTTATCAAAAAGCTGTCGCCATGATAATAATGTTAACAGCATTATTGTGTTTCGACAATGTGTGATAAGATAGCCAGCCCCTCTGTGGTTTAGGGGTTCCAGGTGAAGCTCGATTCCATCTTTAACCCTTATCGTCACTTACCATCAGGTGAGATGAAGGGCAAGAGCTTCCCTGCTTAACATAAAATAAAAGAAAATTGTTCCTAAACCAGTAATTATCTGATCTCTCTGTCGTGTATCCAATAGTCAATACAAGAGCTTACTTGTTGAATTGTTGCTTCGCTGCCGAATATAGCTGAACACTTCGCATAATGCACGTATAACGTGTATCTGTGTACTTTCAATGTTAACAACAGCAACTCATATTTTAAGAGGTGTTTAATTCGTTACCTAGGGCAGTTCCTTATCAGGGCGTGACGTTACGTCTTTATTTTATTGCATGTTTCCCCGCTAATAAAAGTATTTAGATGGGAACACGTGACGACAGCCGCTGCGGGCCGAACAACAGCAAATTACGGCAATCTTGACACCTTAGAGGCGCTAACTGGCACCAACCCTGCAATTTGCTGAACGTGCAGTGGTGCGATGCGGCTCGCAGCATGCGGGCACTGATTTGCTTTAATTTACACACATACCGTGCGAGATTTAGATATAGTTCCCGGCACGTAAGTTGAACAAAAGTCATGGCCGTCCGCGCAGGTTTATTTGAAGGAAAAGTTTGTAAACTAAATATTGAACCTGCAGAAAGGGGTATCCTAGGTATAAGACCTCAATTGATACCTGAAAACGTTTTACTGCGCTGCGCATAGGTCAACTTATGTGCCGGGTATTGTACATCTCTCGCTTTTGTATCGAAGTTTGATCGTGCGTGCTTCCTTCAAGGTTCCGGGGAGCATGGTGAGGTATCTCACGCAGCCCGTCCCCCTAATTACAATCAGTAACAATCTTAGTTTTACGCAGATTACTTCCATCAAACTTATGGCGGATAATTGTACTCTGTACGCCGATGAAAGACTCGACAATTAAGTGGTGTTATAAAATCATTTCAGCGATGATAAAGCAATTAATATGCAAGGCATGATGACTTCGTGTGTGTGGAATTATAATTTATAGCGGCATCTTCGACATCTAGAATAAGAAATGCAAGAAAAACAATAAGCAGTGTGGTGCGCAGAGCGGAATACAATTGTCACCACCCCCATTCTCTCCTTTGGGTGTGGTACAAGGCTACTGAGGGTTTGGACAGTGACGAGTAATGGTTGATCCTCTTATACTATCTAGTTATATACTGCGATTTACGTGCCCGATAGAGGTCTATTGACCTAATAGGCTAACAAATTAATAAAAGGTGTAATACACGTCTTTCACCTATTCGAGAAATATGTATGTATTTTCAGGTACATTTATTAATTAATCTCATTTTTATACGCATGGACATGATGACACGCATTGAGTGTGTAGGTATTGCGAATAGCCTTTTATGTTTAGGACACCACAAAATTTATACTTAGTCGGTAAAATTCGCAATAGCAACAGCTGATAGTCTATGCGTGTGCATATACAGACGCACATTCGGTCATGTTTGTTTCTAGAGTGCGTGAGAACTGTCATTGATTTAAATATGGAACAGAGGATGTGATAACCCGGCGCAGGCGCCGCGGGCATGCCACGCCTCCCATTGTGGCCCACAATGCGCCGTACTTCACACTAACGAGCGCTCCAAGCAACCAGCCACATTTGTAAAATCCGCAATAAGCCTTCCATTTCGGCATATTGTTTTGACATATAATAAATATTTGCGAGATTGCCCGAGCGCAGATTGCGGAGTCCCTTAGCTATTGTTTCGGTAGGCCGGCAGGACTGTATTACACACGGTTGCGATCGGGAGCCCCATCGGGCAGGTGGATTTTAGAGATCTCCGCCGATATAACGCCGTAGCTTTTACTAAAATGAACCTTAGCTCAGAACAGTCGTTTTCTTTTTAAAACGCCCTTCACATAATATTATCATCATCATCTTCATGCCCGGTCCCCAGTTTGTCTATCCAGTAAGGTTCTATGACGTGTAATGAATAAATATTTCTTTCACTAACACTTATCATCTAGCCTAAAGGAAGTAGCATAAGCCCTTGTGTAGTCAGATGTCGGACAAATTTAAATATCAATAATAAAATCATATTTGTAAATAGAACGTGTAAGCATTCAAACAACCATGTCTCGAGAGCAAATGTATGTGTTCATAACAAAGACTTGCCCCTACCAGGATTCGAATGCGAGGACCTCTGGGCCGATAGCCATCGATCTGACCATCCGACCAAACCAGCCGAACTGCGAAGTAAAGCTAAATACTTAGTAAAAAGGTATATTAAAATACGGCGTAGATTGTTTACGTTACGATAAGAATCGTATGTTTATTATAGTATTGATTGATATCACGTTTATTGAACACCAACTTTCAAATGCAGTTAAATAATCGCACGTAAACCTGTCTAAAGAGATCCTAGCTTTCATTTCATTTGCTATTTTTATAAGTTATAATATGCAACCCACTTTATTACAACATAATATCGATAGTGTCGAGGTGATTCGCCTCAGGATCTCCCAGTTAAGTCTTCAAGACTAATTGACTCTTATCTTATTATTGAATCCTCTTCGGCTGATAATGAAATAATCGTAACATTGCCAAAGTCCCGTTTCTGTGTATAAGCCGCGGCGCGTGGCGGCAGCAAGGCTTGCTCTTTCAGTTTTACGACAAAATAATATTCTTTAATTATAATGGAGCGTCGCGATGTAAAAAGCGGCGCACGCGACATCTGTATTAAAATTTAATGGAATAAGGCCGCGGGTGCGTTACCAGCGGTGCTCGGTGGCTGGCAGGTTTCACGGAATCACACCCAAAATGCCTTGTATAATTTTGTAGTTCAATTTATTGTGTTGATGATAAGTGTATTATGAAATGAAATGAAATCGTTTATTTTGCACATGAACAAGGTACACAGAAGATGGTCATGTATTTAATTATGATAAATGTATTGTACAATGGTTTTACAGACATCAAATATTTTATGAATGCCATGTGGTGACGGCAGAGTAGAATACAATTGTCACCTCCCCAAATCTCTCCCGTGGGTGTTGTACAAGGCGACTAAGGATAAATCAGTGATGAGGAATGGGCAGCAGCGTTTCTCTTATACCACCTAGCAATATACTGCGACTTGTGTGCCCGATACATGGCAATAGGCTCGCCACCTATTTATTACATGGGACTTGATATACATAGATATATATGACTATAGTTGGCGAAACGTGGGTGCTAGTTCACCTCTGCCTTCCCCTTCGGGGATATATTAATTAGTAAAAATTAAGGTGTACAGCCGTGTAGTAACGGCTTAGTAGAATACAATTGTCACCACCGCCATCTCTCCTGAGGATGTCGTACTAAGCGACTAAGGTAACAGGTAACTAAGGTAACAGCAACGAATTTTGGGCAGAAGGATTCATGTTATACCTACCACCTAGCAATATATTGCAATTTATGTGCCCGATAGTGCCCGATAATTGGCGTAACGTGGGTGTTAATTCACCTCTGCCTACCCTTTCGGTGATAATAATTATAGTCGTGTTTTATGTTCCTATGTAGATTGTAGGCTTCATACACGTCTGCATTCAACCTGAGTAAGTCCCTCCGCTTGGTACCTCTCCGCTATCAGCCAGCCACGGCCTCGCAGCCGCACCTGCAGTTCGAAGATCGAGTTTGCGGAGGCGGTCGATCACTGAGCAAGTATTCGACTACCTGGAATCCAGAAAGTGTATCTAATTAAAAATTAATTACTTGATCGACGTCAAACATGAACTTGGTTAGAGATAAGCGTGCCGCAAGTATGGGAATTCCTCAGTGATAATGATAAGATGCGAAATGCGTATGTAAACCGAAAATGCGTATGTGCATTAAAATGTTATGCCAAATGTTATTGGGCGTTTTAATGAAAATTGAATTGATTTATAGAATTAGTAAATATATTATGATTAGTATTTACAGAATTAGTCGTCTAGAAATCGGCTTCAGACTTGCTGACCTGGAAATGTGACAGTTACAGTGACAGAAATGAGTCACCTTAAGGGTGTGGTAAAAGTCGGCTATGGGAAAATGCTAGGTGTATACTATTAAATCCAGTGAGGTAACCGAATCATCACCAGCCCTTCAATTTCCCCATAGCTGTGGGGAAATTAATAGGCTGGCCACAGGCTTTCCCGGTGGATAGAAAAATATAGGGAGAAATAGCTATAGCTCACCACGACGACCTAGTCTGAACAGGGCAGTAGAAACACTGCAAGATAATGTTTTTAGTCACCCATCCAATGACCGGCCTTAGGAAATATTGCTTATTTTACGAAGTCGCAGGCCGATCACTCTAAGCTACTGCACCATCGAGTTTCTCACCACCTAAATAGATGAGGCAAACCACCAACATCAGCACTGATAAACCAAAGCACCTTGAGCTGTGTGGATTGAATTATGTCAGTCATCCAAATCAATTTATCCATTCATTGTTCTCTCGCCATGGCCATTTCCATCACTTTTCTTTACATTCATTCATCACTAGCACCTTACCGGGGTGATGGATGATAAGAATGAAAAGGGAGTGAGTGGATGGCTCGATGATGTCTGACCGATATAAATGAAACAAGGAATAGTCCTAGAATCCAAGGACGAAAGCCTGTATTTTGTCGAAAACTTTAAGAAGCTTAAAGGAACTTTAAATGCAGTCATAGCGTGTACCTAGGGAGCACTATCCGTGAATTTTTCTTTGAAATAATTTACTACCGATATCATAAGTTCTTTGACGGTGTACCTATTTTATTTAAAGTAGGTAAACGTATTTTTTTAGCAAAATTACTTAAATCAAAGATAATAAAATGCGTAATTGGTTTAGTTGAAATAAGAGTTTAGTTTCACCCCAACCAGCTCTTAGGAACTAGATCTTAAAAATAAAGGTGCGCACTTACTTAATTAGTATAAAGACTAGTGTACTGGTCATCACACCGCCTCGGGGTCCATTCTAGTTACCGTCACTTTGTATAAATTATATAAAAATAAGCACATCGAGACAGGGACGGGTGTATGTGTCATCTAAACGGTGGATAGAGACAGATGAAATGGTAAGGGCAGGTGTCAAACACATCTGCTGGTTGGGCAGCACGTGGCGACCCTCCGACCTGCGACTACCAGTATCAAGGAAAAAGGGAAGAAATCCCACTAAAGTCGTAATTAATTCGGAAGGTTTGCTTTGTACGATTGGAAAATTTGGGAATCCCCAAATAATGGGGTGACTTGCGAAATATCACGACTTTGAAATCGATCAAACGATATAAAAATAAGCCTCTAAATATTTCTAAATAGGTCTTTCATATTATTATACTTTAATAAGTTACATTGTTACTTTCCTTACTACTTGGATTTGACCAATTTTTTAGGCCTCTTTTCTCAGTTATAGTTATTGTGTGTAAGTAGAAACGTGAAAAAAACAAACCATAATTTTCCTAATGCAATTTCTGTAGACTTTGCAAAAGTATACTGTGAAGCTGTTATCTTTTGAAATACAATACTGAATTACTGAGTAGCCACTTTAATTATATTTGTTCCCATATACCCAACAGGGGGCGAACCTATAGCCATTGATCGGGTACCTACTTAAGTCGCAATTTATTGCAATAAACAAACATTTGAAAAAAATAATAATACATAAATAAACATAACTTTTCAATACAAAGTAAATTACGATTAATTAAACAAACACTTCTTATGCATTGAGAGCCTGAAAATGTAATGTTTTCTTATATTTGCACGAGCACTACACATTGAAATAAAACAACTTTTATGTATAAGACTCGCGTTTAATTACGCTTATCCGTAAAAGTTTTATTTCAATCAGCCTGAAAATGGTCTGCATGACTGTATCATGAAAATCTGCTATAGGAAATAGTCGGAAAATTGCGAAGAACACCGGTGCTTGTTTTGTCATTTGCAATTGTGTAAGCCCATGCCCAAATACATAATTGTACAGTTATTGAATCAAAAACATCGGAACCAGCACCGTGAAGCGATTAAAGCTAATAACACATATTGGGCAGTCGACAACTTCTGCGCTGATGGACGCATTTACACTGTATTCAAACATTCGGCGAGCTACTGTTCGTATATTTGAAAAGAACAGAGTTGATTGTGTAATACCCATTAAAAATTTTGAAGATATCAAATGGTGATCTACATAAAAAAGAGTAAAACTTTTTTTTTTCCAACCAATTTACAAAAAGTAATGTAATATTTCACTTATTTTTATACTCTGTATAATATTTAACACATCACAGAAAAATATAGAGCCCTGATCAGAAAATAACTGGAGATTTTGCTATATTTTGAGGTGTAAATGTAAATTAATAGAATATTAAATATGTATCTCTTTTTCCCATTACATCCATATTTCCCGCGCCTTCCCTTTGTAAAATATTGATATTTTAACTCTTTCACAACTAAAAGTTTAATAATGTCCAATCAACCTTTAATAATCTATTTGATGTGTCACAGGAAGCACTGCTTCTTAGTTATCTTCAGATAATAGAGTAACATAAAACATTTAATCAATTTTCATATCTAAAATAATTCTCATAATAAGCCATTTTACAAAACTCAATTATTCTTTTAGGTTAAAATGATCGTACATAAAAATTATTTCTAAAATATTTTCCAACGGTGTGACGCTCGGTATAACTGTACTTGCAATAATAATATGCCGTCGTTTTAATTTTGTCACGGCAGCATTTATATGGATAAATCGTAACAATATAATAACCTACAGCTTCACCACATGCTCAACCATTAAGGACTACCTGTACGTGTGGCTTAACAAAGTCGAAGACACTTTTTATTCAAAAAGTTTAAGATTGAAATTACTTAAAATCATAACAAATTTTAACGCATCTACAACCTTGAATATGTTAATCGAAAACACACAAAATATTTAAGAAAGTTACTAAAAATATACATTTTTGTAAACATACATACAATCACGCATATTTATCCCTGAGAGACAGTACCATTTTTTGAACATCAGCATGATTGTATATTGCTAGATAATAATAATAATAAATATTTTTACACTCACACCTATCATCTAGTTCAAATTAAGTAGCCTAAGCATTTGTGTTATGGATACTAGATGACTGACATATTTTTAATATAATTATGTATATAAATGTTGAAAATATACTACATAAACATATACACAACCATGACTCGGAAACAAATATTTATGGTCATCACAAAGTTTGCCCCTTCCAGGATTCGAACCCGGGACCTCTTGGCCAATAGCCAGCAATCTGAGTATTCGACCAAGGCGTTACGAAAAGGACCTAGGTGACAATTCCTCATCATGTCTTAATCCTTAGTCGCCTTGTAAGACACCCACGCGAGAGATTGGGTGTCGTGACAATTGTATTCTGCTATACCATGACCACAAGACTTCACGGAATGAAATAATACCTACTAATCATTAGTGTTGGTTGAAAGAAGTAAAACAATATATTAAGCGTCTACATTCCGATGCAGTCCTTTATCAGCATATTAGTTCGATTTAGTTTCAAAGCCATTCTCTTAACGCTCGCAAGCCACACACTAACAGTCAAAACCTGAAAGACGAGTATGAAAATTACAGAAATGGCATAATTTAACTTTTCTCTTAAAGTTAAGTAATATATGCAATTAGAGCTCATTTTTAAACGACATAATAAGATTGAATTTGTTTAAGGACAAGCCTAAGTTAAGAAATAAATTAAGCGATTTTGGTAATTTTAGCTGTATTATGTATTATGTAAGTTGGCTGACATTGTGTAAGTAATGGAATATAATATTTATCATTTGACTTTGAATTTGGTATTACTTTGGTACATCATTATTTATATTAATATGATGTTACGATAGCAACTTTACTAGTTTTAATCCATTGAATTTATTTTTATTATGTACTCATTAGCGATAATTGACGTTTCTGAGTGCGCCTGTAAGTACCCTTAAACTACACAGTTACACACGTTAGCAGTCACGAGTGACAACTGATTATTCTTCCATGCAGTCACTACATATAATTATATAGATAAACAATAAAGTCTACAGAATAGTTTAACTAATTCTGCATTAAACATATACACATAATATTTCCATACATTTTATTTAAATCTTCTCTTTATGCAGGATTTCTAATTACAAATATCACTGGGTACGACATTCCTCGAAATAGTACAAGCTTCCTCTGTTTCATTGTAGATTATAAGTAACATTCTTATCACTATCAAGTGCGACAATTTATTTCAATGCTCCGTTTTGTAGTTGTGTATAATGCCATAAAATTAGTGATTACGATCACAGACTGGGGCATTATCTCAAGCTTAGTTATTCGTTTATATAGCCTTAGAAGGTTCATCTTAAGATAACGGGGAAGTCATGTTTGTCAGTTACAATATTTTTTACTTTAATGTTTTATAAAGTATATTTTATGTATGTATACAGGTCGTCCCACGGCCATGCCACACGGAGGAAAAGTATATTAAATATTGAACGTAGGATATTTTACTAAAAGAAGACATCGTTTTTTTTTAATAATAAGTAGAACTGCATTCACAGATTTTTTAAAAATCACCTACCTCAACCGGGAATCGAAACCGCCAAATGTGATAGAAAAATTACATGTATTTTATAATAGCGTTTGAAAGCATTATTTTTTCCTAAATAACCTAGCATATTAAATGAAACTAAGATCATAAAATTTTTCATTTTATTTAAAAAAAATTAATTTGTCAAATGATCAAAATGTGATCCGTTCAATACAATACAATATGTTGTATACAAATTCTCACTCTTTTGATAATTTCTCTCCCTGTCGATTTACTTATTTTTGCATGGTGGATGTTTGAAATAATACTTAAGTTCATTTTGTAACTCCTGCACACTGTTATACCGGTTCCTGTAAACTAAATCTTTTACATAACCCCATAAAAAAAATCAAGTGGGGTTAGATCTGGGGATCTCGGTGGCCATCTAATTTGTCCAAAAGTGCCGATCCAGGAAGGAAAATATTCATTAAGAAACTCGGCTGTTCTCCTACTGTTATGAGCCAGAGCCCCATCTTGCTGGAATATGAGATTTCGTCGATCTGCATCAGGAAGATTATTAATCTCATATTTCTAGATATCTTTCCTTGTTCAGAGTTCCTTCGTAAAAATGTATTAAGAGAACCCGGTTACTTACAATCCCACACCAACAGTTGAAAGAAAAACGCACTTGATCATTAGTCTCGCGGATTCGTAAGGGATTCTGTCTGGACCAAATACGATTATTACGCCGGCTGTACATACCGTTGTTACTAAAGTTTGACTCGTCTGACCAAATAATGGTGTTCAAAAAATTTTGATCCTCAAGGCTGAGTCTCTCGATATGTTGGCAGAAATTAAATCGTCTTTCAGCATCTCCCGGCCGTAATTTTTGCACTAATCGCCCTTCAACATAACTTTTAAACTTGTATTTTTTCAGAACGCGATGTATTCTACTCTTTGAAAGTCCAATTTCTTCTTCACCTTCCCTCACTGAACTCTTCGGGTACGCTTCAAAGTAAATCAGAATGTTGAGTTCATCATCGCTGACGTTTATTATCTGCTGCTGTGGTTGCTGTAAGCGATGATCAAAACGTCCTAAATTTGTTAAATTATCCACCATTCTTTTCAACACATATCGAGATGGTGTGCGTCTATCGGGATATCTTTCGCGGTACCACCGCAAAGCTAATGAAATGTCTTTGTGATTTAAAAAATATGCTCCTATTAAATCCAAATTATTTTGGTACGCCATGGTAAGTAAATTAACACAAAAAATGCTAATAAACGAAAATGAAACTCACAATAAACGAAAGAACAGACGCTTGAAAATTTACGTGTTCCATTTTCGAATAATTTATTTTTACTAATATCAGCCAGTTGCATGGTAATTGTGAGCTCATGAAGAAATGCATACAAGTACCTACTACACTTCATGTATCGCTTTATTATTATCATGTACTTACACCACGGAAATCTCGTATCTCAAGTGGGTAGGTCTTTGAAATGATAATGTTAATTGTTGGAAGCATGGCCAAGTCAGAGGAAATATCCCAGAACAAAATTTTAAATAAAATGAAAAATTTTATGATCTTAGTTTCATTTAATATAATATACTAATAAACTATTATATATAGTTATCTATAATAATGTATTCTTTGTATATATTGTATATATCTTTTACACACACTCAAACACACGCACAAGTATATATACATGTATAATTTAATTGGGAAGTCTGGTCTTCACGACACAGGATATCCTAGTGTGAAGACCAGAGATGCTGTTAAAAAAAATTATTGTAAATGAGCATGTATCATATTACTAAATGATTGTAACAGTGACAAAATTATGTACATTTTAGTTGAACTTAAATAAATTTCATTTCATTTCATTTCAATATGCTAGGTTACTTAGGAAAAAATTGTGCTCATGAATAGCCCTTTCAAACGCTATTATATTTCGCAGCTTCATTCTTAGCGATTTAAGCTTACATGTTGTAGTGGCGCCCCCAAGCGTCACCCTTGCACGGATTTTTAAAGATATTTTTATTTTTTACTATGGCAATATTAAAAAAGATAAATAAACGTTACTACTCGACCAGTCCGGCCGTTACGCTTCCTCATTACGTGTTTCCGTGCCGAACCCTTCGCACGTCAACGGAGCTCACCTACCTACGAATAATTTAAAAAAAAATAACGGCTTTCAACATGGGGAACTATAGAAAATAACGAAGAAAGAAGATACGAAAACTAGAAGCTTATTCGTCTGACGAGGAATTAAAGAGCACAATAATATATTTAGTGATGCGAACAACTAAAATCGGGGTTGTATCTGTCACATACATACAGAATGCGCAATTGCCAATAATCAGGGCTCTTGTCGTTCTTATTAAAAGATGTGCTACTTATGCCAAGGATATTTCGTGATGCGAACAACTAAAATCGGGGTTGTATCTGTCACATACATACAGAATGCGCAATTGCCAATAATCAGGGCTCTTGTCGTTCTTATTAAAAGATGTGCTACTTATGCCAAGGATATTTCGTGATGCGAACAACTAAAATCGGGGTTGTATCCGTCACATACATACAGAATGCGCAATTGCCAATAATCAGGGCTCTTGTCGTTCTTATTAAAATAAGATGTGAATACCTACATATACCAAGGCTATATATCCTTATTAACATATTCTCAAGAACCAATGTTCTTATAGCTCCATGCCGGAGCTCAGCGCACAGTCCCTTGCCAAGCGAGGTTGACGCATGTAAGTACATCTCATGATGTGTACACGCTCAAGGGACCATCGGCCGCCACTGCCGACGCCTCCGTCGCGGCTCGAGGCAACTTCCGAGTTCGTAGAAGTTCTCACAAGGATGAGACCCTTCAGATCCTCGGCGACACACCCGATCCGGAGACAAGTTGAGCTGCTTCAGTTCAGCAGGATATAGCTGCAAGGTCGCACAAGGTCTTAAAAAAGGAGATCCCTTTTCAAGATTCCTGAGCAAGACTCAAAAGGTTTTTTCTTCAAGTATTTAAGTTATAAATATTTAAGGTAAAGAAAACATATTAATAAATCTGATTCCATAAAATTGCGATTTTTTCCTTTTATTCCTTCTATATTTCAAGACTGTTTAATGGCATAAATCAATTGAGTTAAAAGATGTTTATTTTTTAGTAAACATAAAAGAGTCTGATCGATCCACCTTTGCTTTAAATATTGTGGTTGCATTTATAAATTGTTATGTCTACACTTCGGTTTATGTACGGCGGCGCCGTAAGTTTTTACAAAGTTGTTGAAAATACCTCCATTTTAATATTGTGACTGCATTTACGATTTTAATTTCTACCCTTCGGTTTATATCGTCGTATGTTTTTTTAGACGTGGGTGCTAGTTCACCTCTGCCTGCCCCTTCGGGGATGTAGGCGGGATTTATATATGTATGTATGTATGTTTTTTGGAAAGTTGTTTATACCTGTCAGGGAATGCCCTAGAACAAAAAACATACTATATGTATATAATTTATATTGATTCGATGACATCATCTGTTTTGGCCAAAATTATCATGCATGCCAAAATAACCTCAAGATTATCGCTAAATTGCGATTTGTAGGATTTATCCTAAACAAGGAAGAAAAAAGCTATCTTTTGCCTAGTAAGGATGATACATTTCTGGGTATTATTTTTTAATTCAACAAAGATGATATCAGAACTAACGTTATAGAAAAGAGAAATAAAATTAACACTATTTACAACAAACGGCTTGGTTGACCGAGTATAAAGGCATCTGCCCGGAATGCCGAGAAAGCGGGTTCGATTCCTGCATCAAAACTATGGTTTTTCGAATATTCTCTACTCTAACCACAAATTTCTTTAGCCAATTTACAACATTTTATTAGTAACAGTTAATGAATTTACACTATTTTACAAGTTTAATTAGACTACTTATATTACTTTAACTAGCAATACAGTATTCTTGGCTATACACCATAAATATATAATTACATTATCACAGCTAGAATCAGACCACTGCTTGACCATTCAATAATACCCCTTACTTAAATTAAGTGTCTAGGGAGATATGGTAGCGGTGCCGGGTGAAGACATTAATGGAATAGTTACTTTATCTTATATAAATACCAAGACAACTATAAGGCGAATGCTTTATCGTGTATGAAATTTTCGGACACCGAATGGAAGCTTAGTGATTACGCCTTTAATGAAATAATAAGCTAGCTTGGCAATTTTAATATACGTAGATCTTTTTGCAAGTCGGTCGGTCAAATGCAAGATGCGCTATTTACGTACTTGACAGAGTGACCCCAATGCATGGAATACTGATGTTTTTACTGATATACTGATATATATTTCTAGTGATATTTATTTTTATGCGTTCGCGCTTTACATACTAATTCATTAAAAAATAATAATAATAATAATAATAATTAAAGATTGTGATTTATAAACCTGAAGGGGTTGTAGTGTTCCCTACTAGCTAACGGTTTTCATTATTTAAATTATTAGATTCCTCTCGCTGTATCAGGTTAAGTTGTAGTCTTTAGACCTAAAGACCAAGACGGCCGCCTTGGTCGATGGCTCAGATTGCTGGGTATTGGCCAAGAGGTTCCGGGTTCGTATCCTGGTAGGGGCAAACTTTGTGATGACCACAAATGTTTGTTTTCGAGTCATGGTTGTGTATATGTTTATGAAGTATATTTCAACATATATACATAATTATATTAAAAATATATCCGTCATCTAGTCTTCATAACACAAGTGCTTAGGCTTACTTTGGGCTAGATGCTAGGTGTGAGTGTAAAAAAAAAAGAAAAAAGAAAAAAAAAAAAAAAAAAAGAACATAAATAATACAACAAGCAGGTTGAAATGTTGGGTAACATTTTGTAAGGATATACCACACAGGCTCTGTATCAAGATTTATCGAATTTTTCACAGAAATGTTTGTCAGAGGGGCTAAGTACGGTACCTCAAACTCCTACAAATCGGCACTTACCTTATTATTTAATAAGACATTATAATGATTAAGGATTTGAAAAAAAAAAAAAAAAAATATATATAGAATAATAATAAAAGGAATTAAAATATTATATATGAAAGGAGTTTATAGATTGAGACCAAATACAATATCAGCTGGCACCCAACCTAATATTGTCTTACATTTCAAACCAGTGGCCAAATAAAGATCTCAATATAGAAACCAAAAAGACAGCAACCTGTGTAGATTTCGCCACCGCACATCGGGTCCAAAACACATATATAGGTTATATACATTAATAAAACTAAAAGTAATTTACAGAACCTTAATGAAATAGTTATATTATACCAGAATAGTTATATTATACGTAAAGACCAAATTAATATCAACCCGTTATCAAAATTCTCTAATATAAAGTAGTACTTAGTAGTCCCCTCGCCACGGGTATCATAGATTATTTGAATAGAACATTTTTTCCGCGTGGTTCAGAAGTTCAATTATTTATTACTTTTAAAAAACAATTTCGTAAAATTTGTTGATACATCTACATTTGGCGCTCAAAGCACCCGTCCCGCGGTTCATGACGACAGCCAATAAAATTGGGGTTAGCATCGATGTAATACGGAAGGCTGCAGGTTGCAGCAGTAACTCTGAATCATTCACAAGATTCTAAGGCATGTAGGTACTTAAATAATCGTTTTAATTATTAAATAGCTTAGATTAAATTGCTAAGAACAGCAAAGATATAATAATAACAAAATAAAAAATCTAAATAGTTATCTATTTTAATGATTGATTTTTTTTTTCCCTGAGGCATACAATAAATAAAATTGATCGATACTTTAACTTCTAGGGAATATATTTGAAGTCCCTGCTGAAATGTTAAAATAACTATTAAATGGTAACTTTTCTATAAAAGCATAACTTAATCGCACTCGCCGGCCGCTGCCGCGGCACGCTCGCTTCGCTCGCTCGGCTCGTGCTATTCATTGGTTCATGTACCAACCTAACTTAACCAACTCATGTCGGTAAATAGTAAGATTTACCAAAAGGATCAACTAATATAGACGCAATAATTTGTGTAAAGATTAAACATACAAAATAAATAAAAACACTATTTATTTTTATAAGTGCTAGTCTAAGTAAGATAGATCAAATCGTTTTTAGATGGTCTAACAATATTTTTTCCGTTCTATAATAGTTCTCTATTAAAGATTTTTGATAGTGATTTTACTCGATCTTTGTTATCGAACCACTCCATATAATTTAAGGTTATTTATTAATTTAATTAGAATACTAAAAATCAGCTTAGTGTTCGTGAATTAATGCCATGAGATAACTAAACATTTTATTAACTAAATGTTTACCAATGGTACCTATACTGTTGTATTTTATATTCGTTTCTCTAAACATCCTACAACATGTAAGCTTAAATCGCTAAGAATGAAGCTGCGAAATATAATTGTAAATCAAACGAACTTACCTGAAGTGAAGTTCGATTATAATTATATGAGCAGCTTCATTCGACGCGATTTATAAGATCCCTCCCAACATCTGTAAAGATGTCCATCCCAACCCAAATCCAGACAAATATAAAATACAAAATTACAGAATAGGTTTCAGGTAGGTTCGGGCTATAAACTATAATGAGGAAGCGTAACGGCCGGACTGGTCGAGTAGTAACGTTTATTTATCTTTTTTAATATTGCCATAGTAAAAAATAAAAATATCTTTAAAAATCCGTGCAAGGGTGACGCTTGGGGGCGCCACTACAACATGTAAGCTTAAATCGCGTCGAATGAAGCTGCTCATATAATTATAATCGAACTTCACTTCAGGTAAGTTCGTTTGATTTACAATTATAAAATACAAGTAATTTTTCTATCACATTTGGCGGGTTCGATTCCAGGTTGAGGTAGGCGATTTTAAAAAATCTGTGAATGCAGTTCTACTTATTATTAAAAATAAAACTATGTCTTGTTTTAGTAAAATATCCCACGTTCAATATTTAATATACTTTCCCTTCGTGTGGCATGGCCGTGGGACACCCTGTATACCTATTTCACAGTCACAATCTCAATAAAAGAATTGACGATGCAATATTTGTACTCAATAAAATTACTGTTCATTTTGAACAATGTGAATTTGGCAGGGAGATGATCATTTACATATCACTTAGTAACGTTATTATGTAAATCCAACAAGCGCTGATCAATGTCAGGAAACGCTCATAAAACTATCGGTAAATATAGTCGATCACTATTCAGTCTAATAGAAATTGTTAATAGTTTTCAATCAATCACTTTAAGTTAGACAAGACAATGTTGAAAGTCGTTTAAATGTATAGTGATAGTATTGTAAACGTTCGGTCGCATACATAGAAACATTTGGATTTTAAAAATACCACAGACAGAGTCAATCAGTCGCCATCCGACGTAATTGCCTCTCGGAAGCCAGTCGGCGTTCCATCGAATCGAATTAAAGATAACATCGAAAAAGACAAAAATTAAGCGATTACTACCGCACCGCACCACTACTCGTCTACACAGGCTTACAACTTCAAATAGGTTATGACGACTGGTATAATGCCAGGCTCTCGGCACCGACCCATTAAGATTACCGGCCGGCAGAAACCCGATAGGAAGATTACTTTCTGTAATCGAATGGCAGTTGCGTCTGTCCTCGCCTCAGAAATTAGATGTTATCACATTGAAATAATTATATTATTCCCAGTTTAACGACACAATAACGTACCAAGAAGTTACTACAATTAAGAGACAAAAATCTGGCGGCCATATTTGACGAAGATTACATTTCAAATGCCAATTAAATTTACACGCTAGCGTAAAAAAACGCCCAGTTTATCGGCCATGAAACTGGAATCACGACGGATTTTGTCTTAGATTTAGTTTGATCTGTGGATATCTTGAAGATTATAATCAAATGTTTTTATTTGGAAATCAAGCTAGAATTCTCACACCATCGCAGCGCAACCTTCGAGTTTCTTATTTAAAATTTAACAGCTTAAATTAGATTAGGCAATCGGTAGTAACAGAGCCATAGGGCATAGCCCTCCCATACATCATACTCGTAATGAGCTACCTCTTAAGCATTGTTCTATTTTTTTTATTAGATGTCATCCAACAATGCCTTGAGCATAACATAAATTTGTGCTTTAAATCCTTTTTACCCAAGCTCGTAATTTTTTTTTTTCAATTATTAAGCGTTTGTTTCATTATAAATATTAGTTATAAATTAAAGGAAACTATCATTTGGGTAGCACTAATACTAATAATTTATCAACATCACAACTAATCAGTTTTTATTAGCATACTATTATAAACCTTAGAAATGACATGAATGTGAATGGAGTAAAGGAAGAGATGACAGTTGACCGAAGAGGATGAACATGATAAAGGTGACTATTGATAACAATTTACTGATACGGAATTCCGCCTATTTTCCACAACAGCCGGTAACTATGTAAAGGGAAATGCTGACCTATTAGTCTTCCACTACTTATTCATGTGTGTTTTAAGTCTGGCTCATAGCGCGAGAATCATTATCTATTCCCTTGATGAAGCAAAGGAACCCTCCTTTGCTTAATGAAAATTTAATACACATGGTGCCCACTTTTGGCAGTATGCAGCCACCTTGCCGTACACATGTCATCTAGCCGTAAACAACGTAATACGATGTTTATACACTTTGATTTCCCTATGTCACATATATGGGGGGCGAGCATATGAGGCTGGCTATATATGGTCTAGATTCAAATGAACAATTTTTTGGATCAAGTACTCATTAAAGTTAATTGACGTCTCTGAGTGCGGCATTTAGTGATGTATTAGGTACGTCGATGTCCATTTACTTTTACAACCCTTAATCAGCCGCAAGAAAAGTGGGGGGCGGTGACAATTGGCGTCACCGTACGGCGAATACACTGCAATATAAAAAAAACACTACATGTAAACAACCGTGAAATGAGAACAAATGTCGGTGCTCAATAAACAAACATTTATTAACCCTACGAACTACGACCTATTGCCAAATAATCAGCGCATGTGACAAAACCAGCTGTCAAATAATAAATAAATGGACTAACAGATAACTATGTAAAATATCCTTGTCGTAACATCGCTCTCCTATGTGTAGAGTAGTTGTCGTTAAGAATTTAAGATGCATAGATATCGCCATTAATATAAATAAGTAGTTAAGCCTGGCGCACCTGTTGATTTAGGTATTAAAAATCGACAAGCAAGCTCTAAAATGGTATATGTGACCACAACCCCTACATCTATTTTAAGACAGGTGTGTTTAATGAATTCTCCCCGTGGAGTGACCAAATCAAGCTCATACTTCACGATTTTCATAACACGATTCGATGACTATAAATGTTTATATAAAATTTCTTATTACCAGGAAACATTTAGGCAAAAAAAAAGGTTATTTAATTTATAGATTATCTTAAATAAAAAAAAAATTGAAAAGAATTAACAACTTAAGAGTTTGAAATTAGTAAAAGTTTTATTATTTATTTATTCACAAACACAGTGTATAAATTATAGAAACCACAGTATTTAGCACAGTTCGATTAGAATAGGATTGAGCTTTATTGATTTCTAATAAGTTTATACCTATGTAAAATTAATAATATTGAAAGCTATATTTGGCGTAAGTCTTAAGCAAGAATGAGAATGATCATCATTAATCAAGATACTCATGAATTTGGAGACTTAATTATGTGTAATATTAGATTATTCGCATAATTTAACACCAAAAATATCCAAAAAATGATCAGGCTCAGAGGCAGTGTCTTTAATAATAGACATTTTGATTATTAAAATACATTAAGAAGTATTTAGACAATGTCTTGCAATAAATGATACGACCTAAGCATTTTCACCACGATCTAAGAAAAATTTACCAATTTTTACCAATTTAAGTTAATAATTTACCAATTTTCATATAAACAATAACAGATTATTTGCACAGTAGTAAAAGAAAATTCTTAAATCCAATCTCAAAATCTTCAAACTAAAAGTTTTTCGAGGTTAAATCTTTCAAGTTTCCCTTCCTCAAGTTGTATTTTAGTTTAGATTCGACAGTGAAGAATTATCACCGCGCGCGTTGATGTCCTTGACTCGCCAAAATATTTAAGTATCAAGTTAAGTTGACTTAAAATATTATCACCATCCCCATTTCTCCCGTGGGTGTCGTACAAGGCGACTAAGGGCCGGTTTTTTGATCCATAGTTAACTCAAATTGTTAAAAATTCATTCTGATTTCTGATAATCACTCTGATATTTAACCATTAGTAACTAAAAATGTTACTAATAGTTAAATATCAGCCTGATATTTAACGATTAGTAACAATTTTTAACAATTGGTTGAGTTAAGTATGCATCAAAAAACCGGCCCTAAGGGTAAAAACAGTAATGAGTAATTGGCAGCAGCATTTCTCTCATACCACCTAGCAATATAAATGTATTGCAATTTATGTGCCCGGTATATGGCAATAGGCTCTCCACCTATTACAATACATGGCACCGAACATAATTGGCGAAAGTGGGTGTTAATTCACCTCTGCCTACCCCTTCGGGCATATAGGCGTGATTTATGTATGTATGTTACTATCCCGCAAACCAAATGACGCACGGTCACCGTACTCCTAGGCACGCGACAGGATAGTCCCGGAGTCGTTGCATTGACGAGTTTCCTAAACGGGCCCTACGCTACAGGAATGCAATAAGGACACAAAATAAACTAGCGAAAAAACTGCGGGCCTACAGCGTCTACTGTTCCCTGGAAATTTATAATTGAAGAGTTAAAAACTGTGACATTGCCATCTCACAATAGGCAACGTGATCTAATGACAAAGGGTTCAAGTGCCTATTCAGGGATCGATTTATCTACTGGGAGGAATTTTGACATAATTACCTCCCCATTCGGTATCGGTGAAATAAAACTCCTTTTGCTTATATGAATAAGTTTTCATTGGACTTACGGACCTAATAAGCAAACTTAACGTTTCAAAGTACCACTGAGCATCTGACTAATGCAATACTATTATCACCCATAAATAATTGCTTTAGACTATTTAATGAACAATTTTAGATTAGATTATGCATAAAATGATATACTTACCCGCATTTATGTCAGGTGACTTATATCAGGCAATGTCTCTTTAGGCTAACCCCCTTCGGAAACAGCCTTTATTACCATGACAGGGTCTTTGTCAATTGGAGGTGGGTTATTTACATTAATATGATAGTTTATAATGTAAAGTGTAGAGAAAAATAATGCGAATGATAGGTACCGGTGTTTGTTTGCAATTATCATTGACTATGGCATAAATTAAGATGAAATATATTGAGTAATCTATGCTACAATAATACGTTCCACTGCTGTGCACTCTGTTTTGACAAGCAAACACAATGATATTATAAAGATTTTGGGGTTAGAAAAAGAATTTCGAAAAATTATGATCTTGAGGCGGGAATCGAACCCGCGTCCGCTGCTATCCGGGCAGGTGCCTGACCGCTCGGCCACCCAAGACAGTGTCTTGGGTGGCCGAGCATAATTTTTCGAAATTCTTTTTCTAACCCCAAAATCTTTGTACTAATTTTTCTAACATTTATATAATGTTAAAATTAAAATCGAACAGACAATGATATTATATTTATAAAGAATATAATATCATTGAGCAATCAAGAGCCCTATTACATTTTGACTGTTATTTTTGCGTAAAATGGCCAATTTGCCGTTCTTGATCTCAGAAACAAAAACACATTGACAATTTTGACTTAGTGAATAGTGTAGAATAGATATTGGCATATTTCGTAGCTGCCTGGGTTTTTGTAAATTTTGCTTAACTTTTTAATTAAACCCAAAATTGTGGAGAAAGAATTTTATAAAATGCGTGTAGGCCCTTTTTAGAGCTCCAGAATAGAACTAGTGTTCTACGCAAATGAAATTAAAAAAAATAATTATATCTGTAATATAGTCGAATAGTTTGTAGCGGCCTCGGAATTTTGAAACATCATTGATTTAATATAGAAAAAAATCTTATTCTTAACAAAAACAACTTCGAAAATAGCTTTAAGTTAACTGTGAATATCTCCTTTCTACAATAATGGTTTTGAGCAAAATTTATACTAAAATAATTGTTACTTTATGAGGAATAAAAATTATATAATTTTAAAGCAAGAATTTATTATCCTAACTCAATAAACACGATTAACATAACTGCAAAAATTACCATAAAATGCGATGCACCGGCCGTCTAAATGAGAGAGGAGTGAGATTTGTAATACGGCTCTTAAACTGAGTGTATTGCACCCACGGTAACCTTATTTCAGTCAGCGGAGTTATGCCGGTACATATGAAGAGGTAGGTGGAGGTGTATTCCTTTTCCAGCTAATTAATTGCATTATTCCGGTTACATTTTAATAATCCTTCCCAGCCTTATATGACACTTCCGTGAGTTGTAAGGGTGGTGACATTGACCATTAAATAAAAATTCTATGTATACCAATATAGTGGTACATCTGGTTTACAACCCATAGCATAGTCAATTTTATAAAAAGGATAACCAGAGCAAATACTAGATTGGAACAGTGATGAGAAATGGGCAGCAGTGTTCCTATTGTACTAACTATCAATAAACTTCGGTTTAGGGGGCCGGCATATGGCAATAGGCTCGCACTGCAAAATCGTTAGCCAAACGTGGATGCTAATCCACCACTGACTACCCTCATAATAATATAGGTGTGATTTATGTATATCTTGTACCCAAAGTCTGTACCCAAAGGTAAAAATGTCCTTCTTTCTAAAAAAAACATGGCTTCTGCTGCCAAAACGTCTTCGCCTCAGCTTGCACTTTTTTAGACACAGGCATATCGCTTTCCAAGACACCATGATTCCATACTTTAATTTCCATTGAATACATAGGCAAAACCTATTTTATTTTATCCTCTTTTTATGTGCAAGTTCGATTGAAAAGGTCTAGTGTTATTTATCGTCATTCCTTCCGTCCAAGTCGCGCACCATACAAGCGGTTTGAAAGTCACCTCCGTACTATTAACATCTTTATGCATTCAAAAGACAATGGAGCAGAACAAAATGCAAAAAGCATGATATTGTTTCATTTATACTAGCTCTCGGCGACAAGGTTGGGCTTAAATTACGTCAATTGCACCTCACTTATACGACAGTGAATATAAAAGTGTAATGGCTATCAAAGAGCGATATTATAAAAGGTACTTCTCAATTAATTGAAAATAAGGTTTTAAAATTAACATAGGAACAAGATTCAAATTATAAATAAAACGGATTGTTTTATTTTCAGTGTAGGAGAAACGAAACTTGTCCTAAACCTATCTAAATATTTTAAAGTTATAGTCAAAAGGTTATGGTGGGTAAAAGATATTTCAGTAAAATTTTTACTATAAGAAAAATTGCTAAGATATTTGTGTGCTGCTAAACAGAAAGGAACCTTTCTGCTTAAAATTAAAATGTACCTTCGTTGATGTTAAGAGCATTTACTACAACATCCACAATTGCTCTAAAAAAGATTTAGGCGCCTTAGTCAGTTTAATTCAATTTTAGTTTTATACCTACTCATAAGTCACAAATTAAATATATAACTAATACTGTTTATTGCAATTAAAAATACAGTAAATGCACACACAATAAATACATAGTTTGCAAAGGCGGATTTATCTCTAAAAGAGATCTCTTCCAGTCAACCCACGAAAGCTAGTATAAATTTAAGTTGTGGTGGAGGTGACTAAAAAATGCGAATAAACTGGAAATATTTTTTATATAACAAAATACTATAATGTATACATAAACACAATATTTATTTGAATAAATACTAAATAAATACAATATAATAAATACAATAAATATTACTTAATACTGGAAAAACATGAACTTGCAAACATTATCATCTAGTGACTTGTGACAAATAATGCTGAATTATATATTATGTAAATTAATTTTAATATTTTTTGTGTAAAGTGGATACGTGGAAATTACTCTAAAATAAAATTATCTCATTATTTATATTGAATAAAAAGTGTGGACCTAAATTGTACAAGTATTTTTTATCAGAATAAGGACCTGATTCACAATCGACAAGTAAGTTTTAAGTAGCTTACTTCGTAGATAATTTGACAGTTGTAATATGAAATATATGTCAATTGAACTGCCAAGTAATTTACTTAGAAATTACTTGTCGATTGTGAAATAGCCCTAATTATTAGTTAAGCTACAATTCGCTACATTCAATAAATGTGTCTGTACAGTCAGCTTCAAAAGTGGATGACGAAATTTAAGGTTTCAATAAACATGATACATTTACTAGCCAAAATTACCTGACGTGCATAACTTTCATAATTATATGATCACAATGAGTTTTCAATATAAGATGACTCACATAGAGCAAATTAAGCTGATTTTATAATTTTCGAAACTGATGATTAGTAAGGGTTTCATATTACCTAACAAAAGACATTTTCTCTATACGATGACCATGTCTACTTTTCAAAATAAGATGATAATTTCAAAACAGTGACTCCAAGACTCGGTTAAATATTAAATATTAATAATATGAAGTGTATTTTTTACAACTGCCGCACTCAGAGACATCAATTAACTTTAATGAGTATCTAATGTCAAAAATTTTCATTCAAATCTAGACCATAGACCCGGCAAGAATAGCAACTAGTTTTGAATTGTCATTTTTTGACGTTAAGTACTCATTAACGTTATTTGACGTCTCTGAGTGCGGCAGTAAGTAGATTTATTCATGAAGGAGGTTCTAATCGTGTAAGCAAAATTTTAAAATCATGTTATAGTGAAAATATACTATACAATAAGGTAAATATGAAAGCCTTACTAATCATCAGTTTTGAAAATTAGGAAATCAGTTTAATTTGCTCTATATGAAGTCATCTTATATTGAAAACTAATCGTGATCATGTAATTATGAAAGATATGCACGTCAGGTAATTTTGCCTAGTAAATGTATCATGTATATTGAAACCTTAAATTTCGTCATCTACTTTTGAAGCTGACTGTACATGAAAAACTCATTATTTGACATGGGCTTTGATTCTGTTATTTCTAATTAACATAGCTTTGACAGCTATATAAAAACATCAATGCGAGCGAAGCAGCGGGTAAAAGCTAGTAAATATATTATTAAGTATGCTTATATTAATACACATAAAAGAATCACTGCATACACTTAATATTTGTTATTAAAAATGAGTCCACCTTACGACATACTTACCCATATAACATTTTATAAATAATATGTGTATTAACCATAATCGTATTATAATGACAGCCAATTCTATTTCAATGTTCTGTTCTGTATAATCAATGTTATGTTCTGATTTGTGACATCCTGTAATTTTGTAATTGTATATACCTGCTTTCTCATTGCAACTTTTATGGTGCTTCTACACGGTGCATGAAGCTGGAGCAAGTAAAGGCGCGAGTTACTTGCGCAAGCAGTATGCTCAAGTTAATTGATCAGTGCATAAACAAAGGCGCGGGCTTGGTACTTTCACAGGTTACTTGGTCAAGCTACACGTGCATTCTGCATGCGCGACTAGTTTATGTATGGGTCTTGTTTGTTTCAGCTGTCAGTAACCTGCCCATGCAGGCTACTTGCGCATGTTACTTGTGCAGGTACATCCTCGAGTTGCTGTACTCACTCGAATCGTTTACACGATTTATTTAGCCTGCGCAAGTGCTTCAACATTCGCAAGCCACATTCACCGTCTAGAAGCAACGTTAAGTAAACCTGATAAATATAATAGTATTCACCTTCGTTAAAATTGTATAGGAGACATTGTAAATGCGAATCAAATAAAAAAAAATCAAAATTCATTTTTTTATTGCATTCCTTATGTTATACAATAGTGGTGTTATTACATTATGGGTTAGTAAGAATAAGGACCTCGTTAAGGCACAGTAACAAGAGATAACTTTACTTATAACCATACATTTCTTAATTGTCATTTACCATTTTCAAGTCAATTATATTTCCGTTTACAATTAAATTATCTAATATTATGTTGAATTAAAGTATAAATTGCTAAATTAGTAAAATGTCACAATAGGAATGTCAATTTTATCTATCAATTATTTCAATATATTTTTTAAATATTAAATTTTGCATTTTATTTCCGTCAAAACATGTAATATTTGTCATTAACTCTCTACAAATCCATATCGTTAATATATTCGTTTACTGAGTAATAGCATTTTTCGTTTGATAGTTCTTTTAATAAACGGAGGAATCTTTTTTTTCATTTTTGATTTTATCCGGTAGCTTATTATATATTTTAATTGACATAGCCAAAGGGCCGGTTGGGTTCAATTTAAGCCTAGACGTTGGTTGTACTAATAGATTTTTACGACTTTGCCTTAGTGAGTACACCATTTCCATGTCTTCTCGTTTCGTATATAGATTAGGATGTCTTCTTACAAATTTACTTATTTCTAAAATATATATGCACGGTAGAGTTAGGATTGGATTATTTCTAAAGTGTGGTTTACATGTATCTGTCTTCTTCTTCTTCTTCCTGCCCTGTTCCCAGTCTATCTGGGGTCGGCGCAGTATGTTTCCTCTTCCATTCATATGTCAGACGTCATCAAGCCATCCACTCCCTTTTGATTCATATCATCCATCCCACCGTAAAGGTGCTAGTGATGAATGAATGTATAGAAAAGAGACGGAACGGACCATGTCGAGAGACCCATAAACGGAGAGAGTGATTAGAATGACAACATTCCAATCCATACTGCTCAAGGTTTTGGCTTAGGTTTTACAGCCGGCCGCCTGCCTGACACCAACCCTCCTTGGGTACGCTGTTGTTGGTGGTTTGCCCTCCACCATTCGGGTGCCCCAAGGTGCTTATTGGTCTACACCGGGCAATCTCCCTTAGTCGACTTTTACGACACCCATGGGATGAGTTGGGGCTGGCCTATTCTACGTTATTTGTTCGCTCCCAGGCCAGCATTCTGATGAGCTTTTTTGGCCTGTGAAGACAGTAGGGACATCAACACTATTTCCCAACAGAATTATGGTTTTCTTAACTTCACGTAATGCATATGCAAATTTCGATAGCTTTAGTCGTAAGTTTTGAACATGGTGTTTCCAGTTGATATGCGAGTCAATATTTAAACCTCATAGAGTAAAATAGTCAACTTTGTCAATAGTAATTTTGTTAAAAGAAAATTTTATGTCAATGGCGTGTGGTGACGGCAGAGTAGAATACAATTGTCACCTCCCCAAATCTCCCCCGTGGGTGTCGTACAAGGCGACTAAGGATAAATAAATCAATTATGAGGAATGGGCAGCAGCGTTCCTCTTATACCACCTAGCAATAGCAATGTACTGCGACTTTTGTGCCCGATAAATGGCAATAGGCTCGCCACCTATTACATGAGACCTAATCACCTAACATAATTGGCGAAACGTGGGTGCTAGTTCACCTCTGCCTACCCCTTTGGGGATATAGGCGTGATTTATGTATGTATGAATGTATGTATGTAAAATGTCATTATTTTAGTTTTAGTGAAATTTATTTCTAAGTTGTGATCACGTAGCCACAATCAAATGGCGAGGTGTATGTAAATTATTGTAATATTTTTTTTTAATAATATTCTATTAGTACATGAGACATGGTGGATATAAAATCAGTCACGGATAGTTGTTCTGAATAGCTACATGCATAATCATAGTAACTTAATTCGAAAATAACGTGGATAATTATCTTTATCCCATATAAAACGAATGCTCGATGCGGCTCCATTAATTGACATAGTAAGCACAGATTTTACGATGTCGTGGTCGTGTAATGAAACCGTTGCTGTACAAGCATCGGAAATTGTTCAGAATAGTGGTTTTACGTTCGTCAGCGCTCTTAACACTTTAATAGCAGCACACTGTGCTCTGACGACAAGCACACAATGGCCGAGTGATCGAAAAGAAGAAATACTAGAAGGTAATCTGTCGCACGTATTTGACGTAACCTTGGACGAAGGAATGTCAAAAGACATTTTGATATGTTCTCTATGGGCAGTTCTTAGTAGGCAGAGATTGTATTAACATTTAACACCCACATTTTCCCAACCAAGTCCTAGTAATAAATAGGGTTACTGCTCCTTACTGGGCAGGATAATCGCAGTGCTGCTACCCTGCTGCCCATTTCTCGTCAATAACCGCTTTCCACGCTTCAGGAGTCACTCGCAGAAGAGATAGCAGGTGGTGAAAATTTTATTCTGCTCTGTCGTCACCACACAGTTTTTTATTTTCCACGCTTTGTGAGTCACTCGCAGAAGAGAAAGCAGCTGGTGAAAATTTTATTCTGCTCTGTCGTCACCACACAGTTTTTTATTTTCATATTTTTGTTAATTAGATCCAGAGTTCGACTTCATTATTGTGGGTGCTGGTTCCGCGGGATGCGTATTAGCCAATAGACTTAGTGAGAACCCCGATTGGAAGATTCTTTTGATAGAAGCAGGTGATGATCCAACCCTGGATACAGAGGTGAATAATTTAATTTTAGATGAATTTAAGTTATATAATTATGTTTCGGTCACAGTAGCATATTTTGCTTTTTGAATATTATTGAACCATAATAACAAATAGCCGTGTGGTGACGGAAGAGTAGAATACAATTGTCACCACCTCAAATCTCTCCCGTGGGTGTCGCACAAGGCGACTAAGGATAAAACAGTGATTAGGAATGGGCAGCAGCATTCCTGTTATACCTACCACCCAGCAATATACTGCGACTTTTGTGCCCGATAAATGGCAATAGGCTCGCCACCTATTACATGGGACCTGACATAATTGGCGAAACGTGGGTGCTAGTTCGCCTCTGCCTGCCCCTTCGGGGATATAGGCGTGATTTATGTGTGTATAATAACAAATCCTGTCTTTGAATTTATACCTTTCTCCTTTTCAATGTCCCAACAATTGGAATGCAAAACTTTCCCTATTTACTATACATACCACATAATATATTATAGTCAGATCAGAATATTATAGACAGGCCAGAAAGGAGTATATTATAAGGGAGTTCGCCACTTTATGTTACACCCTGTGTATAAAGAAGGTGAAACGTGGATGCGAAATCTCATATTGAAAAGCAAATACCGAAACATCATACTAAAACAATTGAAGAGTCATTTTTTATATCAAATGGTTAGCTTAGAACAGTGACAGTATTGACTGTGGTATTGAGACAGTGGTAATTATTAGGTATGTTTACTGTTTTCAAATATATTTTTTTTTGCAGATGGTAGGATCATTTTTTGATATATTCCATAGTAAAAACGACTGGATATATCGTACAGAACCTGAAAGTACATCATGCTTAAGTGGTATTCAAAAACGATGCTACTGGCCCCGCGGGAAAACCTTAGGGGGCAGCAGTAGTATCAACGCCATGATTTATATAAGAGGGCACAAGGACGACTTCAATGAATGGAAGGATTACGGAAATCACGGTTGGGCCTATCAAGATGTGTTACCCTATTTTAAAAAGAGTCAAAAGCTAAACGATATTAATATTGATCACCTAGAAAAGTTTGAATATCATGGCACAAATGGCTACTTGAACGTCGGAAAACATTTAGGCGATAACGTGTACAGTGAATATATACTGGAAGCTTACAACTATCTAGGAATAAAAACTGTACAGAGTTTAAATGGAAAAGACGAAGTGGGTGTTTTAAAATCATTGGCAACAGTGAACGGAGGACGACGAATGAGCACAGCACGATGTTATTTGACACCAGTGAAGAATAGAAAGAATTTGTATGTCATGAAAAACACGTTGGTAACTAAAGTGCTCTTTGATGAAGTTACCCACGAAGCCGTTGGTGTTGAAATTGAAACCAGTGGACGACAATATTACTTGTATGCTAGTAAGGAAATCATTCTATCGGCAGGAGCAATCAATACGCCGCAATTACTAATGCTGTCAGGAATCGGACCAAGAGGACATCTCGAAGAGATCGGAATTAAAGTTTTGAAAGATCTCCCCGTTGGCGAAAATCTGCAGGACCATGTCGTCGCGCATAACTTTATAACACTTGACACGCCCATGAAACCAATAAATGCGAAAACGTATAGCACATTTGTAGCCGAATATATCGCTAAGCAAACGGGACCTCTTTCAAACTTAGGAGCAACAGAGGTCATTGCTTTGCTGAATGTTCTTGACATATTCGATCAACTACCAACTATACAGTATCATCATGCATTGTTTCCACCAGAATTTGCAGCAGTATATGATGTGTATAGACAGCATGAGTTTGATAATCATACTCTAAATGTTATTTATGCACAAAATAAGTATAAGCCGTTGCTAGATGTATTTTCAGTATTACTAAAACCAAAGTCAAAAGGTTGTTTAAAGCTTTCGAGTACGAATCCTAAAGATAAACCATTAATTTATTCTAATTACTTTGCTTATCCTGACGATATGGCCACAATGGTAGATGGTATGGAGTTCGTCACGAAACTTGTTGAAACGCCAATATTTAAGTATTTGAATGCTTCCTTGATTCACGTCCCTTTGAACGGTTGCAAGGACGCTATATTTAAAAGCAGAAGTTATTATGAATGTATCGCTAGACATATGACAACGTCCCTTTTCCATCCTATAGGTACGGCCAAAATGGGACCTTATGATGATAAATCGTCTGTAGTGAACCCTGAACTAAAGGTACATGGAATTAAAAATTTGAGGGTTATCGATGCCAGTATAATGCCAAGTATTGTAAGAGCTAATACAAATGCCGCTACTATTATGATAGCTGAAAAAGGTGCGGACATGATAAAGGAATTTTGGTTAAATACACAAGTTCCACACTAAGCAAGAACATCACACTGATATTTTAATACATTTTATAAACATGTCGTAAATATATTTTTTTAAATATAAGAACTACAGTCAAGTACAACAATTTATTTATTATTCTGATTTGAACAATACCAAAATGATTGATAGCATTTTTATGCTAAATAGAGATCAGAGATTAGCGATAAGATTTTTAGTTATCATTGATATCAAAACTTTTTACTAAATCCCTTTGTTATAAATTCAAATGCACCTAAGATATATCTGCACGTTGGAAAGTAAAACCAGAAATTTTCATTGGAATCTTTCGGTTGTTCAAACGGGGCCCTAATTAACCGCCGTTAAGTTTGAAACGTGTCTTTAACGAAGTTATTTCATTCACGTTGTTGATTAGTAATTAGAAGACAGTAATCGTTTGATCCGCGATTAGAGTCCAACAAAACATACAAAATAGTGCCCGGTTAGAAAGCAGATGCGTTTACGAAATAATGTTAAAATGCCATCGGTACAGGTGGCAATTTATGAATGAACCTTTACAAATCTCTGTGAGGTATTCACAGTTGTACAATTTAACTGTAAAAATCTTTTGGTTTTTATTTTGTGGAAATTATTCTAATTTTTTTTTAAGAATTTAAATATTATCTTACTAAATCGGATCGCAGGAACTAAATCCACGCTTTTTGACGGCAATTGGGTGGCGGCCACAGATATATTCAGATGTATCTGTGGTGGCGGCTATAAGTCGACAGAGTGTCAACCAGGAAGTTAAGATTTTGAGTACCCATCTAAACTATAAATTAGTAGCAATTCCGATCACACATGACACAAAATATTTTTACCGTGTGGTGACGGCAGAGCTGAATACAATGTCACCACTTTGCCTCTCTCTTACTGGTATCGTCAAAGCAACTAACTGCCGCACTCAGAGGCGTCAATTAACTTTAATGAGTAATTAATGTCAAAAATTTTGCTTTCAAATCTTGACCATAGACCCGGCAAGAAAGCAACTAGTTTTGAATTGTCATTTTTTGACGTTAAGTACTCATTAACGTTATTTGACGTCTCTGAGTGCGGCAGTAAGAGTTATAATATAACGAGGAATCGGAAGCATCGTTCCTGGTGCACTATTTAGCAAATTGCTGCGAGTTCTCAGTGGGTGGCAATAGGATCGCCCCCTATTCATGGAATCTGATATGAGCTGGGAAATATTGGTATTAATACATCTGTGCCTACGTTAAAGGGGAAAAGACGCGACATCTGTGTATTTATTATGACACATTGAACATAAATCATCATCATATACTTGACAGTTTTAAAGTGTGCAATAATAATAGGTTGGGGAAAAAGTTTCTTCGCATTTTTTAAGAAAATTCAAGACATTTTTAATATAGTTTATTTACATTTAACTAAAGTATGTAGGTACCATTATGTTCGATAACTTTTTGCCATCTTGTAGGTAGGGACATGATCCCATTGCTATAGAAATTTTGGGACTTCTGGTCAAAATACCGCGACAAGTGGTTTTGTGTGTGTTTGTGTCAGTCCTCTCGTGATGTTAACCTGACACTGCCTAAAGAATTCTGAAGAGACCGAAACAGGTGGAAATCTGAAGGTGCAAGGTCAGGACTATACGGCGGATGCATTAACACCTCCCAGCCAAACTCTCTTAATTTTTGCTGAGTGGCTAAAGATGTGTGAGGTCTAGCGTTATCATGATGAAAAACCACACCTCTTCTGTTGATTAATTCCGGCCGCTTTCTCTCAGCTTCTTGCTTTAATCTCATCAGTTGTTCGCAGTAGAGTTCAGAATCGATGGTCCTGCCTGGTGGTAACAGCTCATAATGAATAATGCCCTTCCAATCCCACCACACACACAGCATCACCTTGTTGCGAGTTAACCCGGGTTTCGCCACAGTCTGTGAAGCCTGACCGGCCTTTGACCACGACCTTTTTCGCACGTTCTTGTCGTACGTGATCCACTTTTCATCACCAGTTATCAGCTTCTTCAAAAATGGTTCGGTTTCATTACGTCGTAATAAAGAATCACAAATGAGTACACGGTTCATTAGGTTTCTTTCAGTGAGCTCGTGAGGTACCCAAATGTCGAGCTTTTTTGTGTACCCAGTATTTTTCAAATGCGCCAATACTGTTTTGTGGTCAATTCCCAGTTCTTCAGCTACGTCGTAACTACTGACATGCCGATCTTGCTCCACTTTTTCAAAAATGGCATCCATTTTATCTGTAATAGGGCGACCAGAGCGACGTGCATCTTAGACATCAAAATTTCCGGATTGAAAACGCTTAAACCAAATTTGTGCTACTCTCACTGACACTGCACTAGGTCCATAAACACCGCAATTTTTTTTCGCGGCTTGCGTTGCATTTTTACCTTTTTTGTAGTAAAATTTTAAAATGTATCGAATTTCTTCATTAGATTCACTCATCTTGGCGGTACGAAAAACAAATGAAAATCACACATTTTCCTAATTTGAATTTGGAATTATGTTCTTAAGATTTAAACTTTCAATGATACCAAAACCAGCCAGATACAAATAGTATAGCCAATAGTTATTTGTTTTTTAACCGCGTGCTCAATTTTGATGACCGAGCTAGCGAAGGATTCTAAAATCTGAAAAAAGGATTTTAAAATTAGAATCCTGAGCGATAGCGAGGGAATCAAAAGAGCACAAGGTGAAAAATCTTTGCACTCGAGTGCAACACGTAACTTTTCATCCCCCCCAACGAGGAAATTGCAAAATACAAAAAAAAAATACAATCACAGCAGTTTCTGTTTTCACCCAAAAACTTCCACAAAACCCTCCCATTAACCCAAACACACTCTCAACACCCACCCAGAAATACCCACAAAATTCGCACCCATCCACTCAGACACACCCAAAAAACACCCATTCACCCAGAAACACCCACAAAACACCCATTCACCCAGAAAAACCCACAAAACACCCATTCACCCAGAAACACCCACAAAACACCCATTTACCCAGAAACACCCAAAAAACACCCATTCACCCAGAAACACACACAAAACACTCTTTCACCCAGAAACACCCACAAAACACCCATTCACCCAGAAACACCCACAAAACACCAATTCACCCAGAAACACCCACAAAACACCGATTAACCCAGAAACACCCACAAAACACCCAATCACACCCAAAAAACACTCAATCACCCAGAAACACCCACAAAACACCTAATCACACCCTAAAAAAACCCAATCACTCAGAAACACCCAAAATACTCACCCATCCATTCAGACACACCCACAAAAACCCATTCACCCAGACACACCAACAAAACACCCATTCACCTAGACACACCCTCAAAACACCCATTCACCTAGACACACCCTCAAAACACCCATTCACCCAGACACACCTCCAACAGCCACCCATCCACCCAGCCACACCCGCAACATTCATCCAGACACACCTGTAAGTCCCTAATAAAAATTACCGTCCCTAATGGAGTTCCGAGACGGTCAATCAGCTTGAGCCAAGCACGTTGATTTTCTGTATGTTTTTGTTAAGTTGCTAGCGTAAACAAATCAAACAGACCTAAAAAGCTTTTAAATGCTTGACTCAAGCATCCAGCAAGCGTTGTAGACGATCAAAATGTTTAAAGCAAGATTGACGCCAAGCTGATTGACCGTCACGGAACTCCTAGGTTTTAACAAATTTGTGACGTGAAAAGAAAATGGCGCGCGCAAACCAAATTACAAAAAAAGTACACCAAGAAGGTTCCGAGTCTGAGTTTTTAACAAATTAAAATAGGTTGCAGGACAATTTCGGCACCATGGAGGTAGAAATAAATATGTATAATGATGTTTTGAATTCACAAACTCATTGCACACGATGTTCTAAATTCAAAATTACTTTAACCTCTAGAGGATAAAAACGGCTTTTGCACTCAGATATCGAAGAGCAAAAACGCTTTTTCCGAGATGGTGGGATGAAAAGAGATTTTTCACTTCTCATGCTCTGAAAGTGCTTATTTGTGCAGGATATAGGCTGCACAAAATCGATTTTTGTGCTCTAGAGCATTAACGTATCTACTCATAAATGTGTCTCTATTAAGGCAAAGAAAGTGAGCCATGCAACCAAACACAATAAGAATTTCAGAGATAGAATTTGTTATTTAATTATTTACTTAAATTTATTTGCCTAATGCGTTTTTTAAGACATAATTTTAATTTAAGTAGGTACGGTAGGTTATTAAATTAACTTAAGAAAATTATTATTTCAAAATTAATTTAATACTTGGCTGTATAGGTCTGCAGCCCAAGCCTAATACCAATGGGAAAAACAATTTCCTTCAGTATTCAAAATTGTACTAATTTTAGTTTGAATTTTATGAAATGTTATGATAAACTACTGTATTATTTCCTCGCAATCGAAGTGAAAAGCAGAGTTTCTACCTCGTCCACAAAACCATTTTTATCCTCGACATTACTATCAGCCCTCGCCTTCGGCTCGGGCTGCTAAAAGTCTCGGACAAAAATGATTCGTTTTGTGCACTTGATGGAAAATCTACTATTATTACAAGTTTATACATACTATAATGCGAAAAGACTTTTTCCCCAACCTAATAAGTCTATGTATGTAATATGCCTATGTATTTCTGGGACACGCCCCTGTTGCAGTAATTGTGTGGTATTCATAACAGTGGAATACATCTGGTTTTGAACCGGTTTTTTTTCTGTAGGCACCTACGTCGGATGCATGAAAAAAGGCCTGTTGAAATGAGAATGCTCGCGATTACATTTTAGTTAAGTCTTCTATTGTAGCATTTGAGGTAGTCATATCTATAACACTTTATAAATAAATAGCCCAAACATAGCAATCAACTTCCGGAGATCTGGACCATAGGACCACAATGATTTCTATGATGACAATTTTTGGCAACAAGTTACGCGCCAGAATTTTGGACTTAATTGTCATTGATTTCCATGATGACAATTTATGATAACAAATTATGCACCAGAATGCTGTTGACTGTCTCGTATTGTTATTATTAGTTAGTAAGTTGACTAATTTGTATAGGAGAGGGGAAAGCAATATGAATACAATAATGTGCCAATAGTGTCGCTTACTTGTCAGGAAAAATCGGAACCTTTTACTACGTATTAGACGAAGAAACCAGTTTGACGAAGAATGTTATTTTATCTCTGACTTCTATGTCGGTCTTGAACTATCATCATCATCATCGTCATCATCAGCCCTTTAATATCCCTACTGCTGGGGCACGGGCCTTCCTTATGGATGGAAGAATATAGGGAGATTGGGCCACAACCCACCACGCTGGCCCAGTGCGGGTGGGTAAATTAACGACTTTCGTGCCTTCCGAAGCACGGAAGAACTCAAGATAATAAATTTTTGGTCACCCATTCAATGACCGGCCTTAGTGATCATTGCTTAGTTTACGCAATCGCAGGCCAAGCGCGCTAAGCCACTGCGCTAGCGGGCCCTTGAACTCTTTGACAATTGAATCCACTAGCCACCCTTTTGCTAATATAAAGTAATTGCTATAACCAAGGAAGTAATGTTCGGTGGTTTTGATTCCAATTAGATCAGCAACATAGTATTTCTACGGAACATGGAAGTGTGCAATCGTACGCAGATTACGATTCCTTTAATCTGTTAACCGCACTTTTGCTTAGTCACTGTAATAATCAATTACTATAATACAGCCCATTTAAATAGATTACTGTATTCAAAATGGGTTACTTTCTCTGATTCGTAGTCGTTATTATTGTATAACTGGAAAAATTCCTTACCAAATACATCAGTTGGTCCATTCTAGGTTGAATCATGACACCACATTCTTGAATAAACTATCGAAGGAAGATTTTAAATGACCGCTATGTGGTGACGGCAGAGCAGAATACAATTATCACCACTCCCATTCAAAGCCTCTAAAGGTTAAGCAGTGATGAGTAATGGGCAGCAACGTTCCTCTTAGGTATATCACCTAGCAACATACTTCAACTTACTTGCCCGATAGATGGTAATAAGCTCGCCACATTACATGAGACCTAACATAGATGACGAAACGTGGGTGTTTAATAATCATGTTATTGGGGACACACGATATGATAAAGCCATTTATCGCCTTAAACTGTCAAAAATCATTGTGTTTCAGGGAGCTCAAAGCGATAAATAGCTTTAAGTATATGCTATCATTAAATGCTTTATGATATAGCTGTTTATCGCCTTGAACTATCAAAAATCCAATGATTTTGGACAGTTCAAAGGATTTATCATATCATGTTTTAATGGTCATGCTAGCCGATCCGGGCAAGTACCACAATATAAGGAACTCAACTCATGTGTATTTAATCAATCAATATGACGTATTGGGAAGAGGTCCTAATTACCTAAACTAGTTCTGTGGGTCATCTATTTAATGAATATTAGAAACTAGACGAATTACTCTTCGGTGTAGTCGAAAAAAATCATCCAGTTATGTAAATTGTAGTCCATTATCACATATCACTGATTCGCTCACTAATTACCTACACACCTGCCACACTCAATGCACCGAGCAAAAACTTGAGTAGGTACAAAAAGGTTACAATTCAAGTTTGTTTTTCGTTTTCCGGGATTCCTAATTTGATGACAAGTATATTATATTACAAGTTAAATTACAGGTACATTACAGGTATATTAATACATGTATGTATTAAGTACTATGTTTGTTTATAACGTTTTCATGTCCATACGGCAAATCTGATTACAAACATTTTTTAAACCAATAGATAGTGTGTCCATCGTACAACTTTTTTGGTGTTTTAGTATGTATTTACTATTCACTACCTATGAATGGACTCTGCACCGGCCTGTTGTATGAGGAAAAATTTCATAAAATTTAACTAATTTTCGCTTCCTCGCATAAAACTGAGGTATGCGCATTAAAATAAAAAAAAAACTGATTGTTATGGACAATGGACGCTTGACTAAAGATGTCATACTGCCGCACTCAGAGACGTCAATTAACTTTAATGAGTATTTAATGTCAAAAATTTTCATTCAAATCTAGACCATATACCCGGCAAGAATAGCGACTAGTTTTGAATTGTAATTTTTTGACGTTAAGTACTCATTAACGTTATTTGACGTCTCTGAGTGCGGCAGTAAGTTGTTTTTGTAAATAATTCATATAGGAAGACTTATGGAAATCTCATTGCGTCACCATTTGTCAAAAATAGTATCGATATGGTATAGTCTTCCATCCAGCGAAAAAATAACATAAGATGTGCCAGCCCTGACTTATCCCATGGGTGTCGTAAAAGTCGACTAAGGGAGATTGTCCGGTGTATACCAATAAACCTTGGAGCACCCGAATGGAGGAGGGCAAACCACCAACAACAGCTAACCCAAAAGGGTTGATGTCAGGCAGGCGGCCGGCTGTAAAACCTGAGCCAAAACCTTAAACAGCATGGATTGGCATGTTATCTCTCTCTCCGTTCATCGGTCTCTCGACATGGTCCGTTCCGTCTCTTGATGGCTAGATGACGTCTGACCGTTAAGAATAGAAGAGGAAACCGAAACCATACTGCGTCTCTTGGAATATAGTATGTTGTTATTTTCATTGTTGAATTGACCATCGATAACAGCACCAATAGTGAGATGCCGATACAATAGACAAGGTTGAAGAACGACTGGTTAGGAATTTATTGGAATGAGTAGAATATAATATCTTGATCTACCGGAAAAATCAGTCATAATCTGTTCTGTGTAATGTTCTATTGGAATAGAGGGCAAAATATGTTATCATACATGGATCGGTCGTATGATAACATAACCTACTGGCGTGGCTATTGGTACAATCGACAGCACGTCAGTTTACCAGAAAATGACAAACTTTCTCAATCGACTTTGTGCTTTACTACAAACAAATTAAGGTTGACAATCGATTGGAGAAATTTATCAGTCTTGTGTAGTCTGAATTGCCGTTCACCGTACAAATCGTGCGTGAGTGAGTGAATTAAGCCGGCCTGTTTGTTATCACTTGTTCGGGTCAGTTTTTCATTACTATTATGTGAAACTAAACAATGCACCACGCCCGTATTGTTTACAACCAGCCTAATAAAACGATCTAGGTGTGCAGTTACATGACTATGTATTGTATATCAATTTTGGCTACAATTAAAGGCGTAAATCTTGAAGCCTATTGAGACGGTAACTCTTAGCATTCCATGGATTCATCGTGCGGGTGCCGGGTCTATAGTGTGGCCAATAGGGAAGTCGGTGATAGCGCCTGGCACTTGTAGAGGCTGTCTGACTGGCTGCCGCCTTCTTCTGCGAGACTGTCATGACGCAGAAGGAGGCAGCGGAAAGGGAGCGGAGAGAAGATGCTCTTGCCGCTACCCACCGGCGCAAGCGGACGGTCCGAAGGAGGTGAACTCATGTTTCTCTCAAGGGTGGCCTGCACACATGGATTCGCCCCCGTGTGTGCATTGCACAGGCTGCCCCATCTGGGGGGCTGTCCAGTGTTCCGATATCTCCTCCTCAGTGCTGACCCCGGCCTAAGCTGTGAGGCTGTGGGGAGAGACTGGCGAATTACCGCGCGGCAAGTCCCAGACTCGACCGAGGAGCTCGCTAGCGCAGTGTGCTTAGCGTGCGATTGCGTAAAACTAAGCATTGTTTGGTAAGACTAGTCATTGGATGGGTGACCGAAAATTTATTATATCGATTTCCTCCGTGCTTCTGAAGGCACGTAAATTCATAGGTCCCGGCTGCATCTACAGTCGTTAATACCCATCAGCCAGCGTGGTGAGTTATAGCCCAATCTTCCTATATTTCACCTATAGAGAAGGCCTTTGCTCTTGCAGTGGGAACATTAAAGGGCTGGTGATGATGATGATGAAATCCTTGGAGGAGGAAAGGCTTGGAGGATCACCGGAGTGGTTTATTTGGTATTGCCGGCGCTTCATGCGCTGGGCAAGTCCCACACGCGGTAGTCGCCTAGCTAGCGGCTGGTATGGTGCGTAAAGTCATTCCACTCCAAGAAAAAGACGTAGTGGCGTATGAAAGTTGATTTTAGTCAGTAGCCCGATCGAGTCGTATATTCTTAGAGGCCTATAATCCAAAAGTGAATGTTACCCTGCTGAAATAGAATGGTTATGATGATAATATGCCATTACCTAATTGATCGATTATACATGCACTGGTTTGTCCCTCATTAAACACACGAGACACGAAACTCGAAAATTCATAGGAATATTGGGTGTTCTTTTATTTTTTTCCAATAAGACTTACTATTTCAGGAATAAAATGTAGTGTTTCTGTATTTCTGCATTTCTTTTGTATTTAAGAAGCGATATATTTATTAAATTGTTTCTTGAACTCCCTTCTTTTTCCATTACACTTTCAAGGACAGAGGACAGCTAATGGTTTCCTTTCAGTTTATCTGTACTTTATGTACCTATAGTAATAATACTGTATAGTAATAATCCGATGGAATTTAGAGTCTATCTCTTGTAATAACATTTCTTACAAGGATACATCATCATCACAAGACTTTTAATGGTCCCACTGCTGGGACACAGGGATGACCTATGGATGGGCTAATATAGATGTAATGGGAGATAACGCTGGCCCAGGGCGGATAGATGAGTATTAACGACTGCAGATGCAGCCGCCAACAATCACCTAACGTGCCTTTCGACCTCGAGCTAATATATTTTTGGTAACCCATCTAATTGTCGGCATTAGCTTAGTTTACACAATCGCAGGTCGAGCATGTTAATCACAACGTAGCTCAACGCAAAACGCCCTCATTAGAAACAGTCAAAATACCTAGTGGATTATTAAACCTAACTGACAGTTTAGTGCTATCTACGTTTAATTTATTAGAGATTTTTAACAGATTCCTTTGGATTAAAGATGCTATAAACTTACCCCTTATCTAAGAGTGCACACATGTTTATACAATAATGGTTTGTATATTATCAATAATTTAAAAAAATTAAATTAACAGTCCTTAGACATTTCGAAAAAAAATCCAGAACGCCCTTGAAGGTGTGTGTGTCGCTATTGGTTAAGTAGTTATTATACTTCACGGACCTAACTGAAAAATAATGCCGATAAAAACAAATGCCACGGTAATTATCATTGAGTTATTACAATCAGTTGCATAATAGGCGTCGGCCGAGCTAGCGTTAAAAAAGGGAAATACTTCGGAAAATTGCCAACGCCCAGTTATCACGTAACAGCGAAGATTATACACCGTTCAACACTGTAAATTACTGCTGAAATAAACTTGATGGAAAGGGCTGCCGCACATTAATACTTAGTGTTTGCATTTTGATAGATACACTCATGCTATTCTAAAATTTTTATCGAAAAGGGTTTTTATACATTGGCTGAGTTTTTGGTTATTTAACTACTCACGTTTTCATCAGCTATGTTATATTATTTTTTTTATTTTTACTGTCCCCTTCTATGTATATATTATGTATTATCACCTACCTTAAAACATTTGGGCTGAAGTTAAAATAACAATAATTCTTAGTTATTAATGAAGTAATAAACAATTAAATATACGGAACTGGTTTTATAAGTAAGCTTAATGAAGAATAATCCAGAATTATAAAAATCAATCAGAGCCAAATAGCAACAACATCAATATTACCTACGTCAAAATTATAACGATGTTTTAAGTTTTAAGATCGATTTTTCTGCGTTATTTTAATTCTGGGAAATAATTTACTCTATGTCACACAGCTACTCATAAAGCCGAGATGAAACGAATGTCTTATTCAAATTTGTCACCCGTCAATGGGTTAAGAGAAATTGTGTAGAGCATGCAAAAGTTGTTTAGGGATAGTAATAATATCGATTTTAGGATAATAATAAATTTACCGACTAAATATTGTTACGAAGCATTTTTTTAAAGACTTTTTTTTTAATATTTCCTCTTTTTCTTTGTATACAATAGCTATGTGTGCGATTAGCCTTAGCGTTGAGTTAGCAGCATGACTTACTTACATATATAATTCATTAATATCGGCCTCATTATTTAATAATGATTCAATATGATGTAAATTTTACATGATATTGGACATAATTAACACGATTTCGTGTGATACTTCAATAAGGACATATTAGCGTTTATTGCATACATTTGCATATCAAAGCAAAAGTGATTTAATGAGGAACCTAGGTTATAAACCAATCTGTTTTATATATTATTACCAACATTCAGTATGTTTAGCTTTGAGTCTGTTTAATTATGATTCACGCCAATCTTAATTTAAATAAGTAAAGTACTTATAATACCAGTTAACAGTTGAAACAAACAAGAGAACCTGCGATGTTGAGACCTTTGGTAAAATTGAGTTTCCTATGAGAATATGCCTGATAAAAGAGGCGTTACATCTTTTGGAGTAACTTTGCTTTTAAAATTTGGACAGGAGCGCTCATATATCATATACATGAAACATAGTTTACTCCAGCCATCATTACGAGAGAAACAACGTAAACAATGTTGATGAGGCTTTTATTATAAATTACAAAAAAAAGTACCTATTTCTCAGTCGCTAATAATTTGGACATTATAAAATGAATGATGTATTATATAATAGTTATTTGTTATACGTGAGTGCATAGTTACTTTTTAACCGCGTGCTCAATTTAGATGACCGAGCTAGCGAAAAAAAGGATTCTAAAATTATAATCCTGAGCGTTAGCGAGGGAATCAAAAGAGCACAAGGTAAAAAATCTTTGCACTCGAGTGCAACACGTAACTTTTCATCCCCCCTCAGCGAGGAAATGGTAAAATACAATCAAAACCGTTTCTGTTTTTCACCCAGAAACTTCCACAACACCCACTCATCAACCCAAACACACCCTTAACACCCACCCAGACACCAAGAAGGTTCCGAGTTTGAGTTTTTTACAAATTAAAAAAGGTTGCAAATGAAAAGATGTTTTTCATCCCCCCATCTCGCATCAAAAAGCGTTTTTGCTCTTCGATATCTGAGTGCAAAAGCCGTTTTTATCCTCTAGAGGATAAAGTAAATTTGAATTTAGAACATCGTGTGCATTAAGTTTGTGAATTCAAAACATCATTAAACCTATTTAATTCTACCTCCATGGTGCCGAAATTATCATCCAACCTATTTTAATTTGTTAAAAACTCAGACTCGGAACCTTCTTGGTGTACTTTTTTTGTAATTTGCTTTGTGCTTTGCGCGCGCCATTTTCTTCTCACGTCATATATTTGTTAAAACCTAAGAGTTCAGTGACGGTCAATCAGCTTGGCGTCAATCTTGCTTTAAACATTTTGATCGTCTACAACGCTTGCTTGATGCTTGAGTCAAGCATTTAAAAGCTTTTTAGGTCTGTTTGATTTGTTTACGCTAGCAACGGAACAAAAACATACAGAAAATCAACGTGCTTGACTCAAGCTGATTGACCGTATCGGAACTCCATTAGGGACAGTAATTTTTATTAGATCTTACAGGTGTGTCTGGATGAATGTTGCGGGTGTGGCTAGGTGGATGGGTGGGTGTTGGAGGTGTGTCTGGGTGAATGGGTGTTTTGTGGATGTTTCTAGGTGAATGGGTGTTTTGTGGGTGTGTCTGGGAGAATGGGTGTTTTGTGGGTGTGTCTGAATGGATGGATGAGTATTGTGGGTGTGACTGGGTGGATGTTATGGGTGTCTGAATAGATGTTGTGGGTGTGTCTGGGTGAATAGGTATTTTGTGGGTGTTTCTGGGTGAATGGGTGTTTCTGGGTGATTGGGTGTATTGTGGGTGTTTCTGGGTGAATGGGTGTTTTTTGGATGTTTCTAGGTGAATGGGTGTTTTGTGGGTGTTTCTGGGTGAATGGGTGTTTTTTGAGTGTGACTGAGTGGATGGGTGTGTATTGCGGGTGTGAATGTTGTGGTTGTTTCTGGGTGGATGTTGTGGGTGTCTGAATGGACGTTGTGGGTGTGTCTGGGTGAATAGGTATTTTGTGGGTGTTTTTGGGTGAATGGGTGTTTTGTGGGTGTTTCTGGGTGATTGGGTGTATTGTGGGTGTTTCTGGGTGAATGGGTGTTTTGTGGCTGTTTCTAGGCGAATGGGTGTTTTGTGGGTGTTTCTGGGTGAATGGGTGTTTTTTGAGTGTGACTGAGTGGATGGGTATGTATTGCGGGTGTGAATGTTTTGGGTGTTTCTGGGTGTATGGGTGGGTGCTGTGGTTGTGTCTGAGTGGATGTTCTGGGTGTTTCTGGGTGGGTATTGAGAGTGCGTTTGGGTTGATGGGAGGGTGTTGTGGAAGTTTCTGGGTGAAAACAGAAACTGTTGTGATTGTATTTTTTTTTGTATTTTGCAATTTCCTCGTTGAGGGGGATGAAAAGTTACGTGTTGCACTCGAGTGCAAAGATTTTTCACCTTGTGCTCTTTTGATTCCCTCGCTATCGCTCAGGATTCTAATTTTAAAATCCTTTTTTCAGATTTTAGAATCCTTCGCTAGCTCGGTCATCAAAATTGAGCACGCGGTTAAAAAACAACTTTGCACTCACGCACAACAAATAACTATTCTTATTTTACACGCTTTTATTTAACTTACATTTAAATGCATTTCATCGATAAAGAGACATATCAAAACTGTTTACGTTTTTTATCTCGTTAAAATGGCTAGGGCAATGATGTTTCAAAGGTATATTACAGCCATGTGTTCACGGCAGAGCAGCACACAATTGTCACCATCCGTGTTTTACCATGCCAAGCCAAGCCGGGTAGTATGAGGAACATGCTCGTATTGGCTGGCGTTATCATTTTTCCTCTATAACTACTTTGAAGGTTTAAGTGCTGTTTGACTCTATGATCTTAAAGATTGTTTTTCTGCTTCTCTTGTTTACTTTTTTTTACGTTTATTGTGTACGCAATATTGAATATTATTTTTATTTTAATCTAAACTGAGCTTCAGGCATAGTTACTATTTTTATATGCTTGGCAATCATTAGGTATGGTTCACACATAAAGTCCTAATGATAGCTTAATAAACATTACTTGTTCTTACAGCAAACTAACACTGACACTGCGTTTAAGTAAACCGGACTCAAAGTTTTTGAATTCGGACATTACATTAATTACTATGACATTCTTAAGACAATTTTTAAATAAAACATTAATCAATTCGTAATTACACGTGAATAATTTATATCAAACTTGTAAAGAACATTGGGAAATCGATATCATGGCCAATGCAAAACGCCTAAACGGTGGCCTAACTAGTTTCAACCTTAAATTCGCCCTTACTTTACATTTTATCAATTATAATTCTCAATAACCTTGAAAAAAACCTGAAAGCTTGTCTCCATTTCATAGCGAGCTACCAACTTTAGAATAAGTCAAGTGAAATTAATTTTAAATTCATTAGTGTCGTAAATACGCAATCGGCGCACATTTTCAATTACTCTGCATATGATTTAGATAAAACGCCTACCATTTCGTATATGGATAAAGTAACATGTTACATGTTACATACATTATCACTATCGAGAAGGCTGTTCTTTTTATTTGAACCTTATATTATAATGAATTTTAGAAAAATAATGAGGTTGGTAAAATATCGAATAATTGTGTATGGATGCGGATATCTAACACGCGTCCTTCACAATCTGTAAATAAGGCAGCCAGCCGCCCGTATTCATAATTCATAATAGTATCTATTCATAACACATAATGCTTTTGCTACTTACTTACGGCGGGTTTCACTATTCTATCTACAGTAAAAAGTGAGCTTACTAAAGTTTAGCTGCCTGGATTTTTTTGTTATATTACGATAAATAAAAGAAGTTGCTAAGCAACTAAACTGTTGTACGACTATCATCAACTGTTGATAGAATATTGAAACGGGCCATTAGATAATAGGTGTGTGTAAAATATATGTATTATATAATTTATTGTTTATAAGAAGGTTGGACAGATTCCGTCACGCTTTTCGCGCGCGTAAAACGGTAATAATTACAATGTATTGCCCGTTGCACCCAAATTTATGGCTCACGAAACAGTCAACATCAATATTAGTCAAATTAATGACATGGCGACAAGAAACTAATCGTTCAACCACGACCTTAGCCGTGACAAAAACCATGATGCACTATTTTACATGGGAATTTATCACCATGACTAGATACACTTCCGCTAGTAATATACTCTTAAAAATGCTACTAGAAGAGACAAACGAAAACATTTTATACGTATGGTAAGATGTATACAGTCGTGGCAAATATTAATAATAGCCGTGTGATGACGGCAGAGTAGAATACAATTGTCACCACCCCAAATCTCTTCCGTGGGTGTCTTTGTGCCCGATAAATGGCAATAGGCTTGCCACCTATTACATGGGACCTTACATAATTGGCGGAACGTGGGTGCTAGTTCATCTCTGCCTACCCCTTCGGGGATATAGGTGTGATTTATGTATGTATGTAAAGAAACATTATCATTGTTAGCGACTGGCTGGCAATCTTTTATGATGCGGTATGCGGATAAATAATATATATAATAATTATTTTTCACATTTTTATTTACTTATGACAAGTACGCACATATTGACAAGACAGACACATTTCTTTTTTTTACAAACATATACGACCTATATACTTAACACCCCCCCTCAATTTCAAAACCGAAATAAAAAAAATAATAATAATTTCGTTTTGAAATTGTCTCAAAATTGTTACATTATGCATAAGTCCATCACAAATTGCTGAAACTTAACAGCTGACAATGGTTTAGTTAAAACGTCAGCTTTATTGTCAGACGAGGGAATGTAAACTAATTCTAACAGTTTCTTATTTAAAATATCCTTTATAAAATGAGCTTTTATATCTATGTGCTTGGGTCTTTTACCATTCTCGTAAGATTCTATCATATGCCCAGCACTTCTACTGTCTAACATTAATAAAATTTTTGGATTATTATCATTCAAATTACAATAAATTCCTCTCAAATACAAAAGTTCTGTCGCTGTCATAGCAGATGCTAAATATTCCGCCTCTGCAGAAGACAATGCCACCGTTGCTTGTTTTTTAGAATACCAAGAAATTAAATTACCGCAATAATATATAGCTGCACCACTAGTACTTTTACGATCACTTTTGTCTCCAGCCCAATCAGAATCAGTATAAGCTACTATCTTCTTTTCCTTATTACTTTTCTTGTAAGTTAACTTCTTTTCTTTAGTTGTTTTAAGATATCTTAAGATCCGTTTCGCAGCTGTCCATACCTGTTCAGAAGGTTTATCAAAATATCGGCTTAAGAACGATGTCGCAAACGTAATATCAGGTCTACTTGTGTTAGAGATATAAAGTAAACTCCCAATCAATTCTCTATAGGGTACATCTATTATTTCATTATCTGCTACAACTTCAAAATTAGTTATCATCGGTGTATTTACTCCATTACATTCTTCCATGCGAAATTTTTCCAATAATTTATTTATCATTTTCTTTTGTGATATTTCAATTTTATCTTTGTCCCTTTTTATTTCCATGCCTAAATATTCATTCATTTCTCCTAAATCTTTAATATTAAATTCATCTTTTAAATTCTTTATAATTTCCAAGCTTGGTCCCATTAAAATTATATCGTCGACGAAAACTAATAACCAAACGTCTTCTTTACTATACAAACAAAAATCATATTGTGATTGAACAAAACCAATGCTTATAATATAATCATGAAACCTTTCATTCCATACTCTTGGAGCTTCTTTCAGTCCATATAAAGCCTTTCTAAGTTTAAAAACTTTCTTCCCATCTTCTTTGTTTACACCTTTCGGAGGTTTTATAAAAATATCAATATTAAGATTTCCGTTCAAAAAAGCTGTTGGCACATCTAGTTGCCTTAGTTCTAAGTTATGTTGTAGTGCATGACTTAATAACATTCGTACTGTTGGCATTTTTGCTACTGGTGAATAAACATTTCCAAAATTTTCTTCCTGAAATCCCCTTGCAACCAATCTCGCTTTCTTTGTACCATCCGACTTTGTCCTGAAAACCCATTTCGTATCAATTGCTTTTACACCTTTTGATAAATCAGCACTTTCCCAAGTTCCTTGCTTTTCATGAGAATCTAGTTCTTTCCTAATTGATTTCCTCCATTCTTCGTCCTTATATGCCTCTTCAAAAGTTATTGGGTCTCCTAACAAACAAAATACGCTATTAATTTCATAAGAATCTAAATATATTGGTTTTCTTATTATTCGTCCAGATCCAGTCCTGGTAGTAGGTTCAATTACAGCCTCTTGAATAGGTTCATTATTATCATTTTCATTATTTTCAGTTTCTTCACTATCAATATAATTTTGTACTATACTATTTTTTATTTCTTTCTTTTCATAAATATAATCACTTTCATCAAACTTCACATCTCTCGAAATAACTACTTCATCTAAGTCCGGTTTCCAAATCCTGTATCCAGCTTGAGCATAACCTACCATTCTACCTTCAATTGCTCTTGCGTCTAGCTTTCCGTGTTTTGGAACATTAGTTGCCCATGCTTTCGAACCAAATACTCGCAATATGTTCAAGTCATTTCTACCGAACATAATATCAGCCGGTGTTTTATTAAAAATTGCCACAGAGGGTGACCTATTCAATTGGTAAGCCGCACATTTAATGGCTTCAACCCACAAATGTTTAGGTAGATTCGACTCTATCAACATAGTTCTGGCTTTATTATAGAGAGTCCTGTTCATCCGTTCACTTACGCCGTTTGACTGTGGACTATAAGGAACTGTCGTTTCTAATTTTATTCCGTTATTCTTACAAAATTGTTGCATAGTATTACAAGTAAACTCACCACCATTATCACACCTTATGCGTTTCACTTTCTTTTCAGTTTGGTTTTCCAAAAGTTTTATATAATTTATCAAATTGTTGGTAGCTTCACTTTTGTACTTCATGGTATAAACAACACAGAAATGAGAAAAATCGTCTATAATTGTCTGAAAATAAACTTCACCTGTATTAGAAAATGGTTTAACCGGTCCCGCAATATCCGTATGTAACAGCTCAGCTATATCACTCGACCTACGATGACTTATACTAGGAAATGGTTGCCTAGTGGCTTTGCCTTGCATACACGGGCTACATACATTTTTCGAATATGGTAACTTTAATATTGCTAGACTTTTACGATTAACATGACCTAACCGTCTGTGCCATAAATTTTCATCATCCTTACTAGTTACAGTAGACAAACAAATATCACCATTTAATACATAAAGTTTTCCAAAAGAATCAGCCTGTATACACTTATTTTTAAATTTTATAAATACTCCTTTCCGGTTAAAACTGACTATATTACCTTTTTCTACTATTTTCTTTACGGAAAGTAAATTATGTGTTAAATCTTTAACTATCAAAGCTTCACATGTAATTGTTGCGCCTTTAAAATTAAATTTCACCTTACCTTGCTTGTTGCTTTCTATAAATTGTCCATTCGCTACATATATTTTTATAGGTTTATCTAAAATTTTAATATTTGACATATACCTTTCGTATTCTTCTTTAATTAAATGATTAGTACAACCAGAGTCAATCACAAATCTAATTTCACCCTTAGTAGATGTCGTATTATTACTTTCTTCATATTCATTGCTGGCTACAAAAGAATAGTTTGCTTCTCCCGCAGTTTCTGTCCTGCTGCTTCCTTCATATCTTCCACGACCTCTAAAATATCCTCTGAAATTCCTTCTTCCTCTTCTATCATTCCATTTACTTCTGCATTCGTTTGCTTTGTGTCCCGGTTTTCCACAAATATAGCATTTTATAGGTTGCGTACTAAATAAATTTTCATCTTTACTCTCTTCACTACTTTTACGCTTAATTTCGGCATCTAATAGCCTTGCCTTCACAAAATCATACGAAATTTCCTTATCCGTACACATAGTCTCAATTGACGTTATTACATTTTCATACTCATTTGGCAATGTAGACAACAAATAACATATTTTATCCAAGTTTTCTATTGGCGAACCTGCGGCATCTAATTCCGTAATAATCTTGTCAAATTCAAGAAAATGATCACGTAACGCACCGACACATTTCATATTTATTAATTTTCTTCTAAGATAAAGCTTGTTTACAATACTCTTCCTTTCAAACGTATCTTTTAGTGTCTCAAACATTTCTTTTGCCGTTTTCTTTCCTTTCACAATTTCTAAATATTTATCCGGCAGACATTGAATTAATAGATTTTGTGCCTTTTTATCATCTTGTAAATAATTAACATCACTCTTCTCTTTTTCACCGCTCACAACATCTAGAACATTCTTTTCTTCTAATAAGGTACTCACCCTAAATTTCCAATTTCCGAAATTATTTTCTTCGAGAATCGGTAGTGCTTGTGAATTCGCCATTTTATATATTTGTATTTATATTTCTTCTTTTTTATACATTAAATATCTCACATACATTTCATCACGAATTAAGCCCATAACCTTTTATGATGCGGTATGCGGATAAATAATATATATAATAATTATTTTTCACATTTTTATTTACTTATGACAAGTACGCACATATTGACAAGACAGACACATTTCTTTTTTTACAAACATATACGACCTATATACTTAACACAATCTAACCTTTTTTACTACGTTTTATAATAACTTGTATTTTATAATACGTCACTTTGATATTGTTCGTTGTCATTATTATTGCGTTGTCTACCGTTTTGTATTGTTGCTCTGTTTTACCGATATTACATCAATTCATTGGATTTACTAGTGTTTCCTTCATCAGCCTTCATCGTTATACAGTCCACTGCACGATTCGCTATCAATCATCATCATCACCCATCTCTTTAATCTCCCCACAGCTGGGGCACAGTCCTTTCCTACGGATGGAGGCTCATAGGGAAATATATCTTCTATCGTCTGATTCCCTTGACACATCCTTTCTTTTACCAATCTTTCTAATTAAACAGAAACACATACATGCATTAATCCTGTATATCCCCGATCGCAATACACGTTTTACGAACCATTTTATGCCCCATGTAATACGAGGCGAGACTATTCCCATAATGCTTGGTCGTGTGACGGCTGTGGGTGTCGGACAAGGCGACTAAGGATAAATCAGTAATGAGGAATCAGTAAGGAGGCAGCAGCGTTACTCTTATACCACCTAGCAATGTACAGCGACTTTTTGTGCCCGATAAATGGCAACAGGCTCGCAACCTATTACATGGGACTTAACATAATTTGTGAAACGTGGGCGCTAGTTCACCTCTGCCTACCCCTTCGGGGCTTATACCATAAAATATTACTAAAAATAGATATTTGAATTGGATCTTTATTGCTCAACTGCGGCCATCTGCATTGTCAACTAACCTTTCCTTATAAATACTGCTTGCTTATTTTTAATACTAGATTAGGTATTACAGGATAAATATCAACTAATAAGATTTAATTGAAGTTCAAAATCAAGACGACGTTCTTAATATCTACTAAAAGTATTGCCCTTTTAAATGAAATTAAGCATGCAATTCGATTAAAATTGATATTTAAAAACAGTTTTGATATACATCCTTAAATTGCATTGTCTCTTGTTTTAATATAATTCCTATCGAATAATAATCTAGTAAATAATAGTCTAATCTGTAGGCCTATTCCCTAACTTTTTTGACAGTTGAAAGTAATGATCACCGAACTATTTACTAATACATTGCTGTTATTACAGGACAAGTGTCACAATAGCATTATAGTAAAGTAGTAATGGATAAGTAAATAGTTCGGTGATCATCACTTTCAACTGTCAAAAAAAGTTAGGGAATAGGCCTACTGGGGTCGGTGCAGTTACTAAGTTAATACATAATAGTTTTAATTATTATATAATACGGTAAGCATTATAAATTGTCTGATAATGGCCATTTAGACATACTTTCGTTTATTTCAGCGGAATAAATAATAATATTACCAATTTCGGAAGCTTGTATTCTCAATCTCTAATTATTCATCTGCCAGAACTTTCTAAATATGTACTTAATATACATCGAGTTAAATGCGGCGTAGGATTCTGTTTAGTTATTTCTGATATGTGTAATATAATAATCAAAACTATTTCATTCTATGAGCAAAATTTAGCAATTATTAATATTTATAAATATTGTTAAATGTGTGTCAATTACAGATTTTGTTATGTAAGATAATCCAATATTAGACTCATAATTCATTTGTTATATATATCCGGAATGAATGTTGCATAATATGATGATACCAATGCCTTTATACTCCACAGACGATTAACTCATGACGTCGTATTTAAATTCAGATTATAATGCTAAACTGTTTAACTTTACGCAGTAATTTTAATGTCAATATTGTACATAAATGGTTGAGAAAGCTGATTATCAAAAAAAAGCTATTAAAAATTGGATCCAGCGTATCAGTATCAGACTCTAGTTAGTTAGTTAGTTTAACTGGGCTTTGTCCGCACTTAGCCCCCTGATTGGGCCATTGTACTGTAACTGAACCCCCCCTAAATTATAGACTAATACGCGGTGGTCGAGAACGAACCCATGATAGGTACAGACGGTGATAAAATTTTTCGACCTTATGAATAATTAAAAAAATATAAGGAAGTGGAAGCCCGCTCCCCGCTCCGCACAATGAGTGACAACCTTCGATTCACTCTCTCCTTCCAAACCACCGGAAGTTCCTTATATGCCCTACCCGAATCAGTGTATTATTCCAGTCCGTTAGCATTCCCATGGAAAGTCATATGTAGTGTATTTAAACCAGATCATAGGTAGAGAAACCCGGCCGAATTCTCCTGACTTCAACAACACTTCAGAAGAAGGTCATTATAATTCAAAAGACAGCCCAGATTCTACGTGGGGCGGCTTGGTTGTGAGGCAAGCCCGCGCTGTCGCAACTATCTAGTGGGTTCCAATCTGAGTATCCTCAGTAATGGAACTAGCTCCCTTAAATAGCTCCTGTCTAACCTAAGCTATCTGACCTAGTTTGAACCATAATAACGATACAACTGTTATATCTCATCACGATCCTCCGACACAGATAATCCCTTCTATCAATCTGGAGAGTGTGCAGTGTGGGGAAAATAGTCTTTCCTGCGTGTAGAGAATTGGGCGTATTTTGGGCATCAGTGTTGGCACTGTATATGTCTACTGACCTAACCTAGCTTCAATACCAAAATACTCCCAATTGATCATGCAACACACGCTTACGATGTAAATATAAAAGGCCTCATAATCATGTCATCACACAATTATGTAGTCCCAAATTCACAAAGCAGCGTGCCCACGTAAATGACAAGGGACCAGTACACAACTAAATCATGACATATTTTATTATTATTATTATATTAAGTAAATATTTATATTAATTTAATCTGGCCAACGTATAAATAATGATCATCAAGTATGGTAGGACCCCCCTGTTGTGAAGTAGCATCCCAAGACTCTTTTATGAGGTATGTGACGTGTTCCCTACGGAGGGAGAAGGATACGTAACATTAGAAGACAGATGAACTTAAGTTTGTTGCATATTATAGTGGAAATAAGGTTAGTTGGTAACTGTAGGCAAATAATCCATTATTCCAGATTACTCCAGTAAATCTAACAAACCAAATCTGCAATCGCCAATAGAACTGACCACACCATACACCGCACGCATGAACTTTATGATGATGTAATAATAATAATATCCACGACAGTCGGTAAAATAAACAATATACCTGTTGTTTATACCTGTATAAAATGTAGACATAAAAGCTCAGCCAACTCCCCGTCATACATACATACGTAACCTATCGGTACCTACATATTAACATTCCTATGCTCAGCCTAGCATATCAGTCATAAAATAAAATATCAGGTAGTAAAGTATAGGTATATAGGCTCAGCCAACTCCCCTTCACATATAAATAGCCCTTATATACCTATTCATCAACAAACAGTACAACGATCGACGCGGATTATCCAAACCCCGCAATCGACAATTACAAATCCGAAACCTCCTCAGTAGGTAGGTACCTACTTTCCTACATATCCAAAACACCGGCGAACCAACAAAACAATGACCAAGGTTATAATCAATTAATAGGTACCCATTAAATGAAATAATCGTAAAATACGTACCATGGAACAACGGGTAATAATAACCACGGCATACCTAACACTTCAAGTACTAATAAAATCACCAACATTATGTCGGGTTCCCTTACCTTGCCTAACCCATACCTGGCGTTTGATACCGAACGTCTCAAACGGATCCAATCTCCGTACGCCATCACCTGGAACGCAGGCGCAAATACCGAACTCCATTTCCTCCATCGACGACGCGCACCGACCGGCTGCCTCCCCGCTTTGACTCGTCCTGTCGCCCGTCTCCGCTCTCGAAAAGAATCCGAATCGTCCATGGTCGAAAGGTCTCGAATGTCCCTTTTCACCCCTATTTATACCCTCGGTTAGCCCACCTATTTCGCTAGCTATCCACTGACCAATCATCTATCCGTTGAGATATCCTACGATCTTTCTGCTAATTTCATTGGTCCCGACCGGCGGCCTCACTGTTGGCAGAACTGATTTTTTGCACGCCAAAACAAGTTGACAACCCACAAGCTACAACTTCCGTTCATTCGTACCAATTTCAATGTAAACAAAACGTTACAACCCGACTTACTGAATTGCCTCCAAAATGGTATTCATCTAATTCCATTGACACCTCTTAAAATCGTTTGTATTATACACAGAAAACTACTATTTATGTAACTTATTTTAAAACGTAATATTTTCCTAAAACTACGAATGTATTAAATATATTTTTAATAATTCAACAACTATTTGTGGAATATAATAATTGAATCTCACCTAATAATAAAATAACTTTAATTAGACAAAACCTAAAGCTAAAGCTAAGGGGAACTTAAGGCACTAGATGGCGCCCTGCGTCAACCTATATTGATACGGGATTTACTCTAATTATAATTTTAATAATTCAGCAACTATTTGAGGGATATAAGAATTAAATTAACATAATAATAAAATAACTTTAATAAGAATTATCTAAAGTTAAGAGGAATGGAATCAATAGATCTATTACGCCATCTATGGCTCCTTGCGTGGGCTATATTGATGCGGTATGTGCTCTACCACTTTGCAATTTATGGTCGAAAAATCTAATAGATGGCGCTTGATACACTATGGGAACTTATCATCAATAATTATGAATGTTGGTCCTAGAACGATATCTACTCTGTTGCATCCACTTCCTGGATTGTATAAAATATTCCTATAATATTTTCTGCGTAAAAATATATTTCATTAAAAAGTGGGAAGATGCACCCTGTTACGTCACACACGCCCCCTAAATTATTATGTAGTTTACCGAAGTAATAATTTACTATATCACACAATATACACATGCGTCATACGATATTTACCCCGGAACGATACTGCTCTTTTCCAATCATCTCCTTTGGTTGTATAAATATTTCTATGACTATTAAACTAGATAAAAATATATTTGATTAAAACAAGAAGATGCACCCTTGTTACGTTACAGTACGTGTCTCCCTATTATTGCTACTCCAACCATCCCAGACTATCCCAAAAACCCAGCAGTCTCTTCAGACTGCTGCAAGCTTCCGGGACCGATACTGGGGATTGGAGGAGCCTTGCCCGTTCATCTGCCACGCTCCTGCATTCTATAAGCACGTGCTGTGGCGTTTCTTCTGCCTCCATGCATCCTCTGCATAGAGGGCTGTCCGTCACCCCAATGGTAAATAGGTGCTTGTTTAGGGAGCAATGGCCAGTTATTATGCCTATCACCTTTCGGAGTTTGTCCCTGTTTAAATTTATGAGGTTGCGAGCAAATCTTTTTGATGCCACCGGAACTGCATTCTTTGTTTGCTTACACCCGTCACTGTTTATCCATTCTCTTAAATGGGTTTCCTCAGTTTTGGTGCGCAGCCATGTTTTTATCTGGGCCTGAGGTATGGGTAGCAATGGTTCCGGTCCATATACTGTCCCTTTCGATCCCTTTTTGGCCAGTTCATCGGCTACGTCATTTCCCAATGAGTTGCTGTGTCCTTTGATCCATTGAAGAGTTACTCCGTTCGTACTCGCAATGGATTGGAGTGCATTGTGGCACTCCAGTATCAGGATAGATGTTATCGTGTTTCTTTGTAGGGCTTGTAGAACGGAAGCACTGTCTGAGATTATTTTGACGTTTAGGTCTCTGGCATCTCTGGCTGCAACCGCCTGTGCCGCTTTGGTGATGCCAATGCATTCTGCTTGGAAGATTGAGTTTAGTTTGTCCAGTGTTGTTGATATTTTTATGTTTAAATCGTTCGAGAAGACACCAGCTCCAGTGCCATATGTGGTTTTAGAGCCGTCTGTGTATATCCTAACTTCATTGATGCCAGAGACATCTCCTGGTTCTGCGATGAGTTGGATATTGTACCTTCGATCGAAGACATGTTTACACGGTGTTCTGTCTATGGGTGCCTCTAGGAGTGGTATTTCCTTCAGGGTCCATTGCAGAATTTTTGTGTGTGTTGTTTCTATGTTTTGTTTCCATAGCCCGTTAGCTCTAAGCCTTAAGGCTGCTGCCTTTGCCTCCTCCTGTATTACAAGATCTAGAGGTGTCAGGCTCAAGAGATACTCTAGTGCGGCTGATGGGGTGGTTCTCATGCATCCAGTGGTAGCTACGCTTGCTAAGCGTTGTAGACTCTGGAGTTTTGCTTTTACCGTGGTAAGTTGCGTTCTGGGCCACCATACAACCGATCCGTAGGTCATAGAAGGTCTGATAACTGATTTGTACAGCCAGATAGATATTTTAGGGGTTAAACCCCATTTTTTACCAACTAGTCTTCTGCACTGACAAAATGCTATACAAGCCCTCTTTGTTTTTGCCTCGATATGACTCGCCCAATTCAATTTATTATCAAGGATGATGCCCAGATATTTCACTTGTGTTGATAGGGCGAGTTTGGTGTTAAATAGTTTTGGTAGATTGAGTTCTGGTAACTTCCTTTTGTTGGTGAAAAGGATAAGTTCTGTTTTCTTCGGATTTACTGACAGCTGATGCTCGTCACACCAATGTTCAACAATCTGAAGGGCGGAACGCATTACTCTGCATAGTATGTTCTCTGCTTTCCCATTTATCAGTATTGCTAGGTCATCTGCATAACCAATAGTAGTGTATCCTCTCTCATTTAGCGTCCTTATAAGGCTGTCCACTACTATGTTCCACAGAAGTGGCGATAGGACCCCTCCCTGGGGGCACCCTTTAACTACCTTTGCCCTTGTGGTAGTATTCACCACTACCTGGACCGCCCTTTTACTGACCAGTTCAGTTATCCATAACCTTACGGCTGGCTCTACTTTAAGTCTTTGAAGGGCGTGGTTTATGCTGTTGTGCATAGTTTTGTCAAAAGCTCCTTCTATATCTATAAAGGTAGCTAATGTTGAAGCTTTGTTTGTGATAGCCGATTCTATTTTATGTACCACCATGTGTAGTGCCGACTCTGTTGATCTGCCTTTCCTATAGGCATGTTGTTGAGGGTGTAGTGGTTTTTCTTTGAGTACTCCATCCCTTAGGTGGCGATCTACCAGTCTTTCCAGCGTTTTCAGAAGGAACGAGGTAAGACTGATGGGCCTGAAGGATTTGGCGTGAGTGTAGTCCTCCTTACCTGGTTTCGGTAGAAAGACTACTTTCGCTTCCCTCCATCCTTTCGGTATATATTTAAAGGCTATGCAGGCCCTGTAGATTGGTAATAAAAATTTTGTGATCTGTTTAGACTGCCATTGTAGCAGTGCGGGGAATATCTCGTCCAGCCCTGCGGACTTGAACGGTTTGAAGCTTTTTAGGGCCCATTCTATTCCATCTGCGGTCACTATCTTGTTTGCGACATCCCAGTCTTGAGTTGTTGGTGTACTGCTGTTCTCATCAGTCCATTCCAGATCTGATGTGATTTTGCAATTTGGAAAATGTGTTTCCAGCAGTACTGCGCTAGTTTCGTTGTCCGTGTTTGTATAAGTACCGTCTCCTTTCTTGAGCGAGCCCAAAAGGTTGGGTTCATCTTTTGAAAGGATTTTCTTTATTCTTGCGGCTTGGTTTGTTGAGTTTATGCTACTACAGAAATTGCGCCATGCCTCCGTACTTCGGAATCTGATACGTTTCTTGTAGTGCTTTTGTGCAAATTTATATTTATCCCAGTCATCATCGTTCCTGGTATTTTTTGCTCTGTTAAAAAGTGTCCTGAGCTCCTTGCGCAACCGCTCTAGTTCTGGCCCCCACCAGCGACTTTTGTCTATGCGTTTAGGTACCAGGACAGGACATGCCGTTTCGTAGCTTTTTAAAAGAGTTTTAGTTAGGTGTTGTACGTGAGTTTCTATATTATCTCTATTAAGTATTTCGTTAGTAGGGACTGTGTTACCTAGTGTTTCGGTTAATATGTTTATGTACCTTGTTATATCTGTTTTACGGGGGTTTCGATATGGAACAGGGTCTGTTGGCTTATATTGTATTTGGAAACAGACGCGGCGGTGATCCGCGAACGATGGTTCGTTCGACACGTGCCATCCCTCTATAAGATTTGCCGCCGCGTGTGTTGCCAGAGTTATATCTATGATAGTTTGATACCTTGAGCTTACAAAAGTAGGTTCCCTACCTCTGTTCATGATGTTCAGGTTTGTTTGGAATAAATATTCAGTTAGTAACTCACCCCTTTTGTTTGTTTCCTTACTTCCCCACAGAGAGTGATGAGCGTTGCAGTCTGCAGAGATGATCAGGGCCCAGTCATGTGCTTCGCAGTGTTGCACCAGCTTGGCTAGTTCTCTCGGGGGGAGTTCGCCATCGCTCGGCATGTACACTGAGGCTAGCACCAGGGCGGTTTGATTTTCTGTGAGGATTTTCACCGCAGTGACGTCTCTAGAACAGAATTGGTTAAGCAAGGTGCCTGCAATGTTTTTAGGCATAAAAATGCAGGTTCTTGGTTTATCAACAGTTGTGTCTAGCAGTAACTTACCACCGATGTTGTTTAGACCGCAGATTCTGTTGTTTCTGATCCAGGGTTCCTGGATTAGGGCGACGGTCTTGGTGTCGGCCTCCAGCACTCTGCGTAAAGTCGCCGCCGCTATCTGTTTGTGCTGAAGGTTGGTTTGTATGGTTTTTATGAAACTAGGGACTAAGAAGGATGCCATCTTCGTCGCTAGTTTCATCCCTAAACTGCAGTGTCGAGTTCGTCTCAGTCTCGCTCAAACCCTGTTGGGGAGCAGAGGTGGACGGCTCCGGAGTTGAGGTCTTCTCCGAAGGCTCACTCGCCACTGCAGGTTGTTGATTGGCCTTCGCCTTCTCCTCTTCTTCCGAAGAGAAGAAGCGTATGTACCCACTCCCTGACATGTGGGCTACACGGCGGTCTCTGTTGACGATGGCTTGTCTCTGGTCTTCAGGGATTCCCAGGATTAGGTGTACCACCTTTTCCTTGGAGCCTTCCTCCAGAGATTCATCCACCGTCATGTTGTAACACTGCCAAGAGTCCACTTTGTACCACGGGTTTTGGGCACAAATGACTCTTTGCAGTGTCTCCGCATCAGTGATGCGGGTGTGAAGGAGAAGCCCTGCCTTGAGCTTCTTTTTAAGTTCTGACTGCTTAATCACAGCCAGAGTGGTATTTGGTATTGGTGAGGCTATCTTTTTCACAGCCTTCTCCAGCCAGCTGAGTCCGTTCGCGTCCTCACACCACATCGCTAGCACTCCGTCTAACAAGAAGGGGCGCCCGCGGAAAGATGGAGCTTGCGCGCCGGGAGACGACGGAGACAGCACAGCTTCCAGGATACCATCATCGATGGCTTCCCTCAGCTGGTCTGCCTGCTCCTGCGAGAGGTCCCTCGGCGGGACGGTGATAACCGCCACCCTCAGATGCGAATTACTCGCATCTGCGTAGCTCACCGTCCGCTTCGGATTCGCGTCAGTTTTCGCGCGTTTAGCTTCCCCCCTGGGGGAGCGGGTCTCGTTCAGACGAGCTCGCTTCGAGGAAGCGCGCTCGTTCTGACCAATACCGCTGCCAGGTTTCTCCTTTTCAGGAGCGGGATTCTCCTTTTCAGGAGTAGCTTTCTCCTTTTTTGGAGTCGCAGCGAAACCCTTACCGCGAGAACCTCTCGGTGTTCGTCTACTTTTCGTCTGACTGGGTGGTGGTGGTGGTAGGGTCGGTGGCTTTTTAGCCTCCTGTACTGGCATCGCCTCCTTTGAGGTGGACGGTACAGGTTCGCGCTGCGTTTCCGCTGCTGCGTTAGCTGCCACGTTTTTTAGCGTTTTTGTCTGTTCTTGCCGAAGGGCCTTCCTTCTCGCGCGCCTGTTGGGGCGACTGCGTTCCGGTTGGCCCTTCGGTTGTTTATTAGCCACTTGCTTTAAACCCTTTTTCAAGGGGCGTTTGTGGCATACTACGGACCATTTAGACACAGTTGCTGTGTCAATGGTCGACGGTATGGCCTCTGCGAGGCCCGACATATCCATCGAGCACAAGGTGTCCCCCCCAGAATACGTGGGACAGACCGAGTTAGACTCGGTGAGGGATTCTCCACTACCAGTGGTACCCTCCTGGGGTAAATAATTTTTCCGTTGTGCTTCCATCTTGGTTGTTTGGGCGGGGATGTAAACTCACACTACCTGCCCTTGGTGCGTGTGGTACAACTTTTTGGGGGGATTTAGTGCCCCAAGGCTATGTGGGCCTGGATGTGGTTTTGCGCCGCCACTGTTCGGCGTGGAAGTTTGGAGAGGATGTTAGGATAGGGTTGGGTTAAGGGTTTTTGAGGTACGGCCAGAGGTTTCTGTTATACTAATTGCATAGGGCATTTAGCCAATAACGGGCGGCAACCTCGTGAAGGATAGTCCACTGGCCTTGCTTAGGGGATCTTCGCGACCTGCGCTCCTCCCTAAACCATTTACCAAACCCAGCGTCGGACAGACGCTGGGAGTAGGGAGGTTGTCAATCAACCAACCAATATAAATTTGATTGACCCTCTCCCCGCCTCAGTATCAGACTCTAATTTTAAAGTCAAAAGAACCTGCAGTTCTTTATCGAATAAGGATGTGTTGCTATTGATAATAAGTTGGGAGTTCATGAATTGACCAATCACGATGCTCCAAATAAGGAAAGCTACACATTTTTAGCACAGTTATTGGATTATTCTCCTCTCCGTTCTTCTCCGCACTTCTTTGATACTGTAGAAAGCAACCTGGTGGGCAGTGCATTTCGTTCGAAAATACGGAAACAAGTAAAGACAAAATTTGATATGGTATGTTCGTTTTTTTTATTAATAGTTCCATTTACTATTTGTGTATAACAAAACCTAAAACCGTTTTAACAAGGTAACAAAAACTTTAATACCTTAAACGTACACTAAGTAAGTATACCGTGACCGTTTCTACGGAAATCCGCTCCAACTTAAAATTAATTTAAAAGACAGTACTAAACAAAGCACCATAAACAATAAAATATTGCAGGTAGGCGTATCGCTATTTCAAATTACTTACGTCCAACTACGACCTCACAGCACACTCACAGTATGTAAGGAACATGACAAGTGTTATTAATATGTAGAAGGTAATGTTTCCAATGTTAGGGCGCTTGTAAAATTCAATATAAAATATCCCTCTTTGGTGAAGAATTCCAAATTCAAATTTTGCTGGTAAAATTGAGTTTCGAAAACAGTAATTCACTTGTTTTTTCCTTATTAAGTAGTATTTTCTTTCGCGGCGTTCATGTCGTACAATGGAAAACAGGAAATATCGCTTTATTATCAGCAGCTTTCTAAAATCTAGCCAAATAATTTCGGCAGATAGAATTACCATGATGGAAGAACGAGCTACTAAACGACCGAGTCAATCGCTCTAGGTCGCTGCTGCTTCCGGACAAAGCTAGACCCCACACACCACAACAGAGGGCCACTAAACTAGCACAGCTGCAATTGGAATGTCTGTGACACCCACCGCACTCCGCGGTCATTGCTCCAACAGAAAACCATTTTTGCGTAATATAAATAATTAAATAATCTTACAAGGAGTGGCATTCAAACAAATTCAAATTTCATTAATTCTCGTTTTCCCCGTGTTTTTTTTAGTAAAGGGATCAATGAACTACCTTTGACTATGAGATGGCAAAACAGCATAGATTGCAAGATTGGAAGAGCATAGACGCCAGTGGTGCATACTTTAATTAATTATCTAACAAAAAAAATCGACTTTATATTCTTCCTATACAAAGCACAATTACAAATGCAAGGACCTATATATTAAATATAATGGTATTTAAAAATGACAAGAATTAGTATAATTTATAATACATATCTAAATAAATCGCGCATATTTATTCACGAAGTAATGGCTCTTTCGAGCACATTATACGGAATATTGTTCTGTGTCACCCATTTCTCAGCAAAATTGTAACCGACATGCCTCTATTCACCAACCACCTATATTTTTACCTAAGAACTTCTGGTGCTATTCCGTTGCAAGCGATTACCTCTACTTAGGGTAGAAAAAGGCAGTGACAATCGCATTAGGTCTGCAATAATTTATTATATTTTAATTAATTAATTCGTTTTTATATGGATATAAAACATGTTAAGACGTACTTCTCAATTGTTCCTAATTCGTCTCCTTGCTCTTTTAGTTCTACTCTTAATAAATTTCGGCTTATCTGGATCTTACAAAGGATTTTTTTTCTTTTTATTACGCTGAAATGCGTTCGTAGTCATAAGCGAGTGGGTCGACAGAGATTTGTGGTTAATGTTAATAATCGGTGCATTACTGTTTTTTATTGGAAATTTAGAATAAAATTATATACAATTTACATTTTATAATTCTGTCTCATTAATCAATTTTACCAGTTAACTTTCCACACTTAATAAACAGTCACCCTGGATAGAATAAAAAATTCTAGATTAACAAAACGCTGTAAAATTATCTATTTTTATAGTTGAATAATCTAAAATAATATCATGTCCCGAATCAAAAAAAAAGAAGTAAAACTGGTTCTTGGGTTTTTGTTCGAGCTCTACCAGTTCACAATAGCAATTTCCTTATTATATTTCATTGTATTATATTATACCCTCACATCATCCAACAAGTTCCATAAAAACAAAAAAAAGAAACTGATGCTTTTTTTCTGCAAAACCTCATGTCGCTACCTTAAAATACATGTTTTTCTTTTCTATAGGCAAAGGATGAGAACAGTCTAGAATACGTTTGCTTTAGTTATGTTCTTAAAATATTGATAATTTATAATTGCATTGTAAAATTTTGATGTACTCAAATATATACACAGTTTCATCACTGGCAAATAATTAAAAAGGATAAATCAGTGATGAGGATTGGGCAGCAGCGTTCCTCTTACACCACCTAGCTATATACCTACTGCGACTTTTGTGCCCGATAAATGGCAATAGGCTCGCCACCTATTACATGGGACCTAACATAACTGGCGAAGCGTGGGTGCTAGTTCACCTCTGCCTACCCCTTCGGGGATATAGGCGTGACTTATGTATGTATGTATGTAAATAATTAATTAAGGTTATGGTGTACCAATTTATTTTAATTGTACCACTTTCAGTTATTCATTGTCAGTTCTCATGACAAAAGATCCAGCATTCTCACATAAAACAGATATTACGTAAACAATATACAGTGTGGAAAGAAAGCATGGGCCCTGGAGGGAAGGTACCATAAATCTTTAAAATAGCTCAATTTACTGAAAGGAAACATTCCTTTATTTTTCAAAAGAATTTATTTATTCATTTTTTTATTAATTAAATCAAACTTAAATCTACCATTACAGTTGACCTAATGTGGCAGACAAGTTATTTTACTTACTTAATGTCACTTACACTTTTTAGTTATATAATTTTACACTCACTTTAATGTTAACTTAATATAATTAATAATAATAATCTATAATTTACCATTTACTATTAACATTATACTAACTATTTATAAATTTCAATAAAGACAAAAATTAACAAAAAGTTAACTCCTTTGGTAACAAATAAACCTATAAGCAACTTTAGCGAAGTCATTCAGCGAGCACGTAAATATATCCAACAGCCATAGTATTAAGTGTGCGCAAGGCGCGCGTCAGCGGCGCTCGTTGCAGTAAGTTGGTGCGCGCATACGGCACCATTAGTAACCACGGCCTTCCACGCCGCCCTAAGTATTTGACCGGTACACACAACCGGATTTCAATTTAAATATTCGGATTACATATTTCGCCACGCAAGACTTTAAACAGATATGTAGCTAATGCGACTTCTCGCCTTGTTTCTAATTGAAAGTATCCCACCATACCCAAAACAAATAGTGTTGGGTATAATAAAAGATACCCCGGGTACACCTTAAATGATTTTAGGTAGAGGAATCATTTTGAATCCTTTCAACCATAAATTTATATATGACCTCACTAGGTCCCCATACTACTGCAATGTATTCAAGGTGACTTCTCACTAGAGCGTCATACAGAGCCTTCAAAGCTTTAATGTTATCAAAATCACGCGCTTGTCGTAAGACAAATCCTAAATTCCTGTAAGCCCTGCTACAAACCTTTACTATGTGTTTCTTGAAATTCAAATTGGCAGTGAAACAAAGAAAAGAAACATAACTGCATTCACAGAAATCTCAAAAACCTTACCCGAACCGGGAATATTTAATATTTTACTAATCGATGCAGTCGATGTTTACGATAATTTTTCACTCAGAAACATTTTTTTTTTAAGACACCGTCTTAGAAAAAAAAATATACTATGAAATTTTAACATTTATTTTACACTCGAATTAAATCAAACCTTTATTTTATTATTCTTGCTCGCGCTTTCCGTTGGTAATTGGAATTTAAAAAATGAAAGTTTGAAAATGGAACGTTTAATTTTTCACGGTGTAGCATAGGCGATTTTGAAATTTGAACGAAAATCTTGACAATTGTTATTGATTTTATTGTCTTGCCACCATTTCGTCATAAGTATTTTGTAATATTAATAATTAAAATAATGGCGTATCAAGACTAACTGCTGCACTCAGATACGTCAAATAACGATAATGAGTACTTAATGTCAAAAAAGGACAATTCAAAACTTGTCGCTATTCTTGCCGAGTCTAGATTTAATTTTAATTAAAAAAATTTGACATAAAAAAATTTTGACATTAATAATAGGTTGGGGAAAAAGTTCCTTCGCATTTTTTAAGAAAATTCAAAACATTTTTTAATATAGTTTATTTACATTTAACTAAAGTATGTAGGTACCATTTTGTTCGATAACTTTTTGCCATCTTGTAGGTAGGGACATGATCCCATTGCTATTAGAAATTTTGGGACTTCTGGTCAAAATACCGCGACAAGTGGTTTTGGCAGTCCTCTCGTGATGTTAACCTGACACTGCCTAAAGAATTCTGAAGAGACCGAAACAGGTGGAAATCTGAAGGTGCAAGGTCAGGAATATACGGCGGATGCATTAACACCTCCCAGCCAAACTCTCTTAATTTTTGCTGAGTGGCTAAAGATGTGTGAGGTCTAGCGTTATCATGATGAAAAACCACACCCCTTCTGTTGATTAATTCCGGCCGCTTTCTCTCAACTTCTTGCTTTAATCTCATCAGTTGTTCGCAGTAGAGTTCAGAATTGATGGTCCTGCCTGGTGGTAACAGCTCATAATGAAATGCCCTTCCAATCCCACCACACACACAGCATCACCTTGTTGCGAGTTAACCCGGGTTTCGCCACAGTCTGTGAAGCCTGACCGGCCTTTGACCACGACCTTTTTCGCACGTTCTTGTCGTACGTGATCCACTTTTCATCACCAGTTATCAGCTTCTTCAAAAATGGTTCGGTTTCATTACGTCGTAATAAAGAATCACAAATGAGTACACGGTTCATTATTCACGGTTCACTACCCAAATGTCGAGCTTTTGTACCCAGTTTTTTTCGAATGCGCCAAAACTGTTTTGTGGTCAATTCCCAGTTCTTCAGCTACGTCGTAACTACTGACATGCCGATCTTGCTCCACTTTTTCAAAAATGACATCCATTTTATCTGTAATAGGGCGACCAGAGCGACGTGCATCTTTGACATCAAAATTTCCGGATTGAAAACGCTTAAACCAAATTTGTGCTACTCTCACAGACACTGCACTAGGTCCATAAACACCGCAAATTTTTTTCGCGGCTTGCGTTGCATTTTTACCTTTTTTGTAGTAAAATTTTAAAATGTATCGAATTTCTTCATTAGATTCACTCATCTTGGCGGTACGAAAAACAAATGAAAATCACACATTTTCCTAATTTGAATTTGGAATTATGTTCTTTAAAATTTAAACTTTCAATGATACCAAAACCAGCCAGATACAAATAGTATAGCCAAAGAGATTTTATTACAAGTTTATACATACTATAATGCGAAAAGACTTTTCCCCAAACCTAATATTATTTGACGTCTCTGAGTGCGGCAGTAAGTGTAATTCATTCTAATAGAAGCATTCATTTTTGGCGCGAATAGTAAAAAACTTAGTAGGTAAATGTTGGAGGTTTATAAAACATTTATTAAGAAGGCCACAAGAACATAGTAATCTACACTTTTTCAATATAGAATTTATTAGTTAAATGATTAGCCTCTTCATTGGTGATGTTTTTCTTCAATATAAGTTTATGTGTCTTTCTATTCTAATAAAATAATATTCTCATAAGGATTTAGAGTATTCGAGAGTAAAAGTTAAATTAATATTAGATTTCATGTTTTTTTCTAATACCCAATGTTATTGAGACAAAAATTATCGTTAACATCGACTGCATCGATTTGTAAAATAAAATGGCGAATGTTAATTTTTTTTTAATTTTTACTTGGTTCGATCCCCAGTTCAGGTAAGCTTTTTGAGAATTCTGTAAATGCAGTTATTTTTTTTTAAATAAAGGGATGATTCATTTCAGTATATTGAGCTATTTTAAAGATTTAAGGTACTTTCCCTCCAGGGCCCATGCTTTCTTTCCACGCTGTATATTACGAATTGGGTGCCCGTTAGATGGCATTAAATAAGCTCGCCCACTATTATGTGGTACACTAGTATATGGGACCTCATACCTAATTTCCGAAACGTGGTTGTTAATTCACCTCTGCCTAGCCCTTCGGAGATGAATAGGCATTATTTATAAATGTATGTAATATTAAACTAAAACTACCAAAAAACTCACACGTGACAAAGCTGTTAATTAACCATTCGGGTGATTTTCATGCATCGCATGTTTTACTGCGTGCTCCAGGCTCACCCGAGCGTGCTGTTTTCCTATAAGCCTACCACTTACCTTCAAAGGTGATCATAAAACTTGTCCTTAAGTAACGAAATTCTTAACCATTGGGTGTAGGGAATCCCATATTTAATTAATAATTATAATGGCGATTTCAATGTCCAATATTTTTATTGTTAGGCATTGTAATTGTAATATTATAGGTATATATTGTCTCAATAAACGTGTTTTCTTTATTTCTTTTTTCCTTTCTTTGAATGCTTATCTTATTAGGGTATCTATGTATGTATACACATTAAATTTTAAAATCAAATATTAGGTGTTATTGGTATGGAATGGCGCTTGATCAAAGGGGTAATGGATTGTGCGAATAATGATACGAATGACGAAGTAGTAGAAGACGTGAACAGGGCAGGCGGATGTTGAATTAATTTAATTTCTTACCAGCATTTTAAAAAGAAAATTAAGGGAACATATTAGTTATCTATGGACACGTCAAAATGTAGAAGGTTAATAGAAGAAGATAATTTACAGCGGATCCCAATATTCTATATACAGTTAAAAGTAAGCTTACTAAAGTTTAGATGCCTGGCATTTTTTGCTATATTACTTATCAGAAGCTGCTAAGCAACTAAGCTGTAGTACGTCTATCTTCAACTGTTGATAGAATATTGTTTGTTTATTAAAAAGTTTAGAAAATATATTGCACAGAACATTTTTTTAGCGATATGCTGTCGTTTGTGTGACGTGCTGCTAAAGTGTTCATCTACTTATGGTGTGGACTGTACTTTGAACCGTTGGTTCCGGTTCGGCTACACCCATTAACCCTGTAATCGGTACCTACTTTTAATCTCTTGTTTTTATTTTGAAATCACACACTTCAAATTCGAATCAGGACTTTTTTTTTAAATAAAGGCAACATCTATATTTAGATGTCGGTTACTCATTCACGTAAAAACCACACCATACTAATTTTAGTGAGCAGTTGAACGATGGGATTTTTATTGGGATTTGAAACTAATTTAATATGATCATCATTAGTTACAGATATTCAAAATCAATCACTCATTATTTGATGGTTAATGAAAATAGGTGCGGTCTGTTTTTTTTGTCCTATTTGGTAAGTATTACTGGTATAAAAATTTTATAATATTTGTAATGGGAAACATGTTGAAATCATCATTAACAATCATCGTTTATAAAAAATCAGTTAGAAGTCAGTGACGTTTCTTCTAATTGCGATATTATAAATAATATTATAAAGGTACAGGAATACCTTTAAAATAATTGAAAGTAATTAAAATATAGCCTCTGGATTGTTTTACTTTTGCCCATTACAATTTATGAACTTTTTGAAGAAAAGGTGTCAGAAAAGTTTCCTGGCCTTTGTTCATTAGTTAAAAATATCTCAAAGAAAAATTTTAAAAATTAAATTAGTCAAAAATATTTGGAAAAATTAAGAAACCGCATCTTCCGTAATACGGGCGGCTACCAAAATATTTCCGATATTATCTTATTTGGTATACCTACACTTTTACAATATTTATAATGCTCAACAAACAAGTAACATTATGACATCTCTTCTATAATGTTTAATTAAATGAGCGCTATTCCTAAGCTCAAATTAAATCAATCACTTTACTCAAGGACCTACATGTTTAATCAATCTACGTTAGAGAAAAATGTCCTTTCACACGTTTTGTGCGGTGGTGTTGCGTTTGTGAGTATTTTCCCCGCACGCTCGTGGTAGGGGACGGACGAACATTAGTTTATATAGTGGGGGTTGACTCCGCGAAATTTAGTTTTACATTGGATACCGTTGCCTACACCTTTGACGTCGGAATCCACACGTATGTCCTACTGTTTCAGTGCTTATCGAAATTTAGTGCTTTTAGTGAAGTGAAGTTAATTTATTAACTATGTTAACGCATTCTCAAACTCGAAGTTAATAATTACGCCACAGGGATTTTTGCTCTCCTGTTGATGGTTTTTCATCTCTATATCTCTTTATATTTTCAATGGTGTTAAAATATAATACAGAAGAATTTTTTTTTACAAATCGCGAAATTCATGTTCTAAACACAGCGTAAAGCACAATGTGCAATTGTGCACACAATGCTGTATTGAAAACTTAAAACAAATATGGACAAAGTTCTTTGCCTGGAATTGCATATAGAGTTAAACAGACTTTTTACAAAGATAACTTTTTTGTCAACGTTTTATTTAACTTATAAGTATCGGAAAAAATACTTCTGATACACTTAATTTCCTACCAAAATAATTCTCAGAATTAATCGATTCTGTTGAAAACTTCGGAATTTTATTTAACTTGATGAGCCGTTATTTAATTTTAATGGATTGTCAACATAATTCTATAATTATGTTGATAATGTATTTTACATCCTATACCTATGTAAAATACATTGATAACATTTTAAAGTTTGTAGTGATTTGACTCTACAATAAAACATATTAAACTAATCTATGTAATATTTGGATTGGATTTATGTATTTAAAATTGAGATAATTTTAAAAGACCACGTGCATCTGTTACTCCAATTATAATTAAATTTTTATTTTCATATTACCGTGTTTATTTATTTATTAACTAAAAAAATTCATTGCTTATATATTATTTACTTACGAAATGCAAAACACTTTGACTAATATAAAATTTCGAAAATTTCTTATTGAAATGGACTTTAAAATTATTGTGCTTTTACGTTACGATTTCGTAAATGGTGTCGGAATCCAATTTACGCTAAACATTCGAAACATCATTCATCATCATCGCCCTGCCCTTATCCCATCCTATTTGGGGTCAGCGCAGTCCTTTTTCTCCATTCTCTCCTGTCACTCGTCATCTCCTCATCCACATGCATCACCTTCATATCACCTCACGAAGAGTCATCATCAACAAGTTATAAATAATACCTACAGACAATAGATATATTATTTTCTTTCCTGCAAACCACGTGTTTTTGTTTTTATAATCACGCATGTATGTCTGCAAAAACTAAGGTCGTTAGAATATTCTCAACGGTTATAGACGTACTTTTGTTAAACGTAAAATATTAAATATTCTTACATTCTAAATTATTTTACAACAGGGTACAAGTTTTAAACTATTTGGTTCAAGGGAAAATTTAATGTGATACAAATAGAGTAGGTAAGCAAAACACCCTAACGCAGAATTATGAAACTTAAATATGATAAGTTTGATATGATTCATACTTGAATAAAAAAATTTTAAGTACTTTGTTAAAATATCTTGCGACTAGATATAACAATCTGAGTGATCTTCGATAAAAGCACAAGTATAACAGAAATAATTAAAAATTAAACCAAATTAAATCAATTTTAAATAAGAATGAAAAATAAATTACTTTAAAACTGTTTACATTGATCAATGTTAAAAAAACACAAATACATGTCTACACCCGTAGGGGTAGGCAATTATAATTATATTATCTGAAGTTTAAACATCTATGTACAATTGTACAGTTCAGGAGCATAGGGGATTTCATATATTCAAAATGCGAAAGCTGAAGGGCCGATTTCACCGTCTCTCATAGAAACTGAGTTTAATAAAACTTGGTTTTGATTAATGTAACTTTAGAGCATAAACCGAGTTCAACTTCAACTGATCGCGCTTAATTCTGCGGTGAAATCGGCCCTTAATGTTAAAATATTAGTTACTCAATGTAATTACTTTAAGATCTAAGCAAATGGGATGTAAAACCGATTACTATATCCACCTAACCTTAGCGATGAAACAATTAATGTGACGAGAAATAAACAAAAGGCGACTAACTAGCAGTGTTGGCCAATTAACATTTCCATGCTTTTTGTGTATCGTATCTTATTATTATTTTCATTAAAATTATACATAATTACTTCTCAGCATGGCGTGGAAACTTCTCCTTATTTGTCTCCCCTTCGCGTCGGCAGCAGTCAAGTTGGATGAGATGTTCTCGTGGAACGTCATGGATTGGAACTACCCGGACGAGTATACGAGGCAGCAAGCCATTGCGTCTGGAAACCTGATCCCACAGAACGCGCTGCCAGTCGGCATTGAGAGGTGGCGAAATAAGCTGTTCGTCAGCGTTCCTAGGTGGCGCTCTGGTGAGTAATAAGATAGCCAGCCCCTCTTGAGGGTTCCGAGGGCCTAGCCAAATATTTAGTCTTAATTATCTATTCGCATGCTTACTCTCGAATACAGAAACGAAATTTTGACAATATTTAGATGTTAACCAGGTTTCAAACTATTAATAGCGTTTCTGTATTCGGGGTTTCATACATTTTGTACTATGCGTAAGTCAAGCTACCACAAATTGGAAAATTTTCTCAATCGATTTTATGCTTCACTACCAATAAGCTAAGGTTGACAAATCGATGGAAGAAATTTTACAGTTTTGGGTTATCTGAAGAACCGTTGACCGTACCTACCAATCATGATTGAATTCCAGAGATTAATTGTTTATCCATCCAATTTGGAGCTGTAGGGCTTACGAAAGAAAGTTGATCCACTGTCACCCAATCTTCTCTACTTTCGTGTGTTATACAAAATCGATAAGTTCACCATCTCTCCCGCGGGTGTCGTATATTAAGACAGCTATGAATAAATAGGTAGCAGCGTTGTTGGTATACCACCTAGCAATGTAGTGCTAATTACGTGTCCGTTAACTGGCAATACGCTCGCCCCCTATTCCATGATACATAACATGTTTCTTGTATTAAATGCCAGGCATATCGCCACAAAAAATAGATCAGAATAATTTAGGGAAAATAATTCCCAGGACAATGTTTTCTTCGTAATAATTTTCTCAACATTTATGTAATGTTCAAAAATATAACTAATTAATATCATGAAATCGCGAATTCCATCTGACCACGACACACATAGATAATTACATAAGTCGTACCCATTTATCACCTGTGAGTTTGGCAGGTCTATATTAACCATTAACCACAGCCAATTACGTCAGTAAACCGTTTGATGATGGCAGACCAGAATACAACTGTCACCACCCCCATCTCTCCTGTGGGTAGGCGACGTACGGGTTAAAACAACAATGAGTAGTGGGCAACAGCATTCCTCTTATACTACCTAGCAATTTACTGCGATTTCTAACCTAACCTAACCTAATTGCCGAAACGTGGGTGTTAATTCACCTCTGCCTACCCCTTCGGGGATATAGGACTGATTTATGTATGTATGTTATTACGTGTGGTGACGGCAGAGTAGAATACAATTGTCACTACCCCAAATCTTTCCCGTGGGTGTCGTACAAGGCGACTAAGGATAAATCAGTCATGAGGAATGGGCAGCAGCGTTCCTTTTATACCACCTAGCAATGTACCTACTGCGACTTTTGTACCCGATAAATGGCAATAGGTTCGCCACCTATTACATGGGACCTATCATAACTGGCGATACGTGGGTGCTAGTTCACCATTGCCTACCCCTTCGGGGATATAGGCGTGATTTATGTGTGTGTATGTATGTATGTATGTATGTTATTACGTCAGTTTAAGATAGGTCGTAAACAAGAGGCAAAATTGTTATCATCCACTAGGCACGTCAATCACAATATTACTACTATAATTATGTTTTATTTTTAATAAAGAACAGTCAGCGTTAACAACAAACAAAAAACAGTTTACAGTTGCTAAAAAACCTTAATTCAAACACAGTTTTTTATCAAACACAACCAGGGCATGCTCTTTGGACTTGGTTAAACTATAATCACTAATGATGATCTACCTTACATAGATACATCAATTACGCCTTTCCCCCTGAAGTCCCCTATCTTGCTCAGCCGTCACTACTACATTACGTTGTATTGTCGAATTAACGCATCTTTACAGTAATTAATAAGCTTGAGTGCGTGGGAATATCTTAGATTTTTGGTGACTATCTACTGTATTCTAGAAACTTAAATAGAATATAGAAACCAATACAGCTGTCGTCTGTTGTCATTATTGGTCTAAGGTCTACACTTAAAGTTACAGTGCTCAAATTAAACTATTACATTAAATAGTCTTGTGACATTACGTTTGTGACATTTAAGAGGCAACTTAATCATTGCATTTGAAATGTTCTACGGACACTTACGTCATAATTAGTATATAAACATCATTATTGCTATGTTATACCTAACTATTGGGCTCAAAAACAGGTTACATAGTACCAATCGCAGGTAATTATTTAGATCCTAATTATTAGAACACAACTATTATTATATGCCACAACTGTCAAATGTATTTCACGTCAACCAACGTCAACGTAGACAGTGAAAAACAATAGGATAAATAAATAAAAATTACAGTTTTGAATATACAATAATCCTGAAAGTTATAGAGATAATACACACGACTTATTGTGGCATATTAATTTAATTACCAACCAATTATCTTCTAGTTATTATGTAATATTTGCAAAAAACTGTGTTTTTTTTTGTTGGGAATGAAATATTTATTTGATTGTTTTCAACCTTCTTCTTCTCCCTGCCCTTATCCTACTCTAAGGGTCGGCACAACATGTCTTCTTCTTCCACTCTCTTCTGTTAGACGTGAGCTCAGCATAAACTCCCCTCTTTCCTATATCATCTTTCACACAATCCATCCATCGCTTCTTCGGTCTTCCTCCCATTCTAGGTCCATGCACATCCATACTTAACATATCTCTAGTTACGTAACATTCATCCCGTCAAAATGGAGATCATTTTGACATTTTATTTGCCAATCAAATTCACTAGTTTAATATAGAAACTGGCCTTTTTACGGAATATATATACGTCACATAGACGCCATTGCTATTTTGGCGTTTTGGCGGAAATTTTTAGTGGCATTATTCAAAACATGTTTTTTCTATCAAAATCTATAGTTTTTACAAAAATATAATTTATTTTGGGTAAAGTAGACAGGTAAGAAAACATGGTGTAGTTTTTCAAAATTAGTCTTCATGCCTATTATATGAGTTTAATTATACAGGAACTATATAATCACTATGCTGAAATCATGCACAACTTAACTAAAAGTAATACTATTCTGTAAAATTATTTCGTTAATCGTTACCCTTTTCCAGAGTCAGTTTTTTAATTACTATTTATTTTGTAAAAAATATTTTGATAGATTAACTCGTACGGCTCGTAGGATATTATATGTTGTTATTTTTTCTCATAGTCTTTTATACCTAGCGGAGCTAGATGTCGTAACAAATAACGTGATTGGCCTGTGATGGCTTAATTAGGCAATGTTTTCAAATGTTTTTCTAGTTCACACGTGCTTTGGAAGTTGCGAACGGTAAGTTTGGTTCCGGCTAGGCTCCATCTGCAGTTGTTAAGGTCACGCACCAACCCCTATATCCTTATAGTTAACTTTGCTGGGCTTTTCCGCACTTAGGGCCGGTTCTTTGATGCATAGTTAACTCAACCAATTGTTAAAAATTGTTACTTACTAATATTTATATATCAGACTGATATTTAACCACTAGTAACAATTTTATCTAACAATGTTACTAATGGTTAAATATCAGTCTTATATTTATACGTTAGTAAAATTTTTTAACAATTGGTTGAGTTAACTATGCAACAAAAAAACCGTCCCTTAGCCTCCTGTTTGGGCCATTGTGCCAGTCTCCTTTCGCGGATAGAGGTTTGTCTTTCACACCTATGGTAAGCGCTTGTTTAGGGAACAGTGGCCAGTTATAATGCATAAAACTTTGCGTCTGCTGCTGCTACTTTGCGCTCTGGGCCTCTGTGGTGAATCATTGCCTATTCTCCCTAAATTCGTTCATCCTGTGGCAAGGAACGACTTTGCCCCGACAGGACCTTTCTGGGGATGACGATAGCCACACTAACGACGATAGTGTGTGTGTGTGTGTGTGTGTGTGTGTGGGTGGGTGTGTGTGTGCGTGTGTGTGTGTGTGTGCGTGTGTGTGTGTGTGTGCGTGTGTGTGTGTGTGTGCGTGTGTGTGTGTCAAAGTTAAATATATTTATTTCAATTAAATAAATGATAATATGATTATGTCAATCAACGTTCTGTTAATGCTCAAATTATTTTAAATGCTAAACATGTCAAACTTGTCACTCGAAAGTTGATAGTATATTCAGCATATGTTACCATCTCGTTAGGTTAGTCAAACTGTTTTGCTAAAATTCAGCGAATGCCTCTTTAGACGTATTATGACGGAGTATGCTAGTCCCAACACGCCCCATGAATGTCGACTAAGCACCCGAATGGTAGAGGCCAAACCACCAATAACAGCATACCCAAATGGGGTTGGTATCAGGCAGGCGGCCGAAAGTAAAACCTAAAGCAAAACCTTGATTACTATAGATTGGAATGTTATCAGCCCAATCACTCTCCCCATACATCGTTCTCTCGATCCTTGGTCCTTTCTCTCACGTTTCCATACATTCGTTCATCACACGTCTGATGGTTGTAAAGAAAAGTGATGGAAAGGTAAGTGAGCCTGGCTTGATGACTTCTAACTGACACGAAAGACTTAATATTCGACACAATATTATAACTTAATTTGTCTTTTGTAAAATATTTTACGTCCATAACAATTACCAAGGTTATATAGTAGAGAACTGTTAGATATTAATATTCAACTTCTTATTTTTTGTTTGTTTTGTTTTTGATTTTAACGTTCCATAATTAGGTCTTGCCAAGGTCCTACCTTTGTTATCGATCTGTAACCGCTTGACTTTTCGTCTATCGCTAACACGAGGCTAGTTCCCACAATTTAAATGACAGACCAAAATTAACACTGACATGATATCAGGGACAATATTAAGACTGATTTAAAAACATACAGGCTTTAAATTGGGATGGCTTACAATACCACAAAAGCAGGTATAACTTGCGACCGAATCCGGTTTCATTTACTATTTTTTAAATATTCATCGCCGTTTCACTAGTGTAAAAACGAATATGACGTCAACATAATCATCAATGAAAAACGGTGATCGGGTATAAAACCCAATTATGGTTACTTTGTTATTGTGTGATGTTTAATATGTTCTTAAAATGATATACGTTTAAGCATTTAGTGCTCAATTATTTCTAAAAGTTGTACTGTCAACAGCACGTCAGACTACCACAAAATGGCAAAATTTCTCAATCGATTTTGTGCTCTATTATTACCAAATTAAGGTAGACAATCGATTGAAGAAATAAGCTGTACTAAGTTAACTGTTGGGGTACTTTTTCTAAATATTGTGGTTTGTGAAACTTTAGTAGTAGCGAGTAGATAGGTACCTACATGTATTACGAAATAATGTGAAAATCATGCGAAAAAATTGTGTTAAGTTATGATTATTGATAAATAACGGTTGTCTGATCGTCCGATTCAGTTAATAAAATATATATAGTAATGCCAATAATTATCTCATACCCTATTATCATATATTTAAATAATAAAACGAAGTATGTAACATGTAGAGTGAATTGATTAACGTGACACTATTTCAAATTAATTACTTTCGAGTCGTAAATTAAAACATGATAATATTATTATAGCCACAAGCACACCATTAACCTCGATAGCATAGTCATTCACTCACCATGGTAGGCCTTGAGGTAGGTCAAAAAGTATACCAGTTGCTATACGGTCAATAGAACAGTAAACAAAAACATCAAACTCCAATAGAAATTTAACCGTAACATAATGAGCGTAAAGTGTAAAATTAAATAATGTGATAGTTTTTTTCTCTCACAAACCAATTTATTATTTATGGATTCTCTCTTACATTTGGTAATGTTGTCATGGAGAGCAAGATTTCGGTGGAAGCCGGTCGGTCTATACGGTAGCTAAATTATTTATGATCTGTCAATTATTAAACAGTGTAATTTTATTGCCAAACTATTTCTTTTAATGAATTTATTTGATTTTCTATTGAGGTCAGGTGGCGTTGTTAGTATACATAACTATCTATACGGGTTTGTTACACAACATCCTATACTTACATAACTTAATTTAAACAGATTTTTTAATTCCTAATCACAAATTTTAAAAGTCTTTCTTGTTAAATTTCCTATTTACAACTCTAGTAACTTAACGAGCGAATTGAGAATTGCGGCCTTATACCCTTAGTCACCATAAATGACATGTAGGAGAGATAGGGGTGGTGACAATTGTATTCTCCTCTGTCCACACTACACGGCATTTAGATTTAAACATGGATTTAAACTAAAATTCGCCAACAATTAGATACTACGCAATACAAAACTAGCATATTGCTATCCATGAGAAATCCTTTTGGTCCCCTAAAGTGTAAATTCTTGGATTATCCATGTCCAGTCGGTTTTTGTCCGATCGTAGGAGATATGGTTACAACGATTTATGATCTAGAGATGACACAAAACTGTTTGTAGTTTGCTACGCGATCGTGAATATGAACAGGATATGATACGGAGTTACTTTTTAATGAAAGTCTTTTCTTTACCATATTTATAATGCATTTACACAGCAGTTGTATGACTATAAAGTGGAATATTTCTACCACGTGGGTGGGTCGCATAAGAATAAATTATGCATCGTTAAAATCATTTTGAATGCCTATGTAGGCATAAATATTATGTTACCCTCAAATACGAAGGTACAGTCAACAACACATCAGCTTATCCACAAACTGCCGACTTATTACCCCTGCCAAAATACCGAAGACAAAACGGTTGGATATTAACTGAACCAAAATTGTCTAATTTTTATGAAGAAAATTAATACAATATGTCACATTTTCTCAGACGAATTAGTGCTATATTTAAAACATTTTAAGTCTGCAAATCGGTTGGAGAAGTTTGACAGTCTTGTGTAGTCTGACGTACCTACTCTTGACTGTAGATAGATGTGAAAACCTCCAAAAATATACGAATTCGTTACCAATTAATAATATAATATCTATTTTAACTTTTATGCTTAAAATACTAAGGGCCTGTGTCACAATCGATTAGTAAGTTCTGAGTTACTTCAATTACATATATTATATATTCCAACTGTCAAAAGATTTGTCAGGTAAGCTACTCAGAACTTTACTTGTCAATTGTGAAACAGGCCCTTAATCATCTAAAATAATCACTACTCTAAAAATTCCCCTGTTTTTCAGTTCAATATAGTTATAGCTGTCCTAATATTTTAATTTTACGATAGATCTTTTAATCTGAATAGAAGATTTACTTATTTAATTTTGTTTCCAGGTATTCCCGCTACCCTGAACTACATCCCGCTAGACGTGCCCTACGATCCATCCCCTAAACTAACGCCCTACCCCAGCTGGAAAGGCAACGAGTTGGGCAATTGCGACTCCGGCCTGCAGACAGTGTACAGAATCAAGACTGATAAATGTAACAGGCTCTGGGTATTGGACGTCGGCACTTATGGTTACGGTAAGGACTGAGTAAAATATATCAATTGATTTATTCACACTAGAAGGAACTTTGAAGTTTATGTATCACTGACTAAAATGAATTTACTCCTGCCACTTTCGTAGTAGCAATTTTACTTCTAAATTATTATAATTATGTCAACATGGTATTTATAATTATGTGATAATATTTTTTAATAATTGGAAAATTCATCATCATCATCACCAGCCTTTAAGTATCCCCACTAACTGCTGGAGGGTAGTACCCTTCCCTATGGATCAAATAAGAGTCAATGGTTTAAAGTGCCTTTCGAAGCACGGAGGAACTCGCGATAATAAGAAAGAGAAAATAATATAGTCCAAATAGGTAGTTACTTAGGTATTGCAAATACAGATATTATAATTAATTTAAAGTAATGTGCACAATATATTTTTCTTTTCAGATAACGTAACCAATCTCTGCCCGTATGCGCTCAACGTTTATGACCTAAACACCGATCAACGTATCCGTAGATATGTGTTCCCGCCCCAAGACATTTTGCCTTCAACCTTCATTGCCAATATTGCCATCGACATGAGAGCCAGCTGTGAAGACACCTTCGCCTACTTTTCCGACGAATTAGGATACGGCCTCATCGCTTATTCTTGGGAACAGAATAGGTCCTGGAGATTCAGCCACAGCTACTTCATGCCTGACCCTCTTGTTGGTGACTTCAACATTGCTGGACTTAACTTCCAATGGGGGGCAGAAGGAATCTTTGGTATCACCTTGTCTCCAATTGGGCCAGATGGTTATAGAACTTTATATTTCAGTCCGTTATCTAGCCACACAGAGTTCTCAGTATCTACGAGAATTTTGAGAGACGAATCTAACGTGAAGGGACCTTTCAAAAACTTCAAAGTAGTCGGCGTGCGTGGTTCTGACAGTCACACGACAGCTAAAGTAATGGACGACAGGGGTGTGCAGTTATTCAATTTGATAGATCAAAATGCTATCGGATGTTGGAATAGTGCACTGCCACACAAACCGCAAAATATAGCAATTGCAGACAAAGACGATGTAGGCCTCGTGTTCCCTAGTGATGTTAAAATCGACGACGATAGAAACGTATGGGTGATGTCTGATAGAATGCCCGTATTCCTCGAATCAGAGTTGGACTACAGCGATGTAAACTTTAGAATTTATGCCGCGCGTTTAGACAGTCTGCTTCAGGGGACAGTTTGCGAACCACCTAAATTTGTAAGTAACCGATTTCTTCCATCGCCAAAGACGATTAGTTACAAGCAACCCGCACCGACATATACTTACCAACCTAGAATTCCAACTATGACCATGCCGCCTGTCTTGACTCGAACCAAGATGATTCCTGCTTTTCCACAAATCCCTAATAAGGGAACCAGTTACGTAAATATCGATTTCCCGAAAAGCCCTGCAGTTCAGTTCGTAACTGATCGTTGGTATGATAACTATAACCACTAAGCAAATTTGTACAATACAAAAAAAACTCACAATGACAATCAATCCTTTTTCTGATTTATTGTGTTATTTATTTGTATGTCTACTTTTATAAATGTTGCGTGTGTGTAATTTTTGTGCGTGTTTATTGATGCATACATAGCTGGCTTGTTATTTTAATTAATTAACTAATTTAAAATAAGTTGGTACTATCATTATTGAAGGTTATTCAATAATTATTTAGTACCACAAATATAATATACGTTTTGTTAAGAATACCTATATTGAATTCTTTGCAAAAAATTTACATACCTATGAATATAGTAAGGACTTCATTTGTTGAATATCTGCAGGTGCTTATTAAAATAATTCCTCTAGGGTAAAATTTGTTTGTAATTTATTTAGTTTTTGTTGTGATTCGTGTGCTTGATTAGATGCTTATGAATATTTTGAGCGTGGGAGAACTCCATTACTTAAATTAATCGTTTTTCTTAGTATTATTTAGAAACAAGAAGACATTGCAGTAGATAGTAGAAAACTTTACATTTAGTGGTATCCTGCCGTGCTGTTGACTGAACCATACAACTTGACAGTCATCTTAAATCAATAGATGCAACACAGAACAATAAAATATGTTTTACTTATTCTGTGAGTTACAATACGTGTAATGAATGTCATTGTGTAAAGAAAAATGAAAAATATTTGACTTCGGGGTTGCTGTTATTACTGTCAATTCGTATAAAGACATTATAATAAAGGGAAAAAAAATAATTTTCAAAGAACGTATACTCCCATGTGTTAAACCTTCCATAACCAACTCAACAGAAAATAATAATTTAGGCGTATTGGTCACTATTGATATTTGGTACCTAATATTTACCAAAATCTTTTTAGTGGTTACTCTGAACATAAGTATCTTTATGGTCGAGTTGAATACGATTGAAATGCTACCTAGCCAAATAAAATAGATTAAAATGTGCTGTTAATTCTAAGCTGCTTACACGACTGTAATGTATTCAAACACAATAATGTTTACAGAATAAAAAAATACTGAAAAGATCTGTTTTTATTTATCCACCTGACGTAACAGAAACTGAATACGAATATTGTTGTTAGAAAAAGTTCGAAAAAATATAGTCAAGACTATATTTTTTGTTTATATATCGCGTCCTCTGCGATCCGGGTCTGGCTGAGATATTTTTTCTGACATTTATATAATGTTGAAATTAAAATGGCAATAGGCGCGCCACCTATTACATGGGACCTGACATATTTGGCGAAACGTGGGTGCTAGCTTACCTCTGCCTACCCCTTCGGGGATATAGGCGTGATTTATGTATGTATGTATGTATGTATAAAATTAAAATCAAAATAAGTAGTCACCATTCGTATGTTAAATTGGATACTCGTGTACCAAGGTTCCAGGGGGGTACATGCGCAAACAAATGTCTCTTTATTGTTCAGTTATTACAGCCATTATACAAATTTCCAATTGTTATGTTCAATTGTGTGTGTACGTTTCTATTTCCGTATGCTTGTACATACAACACAAATTGTTTGTGATATTACAGTACATACTTGCATACATAAATCACGAAGAGGTGGGCAGAGGTGAATTAACACCCACCTTTCGCCAATTAAGTCAGGTCCCAAGTAAGTTGGCGGCCTATTGCCATCTATCGGGCACGGACATCACAGGACATTGCTAGGTGGCATAAGAGGAATGCTGCTGCGTTGTCCATTTCTCATTGTTGGTCCTTAGTCGCCTTGTACGACACGACACCCACGAGAGACAACGGCACTTCAAACTAGCAAAACTGTCAAATTTGGCATACCACAAAGTCAATTGCGAAAATTTGACATTTTTGGTAGCTGTTGACTGTACCTACAGTCAAATAAACAATGGAATGCAATAACAACATAAAAATATGTAGAAATTAAGCTAATCGTATAATCCGCACCTGAAACTGAAATCTTTCCTTACAATTACGTACTTCTTATCAATATACTAAAAACTTATTTCCTTTGTCGTTGATGAAAACTGAAGTGAGTGCTTATCTCAGTGTTATAATGCACGGTTTAGCCTACTATTGACATAAATCTTATGAATATCTTATTATTATATTACACTTTCAAGTGAATGTTGACGTTTTATTCTACTTGTGTCGGTGTAAATTTTATCTAAGCATGTATTAGTGGAACATTTAGTACCCACTTTCAGTTTCATCAAAGCGGTAAATGACTATTCATAAATTATTATTGCAGTCTAAACAAACATATTTAACTCAATACCTATCAATCAAAAGTCCACATCTATTATATTATTGCATTAGTGCGTACGGCTTTTGTTCAAAACAAACCTATCGCCGAGGATACAATATTCCGAATATTCCAGTTACCATTTAATCCATAAATATTAGCAAATACATGACTTCGCTCACAACCAATAGTGGTATACCTACGGTTGAAACTTATTTAACAAAAATACCCGTCGTGCAGTGGTAATAAAGCTGTTACGCGACTATCAGAAGTTATTACCTACTTCACGTATGCCACTGAATGTGTCAAAGTCAGTCTGAACTTGGAGCATAATGAACGTTGTGAAAAATGTGCACGAAGAAAAATATAATCCTTTCGACCATCGTAAGGTCGAGAAGCCTAATTCGTAAGTAGCTACTCGGCTAGTGGATGTTATCCAAACCGTTCAGAACGTAGACTATAATCCATAACAGCGAGAGAGAAAAAGTAAAGTATTTAGACGTGCCTTTTTAAAAATATAATATAAATAAATTTATATAAACAATTTGTAACACCTATTTTTTCAAAGACCACTTAATTTTCTGAGATAGATGTACGTCTTTCTTATTTTTAAATGCTTTTCGTGGGTAAAGAAATATTTATTTCAAAATTATTTACATTTTTCTCTCTTTATTATGGCTAAAGTAAAAACATAGTTTTATCGATATTATTATGATAGTTTGACCATTTTGTTATTTTTATACATGTTTGCCAAAATACCGTTGACTTAGAAAATATTATTGTTTGTTCAGCTTTTTCTGAGATGTTACGAAATGTCCGTGGATGGCGGTAGAATAAACATTTAAACTTCCTAAAGTCGTGCGAGTCTCATATAAATGAAATTCCAAGTTAGTTGATAATGTTTTCTCAATTATTCAGTGGAATAGATTCTTGGAAGAAACAATTTTAGTAATCAAAAAGTGTACTTCATTCGGAGTCCGTTACGTAAACGAGTGACGAATATTTGATAATTATTTTAAGTTACTACCAATATTAATGGGTGATGGATGAAAAAATGCATTTTCTTTCATTTTGATGTTGACATCCATTAAGCCACAATGTGTTCAGTCAACGGCCCGTCAGGTCACCCTAACATTTAAATGTTTCCCAAGTGATTTTGTTCATTACTTCAAATGAGTTAAGGTTGAAAATCGACTGAACTACGTGCTGTCTTCACTATACGTAATATTTGTGTATTTACGTATACGTAATTATTCTCATATTTTATTTTTCTTGCAATACACAAACACACTAATTGATATTATTTTAGTATGGAGTTGTTTAAACCTCCTTCCTATTAGGAAGTCATGTGCCCCAGCATTAATATCAAAGGGCTGGGTGATGATGATTATGAATAATAAATAACACACTAAGGTCAGAGCTAACAAAATTATGTCATTGCTTTATAAATTTTTTTTTTCAGGGATTTGAGATCGACAGCCAATTTAATAAAAGCATCGTTAGGATCAGGGTTGCTGGCAGGCCCTTTAGCATTCTCACAATCAGGATGGTGTGTTGGCATTGTGGGCACCATCATAATAGGATTTATATGCGGCCACTGCATCCATATATTGGTTAGTAACATTTATTATAATTACTAAAGTGATAGCGCGGCGGCTTAGCGCACTTGGCCTTCGAATGGGTAAATTAAGCAGTGTTCGACAAGGCCGGTCATTGGGTGGCTGATCTATATATTATGTAATATACTATCTCGAGGTCCTCCATGTTTCGGAAGGCACGTTAAGCTGTTGGTCCCGACTGTATCAGCAGTCGTTAATACCCACCAATCCGCACTGGGTAAGCTTGTTGGATTGAGGCCCATTGTCCGTATATTCTTCCATCCATAGGGAAGATCTGTGCAACAGCGGAGGAGGCATTAAAGGGCTGATGATGACTGTACAATCAACAGCGTAATATCTGCGGAATTTCGCTTCTTTTCCCGAAAGGCTTCCACCTTATTGAGCAAAACAGTCGTGTCATTTTCCCCTAATTTCAATTATTTTTTATTAATTAATTAATTTTAATTGCCTATTTATTATAAAATTTGCATTTTGTGTTACCTGGCGCAATATTATTGTTTCTACTCATACTGAAACAAAAGGAAAAGTCAATGACTAAACCATAAATGCTTCGAATTGGGGAAGCAAGCAAATTCGTGACTTGATTAAAATTTGATTGTTGTGAACTAATTTTTCATTTGGCAATCATTATTAGTAGGTACTAATTTGAAAACCGTGACTCTAGTTAAATCTTTGTTGCGGTTAGTATATTGTTGGCATATTATTTCGGTGGTTAGTATTACATAGTACATAATATGCATTCTTCTCCCTGCCCTGTTCCCAGTCTATCTGGGGTTGGCGCAGTATGTTTCCTCTTCCATTCATATTGGTCAGACGTCATCGAGCCATCCACTCGCTTTTGATTCATATCATCCATCACATCGTAAAAGTGCTAGTGATGAATGAATGTATAGAAAAGAGACGGAACGGACCATGTCGAGAGACCAATGAACGGACACATGCACAGCACGTCTATTTATCCCCGAAAGGGTAGGCAGAGGTGAATTATCATCCGCGTTTCGCCAATTATGTTTTTTTATGCAAGGCTGGGAAGCTTTAAGCCTTTATCTTACCTGGTTGTAAGTGACGATAACGATTAGAAGGGCCGAAGATGGAATCGCGCTTCACCTGGAACCCATAACCACAGAGAGGCTGGCTATCTTATCACAAATTGACATAACACAATAATGCTGTTAACATTATTTATATGGTGACCCATTTTGATAAGATGGTGGTAGCTAGCCAGGCGGACTCGAAAAAAGTCCTATCACCAAACAAACCGAGTGAAAATTTGTATTTCCCTGGGGATCAGACCTCTGGATCTTAAATAACTAAACCACGGAGGGGGTTAAGTGTTAGGTGTAAAGTGTTTGGTCAAATATCACCGAGCGACCCACTGAATTAAAAATAGTTTATCCATTACACCGGAATGGTGATAGTGATGAATGAATGTATAGAGAGCCGATGGAAAGGCCCATGTCGATAGACTGGTGAACGGACCATACTATTCATGGTTTTGACTTAGGTTTTACAGCTTTCATGACGTCAACCTTAGGCAATAGGTTTAATTACATAAGCCCTAACATTTCAGTGGAACCGGTGGTCCTAGGGAACAGGGTAGAAAAATGATGATGATGATCCGTATTATCCATGATTGATACGTAATAATAATTTAACTTTCTGAGTTCCACCAATTCCAAATCATCTTTTATGCATGATTCCATGTAACTGATATTGAACCATTCAATTAACCGTGCCATTGCACGCACGCGATTGGTTGTGTAAGCGGATACGGGCAACTTTTTTGTTGTACATTGCCATAGACATACTCCACCAGCTCCAAGTATTTTGGGAACAGGGTAGGAAGGAGAAGATAGTCAATGCCTCATTTAGCAAATACTCTTTAAATTAAAATATAAATTTAAAAATACGCAGAAATATTGTGTGTTCTAGATGTATGTGCCTGTTTCACAATCGACAAGTAAGTTCTGAGCAGCTTACTTGGCATATCATTTGACAGTTGTAATATAAGTGAATTGAACTGGCAAGTAAGCTACTCAGAACTTGCTTGTCGATTGTGAAACAGGCCCTAAGACCTACTGTTGCAGGAGTGCAATTTTGAGTTGTATATCTTTTGTAATAAGGGTTAAAGTATGAAATTGCCGATGTTCCCTCATTATTTAGTAGTAGTATATTCCTTTAAAACAATAGTTATGACATTTCAAGGACTTATATTTATTTATAAAATTTTATCCCATTTTTATTTCTTTCACTACCAATAAATCTTCAAAAACAGCTCGTCCTAAGTACCACTTAGTACCACTAACACGGACACCAGTCCGTCTCCGTTATAAAAAAATTCTCTAGGTATCCTAAGTATACTATAGCTTAATGTTGTCTAAATATACCCACAAACTTATATAAAATTTAGACTTGTGGATCCTTAAAAAATCGTAAATATATTTGTATGGAAAAATGAATTTTTGCTAAATTCTCCATACAAAACGGGAATTTGATACTTAAATCCCTATTATTAAATAAGCGAAATATGGTTATACTATTAAATATATCACTATAAATATCCTCACATCCATCTATCTTTTCAGGGGTCTTTCTCTACTTTGACATCCATTAAACATGCATGTCCATAACTTTTTTAGTCACTTTCATTTCATCCAGTCTCATAACATGTCCATACCAAGCTTAAAGGCTTCTTTCAACTTTTCTGTCGCTGATGCCATGTCACTCCGCACTCAATATTATCCATCCCCTATATCGAAAATAGAAAATTTTCTATTAAATGATTGATTGACTTTAATTGATTTCCGATTTTTTATTTTTCCAAAGCTTTTTCTTGTCTTTCGGAAAAAAATATCAAGCATTCCTTGATTTTTGCCTGTCTTTATTTTTTGTCTTTAATTTTAATATAATAAAATCAAAATTTGTGTAAAATTTTAGAATAGGTTAGTTATTTAGCTACCGTATTGATACTTTAAAAGACTGGTGTTCTACATTCCAATGTCAAATTCTATTCTGCCCTTCTCTTCTTAGATTCTATTCTCTTTATATAAATATAACATATACTCTATTAATTTCTCAGGTCAAAACATCAAGGGGATGCTGTGTTCTCGAAAAGAAACCGTCCTTAGGGTACGCAGAAACGTGTAAATCTGCCTTTAACAATGGACCGAAGTACGTTAGACCATTCGCGAACGTGGCAAGGTAATAATTATCATTTTTATTTTATAATCTTAGGATAGCATACAGCGTTATTTAATACATAACTGACAAGTATATAGACATTAAGCTACCACACTTAAAATTCAACGTGAAATGCTTTAGAGAATAAAATTAACACAAAATGTAAACAAAACTTTAAATGTAAACTTAAAATTGACCGATTTCAACTAAAAACTTCTGCAAGATGTCTGCAATGTGTGTGATACCATCGTAGAACAAATCCATTTATTATACCTACCCCAGCAAGTGTGATGAACTATCATCATAAAATTACATAATCTCAAGTCACAAGAATAATTATATTATTTTTACTGTCTCTTTTCAGTGTCTTCGCGGAGTTTGCCCTTTTATCTACCTACGTTGGTGTGTGTTGCATATACACTATACTCATATCAGATTCCGTAAAACAGGTTAGTAAAAAGACCTATTATTTAAGTGGATTTTGAACTGTTTGAAATCAATTATCATTATTTGATTATCATTTAAACATAAATAATTATATGAAATATTATTACAAAATGAAATGTTATAGAAAATTTACTATAATGGATATTTCTCCAAAATGTATTGTAATCTTGCTTATTTCCTAATAATTTATGTTTTTTCGTGTTAACATTTCAGTTGGTCGATCGTTACTTCCCTTCCACAATCCTGCCTGTGGAATACTACTGCCTCATGTTTTTGGTTCCACTGTGTGTTTTATGCCAAATAAAATATCTTAAGTGGCTCGCTGTTTTCTCTCTAATCGCCAATGTCTTACTGGTCGCTACATATGTGATATGTCTGTACTATATATTTGGTGACACAATAACATTTACTGATAAGAATGCTGTTGGCAATCCTGCAAGATACCCTGCTTTTATTTCGTGAGTATTTTTGGAAAGACCAAAAATATTTTCAGACTATTGTTAGATGTTCATCTTAGAATTTTCTTCATTATCATCATTGTCATCTAACCGTCCATCCATTTATTAAACACGGTTCAATGTTGGTCGATCTTCAATCACTGCATGCTTACCCATATAACTACCGATGTGGCCAAAGAGAAAGCATAAACATCAATTAGAACTGGTGGGTAACAATCACTATCATACCAACAACAATACAACAAAAGGTTCCAAAATATGTAAACATATTTTATTGGGTTTATAAACAAATATTAACTATGTGTAATTTAATACTAATTTAATTCAATTCAATTAATTGAAACTAGCCAATTAATTGAATTCACAAATTAATTCAATATAATAAAATTATAATTAAATTTCTGTATTCGATTTAACAGTGTGTCAACTTTATTTTCAGAACCGTAATATTTGCAATGGAGGGCATTGGTGTGGTTATGCCAGTTGAGAACGCCATGAAGAAACCGAAGAATTTCCTCGGTGTTCCCAGTGTCCTGTTTGTAGCGATGTCTGTTATCGTATTCTTGTACAGCACCTTGGGATTGTTCGGATACTTTAGATATGGCGATGTGCTACGAGGCTCAATCACTTTAAATTTGCCCATTGATGATTGGTATGTAATGTTGTTTTGTTACCCGCTCCAATTAGTAGGGCCTCGGTTCTCTTTGGCAGCGAGACAGGGAATCTATCTGCCATAAAGAACCAAGGCCTTGCCATCGAGAGAGGGAGATGCCTGCCATCGAGAAACCCTTCCAACGAGTGCTTGAATGCAAGGCTCATTCCTCCAACCTTGAAAAGGTTCCCCAAAAAAAAGGTGAACTGTTAAATCGTTATGTTGTATCATTTAAAAGTATTACTTATTTCCTTACGATTCCTTTCTAAATTATTGAAATTGAAATATTTTTAATCACAATATTGTTTTAAATAATGATGCACAATTTACTGAGCACCTTCCACCACACTTACACCTTACACTAATGATTTGGACTATCCGCAGTCTTTTCGACTCTGGAAAATGTAGTATGATAAAATAAATATAAATAACATTAACACAAGCATTAATAATTCTAGTTTCATTTCAGGCCAGCAATATTCGCGAAAATATTCATAGCACTGAGCATTTTCTTCACTTACCCACTACAATTCTATGTAGTAATTGATATATTTACGAAGTATACTGAACATCGCATCAATGAGAAATTCCAACTGCCTGTACAAATAAGTGCCAGAATCATTGGCGTCTGTTGCTGTGGTAAGTTCTGTTAAAGCCCCTGGTTATCAAAAACGCAAGCATTGGTTTGAATTATAATAAGATACAAAAATGTTTCTTCATTCATTGAGTTTAGTAAACTAAGACAGTACAAAATGATTAATGAAAATTTTCATTAATCCTTTTTAGCTTTCTTGGTATTTTTGAATGTCTTATTCTGGCATTTTGTATCATTAGGTAACTCAGTATTTACGTCTGTTCCGTTTATCAAGCTTAACACTAACAATCCAATATTTTTGGTTTTATTTTGGTTGTATAATTTATTAACCTTCAAATTTAACATTATTTCTCATTCAATTTTTATAGCTGTTTCACCTAAACTTTCAGGCTGTTATAAAGAAAAAGAGTTCAGAAAAATAACAAAAAATTAAGTTCTGATACAGTAAATGAACTCACGGCTGCCTACACCTTCAACTAGGACCTTTCCCTGACCTTTTTTCATTGTAATAATTTTTCTAAAAATTAAAAGTATAATGTTTAATTAAAAAACAAATAATAACTTTCATGTATAAAATAACATATTTTGTCTGACTAATTTTATATCAGTAAATTTCTGACTTTCTTTGGTAAACATGAACAGTCAAAACATTGCGAATTATATTGTGCTTACAAAATGTCCATCACTTATTGTTGCACAGTAAATTAGTTGCAGTAGCAAACTAATGAATAGCTATATTCATAGCGAATTCTGAAACTAAATGAAGCTAACACATTGTTAGTAAATTATTAGCATAATCGCTTTACGGACATGACTCAAGAAACATCACAACAACATTTATAGAGATCAATATTTGTTTTATGTGCCGTGATGACGGCAGAACAGAATACAATTGTCACCACCATCTCTCCTGTAGGAGTTGTATATGGCGACTCAGTGTAAAGACAGCGATGAGTAATGGGCAGCAGCATTTCTCTTATACAACCTAGCAATATTCTGCGATTTATGTGCCCTAAAGATGGCAATAGGCTCGCCTCCTATTACATGGCTCCTAACGTAATTGGCGAAAAGTGGGTATTAATTCACCTCTACTGCCTACTACTACTGATATAGGCGTGATATATGAATGTATGTTTTATATTTTAGGTTTTCAACAAAATCACAAAATTTATTTATTGAGATCATTATGTTTTATTATTTTAGGCTTATTTTGGTGTAACAATATCAAATCTCTGTAACATAAGATCTTAATGACAGCCCGTTTCTTTTTTACAGTTGCCATTGGCGTCGCTTTACCTTTACTAGAACAGATTATCAACATAGTTGGAGCCTTCTTCTATTCTACATTAGGGCTGATTATCCCTTGCGTTATCGAAACAATATTCCGATGGAATGATCTTGGAAAATTCAAGTGGGTCCTCTGGAAAAATATTCTAATCGGCTTGTTTGGATTGGGCAGTTTAATATCTGGATGCACTGTGACCATAATGGATATAATTGAAATTCAAAATAGGAAAATCGCCTAGAATATTAAATGTAATTAGTAATGTTTAAAACAGAATGCGTGCGATATAATTTAATAATAAATATAATAATAATAATTTTATATTTAAACTTCTTTTAAGAATTAAAACAAAATACTGAGAACAATACAATTTTTGTGAATAAAGTAATTTATCTTGCACCTAATTTAAAAATAATTCACTATAGCTAGACTGTGATTTTGAGATTAGAGGAATTTGTTAGTAAGATTTTATTTATTATACTATAGATAATTTTAGTATGAAATGTATAAATTAAAAAGTAAAATAATTAATAAATGTACTGCTTAATGAACTATTGTAATTATTTATTGAATAATTAATATTAGAATGACTTGAGTTGAAGTTTTCATTTAACCTTGAAACCCTTTAAAATAGCGTCTATAATTGCTACTTAAATTAATAATTTAGCAATCTACACAAAGCAACCAAGCTCATTCACTTATGCCATTATTATCATATCTGGGATCGGGGGAGTATGTTTCCTCTTCCAACCATATTGTTCATTCATATACCTTCCACCTCTCCGTAAGTATCACCTAATAAGTACTGTGATTTAGTGCCCGATAGGTAACAATGCGCTTGTCCCATATTTAATGGGACTTAGCATTAAAGGCGAAATGTAGGTGATCATAACTTTTACCTGCCCCTTTGGGGATAAATAAACGTGAATTATGAATGTAGGTATGTATGGTGGATATCCAAATATACTAAGGAACAGTATATTATTTGGATATCCACTCAATTAATAACTACTTTATTTATCGATAGGTTCCCATCGTCGTGATGTAGTACTACGATTATGATCCTCTATATTTGTACAGATAAGTGACTAATGTCAGAAAGGGTAAATAGTGAATAAGGAAATTATTTTATTGCTTAACATCTTTTATTCACCTAACTTCAGTAGATCGAACGATTTTAATAACACTAAAATTGTTAACATTCCAACCAAGGATTCACCGTGGAAGTGCCGGTTCCATAGTTTGGGAGAGAGGGAAGTCAGGATCTTAATAAGTGACTGCCGCACTCAGAGACGTCTTTAATGAGTATTTAATGTCAAAAATTTTCATTCAAATCTAGACCATTGACCCGGCAAGAATAGCGACTAGTTTTGAATTGCCATTTTGACAACTGACTGATTTGTATTTGTAAAACTAGCTAAACCGTCAAACGTTATCCTTATCAGCTAGGGATATAAAAATAGCCTATGACCTATTTATTCTCAGACCTACCAAATATACACAAAAAATTCATAAACATCGCTCAAGCCGTTTCGGAGGAGTCGAAAAGCAAACACTGTGACACGAGATTTTTATTATATTAGTTAGCGAACAAAGCTTTCTGAGGCATTGAACTACTGTTACTATGTTCTGAGCTTTGAGACTTAGAATTAATGATACTATTTCACACTCTGCGATGAGTAATGGGCTGCAGCGTTCTGCTGCGATTTACGTGCCCGTTAGATGGCATTAGGCTCACCAATAACCTAACATAGTTGGCGGAACGTTGTTGTTAAATACACTATTGCCTACCCCATTTTACGCTAAATATTTGTGTAGAATAGAAGAATTTATTGTGTAGGTTTTAATATTTAACTCACACTATATGTAGGTAGGACGTGAATCGACACAACATCCTTACAACTTTTGTTTGTATAATATTATCTAAACTTGAAAATTAACCTAGATAAGCGGATTAAAATGCTGTAACAGTGTAAAATAACAGCGATCATTTGAATAGAAGGATCACATTATCTTTAGCTGTTCGCAGTGTCAATGATGAGCTTGTCTTGACATACTTACCTAATGCGATTTATGGAATCTCCTCCACGTGTCTATAGAATATAACACTCAATTACTGATAAAATTCAAAATGCCTTCTACGGACAAAAGAAATGAAAGCGACTACAACCCCTTTGAACATCGGCAAGTTCAGAAACCTAATTCGTAAGTCAACTTTATACTTTTTTGTTGGTTTTAGTAGGCAGTGGAATGAAACTACAATGTATTGTGTTGATAAAAAATCTCATCACAAAGTATGGCAACTGGTTAGGTATTTTAGTTTAGTATAGAAACTCGGCTATTAATGTTATTACTATATTATTAATATATTCTTCATCACTTAAACAAGTGATGAAGATACAGAGTTTTTTATTAAGTGTCATCGCCATCAACATCACCAGCGAACTTTGCTTTGTCTACTAAATCAGAGACTATTAGATATTTTCCTTACAAAATCAGAGACGTAGCTCCTCCTGAATTAAATTAAACTATAATAATATTGTGTATGTACGAGGGCGGGTCAATAAGTTCGTGACTTTTGGAAAAAAAGACAGATTTTTTGATAAATAAATCATTTTATTTTTCGACGTGGTCTCCCTTGAGGTCTATACACTTTGTCCAACGCTTCTCCAATTTTTTTATTCCTTCCAAAAAATATGATTTGTCGAGGTTCAAAAAATTCAAAAATTCACGGACTTATTGATCCGCTCTCGTATTTCAAAAATGGAATATAGTGTGTCTAACCACAAATTTCTTTGTGATATTTTTTTTAACATTTACAATAATGTTCAAATAAAAATCACAATAATAATATAAGATTGGCAATTAACTTGAAATTTCAAACAAAAGCATCTGGTTACAATAATTAACTAACTAACTGTTTTTTTGTCTATTTCAATTGTTTCAGAGACATCAGATCACTGGCTAATCTAATTAAATCCTCGCTAGGTTCCGGTATTCTGGCTATACCGTTGGCATTTTCAAATGCTGGTTGGGCTGTAGGCGTCGTGGGCACCGTCGTAATAAGCTTCGTGTGTGGACATTGTGTGCATATATTTGTGAGTATATTCAATATAACTTTAATGCAGCACGGTATATCCACGGAAAACACCTTAACTTTACTATAAGCCAAGGGGTCCCGGGTTCAAGTCCTGGTAAGGACAATTATATTTGTGCATACATACATAAATCGCGCCTATATCCCCGAAAGGGTAAGCAGAGATGAAACGTTTCGCCAATTATGTGTTAGGTCACATGTAATAGGAGGCCATTTATCGGGCTCGAAAGTCGCAGTACATTGCTAGGTTGTATAGAGGGACGGTGCCCATTTCTCATCACTGTTTTTACCCTTAGTCGCCTTGTACGACACCTGCGGATGAGCCGCAGGTGTCGTACAAGGCGACTTGGGGGTGTTGACAATTGTATTCTGCTCCGCTGTCACCACACTGCATAACGCCAATTAGTAATAACGCCTAGTTACCATTGGCATATTTATTAACCTGCATTCCAACCATTGACATTTTTCAGGTGCAAACTTCGCGTGGATGTTGTGTGCTCGAAAAAAAGCCTTTACTTGGCTACGCTGAAACGTGTAAGGCGGCCTTTGAAAATGGCCCAAAATCGACAAGACGTTTTGCTACAGCCGCAAGGTACCTTAAACATTTGACATCATAACTAAAAACTTATCCCACTAGTAAGTATACTGCGTCATTAGTAAGTAGCCAAATATTCTGTCGCGCTTACGAAAAACGCATTATGTAAGATTTTTAGCGAAATTGAGTTATATACATATTTGAAATCAGAAAAACAAGCTCTATAACTTTTCCATAGAGACCATTACAATATACTGAATATTCAAATTTTTACATCGATAACTAGCTCAGCTCCGGTCATACAAATGTACTCAGAAAAAACAGTTTAAACGTGTTTTTCTCGGAAGTTGTAAAATGGTAGATAATGCGTTTTTCGTAAGCGCGGCAGAATTATTTGACGGCTGTTTTCGTTGAAGCATCCAATCTCTGTCCGAGTTTTCTAGACCAATAATTATTTGACGAATTCGGATCGGATGTAGTGCGTAAGCGCTCTAAGGGTAAAGTCAGTGATGAGTAATGGGCAGCAGCATTTCTCTTATACCACCTAGCAATATAAATAACTGCGATTTATGTGCCCGATATATGGCAATAGGCTCACCACATATTACATGGGACCGAACATAATTGGCGAAAAGTGGGTGTGAATTCACCTATGCCTACCCCTTTGGGGATATAGGCGTGATTTATGTATGTATGTATGTTTTGGTCGGAAGATGGAGGTCAGAACGTTGACTATCCAAAGCTAAGGGATTTTGGGTTCATAGGAACATGTTTGTGAAGAACACATACGATTTGTTGACGAGGCGATTTGTTTGTTTGTGCAGTGTATTAGAAATGTTTGTAATGTGTATATTGTTTTTACAAACTGAAATCTATCGAATTGACAAATTAAAAATGATTGGATGATTGCGTTCCGGTATCTTATTGACAGGTTAAATTCACAGTTTGCGGTACACTGGGTAAATTAATGTTACAAACAAATGTGTTACAATCGCATTTAAATTGTACAGTTCTTTGTTTAATACAACTTAAAAAGTCATAAATTTATAGATACAAATAAATAAGCAATCGTAGATATTTGCTATATTCTGTTTCAGTAACCAGAACTGTGTTAAAAGCAAACAATATTGAAACGCTCTGACATACGGTTGTCACGTAAACATCAACAGAATCATGTGCTGTCGACTGTACTCTCCCAAGAGGTAGGCAGAGGTGAATTAAACACCCACTTTTCGCCAATTAAGTCAGGTCCCATGTAATAGGTGGCGAGCCTATTGCCATCTATCGGGCACATAAATTCGCAGCCCATTGCTCATCGCTGTCATTTTACTTCTTTTCAGTGTTTTCGCTGAATTTTCGCTCTTCTTCACCTACATTGGTGTGTGCTGTATCTTCACGGTGCTTATAGCCGATTCAGTGAAACAGGTGAGATATATATATATATATATATATATATATATATATATATATATATATATATATATACAAATGTACTAAGTAAAAAATATATATATATATATAATCACGTAAATAATAAAGCATAAAACCCGCCTAATTATCCCCCCAGGGTATAGAAAGAGGAATATTCCACTTCGCAAACTATGTAAAGTCCTTTGAAATAGGGGGCAAGCCTGCCTATTATCACCATCGCAAACGCAAATCTAAAAATTATATTGCTAATGGTATAACAAAAAGGCAAAAAGGCTGCTGCCCATTTCTTATTTTAATTACATACATGAATACATTACAAACATATAACAAAGTAATTTTTTTTTTATGAAGATTTCTTAAATAAGTCGCATAAAAAATTCGAAGGTAACGGCTAAATATAATCAAGATTAACCCTGTTCACTGACTAACTGATAAAGATGTTAGGATGTAAGGTATGCAAAATGTAACTAACTAACTCCCGAACAAACATAAAAAATCTCAGAGATTATTACTTACCTTCTTTATTTAATCCTCACTCAACTTTAGTGGCTAATAGAAGATAGCAGTCTTTGCACTGATATCAAGTGATGGCCTTGGTAATATAGTTAAAATTTGAGAGCGCCTCCTTAGTTTGAAACGGCAAATGATCGTTATTATTCATTTGCCGCAAGTTTTAAAATCAAACCTTGCAACAAATGCTTATTAAATTTGTATAACGTAAAATACTGTTATTCCAAAAATATTTGTCTTAAAGGCAAATTGACAAAATTAAATTAAAAACGATGGCAGTAGGTTCGCCTGCTGGTACATTAGATCTTACAATTTTGGCGTAATGTGGGTGGGTTAGTACACTTCTAACTACCCCTACGATGACAAATAGACATGATTTATGAATGTCTAAGAATTTCAATATTAATCGTTGTTGTCACATAATACAGTAAAAATCAAAGAAATAATAATTATATAATGTTTTCTTATATTTGCACGAGCACTACACATTTGAAATAAAACAACTTTTACGCATAAGACTCGCGTATAATTTGGTGTTTGGCATATTAATTATTTAACCCGACGTTTCGATCACTTTACAGTGGTTATTTCGGGTAAAATAATTAATATGCCAAACAACAAGTTATAAGCGAGTCTTATCCGTAAAAGTTGTTTTAAATAATAATTATGTTTTGATTTTTATTTATCAGCGGTATGTTGATAAATGAAAATCAAAAAGCATCAGGATATTTTTTTCCAAATTTTCCTGACTTTATTTATTTGTAGTATGAACTAAGCGCAATAATTTGATAATATAATTATTTTCAGCTATTCGACGCATATTTTCCGGTTGCAAAATTGTCCGTGGAGTATTACTGCCTAATATTCTTAGTGCCAATTTGCCTGATGTGCCAAATCAGGCACTTAAAATATCTAGCGCCTTTCTCCCTTGCTGCCAACATTTTGCTGATAACAACATTTGGAATATGCCTCTATTATATATTTGGCGAAGAGATTACGTATACTGACAAAAGGGTCGTCGGTGAGTTGGCAAGATTTCCAGCTTTTCTTTCGTAAGTTGTGTGCTAATCAGCAAATCGGTATAATTTTAACTTCTTAAAGGGCAATGAATGCAATGTTTTTTCATTGGTTTAAATCACTAAAGTTCAAATTATGTGTAAAATGTAAGGTCATTATCACCAGCTCTTTGATGTCACCACTGCAGTACTGAAGTACAGGCCTTCCCAAAGTATGGAAAAATGTAGGGAAAATGGGCTATAACCGACTACGCTGGCCCAGTGTGGATTAGTGGGCAAAGTATAAGCACGGTAATACTATCTATAATTACCGTGGTATCAGGTTGTTTAGTATTAATGTCATCAAAGCTCATAAAATCAACTGACAAACTGCACACTTGGAAATTTTAAATTTGAAATTATTGAACATCTGTGATTTGATTTAAAACAACTTTTACGGATTTAACTCTAGTATATTTATGTGACTAGCATTGTTTTATATAAACAGACGTTTCGGTCACTTTACAGCGGCCGTCAGTCTCCTGTGACCACGGGTAAGGTGATCTAAACGTCGGGTTAAATAAAAACACAATAACCAAACACCCAAATTAGAAATAGTTGACTATAGAGGTAGAAGACATCATATGGTTTAACTCTTTTAGAACTATGATCTTCGCCATCGAAGGCATCGGAGTTGTGATGCCAGTTGAGAACGCAATGAAGAAACCTCAACATTTCCTCGGATGCCCGAGTGTGCTAGTCATAGCCATGACTCTTATAATGATACTGTACAGCGTTCTCGGATTGTTCGGATATTTCAAATACGGAGACGTATTGAGAGGCTCTATCACGCTCAATTTGCCTATGGACGACTGGTGAGTTACAAATAAACATTACGTGAATGTTGTTGAATGCAATTTTTAAACCTAAACCTGTCTTCTTTTCCCTGCCCTGTTTCCAGACTATCTGGGGTCTCAGTATGTTTCCTCTTCCATTCATATCGGTCAGACGTCATCAAGCCATTCACTCCCTTTTGATTCATTCCATCCATCACACCGTAAAGGTGCTGGTGATGAATGAATGTATAGAAAAGAGACGGAACGGACCATGTCGAGAGACCGATGAACGGAGAGAGTGATTTTTATCATGTTATAATTTATAATTCTCTGATTGCTATGATAACTGCATTAATCTAAAGACTTCTTTTTTTTTCTATTTCAGGCCAGCCATCTGCGCTAAATGCTTTATAGCACTGTCAATCCTGTTCACGTACCCCCTTCATTTTTTCGTAGTGATTGACATAATCACGAGGTACACAAAGCCTTACATTAGTGAAAAATATGAGAATCTCACGCAGATTTTCGCAAGAATTGGCATCGTGTGTTTTTGTGGTGAGTTCCTACACGCATTGGGAAAATTAAATCAGCTATATTTTTTCCAATCCAAAACAATATTTTTGCGATTTTTGCAAATAATAAAATATTCGAAATTTCTATAACCATATTAGGAGGTGAGCCATATTAGGTTGACTAGCTGTCAGCTGTGACTAGCTGTAAATCCTTTAAACCTAGATTTGGGTCGCAAGTCCCAAGCGCTACCACTGACCCTACTCTCTGCCACACTATTAAAGCACTTGACAAGTGACAAAATAACAACGGTACACTATGGACCCGGCACCCGCACCATGAAACGACGATGGAATTCTAAGAGTTTTCGTCTCTTAACTCTTACAGACTCATAAGGCTCATAGAAACGTCTCGCGTCACTATTCAAAAGCTTCAATGATCTAATCGAATCATTGAAGCTTTTCATGTCTGTGCCCATTTTTAATAGTTAATAACCATGATAAGAAATCGGAGTCTTCCATAATAATTATAATTCCATAAGAAATCTAAGAAGACATCATTTTATCATGATGTAAACTAGATTAAGATACAAATATAAAGTAACATAGAGTCTGACGTACGTGTTATGATGCTGCGCAGTTGCATACGCTGAGATCTTGGAAATTGATGTTATTTATTATTTGGGTTAGGTTGTTGTATATTTACTTCGACACTAAAATAGCAAAACGATATATCACTGAAAATATTATGGCTTTATGGTAAATTAAAGCTTTGTCACTGAAACAAAATATTCTGAATTAATTTACATTCATTTAAAAATCTAATAATAGTTCACGTTTCTCTGTCTGACATAAATGCAATGAGTAAAATAGGTACCTATATATACTTTTATCTAACAATACATTTAGAATTCTTAGATTTTTACTTTATGAAACTACACAAACCTAGTTAAACCATAAAATTTACTAAAAAATCCAGTAAAGTTAAAATTGATTGTAAATACTTACGATATGTATTTGGAGTTCTGTTGTTTGTACAATGCACTTTGATGCATTGTCTCAATTATATTTTTGTACAATGGAGTGGCAAATATTACTATACAAGCTCTGGTGCTTATGTCATAAATAATGAAGCTAACCTATATTCGAGCTGCGTGTCATTACTATTCAGAGTATTCTATTAAAAGACTGCACTACTTAATATTTCAGTTTTGTTATGAGTTAACATACTGCGCCGTGATATAAAGTCAATTCAAAACAGTCTCGCTGTGAATTAAGACTGTGACCCCGTTGTCGTTCGTCAGGCCAGTCTGCCAAGGACGTCCACCCGTGAGCAGAAGACAGTGAATACAAAAAGTAAATATACACACACGCGCCATACGCCAACGCCCGCGGCGGAAAGACACAATTCTCAACTATGCGACCGTGGACGGTGTAATACCTGTCTTCTAAAAGTGTAACACCGAATACCACGTCCCCGTAAGTTTACTAATACGAATCACATAACAACGAATGCACGCCACCACGAAATTGTTGTGAATGTTACTGTTTACCGACATGGGTTAGTAGGTTGGTTAGTTTAGGTTAGTATATGAACCAACGAACATCTTTTTCGTGATGGCTTGCATTCGTTGTTACGTGATTCGTATTAGTAAACTTACGGGGACGTGGTATTCGGTGTCACACTTTTCGAAGTCAGGTATCACACCCGACCATGGAGACGCAACGAACAAAATGATTTTCCCCGAAACGCTACGAGTGATAATTGACGTCAGTGTGCGACGCACTATGTCCGATGTTTAAAGTTTCAATGAAAAGTGCTCTGTTTTCGCGAATTCAACTATTCAGGTCATTACCGCTCTGTGCTTTGGTGTCTGCATATTTTTCTAAATACACATATAATGTATCTATGTAACTAAATAATTTTTTCACACTCACGCCTGACCATAAAGTGAATTTTTCCGGCCGCTACACGTACGGAAAATGTCACTTCCTGGTCAGGGCGTGACATAAAATTATTAAAATACCTCGGGCGCTAAAAAAATCCTTTGTTCTATCGCCCTTGGTATATAATCTCCTATTTTTCCCTATGGAGTTAGGCAGGGGTGTTTTAACACGAACGTTTCGCCAGCTGATTTCGGATCCCATCTAAGAGCTAATCAAGAGGGGTTAATGGAGTTATTTGTAATTATGTATTATTTTATTGCTTTGCGGCTAAGGGTTACGACAGCAATGAGTAATGGGCAGCAGCGTTCCTCTTATGCCACTTAACAATGTACTGCGATTTCGGTGCCCAATAAATGGAATAGGTTCGCCATATTACATGGGACCTTTTGTTTTATCGGGGTTAAAATGCCTTTAAAATGCCGTATGGTGACGGCAGAGTAGAATACAATTGTCACCACCCCAAATCTCTCCCGTGGGTGTCGTACAAGGCGACTAAGGATAAATCAGTGATGAGGAATGGGCAGCAGCGTTCCTCTTATACCATCTAGTTATGTATCTACTGCGACTTTTGTGCCCGATAAATGGCAATAGGCTCGCCACCTATTACATGGGACCTAACATAACTGGCGAAACGTGGGTGCTAGTTCACCTCTGCCTACCCCTTCGGGGATATAGGCGTGATTTATTTATGTATGTATGTAATATGCCTTTATGCACTTCCCACGGTCCCGGGACTTGGACCGTGGGGGTGTGTGGGACTCCCCGGCGTAAAGAACGCCGGGACTACACCACTAAAATATCCCCGGTTCTCCATCTTCAGCCGGCTACGCGGGGGGGGATGAGGGCGTCAGTATTACATGGGACCTAATTAAACCTAGTTAGCGAAACGTGGGCGTTACCTATCCCTTCAGGGATATAGGCGTAATTTATGGATGTATGTATGTTATTGTTGTGTGGGTAAAAACAGAGCACGAGACAACTATCATCACGGGCCGACACACGTGGGTGTCGGACGAGATTGTTTCAGCAAAAATTGTAGTTTGCTGGGAGAATTTTTGTTAAATGACTCTTATTGCCGCACTCAGAGACGTCAATTAACTTTAATGAGTATTTTATGTCAAAAATTTTCATTCAAATCTAGACCATAAACCCGGCAAGAATAGACTAGTTTTGAATTGTAATTTTTTGACGTTAAGTACTCATTAACGTTATTTGACATCTCTGAGTGCGACAGTTAATGTTAATATTTTGTATAGGGTCACTTATTGTAGAATATCATGTGGATCCTTTTCGCTTATCTACTGTCCAACTGTCAATTTCAAGAAGCCGACATCAAATTAATGAATGGTGACCTAGATTGTGCGATGATTATTACTGGACTAACGATTGGCTTACTGTGCTAATACGTGTAAAGACTCTAAACTTACAGTAGCCAAGACTCTAATATGGTTTTTGTTGTATGGACAAGGATCAGTTTTATATAGCACATAGTCGGCGTAATTGTGATGCTCAATTCGATGAAACACGGAATCGTCAAAATATGAATAATAATAGGCATAACTTTAAATACTTTTCATATGGATTATGCTGCGGTAACAGTACCAATCCCCAAAGAATAAGACATAAATTGCTATATTAACAGCAACACGTATTTTCTTTCCATTCTCCGTTATGATGCGTCGACAAAGTATCCGCATAGTGCTTTCTCATAATCATCTTTTACACAATCCTTCCATCGTGTCTTTGGCCTTCTTCTATATGTGTTTCCCGTGTAACGTCTAGCATAACACCACATTAGCAATTAGGTAAAACTGACAGAGAAACTAGAATTTAGATTTCAATGGGACGTAGTTAAACAATAAGGACCCGGCTATTTTTATTACTACCTATTTTAAAAATATGTCATATTTTTAGTAATAGAAAAGTTGAGTTTGGGTATTCGAAGTAAATAGATCTAAGAAAAAGGACGCTTCAAGTTCTGTCTCATTTGATCATTATGATTGATTTGCTGTTAAATAGTTGTGTGTGTAATATTGTGGCTCATTGAGACGAAAACTTAGCATTTCATAGATTCAACATGCCGGCACCTATCGGCTAATCTTAACAATAACAACATTACATGGAATTTCGTACTTGGGGGCCTACCGCCTAACTCAATTGCTAAAGCAAAAGCTATAGTTTATGACGTCATGCTGTCATTATGCACCAAATGTACCTTAACTATTAGCGATAGCTTTGAACGAATGATCACCGAATGATTTTGTATGAATTTAGCACAAAATCCGTGCCGCCTAAAAATTCAGGATAGCTGCTATAGCCGTAAGCAGTGCAATGCAATATAGCTATCATCAGCAATCGAGTTAGGCGGTAGGTCCCCATGGACGTAATATTGTTATTGTTAAGATGAAGACAAAAGAAGCAAATACTCGCACAACAGTGGAATTCTTTCAAACAGTGCAAAATGTTTTCAGGTGGCATCGGCATCGCTTTACCTATGCTGGAACAAATCATCAACTTCGTCGGTGCGCTGTTCTACTCCATACTGGGCCTTATTATACCGGGCATCGTAGAGACCATATTCCGATGGGACAACTTAGGGAAATTCAAATGGATCTTATGGAAGAACGTTCTTATCGTCCTCTTCGGTTTGCTTAGCTTAGTTTCTGGTTGTGCTGTTACTATAGCCGATATCGTTAGCATACTGAATAGAAAAACTGAATAGTGCTCAGTTGGCTGAAAGACTTTGTTTACATGTGTAAATGTCAGTCAGGTGTTAGTTATTTTAATAAGGAAGAAATTTTAGTCAAACCCGTCAATTATTAGCCAACAAAATTTAATGGCACTCGCCATTGAAAATTGAAAATATCTTCGGCGAAAAATATGCGACCTGAGGCTTTCTTTTTTATCGCCAGAAGATCACAGTTTTATGGCCCTGACTAAGAAGTGGGATTTTCCGTACGCCCTTTTATGGTTAGGTGTGACATAAATAATATTCAAGTAATGAAAATAGGTAAACATAGCAATACGCATTTCTTAATTTTTTTACTGTTCTATAAAGAAAGTTTATTTTTAACCGACGAAAAACCGGAGATGGTTACTCATTCATACCGTATGCTTTTTTATTGTTATTATAATAAAATGACGAGGATAATTTTGGTTGACCTAAAAAATACTTTGACAATTAAAGTTCCAGATTTTCGGATCTTTCTCTCAAGCAGGAAGTAGTGCCTCTAATAAAAGTATCCCACTACTGATATATTGCTTTTATTTTAACCTAAAATTGATTACTTTGTTTACCCTATGTATTGAATGTATTCCAGCAATGAAACTAGAATTAAATCATGTGGGCTGAATTCGTTTTAATTCTCAGCAGCGTTCCATCATTGGTGTATCATCTAGAAATTTGCTGCGAATAAAGTGCGAGAGAAATGGGTGATACGTAAGGAGGAACATACATGCATACTTAAGTATGCATGTATGTATTTAGTTAGCCACAATAAATGAGGAATCTACATCTTATTGTATGATACAAGCCCCCTTATATGTACCCATATTCTACACGTGTTATCGTTTACCTAAAACAACATAGATGACTCTTGCAACGTAGAAAGCGGGACTTCAGTTTTTGCCCTTATAACTCGGGAAGCCGGAAAAAAAAATGCCTTCCTAATTACCCATTTCATGTCACTGTTTATTTTTGCAACTACATATTTATTTTGATGGAGCGCCGGATTTTGGCAACTGTCCCCTAGACAAAGCGTGGGAGGCAATTGGAAATAAATAAACACCAAAAGCGCTCGTTAAAGTTATCATGTTACAGATCATGTACTTCTTAAGGCACGTTAGGTCACTGTCAATTGTTTTCTGTCTATTGCCCACTTTAAATCAAATATTTTCAGGCTCACAATTGTATTTGAGAATTGTTTAGACAATGATCTATTGTTGAATCGGTCATGTATCATCCAATAGTAAGAACTAAAGCGCTTATGTTATGGAAACTAAACGACGGACAGACTTATGAATAAATACTATTCAAGATAAATATATAAACAAGCATGACCTTAGAACAAATTTTAATGTCCGTAGGTATCTACCACATAAAATTTTGCTCATACTAGATTCAAACTTCAAACCAATGATCTCTTGGCCGATAGTCATACATTTGACCAAACTGCCTCGGCTAGACATAAATTTAGTCAATCAAAGTCAGATCATTAAATAATACCTACTTATCATCATTTATTGAGTTGAGATGAAGGCCAAGAATCTTCGAAAAGTAATATTAAATAAAACGAGAGTTATTGTTGACCATGACGTCACCTCGACTACGAGTCGTCGTCGTGCAGTTCACATACAAAATAATATTTTTTTTTCCGCTATAACACGTTGAATATAACCTGCGCAAGTGCTTCAACATGCGCAAGCCACTTGCACCGTGTAGAATCACCATTAGCGAAATTAATGAAAGAAATGGTTTGAAACAAAGTTTGACACTATACACAATCTGCATTACATATTTTTTAATCTGAGAGTCTGTTCAATATTTTGCCGCAACCTGTTTGCCGACATTGCTTAATGGGGCCTGCGTCGTCGGCTCTGCCTCTCACAGACAACTTCGCTTTCATCACAGAGTGGACACAATGAGGATACTTTTTTATAAATTAGGCAAATCAAAATAACGTTCACTGCCAAAGTCATAGTCACGTGCGTGTCCGAACTTTATTTTTAGGCAAGATAGTTCCCGTATCGTGCGCGCCAAATCTTCAGCGCTTCTGTATCTGTTAATGTCAATTTTTGTCCATCGACTTTCTGCTTCACCACTAACGTGTTAAAGTTGACTATCGATTGGAGATATTTGACAGTTTTGGATAGTATGATGTACGATGTACTTTACTGTGACGCAAAATAATAATTAGGGTGATATTATACTGGGCAACATGTTATCGTTACAAAAATACTGGTATTTCACTATAAATTAAAAGAATCACCAAACTGCTGGTTTTTGTTATTTTTTTTTTGTTGTAGTCTTATGTTTTTTTGTAGTAGGTCGTATTAATATTTTCCGTATAAAGTAAAGTGTAAGGATAGTGACACACTATAAAATAAAAATGAAAATGAGGTTACATAAAATTGAGTAAAAAAGGGCCTTATGCGAAAAGTATGTAATAATTTGTCAACCTACAAACATTAATATTGAATGGTCGGACAAGAAACTGTAAAAAAATTATATACGAAAACAGGTAAGATGTCGTTCAGAAATTCCACTACTTTTTTAAGTTAGTGAAAATTATATAACTTTTTTTTTACTAATGTTTAAAAGTTATATCTCTAACTGATATTTTAGTTATAATTAAGGTTACTGGTAATTTGGAATTGATTATTTATTTTAGTAAAATTTGTTGATATTCTGACAAATATTATGAGAACATGTTAACACATCTATTTTTCGACGGTCTCACATAATCAACAGCCTTTGAGCTTTAAGACTAACGGCGGGTCCCAATGGTCTATCAACAGTTGAAGATAGGCGATACATTCTATCAACAGTTAAAGATACCAACTACAGCTTAGTTGCTTAGCAAATGCCAGGCAACTAAATTTAGTAAGCTTACTTTTAAATGTAGATAGAATATTGGGAGCCACCGTAAGAAGTTCACATATAATATACGTTGACTTACTCCTTGTCTCGGAATCTGTTTGGACTTACTTAGGTAAGTTGGATTGTGCAAGTGAATGGCGAAGGGACTTGAGACACCGTTGCGCAAACAGTACTCGGCTCAACATAAAGGTCCTGATAGACCGATTGACAAAGTAACTATAAAGCCTCTCACAGACAGACGCGGTCAGCGGTGGCGGCAGCGAAAGCGGGCAGTTGTCAAGTAAGTAACATAAGGCTTTAAGCCTCACTCAAACAGCAGTGGTGGCGGGACGGTGACGATGGCGAACCCGAACAAAAATTGACCGCGCTGGTTTGAACAATGTCCTTATGTTATCTACGTTACAACTGCCCGCCACAGCTACCGCCATCGCTGACCGCGTCTGTCTGTGAGAGGTTTAATGCGTGAACAAACATTCGAACTACTAGGGCACATTAAATTTAGATACAAATTAAAGGTGACGTATTGTGTTTATTTTTATGTGCAAGCATTGTGTACTGTTTATTTAAATAATAATTGCATTCCGTTGTCTTGTATCAGACACTATGACTAATATTATTATATCACGAGAGAAAAGTAATGAAATCAAAATCTATTCCGTGGCATAGGTAAAATCCTTAATAGGCATTGCAAGCCTGGGTATTTACCAAGTAGGATAACACAGAAAAACGCTGGTACCTTATCAAAGAGTAAGCCGAATAGAACAGAGAAAAAAAAAGATTAAATACTTTTAATCCTACTAGTAAAAGGAGCCAAAGGGCCGATTTCACCGTCTCTCATAGAAACTGAGTTTAATAAAACTTGATTTTGATTAATGCAAACTTGGTAGCGGAACTCAGTTTAGGGCATAAGCCGAGTTCAACTTCAACTGATCGCGTTTAATTCTGCGGTGAAATCGGCCCTTAGTTGCCTTAAAATTACTAATTTCGTTTAGAGTGCAATAGCCCATATTACATGGGATTTTAACGTGATTGGCGAAACTTGGGTGTATGTTTAACATCTGCCTGTTGCTTCGGGGATAAATAGGTGTGATTTATGTATGTAGTATATATATTATTGAAAAAACGCTTGAACTAAGTCTTGGCATGCAATTGAAAACGCAACACTCCCGCCGTGAGTTCACAATTAGGCTAAGTAACGAAATTTTATAAAAAAAAAAGTGTACAAAACGATTATATACGTCAGAAAAAAAAAAACTTGTCCGGTGGTGAATCGCAATGTTTCACTGATGACACATAAGGTTGTAGAATACGGATATACAATTCTAAGTTTGTACCAGAGCGTAAACAGGTGGATTTGACGCGGCGTGAATCGAAGTCATCATTGACTGCTAGACCGAGCAGCGGGAAACATGAGTCGTTCGCATGTGCGTAAAAAGTAAACAGTGCTAAACGAAACATTGCTGAGTGGTTCACTTATGACATAAAGAAGCTTTTTGTCGAGCATTTGTTTTAATCGGATGGTTGGAAAATTAAATCTGTGATAATGTCCAACAGTTACAACATGAAGGAGTTCAGTTCCACGTAAGTAGATTTTCTTGATGTTGCCCGTGAATATTTTTGCAAGCGAAATTTTCGGTAGTTCCAATATTATCAAATTTTATATCAAAAGTCAGTTTCTAGTACCGGAAGGTGCTAAAAATTAAAACAATATGGAAAAATATCATACTAAGAAAATATCATTTATGTTTTTTTCTATAATTATATCAGTTGTTGGTGTTAATACGAATTATTAGAATAAAAATGTCTTTTTGTAACTTTAATTATTGGTAAAATTATGAGTAATGTAATAAAATTTGCAATGTTGAATGGTAGTATAGTAAATTAACAGTCGCTCAAAACTAAAAATTATATAATCCGTTTTTGACACTTATAATTGTATCTCTGAAATTTTAAGAGGATTGTGAAGCTGTAGCGAAAAGCGATAATAATTTTCATCCCGTAAACATAGTGCAATTTTAATATTTTTTTGATATGTTGTAAATATAATATAAAACTAAGTTCGTACGTTTTTGTATTTACGAAATATTGTTTTGAATAAAAGTTGTTAGCATCGAAATATCGATATTTTTGACATAACAACTTCCTCGAACATTATATATTTTTATAATTAAACTAACCTGAATTAGTCAAAAATAAACAGACGTACATAATTAGATTAGGATGTACTGAATCTAAAAAGACCAAATATTCTCATTTTGTAAAGTTTCAGGGTAGTGAAAACGTTATCGCTCGAGACAAGTATTTATTAAGGAAATGTAGGCAAATGTAGGTATTACTGGCACCGCGTATCGGCACTTCACAATCCTCTTAAATGGATTATGGACATTCATGGTATGTGAGCCGATGAGGAGAGACCAACTCCTAATATGATGGGCTAATAAGCATGAGCAGTGTGATGACGATAAAATTAAATGAGAGCTTATATCCATCTAGCGACGGTATAGCAGAATATGATTGTCACCACCACCAACCTCTCAGGTGTCGTACAACAAGTGTTAAGGGTTTAGACAGTAATGACTAATAGACAGCAGCATTCCCCTTATATCACGCAGGATAGCCATATATTGTGATTTACGTGTCCAATATATGACAATAGGTTCGCACCTATTACATGGCACCTAACATAATTGGAGTAACATAAGGTGTGCATTCACCCTGATGAAATAGACGTGATTTATGTGTGTGTGTGTGTGTTATAAAAAAAAAGTTTAATATACAAATCTGGATCAATTAGCTCCGTCACGTTTCCCATTCGGTTATTGCGAACATTGAATTTATTGGCGCTACAAAAAAGCGAAGTCCAATTTCTGTCAGTAATTTATCATTGGGTCAGATAAATATAGAAAATTAGAGGTCGTTTTAAACGATGGAACCGTTACGAATCGGCCCAAATATTATATGGACTCATAATTACTACAATAGCTTCCGACCACGACTTTGTCTCAGTTTTAAATTTTAAATGGATTCTAATCCGGCAAATCAACTAACTTGCAGCTACTTTCAGTTTATTACAAACTATTAATTTCTAGTTAATCTACAACTAATATAGAAAAAGCGTGATTAAGTAACACGCATCCATACAAACTATATTTGCAGAAAGAACATTAGGCCAAAAGAAAAACTCGGAAAAGTTATTCTTCCAGTCTCCACTGCTAGGGCACAGGCCTTCCCTATGAATGGAAGAATATGGAAGAATGGGCCATAACCCACCACGCTGGCCCAGTGCCGATAGACATATACACAGCCATTACTCGAGTCGTAAATGTAGACCTCGGTGACAATGTGCGGTTTCAAGCATGCGGGTCATCCCATTAGTCTAACTAACCACTAATTTTTAATCTCTTGTTGCCCCAAATATTCGTAGGATATTAAAAAAAAAAATTCACTTTATCTAGAAACAGTGATCAAGAAAAATAAAGTCTAAATTGAACACGAAAGTTGTGAAAAAAATAAAGTCAGAAAAAATTTATGTCGTGATGCGGGAATCGAGACCGCGCTCTTTTTGCTATCCAGGTAGATGTGAACAATGTTTAAAAAAATTGTTTGTAATAATGATTTTACTGATGAAAAGCTCTTCTTGAGTTTGTCTGTTTCATCGGGTTATTTATTTATCGTTATATTGCACTGTCCAATGTGCGTCTGCTACTACTACGCATCTCATATTCTTAGATTATGTGCATAATATGTCGTAATATGAAGGCGTGCCTCCGTCTGAGAATTTCAGAATTATCCCAAATCACCAAATGCCACGAGGTCGGTGTCACGGGGACACGATGTAAGCACCATCAGTATTATGTAGCAGTCTTGGTTGCTGAGGCCTTATCACCAACTCTAAACGCGACTCAATTCCCATTGTTAAAGTAAGACAACGCTATAAGCCGAGTAGAGCGGCGTTCCGTTTTGTTACCCGCGTTTGGATCGCTCTATAACTTCATGTGAACTTATACAAAATTACGTCTACTCTGAAGATGTTCTCGTTGACGACGGGTGGACTGTATGATGGAAATTCGTATTTGTTCAATATGAAATATAGAGTTTCTCAATAACAAGTTACACCGACCGCGATACTTAACGAAGTGTATCAAAAACAATAACGTTATCAAAATACAATGCAAAACATGTCTTAAATTAAAAATGTAACTTGTGCCCAGCCAGTTTCCAACATCTATGTACACTGGTACAAATTTATGGCTTCAAAATAAATGGGTATAATCTGTTATATACACATACATTTATCACCCCTCTTTTATGATCAGTTATGTACACACACACACACACACACACACATACACACACACGCTAGTTCACCTCTGCCTACCCCTTCGGGGATATAGGCGTAACTTATGTATGTATGTATGTATGTACACATATATTAATCATCCCTCTTTATCCACGAAGATAAAGTGGTATGCAATATCTATGTTATTCGATAATCCAACTAAATTTAAGAAAGTATGCGAAATTGTTAATGCTTATTTGTGGAGATTAATACTTGGTATTTCTCTAGATTAGTAACAAAGATAATTAGATAGGTACTGTGGTGAATCTAGTTTATGAATTGCAAAATAGTTACACATAAACTATTTTAACTTTATGCATTTTCTAAATAATGATACTAAACTTTAGAAAATTACCTAGTCTTAACATGCATGTTCATCTTACGCAATAAAATAGTAATTATTTTTGGCATTCTCAAATACGTTAATAGAGGGACATTCTATTATTTTGCACTGAAAGCTCAAGCACGACTTTCTGTTCCTTTTTTGCCCTAGATAAATACATAGCCGTGATGTATGTATCTAAATTTATAATTTAGATTCATATACAACAAAATCTTCATCAAATTTGGTAAATAAATAATACTTATTTGAATATATATATTTGATTTTGACAGGGGTAGGCAGAGATCACTTCCTTCCACTTGCTACGATCCTTACATACTTCTTTCGCTTCATCGAATCTCATCAATCTCTTCATGCATGCCCGTCGATTTCGGGTACTCTTGACCTGGCCCTTTTTCAATAGACTTTCAATTTGATTATGAAAGATCCGCCTAGGCCTTCCGCTTGCCATTTCTCCATTCACTTTCGCCATGTAAATCCTTTTTGTCATTCTTCTTTCATCCATTCTTTCTACGTGACCAAACCATGCGAGCATCAATCCTTGTCATTACATCTTCTTTGAAACCACACCTTTCTCTTATCACACTGTTATACAATCGGTCGCTCAGCCTTACTCCAGCCATGCTTCTCAACGCTCTCATTTCTACTGCATTTATTCTACTTTCATGCTTCTTCTCCCATACCCAACTTTCGCTTCCATACATTAATGTTGGAACCAGCACTCCGTTATGAACAGCCATACGAGCCTTTCTGGACACGCTTTGGCTGTTCATAAAAGTGTGCAAAGCTCCGTTTACCATATTCCCAGCTTTCACCCGCTTTTCAATAACACTATCACACTTTTCATCTCTCGTAAATACAGATCCTAAATATACAAACTCTTTCACTTGTTCAACATTCTTACCCGCTATCTTAATTTCACACTTCATCTTGTTTGTTTGTTCATCCCTTTCAAAAACCATGATCTTTGTCTTGCTTACATTTACTTTTATCCCTTTCTCTGTCAAAGCTTCATGCATAACTGTTACTATCTCCTGCAAATCTGTTTCTGATGATGCTAATATAACCTGGTCATCAGCGTACAGCAGACATTTGATAAGTAACTCGTTCATTCGTAATTCACAATCAAATTATTTTAGTCTCGTCAGACAATTATCCATGTATAAGTTGAACAGCCATGGTGACGCTACACATCCTTGTCTCACACCTGTACCGGTACGAAACGACTCTGTGTATGCGCCGTTTATCCTAACACAAGCGTTCGAATCCTCATAAAGAGATTTCAACGCCTGTATCAGGCTGCTGCTCACCCCATACATCGACAAAATCGACCACAGTTCATTCCTCACCACTCGGTCATAACTATGAAAACACTGACATAAAAAACATTGTGGATTTTATTTTACTTTAACACGAAATCAGACTTGCATTTTAGAATGACCCACTGGCACTATTTTTATTGCACTACGTGTTGGCTTGAGAACAGTGAGTAATTACAGTTGAAAGCTCGTGCAAATTATTATCTATTCTACTGAACCAACTTTCCTACCATGACATAAGAATCATTTCACTGTGTTGATGCAATATTTACCTTTGTGATGTAAGTACGACAAAAGCCAACTTTCATGCAATTCAGACTTACAATACTCACTGTAATTTCTATCAATATCTGAAATTTAAGGCGTGCGAATTGTGTAACATTTGCATTACAGCGGTTATAGTACATTAATTTATAGTCATGTTTATCTCGTTGTTGTCTAATAATTATTATCTTTCCAATCACCTACAGGTTTTACGAAATGGTGTATCACCTATTATTCCTAAAACGGTTTGGTTCTATCAATAAACCTCACCTAATACGTATTATAGAATTAATTCATAATTGAATAACATAAAAACATAATTGTATATACCCGCGTATTATTTATAAATTCATTATGTAACCTCTTAAAATATAAACTTCAATGACAATATTAATAACTTAACTAATGTATTTTTAACGTAACTGTTGACCAATTATCTAAATTTTAAAACAAATAAATCTGAAGCGGAAGTGAACATCTAAAATATATAAGTTTAGCAATCTCATATTTAGCTGTAGTGTATTTGTAGAGTGTTACTAAGTGCTAGGTAGTTTTAATAACATTTTCTAGCGAAAAAAACGCCCCCTCTCCTAACATTGCTTGGAAACCAAATTAAATAATGAGGCCGTTAAAACGTCAAGAATCAATAAACAAAGAAATATACTTTCGAGTTTCCCGTGCTAGATTAGTAGGGATTGCGATCATTTCGCGAGTACGAATTTAGCACCATTATAATAAATATTGTCCTTCACGACAGTTCAGAGGTCGTTGAACCCAGCAACTTTTCCCAATTTTAACGTGACGGACGTATTTTGTACGACAGCTGTATCGAGGGGAGCGCTTCTCTTCTATTATGTTCCTTAATACAGTGGGCTTAGGTGCACCAGTCAAACGCCAAGACCGCTGCCCTACATTAAGAAGGAACCGGTTCACCTCGCAGCTCTTTGACTTTTTCGCATGTCAGTACCGAGCGGTCGCAAAAAAACCCCCGAGCGGAAAAATTGCGCGTGTGCTGCATGCAGAAATTATTATTGAATCTTTTACCTGTTACGAAGTTATGTGCAGAAGTCTCGAGTCCACTTTCGAAGTAAGTGGAATCGTAATAAAAAAAAACATAGCGAATCAATATTATTGGTCTCGCAAATAATGTTTTCTTTTGTATCGCGGCAGCAAAAATCAATCGGCAAATAATAAGAAATATTTGTTCAAATAACTAAACAGATGTAGGTATTGTCAGGGTTCTATTTATTTATTCAGCACACCAACCTAACACAAACAAACTAAAAACCTTAAAAGCGAATAAAAAATTCTGTTTGTACAAAATTGTTGTTTTGATGACCATTTTTAGTAATTTGGTTTTTCTCCCACCAAAGAGAAAAAAACTAAATAAACTACGACTAAAAAACGAATGGTGAAGAGCAAACCATCAACAACAGCATACCCTTGAGTATTATGAAATGGTATGGCTTTATCCCAATCACTAGTATATCCAAATCTCTCCCGTGGGTGTCGTACAAGGCCACTAAGGATAAACAGTGATGAGGAATGAGTGGCAGCGTTCCTCTTAAACAACCTAGCAATGTACTGCGACTTTTGTGCCCAATAAATGGCAATAGGCTCGCCACCTATTACATGGGACCTAATATTATTGGCGAAACGTGGGTGCTAGTTCACCTCTGCCTACCCCTTCGGGGATATAGGCGTGATTTATGTATGTATGTATGTACTAGTATATCGCTGTCTCGAATTATGTTCCCTTTCTTCACTTTTCCACACATTCATTCATCACTAGTACTTTTCCGGTGTAATGGATGATATTATCCAATTAAAAGGTTGTGGATGGCTTGAAGAAGTCTGAATATTTTTATGTTAACTGAGCACTAAATGCTAATTAACGTTCCGCCTAAACTTTATTGTTCACCATAAAAAAGATTAAATGAGCTCAGTGTTAAAACTTATCAATTCATTATTCCGTCTCAATGTTTTAAAGAAACATTTGTTAGCCAGTTTCGTTCTTGAGGGTTAAATTTTTATAATGTACATTTAATTTTGTTCTGCAGTCATGGTCGTTTATATGTTTATTTTGTATTTTACAAATATTGGTATATGATTATGTATTACTAGGTATGTAAATTTTTTTCCGTCATCTAGTATCCATAACACAAGTCCTGATGTGATATTACTTTGAGCTAGATGATAGGTGTTAGTGTTAGAAATATTTATCGTATTAAGTACATACTTACTTATTTATCCGCATTTATAAGTACCTATCTAATAGATACGTGCACAGACATACCTAATTTATCTAAATTATTCTGAGATATTTTTCTTGTTAGGTTTATAGGCACGAGAGGTTATTTCATTATTCTATTTGCTTTCACCAGAAAGCTTGTATATTTAGAACTTAGATCCGACCAGTAGGCCTATTCGCTCACTTTTTTTGACACTTGAGAGTGATAATCACTAAACTATTTACTGATCCATTACTACTTTACGATTACGCTATTGTGACACTAGTCCTGTGAAAACAGTAATGGATAAGTAAATAGTTCGGTGATCACCACTTTCAACTGTCAAAAAAAGTTAGCGAATAGGCCTACAGGAAAACAGTGCATTTATTTTAATTGATGATAACTTTCACATATTTTAAAACGTATTCCTATTAATCTTCTGATTTTTATTTTCTATAAATATCAGATAGAATGAAGTATTCGCGAAATAATGTAGGATGCCCATTGCAATTTGCATCAGACTTTACCTTATATGCCGATAGCTACATGTACCTAGTTCTCATAATAAAACGTTGACTAATAGTCCTATTTAACCTAAGAAACGTGATTAGGTTTTACCGTGTACTGCCCATAGTTTACCTACATACTTGGTAGCATCACAAAAGTTTTACTTCCATAATAAAATGCCAATAGCAACAGCACATTATAGGAAATGCAAATCATATTAAAGTGATTCATCTTATTTTAGTTCTGATATTACCTACTTATTACCAGGTACTATCTTGTTATTCAATAAATACTATTGAGGTACTAAGAAATCAAATTAGTAAGCCGGTTTATTAGGATACCTTATCCGTCATCTTCCGAATATCGCAATGACTAAAAGATTCCTACCTACCGATCTTTGTGTAGACATACATACATAAATCACGTCTATATCCCCGAAGGGGTAGGCAGAGGTGATTAGGTTAGGTCCATGTAATAGGCGGCGAGCCTATTGCCTTTTATCAGGCACTGAAATTGTAGTACCTATATTGCTAGGTGAGGAACGCTACTGCCCATTACTCATTGCTGTTTTAACCCTACTACCAATCGCGCACAAGCCCTTACATGAGACATATCGTAGCTATCGTAAATGTGGTTCATAAAAACATTTCAGAGAAGAGGTAGGCAGAGAAGTATTATACCTCTGTCTACCTCTTTGTGATAAAAGAAGATATTAAGTCTATATATTACTTATGGAATATTGTTTTACACACCGAAACCACTAAGCAGAAACGAAACAGTATTAAGCTCTAAACTCGGCATAGTAACCAGTATTATACAAAAATGAGGCAAATTGATAACGCTAACAAGGAAATGTATTTAGTAAAGATACATGCCAAGTTAATTATACATAAACTGCCATAAGTTCAATGCCGAATGCATAATGTAATAACATGTGATTTTTCCAGTGCCGTCATAACGGACAACGTGATATACCCGTCGACGATATCAATAAACACCATAGAAAATAAAACTAAAGAAGATGAAGTGGAGAAAGCCTATGATCCCTTCGCCAATAGAAAATTGGAGCATCCAAATTCGTGAGTACTAATTATACCAACTGTTTGTAGTTGTCAGTAATGGGCCTCGGAGACAGTCAATCGGCTTCGCGTCAAACACGTAGATTTTCTGTCGTGCTTGCTAAATGGTGTGATTGAAACGCCTGTCAAGAGGCTTGACCATAGACTATCATACATTTAAAATCACATCAAGCGCGTATCAAGCTTATAAATTTGACTTAAGCATCAAGCAAGGGTTGTAGACGATCAAAATGTTTGAAACCATCTTAAATCTACATAATTGACGCAAAACTGATTGATCGTCTCCGAGGCCCATAAAATTCGTTAAGACAAATATATCAAAATCTAAGCGTTATTTTTTATGACGCACAATTATGATTGCTTTATCAATTAATGATATCCGAAACATTAAACTCGTCCCAGATATAAGTCGTTATGTTATACGGCCTTTTTAATCTTTACATCTGCATTCCCTGCACTGAAGGAAATATACAATCACTTTTATTTAAAAGACCATTGATTTTAACATGAATCGTCTTACACATTAATTAAAGGCCTATATCCACGCCAACTAAGCTAATGTTCATAAGCTTGGCTTGTTGGATGATTACCTAGGTCAAGTATGTGGTTCAACATTCAATTCGAGTACAATATTTGCTTTCACGGTCTTCTAATATTTTCTGTAGTTAGCAGCTAGGAATATAATGTAACGCTTAGGAGTTTTATTGATACATTAGGAGTTTTCTAACACACACATACATACTTTATTTAGACTGTGAGATATGTCTGCGATAAGAATTCAAGGTTATGTGTTACAAGTTTCTATACTTGTAATCCACAATTGTACCTATACTATTAAGCGAGGTCAATAAATGTATTTCTTCTTCTTCTTAGTTCAGGTTTCCTTTGTAATTCAATTGATTCAATCCTTGTCTTGGTTGGCCGAGTGGTATAGGCATCCCGGATTACAGCGGACGCGGGTTCAATTCCCGCATCAAGACTTTAATTCTTCGAACATTTCCTTACCACAATGTACTTTGTACCTATTACTATTTTTTTAACATTTATATAAAGTTCAAATTAAATTTAAAACAGTAATTCATTCTTGTTGCTGTTGAAAATTCAATTCCGCACTAAGTATACGATTTTCTTTTCAGAGATGTCAGATCCTTTGCAAACCTGCTCAAATCGTCGCTGGGATCAGGCATCCTGGCTATGCCTGCCGCGTTCAAGAATTCTGGGACTGTAGTTGGCATTTTCGGCACAATCATTCTGGGCTACATTTGTACGCATTGCGTATTTTTACTGGTACTAAAACAATTCCGCTATGTCGTTAACGTTAATGCTCACAAAAAGTGTATTTCTAGTTCAGTGTGTCTTATAATTTTCGTGGATGGTTATTCTCAGAACAAATGATTGAAGAGTGGTAGGTATAAGTAATTTATATAAACTTTCTAAGGTGACCTATTAAAGAACTAAAGCTACTATAACTACTACTAAGCGATTATTCTCATCAAATGTATGTCTTTAATTAATAATTTTATATTGCTTCCGTCACTTTGCGTAAACTTTACACTCAAATCTATTTAGAATATTACATAATGGACATAATGAATGCATTTATGCCACAGATTAGCTCTCTATTAAAATAATTTCCTTAAGAATCGTCATTGTCATCATCATCATCATCAGCCCAATTTAAGCCCACTGCTGGTCAGAGTCTAGCTACGGTGTAATGTAGGTAACCATATTAAATACATACAAAATTAGATAGCAGCGTTCGTTATAACATAGAACACCCTGTCTTTATGACCCATCTTAGGACACCCTGTCTTTATGACCCATGATTCCATACAGGCATACAGTATACTGAAAAAAGTACCTAATGGCTTCATTAATCTAACAGGTTAAAACATCGCAAGAAGTTTCAAGAGTATCCCGAGTGCCATCGCTAGGATATGCCGACACAGTGGAAGCAGTATTTGCCACTGGACCTCAGAGTCTAAGAAAAATTTCAAGGGCAGCCAGGTAAGACTGTGGTCTTTTACCTTTTTTTCGTATATATTACTAATATCTTTACCACGATGAAAAATAAAATGATAACAGAAAAGGGAGACCAAAATACAAGCAAATAGAGTACCAATGTGTTTGTCTAACAAATATAGTATATAATGTAGTCCCAGTCAATGTCATCATCGTCACCAACCTAGGGCACAGGGCTTCCCAATGGATAGAAAAATATTGAAACAATTGGTGATAGTGAATCGTACACTAGCCACTGCGCCATCAAACCCCTCGACAGCTATCATTGGCATATTAAGCAAATACAGTTCAGTCTCAACATTACCTTCTTTACACGGAATAATATGAAGAGAAGACAATACTAAAATAGGCAATAAGGATCGGCTTAACGTTCGAACTTGAATCTAATGGAATTTGCTGTATCAAACGTCAATAAATTTAAGTATCGTGGCTATACAGATGCGTCTCCGTTGAAGCCACTATTATGACTTGAGTCATCAATACCGCAATGAATTTATTAGTGGAATCGATTTTCTGAATAAAACTCGGTCAAATGCCATTGACTCTATTAACTCTTCGTGTTGATGTTGCATTTATCCTTATCAAAATCGTCTGATTTACGGTAGGTAAGTATTTTTTGCCTTTATACAAATAATAAATCAGTATTACAGGTTACTTACATAGTAGTTAGTATGTGTTAACGTTATATTAATATATACTGATATTATAAAGCTGAAGAGTTTGTTTGTTTACTTGGTTGGCTAAACGCGCTAATCTCAGAAACTACTAGTTCAAATTGAAAATTATTTTTGCGTTAGATTATCCATTTATTGAAGAAGGCTATAGGCAATATTATTATAGCAATCGACTTTCGCGCGAGCGAAGCCGCGGGTGACTACTAGTATTATATAATCAAATCCTCACACAAGTTGTGTCAAATCTAATGAGCTTCAATCTAATCTTTCCATTTAATTTTAACTCTGTTTCATAAGTTTAGGACATATTTACTGTACCAATTACCACTGCGGGAATTCCAGCTTCCATTGTAATTCTTTCAATGAGTATTTCAACTTATCCCGAATTAATATAATATTTTTAACCCAGAATTTTAGAATCATAAAGGAATGTGTATCTAAAATTTTACAATTAACTCAAAAAATCCTAGTTCATCATCAATAATAAAACATATTAGTATCCTCACATAAGTAAGCATGTCAAAATATTTTTTAATATAATAAACCATAATAATATTATGTCAAATTAGTTAAGCACCTTAAGACAAAGGTCTCGAAGAACAATGATAGTTCGTTAAGCGCCAGGCCTCAAACAAGAGAATATTAAAACTATAATGTTATTTTAGAATCTTTGGCACCAATATCAGGACTTATATAGTTAGTTGTGAATCTAGTGAACTTCTATACGCTACAATAACTTTCTGCATCAATTAAGCGCCAATAGATATGAATAAACTTTTTTATTAGTTTATTTAACAAACAACATCAACGTACAAAAAATGCGCATCACCTACTATTTACAGTTAGAAATCACCTAATTACACATCTTTACTTAGCTTAACCTAAAGTAAAACATGCAAATTCAATTGTTTTTCTATTCAACGACCAGCTTAAAGCTAATATAGCTACTTATTACGTGCCATAAACGTAGTTGCAGTATCTACTGTTTATGTCTAATAAAGCGCGAAGCGCGTGGTTTGCTGTTTATTAAAGGAACGGAACAGGTCAATTCAGATTACTATAATTATTATTAATTGCATATTTTGCTCAGCCTTGACGGGTATGATAGATCTGAATACAAATATTCTATCACTTCTACATCTATAAGGTTTTGTTTAAGGGGTTTGAGGGTACGTAAAAGTATCGATTCAAAAATTATCAATAGGTATACTTTATATTCCAAAGGTAATCGATTAATGGTATTTATTGGCAAACAGACAAATATGACTTATATAGTTAACAACTTACAATATTTCTTTCTCTTTGTCTTCTCTAGTTGTATAAGTTTCATTAGAAGTAGTAAAGTCACTTGAGCGTTCTCCTTGAGATTGATATAATAATTACAGTCGATCAAACCAGATGAATCGAAATGTGAATTGATATAATCACGTCTTCAAAACGTGACTTGTAGACGTTTCTTCAGAGACTAGACTTCTTAGAAACTGTAGGCAACAATTGGTCCAAACTAAAAATTAAAATGGTTTTTGGTAAATTAATACCAACCATAACAATATCACTATTTTTTGTAAAACAAATAGTTAGAATTCTATATTCCTTGATAAAAACCTGCTATTATTTTTATATAAACCACCTGTGTAATACCTACCCGAAAGCTTCCGCATTTTACGAGAAGATTATTCTGCAAATTTTTCCTTCTAATTCTTATATAGGGTTACATCATCTTATATCAATGAGTCACTGAACGTTTTCTTCTTGTGTTCTAATGCCTTCATCAACTATGTCATAAAAGCTAATGCATCCATTATCATGAATTTAATTGTAAATGCATTGTAAATGCATGCAATGATTACGAAAGGGGAGTAAAATTTGGAAAAATGCGGCACGGCAAAAGGTACAAAGAAAAGTTTGACCCACGTTTGACCACATATGGTAAAAAGCTGCTAAAGTGTTTACTTTGTATTAAAATTGGTCTAAAAAATAAGAACGGTTAATACTATTTTGCCTACATACCGTTACTAATAACAATGGTTTTTTTTTTCAGAATATTTATAGACTGGACCATGGCTTTCACCATTCTTGGCGCGTGCGCAGTTTATGTCATCCTGCTTGTGGATTCTGTGGTGCAGGTAATTTGGACTACAGTCAACTATTCTAAGCTCCACTTTACACGTGGGCGTGGACAATGTGTCTTTACGCGCACGTTACATATTTACTACCTACCTATAATTAATTATGATTATTATTTGTGCGAGTCAAAAATAGCGACTTGGGATTAGATAAAATTAGCATCAACTACTTATTTATAATAAATATGAAGAGTTACAAGAAAAGGTGATTTGATAAAGTAACTTTCATAAAATTCATTTATTTGTTATAAAACTTCATAGTTATTTAAAATAGCTTTTAACCTCAGCTTTGACTCAGCTTCTGGTAAAATTCCTTATAATACATTTTAAAACTGTTGTTTTCTAAAAGACGTGTGTAGTAGTGCCATGTGGTGACAGCAGAGTAGAATACAATTGTCACCACCCCAAATCTCTCCCGTGGGTGTCGTACAAGGCGACTAAGGATAAATCAATGATGAGGAATGGGCAGCAGCATTCCTCTTTTACCACCTAACAATAGCAAAGTACTGCGACTTTTGTGCCCGATAAATGGCAATAGGCTCGCCACTTATTACACTGGATCTAACATATTTGGCGAAACGTGGGTGCTAGTTCACCTCTGCCTAACCCTTCGGAGATATAGGCATGATTTATGTATGTGTATGTATGTATGTAGTAGTAGCTGATGACTAATTGAAGTATTCATTAACCTTTTGTTATACATATATATTTTCCAAAGAAACATTTAAGCCTGCGGTAAAAAGTAGCTAAGACTGATTTCCTGGTTAAAACTACTTTTGACCTAGGTATGTTAGGCATAGTATACAACCTGTGTCTTTGAAGGAAATGCGCTTAAAGTTTATTTTTATTTAATTTCAGATTATCGACCATTTCTACCCGGACAATGGGATCTCCAAAACAATGTACTGCCTCGGGTTTCTAGTTCCCATCTTGGGATTTACCCAGATCAAGAACCTTAAGTACCTCGCGCCATTTTCTGGGTTCGCCAACTTACTATTGGTGCTGACGTTCGTCATCTGTCTTTACTACATTTGCATCGACTTCCCGAGTCTCACCGACCGTCCGATGTCAGTCGACGTGGGGAAATTGCCTCTCTTCATCGGGTAATTAATATATTTATACAATACTAGCTGACCCCGCAAACCCTGTTTTGCTCCTATCACCTAGGGGTATAGATAATAGCCTACGACCTAGTGTCAGACCTACCAAATATACAAAAAAAATCATAATAATTGGTCAAACGGTGCAGTTTTTTAACACACACTGTGACACAAGATTTTTACAAATTACATTATGAAAATTCGGTAGCGATGTGTTGTTAATTATTGTTTACAATCTATATGATATTTGCTAGCCATTCCAAAGAAAAATAAGTCAAAAAACTTTCGAAAAATTATAATCTATCCTGCAACAAGACAATTTCTTTTATTCTTATCTATTCTGCGTTGTTCAAAATTTGCCAATGCTATTTGTCGACTGTACGATAACCAAAATAAAATCACACATTTAAAAATTTAATTTAATTTTTTAAGACATTTCTTCTGTTAACTTTTACAGAACAGTCATATTTGCCATGGAAGGAATCGGAGTAGTATTGCCCGTAGAGAACACTATGGCCAAGCCTCAACACTTCCTCGGTTGCCCCGGCGTGTTAAACATCACAATGACCGTGGTGGTGCTGCTGTACATGACTATGGGCTTTCTGGGCTACGTCAAGTATGGAGATGCGGCTGAGGGTAGCATAACCCTCAACTTGCCCACTGGCAAGGATGAAATGTGAGTAATAATTGGGAATTGAAGAGTGGTGTATCAGGTAGTACAAAGTGTGAGAGTGACGGGTAAAAAAGCAACTAAGATCGGCTTGCATTATACGAGGGCAGGTATAATTAACCTTATTAGTATTTTATCCATCACTCTGCATTTGGCCATCGTGTTAGGTTGGCATAAAATATGGCCCATTCGTCCTATATTCTTCCATCAATGGGGAAGGATTGTGCCCCAGCCATGGAATCATTAAAGGAATGGTGATATTTATGATACGATACCAAATGAAGACAACTAAATAGATGGTTGTTATTTGTAGACTTCACGTGAATGTAGAAAATGTTACGCCCGAATACAGAAACGGTTCTTAAAGTTTGAGTCCTGCTTAACATTTAAGTATTGTCAAAATTGACGTTTTTCCATACAAATTCTGACAGGTATTGTCCACTTAACTTCTTAAGCAGTGCTCACCATTTAAGCAGCGTTTTTGTATTCGGGGTTGAGATTAATAAGATCTCTCATGTGTCTTACATGCTTAGGTACAGTCAAGTCACACGTCAGGTTATTAAAATAGGTCAGTTGTTCTCTGTCGACATTATTCTTTACGATAAACTAGTTAATGTTGACTAATAGACTAGAGATATGTGGCAATTGGTGTAGTCTGATGTTATTGACTGTGTTCTATCAAAAACACTGATTGGATGACTGTTCCTCAAGGTATTTTAAATTTAAGAACACCTGCCTGAAGAACATGGGCCTCTAACCCCTTAAATATTTGTTAAAGTACCTACAACTTAATCTTTCTAGTTATTATTTTTTTCAATTTCACTCATTTTACTGTTACATGTTTCAGACCTGCACTGATGGCTAAGTGCTTTATCGTGCTGGCTATCTTCTTCACATACACTCTGCAGTTCTATGTGCCCATGGAGATAGTATGGCGCAACACTAAGCAGTATGTTAGCAAGAAACATGAAAATTTAGCTCAATCTGTCATGAGGGCTGTGTTTGCGGTACTTACAGGTGAAGACAAAATTATAACTAGTGTTTGTAAGCTTATATTCCTTCAAATAAATTATTTTGGGCTATAACGCCTTTGACGGTCTCTCTTCGGCTTTATCGTACCATGAGATAACCATTCTTGCTATTGTAATGAAAGGGTAAAGAGGTGAAAAGGAAACAAACAATTATATCAAAAATAATCAAAGGACTAAAAACAACATTAAAATTCATAGGTAATTGTTCTGATAAGATTCACCTTGCCCGCTAAGTCCTAATATTTCGATGAATATTTACACGTAAGTCATTTCGAAAGCGACGGAAAGTAAATGCTTACCCAATAGAACCAAATAGAAACTAAATACTCACCCTAATCAAAACAGAGTTTTGTACTCTACAATTATTGTGCAAAAATGCACTCTACCTACATCATCATCATCATCACCAGCCCTTTATTGTGCCCACTGCTGGGGCACGGGCCTTCCCCTATGGATGGAAGAATATAGGAAGATTAGGCCATAACCCACCACGCTGGCCCAGTGCGGGTTGGTGGGTGTATTAACGACTGCAGATGCAGCCGGGACCAACGGCTTAACGTGCCTTCTGAAGCACGGAGGAACTTGAGATAATAAATTTTTTGTCACCCATCCAATGACCGGCCTTAGCGACATTGCTTAGTTTATGCAATCGCAGGCCAAGCGTGCTATGCCTCTGCGCTAGCGAGCTCCTCCTCTACCTACACTTTATTACAACATGGCCATGTAACCCTTCACGAGTGCCGATTGGTTGACAAAAAATACTGACTTATGCCATTTATTTCACAGTTGTGTCGGCCGCGACTTTACCACGTCTGGAACAAGTGATTGGCCTGGAAGGGGCCTTCTTCTACTCCTTCCTCGGTCTAATAGCACCCTCCATTTTAGACCTTATCTTCTGTTGGGAGAGGGGGCTCGGCAAATACAAATGGATCCTCATTAAAGACCTCATTTTAATAATATTTGGTGCGTTCGTGTTAGTAACAGGAGTGATACAAAGTTTAAGAGAAATAATAAGGATTAACACTGAAAGTACGTGAAAGTGCAAAGTGTACATAAAGAACAAATGTAAATACAGTATTAGTTAATAAATGTAACTCAACAAGAAATGTCACTATGATGACGAATCAATTGATATTGTGCTTAGTTATTAGGTACCTATAGACAGACAATTTTGAAATTGTAACTCTTTTATAAGTATCTTAATCGACATCGATATTATTATAAATATAAATAAAGACATGCTTTAATTTATATAAAATAAAAACTAGATTTATAGCAACTACTAACGTATTATTGATTGCTTCTTGTCCTATGGAATGAAGGTACGCAGATCTAAGGTAAATACTAATGACAATTCCATTGTGTCTGGAACACGGAAATTAAATACTTGTTGTACAATATACAAAATATACAGTACGTCGGGTAACCACAAGCTGACACATTTTTCCATTCAGTTTTAAGCTTTACGTTAAACAAATCAAGGCTGAAAGTCGACTGGAGAAATATGAAAGCGTTGTCGTTATCTGGCATGGCAACTGTTTTGATCTATGAAATTGATTTAGATACTCGTGGATTCTACTTTTCCTTATTATTATTAATTAAGATTGGTGGTTGGTAACTCCCTCAAATAGCCTCAAATAGAGAATTTCGATTTTCATATTTACTGTGTAATACTCGTAGTTCTGTGTAATTTAATACTAAATGCAAAGGATTAGATAAAAATATATCACGTTGTTAGAAGGAGCCGACCCTACTTTGAGTAGTATAAGTGCAGGGAGAAGATATCTCAACAGTATACCGTGATATCACGTTGTTAGGTATTGGGCGAGTTTTCCCCTACCCGGTTAATTTAACAGAAGTAAAGGCCATTTGTATTATAATTGTAAATATAGTCAATTTAAAATGAATAATTACTTAGCAACAATCTTGCCAATTAAAAATCTGTTTAATAATTGAAGGCCTATGCATGAGTAAGGCTGGGAGTGGAATACTTTACTGCACTTGCCAACTAGAAAATAAACAATGTTATTTATAGCATGCTTCGTTTTATTTCTTATTTATTTATTTACCCTCTGTGTGTCTTCTCAGCCAAAAAGAGCTTAATGAATTATTAGATACTTAATAAAGTCAATATTTAAAAAAAAATCTTACTTTATTTTCTTTGTAATTATGGATGTAGAGGTAGTTACATCATTAATATAGCATAGTACAGAAATCGGTCTTATCATCTACTTATTTTAATATAGTTCGTTGAATGGGACATTAAAATAATAATTATTAGTGTTTGGCATAATAATATAATTCTACGACCGTTTGCACGTCTCTCACTTTTACAATATTACTAACCCTTTGGATTAGGGAGGGCGAAAGAATATCTATTAAATGGGACCGCTTAATAATTCTAAGTTTGAAACTTGGAGGACCTAGAGATAAAACTATTCGAAGAATTATACCTACATACATTATTGTCTCAGCAAATCTATTAAAACTTTACCAATAATTAATTCAATGTGTGTGGTATAAGACCATACATATATACTTAATCATAATAATTATTTTAATCACATTATTTATTCCGATTCCATAACATCGAAAAAAATGGTAAACAGTATTTATTAATAAATTAGTAGGTATATTCTTTAGAGGTGTAGTGCTGATGGTGTTATTGGCTAAATAACTCATTTCACTATTTAAAATACCGTTCCGTCACCGACCACGCACGGAGCGTAACCACACGAGCAAAATATTCGACTCGGTACGCTACTTAATTGACGTCTCTGAGTGCGGCAGTATGACCTTTAACAGTGAGAGTGAATTTAATTCGAATTTTACGAACAATAAAAACACCAAAAACGTCAGTCAGATTTTTATTTCAATCAAGCGAATATTGTTTCAAAGTGGACTTTGTGCAGTGAAAGTGGTGCTAGTTTGATGCATAAGGATTTGTGTTGAAGTCCAATTCATTCACCACCTCCAAGTACTCCCTAGATGCCTTAAAATGTATGACACCAAAATTTTAACAAAAAAATTATTTTATTTATTCATTTCACTCACTCATTCATCATATGGATACATAAATAATTATACTAAAGCCATGGCTGTACGGGCTAGACCCGTTGTCTTTCCTAAAAATACAAAGAGGATAAATAAAACACGCGGCAAATTTAAAAATAGAAAATGCTGTGCTGTTTCGTATTTCATAAACTTTGTTTATTTTACGTTAATGAATAATTTAATTAGTAAAAATAAAAGGCCTATGAATTAAATTGATTACTGACATATGGTTATTCTAGTAGAGATTATCATTAGTATTATAATAATCCACTGTCCCGTGATGCCAACAAGATTATTAGAGATTTGTAATTTTCTTCTAGTCTATTTTAAGAACGATTGTCATATCCCAAAACAAACAGTGAACTCTTTTGTAACACTGTGTAGGTACGTAATCGGTGAATATTCTATCACAAAATATCAAAAGTTAGCATTCCAAAAACAAAATAACCAAACCAACCAGTATCAGTAGCTGCTGTAGCTGTGTGTAGTCACTGAGTAGCACACTCAACTTTATTTCTCTCACTCATATTTATTTAAGTTAATTTTATTGTGAAGCAATTGACGGTCCATTGTGAAAATGCCTTTAACTTTGAACTCGAAAATCGTAAGTAAATATTTGAGTACTTACCTAATATTTTGTCAGTGTTTAGCTAACCTATGTTTTGTTATCGAGGTTACAAAAATCTTATAAGATTTGATTTTGCTGATATACAAATATTATCAATTACTTGATAAGCCATCAATTGATAACAGGTGAGTGTTCAATTTATTACTTATTCAAGTAATTACGAGTGTCCAATCAACATGAGTGAACTAAGTAGTGCGGTTGGTATTTTAATGATGCTTGGGCTAAATATTTCATGATGTTTCTATTGTGGCATAGGTTACAATACTAATCGAATCGAGCATTATTTATATCTGCACATAAATTACATCAAAATAAAGATAATTTATTTCATAAAGTGTCATGTCATCACTCGACGGCAATTTTTTTTTACTCACTGATTGATATTACTATGTAGTATGTAGGTAGTGTGTTCTCTGTTGTGGTTGTGATCATATCGTATAGTCTTGTGAGTTGTGGTCTTGTACACGTACGATATGTGCGATTGAAAAGTTCAAGGTTTTGTTTAACCCATACACGTAACTGCAGTTGTGTTCGTATCGTAGGCGAAGATCATTTCAAAAAATCGAATTATACAGCAGTAGTAATACGTTAACGACTTACCGATCCTATGTGTTAACTATTTCAAAAGTTGTAAATACAGTGTCAAAAATGAATAATTTACAGTTTGCTCTAGCCGATTTTTTGGAGAGGTTACCTGTATGTTTATTTTATGTTACTATTTATAATACCTATGTCAAAACTATTCCAAAGTGTGATGTGTAATTAATTATTAATATTAACTGCTGCCCTTTCTATTACTTATGGCTATTAGGCTAATGTTATTTATATTTTATTCACTTTACCAATAAACATTACTAAATATGAATTACTTCTTATTGGACTAGGTGTTGCCTGTGGTAATAGGCCTTGGTTCAACAATTGTTCTTGTAACAGTTGTAGCCAACTGCTTATGGGGCAGAAAGAGCAAACAAGTCAAGAAAACACTTGTTGACCCCAACACCAAATACCAATTACCTCTCATTGAGCGAGAAGAACTCAGTCATGACACAAGGAGGTATCGCTTTGGACTCCCATCAGAAGAACATGTTTTGGGTAAGCAAATAACAAAATGCCATAAATTACTGTTTTTAAATAATAAAGATATAATACTTTTATTTGGCTGCTTATTTTTATTATTTTAACAATGGTTTCACAATACAAAAGACAAATATATTTCCATTTATTCAAATTTAACCCTCATTATACCATCACCACCAAACATTACCAAGAGCAATCCAAACTCAACATTGTAGTACACTATTACTAATGCCTATTATTGTTCTTGAAACTGTGAAAATAGGTTTTGTTTTTAAAATATATTTTAATTTAATGAAACTTAATATTCAATAAAGGCACTTTCTTATTTTAGAATCCTAAAAGTGTTTAAAAATTCTAAAATAACTTCAATTTCCTAGTCTTAAAAATAATCATATCTCATAATCATAAAAGTATTTATTTTAGGTTTGCCCATTGGTCAGCACATCCACTTATCAGCCAAAATGGATGATGACCTGGTTATTAGAGCATACACACCAGTATCAAGTGATGAAGAAAAAGGATATGTGGACTTGGTCATTAAGGTAAGCAAATTAGTATAAAATCTTTACTCTTATCAATAAGTTATCATTTATGACATTAATCTACTGAATGACTACAATAATTTTGTTAATTCATGAAGAGTTCAGTATTATGAACAATAATAAACAAATTGATAAGATCCTGCTAGTCATCTTGATTTTCAAATGTTTGTAATAACAGAGACGAAATGAGACAAAAACTCTTATCATTCCATGGATTCAGTGCGCAGGTGCCGGGTTCATAGTGTTGCAAGTTTTTAATATTTTTTAATGTATTTTACAGGTATACTTTAAAAATGTGCATCCTAAATTTCCTGATGGTGGCAAAATGTCACAGTACTTAGACAACTTGAAGCTTGGTGAGACTATTGATGTGAGGGGCCCGTCGGGCAGACTACAGTATGCAAAGCAAGGAACATTTCTTATCAAGAAATTGAGAAAAGACCCTCCAGTAAAAGTTCTTGTAAAGAAACTTAACATGATTGCTGGTAAGTAATGTGTTTTTTGATGGTATTGGCCACTTAATAGCGGCTGGTAAAATTGTCATATTGCTAGCTATCGACTAAGAGACGCCAGGCTCTAATCCTGCTGGCAAATGTTACATGGACATTTGTCTTTGATGCTTATTTATAATTATAACATTAGAGCCGAATAAGATCCTTTTTACTGAATTTAATCTAACAATTTGCCATTATGGTATGAAGTAAAATAATGAATTTTCAAAAAGTATCAAATTCACAAGATCACCACAGCCAGCATCTGAGCTTTAAATTGGAATTCTTTATGATTATTACAATATTTTTAAATTAATAATAGATCCTTATCAATTACAATAATCATCAATATTATATTACTCACATATTTACTAATGCCATTTGGATAAAGTCTCAGACAATATTTAAAATAAAATATTGTAAACCATTTTATTATATTTAGGAACAGCCAACAGCACGTCAGACTATACAAAGCTGTCAAATATCTCTAATCTATTTTCCACCTTAACTTGTTGGACATTGAGTGCAAACTAGATAGAGAAAATGTTGATCAGTAAGTAATTTTTAAGACACAACAAGCTAGTCTGATCTCTAAACCGGCAGTGGACCTACTGAAAGAATAACTTTTGTAAAATTTAATGCCAGTTAGAAATTCTTTATTTAAATCTGATAATCGGGTCAACATAAAAGAAGACATTGTTTATACATGTATATAATTAGATTTTACTTGGATTCATACAAGCACACATATCATCATCATCAATCCCCTGAATTCCAAGTATTGTACTGGTATTATATTATTATGTGGCTTACTGCTGTCAATATTTATTGCCTTCATTTACAGGTGGTACTGGCATAACGCCAATGCTACAACTGGTGCGTCACATCTGCCGTGATGTCAACGACCGAACTGAGATGAGACTGATCTTCGCCAACCAAACAGAAGAAGACATTCTGCTCAGAAACGAATTGGAAAAATACCAGAATGACCACCCTGATCAGTTTAAGCTATGGTACACTATTGACAGGCCAAATGAAGGTAAGTGTGTAGCAATGTTTTTTTACCTACGGTACCTAATAAATAATCAAATCAATAGAATTTATACATATCTATATAATACAGCATATATATTAAGTATGGTTATAGACCACACATGTAATGTAAGACCATGTTTGAGATCGATATCTCCTCATATTCCTAGTTGTCTGGGCTCAACGAAGTGTTAACTCTCCATTTATATTGGTCAGATGTGATGTGACCGAGCTCCCTTTTAAATCTTTCGCACAGAAAAAGTTCAAATGATAAATGGTGACTTTATCATCCCTGCAAACAATTTTGAAATTCGTTCAGACCATTAAACTGAACAAAATTCACTTTGGAAGCAACTCCAAATTCAGGAAAAAAAATATCAGCTGTTTCATACAAAATGATAATACCTACTTGACCCAAATGTATGAAATTGTATAATATGTATGAAAATTTTTTCGTCAATTTGGAGTTGCTCCCATAGTGAATTTTGTTCAGTTTCATGGTCTGAACGAATTCCAAAAATTTTTGCAGTGATGATAAAGTCACCTGGTATAGAAAAGTGATAGAAATGAGACTACTGTGTTGTGAGACAGGTGAACGGGAAAGTGAATGGAATAAAAAAATTTCAATCCATATTACACACTAGTCAATGCTTTCATTTAGGTCTTACAACAACCTTTGTACTTACAGTAACCTTTGTACTCAATAAGACAATAGATAGTTCTTTGCGATATAATTTTACCTTTACCTATACATGATGATATGTAAAACTTAAATCTTAACTAGATAAACAATCTAACAGGAACAATGTTTGATCAGTGTTATCTAGTTACTATTGTGGCTTGAAGTTTGTGAACAAACAATTTTAACGGTGTATACCAGTTAACTAACAAACCATCCGTGATATCACGTATTAGTGATAAGATAATGATCATATTAGGCAGAAAATCCGTATGTAATGAGGCGAAAATTAAATGATAAAATTCCTTTCATCGTTTTGTGTCTGGGTGCTTATATTGATCTACGGCCGCCTTGGTCGAATGCTCAGATTGTTGGGTATTGGCCAAGAGGTCCCGGGTTCGAATCCTGGTAGGGGCAAACTTTGTGATGACCACAAATGTTTGTTCCCGAGTCATGGTTGTGTATATGTTTATGTAGTATATTTTCAACATTTATATACATAATTATATTAAAAATATGTCCGACATCTTGTATCCATAACACAAGTGCTTATGCTACTTACTTTGGGCTAGATGATAGGTGTGAGTGTAAAAATATTTATTTATTTATTTATATTATTATTATTTATATGCTTGACGGCCATGACTGACTTAGATTGATTTGTTATGAAAGTAGACACAGGGTCCACAGGGGTAGACAGAGGTCACATCTTTCCACTTATTTCGATCCTTATATCTACATCCAATCTCATTAATGTCACCAATTTTGTGACCAAATTATGCGAGCATCCCTGTCTCAATTCTTGCTAGTACGTCTTCTTTCAAACTACACATTTCTCTTGTCACACTATTACAAATAAAAATGTATGTTTTTGTGATTTTTTTTCAGGTTGGTCATACAGCGTCGGGTTCATCAACGAAGAGATGATTCGTGACCATTTCTTCCCTCCTGGTGATGACGTCATCACTCTCATGTGTGGACCTCCGCCAATGATCAACTTCGCCTGCAACCCAGCTTTAGACAAATTGGGCTACAAAGAGTTTCAACGCTTCGCCTATTAAGCTGTGGCAATTACATCCGTTAATTGGCTCAAAATTGCAATACTCCTTATCTAAGATTGGTAAATTGAAAACTGACTCTTTTCATTGTCGTTTATTAAAAAACGCCAGACTGTTGCAATCGTTAATTTGTACTTGGAACTATTAATCTGGTGGAATCAAACAATGTTGTTGTTATCAAGAATATAGCTCAAATATTTTACATACAGCCCGATTAGTATCAAATCTTGCCGATCGTCAGCTGATATTAAAATTAGGTTTTTATTGTTAATTAATTATAACAAAGATATGGATCACCTATTTAAAGTTCAAGTATAATATGGCATATACCGACACAACTCAACTCAAAAAATACTTCTATTAATACTTCTTCAAAAACTACTCTTCTACAACAATGTTTATTCATAATTTATAGCATTGAGACCTTTCTTTTAAGAAAAGCGTTATCATTTGTGCCTCTTTTAAATTAAAGGATCTATATCTCAGGTACATTATCTGCCAAATATTGTGTTCATGTTTTGCTACCAATGCTTACGTAGCGTTTTCACTGTCCATATGGAATCGTTTCTTCCACTTGTTTTAGTCTCGTGGGCTTATTACGTGATCTTAATCTTATTTATTTCCTAAGAATCGAACTCGGCTAATGATTCTATACCATTACCTCATTGTTATTTATTAAAAAGTTCTCAGGGCTTATTTATTGCGTTAAGTACTTGTTTCTGCAATAATTACAGGGGCAAGTTTAGAACTGCTATTGGTTTTGGCTATCCAAAATAATGTAGTTGTGTCAGTTACAGATTTCAATCATACAATATTTGTGAAAAATATTTATTTAAGAACAGCAAACAGTAAGGAATTATGAACTGTTATGTTTAATGGAAAAAAATACTATTTACATAAAAATCTTCAGGTTTTCCACACAAAGATATATTATTGACCAACAGAATAGTGTAGGGTCGTTAAAAATATATCCTTCTGACTTATAAGAACTCCTAATAGGGGCACTATTAGAAGTGCCCTGTAAATAAATCTTAAAACTTGAGTGCAATAGCCTAAATGTATGTATACAAATCTTGATATATTTTTTGTTGTCTAATAAGTAACAAAAAGTCAATATGAGTATATGTTATGCAATATTTATTTTTAACAAGATAACATCTTCAATATGTAAACTAGATAATAGATAACCAACTGCCAATGTGTTATAGTTGTTAAGGTTAGTTTCATAACACTACCCAAATTATGTCAAGTGGTTTTAATGATTACGATAGGGGGGACATCAACTGGTCTATGAAAAGTAGTATTATTTCTTGGATTAATGACGCACAGCCAGTTGCATGTCAAGCTTAGTGCGACGGCATTCTTAGAAAACTTTTACTCTGTTCGGTTTATCTACTCATGTAGTATTACTTAAATTTTTTGTATCAATGTATTGATTATTTTTGTTCCAAATAGCTTAGTGATACTAACATCAAATACGCTTGACTTTTTGTAAAATAATATGTATTGCATAGTATACCCGACTGTCTCGTTACTTACTTTATAATACACTTCTTATATACAAAAGAGACGCAAATTAAAAATTTCATTCGTGCAGTCATAAAATTTGATTAACATTCAATTCAACAAGTATTTTCTGAGGTGCGTCTCACTTGTTTTAAATGAGCTAATAATATTTTCAATTAAATTACCTACAGCTTAGTTAAATGATTTATATGTAAAAGCATTATTCTAGTTTTTGATGACCAGCATCTTTCCGATGGATTAATCTATATATTTAAAAAGAAAAATATTACAACCAATTGTTGGTACAAATAATTTTCTAAACTATTGTAACTATGAAAGAAAATGTTGTTATTTTTATAGGTATAGCCAAACACAATTTTATTCCATTTACAAATCATACTTTATCTAGCATTTAAGTAGATTGTGGCCTTATACATTTGTTCATAGTAATAATTTTAAGTTTATTGTATTTAATTAGGTAGTTGTGAATAAAGCAATAAATTATATTTTTATCGCGATTTTGCGTTGCTTAATTTGTTGTGTATTTTAGAACTTTGTACTTTTTGGTGATGATTAAATGATGGTTAATATTTAATTGGTTTAATTTAGCATTAAATCGGTAGTTGTATACATTATGAGTTGACATAATCTGGGAGTCCGGCAGCCGGACGGCTGTAAAACCTAAGCCAAAGCCTTGAGCAGTATGAATTTAAATGTCATCCCTAACACTCTCTCCATACATATATCTCTCGCCCATGGTCCTTTCAGTCTCTTTTCTATACATTAATTAATAACTGTCATCATTTCGGTGTGTGGAATGATATCAATCAAAAGGGAGTGGATGGATGGCTTATCGTCTGGACGATATTAATGAAAGAGAAAAAATTCTGCGCCGAACCAAAATAAACTGGGAAACATGCAGGAAGAAGACGACCGGCCCGGGAATCAGGATTCCCGCTAAAGTATATTTTTGTAACTGACTATAAGACAAGACAAGGTAGCGCAAGCTAAGACGCTGTAGATACCAAAGTAATATGGCCGATCGTGGCGAACTTCGACACGTTATCGTTATGAAACGATTGCCACTTGGCTACGGGCCCAGTTAACGTAATTTTTATTCCAGAGCCAGTGCTACTGTGCTATAGTTGTTTTATGGATTTTTAAACAACAAACATCCTGCTGCAACAAGCTGTACGCGGGTATAGGTATAGTACTAACTATACTAATATAGCCAGGATTGTTAGAGTAGAGTACTAAAATTTGGTAGAGTAGAGCAGCTACCACTTTCCTTCCCACCCCCCGGTGTACCTCTACTGTACCGTACACTTTACCGTCTAGTCGACCCATACACACGGTTAGTAGAGTTAATAGTTCTGTACATTACAAAATTTGCCCCTACCAGGATTCGAACCTGGGACCTCTTGGCCAATACCCAGCGATCTGAACATTCGACCAAGCCAGCCATTAAAAAAATATATATTTTTTTTTCTATTTTAGAGGTACCATCATGCTTTACCCTTTCGGGGGCGTAAATTTTAATATAATAATAAAGTATGAAATAAAAAAATGAATAAACAACAAAATAAAGCCTAAGCCTACACCCTATAGGTATGCTATGGGCCAAAATAATGTGCTAAACGTGAAGAAAATATCGGCAACTCTTGTCCCCTTCAGGCGCTACTCTAACTTTAAGTGTAGACAGTTACTCTACTAAGGGCCTCTTTCCCAATCGACAAGTAAGTTCTAAGTAGCTTACTTTGCAGATCTTAAACTGGTAAAGTACTTGGAACTGGTAGACTAGTATGCTAGTTGACTCTACTATTTACTCTACCCGTGTACAGCAGGCTTTAAGACCTGCCATATGGTTTTTTATTTTTATTTGATGACATTTACTTTTGACTTTGACGGTACATGTCGCGTTCCGTACCCTAATAAAAATATCTCCCAATTATACCGCAGATGAAAAGGAACAACTGTTGGTGTTTGTGGCAAAGTAAGGCCTAGAACATACGTAACGGGAAAACACCGACCGGCCCCGTCCACGTCTCGTCCGGGGTGTTTTCCCGTTACGTATGCTTATACCTTAAGGGCATATTTTACAATCGACAAGTAAGTTCTAAGTAGCTTACTTGGCAGATCGTTTGACAGTTGTAATATGAAATATATGTCAATTGAACTGCCAGTAAGCTTCTCAGAAGTAACTTATCGATTGTGAAACAGGCCCTCAGTAGTTTTTTATTGCGTGATTTAACTAATCTATCAAAGATTTACTGCCGCACTCAGAGACTTCAACTAACGATAATGAGTACTGAATGTCAAAAAATGACAATTCAAAACTAGTCTCTATTCTTGTAAGGTCTTTTGTCTAAACTAAAATTAAAAAAATTGACATTATGTACTAATTAAAGTAATTTGACGTCTCAGAGTGCTGCAGTTAAATCTTTGTTTTAATATCCGTTAATGAATTCAGGAAAAATTCGGAAATTATTTGTCTTGTTGGCTGGGTATGATTGCACATAAACGTAATCACGATTGATAGTGAACCTAATAAATATATGTTTATATTTACTACTTAATAAATTAGGAAGAGTATGTTTAAATTCTATAAAATTGTTTTTGAGGTGAACATAGGTAAGTATTTAAGCACAATTTGAGTAGTGTAATCTGACTACTTAAAAAATCATGCAAATTTTCTTTGATGAGAGAGAACTGTCAAACGCTTCAAGAAACGCAAAATTCTGTTTGAGCATGACTTAAAAGCTGCTACTCTCAAATTTAAGAATGCTCACGATGAAATACTCAAAATGTACTCAAGCATAGTGTAGAAACAAAAATTCGTTTGATAAATACTTAAGTAGAGAATGAGAGGTTCTCAACTATAAATTCTCAATACAGAAACCGGCTGATATTGTGGTAGTCAATAGTATGACGAGCGGTAGACTACCCATTATTCTGAGGGTAGGTACGTATACCAACTGCGGGGCACTCGTGTATTGAAATTCGTTATTCAAAATTAATTCACTTTAGGCAGCATGCTCTAAAGCGGTGTTATTCCCCTACCTATCTGTTGATTATACTTTATTATACAGGCGATATAGTCGGACGTACTAGAAAACTGTTTCAGGAAGTAAACTCAACATTCCAAATATAGTACCTACTTACTGTCGAACTACATATTATATATTTCATACTTACAAACAGGGAGTACATAAATAATCATTACAATCGCCATCAGAACTTGAAGCCTGTATATTAAGTAAATTGACTATGTAAACATTTTTTTTACTAATACAGCTATCATGTCCATTATTTCGGTAATTGTTATTCATTACTTTCTGCTGCGTAGATACTATTTATTTGTAAAGTAGATACAATTAAATTCTGTTGTTTTTCCGCTGTTGTTTACTAAAGACTCTCTTCGAAAACATCACTCGTTGTGTCTATAATAGTTGAGTTACATTTTAATATCGGGTTTCAAAATGATTAAATATCATCTCACTATGCAGGAAGCTAATACTCTCGAGAAAAATTTGATTAGGTCATTGTCTTGGTTTCACTTTCTGCAATCTATTAATCATACGAGCAGATATAACACCAAAGATGGCATTTTAACTCCCCTGACTTTTATGCAGAAATGCTGTTCAGTTCTAGTTGTGATGGCAGTCACAATAATGTACATATTTATTGACATGAGGCTTAATGTACACAATATTCATCTATATCGATGCATGCTAGGTGTTTCAGTTCTCCATTGGGCAACCTATACATTCAACGTAATATATATGAGGTTGATAAATGAACAAAATAATATGCAATTTATCATGTCATTGCACCAAATAGACAGTTGCATGAATGAAAATCATGTAAAGATTTTAAATCTATTATTTTATAAACTTAATCAGATCTCTTTTTTAATCGTATTGACCATGTACCTGTCATTTAATATTTTAGCACTTTTTCAAGTAAGCATTGATTTGTTTATTACTGGTCTCTTAATAACGTACACTGAATCTGTAACTACATTAGAGCTTTGGTATTTCTGTAACTTGTTAGCATATTATTCTTATCGCATTTTGTACGCGAATGCAATAATTTCCAGTAATTTAAAACCTGTTCGTCTGACGACCATATTATTTGGTAAACAAAGTTTTTTTTCGAGTGTGTTTAATATCAAAAAAGATGATTTTCCAACAAGTGATGTTTACTCCTTCATAAAGAAAATTTTAAAGAGTTTTATGTATTTTCAAAATACATTCAGATTCCAGGTAAGAAACTTAATTATGGACTTTTAACCTATGCATTAAAATCGTTGTGTAGGCTACTCTCCTACATTTATTTAGTTCCAATTTGGTATTTGGTATTGTAATTATTATAAATAAACTAAATAAATGTAGGAGAGTAGCCTACAGTTGTACCTATCTTATGATTGATTGAGAAAGTTTATTATTTTTCAGATGTTGCTCTTTTACTTCAAATTCGTTACTAGCTGGATACTTTACTTTCAAATCTTGATTGTCGGAAATGTTCCTATTGTAAGTAAAACGACATAAAACTTATTTTCACTTGGGTACTTAAGTACCTTAATTTTTAAATATCTTGACTTCGAGCACCTAAAATCCTCTAAATGATTTCAGCACCTTTCAGAAGTATACATCATAACGATTATCACTTTCGTTTTTCTTAACACATCCATGGCATTATTCGTCTGTGTACGATGTGAGATCCTCTTACAAACAAGCCATGACTTGAAACTTCTTTGTATATCAGTGTTGGCTTCAGACATTGAAGGTATGTATGTATAATACGAATTGCAGGCAGCCTAGGGACCATGGATACAAAGGGGGGGAAATAAAGTCCTTTGAAAATATTAAAAATGATAAATATTGTAATGTAATAGTAGATTGTTTTATACAAGGGTGAAAATAAATCTATTTCGATACGAAGTAGTTAGGTTATTAGTAGGAATTGATCCCTTTACCCACGTTAACTCTTTCTCGATTTCCTCCGTGCTACGGAAGGCACGTTAAGCCGTTGGTCCCGGCTGCATTTGCAATCATTAATATCGCATCATTCCGCTGGGTCAGCGTTGTGGTTTCTTCTTCCATCCATAGTAGAGGCCGGAACCCTAGCAATGGAGACGGTTAAGGACTAGTGACGATGACCCGTAACCATTGTTCAGTTAGTTCTCGGCCGCCTTGGTTGAATGCTCAGATTGTTGGGTATTGGCCAAGAGGTCCCGGGTTCGAATCCTGGTAAGGGCAAACTTTGTGATGACCAATAATGTTTGTTTCCGAGTCATGGTTGTGTATATGTTTATGTAGTATATATTTCAACATTTATACATATATACAAACATACATAAATCAGGCCTATATTCCCGAAGGGGTAGGCAGAGTTGAACTAGCATCCGCGTTTCGCCAATTATGTCAGATCCCATGTAATAGGTGGCGAGCCTATTGCCATTCATCGGGCACAAAAGTCGCAGTATATTGCTGGGTGGTAGGTATAACAGGAACGCTGCTGCCCATTCCTCATCACTGTTTTATCCGTAGTCGCCTTGTACGACACCCACGGGAGAGATTTGGGGTGGTGACAATTGTATTCTACTCTGCCGTCACCACACGGCTAGACATTTATACATATACATAATTATATTTATGAGCCGTGCGGTGACGGCAGAGTAGAATACAATTGTCACCATCCCAAATCTCTCCCGTGGGTGTCGTACAAGGCGACTAAGGATAAATCAGTGATGAGGAATGGGCAGCAGCGTTCCTCTTATACCATCTAGCTATGTACCTACTGCGACTTTTGTGCCCGATAAATGGCAATAGGCTCGCCACCTATTGCATGGGACTTAACATAATTGGCGAAACGCGGGTGAGAATTCACCTCTGCCTACCCCTTCGGGGATATGGGCGTGATTTATGCATGCATGCATAATTATATTAAAAATATGTCCGTCATCTAGTATCCATAACACAAGTGCTTAGGCTACTTTGGGCTAGATGATAGGTGTGAGTGTAAAAATATTTGTTTAATATTATTCTACTTTTCATTTAGAATACAAGTAGAATATATTTTTTTATTTTTTACATTCTTACTCACCACTTCATAAAAGCATTGTCCATAAGTATATTTACTAAACCATAATTATAGTACCATAAATTATAGATACATAATTCTTTGAGTGTTTACCCTTACATCTTGCAAACAAATATGTTGCTTTAAAATGTTTTATTAGATTTTAATTTTAACATTATATAAATGTTAGAAAAATTTGTACAAAGATTTTGGGGTTAGAAAAAGAATTTCGAAAAATTATGATCTTGAGGCGGGAATCGAACCCGCGTCCGCTGCTATCCGGGCAGGTGCCTGACCGCTCGGCCACCCAAGACACTGAGTGTCTTGGGTGGCCGAGCGGTCCAGCGGAGGCGGAGGAGGAGCGGTCCAGCGGCGGTCCGGGCGGAGCGACCCAAAATCTTTGTATTAAAATGTTTTAACAAATAGACATATTGTTGTAAAACAATTACCTAATGCAGTTAAATTTAGTGTGTTCGTGTAAGCAACACTTATTCGTATGCCATAATAAATTAAAGAGAATAATAGCCACAGGGTATTTTTTCCATGCCGTGTGGTGACGTCAGACCAGAATACAATTGTCACCACCCCCATCTCTCCCGTGGGTGTCGTACAAGGCGACTAAGGGTAAAGAAAGACAGCGATGTGTAATGGGCAGCATTCCTTTTATACCACCTAGCAATTTACTGCGATTTTATGTGCCCTATAGATGACAATAGGCTCGCCACCTGGGACGTAACTTAATTGGCGACAAGTGAGTGTTTAATTCACCTCTGCCTAGCCTCTTCGGGGATATAGGCGTGATTTATGTATGTATATATTTTTTCCAGGTCCAATCCGAGAAAAAGTTACGAAAACCTTGAAACTTATACAGAGTCGACCGCCTCAATTCTCAGTGTACAACATGTGGGACATAAAAGGGCGGATCATGCTTCAGCTTTTCAACGTAGTGACAACAACGATGGTCACGCAGCTACAGTTTTCTTTATTATGAAAATATAAATTTACTTTTTTGTAAAATACATAAAGCAATACAATTTTGGATTAACGTATGCATTATTCATTGATTAATTAGCACTGTTATTATATGTATACTAGCTGAACCGGCATACATTGTTCTGCCATATAAATTACCCCGTAGCCGTGGTGATAAGACTCGCGTATAATTTGGTGTTTGGCATATTAATTATTTAACCCGACGTTACGATCACTTTACAGTGGCCGTGGTCACGGGGGGACTAAAGATGACATGTGTCCTCACAATCAAGTAATAATTAACTACCGTCATAATATTTGATATTTTAGGTGTTCCGATTTACACAAACAGAGCTTACAGTATCATTGTTTTTGGCAGTATGAGGACGGTGTTGGGATTTAATTATTCTAATAATTGGGGCCCAAGCAGGTGGTATGTTCCAACCATTATCCCTATTGAAGTTTATATGAAATTTATTATTGAAATGTGTAGTGCTCGTGCAAATATAAGAAAACATTATAAGTATGGTTACGTCAAATTTTTGACAGGAAAGCAGTTTATATGGGAAAATTAAATTGTTGTGTTTACTATTTTCCTCCCATTTTTTCCACATTTTCTCACCTTTCCTGGCCCAAGACAAACATTTCAAATCCAAAAGCAAAATTTCAGCTAAATCGGCCCAGCCGTTCTCGAGTTTTAGCGAGACAAACGCACAGCAATTCATTTTTATAGATTTATATAAAAATTTTGTGCTTTTGTGGTGAAACATTATTTTCTGTATCTCGACAAGTATTTAGACAGCTTTACATAGTTTATAATTATTATCTTAAAATTGCAATAATCACATCCAATATTTTGTAATAGATTCCTACATAGAGAAATTTTACGCATTACAGACAAACAACTAATAACAATCTAAAGAGAATATGTAGTTCCTGCGATGCCCTTAATTTAAGTAATTGTCTGTAACAATTTATTAAGCACCCACATTAAGCATTCTAATCTATTATCTTAATGAAAAACGCTAGAAGTAATAATTTGTGACACGGGTATTACTTTACTGTTCGAAACAAACTGAGCAAAATTTGTTTTTAAAAAGTGAGAATTATAATTTATTGTTTGTTTAATACGCATTTAAGCATACAAGCTAACGAGTGATTCGTTTTTGATTACAGGCAATAATCTAGTAGAAACTAAATAGAACCTTGTTACAAAACTTACAATGCCAGATACTAAAATAAGTCAAGATCTATTAAAATCATTTTCGTGGTTCTATCGTTTACAACTTTTAAGTAATTCAAGCCGATTCAATATTGGGAACTGCATCATAACTTCACCCACTTACCATCAGAAGTGTTTCACAATCCTTAATTTAATAACAGTGATGTTTCTAGGCTTTTATTTTAATATGTATTTATTAAAAATACTTAGAGAACATTACGATCAAATCCATGAATACGTTGTGTTTGCGGCAGCAATGCAATTTATATGCTATGCTCTCAATTTATTTCAAGTGAGGTTTTGTAATAAAGAGGAAAATATCGAATTGTTTTTAAAAATGCAACAGATCGACATTTGCATGAATTTAGACCAAACTACACCATTAAATATATTATTATACGAATTAAACAAGTTGACAGTTTGTGCAATACTGATATTTTATGTGTTATTTTTAACGGTTACATTATCACAATTGCCCTACTACTTATATTTAGGAATACTGTCAATAGTGTATAGTGATATTATTTTTATTCTGGAATTGTTTTACTGCTCAAACATAATGGCGTACTTTGCCTTTCGTATGCGTTATGTTAATTCAATTATCTCTAATTTTATTGAGCCAAATCTTGAAATGGCGCCATTGAAAATGTACTTATATAGCAAAGATTTCTTAAAAAGTTTAGCTTCAGAGGGCCACGATTTTGCAACGTGTGAAACAGATGTATTTGTTAAGGTGATTTTAGATGGGTTCTGTTGTTTTCAACTCCTATTTAGATTCCAGGTAAAGTAATATACAATAAGCACAAAGCACTGTGAAATCTCCAATAAGCACGTAAATACATAGCAGCAGACAAGCTATAAATTTTAATGTTGACGTTAAGTTATAACGCATGAGAGCAACTCGATGACTTAGCGCGCTCGACTTGCGTTTTCGTAAACAAAGGAATGTTCGCCAAGGCTTGTCCATCAAATGACATGATCAAATGACATCATGAGCCTTGCCGAACATTCCTTAGGTGACCAAAAATAAATCACCTCGAATTCCTTCGTGTTTCGGAAGATACGTTAAGCCTTAAGCCGTTGGTCCCGGCTACATCTGCAGTTGTTAATACCCACCAACCACTCCATATTGAAATATTAGCCACCAATCCGCACTGAGTCAGCATGGCGGCCCATTCTCCCTATAACCTTCCATTTATAGGGAAGGCCTACTCCTCAGCCGTGGGACATTTGGTGATGATGGTATAAATGTCAACTATAAATTAATCTTATTCTAGATGCAAAGGTAAGAACTTAAAGTAAGAATAGCGGCAATTTATATAATAAGTATTATAGTAATAATAAATTAAATTAGTGAATTACATAATTATGTCATAATTATCACATTAATCTCCAGAAACTATGAACAAGTATACCTATGTTTACCTACTGAAGCACCTAAATATTATTTTGCAGATGTTACTGTTTTGTTTTAAGTTTACCGTCGTTTGGATCTTATACTTCCAAATAATAATCATAGGAACTAGTCACAACGTAAGTAATTAGTTTGAATAAACTATAATTCGTATATTCCCGAAAGGAATAATATTATTATGTAGGTATTACTTAGGCACGCAAATTCGAGTTCCGTTGTTATAATCCAGGGATAATAATTATGCAATTTATAAAATATTAATACATAATAATACCTATTTATTTTCAATATACAGACGACATACAGCCGTGTGGTGACGGCAGAACAGAATGGGCACAATTGTTCCCACCCCCATCTTTCCCGCGGGTGTCGTACTAGGCGACTAAGGGTTAAGACGGCAATGAGTAATGGTTTTTTTTTTGTGCCCGAGGTTGGAAAGGGAGGGAACCTAATGTGTTCACCCCGAGGCCGTCCTGATATGTATGACTTGCACCCACTAAAACCACCTTTTTGTCTTACCCGGGAAGGGTCTACAGGCGTATGAGTAATGGGGAGCAGCGTTCTTCTTATACCACCTAGCAATGTACAGTCAACAGCACGTCAGACTACCACAAAATGTCAAAATTTCTCAATCGATTTCGTGCTCTATTATTACGAAGTTAAGGTTGACAATCGATTGAAGAAATTTGACAGTTTTGAAGTGCCGTTGACTGTACTACAATAACGGTGCCTGATAAATGGCCATAGGCTCGCCATCTACCATGGGACTTAGCTTATTGGGCGAAACGTGGGTGCTAATTCACCTCTGCCTACCCCCAGAAGGTATACAGTGTGTAAAGAAAGAATGGGCCCTGGAGGGATTTAAAATAGCCCAATTTACTGAAAGGAAACATTTCTTTCTTTGTAAAGATACATTAACTGCATTCACAGAAATCTCAAAAAGCTTCATTAGTACAAAGATTTTGGTGGTTAGAAAAAGAATAATTTTTTGAAATTCTTTTTCTAACCACCAAAATCTTTGTACTAAATACTATGAAATCTAACATTTATATTACTCTCGAATCAAATCAAACCTTTATTTTATTATTGTTGCTCCCGATTTCTGTTGGTAATTGGAATTTAATAAAATCATCGTGGTATTTTTTATGGATTTTGTTTTATTTTGCCAGCATTACGCAATTAATAAGTATTTTGTGATATTATTTTTTAAAATAATGGCGTATCAAGTGCAATTTAATATGATAGAAGAATTTTAAATTGCAACGATTACAATTTAGCCATTCAGTGGTATGGTGAAAGGTATCCGAATTCACCATACACTAAAGGGCTAAATTCTTACTTCTATTAAATTTAATTGCACTTGATACGCTATTATTTTAATAATTAATATCACAAAATACTTATTACGAAATGATGGCAAAACAAAACAAAATCGATAAAATTACCAAGATGTTTGTTCGAATTCCAAAATTGCCTTAAAATGCTACACCGTAAACAAATTTAACTTACCATTTTCAAACTTTCATTTTTTAATTCCAATCACCAACAGACATCGCGAGCAACAATAATAAATTAAAGATTTGATTCGAGAGTAAATGTTAGATTTCATACAATTTTTTTTTCTAAGACCCTATGTTTCTCAGTGAAAAATTATCGTCGACTGCATCGATTAGTAAAATAAAATCGCGAATGTTAATTTTCTTGATTTTTTAGTAGGTTCGATTCTCGGTTCGGATAGGCTTTTTGAGAATTCTGTGAATGCAGTTATGATTCTTTTTAAAAATAAAGGCATGTTTTTTTTAGCAAATTGAGCTTTTTTAAAGATTTAAGGTACTTTTCCTCCAGGGCCCATGCTTTCTTTCTACACTGTATATCCCCGAAGGAATATAAGCGTGATTTATGTATGTATTACAATATAATTATAATATAAGCATGTAGTGAATTTGTTGGTATTTTTACGAAATATACAAATATACAAAGACTTTGGTGGTTAGAAAAATAATTTCGAATAATTATGATCATAATTTTTAGAATTTCGAAAAATTATGATCTTGAGGCGGGCTTCCCGCCGCATTCTGCCGCATGCCGAAATTCTTTTTCTAACCACCAAAATCTTTGTACTAATTTTTCTACATACATACATACATACATAATTCACGCCAATATCCCCGAAGGGGTAGGCAGAGGTGAACTAGCACCCACGCTTCGCCAATTAGGCTAGGTCCCATGTAATAGGTGGCGAGCCTATTGCCATTTATCGGGCACAAAAGTCGCAGTACTTTGCTAGTTGGTAGGTATAAGAGGAATGCTGCTGCCCATTCCTCATCACTGATTTATTCTTAGTCGCCTTCTACGACACCCACGGGAGAGGTTTGGGGTGGTGACAATTGTATTCTACTCTGCCGTCACCACACGGCCAACGGCCACGGCTAATTTTTCTAACATTTATATAATGTTAAAATTAAAATCGAATAGTTTATACAAATATATTCACACCTCTACCTACCTTTTCAGATCCTTGCCGCATTGGATTATACAGAAATAGCTTTTTTTGTATTTATCAACATGTCGTTGGCTTTATTTATATGCTTACGTTGCGATATATTTTTGAGAGACACCCATGACTTGAAACTTCTTTGTATATCAGTTGCAGCCGCTGAAGTTGAAGGTAAACTAACAATAGTTATTTGTTGTACGTGAGTGCAAAGTTGTTTTTAACCGCGTGCTCAATTTTGATGACCGAGCTAGCGAAGGATTCTAAAATTGAATCACGAGCGTAGCGAGTGAGTCTGAGTTTTTAACAAATTAAAATAGGTTGCATGACAATTTCGGCACCATGGAGGTAGAAATAAATATGTATGATGATGTTTTGAATTCACAAACTCATTGCACACGATGTTCTAAATTCAAATTTACTTTAACCTCTAGAGGATAAAAACGGCTTTTGCACTCAGATATCGAAGAGCAAAAACGCTTTTTCCGAGATGGTGGGATGAAAAAACAATTTATTATTGCAATGACCAATAGGTATATAAAAATAACGAAATCAAATACCTGACATTCGACACCTTTATAACTTTATACATACATACATAAATCACGCCTATATCCCCGAAGGGGTAGGCAGAGGTGAACTAGCTTCATATCTTTACCTTTATACCTTTTTTATACTGTATATTAACACCCTGATCAACTATAGTTGATATACCCTATCCTGAATGCACGCGTTGCCAATTAACTATAGACCCCATCACCACAATATCACCACATTCCTAATATTATCTTATCTGCAATCCGAAGGCACAGTTATGTATCTCAAAAAACCGCGGGACAAATAATAAGAACACCAAACATAATATACACAAGTTAAATCCGTGAAAGGAGTTTTATTCGTTAAACATTTAAAATTTTGTCGTGTGGTGACGGCAGAGCGGCATACAATATTGTCACCACCGCCAATCTCTCCCGCAGGTGTAGTACTAGGTGACCTAGGGTTAACACGAGTGATAGGCAGAAGCGTTCCTCAAACCTACCAAGCAAAGAAACTGCTGCGATTTCCGTGCCGCCTTTGGATCTGTGATCTCCTTTGGAACCTTACATAATTGACGAAACGTGGCTGTTAATACACCTCTGCTGACCCCTGGGATAAAGAATGTATTTTGAATTGTACTGTATTTTGATTTATGTATGTATTTTGAAATTTAATTTCAGGTGAACTAAGAGACAAAGCCATGAGAACATTGAAAGTACTCGAGAGCCGCCCGCCACGCTTCTCAGTGTACCACATGTTCGACATAAACGGGCGAGTAATGCTACAACTATTCAGCGTGGTCACGGCAATAATGGTCATCCAATTGCAGTTTTCTCTAAACGCATAATTATCGAAAGAATTTTATCACTAGAATAAAAACTAAGTAAATAATTATCTGTTTTGTATATTCTATAATCGTGCCTATACATACATGGGTAAAAGTTAATTCGCGGAGGTGTCGGCACTGTCGGCAGTGGTTATATATCCCATATAGAAAAATATAAAAAAATGTTTTTTTTCATCTATGATATTATATTCATACACTTTTTAACTATCATTTTATTATAATTTTTTTATATTATAAACTGATAATCCGCTACGTACATGCTACGACCGTAGTATTATTCGTAGCTTATTTATAGCTATTTGCAGTTATAAACCACTTGAACTCCGGAAAACTCGTATTTTTTTTCTGTTATTTAATTTTTTTTGTATAGCTTGTTGAATATGAAAGAGTCACAAATTACCGCTTCACTTTAAAAAAAAAGTCTAAATTTTGAATTAACAATGTTCCGAAGTTTGTTTGTGTTATGCCGTATTTTAATAATGGTTAATGTTAATGGTTTGGAATTTTACTAATAAATAATTGCTATATTAATGTTAATTATTTCTGTTGCAGTAATTATCATTTATATATTATATTACTATATATATTACTAATAAATACGTAGGTATGTTCCAACAGATTTTACTACGAAGTTACTAATCCATCTGTGTAAATAAGTTGACAGCAATGTTCTATACCTACTCTATTTTGTGACGTTGCAAATGTATAAATGGTAAAAAAATGTATAACCTACCTGGATATTTGTGAATGTTAGCACCGATAGATGCCAGTAGGCTTGCTGCTCCCTATTACATGGGACCTTGAATGGCAGTTGGCGAAATGGGGGTGATAATACCTTACCCTCCGGCTTCGGAGATAAATATGATTGACTTATGTATGTATAGAAAGTTTATTACAATAATAAATAGGTCGTAAATTCTGTATAATATATATAATATAATTTTCAAAATTGTTCGATCTATTTTTATTATTAACCCTACTATAATATTTGATTTTGTAAACTGTGTCGTTTTATTGCTTTACTTATTATATAAGATAACAATGATAGAACGCTTCACAAGAAGATGGTTTGTACAATATTAAATTTGCTATTTTAAAGTTCAATAAACGTTTTAACGTTGTACAGTCAACAGCACACCAGATTCTACAAAACTGTCGTATACCTCCAAACTATGTCAACGTTAACGTTTTTATTTATATTGGTTGATAATATTTGACGCACTCTGTAACCTGAAGGGCTTTGGTGTTTGTGTCACGTGAATTATTAATGTCTTTCTAATTTCACTACCCGTACCTATTGTTCACGATTCATCCATGGGAAGAAAATAAATAATGATTTTATAAAAAGTGCCATTTTATTGATCTATTGAATCAATAATAGAAATCTTGAAATAAAAAGTTTCGGCCTAAAAGTTGTCAGAATACAATTGTCACCACCCCAAATCTTTCACGTGGGTGTCGTACAAGACGACTAAGGATAAATCTGAATATGATTACGAATGGGCAGCAGCGTTCCTCTTATATCACCTAGGCTAGCAATGTACTGCGACTTTTGTTTTCGATAAATGGCAATAGGCTCGCCACCTATTACATGGGACTTGACATATTTGGCGAAACGTGGGTGCCAGTTCACCTCTGCCTATCCCTTCGAGGATATAGGCGTGATATATGTGTGTATGTGTTGTTTTCAAATGAAAAAAAATACCCTTATGTAGCTAACTATTTTTGAGGGGTCTACATGTTTGGTGATAACTGTTAATTTTACTATTTAAAGGTAATATGTAAATGGAAATATTCGTTTTAGACAAAATATATATTTTTTTAATAATTCTTTAAGCTCACAACCCCGAAAAAAGCCATTAATCTTTACTTCAAAGATCAGTAACGCAAAACTGGCAAATCGATCAACCCTTTATAATGTCGACTATATCAGGAACTCGAAGGAACATGACTTAAAGGTCATTTCCCTTCACAAAATATCTAGATGTAGAGTTAGATCTTAGTCTTGATAAAAATAAAATAAATAAAGAAAAAACCTTATATTTCCAAGCTGCTAAGCCACAAACATATGTAACAAAGCTTAGGGAAAAGAGGTCTTAATCCACCATCCAAGACTAGTGTGGATTCGTGTATTTAGTGTAGTGTTATTTACTAACAGTAGAGAAAATTTACCGACATAACATTTTTAATCAATAAACTTGACTAAAAATGTTGAATTCTATAACTAAAATACAATTGACAAAGCTAGTACCTGCATTGACATTATTCTTTCAAACCTTAATTTCCCTAGAGATCAGAATGTGGTTTACAATCATGCTATCGCTTGATTCAAAATTGGTATCTTCACTCAAAGTGTCGACTTCAAGTGAGAATTACGTTTTATAACTATGAAGAACAGTAAAAAAATCGACGCACTGTCCGCTGATTTTCTGGATGAAGACTTTATAAAGATATTTAAACCAATACATTACATTCAAACTGTGCTAGGGTTGCAGCGTGTCAAAATGAAGTACGGATTCGTGACAGCGCAAACGGATTGGTACAAATTATACGGTTGTGTCATATGGATTACCCATTTAGTTTGTCTAGTTATTAATGTGCAATGCAAATACAGCGATATAGAGTTTGTCATCGCTAATCTGCAAATTGGATTGATGGCGCATGGCTTGTTTAACGCCTTTATCGCGTGGCATAATCATTTCCGCTTCAAACATCTGAACAGTCAAATATATGTGAAATTGCAGAAAATTGACCGCGCTTTGAATACGTGCAACCGCAGGCTGTATAACGAAATCCTCTATAAATCATCTTTGCTTGTGACTGTTGTTGTTGTACTGTTTGCCTCGGGGTGGGTACTGCATAGTTACCTGGTGCGGATGGAACAGATATGCGCTGCTACTTTGTTCGTTATGGTAACGTCAGTATCAGCCTGCTTCGAGATTATTTTGGTAAACTTAATGTTAGCCTTCTTAACATATAGAGTGGAGTACATAAACCGTTTGTTAAAGAGTAAGATAGGAAAGGATCTGCGAATTACTACACAGCTAAAGAAACAGACTTGGTTAGACTCACATGTGTTTCGTTTAAGCGAACCACAGAATCTATTTGATGTTGTCAATTGTATTTATTATATACTCGACGCTTATCGAGATATTAGGAAAGGGTATCAATTTGCGGTGAGCGGCAATTATTTATTCTATTTCTTTGTTTTGCATAAAATTTTACTATGCTACTCAAACAAACGAATGATACAGTAACGCAATTGATGTTACAGATATTAATTTTCATAAGTCAGCAGTTTGCGACCAACTTGGTGGCAATACACGGCATTATAGCTTCGATTAAGAGTCAGGTAATAATTTAAATTGTATTTATAATTTCTAAGATAAATAAGTATTTAATTTTATTATAAATATCTAAGATTAAATGGAATGTTAATTCTGTGTTTTTTTTTACAATAAATCAATAGTTTTATTATACAGTGTTTACACAATTAACCAATTAGGCTATATTATTGTGGTTAATCTTATCTTCTATTTTTTTCTAAATGAAAAAAGTACCTAAACAAAATCTCCAATTACCATTATGTTCTTCCACTATTCCGGATCGTATGTACAAGGAAGACATTATAGGAATACCTATAAACCATATTATTGATCGTTTCTATTATTATAAATTTTCAGGTACCAGTCCAAAGCAAGTTAATAATGTCAGGGATCCCGGTGGTGGCTGGAATGACCACAATTATACTGGTTTGCGCATTTTCATCGGGCTATTTGTCGTCGAGACTACAAGCGACGAAAGTGCTTAGTATGCGTATACGGTCGTGGTCGAACGATTGTAAGCAATTAATGCCTTAATTAAAGTTCTCCGCATACGTAACGATATATTAGGGTCAATTCTGACATAATTCTCTAAACTTAAAACTAAATTTAATATCAGTCTCTCCTGTTCATTCTGTATTGAGAATGAAAGAGAAACACTGTTGTCAAATTAATCTAAGGTTTAGAGAACCATTGTCAGAATCGACCCTAATACCTCGGACGGGACGGGGACGTACATACATAATACATAAATCACGCCCATATCCCCGAAGGGGCAGGCAGAGGCTAACTAGCACCCACGCTTCGCCAATCATGTTAGGTCCCATGTAATAGGTGGCGAGCCTATTGCCATATATCGGGCACAAAAGTGTCGCAGTACATTGCTAGGTGGTATAAGAGGAACGCTGCTGCCCATTCCTCGTCACTGATTCATCCTTAGTCGCCTTGTACGACACCCACGGGAGAGATTTGGGGTGGTGACAAACCTCTGAAATATCGTTTCATACAAATTGTACAAGAAGGACATAATTATGTCACGGACGGGAGGTGACCGTAGCACTCACGGGGCGTTTTAAACAAGGCAGTCACGTCACCGTCCAGTCGGAGGTATTATGTCGTTACGTATGCAGAGACCTTCAGATATAATACCTCTAATTGCCTATAGGACAAGTGGCCAATCAATAACATATAGAATACAAATGTAAATTTTTGACAGCTTCTCTTAAAGGGCACAAATGTATGGACATAATTATCGTTAGAAAGGTGGTGCCGTGTGGTGACGGCAGAGTAGAATACAATTGTCACCACCCCAAATCTCTCCCGTGGGTGTCGTACAAGGCGACTAAGGATAAAACAGTGATGAGGAATGGGCAGCAGCGTTCCTCTTATACCACCTAGCAATGTACTGCGACTTTAGTGCCCGATTAATGGCAATAGGCTCGCCACCTATTATATGGGACCTAACATAATTGGCGAAACTTGGGTGCTAGTTCACCTCTGCCTACCCCTTCGGGGATATAGGCGTGATTTATGTATGTATGCATGTGACAAAAATCAAAATGGCGACCGTGAGTTGCATATAAAAAACACATTTTTACACATGCCGATACCTCGAATCGGACAACAATTGGAAATGTGACCCCATAATAACTTCTTTCCCTCTAGGAAGGACCTATCCATTGCTATGCGATTCAAGTCTATTGCTCAGTAGACCAAAATGCCCATAACCCTTTGACACGGCGGTCACCATTTTGTTTTCACTGTAATACGTCAGTTTCATACATTTATATTCTATTCGTTCGAATAGATTAGCGTGAAATAGTCTAGAAAAGCAGGTCCCGCGATACTAAATTCCACACAAGACTTGACCAAAAGGTAAAATCTGTAAAAATATAATATAATAAGAATTCACCTGGGTGCGCGCTACGAGATTCTGGGGTCGTTTTATTTTAGTTTTTCGCGCATTTCAGAAAGCCACTGGCATGGTGATGGCACATTCTGTCTGCATTTTTCCCCGGTCATATGGATTTTAATAAGCAAATAATTTCCACTTCATCGTTCGTTTCCGTTACGCACGCTAGTGTAATCTTTTTTCCTGGCGCCAAGAAGTCATATATATATCTGTCTGTGTCTATGCCGAAACCATATTCACGAGGAATCGCCTTAAACCACTGACCTCTAATAAACAAGTACGTTGGACTGAAGATTGTCATCCAAAAAATGGAGCCAATTTGATTATCGCCATCTTGGCGCTGATGGCACTGGATACGAAGGTGAACGTCCACGGAACTAATAATAGAGACGCATTTGTAATATCAAATACAAGCAACAAACGTCAAATTAAGTACTGTTTCAAATCGGCACAAGAAACATTTGTCATTTTAGTAGACGTATTCAGTCCAGTGTACTTGTATAATAGAGGTCAGAGCCTTAAATAAAAATTCTCTCTCTCAAGAACTTCCATACTCCAGTACATTGTACGCCATTTTCCGAAAAGACTGGTCTTCAGATGGGTGACAAAACTTGTTATCTGCACATTTTGCTTTGGAGGTTATTTTTATACGTCACATTTATGTGACTCATGTCTATCACCATGATGATGTTAATGATGATGATCATAAATATTATGACGACTGGATAGCAATCAGTCACGTTTCTGTATACGGTATACAGGTATATTGCCATCTACCGGACAAGTTAATAACATCATTGGTGTTATTAATTTGTTCAGTAATATCCTTGCCTTCTATTGCCTACTGACGCCTATTATTTTGTATTAAAAAAGAGAATAGTGGGTAACATCTACCCTTTCGATGCATGGTTTATGTGTATAAGTATTTTTTTTTTATTGTAAATATTTTTCTATAATTTACACAACTACATACGTAATCCCAATTTCCCCAAAAGGCATTTTCTTCCAATTATCCTTGTTTTTCGTCAAAGCAATACATTAGTGTGTGACATTATTTCATTTGAAATTCATATATTTATGGTTATTTGATGGATAAAGATATCTATAATCAACAATAAATTGTTCAAGATGGTAACGCCAGATAGAACTCTTCAATTTATCGAATAGTAGGTACAATAAACTGTTTTAATTTGGATTGGTCGAGCAATGACTGGTAATAATTGCTGCTTTAACAAGTACTAACAACAGATCTGGGGTTCGAGTCTCAACAGGGTAAGGTGAAAAGAAGACGAGTACCATATTTCCTCAAATCATAGTTAATCATTACCAGAAGTGATTATAAAATCAAATACTTTATTTAATTTAGAGATAGTTCATTACAATTATTTAATTATAACTGTATCTAACCGCACTCAGAGACGTCAATTAACTTTAATGAGTTTAATGTCAATTAAAACTAGGTCATATACCCGGCAAAATAGCGACTAATTTTGAATTGACATTTTTTTGTATTAAATACTCATTAAAGTTAATTGACGTCTCTGAGTGCGGTAGTAAGTGTTTGAATTATGTTACTATTTAGATAATATCGGTAGCCCTTTGAGAATTTTGATATCTTCCTGTAATTAAACAATGTTTTTATGGTTTCAGATACATTAAGGGGAACAGCGATACAGCTGCTACTATTGTTAAACGAAGAAGATTTCGAATTTTCTATTTATGATATTTTCCACTTAAATTACGGCACGCCCTTCTTTTACTTTCCAGTGATTGCGACTTACACAATCTTATTGCTCCAATTTGCTGTTTTATAATCACTGACACTAAAATAGACATTATTTTTTTCTTGGGACAAATTGTAATAGGTGTAAGTGCACAGCAATAATGATTATTGGCAATAAACAGACTGTAACTTACCATAAACATGATACACTCAAAACCTTCAAGTTTTATGACATATACAAACTAGTCACGGGCACATCGAGAACTTTAGTTAGCAACCAATATTTGGCACCACTCACAATAAAACAAAAGGCTTACTCCATATTTGTCGGTGTTCTTTTCACCTATTTTTACTACAATAATGACAAGTTACTGTCTAGATATCGCACAAACGGCTTTAACGTTTATGTGTGTGGAGTGTGTGCTATCCTTATACATTACATAGCTATAGTTTGTAATGTCATACACATAAACTTTTTCAACAACATCGCCAATGTTAAATTCTATTTGCAAGTTCAAGATCTAGACACCTGCATGGGACTAGACCAGAACAAAGTGTTGAACTCGCGCCTTCGTTTTACGAACATTTCAACGGGAATATTCCTTAGTGTGATGTTCATAGTATTCATTCTTATGACGTCCTGGGATGGTTCTATACCAATCGCTATCACTGGCTTTTGCATAACATCTAGTGAGATAACATGCGTTTTTGAACTATCATACTACACCAGTTTGATGGTGTACATCCATATGCATGTCCAATTCGTAAATTCCATCATTGCTAACCACGTTGGATACGGAAGGACACTACATACATTAATGTGTACCAGAGACTTTACCGATAGTATAGCAGTCAAATCTAGTGACTTCAAAAATAGCAATTTATATGTATACTTACAAAAAATTATTCAAGTTTTGTTCGAATTAAGCAGACTCTACCGATTCCAGGTAAGAAATTAATATTTATGTAGCAATGCAAACAACATTTTTTTTTGTTTAGGGTATTGAAATTCGGAATTTTACCTTTTAACTTTTCCCATTTCAGATGTTTATATTTTGCAGTAAGGCTGTCTTTGGAATTGTCATATATTTGCAATTATTAATAAACATCATAAAAGTTAACGTAAGTAGAGAGTCAACCTTCATTGTAAAGCTCATTAATTACTAGTTGGTATAACTCCCTGTGCGTACTCGTGGGGGGAAATTATTTTTTTCATTATGAGAAACCTATGGTTTTTTGGCTATGTACAAAAAAAGAAGAAAAAATAACCACACAAAAAAAACAAAAGAGAACCATGATATTAGAAACCAATTTATAATTGTTACCCAAAAGATACATTTTATTACTTATAACAAAATTGCAAAACTATTTTTTTTGTTGGATCCAACTATCTATCGATTTAGCCGGACAGATGTGACGGGGATAAATGCTCTATGTCCACACGGGCGTTGAACCCCGGGGTGATTGAGTTATGTTGGACGTTGGACTCAGCGATTCACCTTCTCGCAGAGTCCAACAAATTGTATGTTTATGCATCAGGATTCCCTCCAATACAAAAAAAATGGTTTGCCAGAGGATTGTGAAACTGTAAATTTTAGTATACAAAAAGCGATAACATTTTTCACCCCGTAAACATAACTCCAATTTTAATCGTTTTGATATGCTGGAAATATAATATAAATCTAGGTCTGTACGCTTTTATTTTTATGAAAAATTTTGGTTACGATAAAAGCTGTTAGCATCGAAATATAATATCTTTATTTTTGACATAATAACATTCTCGTGCATTATATTTTTTATTTTTATTTAACTAAACTGAATTAATTAAACTAATTGAAAATTAAAATAATTAATTTAATTAATTGAACCTACATATATACTTATATTAGGTTGTACGGAACCTAAAAAGATTTAAATTTTGTAAAGTTTAACAGTTTCTCATTTTGTAAAGTTTAAAACGTTACCGCTCGAGACAAGTATTCAAAAATAAATGTAGGCAAATGTATGTATTTTTTAGGCATTACTCGCGCCGCATATCAGCACTTCACAATCCTCTTAGGGTATCGATAGAAATATCGCGGTGGAAACACTAATAAAACATTATTTCTAGATGGCCACCTATTTTGAGATAATGTGCATCGTGACATTTTTGGTGAGCAACACTATAGTCTTGTTCTACGTTTGCTTAAGGTGCCAAGTTCTGCTAAGGGAATTCAAAAAGACAAGGATGTTGTGCATATCTCTTCTCAACGCTTACAACGATGGTAAGAGTTCCATTTAATTCACAATTCCAGTGATTCTAACATCATCATCATCATCACCAGCCCTTTAATGTCCCCACTGCTGGGGCACGGGCCTTCCCTATGGATGGGAGAATATAGGGAGATAGGGAGATTGGGCCATTGGGTTATGGTTATGGTTATGATTCTAACATAAAAATACAAAACTGTTTAAATTATATCCGAATTATACATACATAAATCACGCCTATATCCCCGAAGGGGTAGGCAGAGGTGAACCAGCACCCAAGTTTCGCTAATTATGCTAGGTCCTATGTAATAGGTGGCGAGCCTATTGCCATTTATCGGGCATAAATACGAATTATAGTCACTATTAAATTGTTTGACGAAAAGCACAAAGTCTATTCAGAAATTTTACATATTGTGTTGACCTTAAACGTAAAACAAATTAATGTGTTGATAATTGTTGACTGTAAATGTTAAACGTTTTTATTTAACGAATAATAATATGTATGTGTGTCTACATCAAAGAATCAAACATTCCATACGTATTTTGTATAGATAAGATTTATTTTAAGAATTTATGAATAAAATAAAAATCGATATTTAATCGAACTATGTATTCTGCGGCTTCTAATTTTCAGGTCCTCTCAGACGAACAGTGATGCAAATGTTAAGATTACTGGATACAAACCCACCGCACTTCTCTATATATGGCATGTGGAATATTGAAGCAAATTTGATTCTTAAAATGTTCTACGTTTCTACAACAATAATAGTGACTCAAATACAATTTGCTTACCTCTGATTGTATATTTAGTGAATACAAAAGATAACAAAATATAAAGTTGGACGTTATTTAGACATATATAAAGTATATTGGCATTATCTAAGGTTTTATAGTCAACCACCGCCTCCGTGGTCTAATGGTTCGCCCACCGGAATGAAGATCCAGAGGCCCCGGGTTCGAACCCCAGGGGGGTACAAATTTGTGCTTGGTTTGGTTGGTGGTAGGACTTCTTTGATGTCTACCACATCTTATCAAAAGTCTGTCGCCATAATAATAATGTTAACAGCATTATTGTGTTCCAACAATGTGTGATAAGATAGCCAGTCCCTCTGTGGTTGAGGGTTCCAGGTGAAGCTCGATTCCATCTTCAGCCCTTATCTTCAGCCTTATCTTACCCTGTCTAAGATAAAAAAAAACCCAAGATAAAGTGGTGGGAAATAAGCTTTATAATTACCATGTAACTTCATTATTCTAATCACATAATATGAGATTTGATTTTCTTTCCTATAGGTATTGCGTAATTCACATTCACGGTTGTGTTATTAGCGCATTAAAAATTGTCAAGTTTAATTAAGAGTTTTATAGACTTTACGCAGCCTTTTTTACCTTTAATGTTCGTTTTACTTATATTGTGTTTTTTTATTGTGCGTATATTAACAAATTCTGTTCTATATATTTTTTTTGTTTTGTTTGATTACACAATTATTAACCGAGAAATAAAATTTATCTAGAGATTGTAATTTCAGGCTTCAGGGTTCTCATTCTTGACATTTAAGATTTAAATATTTTTTTAAAAACCCCTGGGTGAGATTCTTGGCGGTGACAATTGTATATCTACGTAATAGGTGGCGAACGAATTGCCATCTATCGAGCACATAAAATCGCAGTATATTGCTTGGTGGTATAAGAGGAATGCTGCTGCCCATTAGTCATAGCTGTCTTTACTTATATTCGTCTTGTGACAATTGTATTTTGCTCTGCCGTCACCATACGGCATCGGCACGGCATGTAAATGGACGTGTATATTGTATAATTATTTTAATGTGACATAATACTTATGTGAAAAATGTGTACTGAACATTTAATTTATGAGTAGGTAACTAATATTATGCCGTGGTACAGTAATTTAAGTTATTGCGGCACAAAAATATCGAATGTACCCTAGATTTCAAATTTTTATTAAACATTTAATGTTAATACATTTTATAATCTTATTTGCACTACAAATTCAATCTTCAAACACATGCCTAACATTATAATTTTCATTTCAAGTACATAAATTGGACAACCAGTAAAACTGACCCCAAATAGTAATTGAAAAACTGAAAAGGGTACGTTATGTCCAATGTATACAAATCAAATATTGAGAATCTAGGGGAAGCTTCCTTTAACATCCAAATGATATTCTTAGGAGTGTTGTTGCCTGAAAAAAATAGATATACATTAGACCATAGCAGGGGTTTGATAATTTTTTTAACCGTACATACATACATAGGTACGGTTAAAGAATTTTGAAATTATATGTTTAGGAACATTATGGAGATAATAAAGTCAGAAAAAAAAAATTGTTGTGGTGCGAAAATAATTTCTCGTTTTTTTATAATATTTATATGAAATTTTTGTGACTTTATTTTTTTTGTAATATTTTTTCTAACATTTATGTAATAGTTATTTGTTGTACGTGAGTGCAAAGTTGTTTTTTAACCGCGTGCTCAATTTTGATGACCGAGCTAGCGAAGGATTCTAGAATTGAATCACGAGCGTAGCGAGTGATTCAAAAATTAGAATCCTGAGCGATAGCAAGGGAATCAAAAGAGCACAAGGTGAAAAATCTTTGCACTCGAGTGCAACACGTAACTTTTCATCCCCCCCAACGAGGAAATTGCAAAATACAAAAAAAAATATATAATCACAACAGTTTCTGTTTTCACCCAGTAACTTCCACAACACCCTCCCATTAACCCAAACGCACTCTCAACACCCACCCAGAAACACCCACAACATTCACACCCGCAATACACACCCATCCACTCAGACACACCCAAAAAACACCCATTCACCCAGAAACATCCACAAAACACCCATTCACCCAGAAAAACCCACAAAACACTCATTCACCTAGAAACACCCATAAAACACCCATTTACCCAGAAACACCCAAAAAACACCCATTCACCCAGAAACACACACAAAAAATCCATTCACCCAGAAACACCCACAAAACACCCAATCTCACCCAAAAAACACTCAATCACCCAGAAACACCCACAAAACACCTAATCACACCCAAAAAAACACCCAATCACCCAGAAACACCCACAATACTCACACATCCATTCAGACACACCCATAAAAACCCATTCACCCAGACACACCCACAAAACACCCATTCACCTAGACACACCCTCAAAACACCCATTCACCCAGACACACCTCCAACAGCCACCCATCCACCCAGCCACACCCGCAACATTCATCCAGACACACCTGTAAGTACCTAATAAAAATTACTCCGAGACAGTCAATCAGCTTGAGTCAACGTGCTTACGTTGATTTTCTGTATGTTTTTGTTCCGTTGCTAGCGTAAACAAATCAAACAAACCTAAAAAGCTTTTAAATGCTTGACTCAAGCATCAAGCAAGCGTTGTAGACGATCAAAATGTTTAAAGCAAGATTGACGACAAGCTGATTGACCGTCACGGAACTCCTAGGTTTTAACAAATTTATTACGTGAAAAGAAAATGGCGCGCGCAAAGCAAATTACAAAAAACTACACCAAGAAGGTTCCGAGTCTGAGTTTTTAACAAATTAAAATAGGTTGCATGACAATTTCGGCACCATGGAGGTAGAAATAAATAGGTATAATGATGTTTTGAATTCACAAACTCATTGCACACGATGTTCTAAATTCAAATTTACTTTAACCTCTAGAGGATAAAAACGGCTTTTGCACTCAGATATCGAAGAGCAAAAACGCCTTTTCCGAGATGGTGGGATGAAAAATAATATTAATGTTTAAATAACAATTAAATTATAACATTATAAAATAAAGAATTTTTACTATGAAAAAAATATCGTGAATAATTTTTCTTTATCGAAATTCCAAACCCGAACTATATATTTGTGTGGATATAAGTTACCACATGTCCTCTCAAGGATGCAGTTAATAAGGCTGACACGAATGTATGTGTTTTGTAAATGGCTGTTAAACAATTTTCATGTGAGAGAAGGATACTAATATGACATTTCCATATGTTAGAGCAGGATGATGAGAAGTGTCAGAGGTAAAATAACTGTGAACGCACTGTACATAACTTCGAACAGTTCCCATGACATTTACCTTCGTTGTAATAATCCAGTAACTTATAGCAAGACTCTTTAATTTCTTCAAATTCCTTATTGCACAGCTCCGCATAAACACATAACACAGATAAATGTATAAGATCCATGGCATTTCTAATTAAGAACTTGAATATTTCGTATCCCACTATTTCCTGAAAGAATATTACAGCAAAGTGAATACCTACTATGTTAGTCTAGTCAATATACTTAGTGCCTATTTGATATTGGTTATCTATAAAACATACATACATACTTACATAAATCACGCCTATATCCCCGAAGGGGTAGGCAGAGGTGAACTAGCACCCACGTTTCGCCAGTTATGTTAGGTCCCATGTAATAGGTGGCGAGCCTATTGCCATTTATCGGGCACAAAAGTCGCAGTAGGTATATAGCTAGGCGGAATAAGAGGAACGCTGCTGCCCAATCCTCATGATTTATCCTTAGTCGCCTTGTACGACACCCACGGGAGAGATTTAGGGTGGTGACAATTGTATTCTACTCTGCCGTCACCACACGGCTTCTATAAAACAGATCTAGATATAATTAGAGTCTACTGGATTAATTTGTTTCATTAAGTATTTTTATGAACAATAGGTAGGTGGGGATGTTTATTCTTTTATGCTAGACGCTCCAGGAAGTTCTTGTCCTTTATCTCTCCCGATTGTAAGTCACGATAAGAGCCGAAGATAGAATCGAGATTCACCTGGAATCATCAACCATAGAAGGGCTGGGTATATAGCCACTTTTGATGTTAACATTATTATTGTGGCGACAGGTTTTGATAAGTGGTGATAGCTATAGTCAGGCGGACTTGAATAAAGTCCTCCCACCAAGCAGAGTATAAATTTGTACGACCTAATTCCGGTGGGCGAATCACTAGACCACGCATACGATTAAATGTTTATGTTAAACGCTGTCTAACCTACGACTTTTATCATTTAAATTTTTGTGCTCTACTATTTTTATCATTTAACCAACTTAACATGGGTACCTTGTGTCCATTGATGATTGTCAATAAATAATTTGACTGAAGTATAAGCCCGCTGGTGTATGTGCTAAATAACAGGAAAGTCTGAAAGTTTTTAAATATACAGGTGTTAGTGTAAGAAATATTTATTATTAATAAATCATTACGATACCTGTAATATTATTGAATCTTAATAAAATATTTCTTATAACAAACATAATCTTTTAAAATCAAAAACTTACGGGAAATTTATGTAATCGTATTGCCATGTCGTGTAATTTTAAAATTTTCTCCAAATACAAAGGAACCTTTTTCTTAAGTTCATCATGTCTGTTTAGGTTTAGTAATAATGTTGAACTTTGAATCTTTCTGATAAACAAGTTATTCCTTAACATCACATTAACGTTTTCCAAATGCAATCGAATAAAATTAATTCTTTTCATGAACATAAAGGAATCTATTTCTAGTACTAATTTAGATAAGTATATGATATATATGCTTAAATAAATATTTTTTTCATTGCCACCAGACTCGATAATGATTCTAAATATGTATATGCCAAATAATATAAGCAAATACACATCTATAAAATCGATATTATTGATTTTTTTCACTTTTCGTGATCTAATAAAATTAAACGTTTCAGCGACTTCTTGGTATGCTTCGGTTACTTTAACAGCGTAGTCGCACTTGAAAACTAGATATGTCATATAACATTTATAAAAGAAGATCGTTATTAAATGCCTTGTCCAAGGTAAATTATGGAAGTTGTGAGACCAATAAGCACATCGTTGATAAAAACATGCAGCTGAACTTATTTTAAACATCAGGAACCAAAATTTTTGCAGTAACGTTCTAGGTGACACTTTGTCACCTTTAATGGAGACCATTGCAATTCCAAACGTACATTGAACAAAGTGCAACACCTTGAGAGTGGACAGAAAAGAAAATTTCCCAGTATGCCACATCTGAACCGTGTGTCTATGGTAAACAATATATGTACTGTGGTGTTTACTCCCCTCAAATAATACAAATGCTTCGTACAGTTAATCTGAAATTAATGATTTTTAGTGGCACTTCCATTTACATAAATAGGAAGGAGAAGGTGGCCAAAGACTGACTAACAGACTGCTGAAAGAAGGAATTCTCATGTATAAAACTATTTGCCAATACGCCAAGCGAGAATTAGCTTTAGTTCCTTCCTGCCTCCTCAAGGGAGTAACAGGCTGGTGAGAATATATCCATTTTTATGTTTGTGTTAATGATTTTTTACGCGAAAGGGTTTCTTTTTAAACGCTATACCCGCTCTGGGCTAATTTCCCCTAAGATTTTATAAGAATATGTGATCCCAAAATGATAAGTAAATGAATGTAGGTATTATTTATATTTTCCTAATGTGGAAATACTCGAAAATGGTCATGACTTTCTTAACAGTTCATATCTTAAATCATTATTATGAAGAGTGTAATCTTGTAATGTTTAATGTTAGTATATGTATGAATATTAAAAGTAGAGAAGGTACTTGTCAATGTTTAACACAAATTACTAAATGGGAAATATAATAACAATGACGATAACTATCTAATTCGGAATGACTGATTGTCTACATTATTTTTTTTACCTGAATTGACAGCTGAATAGTTAGAAAGTTACGGTACGGGGCCATTAACGCCGAACATAAAACAATGCAAAGAGCAGAATATTTGTCCAAGGATATTTTAGAAGAGAATTTTATAAAGATTTTTGGACCGTATCATTATATTCAAAAAGTACTGGGATGTTGCCGTGTGGACACTCGTGATAGGTTTATTAGTGCACCAACGACATATCAAAAAGTGTACACGGTGATTTATGCTGCAGTTATAGTTATGACACAGTGTAGAATAATAACAACCATTAACCTGCATGATGAAAGATTTAAAAACCTTGGAATTGTGTGCATATCCCTAATATTTACATCATGTATATTTTTTCTTAGCAACATTGTTCACGTTCGATTCATGAATACTCTTTCGAATGCAAAGATGTATATTAAATTTCAAGCAATGGACAGAGCAATGAAGCTTCATAATGACATAGAATTTGTATCGTTACAATTTAGAATGAATATTAGTTCAGTAACAGTTTTTTGTATGATAACTACTGTTCTTATATCCATCAGCGTTTCCGCTAGCAGAGAGATATTATTGAATAATATTTCAATCGTGTTTTGTCATGCTCCTTTCATCATAGGGCTAAGCTTATGCTCCAACTTGATGATGTTTTTTGCCCTTCGCGTCCAATTCATAAATAGTATAATGTGGAATTATATTAACAAAGACCACGATTATTCAAAATCGAAGATCAAAATAATTATTCCAACAACAACATTTATGAGAACTATAGCAGCTAGAAAACATAATTTCGAAACGAGCAATGTAGATAAATTTCTTGGTGATTTATTTACTTGTTTCTCATATTATAGAGACTTACATAAATTTCAGGTAAATTTTAGCCTGTAATCTAAAAGAAAATAATGATTTTCATTCACTTATCTTTTCTAGAAATTTTAATGATTCTTTTGTTTCAGTTTATGCTACTTTCTACGCTATTATTTATTTACACTTCCTTGACATTAGAATATACCATATTATCTGTAAAATGCAATGTAAGACTATTTCTTTTGGTGTTTATTCTACGCTAATAAGCTTTATGTAAAGGAATATATAACCATTTGATTTCAGATACTAGTCTCAACACAGTCTATAATAATATATACATTAGTCCTGACACAATTTCTTGCTCTGGTGTTAGTGTGCGTCCGATGTGAATTTTTCTTACGCTCTGTCAAGCAGACGAAACTCCTTGCGATTGCCTTGATGTCGATATATTTGGAAGGTATGTTTACGAAAATGTTTCGGGAATGCTCTCTCGTACACAAAGATATTAATAAAATAGGCCCATGGTTTCAGTCGGGACTCGAAACATCAGCAAAAATAAAATCCCAAAGAAATGCTCGTCAAAGCCCAAAGTTATGGTTAAAAAAATTGTACCATACTATAGTCTTATTTTCAACTACGCAAAAGTAGTGCGTTCGCATTGGTTCATTTTACTAAAAAACAAAAGATTGACTGGGTAAGGCAGCGTATACTAGGTTTGACGCTGGTTTAGTCGTAATAATTTATTAATTTGGGTACTCTTTGTAACACATAATCATCATCACCAGCCCTTTAATGTCCCCACTGCGGGCCTTCCCTATGGATGGAAGTATATAGGGAGATTGGGCCATAACCCACCACGCTGGCCCAGTGCGGGATGGTGGGTATTAACGACTGCAGATGCAGCCGGGACCAACGGCTTAACGTGCCTTCCGAAGCACGGAGGAACTCGAGATAATAAATTTTTGGTCACCCATCCAATGACCGGCCTCAGCGAGAATCGCTTAGTTTAAGCAATCGTAGGCCAAGCGCGCTATACCACTGCGCTAGTGAGCCCCTTCGAACGTCGTACGTACGAACTTCGACACGTTATCGTTATGAAATGATTGCCACAAGGGCTAATGACAACAAAAATAAATATTTTAGTATTTGTATTAAAAACCTCACTCGTTGTCCGTATAACATATCGATTTAACATTTTCAGGCCCGGTCAGAGAAAAGGCTAGAAGGATCTACAAATTAATAGAGGACACACCACCACACTTTTCCATTTACGATATGTGGAATCTTGAAGCGGGGCTTTTGCTAGCGATTATAAGAACCATTACTAGTTTTCTAGTAAATTTACTACAATTCGCGTTGTTGTAATGTCAATACACCTATAATAATAAAAATCATTTCATTTATTCAGACTATAGGTACAGTCCATTATTAGTTTACATATATATTATAAAAACTATAATAATTATAAAAACTGAACACAGAATAGTAATGTCTGTGAGCCAGCTCAGAGGAATCAGAGGCTAAAAAAAAGTGAAGTGTTCTAATGACACTACACTAGGGATAGTACATAGTATTGAGCGTCGGTTGGGCGCGGCGCACATCCGCCCGTTTTCTCAGCCCCAGATTCCTAGGAGCTCGTGCACGGACTATACGTAAATAGCTATACTATATTAAAGATTTTTTTGAAGAAACTAAGTTTTTGGCCTGGTTAGTCCTTACAGTATCTACTAGGCTGGTCTAGGGAAGGCGTTGCGGCTGAAGCCTTGCAGTCAAGCATTCCCATGAAGACTGATATCTCTGATAACTGACTGATATCTGAATGATATCTTCCGAGGGACTCCCACCGCCGTAAAGCCTCTCAGAACGCTACGGATCGAATCAAGACGCTGCAAGCCAGGGAGCCATCGATGATCAATCGAAATAGTTTAGAATTCGAGAAAAAGTTTGAATTTGACCTTTTTTCGAATGATAATCAAGTAAAACTATTCTGGACAAATCGAGAACAATTTATTTCGAAGGAAAACCGTTCGAATTACTTCGAGTGGTCGGCAGCGCTCGAATTTCGAGATTTTCTTCGAAATTAGGGTTCGTAATTTAAACTCGAATTCTAAATGATCTCGTACCTATATGGCGAGAATTGGCCCCCTGTGTCTAAGTATCTCTAAAGACCACAGACCCCATCCTTGCGTAGTAGGTAGGGGTATTAAAGTACCTTACAAAGTTCTGCTTCTTATTCAAAGTTATACATTTAGGTACATGGTTTTTCATAAAGTTTTATGAATAAAATAATAAAATATGTAATAAATAATCTTTGTGACTGTTTATTTTAATGCCATAAAAAATGACATGCAATGTTACATTGTAGTAGTATATTTAGGCAGAGCACAGAAATGTATAAGTATTATTTTATTTCTTTTACCCGATTCTACAAATGAATCCGTTTACTTTGTGCTGTACTCATTTCGGAACGGAACTCAACATGACTGTCATTAAATACGTGGGAGTAGTTATTAAACAAAGAGACAAAACGTATAATGATCACAAAAACAATAATTCTGGTTAGATAAAGTTCGATAGTGATCTCTGTCTACCCCTGTGGGTGAAAGGCGTGACATATGTATGTATGTATGTATAAAGTTCGAAAAATTAAAATCTTTGCTTCTTATTGAAGCAAAGGAGCGATATGTCCTTTTTTGAACTTCTTCTAACCAAAATTTGCTTTGTAATATATTTTCTAATATTTATATGATGTTCAAATAAATAAATCAGCCGTGTGGTGACGGCAGAGTAGAATACAATTGTCACCACCCCAAATCTCTTCCGTGGGTGTCGTACAAGGCGACTAAGGATAAACCAGTGATGAGGAATGGGCAGCAGCGTTCCTCTTATACCTACCACTTAGCAAAGTACTGCGACTTTTGTGCCCGATAAATGGCAATAGGCTCGCCACCTATTACATGGGACCTAGCATAATTGGCGCAGCGTGGGTGCTAGTTCACCTCTGCCTACCCCTTCGGGGATATAGGCGTGAATTATGTATGTATGTATGTCAAATAAATAAAGAATAGTATACTGATCAAAAGAATTGATTGTTTCTATTTTTTCCCTTTTTTAATTAATCCTCCTTTTTTGAAATATTTTACTACGCTTTCATCATCATCATCAACAGCCATTTGATGTCCCCACTACTGGGGCACGGGCCTTCTCCATGGATGGAAGAACTTAAGGAGATTGGGCCACAACACACCACGCTGGCCCATTGCAGATTGGAGGGTATAACCGAGCAGATGCAGCCGGGACCAACGGCTTAACGTGCCATCCGAAGCACGGAGGAACTCGAGGTAATAAATTTTCGGTCACACATCCAATAACCAGCCTTAGCTTGGACTTCAAAGAAGTCCTACCACCAACCAAACTGAGTACAAATTTGTACCCCCCTGGGGATCGAACCCGGGACATCTGGATCTTCATTCCGGTGGGCGAACCACTAGAGCACGGAGGCGGTTAAAAACCTCTTTCCAAATTAACAATAGTACTACCAAAATAATTGTAACAAGTAATATTTTTAATGGAATGATCATCAAAAAGGGATCAAATTTTCTGTTTATGGACAAAGAATTGCTTTTCAATCTTAATTTCATCAAAAAAGTATATCTATGAAGTAGAGAACTTAACTAAATAAAAATGTAGAGATAGTGTTTAAATGTCAATAAGTCGGTGGAGTAGTCACTATATTTATTCAAATTACCTTTCAACTGTTGACTTAAAATGAACAAACAAGAATACCTTTCAAAGGATATAATGGACGAAAGTTTTCTGAAAATATTCAAACCCTTTCACTTCGTGCAGAAATATGCAGGGTCCTGTCGTGTAGATTACAGGGACCAATTTATAAGTGCACCGACAATTAGTCAAAAGTTATACACGATCGCGTATATAGTGCTAGCTCTCGCATTACAATACAGGATCATTCTCATATTTTACGAGAGATTTTTCTTGAAGTTGCCGATTTTTTTTTGGTTAGGCTCAATAATGTTGTTGGTGCAACTCGTGGTTCTTTTATTGAACATTGTGCATGTTCGATTTCTGAATGCGTCGCCCAACACGAAGCTGTTGTTGAAAATGCAACGTATTGAAAGATTGCTGCTACATTACGACTCTGAGCTTGGTGCCTTTCAATACAAGATTCATATATTCACAATTGTGTTTCTTTATTTGATTGGGTCAGTTTTTATAATGTTTAGTTTTGCAGAAGGTGTATCTGTAGCTATATCAACAATCACATTTATTTATTGTGAAAGCCCATTTTCTATGGAGCTAACTCACTGCTCGTACATTTTGCTACATTTCGCTCTTCGCATTCGTCTCATCAACTGTGTTATTTGGAATTATCTCGATGGGAAAAATGTAAATTCAGAAGGAAGTAAAAATGAAGTGGCGCCTCTACACTCCGGGAGGTAGCGTATCAATTTTTCAAGGAATTTTATACAAAAATTTTAAAATATCATTATGTACATATATATAATGTAAAAATAATAAAGAAAAGCGTCAGCTGTACTTTTAATGGGGGTAACACCGTCAGTCAGCGTGATAAACATGTCGCGCGCTCAACGCATTCTACCGTTGCATAGTCCCTTTGATATATAAACTAACGGTCTTTACAACCACAAACAATCTGAAGTATAAAATCCATCGGAGCACATTTTATTCCATTGACTTTATCATGCTGTATCTTCTAGCTCCACCACTATCGGAGCAGCTGACGTTCGGAGCTGTTGTGTTAGGGGAAAACTTTTATTAGTTATGATTTTCAGCCGGTATAAAATGACTCGCTCATCTACAATGCTACCTGCTGGACTAATATTAGAACACGTAGCGGCTAGAACAATTAATTTGGAATCGTGTGACGTCGATGTTTATCTCAAAGAAATATTCGCTTGTTATAAAGATTATTGCAGTCTTTATAGATTTCAGGTAAAATAATGTCATTACTTAGAAATAATTGAATAAAATATTAAAGTTACTATTTCCACTTAATCGATGCAAAGTTTTCCTAGACATAGGAAGTTCTCAAATACTTACCTACGTTATAAAATCACGACCATTTTTTCACGAAGGGGTGGCAGCAGTATACCAAACAAACTAAAGTAAAGATTGTTTGGTCCCATGTAATAGGGAGCGAGTGACTATATCAAGCGCGCCGCGCTTTATAGCGCTATATTAGCCCCCTCGGCCTGAGATTGTGCAAACTAAACAATTGTCGCTAAGGCAAGCCATTAGATGGATGGCCAAAAACATATCTCGAATTTCTAGAAGACACGGAAAGCTGTTAGTTCCGAATGAATCTGCAGTCGTTAATACCCACCAATCCGCAGTAGGCCAGCGTGGTGGGCTAAGTATTACCCATTCTCCCTATATTCTTCCATGCATAGGGAACACCTGTGCCCCAGTAGTGTGGGCATTATAGGGCTGGTGATGATGACAATAAATCGATGTAAGGTATTTCTATTTGATGTCAAGTTTGTCTACACATTAGAAGCACAGACGTTGTTATCCCTCAATCACACAGGCCAACCAAAGAGCCGAACACATCACACGCACTAGCTATAACACCTTGCCAATACACCGCACCTGTCGAATAAGAGTGCGAAGACCCGGTCTACACACAAGGCGCTTTACCAGGTACACTCGTGTCCCTGGGCGCTTCTCGCCCCCTCCCCCTACTACACAGCACGCCTGACCCGAGGTCCGCGCCTTTAGAGGTACCCTGTGAGTACTCGCGCCCTGTGAGGCTCTCCGCGGCAGTATATCTCCCTCGGGAGATGCCATCCCCCCACGGGGAACGCCTGCCGTGAAGGCACCCTCACAGTTTGGCACGTTTGCCTTTAGGTCAAGGTCTTCGCCTTCCCCAAAAAACCCGGTAGATGCTGTAAAGACCTCTCGGCCAACAGCCAAGTACTTAAAAAAAAACGTTGTTATCGAAGCCCAAACCTTGTAATTACGTAGCATAGTCTCTCTGTAAGTAGGTACATTTGTTACTTACTAAAACATCTAGTGATTTCTGTTTTGTTTGCAGATATTTTTACTTGGCATCAAGCTGTTCCTATACATTCTACTGACGTTCGAATTTACATTATTGATAAACAGCAACGTAAGTACATACTTACATACATAAATTACGCCTATATCCCCGAAGGAGTAGGCAGAGGTGAACTAGCACCCGCGTTTCGCCAATTATGTTAGGTCCCATGTGGCGAGCCTATTACCATTTAAAGAGCACAAACGTCGCAGTAATATTGCTAGGTGGTATAAGATGAACGCTGCTGCCCATTCTTCATCGCTGATTTATCCTTAGTCAGCTTGTAAGACACCCACGGGTCAGATTTGGGGTGGTGACAATTGTATTCTACTCCGCCGCCGGCTTGGTAAGTTCCTAATGCTAAAACGTTTCTTTAAGTTTAATGCGCGCTTGTTCCACCCGCTGCCTGATACCTACTTTAAGATGGTGGGCGAAATGTGAGTGTTCAAGTCTCTACATAATCGGTATTATAATAAATATTTCTATTTTGACATTTATTTAAGTATATTAACAATTAAAAGTTTGTAATTGATTAATAGGTAGGTATTTAAAATGTGACTAATTGTAATCCGTGTTGGTCAAAATAAATGAATTTATTTATACGTAGCTATGTCTTTATATCTAGCCCAATAAGTAGCATACGTATTTTTTTTGGATACTAGATGACGGACCCATTTATTTTTTTGTATAAGTTACCTATAGGTAGGTATGAAATGGTAAAATTTCGTTTTCAGGAGACTACGCTGTTTTACGTAATTCAGATAATGGTGGTTGTAATTGACCTGATAACGCTGACGGCACTATGCATACGTGCGGAATATATCGCACAAACTATTAAGCAGACAAAGGTTCTATCAATTGCTATGATGGCTATCAATTTGGAAGGTGTGTTTATTGTTCAATCTAACTATGTGATATGATATTTGTGTGACAATAGGCAGGGGAAAGGGGCCCAGAGACTATATACGGACTATAGACGGTATACTGCTTTAAACGGACACTCTCGTGTACCAATAAAATAATTTTGCAAATCCAACTCCCTTAAGAAGGAAAAAAGGAAATGTCTAATTCCCACATCTCGCATTGCGTGCTGGCAGTCTTATACGAGATTAGCTGCTTTTGATAGTACCTGTACCTACGCCTGTTTTGGGCTACCTTCCCCTGTCTACGACTACGAGATTGTAGGTATTTAAATGAGGTTGAGGTCTATTATTTACTAAATAATGTTCTTTCTCATATGACTTACCTACTTTGCTATTATATGTTAGTAGAAATAAGTTCATGCAAACGATATTCGTCTTAGGAAACTATCGCTGTTACTCTTTTACTTTTTCTCGCAACAAAAACGACGGAGCGATATTTTCGATAACGAATAGTTACCATTTTCAAGATTTTCTTGGCGTTTACAATTCATTATTTTGATTTTATTCTTTAGGGTCACTGTTGTGTAACCTATATAGCAGCAAGTATTCAAAGCAATTGCTTTGAATACTTACCGATTCCCGTAATCTAATCACCTAGGCCAGAGGTGCTCAAACGGTCGATTTTTGAGATTTTTGAGTCGATCTCGAGAAAATAATCCGTTATAAAAAAAACTATGTATTTGCACCGATTTTGTTTTAGTTAGGTTAGTAGGTAGGTATACCTAATTAAGAGGTTTTTCATTAATATTTAAGAGCAGATTTACACTTACCTTGACTAAAAATTATCATTATTGAGCGGTATCGAATATCTATACTACGTATGCACCCTACCTAGACGACAACCCTGCATTACACATGTTTAGACAGCACCCCTGACTTAGGCTATTGAAATTAAATTGGCAAATTTGTATAGAACCCATAAAAAGTGTGAGTGGCTCATAAAAATAAGTCTGAATTGCGATACTAAACTAGCCTACAGTCTACATATGGCGGCACTAAAATACTGACAACATCTAATACGGTTGTTATACAAATAATTTGTTTCCTTGACTTCAGCTCTCTACGCCTCTCCTTGCAAATATCGTAAGAGATTTCAATTAGTGTGAAGAAACAATTTTTTTCAATGATAGTAATTACTCACCAAATCGCACTGAGCCAGCATGGTGAATTATGGTCCCTTCTACCTATCCTCCTCATATTTTTTGCCATTTATAGGGAAGGTCTGTGCCTCAGAGGTGGGCAAATGATGATGATGAAATTTAAAAAACATCCCTGATATAGTGATAATGTACTAATGGAACTGCTGATAACAGGAAATAAATAATGTATTCATAATAGAGTGCTGGTCCTGACATTAATGCATGGAAGTGAAAGTTGGGTATGGGAGAAGAAGCATGAAAGTAGAATAAATGCAGTAGAAATGAGAGCGTTGAGAAGCATGGCTGGAGTGAGGCTGAGGCGATCGATTGTATAAAAGTGTGATAAGAAAAAGTGTGGTCTGAAAGAAGATGTAATGACAAGGATTGAAAAATGCTCGCATGGTTTGGTCACGTCGAAAGAGTGAATGAAAGGAGAATGACAAAAAGGATTTATATGGCGGAAGTGAATGGAGATATGGGAAGGGGAAGGCCTAGGCGGATCTTTTATAATCAAATTGAAAGTCTATTAAAAAGGGCCAGGTCAAGAGTACCTACCCGAAACCGAGAAGAGATTGGATGAAGCGAAAGAAGTATGTAATGATCGTAGCAAGTGGAAAAAAGTGATCTCTAGCTACCCCTGTGGGAGAAAGGCGTGACATATGTATGTATGTAATAATGGATTTTGAATAGTAGGTAGGTAAATTGATTTATCTAATCCTTACTGCCGCACTCAGAGACGTCAACTTACTTTAAAGAGTATTTAATGTCAAAAATTTTCATTGAAATCAAGATCATAGACCCGGCAAGAATAGTGACTAGTTTTGAATTGTCATTTTTTGAAGTTAAGTATTCATTAACGTTATTTGACGTCTCTGAGTGCGGCAGTTAGAACCATTAGACCACATTGGTAGTCTGTAATTCTTTACGAATCGTTTCAGGGTTTAATAATAAATGTTTGTTTCAGGGCCCATGAGGGAGAAGGCGCGTAGAATATACGATTTGACTATGGAGTCTTCACCACAATTCTCCATTTATGGCATGTGGAATCTGAACGGAAGATTAGTGCTAGTATTATTTAATGTTGTCACAATATCTTTAGTCACTTTGATACAATTCACGATTTTGTAAAGTAGGGCGTTTATTGTCACCACCGCCATCTCTCCTTGGACATCATTAAAGGAATTTAGATGACGATACTATGGGTGACAATATACAGCAGAGCGCACAATTTACCAACACTATGATTTAAAAATCTAAGATGATCCTTTTCATTCCCTTTGTTTGAATGGAAATGATCTTGTTTAATTTTATAATCAACACAATTCGTTTATTCATATCTAGTAGGTATGACCGTATGATTTCAATACTCTAATGAATCGTCAAGACGAACTGTGTGAAAACCCGTGTGTCCAAGAAACCTGCTCACCTCGCCTCAGTATACAATGATAGGTTTCCAAAAACCACCCACGCCCTGATCCGCAACTAAGCGCCGCCGACCCCCGACGGATGGAAACGGAAGATTACTAAATTTATTAGGCCTTTTTTTATCTATTATGTTAAGGTGCCGTGTGGTGACGGCAGAGCAGTATAATTGTCCCCACTCCCATCTCTCCCCTGGGTATCGTACAAGGCAACTAATGGTAAAGACAGCGATGAGCAATGGGCAGCATTTCTCTGATACCACCTAGAATTAGACTGCGATTTATGTGCCCGATAGATGGCGCAGCTCACCACAACTACCTATTACATGGGACCTAACTTAATTGGCTAAAAGTGGGTGTTTCTAGAAATTCGCTTGCTAGTAGGTACCTACCTAGGTACCTAATAAACTCGCCCTTAACCTTCACTTAATCTGGACGTCAAAATTGGTTTGATCAAATGAAAAATGCATTTACACAAAGGGAGAATATTTTCAGAAACATTACATTAATTTTTGACTTTCAAGGTATTTTTTTTTCTTATTCATTCCGGAAACTTTTAGTGCGCCCCACGCATACAGGTACCAATGAACGAAATAGTCAAATGAAAAACAGAAAACTACTAGAAACATTTTTATTTATTCTTATTTTAAAATGATATACAAATAGTGTATAAGTAAAAAATCATATTGATATGTAAAATATAAGATTGAGGAATTTCATTTCACAATGCAAAGTAATTCATTTCATAAAAAGTTTAATATGTCAGCACATTACCAAAATTCCCGGTTATATTTTACTATAGTCAAATTACAATATATTTGACAATAAAATTGTCTTTTTTTTTATTGGACGGAATTGTTCTTAAATATCTAAAACATGGAACAATATCATGTTAAACACATGACATTAATTGAATATAAAAATGGCTACAATTCTAAACTTAGTCGACATGTGTCGACACACACGGTGTCATATAAAATAAGAAAATGATTCTGTTTCCTATAACACATGCTTCAGTCTATCAATTGTAATTGTGTACTTTTTACTGCACTAGCACTAAGGATAATTTTATCAATGTATCAAATCAAATAAATGAAGTTTAATATGAAGGTCACTAATTATCTATTCTTATGTCTCCTTTTAATATTATTAATTTTAACTTACAGATGGGACACATTTTTACAAATATTAACATCACTGAGATACAACTAGGTATTACAATAAGGCATCATCATATTATAGGACATCAAATCAATTGTAGTCTTGTTAACAATAAAACTGTGGACGAAATTAGTAATGCTACCGAAATAGAGGTGACCTTGGCACTGTTACATCGATGATCAAGGAAGCAAAAACACCATACTGTCTCGTCATACCAATCCCTGCAATTAATTTTTAATTTTTTATATGTGCTAATAATAACAATGTATAATAAATATTAAAAATAAAAGTCATTGCACTGAATAATTAATTCTAAGTTGACTTGTTTATATTTTTTGTTTTGTTCATTGCAAAGAAAGAAAAAAGTAAATTTACTAAAATTAATCAAATATGTATTTTTATACAATTAATGTTTAGAAGAGACAAAAGGACGATGTGACTGATGAATGGAGAGAGTAATTGGGATGACATCATGCCAATCCATACTGCTCAAGGTTTTACAGCCAGTGCTGTTGTTGGTGGTTTGCCCTCCATCATTTGGATGCCCCAAGGTGCTTATTGGTCTACACCAGGCGATCTCCCTTAGTTAAGTTATTATGACTACCCCGGGATGAGTTGGAGCAGGCATGTTCTATGTTAGTTTTTCAATCCCAGACTAGCATAGGAGACAATTAGATTAAACTAATCAATGTTTATCAAAGCTGATAATTGGATGACAATGATAATCCATGAATACATCTGCTGATGTTAATATCCTCCAATATTAAAAGATGAGGCCTGTACTCACACAAAGCGGATATTTAAAATGTTTATGATGATTACATTGGTGCATTGTACATTGTTCCAATTTGCACAAAAGTTACTTTGATTAAGAGTGAATTGCTGTAGTGTTTTTAGAAAATATCTACTAAAATGCTTACCTTCTGAGATCTAACTCTTTTATTGAGTTATTGACATAATGACCAAGATTGACATCCCGTGCAGCTGGTCTACATCCCTCATATGTGTCAGCTGGAATATCAGTCCGGAATGCTCTAAAGTTGCTCAAACAATCCCTTGTGATTACTTTCTGGGCTGGAAATAAAAATTTATATTCAGGTTGTAAATTTCCAGGGCTATAGTCTGCAATTAGCACCTCAATTGAACTATTGCAGTGTGAAAAATTCTCTTAGTTCTGATTTGCAAGACTAAATGCTTTAACACAGTGTGCTTTAAATGGACACTGGCGTTTATTATCCATTATAAAAAAATTTGAAAAAGTGAACATTTTCATTAAATTTTATATAAATTTAAAGTGTGTTTTGAACTGTAATACAATAAATTTTGTCACTGGCAGGTTACTTATTTTTGTTGCAATGAAAGTGAGCAAAATATGTAATACCAAAGTAATTACCTCGCATGACTTTAAGCCTTAGTTATTAATAAATGAATACTCACCTCCTTTAGTTTCAATGAGTTTGATACAAATATCATCTCTGTCCGGGCATGGATTGCCCAGGTATCCAACACCACGCCAGTTGAATGGCTCGGTACAGCCTGGAGTAGCTGCTGTACATTGATAACACCAAATTGCAAGACCTGAAAACAATTTAAAAATAATATTAAGAATTACTGTTTAAGAAATATTGACTGATTAGACTGGCGTACGATGTAATTGTCATAATAAAACTTAATTTAGAAAAACTTAACCAATGAACGGAGGATACAATTAACAAGAAAAGACTGAATAAGTTTTATTGAAGCGCAACAAACGACCACACCCGACGGTTGAAATAGATGGTGTTTCAATAATAAGTATAAAAGACTCACTTTCATTTATGAAACATATAAACAATGCCAGCACTAACTTCATTTCCTTATTTTTAAGCAGTCTCTTGACTACTTACGATAGTAAATTTAAACAATTTAACGTTTGATTTTCTATTTCATTCATACAACAACAAAAACTTGCATCCGGAAAGTCAGGCACCGGGAAATGACAATGACAGTGACAGGATAACTTTTTGGTTTTTAGTTTAGCTTTAAATTCTCCCTATATTTTAGGGAAGGCAAAGGGACTAGCCCATACAGCCAAGTCTTTAGTGTATATTTTATCTGTAGTCTTATGAAATAATGAGTGGGTGAAATGTATGAATGAAATGAATTTTACGTTAAAATATGGGTGTCACACATTTTAACGCATCTAGGGAGTGCTTGGAACGAATTTAATGGTAAAAGAGTTCATGATGGTGCTTGATGAAATGGATAAAACCACTTTTTATAGTGATCTTCACCACAACATCAAACACATCATGAGACTTATTTTTGATGATTCTGCATAATTGCACATCAACAGGGATGCTTGTGCATCAAAATAACACCACTTTCACTGCACAAAATCCACTCTGTAACAATTTTAGAATTAGCGAAAATAAATCTGACTGACACCACGAAACGCGCCAAACACTCCCCACTTTTTGGTTTTTTTTTTTTGGGAAGGGAAATTTTTTAGCTTATACAGCCATGTCTTTAGTATATTTATTCTGTATTCATATGAATAAATAAGTAGGCAAAATGAATAAATGAAATTAATTTTACGTTAAAATGTGAGTGTCACACAATTTATCACATCTAGGGAGTGCTTGACGCGAATGGAATGGTAACAGAGTTCATGATGGCGACTGATGAGGTGGTGAAAACCACTGTAAATTCTCAACTTCAAACACATCGCAATACTTATTTTCAATGATTCTGCATAATTTTTGCACATCAACACGGATACTTGTACATCAAAATAACATCACATTCGCTGCACAAAACTCACTCTGAAACAATTTTTGAATTATCGAAGAAAAATCTGACAGACACCATTGTAACGCGCCAAACACCGAGGTCTTTTTTTACTGTCTTGTCTTCTACCATTCTACTATTCAGAAAGGCACCATGATTTCATGATTTAAATACAGTCGATATCGTCATTTAAATCATGAAATCATGGTGCCTTTCTATATTATTTCTATTTTATCATAATGTTTATCTCCTGTTGCTGAAGTAAATTCTTAGTAGAGTGCGTGCCAGATAAGTCTGCGCGTGGTCAAAATTGGAACTAAAACTTAGTCATTAACTGCCGCACTCAGAGACGTCAAATAACGTTAGTGAGTACTTAACGTCAAAAAATTACAATTCAAAAGTAATCGCTATTCTTGTCGGGTCTATGGTCTAGATTTGAATGCAATATTTTGACATTAAGCACTCATTAACTTTAATTGACGTATCTGAGTGCGGCAGTTAGTTTGTTTACGAGTGTCAATGTTAGCGAGCAGCGCCACCCATCGCGCGCATACTTATCTGGCGCGTACTTCTAGCATAGAAAAATTAGCGCTTTAACTTTTCTAACTTCCTAAAATTAACATAATTTTGCTGACATTGGTATATTTGTTCCTTCAACTTTCCCCGCGATTAAAGTTGACCCCTGATATTCTTTCAGTCAGACGGATTTAGCCAGCACGCTTTATGTTCTTAGTAGGCACTTATTTATTTTTGTTGATTATTCAAATTCTAACAGCGCTGACTGATGATCATTTCAATTTGTTCAAATTTTATTTGAACTGTGGAATATTAATTGTCGGGAAACAAATAAACAGCTGGCTTCCATGATAAAATTCTTGAAGTAGGCACGTAATTAATTAGTTTTTCACAAAGCAAGATATTGTTGGCACTCTTTGTACTAAAAAACAGGTTATCATCAACTTTTTATTTAAACACCATTCACTATAAAAATTCTCCTTGTTTAAATATGTTCGTTTTGCTGATTCTACTTATGTCTTGAAGTAGAATGTAACATAAATCACCGCGTGTATTGGCTTGGGAGCAAACAAATAACGTATATTATGAAAGCCCCGACTCATTCCATCATCATCATCATTATCCCCCTACCCTTATCCCATCCTATTTGGGGTCGGCGCAGTATGTCCTCTTTTTCCATTCTCTTCTGTCACTCGTCATCTCCTCATTCACATCCATTACCTTCATATCACACCTCACACAATCCATCCATCTTTTCAATGGTCTTCCTCTACTTCGACATCCATCAACATTCATGTCCATAACTTTCTTACTCACATTCATGGCATCACGTATCATAACATGTCCATACCAAGCTAAACGGCTCCCTTTCATATTCCATGGGTGTCGTAAAAGTCGACTAAGAATGATTGCCGGCGTAGACCAATAGGCACCTTGGGGTACCCGAATGGTGGAGGGCAAACCACCAACAACAGCATACCCAAAGAGGGTTAGTGTAAGGCAGGCGGCTGGCTGAAAACCTGAGCCAAAACTTTGAGCAGTATGGATTGGAATGTTGTCATTCCAATCAGTCTCTCCGTTCATCGGTCTCTCGACATGGTTCGTTCCGTCTCTTTTCTATACATTCTGGTAACAGAATGGTAACAGGGCAGGGAGAAAAGATTGATCGCCGAAGGGGTAGAAATGTATTAACACCTATCCACATTTACAATAAGTTAAATCAAAAAATTTTGGTGTTAATTAGTATTAATTCCCAAGATGGCAATTGACTCGCCATCAACCTACCTAACATAAAATATAAAACGTGGGTGTTAAATTCAATGCCCGGGATAAATACGCGTGATTTAGGGATAATAATAGGTACTAGTTGACAACGTGACTAATCCCGCCAAAAAAAGTGATACTATGACAATAAAAGAAAACCCCAACTCTAACAAATTAGAAATCTGAATCCATGTTATCTTAATTTAATACACATACAAATATTTTTACTCTGGTCGCTGATAATCTAGAACTCTAAACTTGTTCCTCTAGAGGTTCTTCAGGCGGGTTTGGATTTAATGAAGCTAAAAGCATTTGCAAATCTTCTTTGTTTAAATCAATGCACATAGTCCCCACCACATCTTCAACCCCAATAGTACCATCATTGCTCATGTCCACTTCTTTAATTAAATTATCCAACTGCTTTTGAGGCATTTTGTGGCCTTTGGTGGCAAGCATATCTTTCAATTGCTCTCTATCTACATTACCAGTCTTATCGGGATCAAGTACTCGCAAGGCAGATCTTAGTTCTTCTTCAATAGGAAAATCCCTTTGTCTAATGGTTACCATTTTAACAAACTGTTCGTAAGTAATGTGTCCTTGAGGATGTGGCGGTCTTACACAATATTCAATTAGTTCTTGCAATTGCTCTGCAGTATAAGTCATTAGAATCAAAGCCTTCAGCATGTATACTAATTCTTTTTCTGTGATATATTGATTTATGTCTGTGTAAACTGGAGTATAGTTTTGATACAAATCCCATAATTGCTCAACTTCTGCAAGTTGATCAGGCCTAAGTTCGAAAGGCTCTTTCAAAGCTTCTTTAGAGTCACTAAAATCAAAGGGTGCTGCGGGATCTGGAGGAGGTTCTTCAACATACCCTTCTTCTTCTTCAATCACTTCTTCTTCAGGAGACTTTTGATCTTCCTTCTTCTCTTCAGATTCTAACCCTTCGTCTTCAACATTTTCACCTTCCATCTCTTCACCCATTAGATGGTCGCCTTCAGTTTCAACTTTTTCTTTGTCCTCCTCCTCAATTTGTTCGCCCTCAATAATCTCACCATCCGCGTGTTCACCTTCCGCGTGTTCACTTTCCGCATGTTCACCTTCCGCGTGTTCACCTTCCTGTTGTTCCTCCCCTACTTCTTCAATTCTTTTCCCTTTTATTTCCTCATTCATGTCTTCTTCGCCTTCAATATTTTCATGGTCATCCATATTTTCTTGTTCAGCTTCCTCCATTTTAACATTTGATTACGCACAACTAAAATTTTGCAAGTAAATTTAGATGTTGTATTTTACACGAGATATTTATCGCCACATCTGGGCTTTTTAAAACGTGTCCTTAGTACTATTATTAAATTTCCCGTGATTCTATCATACAGACTTAAACTTTCAAGGGAAATATAATCGAGAACATCAATAAATTCCTTTAATAATTCTACACGAACATTTTCTATAAAATTGAACATGTGTAAAGATCATAAAAAATATTATATAAATAAAATAAGCTTGTCAACATGCCTACACGTAGTATTGACAAAGAGAATACAATACTACGTAATATTGTATTCTCTTTGATGCCTACATTGCCTGCTTTTTTTTTGACACGCAAATGACAATACTATAATAACTACAGGTTAAATAGTGCTATTATAATAAAAAATCTCGGGTCACAGTGTTTGTTACCGAACTCTTCCGAAACGGCTTAACCTATTTTAATGATTTATTTTTGTTATTTGGTAGATCTGAGAGAAAATAGGTTGAAGACTAATAATTTGGTATATTAAAATAATATATTAAAATAATTTGGTATACTCCAAAAGAGATAAGAGTAATGACCCCGGCACATTCCGCCGTGTGGTGACGGCAGAGTAGAATACAGTTGTCACCACCCCAAATCTCTCCCGTGGGTGTCGTACAAGGCGACTAAAGATAAATCAATGATGAAGAATGGGCAGCAGCGTTCCTCTAATACCACCTAGCAATAGCAATGTACTGCGACTTTTGTGCCCGATATATGACAATAGGCTCGCCACCTATTACATGGGACCTAACATAATTGGCGAAACGTGGGTGCTAGTTCACCTCTACCTACCCCTTCGGGGCTATATGCGTGATTTATGTATGTATGTACATTTTTTAAACGCGACGCGACTCTACGTGTAGCCACTGAACATCCGGCGTGGCGTCGGATGTTCATAGTGTTTCTGGTCATCGAAAACCAATACATTCGAATCAACACGCGCAGAGTTAGATCGGGTCGCGTTGTGTTTCAAAAAATGTGTTTCTAGCTTAAGGGTCAATTCACACCGAAACGCGACGCGACGTTAGTTGAAGAGGCCAGAGGTTACGCGCTGCGCTGACAATATTGGATAGTGTTGACTGTACCTACTGACATAAGGATGCAATTGGAGCATGAAAGTATTTTTGACAAACAGAGATATATTATATATTATATTATATATGTGAATAAAGTGTGAACAATAATTCTTTTGTTTGGCGCCTTTTAGGAAGCCGTTAGGAAATTATGCCAATTATACCGTTTTTATTGCATGTTCATGTTAGCAACTTCTGTATTTACCCGACAAATTTTATTTATCAGTTACTATTTTGTTTTTTGTTTGAACATTACAAGTGTAAATGTTAGAAAAATTATTATAATTAAAGTATAAGTAAAAAAGTATAATTAAGTATAATATATTTCGAAATTTTTCTAAACACAATATGTTTAGAAAAAGTTCGAAAAAATTATAGTCTTGATGCGGGAATCGAACCCGCGTCCTCTGCGATCTGGGCAGATGCCTACACTACTCGGCCAACCAAGACTTTACTAAACTGTGAACCATATTATATAGCTACTAAACTACTTCGTAACTATAAAGTAGACATAGCCAATTCTTGTGATTTGCGTCAAACAAGTAACGGTTGACAATGGTTTGGAGATATTTGACTTCAGACTATTCGATTTTAATTTCAACATTATCTTCCGCAATCAGAGACGTCAAATAACGTTAATGATTACTCAACGTCAAAAAATGACAATTCAAAACTAGTCGCTATTCATGCAGGGTTATGGTCTAGATTTGAATGGAAATTTTTGACATTAAAAACTCATTAAAGTTAATTGACGTCTCTGAGTGCGGCAGTAAGATTTTGGTGGTCAGAAAAAGTTCGAAAAGTTATAATTTTTCGAACATTTTCTAATCACCAAAATCTTTGCACTTCAGACTACCCAAAACTGTCAAATTTCTACAGTCGATTGTTATGTTAACCTTAACATGTTTGTAGTAAAGAACAAAGTCGATTGAGGCAATTTGATATTTGGTGGAAACGAGACATGCTGTTGCTGTACAATAGTACCTACATGAATAGATAAAAGTAAATATCATCTACATTGCAAAAACAAAGGTCACGCTTAATTTTTTGCAAACTTAATTGACATTGATTGGAATCATGTAAATCTTGAAGTATGATAGGTATAGGTACTTTAAGATTGTTCGCAGTTAGGCTCATTAGGATTTTAACCTTTGTTCAATATGATATAGATCTTTTTAAAGTGTTTAGTTTATTAACCTATACAGAATTACAGATAACTGCAAGACAGCGCGATTTAAGATTACTATAGGTGAACCTTTCATTAAATTGATGTAACTATATACAAATATTTATAGCAAAAAGGGAAAAACTTATCAAATTCTTAATAACAAAGAAACATTAGTACTTAATATTACAAAAACTATTGTAGGTAAGCAATAATGTTCCCAATATTCATTAATTGCCTACTTAATGTTCAAATAAATATTTATTTCATTGCTCTCTATGTGCTATGTGTCTATAATTTTGCCAAGTAAACATTATCCAGCAAATGAAATAAATTTTAATTTAATAATTCTTTTCCTAATCGCGTTAAGTTAATTTGTAGGGTACAAAATAAGTGCCTACCACAGAACAGAGTACTGTACCTATTTGATAACATCTAAACTAAAACGTACTGACGAGATGTTTCATTCTTAGTACAATAATATGATGATGATTTTAATAAAGGAGAGTCTATCAAAAACGGGACTAAGTTTTTTGGTGCCTTTAATCCATGTAAATACGCTAGCCCCATTGTTTCTTCCCACACTTTGACACCAATTGGGATTTAAGGACTATCGTAGGGAGTTTGACGACCTATCATCGCCCCGCAAAAATTATAACTATGGATTATCCGGTGATCACCTGCTCTTAATTCACGCAGGGGATTGAATAGAATTCTGAACGGTGTCGGTAAGAGGGCGCATGCGAACGGGCTGAATATCCGCTCGGCAGACGACGTGTCGCGCGCCATCACCGCGCATGCGTAACTGGCTAGTTGCGAATTTGGCGCGAATCGTAACGAATACAGCAACTTTAAGCTACGAACACTTCGCGAACTAACGAACTTTTGTGCGAGCAGTGCTAAATTGGAAATTCTGAAGTTGAATTTTTGTTTGTATCATTTGTTATAATATCAACTGGCGAAAAAAATGGTGAGTTGTTATATGACTTTCTTAAGTTTTACACTTACCTGTTTACTACTAAATAAACAAACACCGGCTAGTAGCTACGATGCTCAAAGTATAATAATCATATTATTATGATAATCCATCGGTTACTTATTAATCTATTCATTGTTTCTAGCACACTATACAGCAAAAAATACATTTCTTTTTGTTTTTTTAAGGCACTGGACGCGGACTAAGTAATTTTGGGATACATGTAACATTAGTTAATTGGAAATTAAAGCTTTTAATTTGTAGTTGTGTGATTGTTACGAAATTAGACGCCATAGAAAATATAAAATAAAAATTAATTCAATATAAAAATGGAACCAATACTGTTAAAAATAACTAATTGCTTTAAAAAAAATTAAATAAGTAATCAATAATCTAACATAGGCAATGACAATAGACAATGCAATTTATATAGACCGAAACAAAAATGTTATAGTTTATAGTTTACGTATTTACCTACAACAGTTATGAGAGATAAAACTTAGGTTTCGATTTATTACTTTTAGAAACAATGTTAATGACCTTCAATAATCAATAATAGACTAAAATTTAAAAAGAAATGTTTGTGTTAATACTGGATACAATTGGAGAAACACGGGTTCATCTTTATCTACTCCCTCGGGAATAAATAGTTTTTGCTTATGTATGTATTTGGTAAGCTTATTATATTAGTAATCTTATTATTAAAACTGTAACTTTAATGCAATAAATATTATATGCCTCTACTTAATATTTCAATCATCGACTTTTGAATTGTCCTTTGTCCTAATTTATTTTGGGTCGGTGCAATGGGTGCAGTTCTTAATTCTTACTACATTTGTAATTCTGCTCTATGATTGGCTGGTCATCAAACAAACAGGCTGACTGTCTGACACCAATCCTGCTATAGTTCATTTCACAGAATATTGTATTTATTTGCATATTGCAAATAAATACAATATTCTGTTCCTTCTATTACATTATTTTCACTATTATTACAAGACTTTAAGATTTAAAGAGAGAGACTAAGAGACTCCTTTCGTGAATCTGACTTTAACGGAAGCCGCTGTAGGTTGTGGAGTAATGGAACCCTGGGTACTATGATTTACACACTTCGTGAAACTGTATTTAGTCCAGGAGGTCTACTCTGAAACTCCGAACGATTAACTCACACATATCCGTCATACTCACGCCACTGTGTGTTAAAATAAGAGCGACTAAGACGCAAAGATCTCGATCGAACGATATAAACTTCCAGAGTAACGTGTCTGGTCTTTTGCTTCTAACTTATTCAAATTTAACTATTCCTCATGAGAGAGTCTTTAATTGGCTGTGTCTTAACATTTGTCTCACGGTCATTACAGAGGTTTACATGCATGTGATGGACAAAGCCATGTAATTAATGGTGTCCACCTGATTAACTCATGCGACGATCAGTGCCCTTCACTAGTCTAATTACTAATAGTATTGATGAAATCAGTACGTGGAGATGCTAATTAGATCGCAAACATATTTATGTACCAAGTATAAAGACTCATGTAGGTACCTACACAAATTAGACATACAAACATAAATCACACCTGTCTCGCCTAAGGGAGAGGCGTTTTAACAAATTATTACATAAATAATTATCGCACTAATAATGTACAAGTTATATTATTATTATACACTGTGCTTGTCCAATAAAATTTATACATACATAATTTAAATCACGTCTATCTTTTCCCATGGCTAACAGAGATGTATTATTGACAACTATATTTCGCCAAATATCACATGTAATATAGGGGGCGAACTTATTGTCCTCTATCAGGCAAGTAAATCGCAGTATATTGCAAAGCGGTATAACTGCCTGTTCCTCATCACTGTTTCACCCTTAGTTCTCTTCTACGACACGCGCCTGAGATTGGCTACTTGAGGTAGTGTCTGTTGTGTTCTATTTTGCCGCCACTACAAGCCGTCACTCCGTTTCACGAAACCTGTAAAGTACTACATACATACATAAATCACGCCTATATCCCCGAAGGGGTAGGCAGAGGGGAACTAGCATCCGCGTTTCGCCAATTATGTTAGGTCCCATGTAATAGATGGCGAGCCTATTGCCATATCGGGCACAGAAGTCGCAGTAGGTACATTGCTAGGTTCCATTCCCCTTCACTGATTTATCTTTAGTCGCCTTGTACGACACCCACGGGAGAGATTTGAGGTGGTGACAATTGTATACTCTGCCGTCACCACACGGCAACGTAAATGTAATGTAAAGTACTCATGCAGGTCATATTGATACATACCTATTCAATTTATTGATTATAACTATTTTCCTCTATGGTGTAATTACCCAACTATGAGTAGACATCAAGCTTTATTTACAAAAGAATTTAATAAATCAAGTGCAATCCTGACATGTGTTGAGGTTTGATAAGTATGCAAAGTGACGAAAAAAGTGCTGAGTAACGGTTCATCGTAGTACACTTATTGCGTAAATCTAATCTGAATGGGATGTCGCAAGATTATTATAAGAAGAACATCGAAGTAATGATTGGCGTTTGATGACAGAAAGGCTACTAACTGTGTTATAGGGCAGTTTGTGGTCGTTTATTTATCTAGTATGACCCTGAACAAATTCTAAGATGAGTAGGTACGGTCGCAAGTGAATCGATTTTGTTACAAATCGACAGCTGAACAACGAACATACGCCACATGTTGGACGGAACTTTGTCGTTGAATATTTTTAGACAATGTCTAGACCAGTTTGCGCTATTTGCCGACTGTCCCCCGGCTTAGTCCCCCGCGGGGTACTATGACCATTTGTTTTCCCTTTGATCTCCCAAGGTGGACAATAGTGTACACTTGTCAAATTATTTGGCCCGTGGTACCCCCGCTAATCACGGGGGTACAAGCGTGTAAGGTTTGAGACGTGGTGCCATGGACAATAATAAATATATTAATTAAGATTATTTTTCAAATAATACAACACATTTTACCTTTTTTTTCAAGCGGGATGAGTTGACTAAAGAAATATAATAAAAATATTCGTGTGGACAACTTATCCCGCGGGATAAGTTTTGAGCGGGATCAGTTGACTAAAGCCTCATACAGAGGGATCCACGAGCAAAAAACATGATTGTCTTATATGATCAAAATGACTATACAAAGTTAGTGCACAATGTTATATGTATTGGTACTAACCAGTACTAACCTATGGTCCTAAATGGTGTGGTGGCTAGCCCGCTCGGCCAGAGTGTTTGGATATCCACCCAACACCAAAAGTATGTTATATAAAAGCGGTAGTATATAATCCCAATTGGACTAGTGTGGGTTTAACTAGAACTACTGGGTCATGCATGTAAATAAAATAATTATTTAATTTACAACGTTTAGTGCCACCAACTTTTTCTCGCTAGTTGTGAATAAGAAAAGAAAGAAAGAAACATTTATTGAGACACAACAGAGAAACAAAAAAAAATAAAAGACATTCAAGTAGTAAGTCTCAATCGGTTCGAGCTCAGCATATTGCCAGCCTCGCGGCTAGATAAAGTGAATCATCACAGAAAAGTCAAAAGTAAGTAGGTGTGGGTAAATTGTAGTTCCAATTTTCGCCGCCTAATCAGATAAAATGATGGTAAGTAAATTATGAATAATGACCCGATATTTGGAGCGTAAGATCCTCGAATTCTAAACGCGAAGTGTGTGGGAATCGATAAAAAAAACTAAAATATTCATAAAATTGGACGCGTTTGGTTATATAAATGCTTAGGTAATAATTCATTGTAAATATTCATGCTTAAACAAACGACAACATCGTTATAATTATTTATTAGATTATAATTTATTTGCGAACACTATGAGCTTAGACACATTGATTTATAGTCCTAAATTAAAAAAACATTTTGCCCAAATCCGCAAAGCTGTGATCCGCAGTAAGTATATATTGTGTGAAAATTATTTTTCAACAATATTTTTAAATTTTTTCGTATCCAATCCAATCCCATTGCAAATAAGAATCATAAAATAAAATTCTGCCAGTCGCCAACTTAGTATCCCCTTACTTCTTTCTCAAATCATCTTTCACGCTATCCAACCATCTTGTTTTATCTCCCTCTTGTACGCCTTCTAAAGGGTGGATGCTATATTATGCCCAATAAGCTCATACAATGCTAACGAATTATTCCTTAACTTTACCATCACTTCTCAAGTTAGTACGCTCAACTTCATCTCACATTATTCGTCCCTAATCTTGTAATTTTTACTCACAAACCTAATTATCGCTAATTTTGACACAGTTCTCTGAGGCTTAGGTACTCTAAAATTCTTCAACATAATTAATTTACCATAGTAATATATCGTCACACACATTTCGATGTTACACACGGAAGTGTGTATTATAAAAGTAAGACGGCTTAATCGATTTCACTTTCGTTGCCTTGATCTAATCGATTGGTATTCATGCGATGATAGGTGTAACATAAGTTCGATTATCGAGTGGTATTAAAGTAATGTTTTTTGTATTGTTTCTTAAATTGAATATGCAAATAAGTATAATCGATTTGGATCTATAATAATTATATACTGATAACATATTACGGTGAAGATCTGTGACCATGAAGAGTTATTCATTTTGAGAACAGAAGGTAGTTATTACGACTGCCGTATAGTACAAATGTGTAGCACGCCGCGCATAGCGTGATGTTCATTGATGGTGATAAATATCTTCGATTGCAATTAAGATATAACCTTGTTAGTTCAATTAAGTTTATTGATAGACCACCCATTACATGAATGATGTTAAAATATCATGGCATGAATTTGGTAAACCATTTTTTGGTGTTTGCCCACGTCATTGTTTTTTTCTTAATCATATAAGATGAAGATGGGCAATTCGAATATGTGGTTTGATTTAGTACATACATACATAACATACATAAATCACGCCCATATCCCCGAAGGCGTAGGCAGAGGTGAATTCTCACCCGCGTTTCGCCAATTATGTTAAGTCCCATGTAATAGGTGGCGAGCCTATTGCCATTTATCGGGCACAAAAGTCGCAGTACATTGTCAGGACGGTAGTATAAGAGGAACGCTGCTGCCCATTCCTCATCACTGATTTATCCTTAGTCGCCTTGTACGACACCCACGGGAGAGATTTGGGATGGTGACAATTGTATTCTACTCTGCCGTCACCACACGGCTAATTTGATTTAGTACCTGCTTTAATAAGGTAATATAAATCAAACTTCCGCAGTTTTAATTAATAACGTAATATATAACATAAATCACGCCTGTATCCCCGAAAGGGTAGGCAATGATGAGTTAACACTCACTTTTCGCCAATAGGGTTATGTCCTATGTAATATGTAGGTGGCGAGTACATTGCCACATATCGTGCACGTCTAGAGCAGTATATTGCTACGTGGTATAAGAGGAACGCTGCTGCCCATTAGTCATTGGTATCATTACCCATATTCGACTTGTACGACACCCTCGGGAGGGCTGCGAATGGTTACAATTGTATGTTGCTCTGGTGTCACCACACAATATTCTACACTTTATAATATTATTAAGTACTTACAAAGATTTTGGTGGTTAGAAAAAGTTCGAAAAATTTTGGTATTAATACGGAAATGCTTGATTCGTTTCCCGCGCATCAATACCATAATTTTTCGAATTTTATTTTCTAACCACCAAAATCTTTGTATCACTATTTTTTCTAACATATATATAATGTCGAATAGATTAAGTTCTTAGTAAACTAACACGCTATGTATGTATATATATGTATATGTCGTGGCCAAATCATAGAATTGATCCCTTCATGATGTGGCCGACCATTTCATGAAATGGTCGGCCACATCATGAAGTGATCAATTCTACGATTTGGCCACGACATATATACTATGTCATGAAAAAACTTTTATATCTCGTATTGTTATCAAATCCATTATCTCTATGTAGGGCAATGAATGGATTTTTTTATTAGTTTTAATCTTTATTACAAACCACCAAAGCTCAAATTATGGTGACAACTATATTTTACCACTGCCCTATAAAGGGTTAAGGTACCTAGCTGCCGAATACGGAGCCGTCACCTTGCTAACACTCGCTCCTGGCTCTATTTTTTCCACAATAAACACATAGTCACGCTTACCAATATGAAGAAACATTTGTCACGTCACAATGTCAATTACCTACACATGTTCTCTAAGAGCTATCATAAGCATAATGGCGACAATGACACACTACCTACTACAGGCTCGAAGCGACGGTACGGGGTTGGAGTGTTTTAAGCGACCGTGACCGTTGTAAACATGCTATTAGAGTCGACTTACATAAAGTATGAACAAGAAGAATAATGTTCTTGTTAATAAACCTGCAAGGACTTTAAAAAAAAGGATGTTTATGCTAAAATTCGCGGCTAAAACCTAGTCAGCATTGAAACAGATAAGATAGATGTATTCAGCATGTCGCTGAGACTTTATAGCCAAAGTTAAGCTCAGACAATATGGAACGGGACTATCTATCGGCACGAAGGTCGGTGTCGCAACGGATCGAGCCGCATCACTGTAAAATGCCTCCCATTGTAGAGCCACTATTTGGAGCACAATCTATTACAACTTGGAATTGGATTCAGTGTGACGCAAAACGAAATACATTCCTACGCTTTTTTAACAGTTCCTTCTATACTAAAAATTTTTCGTATTTAGTTTAAACGCCGTTAACAAATAATATGTAAAAATAAATAAATAATTTAAAACCCAAAGCACTAAACTACCTATTTCCTTTTTTCAAAAACATACTTAATAAAGAAAATTGAGGATTGAAAAAGATGGAAAATTTATAGTCTTTTTAAGTCACAATTTTATTTTTAATAATTATTGTTCAAATAAAAATCAAACAATAAAAACATAATAAGCCAAGTGAATCCATTAATGTGCTGTAATAGATCTTTTCAATATGACTTTGGTAAGGTGTCGCTTGGATCCTCTTTGCTAAGCAACGTCCAATTGCTACTGTTACACTATTAGCATTACGTTTAAGGAAAATAACTGCCATTTTGGATCTCCCACCTTGGGATAACGATGACAGAAGCTTAAACAACAATTTAATTTAACGTCTTTCAGTGGCACATTTGTATGATTGCAAAGCTACATATAACCGACTGTAACTTTTGTAGAGCGAGAGTGGTCAGGTCAGACATAAGTATGTTGAAATGGACTTGAGGGATGAAAAAAATTGATACAATAAGTAATGAGTACCTACATTAGATCACAGAATAGTTGAAAGGAGTTTAGCTTGGTATGAACATGTAGAGCCGCCATTAATGTGACTTAAAAAGTTGTGAACATTAATATTGATAGATGTCGAAGGAGAGGAAGGCCACTACAATGACGAATGGATTGTATGAGGTGAGGTATGATATGGAGGTTAAGGGTGTGGATGTGGATAAGGAGATGACGAATGACAGAAGAAGCGGAGAAAGCCAGGACATACTATGCCGTCCCGAAATTTTGATCATGATTTGCTTAAACGTAAATGTCACAGCTTCTTTTTATTCATCACCATTGTCTTTGTGAGAGAAATTTAAATATTTTTCTCTTATACATTGAAACGGGAGACATTTTTCATGTCTTTTAGGCCATGCATTGAAGAGAGTTAAGGTTGCTTTAAAAATTAAGTAAGTTAAAAAGTATTTGAATCCGTTATTATTACCGCTTAATTACAGTTTTACATGGAAATTTTTTATACATACATACACCAATGTGTTTGATCTGTACAATGCTCTAAGAAATAAATAAAAAATATCAAGAGAAAAGTATTCAATAATATGAGCCGGCAAAATACATATAAAAGATACAAAATGCACCCCAAAATATAAACAACTGTCAAACATTTCCAGCCGTTTTCCAACTTTGGCTTTGACCTAAAGCACAATGTTGATTGGTAACCTGACGAGCTGCTGACTGTATATAAGGATCCGGCTTAAGATCAAGCTTAATTTTAATCAGGCGAGAAAGCGGCAAAAGTTATTTAAAATGTCTGCAAATTATATTCGAATTTCGAAAGTATCAAGTAGTTTTAATGCAGACTTTCCCAAATTACAGCAATGGGGTAAAACATTATAGCCCGGATCTGTGGAACATACAAAATTGATTCTTATTGCACATAAAATACGAACGTTTGTACTACCTTCTGCATACCAACATAATATACATACATATTATACTTCAAAAGCCAATGACGCAAGGTACCGTGCCATCGACTCTAGACTGTTTTAGAACGCCTATTATAATGCCTAATAAGATTAGTGTTAATCTTTTATCGCCTAGGTTTTGAGTATTATAGCCACAGATATTGATATATCTGTGATTAAAGCAAAATACTCCTCCACGCGATTGAGGTAGGCACAGGCAAGTTTGGTATGCATGTCTCATACGCACAATTACGGGCACCAACATAATATAAATGATTATATGAACTGGACTTGCGTCACACACACAAAAGTGTTATTGTGTGTGTGACGCAAGGCCTGTTCTTAAATTGTTTTAAATTAAATTTGCAAGTCGTGTGGTGACGACAGAGCAGAACACAGTTGTCACCAATTTCTTCCGTGGGTGTCGTACAAGGCGACTAAGGATAAAGAGACCAATTGTGTAGGTAATGGTCAGCAGCATTCCTCTTGTACCACCTAGCTAGCAATATACTGCGATTTATGTGCCCGATATATGGCAATAGGCTCGCCACCTATTACATGGGACCTAGCTTAATTAGCGAAAAGTGGCTGTTACTTCACCTCTGCCTACCCCTTTTGGTAATGGGCGTGATTTATGTATGTATATTACCTACATAAGTAGGGATGATTATAAATTCTTTTTCTAACCACTAAAATCTTTGTACTAATTTTTCTAACATTTATATAATGTTAAAATTAAAATCGAATAGTTTATAAAGCAAACCCAAGCTTAACCGAACGCACGGTATTTGTAAAAATATCTGCTTTGGAATGTTTGAAATTTATTTCGGCATTGCGAGGGTACCCGTTGGCTTACAAACTTGAAGTGTAAAGGTTAGAAGAATTTCGGCAAGTTAATAAGTATCTTGGGTGGCCGAGCGGTCAGGCACCTGCCCGGATAGCAGCGGACGCGGGTTCGATTCCCGCCTCAAGATCATAATTTTTCGAAATTCTTTTTCTAACCACTAAAATCTTTGCACTATGATTAAGTTTTATTCAACACCCATTCGGGGCATATCTGGATTCTGGACAGCTGTCATAATACTTCTTCCCCGAAGCAATAAATATCAAGAAAATTTTAACTTTTTTATTTGAGTTTGATTATTGAATTTGAACTTTTTGATGAAGCCGTGTGGTGACGGCAGAGTAGAATACAATTGTCACCACCCCAAATCTCTCCCGTGGGTGTCGTACAAGGCGACTAAGGATAAATCAATTATGAGGAATGGGCACCAGCGATCCTCCTAGCATATACCACCTAGCAATAGCAATGTACTGCGACTTTTGTGCCCGATATATGGCAATAGGCTCGCCACCTATCACATGGGACCTAACATAATTAGCGAAACGTGGGTGCTAGTCCACCTCTGCCTACCCCTACGGGGATATAGGCGTGATTTATGTATTTATGTATGTGAACTTTTTGATATTTAAATATCATTTAGGTATATAGGGCACTCGAATTTACATGTATATAAAATATAGGTACCTTTTCTTTTTCGAAATATAACAGTGATAGATTAAATGCGTACAATAAAACTTTCGCTATGAGCGAACCTATGTTGACGGAATCATTAAAAAGTTGGGGCCACCAGTAGGTACCAACGGTGTTGTCATTTTAAACATGTATTAGATACGTGTTTTACTTCCATTATCACCATATACATGCTCTGCTTACTTAGAATATGGGCACAATCCTTATTTCAAAGGTTTTAAAAATAGTGTTAGTATTTAAGTGTACTACATGACATTATGAGAAGTTAGAAATCCCTACAAAAACTATTATTAGAACGAAAAACCAGAAAACCATTATTAGGAAAAACCAGATGCAAGGTATTCTTCTCCGTTAGGAAGAAGTGTCTTAAAATAAGAACCATTTTTTGTCAAAATAAGTTTGTATTTCATGTAGGTACCAAATTGAATGCACTCCTAATCCCGACTACCGAGCTCCGAAATACGCAATGTTTTTATTTTATTAAGATACCTGAAACCATGCGTCTTCCATGCTGGCCTGTGGAGCGAAAAAATAACTTACAATGCGCCTGCCCCGACTCACCCCATGGGTGTCGTAAAAGTCGACTAACAGAGACAGCCCGGTGTAGACTAATAAGCATCTTGAGGTACCCGAATGGTGGAGAGCAAACCACCAACAGCAGCATATCCAAAAAGGGTTGGTGTCAGGCTGGCGGCCGGCTGTATGACCTAAGCCAAAATCTTGAGCAGTATGGATTGGAATGTAAGTTGTCGTCTCAATCACTCTCTCCGTTCATCGGTCTCTCGGAATGGTCCTTCCCGTCTCTTTTCTGTACATTCACTCAATTATTAGCACTTTTCCGGTGTGATGGATGATGTGAATCAAAAGGGAGTGGATGGCTTAATGCCGTCTATTCATACGTAACAATATGGTTGTAGGTTACATGCCAACACTGCGCAAACGCTCCGTTGGTATAACTCAATTTATTTCTTTTTATCAAATTATGATGCTTAAACTGTCCTTAGTCTTAGATTTCTGATAATCAATCTGATATTAAACCATCAGTAACAATATCCGACTGATATTTAACGATTAGTAACCTTTTTTAACAATTGGTTGAGTAAACTACGGATAAAAAAACAGGCCCTTAGTGAAACAACTGCCCTAAATAAATATACTTTCATTATTGATTTTCTTATAAATGTGTTCTTAAAATAGTTTTACCGACTTCTTACATTGCCTAAATGATTGTAATTAAACAATTTTATCATTAACGCAATTCAATCCGGTGCTTTCGTAGAAATTCGTTAATTAATTGCGTTATAAATCTTTGGTAATTCACAATTTCACCCAATTAAACTGCGATTAAATAAGGCTTTTATGGTTTTATTGAATAGGTAGCCCATTTTAAGATTTGCGACTTTAAAGGTCAATGGCGAAATAATTGTTGAAAGGAATTCTTTTGCGTCTATAAATGTCACTATTACAAATATAAATAAAATAAATTCATGCAATTTTTTAAACTATAGGAAAATTTGGTGAGATTTTACCACGTTTCGCCAATTAAGTTAGGTCCCATGGTCAGAATATAATAAATAGTTAGTGCACCTATTGCCCTCTATGGTACGTAAATCTATATCCATCACACACCGCTGTGTTATCCTTAGTCGCCTTGTACGACACCCGCGGGAGAGACAGAGGTGGTGTCAATTGTATTCTATTCTGCCGTCCCCACACGGCGATAGGTATAGGAAAAACCTGTCTGGAAATAAAATAAATTCTAAAATAAACTTAAATGACTAATGTAATGATAGGCAGGTTATAGTTATAATGATCATAACATATTTCTTTGTTTTCATGTCTATTATGACTGGTTTTGTTTGAAGTGAAATCTCCAATTAAACCCTCAAACAGACAGAGCTAAAAAGAAATTATGGAAATTTCACATAACATATATCGCACCACACTGGTAGAGCTGTCGATTCGGCTTGATTGTTAACCTTAACTTTTTCGCCGTAAAGCATACAATCGATTGGGAAAATGTTACATTATTGTGGTTGCCTAACTTGCTCTTGACTGTACTTAAACAACGATTTAGTTAGACCATGCAAAATTGAAACAGACAAGTGAGTTTGGCGTCACCAATTTTATACGCACCAGCATTGATTAGGTTTCCTGGTGAAAGTAATGCCTGGAGGCGTGCCTTAAGTGACGATAGGACACCTATGCGACCCTCACTAGCCACGCGATAATATTCCGACGTAACAACTTTCAACGTAACGTGCACGATAATAAAACGATTTTTGGACGTTATGGCGATACCTCGTGAATGTTGGGTCGGCATAGGCAGAGATAATATCTCTATCTATAGCAATGATATTATATTTAAAAAGAGGATCTGATGATTTGTTTATTAAAATAACAAAATAATTTTAGAAAAAAATCTGTTTTGAGATTAATTAGAATAGTTTATTGCCCGGCTAATAACTTCGTTTGGATTTTAAATAATCGTCCGTTTGATTGTAAAACGAAAAAAGGGTCAATAAGGTATATATTATAAGGGTATTTTGACTTTTTATCAACCGAGAAAATATTCTCATATTCTCTAATTCTCTCTTCAATTCTCTCTTCTCTAATAAATATTCTCTGGTAATAATAATTACCATTCATGTTTTGGCTTTCATAAATTACTTTATTGATTAATCAGCTCTGACATATTTGAAAACCAAAACAACAGTAGTAGAAAAATAAAGTAGTACCTATGTAAATAATTTTTTAAAATATTCCCGTGGATAGCGCCTTAACTTCATATAATTTTGTCACCTGTCGCTTTCCTGTTACCTTTGTTGGTCATACAGTCGTGGAGTACAATAAACGCAGTAAAAACACAAAGAGATGTCAGGCATGGCCAAAGACAAATAAGTTCCTCGTAGGTACTCGGAAGAACGTGGAACTTTAACGTGACCTCGTAACTCGTTACCATACAAATAATGAGATCTGTTGTTTTAATGTGCTGTTATAAATATTGTGCATGAGCGAGCATACATGAAATACAATAGGAGATATGTCATTCGTATGCTGATTTTCAACCTTAAAATGTTTAGTATATAGTGCAGTTTTTGGTAACCTAGTGTGCTTTGCCTATAAAAAACGATTTGTCAAAACTACATTGTATATATTTTTACTGACAATCATTACTAACAAACTTAATGTTAACTAGCTGTGTTGATTACTACTCAACCGACACCTTCTGGCAATACAGGCGTGATATAATTATGTTAGGAACATTTTATTTGGATGTGACTCTAAATTTAAACCGCCTCCGTGGTCTAATAGTTCGCCCAACGGAATTAAGATCCGGAGGTCCCGGGTTCTATCCCCAGAGGGGTACAAATTTGTACTCGGTTTTTTTGGTGATAGGACTTCTTTGTTCAAAGTCCGCCTGGCTAGTTACCACCTTCTTATCAAAATCTGCCGCTATAATAATAATGTTAACAGCATTGTGTTCCGACAATGTGTGATAAGATAGCCAGTTCCTCTGTGGTTGAGGGTTCCAGGTGAAGCTCGATTCCATCTTCGGCCCTCATCGTCACTTACCATCATGTGAGATGAAGGGCAAGAGCTTCCCTGTTTAACATTAAAAAAACAAAACTTCCTACCAGGCATCGCGTGATTATATTACGAAGAAAGAC